>CM060908.1:1050046495-1052546495 GCA_030737815.1 Allium fistulosum
AAATATTTTATTATCATCCATTTTTAACTGATTAAATTGAAATAAAATCACACAAGAAAATAAACTTTCATTTTATATGATGAAAATTTACCAGTTGCTATGTTTAAGAAGACGTATTCCAAATATTAAATTTTTAATTCAAAATTTTATTGTTTAAAATTTCACAAAATTTAAATTAAATATATTATTAAAAAAATAAAATTATTAAAAATTTACGGGTCGTTACAATCTCCCCCACTTAAGACTTTTCGTCCCTGAAAAGGAAGGAGGTAGGAGAATAGAAACAACTAGAAAGAAAATAGGTTGAAAACAAAATAAAACAATCGGTTCAAACCATATAAATTTCAATTTAAATTAATTTATATTCAACAATTGATTTTAAATTCAAGGTATTTCATTAAGTTGATTTTATGTCAACTTATTAATATTTGATACAAAAGATTTCTTTCAAACAAATTTTTTATTTAATTTGTCTCATTTACTATTCAATCAACTTATTATTCTATTTATCTCTATTAACATTTTTATAATAAAAAAAATTAAGTGTATAACATTTATTATACCACTCAAATTTTATTTATAAAAATAATTTTATATTGTATATCATCCAATTACATATTTAAATTCTGAATAATTTAGGTAAGTTATATTGAAATATAATTGAGTATTATACAAGTAAAATTTTCTCATTCAACTTATTTCAAGTTTAAATATTTATTCAAAATTTTGGCTTTATTTTATACTTGAAATCACCTTATCAAAATTTAAGAATAAAATTTCCGGTTTCAATTCAAACCATTTTGAGATAAATATATATACTATATATATATATCAAATCAAATCTACGATCATATACCAATATATATATATATATATATATATATATATTATAAATCAAGTCATACTTCGGAAATTCATATCAAATTAATTTTCCAAAACAAAAATGTAGCAAAGCTACAGAATGGTCTCTCCACTTCGAAACTCGAAAATGAATATCGATGATGCTGCAATCATCACCGAAATTATTTCCAGCGACAAAAGAGAAGAGTACTGATTTAAAGCTTTTAAAATTCTCTGAAACGATTTCTATTTGAAATTACTTTAAATAATATACACTTTAAACTTTAAAACCAAAGTTTGAAATCACCGGAAATTAAATTCTCAGATTCCTGATTTAAATTCAATTCCATATCAATTTATAAACAATGTTTATAAATTCATTTATCGAACAATAAATGATAACCAAATATTATCATTTCAAACAAATAATTAAACTAACTTATTAAATTCCAGGAAAATTTTACTTATACATTTATAATATAATCAGATAAATTTATTTCATTTACCAAATTTGAAAATAATATTGTGTCAGTTTGCTCTATTCAAGTGTTTTGGAAATCCTATCGATAGCGTTGATCAGACGAATCGATCGAAAATCCAAATCAACATCAACAACTCAAACAACACACTATGTAAAACATTTATATATTAATTACAAATACACTCCCTCACTCGATAATTCAAGAATGGATTCTAGAACAAAGATAGAGATCCAAATATAGAGGGATCCTGACCAAAAGAATTCAACTAGAAGGTAGGCTCGATAGGGAGGTAAATAGATTTCAAAGAGGAGGAAAGAATGGATAGACTTATATAAATCGCGGGCAACCTTAACCGGGTCAACCATGACTTCAAAATAAGATCGGTGCAGAATTCTAAGGCAAATCAACATTCGATCACCAGAGATAGCATCTGGATATAACAAGGATAGCAGCATCGTGAACCGAGGATATAGGAATCTCCGGTGAATCAATGCTTATTGTAAAGGAGTTTCACCCCTTACAATTCATTCAGTGGAGCTATGGGGTACTCCAAAATCAAGAAAGCACGAATAGGGAGAGACAAGGATGGATTTCAGAACGAATGGGAAAATTCCAAAATTCAAAGGAAACCTAGTCAAAGAGGAAGAGATTCAAGCTCGAGCGAAAGTGATTCTGTAATTAAATTTACTATATATGCTAAGTTTTGCCTAAAACCAGAGCTCTGATACCACATGTAACATCCTGAAATTTTCAACCATTCGCATCCATACATGTCGAATTTGAATTGCTCAAAATATCAGATTGTTAATTTAAATTTGGTAAATCTCAAGATATATAGTAAATAAATAATCACAGAATCACAGATACAGAGTAATATGAAAATAATGCAGCAGAAATAAAGGAATAGTAGTTCATGAAGCTACTATATATATATATATAACAGAGTTAAACAAGATACAACAGAAGTCACGAATACATAGATGTCTCAATACAATAATCAAATACAAGATCTGAATACATCACTGGAATCAACTGAATAACTGAAAGCTTGATAGATAGCTGGATCTCCAAGCAAAGTTCCAACTCAAAAGGTGTAACGACCCGGCTTTCTTTGCCCAGAAAGACGCATCGTTATGAAGAAAGAAAGGGATAGAAGAAGAAAAGAAAAGAAGAGAGAACAACAACACATCAGAAATCTCACAGCGGAACGAGAAATATATTATCACATAAGATATTACATAGTATCATATACATTAGAGTACACAATTTATACATCACAGAATAGACAGTTATAAACTTCTGTCTATTATACAACACAAGTACATCAGTACAATACAGACTAATACAAACACAGCGGAAACTCTATATATCTACTCGCTGAAGCCTCCTGCTTCACAGCTCCTCCAGAATTCGTCAAGACTATCCTGAATCCCTTGACTACTCAATACAATATTGAGTACCCAAGAGTTTAATAAAACAGAAAATAAACACTTGGGTCAGACATGGGTCTGGTGTGAGTAAACGGTTAGATTGCTTAACTTTGAAAACCTTTGAAAACAAAAGTATCACGTAAGACTCCCCACAAATAAACATGGGTAAGTTTTTACCTTACGCTAACTAAAACATTTGATAGGAAATCCGATTGTATTATAATAGTGTCTAGGGTTTTCAAGTAAAATACAGAAATAGCTTAAATGCTTACATCTCACATTCCAACATAGTTGGGCACAACTAATACGTACGACATTTATTGGAGTTTGGATTCCATACAATGGCCGGGCTACTGGGGTACCGCCCGTCACAGTACGTGGCCTAGATCACCGTACCGAGGAGTACGCCCGCTCCCCTGCAACACAAAGCCGGAACCATCCCTTACTGGATAATCCCGAACAAGATAACCCCGTAGTTGGCGCGACCAACCACACACTAAGCCGAATGAAAAGAAAAGGGACCTCTAGACAGGGATCTATCTTGCTCTCAGTGGGTGCTACCCACCAAGCCTTGCTGCACCTCCCCTGTTTTAGCCATTCCCGGTTGATGAGGCTTGAGGTTACGATTACCTTTAATCAGAACATATCACTTAGAATGCTCATCGTCCGCCTGACGATGTGCTGAAAGCATTCAATCCATACAAGTTCATTCCGGGTTCGAACGAAACCGAAGGCATTATCTCGTTACACTCGTTTTGGAATCACCCTCAGAGTTAACGACAATAACCCTTGCACTCTGAATCTTCATCTTCACTTGAGATTCACGACCTATCGTTAATTTGGATCGATGTGGTATTCGGGTCTCCAGACCTGGAATCCCGGTATACGGAAACCCGATCCCGGTCTCATCGAAATCCAAAACGTATCTTTTAAGGCCAAGTTGTTTAAAGGTTTAAACAATTTAACTTATCTATTATTTATTATATTTAAATTAATTAAATAATTAATCTTAATTAAACCACAATTATTAATCATCTTTGATTAATCTAATCCAGTAATTAACTTCCCTTAATTACTTCCATTAATTAATTACTTTTTAATTAATTACCTTAACCAATAATTAATTATCTTATTAATTATTCTAAATCCTTTAATTAAATAAATTATTTAATTAATAACACTAGGTAATTAACCTTAATCACTTCTTATTTAATTACTTTCATAAAATAATTATCCTCTAATTACTTTATTAATTAATCTACCTTTACTTAATTACATCCAGTAATTATTCCTTAATTACTTCATCAAGTAATTATACTAAATTAATTTATAAATGATTATCTCTAATTAATTATTAATTAATTAATTTAACTTAATCATTTAAATTTAATTAATTAATTTAACTTAATCATTTAAATTTAATTAAATGATTCTTGACTTACTATATTAAAGGTTCTTAATTAAGAAACTATTATCTTAATTAAATCAATTATTTACCAATAACACTTGATAATTAAAATAATTTAATTATCTGAATTTCCTTTTCAAATTTAATTATCTTTAATTAAATCAACATTCTAAATACTTAAGAAAAATTCTTATTTTAATTGATTACTAAATCTTAACCATTAAACCTTACTTAAATTAAAATATAAGATTTAGAAATCAATAAATCATTAAACACATTTTAAATTAAACCTTTAAATCTTTTAAAAACTTTTCCCAAGTTATTAAACATAATGAAATACAAATTTATTTCAAAATCTACTTATTTTATTTTGAAACTTAATATTATAAAATATATAAACTTGTTTTAAACTTTTGTTTTAAACTCAGCAAATATTACAAAACAAAATTTCTTTTGTTTAAAACTTAAAAACATTTCTTTTACCAAATGCCTTAAAACTGCTTTTATCAAAACCGAGTAAAACACCTAGAAACTCGAAGAAACTCACGAGTTCAATCCCATTCTACCCTACTTCGAGTCAAACCCAGATATCCCCGAATGAAACCCGAGTAACCCCTTTCTTCCCCAAAACAAAACTTCCAGATGCACACAGTCGTCCTCGTGCACGTGCACGCCTACGCTGATCGACGATGAACCCAACACCTGCCTCCGACAAGTCGATATCAACCTCGTCTTCACGTACGACCACCCAGATATTCTCGATTCGAACGAGAATCATTTTCGACCTTTAAACCCATCAGTCTGTAACGTACCTCATCAGAATTCGACCACCTTCGACGATCCTTGCCTCGAGAAGCCATGCCGACCTGACCGAAGCTTCGCCTCGAACCCCTCCATCGATTCCACCCCTCGCGTTCGACAACAACGAGCCATCGATGCCACCATTCTCCTCGTCGACAACGATGAACCAAACACAGTTTAAACCCTAGTTCACCGTCCCCCCGACCACCACAGCTATCTAAAAATTCATCGAGCATTTTTCCTATGACCCTCAACTCATCGGCTACCTTCACGCCAAAACTCGACAAACATTACCACTCCAATTGCCAGAAAATGCCAAAATTCCCAATATTGATCAACTCGACAATTACCATCAATTTCAAGTTTAAAAATTCCAATATTATTACTAAAATTCATAGATTTCAGATACGAATTCAAATATATAACTGAAGCTAGAAATTGTAATACTTGAATTTCTGATATAAAATGTTTACCACTGTAATTTCCTATTTTTAAATATAATTGCTAAATTTAAATACTGGTAACTATTTTTAAAATCTATATTACATTGTTATGATTATTCCTTCTTCAGTAATCATAGCCTGAATATGATTATTTGGGTAGATATGAATTTTCTTATGAAATTGGAAACTAGGATAAGAACAGAGAAGAAGATATGAACATATAAACATTTCACCAGTATATCATTCTATCCACATGCATTCATCCTAATCATTCATGTAAACAATGCATACCATATTACCACAACATTGATCTCACATAACAAACATAGAAATAGATTTTAACTGTTTTTAAAATGGTGTTTACTCACCTTAAAACAGAGGACAGTTTTATTACTTCCAGGCTTGAATATTTTTGATCTGGCAAACAAGCTTTTGATTTTCTGTATCTTGTCTTTAAATTTGAAATCAGTGAAGTTGTAGATCTGCTTTTGCTTAAAAGTGTTGAATTGCAGATGACTTGCAGTTGAACTTCATTTGGAAAGCAGGTTGAAGATTGAAAACTGATGTTGTATTGAATTTATTCTACTGCTTGTTTCTTTTGATTTTTCTTTGATTTTGAGTTTGGTTTTCAGTTTATATTTTAGAAGAAGAGAGGAAATATGTTTGAACTGAGAAAAATGAAGACCCGATTTCTTCTTCAACTACATTATTTATAAATTAAATTTTAAATGAAGATAATGTTGCCACTTGTTTTATTGCATGCATATACAAATGTTAATGCATGTTTCATTATCTTGCAAATGTTGTTAAGATGGCTAATATGGTTACACATGTTACTTAAGTATTTTTAATAAATTTTTATTTAATTTAAATGTAAAGATAAACTTACATACTTTAATTCTCTTAATAAATAAAATTTACATATGTATAAATAAATTACTTTTAAAAGAAATTATTCTAAAACTAATTATAATTCAAATATATCTTATACATGTATTTTTATAACCTTTTAAATTTAAACACTTTAAAGAATACAAAATAAAACTTTATTTAAACTATCATTTTTAAAATAAACAATTATCTTATATTTTGAAAACAATTGAATTAATCTAAACTAACCTTTGAAAAATATTAATTTTAAAACAAAGCTTTAAATCACAATTCATACATATATAAATTATCAATAGATTAAATTAAATTCAAAACAATCCAAATTATAACATATACATACATATATATTACAATTTGAAAATTCATCTTTTATTTAAACAAAAGATTCTCTATTCACAATATATATATCAATATATACATTATAAATAGAATCTATTTTTATTAGCTTTGAAAGATAAATTTTATCCATTTTAAATTATTAGAAAAGATCTAATATTACCAAATTAAATATTTATTAGCCTATAAAGGATTAAATTACCAATTTAAATTAAAATTATAAGGGAAAATTATCAATCCAATTAAATTATTAATACTGATTATTAAATTGATATTGGCCAAAAATCCTGGGATATCACAAAAGGTGAGTCTCAAATGCTGTATTACTCAGTCTGACCCGAGCGTAAAGCAAAACACAAAACACTCGAGTCAGGATTAACATTCTTATATCAATAAATCCAACTCAAGTGAAATATCAACTGAAATACAGTAACTTAAAGGATGTTTGGGATAGCCATCCTCTAAGGATTCGTTAAACTATCTACTATGTAGTAATATACGCTATTATAACATGTCTATAGTAAAGTAAACTATTAAAATAGCTTTAAGGCTTTACATTTTCCACCTTAACACATTTTATATATTCCCATAGTCTATACAGTACCGTAACCTCCCCCGAAATGGGCGTCGTCAGAGGGCATTCCATAGAAATGGTACAAAACAAACTCGTAGAAGGCATGCTAGGGTAGGTGACACGACACAACTAGGCAACGCCAGGGTAGATATACCAATTACACTTCCGGGCCGGTGGTAACGCAAAGCCGCAGCAATCACCCACCTCGAGCTACACTCCCGAATAAAGGTTGTGCACCAAATCAATAACAAAGTAATAGAATGGCATACGATGGAGCATGTCCGATCAGAGATGCTACCTCATTAGCCCGTCGATTGCTCCTATTTTAGCCACCTTATGCCAACTCACGAGAGTTGGGTCCACGTATATACCTCATATAGGATAGTCGCCACCATCCTACTTCATTCTGGAATCTCCACCGCGTACACAGTTATTAAAGTGGTTTTCGATATCGATAGAGAGTATGCCCATATCCGATCCCGTTATCTTTAACAACCAATCGTTATTATAACACCGCGGTCATTTCAAAATAATTTATACTTCAAAACCAAAATATCATTTCCATTTCAAAACATATCAATACGATATCATTTCCATTTCAAAAATATTCACATCCAAAATCATAGTACTTTCAAAGATATAATACTTTCGAAACCAAAACAATTTGAAATAATAATACTTTGGAAATCATAATACTTTGAAATTCATAACTTTGGAAATCATAACACTTTGAAATCATAACACTTTCCTTCAAACAGTTTAGATATTAATAATAGTATATAAAATAAAATAGTTTATAAAATAAAATAATTTATATAAAATAGTTATAAGTTAAAATAGTATATAATAAAATAGTTAGTATATTAAAATAGTTTATATTAAAATAATTTATATTGAAAATGATTTATATTAAAATAGTTTATATTAAAATAATTTATATTGAAAATGATTTATATTAAAATAGTTTATATTAAAATAATTTATAAAGTAAAATATAAATAGTTTTAGATATAGTTTAAAAATACTTTATATAATAAAATAGCTTCCTCAATCTCACAAATCGATTCAATCAACTCGAATTCCAAAAATTCAATTTTAATTCAATCTCAATTCATAAATTTCAACTCAATTCAGTTTCTAAATAAACCATTTCAAATTATCGATTTCAAATACATATTTGAACCCTAAAATAAGCCATTTCAATTTCAATATATTTCACAGCTTTAAATATTCAACATTTCAAAACTAAATTCGATAATTTCATTTATATATATAAAATTCACTTTACTATTATTTAGCTTTGAAATATTTACTTAATCATTTCAATAACATCTAAATACAACTTCAATTTACATATTTAAATAAACAAAATATCCCATTTAAATTTATATAAGTTTGAAATATTCATTTAAGTCCCTTTTAATCAAATTCAAGTTATAAAACATATCTTTAAAATTTCAAATTGAAAAAATTTCAAATTAAACTTATTTAAGTAAAATTCTTAAATAAATAAAATTTCAAATCAATTCCAAATTTTTCTTTCCACCCTTAATCATTATAAACTCTATATTTGATAAATTTTGTATAAATACTTAAACATATTATATATCAACTTTATTAAATCAACTTTGATAAATCTTTAAAATCAATATTTATTAAAACCATAAATTTCTTTCCAAAACCATATAAATCATTTTCAATATATATATATATATATATATATAGACCAACGGTGTCTGTATATAATTCTCTACCCTATGGTCAAGTGATATGGATATTTATCATTTCAATCCGTAATTTAAATATATATACGGGTATATATCTTTTCAACCTGCAATCCCAAATTCAATTCAATGAAAATCGCTTGGGTTTATCATTTCAACCCATAACGATTTTCTCCTATTCTACAGATCGTTTGGGTATGTATCATTTCAACCCATAGTGAATTCTATACTAACAGGGAACTTGCAGAGTGATAACAGATATGATAATAATATAACAAGCATATATCATCAATATAAATAATAGATAATGGTGTAAGAAGTCACAGGTGAACAGATACAGATAACAATGTATATATCAATGTAAATAACTAGCACGAGTATATTTCAATTGACGTTTCAATTGAAATCAAATTTAATAAATAAAAGAACGTTAGTCGTGAGTGATTGCTCACCTTTCGAGGCTAGAGATGAACGAGAATGAGATGAGTTGCGAATCCAAGCATGAATTCCAAAGCAGAGTGAGATGGGCACGAATTCGACGGATAGTGCTGATAACCGAAATTGATGGGAACAGATCAAAATTAGCTTAACATAAACTGAAACAAAATAAATATTATATCTATATATATATATATCTAATAATTAATATAGGTCTTAACTCATATTTTAAAATAATATATATATATGTAACTAAAGAAAAATCCAAATATCAATGTTTATTATAAAATCAATATAACAATTTATTATAATATATATATATAACTTAAACAGTAAATTGAGAAATCTATATATAACATACTTACTCAACTAATATATATAAATTGGCATATATATATACATATTAGTTGTTATAAAGTGTAATTTAAAATATCAATATTTAAATCATACTATATAAAAGGGTAAAACAGAACCAGATTAAGTACACTTAACTTATACACATAAAAATAATAGATTATATTCAAACATGCCTGCCCTTATATATAACGTTGTTACTGTTACAGTAATATATAACTGATACATAAGTTTATATAGGATTATACCGTATAATATGACTTATACATTATTAAACATAGAATGCAACATACAATTCAAGTCAAATCTATATAAACTATCACAATGTATAACTCGTATAACTACACTTATTAAAATCCAAGTATATATATGAATTACTATATATATATGTATTAACACCTTTCGAAATTTTAACATATATTCAAAACATACTTATTATAACAAATAACTTGTATGGACTCAGACGTATACAACTTGTATACGTATAAATATATATAAGTGGTCATATTATACTTATACTTATATAATCAACAAATAGATTATACCCACCTATAATCTAATAATATATATATATATAAGATACTGTTCAATATGAATGGACAACAAGTCATAAAAAATCATTAAAGAAAAGAAACCTTTATCTTTCTAAATCTTTCCACAGCAAGATATCAATCATACGACATATATATAAACATTTGTATATATTAATATAAGTTGTCAAAATATATATATTATACATAAATAATCATGTTGATACTTATAACACATCGACACTAATACAAAAAAACGAATAAGGCCATGATATAAATCTATACACAACTGACTTTTTGAAATACTATTTTATATTATATATAATATGTATACCATATGTAACTACTTAAAAATCTCTGCGGCGTACATATTTTTATAAACATGCACTTTAAAATCAACATCATACAAACTCCCCTTTACTTAAATTATATAGATCAAATCTTAAATATAATAATATACGTACGAAATTTGAACTAAGCACTGGTATTTTACCAAGCAGGCTGATGTGAGCAAGGTTGATCGGTGGAAGGCCAATCATGCGGAGGAGCTTGCGTGGCTGTGCACTTCGGTTTTGTGGCGAGTTGAAGTCGGTTGCCAATGTGAGGGTGAGGCAGAGCACGTTGGAGAGAGAGAGAAGGAACGAGATAATCTGTGACGACTGCCCATGACCCCTGCACTGAACCTAGAGATAGTGCGCTGTAAAGTGTGCCAGGCGACCATGGACGATTGCTAAGGTAAATTAAAACATCAGAATCCATCGTATTACTCACAACGCGTGGACAAAATACAATAGAACATATATATGGTGAAGCTTCACAGAATAGCTCATCAATAAAACTTCATAATAGTTGAATACAATCATTAGAATAGTCAATACATCAAGCCTCACTACATGACACTCAGAGAAAATACAAACAGCGGAACATCCAGTACATATAAGAAGATAATATGCAACCCTCCAGCTCGTCTTCGATATCAGCATCGTGAGAAGCAAGAACAGCACCTGTCACCTGCTACCTAGTCTGCCCGTCCCAAAATATACGAACAGCCCAAGGCAATAAGAGTTAAAACATAAAGCCTTGAGTCAGACAACAGTCTTAGTGAGCAGTAAATTAACTAACAACATACCAAAAGAGCATAAAGGAAAAGGAATAGAAATACAACCCTCCCACTCCACCTCTTTCTACAGTGATAGCCACCAGATACACACTAAGTAGAAGCAATCATAGCAAAGCACACAATTTAAGGTAAAGCAATTATCACTCGAGTCAAGGGCGATGTTTTCCAAGTACAAACCCCCAAGGCCTAAACCAAGATCAGATAAGCACCTAGAAAATACCGCTCTTGAGACCGAATGACGATACAACCAAACATCCATGACTCTGGCTATCACTGTTATCATTGCCTTGATATCATCGTTAATTGAATGACCGACACATTCTTTCAGCCGTCCGTCAAGGGCTAATGGAAAACCCTGGTTCTAGACATAACTCTGCACGTCATCGTGACCCGTGCCTAGGACTATCGAATCTGCCCAGAGTACTTGACTATCAATCATTAGCCTTCAGGGACTATCGAATCTGCCCAACGTACTCTTGCTTTGAGCATGCTAGAACCTTCAACAACGATGAGATCTCAGCCTTCTAGTCATCCTCCTCGACGACTATTTTCATACTAGCTCAAGCGCCTCTCGAGCCAACCATTATCCTCAACTCGAACCATATCACCGAGTTATCAACATGCTTGGAATGATCTCGTCTGGATTAGACCAAGACTATCTCATATCATGCCTCGCTTCATCACATCCTCGCAAAGCTTCATCTCAACATCATCATCATCAAATCCATGCATAAGAGCCTCATCATCCGCTACATATGCCACGAGCAGCTTTCTCGATTCAAGAGCCTTTCTCTTAGCTTTTGAATCATCTTCGGTCTAAAACAAATCATCAATCATCTAATTCATAGCAATCAATCAAATCAAACATTAATCCAAGTAAACAAGCATTCAAATATGAGCTAAATGGACAATTATAACAATAATGGCAATTTCGTAATTAAAGAGTTAAAAGTCTAAAAAGCATGAAACCATGAGCAATATCTCAATAATCTTGATGAATGAACTTGCATAGGTTTAACATGTAGAAAAATGGATGTCAAATTATCATGAACAATGGATCTATATGGATCTACACATATGATTAGGAAAATGTATGGAAATCACTATCTTAACACCAAAATCAAGCCAACGATCCGATATATTCCTTTGGATCCGTGTGAGAGATAATCACCACTCACCAAATCACCTAAACAACCCCAAATCAACACGCTTCAGATCTGGACAGCGAAGGATCTAGCTCGATCTATCACCAATCCGCTTCAAACGATGAAATCTCACTTCAATGGATGTAGATCTTCAATCTAAGCTCTTGAATCTTCAATTTGATCTTCAACTTGGATGGATGGAATCACTAGATTAGAGTGGAGAAAAGAAGTGAAGAAGTGTAGAAGTCGAGCTCTCAAAATGACAGCACTTCGTCGCTTCGAAATCCGGATCCCAAAAAGTGAGAAATGGACGAGTATTTATAGGCTGAAAACCCTCTCAAAATGACAGCACTTCAATGGATGGACGAGTATCAAAGCTCCTCATCCTACGACCTAACAACATAGCAGCCAAACTCTTAAGTCGTTCGCGACTTATCACCACACGACCTAACACATGCGCCCTAACGACCCAGCGACTTAACAATATGTGCGCTTCCTCGACCTAAAAACACTACGACCTATACTGTGCGCGACCTAACAACTCACGCGACTTAGCAAAGTTACGACCTAACCAAGATGCGACCTAACACAGACCGCTTCCTTGCGACCTAACAATGCCTCGACTTAGCAACTCACGCGACCTAACTACTCACGCGACCTAACTGGGTTACAACCTAACACTTAAGTCGTTTGGACGACCTAACCATCTTAGGTTGCTTACAACCTAACTACTACTCCTAGGTCGTTAACTCGTGAAGTTTTCTATGCCGCTAACTCTTAGGTCACCCCTTCCTTTAAGTCGCTAACCTGCTTACCTCCTAGGTCGCTACCATCCTTAAGTCGCCAAGTCCTATAGGTCGCTCCTATCTCTTAGGTCGTCTACGACCTATACCTTAACGACTTATCCCATTAGCCTTAAGTCGCTCCACGACCTATCTTTCTTTACGACCTAAGTCCCCAGGTTGCACCACTCTTAAGTCGCTCACGACCTAACTTCTACGCGACTTAGGCTTTGAACGACTTAAACCCTAGACGACTTAACTATTATACGACTTAACTTCCTTAAGTCGTTTCACTCCTTAGGTTGCCAACTTTCTATAAGTCGCCTATTCCCTTAACTCGGTCAGTCTTCTTAGGTCGCCACAAATGCTGCGACCTAACTCCTTAGGTAGTCTACGACCTAAGACTTAGTCAAAATTTTCGCCTGGACTTCATGACGACTTATCTTCTACTCGATTCAAGCTACAACACTATCGTCCAAATAACACCGGTTTTAATCATTCGATCCGTAAAAATACGGGTCGTTACAGAGCAATCAAGGACTATTCTGCATGCCTACCATCCATAGCAATCAACAAACCATGCATCCAATTCTAGCTTAGCATGAAGAATTCTAAAACTTAGAACAAGTTACAATGTCGTTAGATGACACGACACCTTAGGGCCATACCTTGAAGAGTTCAGGATGAGCTGCTTTCATCCTCTCTTCCACCTCCCATGTACAGTCGTTATCATCGTCACTCCATTGTATCTTGAGCAACTTAACTTCCTTCCTCCTAAGCTGTTTCGTGTCGGTTTCCACAACACGAAGCGGCTTACGAGGTGTCTTATCGACTGAATCAACTTCGAGATCTTCACAGCTATCAGCAGAAACCACTGTATTCGAGTCGTGCACATACTTCCATAGATACGATACATGAAAAACATTGTGCACGCTCGACATCTTCTCTGGTAACTCCAATCTATAGGCGAGTTTTCCAATTCGCTCGTTGATCAGAAATGGTCCAACAAATCTCAGAGTTAACTTTCCTTTCTTCCCGAATCGAATAACATTCTTCAGTGGAGAAATCTTCACAAAAACCCTATCACCTACGTCGAATTCCAAATCCTTACGACGCTTATCAGCATAACTCTTCTGTCGATCTTGGGCTGCCTTCATTCGTTGCCGAATGATCTCAATGCAATCCGAAGTCTGTCGAATCATCTCTGGCCCAAGTAACAGCTTTTCTCCTGTTTCCAACCAACATGTCGGAGAGTTACACGGTCTTCCATACAATGCCTCATACGGTGCCATACCAATGCTTGACTGGTAACTGTTGTTATACGAAAATTCCACCAAATGAAGATGATCTTCCCATGATCCTCCGAAATCCAAAACACAAGCTCTAAGAAGATCTTCCAAAACTCGGTTGACTCTCTCGGTCTGGCCATCTGTTTGAGGATGATAAGCTGTACTCAAACACAACTCGGTTCCCAAAACTTCCTGGAAGCTCTTCCAAAATCCACTAGTGAACAATGGGTCTCGATCGATCACTATACTCTTCGGAATACCATGGAATCGAACTATCCACTTAACATACAACTCTACCAACTTTGATGCAGTCCTAGTCGATCGAATAGGAATGAATCTTGCGCTCTTAGTCAGACGATCTACGATGACCCAAATCCCTTCATTTCCCGTTCTGGTTCTAGGTAGTCTATCAATAAAATCCATCGACACTTGCTCCCACTTCCAAGTAGGAACTTCTAATGGCTGAAGCAATCCACTTGGCTTCTTCTGTTCGGCATTTACCAACTGGCAGTTCATGCATTTGGAAATAAAATTTCCAACATCCTTCTTCATACCTTCCCAGTAGTAGGTTCTCTTCATATCCCGATACATCTTATTTCCACCTGGATGAATTGTCAGCTTCGAGTGATGACTTTCCTTCAGAACTTCACTCCTCAATTCATCTATATCAGGAACAACTAGTCGTCCTTGCTTCCGAAGCCAACCCTCTCGATCGACCTCGAATCCTTTATCCTTTTCTGGATCCAATCCAGATTCCAAATCACGGATAATCTTGACAAGCTTATCGTCTCGCTTTTGGCTCTCGCCAATCCTTTCCACAAGAGTCGGTCTTATCGATAAGTTTGCCAACATCTCAGGTTCCAATTCACATCTAGGCCTGAAGTCAAATCCAGCTAAATACTCGAGATTCTTCCATTCCGAAAACATGGCTCCCAATCCTGCATGTCTTCGACTTAACGCATCTGCCACTGCGTTACCTTTTCCCGAAGTATAAGCTATACCAAAATCATATGATGCCAAAAACTCTAGCCAACGTTGCTGCCGAAGATTTAAATCCTTTTGGGAGAAAAGATACTTCAATGACTTATGATCCGTAAACAACTCGAATCGAACTCCCAATAGATAATGTCTCCACATCTTCAGAGCAAAAACAATCGCCGCTAACTCCAAATCATGAGTCGGGTAATTCCTTTCATGCGGCTTCAGTTGTCGACTAGCATACGCAACAACTTTATCCTTCTGCATTAGCACTGCTCCAAGTCCAGTACCATATGCGTCGGTGTAGACCACCATCTCATCATTCCAACTTGGAATAGTCAGAACAGGAGCACTTGTCAATCTCTCTTTCAAGATTCTGAAAGCTTGCTCACACTTATCTTCCCATCTGAACACTTGGTTCTTCTTCGTCAATCTTGTTAATGGTGCAGCTATCTTGGAGAAGTCTTTGATAAACCGTCGATAATATCCCGCTAATCCAAGAAAACTTCTCACATCAGATGCATTCTTAGGTCTAACCCAATCCTGGATTGCTGCCACCTTAGCGGGATCAACCGCTATTCCATTTCTAGAGATAACATGGCCTAAGAACCTCACTTCACTCTTCCAGAAGTGACACTTCGAAAACTTAGCCTTCAACTGATGTTTCCGCAAGATTTCCAAAACAATACGCAAGTGCGTCTTGTGCTCTTCTTCAGTTCTGGAATAAATCAGAATATCATCCACGAACACTAACACGAACTTGTTCAACTGATCTCTGAACACTCTATTCATAAGATCCACAAAATATGCTGGCGCGTTAGTCAATCCAAACGACATTACCAGCCACTCAAAGAAACCGGATGGTGTCCTTAAAGCAGTCTTCGGCACACTATCCTTAGCCACTCTCAACTGGTGAAATCCCGTTGCCAAATCCATCTGAGAAAACACCTTAGCTTCGTGAAGCTGATCAAACAAGTCATCAATTCTTGGCAATGGATACTTGTTCTTCTTAGTCACCTTATTCAGCTCACGATAATCCACACACAACCTCAGCGATCCATCTGCTTTGGTAACAAACACAATTGGTGCACCCCATTCGGACACACTACGCCGAATGAATCCTTTCTGCAAAAGATCATCAACTTGCACCCTCAACTCTTGCTGTTCCCTAGGCGCCATCCGCCTAAGAGGCATCACAACAGGTCTGGCTCCTTCAACTAGATCTATACGAAACTCGATCTCTCTATGCGGCGGTAACCCTTTGACCTCGTCAAAGACATCCTCGAATCCATTAACGATTGGCAACGATGACAGCCCATCCCGTGGAACAACCAGCGAATACATGAAGCTCATGAAGACGCCTTCTTCATGCTTACATCTTATCACAATCTTTCGCCCCTCCACATTCTTAACTGTCACCTCCAACCTCTCACAATCAACCTTTGCCGCATATTTCCTAAGCCAGTCCATACCCAAAATAATTCCGAATCCCGCAAAGTTCAGAACAAAACAATCACAAACAAAAGAGCAATCATGACTCGATACAATCAGACCAAGGCATAGCATACACAAACAAGACGAACCCCCAACTGGATTAGTCACAACCAATGGCCTATCAACAATATCCGGTTCTAAACCCAACCGGCCTACAAGTTCACTACAAACAAACGAATGCGACGCCCCAGTATCAAACAACACTCTAACTGGAACACCACATAGGAAAAGAGTACCTTGAACCACCACACTCTTTCCTTTCTCTTCAGCGGTAGGAGCTCTTGAAGACGATGGAACAGCTCCTAAAGCATAAGCTTGCACAATCTGCTTGTCCTTCCGCGGTTCTGGACAATTCCTCTTGATATGCCCCGGCTTTTCACAGTTGTGACACTTCATCGGTACCTTCGGATTCTTACAATCCTTAGAGAAATGGCCCTTCTGCTGGACAATTGTAGCAAGTCACTTCGCCCTTCAGCTTCTTCTGACCATCCTTACCTTTCTGCTATTGCTGCTTCCTCTTCTTGTTTCCACCTTGTTGTGGTTTAGGCTCTCCCCTGGTCACAGCAACAACAGATCCCTCTTTGGGAAACAGACTCTCATGCCTGAGAGCTTTCTCCACAAGCTTCTCAAATGAATCGTCCAAATGATCCACTAACTGCCTCCCAAGATAATTATCCAAGCCTGTCACAAACTTCTCATTCTTCTGATAAGTAGATTCAATATACGACCGGGCATACTTGGACAAAGCTTCAAACTCAGAAACATACTCAAGAACTGGTCTTCCTCCCTGCTTGAGCTCCACAATCTTCTTGAACAAAACAGACTTCTGAGCAGTGGAAATGAACTTAGCTTCAAATCTGACTTGGAATTGCTCCCAAGTAATCTCTTCCTCCGGAATATTGATGGTAATAGAGTTCCACCAATCAGAGGCTCTCCCTTGAAGCTGTCTTGATGCCAACTTCCTCTTAGTTGCATCCTTGATTCCCAAATCACAAAAAATCCTTCTACAAGCATCTATCCACCTTTGGACCTCAATAGTTGATTCTGTTCCCAAGAAAACCTTCCCCCCAAGAGCAGTATAATCTTTGCACAGCTTAGCAAAATCCACCGGTTTTGGAGTTTGAACTTGAACTCCAACATCTACTGCTGCCCCCGGAACTGGTATCCTTCTCATGATCGAAGTCATCATAGCTTCGAACATAGCTGCATAATCAGCAGCCCCTTAAGTAGCATGGCCTTCCCTAGCAGCTGGTCTCCCTCTTCGACCCATTCTCAATATCTATAAAAAGGAATGATTAGCACACCTAGAGAAACAACTGCATAAAGGACTCAAACTCTACTAAGCTACTATATTATATATAGTAATCATCCATCAAAATACAATTACGTCTCTCATACGTAGTTACGTCAGCGAGCGTTGGGTAAAATCGATTAACCAATGCTCTGATACCAAATGTGACGACCGCCCATGACCCCTGCACTGAACCTAGAGATAGTGCGCTGTAAAGTGTGCCAAGCGACCATGGACGATTGCCAGGGTAAATTAAAACATCAGAATCCATCGTATTACTCACAGCGCGTGGACAAAATACAATAGAACATATATATAGTGAAGCTTCACAGAATAGCTCATTAATAAAACTTCATAATAGTTGAATACAATCATTAGAATAGTCAATACATCAAGCCTCACTACATGACACTCAGAGAAAATACAAACAGCAGAACATCCAGTACATATAAGAAGATAATATGCAACCCTCCAGCTCGTCTTCGATATCAGCATCGTGAGAAGCAAGAACAGCACCTGTCACCTGCTACCTAGTCTGCCCGTCCCAAAATGGATGAACAGCCCAAGGCAATAAGAGTTAAAACATAAAGCCTTGAGTCAGACAACAGTCTTAGTGAGCAGTAAATTAACTAACAACATACCAAAAGAGCATAAAGGAAAAGGAATAGAAATACAACCCTCCCACTCCACCTTTTTCTACAGTGATAGCCCCCAGACACACACTAAGTAGAAGCAATCATAGAAAAGCACACAATTTAAGGTAAAGCAATTATCACTCGAGTCAAGGGCGATGTTTTCCAAGTACAAACCCCTAAGGCCTAAACCAAGGTCAGATAAGCACCCAGAAAATACCGCTCTTGAGACCGAATGACGATACAACCAAACATCCATGACTCTGGCTATCACTGTTATCATTGCCTTGATATCATCGTTAATTGAATGACCGGCACATTCTTTCAACCGTCCGTCAAGGGCTAATGGAAAACCCCGGTTCTAGACATAACTCTGCACGTCAGCGTGACCCGTGCCTAGGACTATCGAATCTGCCCAGAGTACTTGACTATCAATCATTAGCCTTCAGGGACTATCGAATCTGCCCAATGTACTCTTGCTTTGAGCATGCTAGAACCTTCAACAACGATGAGATCTCAGCCTTCTAGTCATCCTCCTCGACGACTATTTTCATACTAGCTCAAGCGCCTCTCGAGCCAACCATTATCCTCAACTCGAACCATATCACCGAGTTATCAACATGCTTGGAATGATCCCGTCTAGATTAGACCAAGACTATCTCATATCATGCCTCGCTTCATCACATCCTCGCAAAGCTTCATCTCAACATCATCATCATCAAATCCATGCATAAGAGCCTCATCATCCGCTACATATGCCACGAGCAGCTTTCTCGATTCAAGAGCCTTTCTCTTAGCTTTTGAATCATCTTCGGTCTAAAACAAATCATCAATCATCTAATTCATAGCAATCAATCAAATCAAACATTAATCCAAGTGAGAAATGGACGAGTATTTATAGGCTGAAAACCCTCTTAGGTCGCCCACTTTTAGGTCGTCCATGACCTATAGAGCCCACGACCTACGACCTATCAAAGCTCCTCATCCTACGACCTAACAACATAGCAGCCTAACTCCTAAGTCGCTCGTGACTTATCACCACACGACCTAACACATGCGCCCTAACGACCCAGCGACTTAACAACATGTGCGCTTCCTCGACCTAAAAACACTACGACCTATACTGCGTGCGACCTAACAACTCACGCGACTTAGCAAAGTTACGACCTAACCAAGATGCGACCTAACACAGACCGCTTCCTTGCAACCTAACAATGCCTCGACTTAGCAACTCACGCGACCTAACTACTCACGCGACCTAACTGGGTTACGACCTAACACTTAAGTCGTTTGGACGACCTAACCATCTTAGGTTGCTTACGACCTAACTACTACTCCTAGGTCGTTAACTCGTGAAGTTTTCTATGCCGCTAACTCTTAGGTCGCCCCTTCCTTTAAGTCGCTAACCTGCTTACCTCCTAGGTCGCTACCATCCTTAAGTCGCCAAGTCCTATAGGTCGCTCCTATCTCTTAGGTCGTCTACGACCTATACCTTAATGACTTATCCCATTAGCCTTAAGTCGCTCCACGACCTATCTTTCTTTACGACCTAAGTCCCCTGGTTGCACCATTCTTAAGTCGCTCATGACCTAACTTCTACGCACTTAGGCTTTGAACGACTTAAACCCTAGACGACTTAACTATTATACGACTTAACTTCCTTAAGTCGTTTCACTCCTTAGGTTGCCAACTTTCTATAAGTCGCCTATTCCCTTAACTCGGTCAGTCTTCTTAGGTCGCCACAAATGCTGCGACCTAACTCCTTAGGTAGTCTACGACCTAAGACTTAGTCAAAATTTTCGCCTGGACTTCGTGACGACTTATCTTCTACTCGATTCAAGCTATAACACTATCGTCCAAATAACACCGGTTTCAATCATTCGATCCGTAAAAATACGGGTCGTTACATAATCTGAAGGGACGTGATGCTCAGGCAAAGGCAAATGCATGAATAAAAGTATAAAGTTAAATATTGTAGAGCATAGAAAAAGAAAAGGAAAGAAAAGGAACCGATGAATATGAATTAGTGGGAATGGGAAAGATCCAACGTTAATTTCTATATATATTAAAAGCTACTAACCTTTGGTTCAAAACGGTGAAAAATGAAGGGTCACAAACAAGCAAAAAAAGGACCATTTCGGTTAACCGTTTCACGTGTCCGTCGTGTATCGGAGACCGAAACACACGAATGGATATACTAAGGAGATCGGTACGATGAGACGGTCAAAATGGTATACAAATATCAGTGGTACGACCATCTTATCAAAAGTCGATAATCGATACCGAAAATGATGCTAATTTGTCAGGAAATAGGATCGACAGAGCAATAGAAGTCCAAATTTGGGAAAAGAAATATGACGTCTCACTTAGAAGATGATTTACAAATTTTCTATGTAAAAATATTCAGGTTTGGAAAATATTTTATTATCATCCATTTTTAACTGATTAAATTGAAATAAAATCACACAAGAAAATAAACTTTAATTTTATCTGATGAAAATTTACTAGTTGCTATGTTTAAGAAGATGTATTCCAAATATTAAATTTTTATTTCAAAATTTTATTGTTTAAAATTTCACAAAATTTCAATTAAATATATTATTAAAACAAATAAAATTATTAAAAATTTATGGGTCGTTACACTAATAGAACTATATAACATGAATTCTGAATCCAAATCATAAGTAGAAGCACCAATACACTACATTGCAATCATATGCAATCAACAGGAGTAATAATAATGATTTGCAACAAAATAAACCATTCAACAATTAATATTCATCTTTTAAATTCATAACTACATCAATTTACATTATTCAGTGTCAACAAATAAATTTGTACACTTACATTTCTTATTATCATCCAATTGGTTTATTTCCAATTTATTTACATCTATTACATTAAAGTTCAATTTATTAAAATTCAATTATTTCACTTTATGTTAACACATTTCATATCAATTCTTTTATGAACCCTTTTATAAAAATTATTTTATTAATTCATTTTATTTCAATAAGTGATTTTTTTTAATTTACAGAGAATATAAGAACTAAACACCGGGTCTCTTTCCAAATCATTTTGAAATAATATATACACTCATATTTATATATATATATATACATCAAATCATATTAAGAATTTTAAATCAAAATCTGTTTATCGAACCAAATGCGTAGCAAAGCTACTAAGTGGCCTCCCCCACTTTGAGACTCGAAAATGAATATCGATGATGCAGCCATCATCACTGAAATTATTTTCCAACGATAGAAGAGGGGGTATAGGACTTACTTCCTGTTAAAATCCATTTTTGAAAACAACTTCTATTTGTAAATATTTTAAATAATGCTAATATTATTTTCAAAATCGTAGAAAATAATTTCAGAAGCACCGAGATTCAAGTTCTCAAATTCACAGTTTAAATTCATTCTTTTAACTTAAACTAAGATTAGATTTATATTTCATAACTCATTTCTTAAGTTTATAAACGTTTTATACAACACTTCTTATGTTAGTTTCACTTTACACTTACGTTCATATTTGTTTCCATAAATAACATTCTAAAATATATTCAATTCTCTTTTTACAACATAAGTTGAATTACAATTTATAACTTAAGTCATTTTCATTTCTTAGTTCCATTACCAAGTTTACTTTCTTAAGATAAATTTCATTTTATTATTTTATCTAATTCATTTCAATACAGTTCACTTTCATTTAAGCTTCCTTGAGTTAAACTTCATTTTATCTACTTCATTTCACTAACTCAATTTATTTAACATTAATTAGGTTAATTGTATTATTTCATATCTCAAATCAAAATTTTCTTTTGTTTGCTTAACCAAAATATTCAACCATTTTAAAATTTGGTTTTACTTTTCTGTTCAAATTCATAAGTTATAAACTTATTTCTTATCTATACTATTTTGAATTTGTAAGTTCAAAAACTATTTTAATATATTTATCAAATCATACTTGGAATTTTTTTCACAATCAAAACTTTTTTTAACCAAAAATAAATTTCTTTTGGTAGCAATTCTCACTCTGAAACTCGAAAATGAATACTGGCGATGCTGCAGTCATCCTTAGAATTTTTTCCAATGACTAAAGCGAGTTCAATGCTTTTATTTCTCTCAAAAATCTTTTCAAAATATATTTCTAATCAAAACACTTTAAAATAATAATACTATTAATTCTGAATGCTTTGAAAACAATTTTGAAAATCAAAGGGATTTTAAATTTTAAAATTTTCAACTTTTAAATCCTTTCTATTTATAAGCCATATTATAAATACTATAACGACACATAATTTTACGACTTTCAAAATAAAATATTTAATTTATTTAAATATTTAAATATAGAATTATCAAACTTAAATAATCATGTTTTATATCATAAATAAGAATGGTGAACTTATATTTAGAATTGAATAAAGATTTTGAAGTTTTGACGTAAAATCGACAAAATTCGGTTTTCGATAAAATTTTATGTATAGTAAAATAATTGTTTTAAAGGATAAATACATTTTTTTAATATATAATACATTTCAAATTCATTTGATACTAATAGTAATTTAATTTATAATGGTTTGATAAAAATATAAACTTGTTTTATAAAAATCGATAAATTTCGTCACATATCAACAAATCAATGTCGTATTTTTATAAATGGATTTGGATATTGTTTTATATTGTTTTATAAGTCAAATATACTTGTTTTAATTATTTAAATATGATAACAAATTTATTTTGAAGTTTGGTTTACATAAATAAATAGTTTAACAAAAACGTCAAAATGCAATCGTAAAACGTTATGTCGAAAATCATCGTTTTATCGAATAAAAGTTACCGCAACATTGTTGCACCTTTCCTAACATGTTAACATATATATTACATATTTTAATAACTAAATATGTTTACTTTTATTAATTATGATTAGGAAACTTCTAGAATATAATTAACAAAAGTAAGTAAAAAAGAAAAGTCAAAAAAGTAAGCCTCACATCAAAATGAAACCAAATCTTCTCTTTAGCCACTTTTCATCCAAATACATTTGCTTAGCTCTTATGTGACTATGACATAAAATAAGAAGTGATAAATGATGGTAAGTGTTGAAAAAGTAAAGTTACTTTAAAGTTATGTAAGGTTATTTTGGTAATTTGCTATAGGGATATTTTAGTAACTTACCACTTCATTTTTTTCCTATAAATGCACATCCATCCTTCTCATTTTCTCACACAAATCATTCTTTTCTTCTTCTTCCTTTAATCTATGTTAATGGCTTCTTCTTCTCTTCTTTTCCTTACTAACTTTTCTTAAAATCATATCAAACCAACTCCAAACTCCATCAAACTTTGCTAAAGTTCTTATATCGTCATTAAAACATGGTTTAGCAGCTAAGAGGTGGAATAGAGGGAGGCCAAACCTATTGAGGAGGGAAGAGTAAGTTAGAAAGCTTCGGTGCAAGAAAAAGAGAAGGAAGTGCCGCCCGTTTCATTCTATGGAAATAGGAGGAAGTTTAAAGTACTACGGAAGCTTTGCCAAATTTTTAGGAGTTCGAAAGAAGAGATTGAAAGCATAAATCAAAGAGGAATGAAGTAGAAGTTGATTAGTTAAAGTTAACAGTAGTTTTAGTGAAGTGTTGTTGATAAGAATGCTGGTAAGAAGTTAATCGATTTGGTTAAAGGTGAGAACTCCTAAACTATTATTATTATTTTGGATGATGATAGATGTTTTCAATGGATGTTTAATATGCTTTGATCATCAAGTTTGGTTGTTTACATATGAATGTTGAATATATATGCAAGTCACGGAAATACACGTCGATAAGCACAAAGGAAATCACTTTCCTCTATATTTAATGAAATGGTGTATATGGAATGTTAAACGTCCTTAAAAATAGTTTAAAATGTATTTTAAATGTTTTATAAACATTTAAAAGTGTTTTGGTGAACTTTGAATGAGAAATGGAAAATTTAGTTAAAAATAAGCGCGCCGCGTAACGGTAGTTCGCGATTCCACGCTATAAAAGTCAAACAAGTGTAAAAGTTGGAATATAGCTATGAATTCTTCGAGATAAGAATTTTCTAAACTATTATATCCATAGTTTTCCAACTAAGAAATAAAATCGAGATTTCGACAAGTAGATTTTGAAAAACGAGTAAAACAAGTTTTGGAAAAATCCTAATTTTATAGTTCAGAACCCAAAACTGGATTTCTTTACAAATGATGTTTTAAAATTGATTAAAAACGTGAAATAAATCTTATAAATCTTTTACAATGTTTTCAAAGTGATTTGAGTAATAAAAAATGGTTTTTCAAATAATAAAAAGTCGTTTTGATCAATATAGCGTAAAAGACACTTTCCGCGGCACTTTTTCGTAGCACTTTTGAAATATGGTTTTAGACTTAACGATTCTCATCCAAATCTTTTATAAATGTTTTCGAATGGATAATTAAGTGTTTTAATAATGATTTAGAGGCTTTCTAGCTTATTGAAGAAAGTTCAAATAAAGGATTTAAAGAAAAAGCTATTATAAATAAGCGGTTTAATCTTGGCTCTAAAAGATGATGAGAAGACTGGTTTTTTCTATTCGTGAGATCCGAATGTGAGGTGCTTAAACTAAGGAGATGTTTAAGAGCAACCAGTGTCCTGGCTCACCTGGCCCTTTCCCTGGGTGATGGATAGATAAGGTCGAAATGTCGAAAACAAGTTAAGTATAAAAGATTTAATTTTTAAATTAAATACAACTTGATTTTATAAAGATGATCTTCTTGTACTCGGTGTTAAAGCCCGAAGAGGGAACTCGTACTATTCATGGAATTTAAAAGGTGATTTCACCGTTATTTCGCCCATAGTATTTGTTGAATACGGGAATTGATATTGAGTAGAATTATATGATTTCCATAGATCCTACTCACTTAAATATTTACTGGTTTTGCAATTAACATCCTAGATAACATGGTTTTAACTCAGTCAAAATTTTGAATTTTGAATTAAGAAATCATTATTAAGATTTAAATGAAATGATTTGGAAATATTTTCCTAAGCGAAAAATGAAAGGATTTCAAATTATTCCAAGTTTTAAAAAAAGGGTTTAAGTAATTGGAGGATATGATAAGAGAGGTTTAATGATTCCGTACATACCGGAAGGAATATTTTAGAAATATATATCTCCAAATGAGATTTTGATAAAAATAACTTAATCAATTAAAGAATGATACCCTTTTCATAGAACATCTTTTTATCGATGATTGGTTTGAAGGAACCAGGGTCGGATTTAGGTAATTCATATCCGAAGACCACTTCGAACCAAATTAGGTATTCGAAGCGAAGACATGGATAAGATTTGGAAGATGGAATGTAAAGCTGCTTGTCACTGACCCTCGGGGGAAATTTTTTCGTATCATATTTTGTGACAGTAGTTCTTCTTTTAAGATCTTCGATGCAAGGACTTCTCGCTACTAATCCTAAAGGTAACTCCCGATAGGATGTGGTAGGAGAGTACCTTCGGTTTGTCCTATTTCTGGACAACTTGTATGGATGAATGTCTGACATTGTATTTCTAATTACATTGATCGATCTCTATGAACGTATCATTTGTTTGATGGCGGAGAAGGCAACTTCTCTTAACTTAACACCCTTTCTTAAGACGTACGAGCTCAGGAGTTATACGTTTGTAGAGATCAATTGTGTGATCATGGAATAGCAGTGTGGCATTCAAAGTGGAATGTGCTATGTAAAAGGTAAAAACGTTATCTCTGGCCTCATCAACCGAAAATGGCAAAAATAGAGTAGATGCGGCACGGATAAGTGGGCCGCTCTTATTAGGAGATGGTCATCACCTTTCTAGATAACCCTTTATATATCAGGTATGTTGTGTATGCTATGAGACGTTTTGGATAGGTCGGTAATGACCGAGGTGATGTCATATTCGGTACTATCCAGCGAAGGGGTAGGCCGGTTCGGTGTTGGTATAGGAGTTCAGTATCTGGACCCTACATACATCCCTCTAGAGGTGTACTATATGGAAGGTAGTCCCTCACCTTGTCATTTGTATAGAATCCATTCTCAGAACTAGCCTTGTAAGAGTTTTGTTTGTAGAGCCTAACATATCCGAAATTTAATAATGGTAAAAATTTCGGCTAAGATTCATAAGTTTACTTGCAAAAAAATTTCAAAGATATGTCATTGAAAATAATATCAAGTATTTTGACGTAGAATGATTTGGTTATCATAAGGTAAAATCCCGTTCCATGTTTATGTGCGGTGTGGTCATATGAGATACCTTTGTTTTCAAAATGCGTATTTTGAGTTTCTCTCACCAGTCCCATGACTGACCCAGAGTTTATTTTTTCTTTTCCCTTAAACTCTAGGTGCCCTAATTTTCTCGGGCAGTCTAGTAGTCAGGTTTAGTTAAAAGAAATCTGGAGGAGCTCGGAGCAGGGAGTTAGAAGATTCTTCTCAAGATTGTTATCCATTTCTACCACACTCATGTACTATTGTATTCCGCATCTATAAGGACAGATATTTATAACTTTCCATGTTTAACTCTGATAAATGTATTTAAATTTTCGTTGTAAAGATTATATATTGAAATAATATATGTTATTTCATTCATGTGAGATTATGTTCTGTCTTTATTTTCTTTCTAACCCTTAACGATCGGGTTTCCGGTACGTGAATACCGATGGTGTATTAGTGTTAATTTTCGAGAGTCGAAAATCCCGTTCGTCACAAATATACTTATACAATTTCATTACTTATTATGAAAATAATTCATTAATTTACATTTTTGTTATTGCAAACAATTCTTATTTTAATTATATTTCAATTCAATCTAATTATCGAACGCTTGTATTCATACTTAGTTTAATTCAAACAATAATCAATGATAACTAAATATTATCATCTCCTAACAACCAAACATTCATTAATAATCATACAGGTTTATGAAAGTTATCATTTTATATATAAAATATAATTTGGGTAAAATTATTTCATTTACCCGATTTAAACCAATACTATGTCGACTTGCCTCGTTTAAGTGTTTAGAAACCACTATCGATAACATGGCACCTCATGTATCGACCAGAATTCATAAACAACTCAATGGATAAGTAAACACAATATAAAACATTTTATAACACTAACAAGTACGCTCTCTGATATATATATACACTCAAACAAACTCATTCTAGGGTATTACTACCCTATCTCTAATGAGTTAATCCCCACCAAAGCTAAGATTATCGCTAAACCAAAGCTCTGAAACCAACTGTAACGACACCCATTTCGAAAGGTTTAAGTCAACAGTAAACCACACATGTCCAACTCAAAACAATCCGAAACACATATATCAATGGGGTTAAATAAGAAAAATAAGTAAAGAAGAAAACAAACACATAATTTTGCAGCGGAATGACAAAATATAAAAATCAAATAAACAGTTCATGAAGTTGTTTATACTATACATTTGATTAAAATTTTACAACATTTATCAGAGTTATATACACAACAGAATAATAGAATAATGCAGCCGAACAACATGATGAGGGAAATAATACTAGTAATAATATACCAAATCTTCGTTTTTGTCCTCCAGAATAAATGATCTTCAATGCACTGAAAACTCAGGGTTGACCCGAGCATAAAGTAAAACAATACACTCGAGTCAGAACTAAGATATTCTTATGTGAGTCAAATCAATATCACGTATAACATGAGTGTAATAGCGTCAGAGATGTTTACAGGGTTTTACATCTCCTATCTAGTGTACAACCTGCGTGCAATAACTTAAGAGATATTACGGGATTTTCCATCTCTTAAGTGAAAATAGTTTAAAAATAATTTAAATAGTTTAGAAGTTTAAAAACAGCCGATATAAAATAGTTTGAGTACTGAAAATGGTTTATATAGTAAAATAGTTTGGAAAATCAAAATAATTTGAATATTTAAAAATATAAATTTTTAAATCATTTATGGTAAAATAATTTATTTTGAAAATAGTTTCAAATCAAACTGCTTCTTTCCATTTCAACAAATCTGGACCCAGGTTGTAACGTCCCAGATTTTCGCGTTCGAAAATCGACATCCATACTTTACATCGTACTCGAATGTCGTAGATTCGAGCGTTCAAATCCGAGTCGCCGGAGCTTATAACACAGTTAAGTAAATAACACAGCGGAAGAAATGAATAATACATTGATATACAATATCGGATACAGTATCTGATACAACAGAGTGATACAATGAATATCAATATACATCAGAGATATGATACAACAAATAGCAGCGGAAAAGAAAACGATAACATCAGCAGCGGATAATCTCCATCTTCAAAGCACTAATCCAGAAATAGCTTGAACTCCCAATAACGATACACCAAGATAAGCAAGTGCAGTCCGATCCAAAGACTGAACTAGCTCCAGATAACCTACTAATCTGACTATCTGAAAAACCAAACTCTAGACTGCTCGTGTAGAAAATTTTGAGCATCCAGAGTTTAGGAAAGAAACAATAAACTCCGGATCAGTCATGGGACTGGTGTGAGCAACAAAAACAGTTTATCTTTAAAAACAAATAGCAGAGAATTTTAAAGTCAATTCGTAATGCTTTTGGAAAATGAAACTATCATAAGACCTCCCACCACACACACAATGCAAACGCAGAATTGGAGGAGATTTCTTCTTATGATAGTCAAAGATGCTTACTACGCAAAATCAAATCATTTGATATTATTACTAGTGCATAGTGCAGAAAACATTTTCGAAAGTATAATATTAATCTTAGCCAACATACGACCAGTATCGTATGCCTACTATAGCTACCATCTAAACAGTGGTGACCACCGTACGTAAATGGCAGGTTCTACAACTAAAACCGTACAAAGTTCGTATTGGAAGAATGGATTTTCCAACAAATGGTCAGGCTAAGGAACTTCCTATTCCACGAAAGAAACGCCTCTGGCGGGACGTTCCGAGAACCAACTGTTCTCTGCCAAACAAGGCCGGCAACCCCTTTTCCCAAGGGATAAAAGAAACCTCAGATATGCCACCCCCGGTCCTTTGGGACCTTTATCCGAGCGCTCGATAACCAACATCACACATCATAAAGAAAGTGTATCCACATGAGTAAGTATCTGGGCTCCATACCATGATACTACCCTTTTCCAGAAGGAATGGTCATACCCTAGGGGAGCTACCCCTGAAAACCTTGCCGCACGATTCCTGTTTCGACCATTACCGGGTTGTGAGGCTCGACGAAGTCTCGTCCACAAAGCTACGCTTTTTCAAAAAGCCACGCTTTGGGTCAACAGATGATCAACCTATGATCACAAAGATAAATGATCAAACAAATGATCATATCACAAATGATCAAACACTGATCATCACACAGCAACACTCAGCATGTCACATTACCAAATTGGGATATATCGTTGATAAATTTCAACTACATAACCTCTGAGCTCGTACGTCTCAGAGAAGGGTGTTAAGCTAAGAGAATAAATTCTCCGCCACCAAACAGAAATGTATTTGAAAGAAATCGGCTTTATATCTCAAAGTGTAATGTCAGACATGTATCCATATAAGTCTGTTCCGGGTTCGAACAGAACCGAAGGCACTTCTCACGAAGCCCTTGCAATTCCGGATAACTTTCAATCACGTCCGGACTTCCCGTCACAAAAGAGTGATATAAATCTCTATACCGGGAGCTACCCAGTGCAGAGACATTCGACAGGTTGTCCTTTCATTTTCGAAAATATCCGGTCTTCATCACCGATCTTCAAATGCGATCCATATACGACGTATCACTATTCGGAATGGGTTATATGACACAGATGTCTTTTCCCGGCTAACCCGAATAGTGAGCGCAATATTCAAAAACAAATGGATAATGGGATTTCAATTAAGTCACAATTTAAACCCAAACTTTCTCTTTCAAATGGTTAAACACATTTCCATTTTAATCTTTTTTTTAACAAAAAGATTTAATTCACAAAGTTCACTTAATTTCACAAAGATTCATTCACAGATTTTCCAAATCGATTTCCATTTCAGTTTAATTAATTCGTTGAATCTTTAAATCAAAGATTTAACAAATAGCTTTCAAAACAATTCCATTTCAAATGGGTTAAATAAATCATCATTTTAAATCTGTTAAAAATAAACAGATTTAATTCATAGCTTTCGAAAAGAATTCATTCATAACTTGGAAAATCCATTTTTTCAATTAAATCTTGAAATTCCTTTAATTAAACTGGAATTGCATTTCTTATCTGAAAGCTTTTATCATTTTAAAACAACAGTTTTCAATTTGGAAATCTGATTCATTCATAAGAGTTGAAATCCTTGGGTCAAATTCAATTTCCCAACATTTTATTTTTAAATGGTTTAATTCATACAAACACATTTATATCATCTTTTATCCCTAGTTTCCAAATCATAGATTTAATTTCAAACTTGAATTCAAATTTAAATCTAATTATTTAAATTTTCAAAAACTCGGTTAAGTTATTCAAAATAACTTTTATATTTGAAATTCCATTTCAAAAGATTTTCACTTTAAACCCCAAATTTCTAATTTCAAAATCAATTGAAATTAAAATTTCAATTTCAAAACATCAAATTTAAATTATCTATGACTTAACCGATTTCCACGTGAAATCCATATTTGTGTGTGTAAAAGTGTGGTCCAGGGGTTTAACACAATAGTGCAACTCGATGAATCATCACAGATCAAATACAGAAATATAGTTGATAAACGATATAAACTATATCGCTTATCTTTATGCACAGATCACAGGTATATAAATATCACAAATAAATAAACTGCAGTAAGGATTACACACAAATCTTAATATATCACAACGCATTGCAGATCAGGAAATAAAAAAAAAAAATTCAACCATCCAATCAAATCCAAATATTCATAAGTAAGGTCAGTTAATTATCTGATTTATTCAAATTAGATTAATTACTTATGAATTTCAAATCCGGGTTAATTAATCATTAATTAATTACAAACCAATATAATTAATTATCCTTTAAATCATTTATTAACTAGCCATTAATAATTAATAAATTATTCTTAAATTAATTATCCTTAATTAATCACATTGATTAATTAGCCCTTAATTTATTATCTTTTCTTAATCACCTTCATTAATTTTATAATTCCTAAATTAATTAACTTAATTAATTAATCCTTAATGACCCATTAATTATTTAATTAATTCAAGTTTTTAAATGTAACTTAATTAACCTTTAATTATTTATTAATTAACATTCAACCATTAATTCAAAATCCAACCTTATCAAATTAATGATTCTTAACTTCAAATTAATTATTTCTAATTAATTTACTTAAAACTTAATTTATGAGTTTAAAACTCATAATTACTTAATAAATTCAGTTGTCAATTAAATTTATCAATCCATTTTAATTAACTTATTAATTTAATGAATTCAAATCATTAAATTCAAACTTAAGGAATTTTAACTAAATTCCTTTAAATTTGAAATCATTAGAGTATACTTAACTTTTAAACTTATTTACATCATTTAAACTTTATTCTATTTTCAAACCCTAAGATTCAAATTCAATTTGAAATCCAGATTTAAAATTCTAATTTAATACTTGTTTTAAATTCAGTTTCAAATTTTCAAATCATTTTAAAGTCTGGAAACCCAGACAGATGCAAACCTGTCACTCAAAAATTTTACTCGAACCAATTCTACCACGCTTCGAGTCCTCTACCCAGCTACTTCGAGTCTGAGACTCGAATTACTCGAGAGTTTCTCGAGTCCTCAAATCCTACCCCATTCCAGACTACCAACCCCAAGCCCATACAACAGCTACTCCGAGTCCAACACCCCCCTGCTTCGAGCAGAACACGCAACAACCCAACATCACTCGAGTATCTTCTTCCCCCAAACAACAACAGATATCCATGTCCTCCGTGCACATGCACATGAGTTTGCCATCACTCCGGCGAAAAACATCACCTCCGGCAAGTCACCCACGATCTCCCCTAACTTACTGACCACCTGATTTCCTCGATTACCCACGAAAACGAAATTGGGTTCAAATGAACCCACTGGAACGAAACTGGCACCACAAAAACCCCCTCGTACCCCCACCATAGATCGTCAGCGACCCAGCGAACACTACCAGAGCTCCACCGTTCGACCACGAACTTATCGCCCCCGGTCCGATCGCCCAAAATGCCACGTCGACGACGCCATTTCCACACGAACACGATTAACAAAATACTGGGCTTAAACCCTAGTTCAACACCGCGCCATCCCCACGACGATCTAGAAATTCTGCAATTATTTTTCCATCAATCTATACCCTTCAGGCTATCTTCGCCCCAAAGCCCGATTCACGAAACATTGACGATCATCAGAATTTCACAAAAATAATAATTCCGTTCCACTAACATTTTCTACCAATTTAGTAATCTAAAAATCATGAAGTGATATTCAAAAATCGTTATTTTCCAACTCGAATCAAGTTATAAAATCAAAACACAAATTTATAATAATTAAATTTTTACATATATATGATTTTTACTGTTAATTCACTGCTCCAAATAGATTTTACTTGTTAGTTCAACTTGTTAATATTTTTAAAACTTAGATTATGTTATTAGAATCACTTTTTATTCAAGGATTATCATCTAAAACAAATCGGGAAAGAAGTATTGGATTTGGTTTATGGATCTAGTCTGTGGAAATGTTAAACAGAGGGAGAAGAAGATACCCCTGTAACAGACTATATGTATCACAGGTGAATGCATCTAATTGTTTTCCACAACGACATTCAAACATCGATCATACTAGTAAACTATCATTATCACTGAATAAATCAAAATGGAAGATTATAGGAAGTTTTCTCACATTAATTAATTTATCTTTGGTCTGGTTCAAAGTTAATGACAGGAAGATACAGAACCTATATACAGATAGGCAAAGCAACATCATCACAGTGATTCATATGCATCATAGATTTGTTGCTTAAGTTTTTTTTTTCTTTCCAAAAGAAATGGGGAGAGGGATTTTACATGCCACTGTAACTTGAAACGTTGCAGGGAAAAACAAAACAGGAAACAATGTTTCCAGAAAATCAAAACACAAGCCTATCATTCATTCAATTCAAAGCCATCACATTCATACTAGAATTCATGCACAAAAGATTTGAATAAACATAGGTTTACTCACAAACAAAAATAAACAGATTCAGGAAGGAGATTGCTCACCGTGAATGGGAGAACAGAGAACAACGTTTGAAAATATGGAATTGCTCTGCTCCTTGACTTCCAGGGTGTATGGATTTGTATTATAGTTTAGTTGATAATACTTCAGTTTTATTTTTATTTTTGTTTTCCAGGTTGCTATGTTGTGAGGAACGAACTGAAATGAAAATTATTTTTGATGTATAGAGGAACAAGTTATAGGGTTGCCTGTTTTTGTACAGGGTATTAGGTATGGTAGAACATCAGAGACCCTTTCTTACTTTACTTCTTGTTTTCGGCTGATAGAAAATATGTTATGCTAGCATTTAATGCCTGAGGTATGTTGCATTTATTACTTTGTACAATATACTTATATTTAAAACTTTGCTTTGTTTGTTGACCATGCAGTAATGTACATTTGGTGGCTGGTACTATCTAGCTTTAATAGCTAAGATGTAAACACTATACTTTGTTCTTGGCTTTCAAACTCGGCTGAGATGATGTATTTTATACTTGGGAAGATGTGTATTAAAAGCAAGAGTCCTTTCTTGTTTACAGGTGATACAACTTGCTATGTATAATATCAAAGATATTTGGTGTCTTGTTTTATTTGGATACTTGAGTAAAATTTGCTGTCTTCACTTTTGTTTGCTTTGTTCTATATGCTACAGCCTTATCCCTTGATATACATGCATATATACTTTGGTTTTGTTTCACTTTCCCCCTAAACTCTATAGTCTACATGAAATATTTATTTACCTTACTATTGTTTAAGTGTACACATATATAAAGTTATTATATTTATTTTATTATGTTAGCTTGTGAATTTAAATTCTAATTTTACATGACTACTATTTTATTTCTATTTATAAACTTAATGTATTAGTGTATATTTTCTAATTTAAATCTTAATTTATCAAACACTTTATTGATATTTATTTATTTTATCTATCGTCTTATATTTTTAATTTATAAATTCAAATTATTATTAACCATTTATTTACACTTTAAACACAAATCAAATATATGTTATATTATTTCAAATTTAGTCGGATATGTTCAAATACAGATATATATTCTCAGGCATACATATGTATACAATATTTTAATTTTAAATGATTTATACAGAATATATTTGGATTCGGGGAAACTCGCTCCAATTTATCTATTGATTTTACAAATTTTTATTCAAAAATTTATTTGATTATAAATTTAAATTAAATTAAAATCCAGGGTCGTTACAAACTTCCCCCCTTAAAAGAATTTCGTCCTCGAAATTCGCAGGCACAAAACAAAGACAGAGATAGACAGATTCGATCTCCTATAATTCCTCAAACTTACGATATGAATCCCAAACTCAAATCGGAATATCACAGAATACATACCAATTTGTCCCTCTTCGGACTTTGGTATTCACAAGAAATTTTTAATAGAATTTCAAAATTTGGTTTCAAACAATATCGTTTTAATTTATTTAATTCAATTTTATCCTCATATTCCATTAATCAATTTAACTCAATTTAAATTTCCAATTTCAAATTCATTAAGGTTTAAATCAACAAGCTGATAAGGAAACGATGAAGATACGAAATAAGAATCTCCTACAACGGTTCGTAGAGCCATCATCACATCGAAACTACTTCTTGTAGCTGATACAAGAAATCAAAAGAATTTGGAAACGAATCAAAGAATATTGATAAGAAAGTTTGTTTCCACTGTTGTAGGGTATTGACCATTGATAGTCGTATTCCATGTCCCCTATCTCGTCTTCTTCTAGCACTCATATCTACTATCAGTGGATAGTAAGAGAATTTACTGAGACGTTCAGACGGATATCTGAGAATTACTCATTCTAGAGTTTACTTCACTCTATCTCTAATGAGCTACTTAATGTGTTATACTCCTGAGCTAAAGTTCAACCTTTGCTCTGATACCAAATGTAACGTCCCAGATTTTCGCGTTCGAAAATCGACATCCATACTTTACATCGTACTCGAATGTCGTAGATTCGAGCGTTCAAATCCGAGTCGCCGGAGCTTATAACACAGTTAAGTAAATAACACAGCGGAAGAAATGAATAATACATTGATATACAATATCGGATACAGTATCTGATACAACAGAGTGATACAATGAATATCAATATACATCAGAGATATGATACAACAAATAGCAGCGGAAAAGAAAACGATAACATCAGCAGCGGATAATCTCCATCTTCAAAGCACTAATCCAGAAATAGCTTGAACTCCCAATAACGATACACCAAGATAAGCAAGTGCAGTCCGATCCAAAGACTGAACTAGCTCCAGATAACCTACTAATCTGACTATCTGAAAAACCAAACTCTAGACTGCTCGTGTAGAAAATTTTGAGCATCCAGAGTTTAGGAAAGAAACAATAAACTCCGGATCAGTCATGGGACTGGTGTGAGCAACAAAAACAGTTTATCTTTAAAAACAAATAGCAGAGAATTTTAAAGTCAATTCGTAATGCTTTTGGAAAATGAAACTATCATAAGACCTCCCACCACACACACAATGCAAACGCAGAATTGGAGGAGATTTCTTCTTATGATAGTCAAAGATGCTTACTACGCAAAATCAAATCATTTGATATTATTACTAGTGCATAGTGCAGAAAACATTTTCGAAAGTATAATATTAATCTTAGCCAACATACGACCAGTATCGTATGCCTACTATAGCTACCATCTAAACAGTGGTGACCACCGTACGTAAATGGCAGGTTCTACAACTAAAACCGTACAAAGTTCGTATTGGAAGAATGGATTTTCCAACAAATGGTCAGGCTAAGGAACTTCCTATTCCACGAAAGAAACGCCTCTGGCGGGACGTTCCGAGAACCAACTGTTCTCTGCCAAACAAGGCCGGCAACCCCTTTTCCCAAGGGATAAAAGAAACCTCAGATATGCCACCCCCGGTCCTTTGGGACCTTTATCCGAGCGCTCGATAACCAACATCACACATCATAAAGAAAGTGTATCCACATGAGTAAGTATCTGGGCTCCATACCATGATACTACCCTTTTCCAGAAGGAATGTGTAACGACCCGACTTTCCAGACCCGGAAAACTTGTATAGAACAATTCGACACAGTATTGTTTTAAAGTAGGGTAAATGAAATAATTTTACCCAAATTATTTTTGTATATAAAAAGGAAAGTTTTTGTAAGCTATTTAGCTTATATATGGATGTTTGATTGTTAGGAAGTGATAATATTAAATTAGTATCATTTAAATATCAAATTGAATAAGAAATTGGAATCATAACCTAGGTTAAGAAAATAAATTCAGATAATAAAGTAAAATTTGTAACTGTGAATTATAAATATGATTTATAATTGGGAATAGGATTCCAGAGGAACATTTGAAAATAAATCGAGATGGATTTCAAATTTGGATTTTTGTGAAGTTTAAAATTCCTTTGAGTTTGGAAATGGTTTCAAAAGGGTTTTGGAGAAATAATAGTATTATTTCAGGAATATTTTTGAGTTGAAATCTTGTGAGATTTGGAAATTAAAAATATTTGGAAGTGTTTTAAAAGAGATAAAAGCATTAAATTCTCTTTCGGTCGCTGGGAAATAACTTCGGTGATGACTGCAGCATCATCGATGTTCATTTTCGGGTTTCTAAAAGAGAAATTGCTACCTAGATGTATGGGCTGGTGTTTGTTTGCAAAACTGAGTTTGGTTTTGGAATTGAAAAGGGTTTTGGGTGTAGTTGATTTCAAAAGTGATTTTGAAATTCTGGGAAATTGTTTAAACTCTGGAATCTTATTTAAAATGTTTATGGAATGATGAGAAAAATAAAATATATATTAGTTAAATAAATTGTATAATCCCTAATTAAAAGTAAAAGTATAAATGGGATTGAATTTAAATAGATGGAAGTATGGATATAAATAAATTGTGGCTTATAAAATTTAGAAGTGGAATAAATAAGCCGAAATAAAGGTTGTTTGAATTGTGAAAAAGGATGTAAATCCAAAACTTGAATTATAAAATAGATCGAACTTCAGTAAAATAGTTAAGTGATTTTCGAAGTAAAAATCAAATATTGAATTGTAAAAAGAAGTGTGCTAATTTGGAATAAATTAGAAAAGTGGATATGTTAATGGAATTTGGATTTGGTAATAAAAGTGGAAGTATAAATGAATAATGGAATTGGAGTGTAATAGTGATAATTTGAATTGTAAATAAATTCAAGTAAGCAGAAATGATTGAAGTGGCATTGTTATTAATATAATACAATTCAGGAATAAGTATTGAATGTGGATTAGAGGTTATATTGGATTCAATGAATATACCACTTATATTAAAATGGAAGAGAGTTAAAAATAAATTGAATTGGAATCAATTTAAATTGGTTATGAAACTTAAGCAATTATTTATTCTTATGGATATCGTCAAAACTGCATAAAATAAACCGTCGTTTGACGTAAGTAAAGTAAATTGAAATTCTATCAGTTGATAGAAGTTAAATAAATGGATTTTGAGATCAATTGAATTAAATATAAGTTGATTTGCTAAAATGAGCCGAATGTGAGAAATTGAGATGTGAACCATTTAAATTGGATGTAGTCGTACATAAATGGGTTGTAACAATTTAAATTAATGTTGGAACCAAAACATTGCTTATAAGTGTTGTTTAATCTACTTTCCTCATGGAAATTCTCTTGTTTGTTAGTTAAATATGTAAATGTTGCTAAGTTGCATGATCTTGGTACTTACATTTTTGAAGTAAGTACAGGTTCAGGGAAGCCGTATAGCTGATTTTGGGTTGCACTAATTGCTAAATAAATCACTGCTTTGCTTAAAAAAAAAAAATTGCTATAATAAGGTACGCTTATGCAAAAATTCAAAATAGGAAATATGAACTGCACATATTGATATATATTGTGATTTCCGGCCTGAGGCCGATGTATATATATTTGTGCATCCTGCGATATCGCAGAAGTCCCTCCGTACAAAGGAGACTCTGCCAAAATTTTCCATAAATTTTGGGAGTTAGAAAATTTTTGGAAATTTTCATTTACGATAAATAATTTAAATTTGTTAAGCGAATGAAATTAAAACTAGATATTGAAATCTAATTCAAATGTGAATGTAAGGTGAAGTGAAATCAAAGGAACTAAAGAAAGTAAAGTTCGTAAATAAACTATTATTTGAGGTTTAAATTAAATAGTAAGTGAAACTAATCCATATTCAAAATGGAAGCCAATTTGAGTTTAAATGAAACTGTAAGGGCTAAGTAAATAGTAATGAAAATAAACTTCAATGGGAAAGTGAAAATAAATATAAACTTCAAAAATGAAGTAAAACAAATACAAGAAGTATATAAAATGTTTATATTGGACTTAAGAAATGAATGGTGAATTCTTAAGTAAATTTGGTATGGAGGAAAATTATTCTAGGTGAATAATTGAATGACGATTAAAATATGAAGATGTGAATGGGATAGTTGTGAATAAGGGGATAACAATCAAAAAGGAAGGTGAATAAAAGAGAATTGATATAACTGACAATCAATTGGAATTTATACGTAAGATGTACGTATATTATTTTATTCGCATAGCTATTTGGTTCAGATGTCGAACACAGAATTTCGAGATAGATATATCGATCCGAGTTGGAATTTTTCACTCGATTTTCGACGGCGAGCCTGGATATGGATTGTTGATTGATTCTGGATATTCTCTATCATAGTTTGTGGCTATGCAAGGAGAATGACGGTTTCTGATCAAGAAACCAAATCTGAGTCCGCACTAGGAAGCCGGGTGGACAATACTAGTTCGGAAGTGAAATTGTGTGATCGAGTGAGCGATTGAATGTGATAATGCGTACGGATGATATATGTACATCGTACGGGCTTAAGTAAAGCAAATATTGAAATTTGTAAAGGAAATGTCTAAAATGATTTTGAATCCTATGATTGGATATTATTGCTTAATAGGATATACAGGTGTATAAAAACAATGGATAAATTGGGATTTTTTTGATTTTAGAAGATAAAATTGAATTGCCCGACTAAAAAGGTATGTATTTGAATTTCTATATGAAATTTGATTGGGTTTTGGATCCAGCCACTTGGCTTTTTGTTTTCATTTTGAGATTGGGAGGCCGTAGAGCCATTTTGTAGTAGTACCGAGCTAGCCGCGCAAAGGAGACGCTGGCGAAATTTTTCGGAAATTTAGGGAGTTAGAAAAATTTTGAGAAAATTTTGATAAATTAAAATTTGAATTCAAATTTAGATTTGAATTGATAAGTAAGTGATTTGGGTTGAACTTATGAATAAGTTGGAAAGTTAAAAGATGATTAGTGTATCATTAATAAAAGAAGACTTTGGAAAGTTGTTAAAACTGTCTGATTTGGAAAATAGTTAACGGGGATTGAATCATTCTTCCTAACTAGTAATTTCGGGGACGAAATTCTTTTAAAGGGGGGAGGAATGTGACGACCCGTAATTTTTGTATATTTGAAATTGGAATATTTAATTAATTTTAAATATTCATAGGTTAATTATAAACTTAAATTTCAAATATCGCTGTATTGAGTAATTTAATTATTAAATTAAATTTATATTGAAGTTGGATAAAATAGTAAATATGGTATTCTAAGCTAATTAAAAATATTTTGAAGGCTTGGAAAATTCATGTTAGTAATACTGAAGATAATAGAACTTTCAAAATTTGATTTCAAAGTATTTTGTTCAGTTTTAAAAATACCTCGTTTAAATTGAATTTAAAAATAGTCTTCCGAGGCACTGTCTCGGATTTCAACGAAACTAGTTCCATTGGATCCGTAGCATTGTATTATTATCAGATTTTAAATTTCGTAGTGTTTGGGATTATTATGTGGGCATACGATAGATAAACGCGTGGGAAATTAAGTTGGAAATAACTGATTTAGAATTTAAATACAATAATTCAACTGGTTAAATTCTTTCCCCATCAGCGTTTAAAATATATTCCTTCACATCATAAACCTACAGCCACCCTATCTTTTACCTATGCAAGCCTAGCCGATAAATCCTGTCCCTTTTCTATCAAACACGCATCCATCACATATCATTCTCTTCCCTCAGAAGCTAAGATCAAAACAATATCTAGAGAAGGCAGATAGAATTGAACTGGTAAATCACCCTACCGTCCTTCTTTTTCCCAAATCTTCAAATCGAATTAAACCCAACCTCGAAATCAAATCGGCTTCGATGTAAAAAAAAAAAAAAAGAAGAAAACTTTTCGTTCTTCTCTGTTCGAATCGAACTCGCCTGTTCGTGATTAAGCGCGTGGGTGTGTCGAAGTGTCGGAGAGATTATCGCGAGGCCTGGAATCGTTGACGTGATGGGTGCTCGCGTGGAAAGGGGGACGAAGGCAAAGGGAAGAGTGGCATCAGTTGGCGATGGCGATGCCGGTGAGGCCGTGTTCACGCGAGTCTGGCACTCGAACTTCTCGACGAAATCTCGGCTGTGTTTGGTTGGAGTTCGTGAGGGTTGCGTCAATCGAAGTAGGCGGCGTTCGAGTGGATCTTTGACATCGGCAGGTCGCGTACCCGGTAAGGTATTTTCTGTTTGCTTAATTGAATTATATATATATATGATTATATTTGAGAACAGAATAATGTATATTCAAACAGAATGTTAATTTACAGAAAGATGCAAGGCAATTCTATTTCTAATGGAAAAAAAAATGTAAATAACAAATAACAGTCAGTTACATGAAATGGCTTAAATTTGTTTTCACAGTTTAAGATATGCATATAGGGGTGATCGATCAAAGTGCATTTATATATGAGATTTTGAAAAATAGGAATTTGAAACCATTGGAAGTTTGTATAAGAGTAGATCTTTGAAACCCATAATTTATTTTTATAAGTATATGTGTTTTCAAATTCAGAAAAAAATAAAATAAATATACTAAATTTATTCTAAATAGTGGAATGGTGATAATTGTTCAATTAATTTAGCTAATTTATTTAGTTACTAAAACATTGTTTATTATAGGAAGATCAGTTTAAAAACTTAAATCATTAGTTAAAATTTAATTATTGGTTAAGTAAAATTTAATAGAAAGGGAATTTGTTCAAACTAAAATTTATTAATAGAATCATTGGTTTATTAAATTTATAATGGAAATAAATTGTCCGATTGTTTCAAAATATTAATAAATTATCTAATGTTATACAAGGTTATAAAACGGGAAACCCAGATGGAAATTGGAATGGATTGCAAATCAAAAAGCAAAGGTGAGTTAATCTCACTCAGTTAAATTATAATTTAAAATTTAATTGGTTAAGTTTAAATATTGATGGATGATTGAATTGGTTGATTTGATTGATGTGATATATATAGTAGTATATATCAATATATACATATTGGCATATGTATATATTTGAGTTGTTGATACTCCCGCATTATATAGCGGATGAGACCCTATGCGCCGCATAATAGCGGATGATTTTATATAAATCTCATATACCGCGATATTCCACCTTGAAGTGGAATTGGTATTTTATATTGTGCTAACGTCTGTGGATGCAGGGAAACAGGTTGGAGGGATCCAACTGGATTCCTCAAAATTATTAGATTATTTAATATTCTGTGTTCTGAATATTTGATATCCTGTGATGATTCTATATTGGATGATGTGGTTGATTTGGATTGTCCAGTATAATAAATTATAAAATCTATGGAATTGAATTTTTGAAAAGAAATAAAGGAATAAAAGTTTGAGTAAAATAATTCGAGGAATTGGGATAAAATTTATAACGAATTGAAACAAAAAATAAGGTGATTTGGAATTTTAACAAATATGAAATAAGGGGATTTTGAATCTACAAGGGATAATAAATTTTATACTTAAGTGATATTATTTGAAGAATAAAAGAAGTTATTTTTGAAATTAAGGATTAAAGTTAATTAAAGAATAAATAAGGAGTTTTGGAAATCTGTAATTGATATTGGTAAAAAGGGGTTTAACTCGTAATAAGGAATAAAAATCTAAAGGTTAATGTATTTTGGAATAAATGAAGTAGCAAAGGAAATTTATTTCAAAGTAAGTAAAGTAAATTGGAAAATCAACTGAAAATTGATTTAGTTGTTAAAATTGGAATTTTAAAAGAGAAGTGAGATTTTGGAGTTTATAAACTGGGTTTATAAAGTAAAATAAAATATCAGTGGATATTAGAAAATATAAATTCAAAGTGGGAATTTATAAAGGGATGTGAATTGGTTCAAAATAAATGTTGATTTATTTTTAAAGGATGGAAATGAGAAGTGTATTTCTCTGGATAGCCAAGTACGTTTTTCCAAGACAATTTTAAATATAAGTTAAAAGTTTTAATATGTTTTAAAAGGGCATATTTTAGAAATTATGATTATTTCTAAATGTTAAAGCCTAAAGTAGTATTTTCAAAAATCTATTATTGTAGTAATTATATAAAAGTGATTTGGTATTATGTTTTTTTTAAAGAGAGAAATTTAGTTTATATTTATAAATGGTTTTATTTTAAAGTATATATTTTAGTAAAGTATTAAAGTGGTTTTAAATTTCAATATTATAAAGTATATTTATAGTAAAGTGCTTTTAAATTATTTTTAAATCTAAAGTATTTTGTACTTGGTGTTTCAGAGAAATAATTATTTGGGAAATGTATTCCGTAAGCGGAACTGTTTGAAATTGTTTTCAAAAGGAGTTTGAAAATAGAAATATATCTTGGAAAGATATTTGGGCAAATAAATAATGTGGGAAATTATTTATTGTGTGATGGTTGCCTGTGGATGTAAATTGATAGTTAAATAACCGACTATCAATATTGGCCAAATGCGTTGATCGTTTCGAAGAGACCGGGATCGAGTTTCCGTATACCGGGATTCTAGGTCTGGAGACTCGAATACCACTTCGATCCGGTTTGTACGTTTCGTGTAACGTGTTCGGAGTCGAAGATGGAGCAGTGAAGTGCAAGGGCTAGTCGCTACTAATCCTGAGGATATTTCCAATATGGATGTAGTAGGAATAGTGCCTTCGGTTCCGTTCGGACCCGGGACGGACTTGTATGGACGAATGCTTTCGTGACATCGTCAGGTGGACGATGGGCATTCTAAGGGATATGTTCTGAAAAAGGTATCGTTTAGCCTCAAGCCTCATCAACCGGGAATGACTGAAAATCAGGGGTTATGCAGCAAGGCTTCGTGGGTAGCACCCACTTGAGAGTAAGGTCATCCCTGTCTAGATGTCCCTTTTATTTCGGCTTAGTGGTGCGGTTGTTGATCACAACCGTGGGTTGATTTTACTTGGAATTATCCAGTAAGGGATGATTCCGGTCTTGTGTTGCAGGGGAGCGGGCGTACTCCTCGGTACTGTGATCTAGGCCACGTACTGTGACAGGTGGTACCCCAGTGCCTAGTCATTCGTTGGAAATCCATTCTCCCTACGTGCCTTGTACGAGTTTTGTTTGTATTACCCACGTTGTGGCTAGTATGCTGGAATTTAATCATGTAACAATTTCAGCTATTTTAATAAGTATTTGTGAATAGACACTATTATAATATCAGAGAATTTTGATAAAAAGTGTTTTAGCTATCGTAAGGTAAAAACCCGACATGTTTATTTGTGGCGTGGTCTTACGAGATGCTTTTATTTTCAAAAGGATTTTGAAACCTTAATAATCAATTTGAGTGTGATTTTCTCACGCTGGTTTTCCAGACTGACTCGGGTATTGTTTTATATGATGCTCGGGTCAGACCGAGATAAACAGGTTTAGGATATGATGCTGTGGAGCTCAGGAGACGAGCTGGATGACGATACGTACTCTCGTACTTGTTATTATTTTTCCGCTGTGTATTCAGTTGTATGTTATGGATGTTGATGTACTCTGATGATGTATTCTGATGATGAATTGTATAAACAGATATAGTTTTGATTTGTGTAAAGATCTGTTGATATATATATTATATTTTATTCCGCTGCGATGGTTAGATTCTGATGTTGTTTTTTTCTATTTTTCTTCTTCTACCTCTTCTTCTTAACACAAATGGTCCGGTTTTCCGGGTCTGGAAAGTCGGGTCGTTACAGAATGGTCATACCCTAGGGGAGCTACCCCTGAAAACCTTGCCGCACGATTCCTGTTTCGACCATTACCGGGTTGTGAGGCTCGACGAAGTCTCGTCCACAAAGCTACGCTTTTTCAAAAAGCCACGCTTTGGGTCAACAGATGATCAACCTATGATCACAAAGATAAATGATCAAACAAATGATCATATCATAAATGATCAAACACTGATCATCACACAGCAACACTCAGCATGTCACATTACCAAATTGGGATATATCGCTGATAAATTTCAACTACATAACCTCTGAGCTCGTACGTCTCAGAGAAGGGTGTTAAGCTAAGAGAATAAATTCTCCGCCACCAAACAGAAATGTATTTGAAAGAAATCGGCTTTATATCTCAAAGTGTAATGTCAGACATGTATCCATATAAGTCTGTTCCGGGTTCGAACAGAACCGAAGGCACTTCTCACGAAGCCCTTGCAATTCCGGATAACTTTCAATCACGTCCGGACTTCCCGTCACAAAAGAGTGATATAAATCTCTATACCGGGAGCTACCCAGTGCAGAGACATTCGACAGGTTGTCCTTTCATTTTCGAAAATATCCGGTCTTCATCACCGATCTTCAAATGCGATCCATATACGACGTATCACTATTCGGAATGGGTTATATGACACAGATGTCTTTTCCCGGCTAACCCGAATAGTGAGCGCAATATTCAAAAACAAATGGATAATGGGATTTCAATTAAGTCACAATTTAAACCCAAACTTTCTCTTTCAAATGGTTAAACAAATTTCCATTTTAATCTTTTTTTTAACAAAAAGATTTAATTCACAAAGTTCACTTAATTTCACAAAGATTCATTCACAGATTTTCCAAATCGATTTCCATTTCAGTTTAATTAATTCGTTGAATCTTTAAATCAAAGATTTAACAAATAGCTTTCAAAACAATTCCATTTCAAATGGGTTAAATAAATCATCATTTTAAATCTGTTAAAAATAAACAGATTTAATTCATAGCTTTCGAAAAGAATTCATTCATAACTTGGAAAATCCATTTTTTCAATTAAATCTTGAAATTCCTTTAATTAAACTGGAATTGCATTTCTTATCTGAAAGCTTTTATCATTTTAAAACAACAGTTTTCAATTTGGAAATCTGATTCATTCATAAGAGTTGAAATCCTTGGGTCAAATTCAATTTCCCAACATTTTATTTTTAAATGGTTTAATTCATACAAACACATTTATATCATCTTTTATCCCTAGTTTCCAAATCATAGATTTAATTTCAAACTTGAATTCAAATTTAAATCTAATTATTTAAATTTTCAAAAACTCGGTTAAGTTATTCAAAATAACTTTTATATTTGAAATTCCATTTCAAAAGCTTTTCACTTTAAACCCCAAATTTCTAATTTCAAAATCAATTGAAATTAAAATTTCAATTTCAAAACATCAAATTTAAATTATCTGTGACTTAACCGATTTCCACGTGAAATCCATATTTGTGTGTGTAAAAGTGTGGTCCAGGGGTTTAACATAATAGTGCAACTCGATGAATCATCACAGATCAAATACAGAAATATAGTTGATAAACGATATAAACTATATCGCTTATCTTTATGCACAGATCACAGGTATATAAATATCACAAATAAATAAACTGCAGTAAGGATTACACACAAATCTTAATATATCACAACGCATTGCAGATCAGGAAATAAAAAAAAAATTCAACCATCCAATCAAATCCAAATATTCATAAGTAAGGTCAGTTAATTATCTGATTTATTCAAATTAGATTAATTACTTATGAATTTCAAATCCGGGTTAATTAATCATTAATTAATTACAAACCAATATAATTAATTATCCTTTAAATCATTTATTAACTAGCCATTAATAATTAATAAATTATTCTTAAATTAATTATCCTTAATTAATCACATTGATTAATTAGCCCTTAATTTATTATCTTTTCTTAATCACCTTCATTAATTTTATAATTCCTAAATTAATTAACTTAATTAATTAATCCTTAATGACCCATTAATTATTTAATTAATTCAAGTTTTTAAATGTAACTTAATTAACCTTTAATTATTTATTAATTAACATTCAACCATTAATTCAAAATCCAACCTTATCAAATTAATGATTCTTAACTTCAAATTAATTATTTCTAATTAATTTACTTAAAACTTAATTTATGAGTTTAAAACTCATAATTACTTAATAAATTCAGTTGTCAATTAAATTTATCAATCCATTTTAATTAACTTATTAATTTAATGAATTCAAATCATTAAATTCAAACTTAAGGAATTTTAACTAAATTCCTTTAAATTTGAAATCATTAGAGTATACTTAACTTTTAAACTTATTTACATCATTTAAACTTTATTCTATTTTCAAACCCTAAGATTCAAATTCAATTTGAAATCCAGATTTAAAATTCTAATTTAATACTTGTTTTAAATTCAGTTTCAAATTTTCAAATCATTTTAAAGTCTGGAAACCCAGACAGATGCAAACCTGTCACTCAAAAATTTTACTCGAACCAATTCTACCACGCTTCGAGTCCTCTACCCAGCTACTTCGAGTCTGAGACTCGAATTACTCGAGAGTTTCTCGAGTCCTCAAATCCTACCCCATTCCAGACTACCAACCCCAAGCCCATACAACAGCTACTCCGAGTCCAACACCCCCCTGCTTCGAGCAGAACACGCAACAACCCAACATCACTCGAGTATCTTCTTCCCCCAAACAACAACAGATATCCATGTCCTCCGTGCACATGCACATGAGTTTGCCATCACTCCGGCGAACAACATCACCTCCGGCAAGTCACCCACGATCTCCCCTAACTTACTGACCACATGATTTCCTCGATTACCCACGAAAACGAAATTGGGTTCAAATGAACCCACCGGAATGAAACTGGCACCACAAAAACCCCCTCGTACCCCCACCACAGATCGTCAGCGACCCAGCGAACACTACCAGAGCTCCACCGTTCGACCACGAACTTATCGCCCCCGGTCCGATCGCCCAAAATGCCACGTCGACGACGCCATTTCCACACGAACACGATTAACAAAATACTGGGCTTAAACCCTAGTTCAACACCGCGCCATCCCCACGACGATCTAGAAATTCTGCAATTATTTTTCCATCAATCTATACCCTTCAGGCTATCTTCGCCCCAAAGCCCGATTCACGAAACATTGACGATCATCAGAATTTCACAAAAATAATAATTCCGTTCCACTAACATTTTCTACCAATTTAGTAATCTAAAAATCATGAAGTGATATTCAAAAATCGTTATTTTCCAACTCGAATCAAGTTATAAAATCAAAACACAAATTTATAATAATTAAATTTTTACATATATATGATTTTTACTGTGAATTCACTGCTCCAAATAGATTTTACTTGTTAGTTCAACTTGTTAATATTTTTAAAACTTAGATTATGTTATTAGAATCACTTTTTATTCAAGGATTATCATCTAAAACAAATCGGGAAAGAAGTATTGGATTTGGTTTATGGATCTAGTCTGTGGAAATGTTAAACAGAGGGAGAAGAAGATACCCCTGTAATAGACTATATGTATCACAGGTGAATGCATCTAATTGTTTTCCACAACGACATTCAAACATCGATCATACTAGTAAACTATCATTATCACTGAATAAATCAAAATGGAAGATTATAGGAAGTTTTCTCACATTAATTAATTTATCTTTGGTCTGGTTCAAAGTTAATGACAGGAAGATACAGAACCTATATACAGATAGGCAAAGCAACATCATCACAGTGATTCATATGCATCATAGATTTGTTGCTTAAGTTTTTTTTTTCTTTCCAAAAGAAATGGGGAGAGGGATTTTACATGCCACTGTAACTTGAAACGTTGCAGGGAAAAACAAAACAGGAAACAATGTTTCCAGAAAATCAAAACATAAGCCTATCATTCATTCAATTCAAAGCCATCACATTCATACTAGAATTCATGCACAAAAGATTTGAATAAACATAGGTTTACTCACAAACAAAAATAAACAGATTCAGGAAGGAGATTGCTCACCGTGAATGGGAGAACAGAGAACAACGTTTGAAAATATGGAATTGCTCTGCTCCTTGACTTCCAGGGTGTATGGATTTGTATTATAGTTTAGTTGATAATACTTCAGTTTTATTTTTATTTTTGTTTTCCAGGTTGCTATGTTGTGAGGAACGAACTGAAATGAAAATTATTTTTGATGTATAGAGGAACAAGTTATAGGGTTGCCTGTTTTTGTACAGGGTATTAGGTATGGTAGAACATCAGAGACCCTTTCTTACTTTACTTCTTGTTTTCGGCTGATAGAAAATATGTTATGCTAGCATTTAATGCCTGAGGTATGTTGCATTTATTACTTTGTACAATATACTTATATTTAAAACTTTGCTTTGTTTGTTGACCATGCAGTAATGTACATTTGGTGGCTGGTACTATCTAGCTTTAATAGCTAAGATGTAAACACTATACTTTGTTCTTGGCTTTCAAACTCGGCTGAGATGATGTATTTTATACTTGGGAAGATGTGTATTAAAAGCAAGAGTCCTTTCTTGTTTACAGGTGATACAACTTGCTATGTATAATATCAAAGATATTTGGTGTCTTGTTTTATTTGGATACTTGAGTAAAATTTGCTGTCTTCACTTTTGTTTGCTTTGTTCTATATGCTACAGCCTTATCCCTTGATATACATGCATATATACTTTGGTTTTGTTTCACTTTCCCCCTAAACTCTATAGTCTACATGAAATATTTATTTACCTTACTATTGTTTAAGTGTACACATATATAAAGTTATTATATTTATTTTATTATGTTAGCTTGTGAATTTAAATTCTAATTTTACATGACTACTATTTTATTTCTATTTATAAACTTAATGTATTAGTGTATATTTTCTAATTTAAATCTTAATTTATCAAACACTTTATTGATATTTATTTATTTTATCTATCGTCTTATATTTTTAATTTATAAATTCAAATTATTATTAACCATTTATTTACACTTTAAACACAAATCAAATATATGTTATATTATTTCAAATTTAGTCGGATATGTTCAAATACAGATATATATTCTCAGGCATACATATGTATACAATATTTTAATTTTAAATGATTTATACAGAATATATTTGGATTCGGGAAAACTCGCTCCAATTTATCTATTGATTTTACAAATTTTTATTCAAAAATTTATTTGATTATAAATTTAAATTAAATTAAAATCCAGGGTCGTTACACAGGTCCAAATTTTAATCAAATTGATTCAATTTCAAATCTTCCAATTCAAATCAACTTCAATCTCAATTCAATTTAAATCAACTCAATTTCGATTTCAATTCAAATTAATTTCAATTTTGATTTTCATTGTTTCGATTCAAATAGTTTAAATTTCACTTAAATTCTCAATTTTAAACCATTTCAATTTATATAAAGTATGAGTTCAATTTTAGAATATCGATTTAAATCATTTAAATCAAATTTAACTTCGATGTTCAATTTAATGTTCAAATCTTAAAAATAATTCAATTTCGAGCACAAATTTTGAAATATTCATTTATATCACTTTAACCAAGACAAATTTCCAAAGTTTGAATAAAGTTCAAACCTTTAAAACAAGTCAATTTCCATAACTTAGGTCATATGTCAATTTTAACTTCACATTTCAAATTTGACCTTTGAAACAATTTCTTTCAACAAATTTCGATTTCAACATTTCAAAGCTAAAATTAGAAATAATTCAATTCATATAAATTCAATTCCTTTATTTTTTAAAACGATATCCTTTAAATAATTTCAAAACCAAAATTTTGAACCATTTAATTTAACCAATGCGGTGTCCGTATATAATTCTATCCTATGGCCAAGTGATCAGTTATTTCGATTTTAATTTCAGGGATGGATATATATCATTTCAATCCAAATCAAGGTGTCATAGGAATATATCATTTTAATCCATTTCTTAATTTATTCGAAATAATTCAAATAACAGTTTTATATACTGTCAAATAATTTATAGGGTGATAGCAGAAATATATAATATAAATAAACATCCAATCATCCAATATATCGAACAATAGCCAGCCATTACAATCAACATCCAAATCGGTCAAAATATCACAACTGTAATATCCCGGAAATTTGGGGCAATATCAATTTAATAATCTGTTTAAATAATTAAATTGATTTAATAATTTTTGATAATAAATATTTGAATTTATTTAATAATCTAATTAAATGAATATTTAATTAGTGGATTTATCCTTTAAAAATTAATAAGATGATTTCTAGTTATAATGTATGTGTATAAGTATATATATTAAATAGATTAGCTTTGGGTTGAAACATAATAAATAAATAAATTCTTGTTTTAAATTTCTAATACATATATTGATAGTTTGGAGATTTGGATTTATTTAATATTTGCTTTTCAAAGCTATTTAAACAAAATATTTATATGGTTTTGAAATGAGATTAATAATCAGGATTATTTTATTTCTGTTTAAATATTACTTAATAAATAAGATTTAGGAGTATATATATATAGATAAGTTTAAAATACAATATTAATAGTGTATTGTTTTATTTATGGAAAATAAATAGATTTTAATGTAAAATAGAATTATTATTTCAAATTGAATGTGTAGTTATATATGTATGTATATAACTTGACTTTAAATTGGATTTTAAATATAATTTGAATTTGAATGTAAATTAGTTTTGAAATTCAAAGATAGATATTTTAAATATTTGGATTTTAAAATATATGTATAAACTTTTACTTATAAACATAATTGGTTTTATTTTCTTTAAAATACTTTATATATATATACATAAGTATTTAATTAATAAAGAAAGGCATTTTATTTACATTAAAAATAAATAAGGATTACTTAAATTACATGTGTAAATCTATAAAGGCACCTAAATACAAGTGTACACTAATAAAACAATAAGAATGACAAATGTCAAGTTTTAGATTTTTGTTTTTCTTTTAATTAAATAAATCATTTCTACTTATATAAACACATGCTTTCATTCCATTCTTTTTCTCTTTTCTATTTCTTTTTCAAAACTAAAGAAAACTTTCAGCCTGTAAACAAAATCTGAAGCTCAAACAATTTCTCAAAACAAATCAGTAATCAATCTTCCTCAAAACCAAAAACAAAAATTTCCTGAAAACAAATCTGAAATTAAACTCTCCTCTCAAAAGCAATCCGTAGATCAACTTCTCTAAAAATGCTTCTTCATCAAATCAGCAATTCATTCTCATCATTTAAAACCTGGAATGATCAAAGCCTTCAACCTACATTTCTTTAAGCCTGCATTTGTAAATCTGAACAACAAACCTGCAAATCCCTTCTTCAAAACCCAAACAAATCAATCCCTGAAATGCATGTTCAAAAGCAAGTTTAAGATCAAGATCTAAGCAACATCTCAATAAGATAATTGGCATGCATGCAAGATCCAATAACAGCAAGCAATTCAAGTTTTAAAATCAAAGACAGATTCAAGCAACTCAAGTTTTTAAAATTCAAAAAGCTTTTCAAATAAAATCTGGAGGCTCTGTTCCTGGTGAGTAACAATATTTTTAAAATTTAATGATGAAATCTGGTTGCATGCTTATCTTTGAAATAAGTTCATCTGTGAATATATTTTTAAGTAAATATCTGTGCATGCATGTACTTGAATGAATTGGTGTGCATGTCTGTTATTTGCCCTGTTCTTCAATTTAAAATTAGTGAGTAACATTCCTCTTAAATTTTAAAGTATATGAGTATTTGATTGCATGTGAAATTCTGGAATAAAATGAATATTGGATGGATGTATATGATTGAATTTCTATGTATATAGTTGGATATAGAAATGCATGTTTACTGTTGTAACTGTTCTTACCTGTTTTACTGTTAGAAGCTAGAATCATGTTCAAAATTAAATTCTTCTTGATATAATCTCTGTTAAACTTTGGATTCAAACAACATTCGATTGTTTAATCATGACTTTAAAATTTAAACTCTATTCAAATGAATTAAAACTGGAATCTGTTCTGGAAAATAGAGTAAAATAGAAAAGCTTAAGTTTAGTTAAAATTCAAACTTCTAAATTCACTAATTCAGGCATGTAAACTGAATCATCAACTAAAATCATGAATTTTAAAGAAGAAATCATAATTTTTAACATTGAATTGAGGGAGCAGTTCAAGGTTGATCGGAATTGGAGTTTTAAGTCACCTCTGGTGATCTAGTTGTCTGACGAGGTCGTGGTTAAGGCGGGAGGATGGTGGATGGTCAGAGGTCATTGGAAAAAATGATGAAGCATTTTTAAATTCACCGTGGTGATCGAGGAATGATGTAGTAGGGTTTGGTCGTTGTTTTGGGTAGGTCGTAAATTCGAGACGAATGTGGGGACGGTGGTACACCGGACCTGATCGCGATGAGGGGGAATGGTGCTGGAAGTCGAGGCGATACTTCGGTGAGGTTGGCGAGGTTTCTCGAAGCATAGTTCGTCGGCGATGAGGAAGTTTCTGATTGGGTTTGGTTCCAGAATTGGACTTGGAGACTCGATTTTGATTTCGAGTCTGGTAGGTTGACCTGATGATCGTATTTAGGTGTGAGGATGATCGATGACTTGGGGAGATCATCTCCGGTGATCGAAGTGGAGCGGCGTCACCGTGCACGTGCACGGTGATGATGTGGATACTGGTAAGTTTGGGTTTGAAGGAGAGAGGGGTACTCGAGAAGTTTGCGTGAGTGACTCGAAGCGTGGAGGATTTCGACTCGAAGTATTTTTGTATAGGCTCGGGTAGATTGTGATGTTCCAGTTTAAAATCTGACAGGGTTTTAAAATTTGAAAATGAGTTTAAACTTTGAAAATAGGATTTAAATCCAGATTTAAATCAAGTTTAAGTATGGGTTCAAGTTTAAATGTGTATCCTAGAATTTGAGACAAATAAAGTTTTATAAAAATAATGTTTTAACAAATTTAAATTGTTAAAAAGTATATTTTAAAAAGGTTTTGAATTTAAATAAATTGGTTTAAAAATCTTTTAAATGTTAAGTGTTTCTTAACATTTGGAATTTAAAAAGATTTTGTAAATTAGATTCAAAATATGGTTAAAGTTAAATTGTAATTTATTTTAAAGCATTAATTTAAGATAAATTAAAAGAAAGATTTTAATGTAAATGTTTTAAAGTCTTTGTTAGTAATAATTAAAGTAGTTAAAGGTTAATACTTTAATTTAGAAAGTGATTAAGGTTTAATGATAAAGGAGTCATTAAATTAATAAAGTAATTTAAGAATAATTTAAGAATTAATTAATGGTTTAGTGATAATTAATTAAATAATTAGGATTAAGTTAATTAATTAAGTGTTAATTAATTTGGAATTTAGGATCATTTGTTTAATTAAGTATGAGTTATTAATAAATGATTAGACAAATAAATTAATATTGGTTAAGTATAAATTACTTAATGAAAGTAATTAAAGTAAATTAATTACTGAAGGTAATTAATTAAATAAATTTGATAAGTTTAAATTAATTAGTTAAATTAATTTAAGATAATGATTTGGAAATTTGATAATTACTTAAATGTAATTAGTGAAAGTATAATTACTTAGGAAAGTAATTAAAAGTAATTACTGAATGTAATTAACTAAAGATGATTTTAATAATGAAAGTAATTTGAGTTTAATTACTTTGAATAATTAATCAAGGGATTAATTAAAAGATAATTAATTAATGAGTAATTAATTTAGGAAAGAGTAATTAAGGGAAGTTAATTACTAAATGAGATTAATCAAAGGTGATTAATAAATGTGACTAATTAATTATTAAATGTAATTAATTTAAATAAGATAATTAATTAAGAGTAATTAAGGATCATTAATTAATAAAATTAATGATGTAATTAAGAATTGATTAATTAAGATTAATTAATAAATAATAAGTGATTAAAGTAATTAATTAATTGTAATTAATTAAGGAGTAATGTAATTAAATATAGTTAATTAATTAATGAAGTAATTAAAGATTAATTACTGAATGGTTTAAGATAATTAATTTGTGAAATTAATTAAGTATTAATTACTTAAAGTAATTAAAGGATTATTAATCAGGAATGATTAATTAAAATGGATACTTAGAGTAATAATAAATTAATTGGTTTAATTAATAGTTAAGTAAGCAGGATTTATAGAATGAAGTAATTAGTTTAATTCACTTTAAATTAATTAGATGATATAAATCATTGCTTAAGGATGGATGAATGAGATTGAATGTATTTCATTGTTTGATATCTCTGATGAGATATGATTGATATATGATATGGATGTTTGGTTGAATTATAATGTTAATGTGAATTATCTGTTTGGGATGATAATGTAGATTATCTATTGAATTATCTATCTTTGTTTATATAGATAAGAATTGAATTGTTTTAACCTTAAAACAACTTGGCCCTTAAAAGATACGTTTTGGATTTCGATGAGACCGGGATCGGGTTTGCTACATTACAGCGTGATAGGGGGTTCTCGCTTTGCGTTAGGTGGCGAACGGGAGACTCTTACCCCTACATGTCCCCGGGGGTAGTATAAGGCCTTTTGGGGTTGGTTGCGACTCGAGAGGGTGGCCGTAAAAGCAAACCCGAGGTATCACTGTAAGCCACAGCGGGGCTGGGATGGTTGAAAAGCCTACCGGTCGTGAACCGTTGCTGAAGGTTGAAAAGCCTAGGACATTACAGTGGCATCAGAGCATAGGTTGAGCGAATGCCTAAGCTTTTGGTTAAGTGAATATCAGAACACTAGGTTGAGTGAATACCTAGGTTCGGAAGGATTGTTCATTAGAGATAGGATCTGTAGCAACCTGTTTGAGTGTATATATATATACGAGAGCGCGTATTTGTTAGTTATATAAAATGATTTTATATTGTGTTAATTGATCGGTTGGGTGGTATATGGATTCTGGTCAATACGAGTAGCTAACGTTATTGATAGGGATCTCTAAACACTTGGACCATGCCAACGGACACAATATTGTTTTAAAAAGGTAGATGAAATAATTTTACCCAGATATAATTTCTATATAAAAAAAAGTATCATTTTAAATGTATATGGTATTTGTAATGATTGGTTGAGATGATAATAATTTATCATCTAGGATTAGGAGTCTGAGTGTTGAGGTTGGAAGTGTATCTGTCGAGACTGTAGACCTAATACCGTCTCGAGTGAACTTTGCAAATTGTGAGGATTTCATTGATCTCTGAAGAAAACCTGTTAAGGTTCGGAGTTCATCTTTGAAGTTTGGATGGGTAGAGTTGGATCTGTTGGAGAACAGAAGCGAGTGATGGTATCTCAGGTAATAGTAGCTGTGTGATGAGATGCAGTGACTATGGATGTTTCCGAAGATGTTTTCTTTGGAACAAGTTAATGAAGTGTGTCTGCTTCGGTGTTGTGGTTGAGTTCAGCATGGTGTTTCTATTTGGTTTGGGTTCGAGTTTCTCGAAGAGCTTTGGAAAAGGAAGTCTTTGGCATCGGTGGCAGCAGTACAGCTCGGAGTATTCTGTGCATTGGCAGGAAGTTTTCTGGCTAAGCAGTTTTCTAAAGGTGAAGTTCAGAAGCAGTAGAGTGGATCCATTTCTTCGATAGATAGGATAAATAAGTGTAAGCTGTTCTGATTGGTAAAGAGAGAACAGTTTCTTTGCATGTTGACTGGGTTGATCGCAAAAGTGACTTGCGATAGTTTGAGTATTCTCTTGAGTTATCTGAGATTTTCTGGGATGAGTTGTCCAGTCTGTGCTTGTGTTCTTCATCAGCATTTTCATTCTACTCTAGATCAGAATGGTGCAGTGGAAGTAGTTTGGCGAGTGCATCTGTTTGTCTTTTCCAGATAGGAGAAGTTAGTTCGGTCTTCTGATGATGTGAGTAGATTTGTGTTTTGGATTATGGGTAGATTTTGAGAGGATCATTTTGTCGAGTTATTTTTGGTCTAGTTTGTTTCTAGAAGCATTGGCGAAGGTTGAGCTGATCAGAAAGGATTTGTAGGAAGCCGAGATCGTCTGAAGATTTTGTGGATAAGAGACGAAGGAATTTGAAATTCGAAGTTGGAGACTTCGTTGTTGTGAAGTTTTTCTCTGATTAAAGGGAGCTATAAGATTGGGTAAGTCTCGGAAGTCAGCTCCGAGTTGTTTTGGATCTTTTCTATGTTCTGATTTGGATAAGAGTTTGATCTACTAGATTGAATTGTCAGTTTGGATAACTGGAATTCAATGTATTTTACGTATCTCTGAGGGAGTACGTGTTTGATCTATCTCTGGTTTAGGAATCAGCAGTTCTGGAGGATTTGGTTGTTGAGTCAGACTCGTCTGTAGTCTGATATTCTGTTTAGTTTTGTAAATCTAGATAAGTAGGAGCTCTATAGCTTAGTATTGTTTGTTTGGATTGTTTGTAGAGCGAGTATCCCGGTATATATACTTGGGGAAACTCGAGGAAATTCTATTCAGAATTTTTCGCTGGATAGTTAGAATTGTTTGTTTGGATGATTGGTTGCTATGATTGTTAGCATATGGATGATAATATATGGTTGTGATTTAAATAGATTATTAAATTACCTTTGTTTTAAATTTCGGGGACGAAATTATTTTAAGGGGGAAGGAATGTAATATCCCGGAAATTTGGGGCAATATCAATTTAATAATCTGTTTAAATAATTAAATTGATTTGATAATTTTTGATAATAAATATTTGAATTTATTTAATAATCTAATTAAATGAATATTTAATTAGTGGATTTATCCTTTAAAAATTAATAAGATGATTTCTAGTTATAATGTATGTGTATAAGTATATATATTAAATAGATTAGCTTTGGGTTGAAACATAATAAATAAATAAATTCTTGTTTTAAATTTCTAATACATATATTGATAGTTTGGAGATTTGGATTTATTTAATATTTGCTTTTCAAAGCTATTTAAACAAAATATCTATATGGTTTTGAAATGAGATTAATAATCAGGATTATTTTATTTCTTTTTAAATATTACTTAATAAATAAGATTTAGGAGTATATATATATAGATAAGTTTAAAATACAATATTAATAGTGTATTGTTTTATTTATGGAAAATAAATAGATTTTAATGTAAAATAGAATTATTATTTCAAATTGAATGTGTAGTTATATATTTATGTATATAACTTGACTTTAAATTGGATTTTAAATATAATTTGAATTTGAATGTAAATTAGTTTTGAAATTCAAAGATAGATATTTTAAATATTTGGATTTTAAAATATATGTATAAACTTTTACTTATAAACATAATTGGTTTTATTTTCTTTAAAATACTTTATATATATATACATAAGTATTTAATTAATAAAGAAAGGCATTTTATTTACATTAAAAATAAATAAGGATTACTTAAATTACATGTGTAAATCTATAAAGACACCTAAATACAAGTGTACACTAATAAAACAATAAGAATGACAAATGTCAAGTTTTAGATTTTTGTTTTTCTTTTAATTAAATAAATCATTTCTACTTATATAAACACATGCTTTCATTCCATTCTTTTTCTCTTTTCTATTTCTTTTTCAAAACTAAAGAAAACTTTCAGCCTGTAAACAAAATCTGAAGCTCAAACCATTTCTCAAAACAAATCAGTAATCAATCTTCCTCAAAACCAAAAACAAAAATTCCCTGAAAACAAATCTGAAATTAAACTCTCCTCTCAAAAGCAATCCGTAGATCAACTTCTCTAAAAATGCTTCTTCATCAAATCAGCAATTCATTCTCATCATTTAAAACCTGGAATGATCAAAGCCTTCAACCTGCATTTCTTTAAGCCTGCATTTGTAAATCTGAACAACAAACCTGCAAATCCCTTCTTCAAAACCCAAACAAATCAATCCCTGAAATGCATGTTCAAAAGCAAGTTTAAGATCAAGATCTAAGCAACATCTCAATAAGATAATTGGCATGCATGCAAGATCCAATAACAGCAAGCAATTCAAGTTTTAAAATCAAAGACAGATTCAAGCAACTCAAGTTTTTAAAATTCAAAAAGCTTTTCAAATAAAATCTGGAGGTTCCTGGTGAGTAACAATATTTTTAAAATTTAATGATGAAATCTGGTTGCATGCTTATCTTTGAAATAAGTTCATCTGTGAATATATTTTTAAGTAAATATCTGTGCATGCATGTACTTGAATGAATTGGTGTGCATGTCTGTTATTTGCCCTGTTCTTCAATTTAAAATTAGTGAGTAACATTCCTCTTAAATTTTAAAGTATATGAGTATTTGATTGCATGTGAAATTTTGGAATAAAATGAATATTGGATGGATGTATATGATTGAATTTCTATGTATATAGTTGGATATAGAAATGCATGTTTACTGTTGTAACTGTTCTTACCTGTTTTACTGTTAGAAGCTAGAATCATGTTCAAAATTAAATTCTTCTTGATATAATCTCTGTTAAACTTTGGATTCAAACAACATTCGATTGTTTAATCATGACTTTAAAATTTAAACTCTATTCAAATGAATTAAAACTGGAATCTGTTCTGGAAAATAGAGTAAAATAGAAAAGCTTAAGTTTAGTTAAAATTCAAACTTCTAAATTCACTAATTCAGGCATGTAAACTGAATCATCAACTAAAATCATGAATTTTAAAGAAGAAATCATAATTTTTAACATTGAATTGAGGGAGCAGTTCAAGGTTGATCGGAATTGGAGTTTTAAGTCACCTCTGGTGATCTAGTTGTCTGACGAGGTCGTGGTTAAGGCGGGAGGATGGTGGATGGTCAGAGGTCATTGGAAAAAATGATGAAGCATTTTTAAATTCACCGTGGTGATCGAGGAATGATGTAGTAGGGTTTGGTCGTTGTTTTGGGTAGGTCGTAAATTCGAGACGAATGTGGGGACGGTGGTACACCGGACCTGATCGCGATGAGGGGGAATGGTGCTGGAAGTCGAGGCGATACTTCGGTGAGGTTGGCGAGGTTTCTCGAAGCATAGTTCGTCGGCGATGAGGAAGTTTCTGATTGGGTTTGGTTCCAGAATTGGACTTGGAGACTCGATTTTGATTTCGAGTCTGGTAGGTTGACCTGATGATCGTATTTAGGTGTGAGGATGATCGATGACTTGGGGAGATCATCTCCGGTGATCGAAGTGGAGCGGCGTCACCGTGCACGTGCACGGTGATGATGTGGATACTGGTAAGTTTGGGTTTGAAGGAGAGAGGGGTACTCGAGAAGTTTGCGTGAGTGACTCGAAGCGTGGAGGGTTTCGACTCGAAGTATTTTTGTATAGGCTCGGGTAGATTGTGATGTTCCAGTTTAAAATCTGACAGGGTTTTAAAATTTGAAAATGAGTTTAAACTTTGAAAATAGGATTTAAATCCAGATTTAAATCAAGTTTAAGTATGGGTTCAAGTTGAAATGTGTATCCTAGAATTTGAGACAAATAAAGTTTTATAAAAATAATGTTTTAACAAATTTAAATTGTTAAAAAGTATATTTTAAAAAGGTTTTGAATTTAAATAAATTAGTTTAAAAATCTTTTAAATGTTAAGTGTTTCTTAACATTTGGAATTTAAAAAGATTTTGTAAATTAGATTCAAAATATGGTTAAAGTTAAATTGTAATTTATTTTAAAGCATTAATTTAAGATAAATTAAAAGAAAGATTTTAATGTAAATGTTTTAAAGTCTTTGTTAGTAATAATTAAAGTAGTTAAAGGTTAATACTTTAATTTAGAAAGTGATTAAGGTTTAATGATAAAGGAGTCATTAAATTAATAAAGTAATTTAAGAATAATTTAAGAATTAATTAATGGTTTAGTGATAATTAATTAAATAATTAGGATTAAGTTAATTAATTAAGTGTTAATTAATTTGGAATTTAGGATCATTTGTTTAATTAAGTATGAGTTATTAATAAATGATTAGACAAATAAATTAATATTGGTTAAGTATAAATTACTTAATGAAAGTAATTAAAGTAAATTAATTACTGAAGGTAATTAATTAAATAAATTTGATAAGTTTAAATTAATTAGTTAAATTAATTTAAGATAATGATTTGGAAATTTGATAATTACTTAAATGTAATTAGTGAAAGTATAATTACTTAGGAAAGTAATTAAAAGTAATTACTGAATGTAATTAACTAAAGATGATTTTAATAATGAAAGTAATTTGAGTTTAATTACTTTGAATAATTAATCAAGGGATTAATTAAAAGATAATTAATTAATGAGTAATTAATTTAGGAAAGAGTAATTAAGGGAAGTTAATTACTAAATGAGATTAATCAAAGGTGATTAATAAATGTGACTAATTAATTATTAAATGTAATTAATTTAAATAAGATAATTAATTAAGAGTAATTAAGGATCATTAATTAATAAAATTAATGATGTAATTAAGAATTGATTAATTAAGATTAATTAATAAATAATAAGTGATTAAAGTAATTAATTAATTGTAATTAATTAAGGAGTAATGTAATTAAATATAGTTAATTAATTAATGAAGTAATTAAAGATTAATTACTGAATGGTTTAAGATAATTAATTTGTGAAATTAATTAAGTATTAATTAATTAAAGTAATTAAAGGATTATTAATCAGGAATGATTAATTATAATGGATACTTAGAGTAATAATAAATTAATTGGTTTAATTAATAGTTAAGTAAGCAGGATTTATAGAATGAAGTAATTAGTTTAATTCACTTTAAATTAATTAGATGATATAAATCATTGCTTAAGGATGGATGAATGAGATTGAATGTATTTCATTGTTTGATATCTCTGATGAGATATGATTGATATATGATATGGATGTTTGGTTGAATTATAATGTTAATGTGAATTATCTGTTTGGGATGATAATGTAGATTATCTATTGAATTATCTATCTTTGTGTATATAGATAAGAATTGAATTGTTTTAACCTTAAAACAACTTGGCCCTTAAAAGATACGTTTTGGATTTCGATGAGACTGGGATCGGGTTTCCGTATACCGAGATTCCAGATCTGGAGACCCGAATACCACATCGATCCAAATTTACGATAGGTCGTGAATCTCAAGTGAAGATGAAGATTCAGAGTGCAAGGGTTATTGTCGTTAACTCTGAGGGTGATTCCAAAACGAGTGTAACGAGATAATGCCTTCGGTTTCGTTCGAACCCGGAACGAACTTGTATGGATTGAATGCTTTCAGCACATCGTCAGGCGGACGATGAGCATTCTAAGTAAGATGTTCTGATTAAAGGTAATCGTAACCTCAAGCCTCATCAACCGGGAATGGCTAAAACAGGGGAGGTGCAGCAAGACTTCGTGGGTAGCACCCACTGAGAGCAAGATAGATCCCTGTCTAGAGGTCCCTTTTCTTTTATTCGGCTTAGTGTGTGGTTGGTCGCGCCAACTACGGGATTATCTTGTTCGGAATTATCCAGTAAGGGATCGTTCCGGCTTTGTGTTGCAGGGGAGCGGGCGTACTCCTCGGTACGGTGATCTAGGCCACGTACTGTGACGGGCGGTACCCCAGTAGCCCTGCCATTGTATGGAATCCAAACTCCAATAAGTGCCGTACGTATTAGTTGTGCCCAACTATGTTGGAATGTGAGATGTAAGCATTTCAGCTATTTCATATTTATTTGAAAACCCTAGACCCTATTATAATATAACTGGATTTCCTATCAAATATTTTGGTTAGCGTAAGGTAAAAACTTACCCATGTTTATTTGTGGGGAGTCTTACGTGATACCTTTTCTTTCTAAAGGTTTTGAAGTTAAGCAAGTTTAACCTGTTACTCACACCAGACCCATGTCTGACCCAAGTTGTTTATTTTTGTTTTATAAACTCTTGGGTACTCAAATTTTTACGAGTAGCCAAGGGATTCAGGTTTAGCTTTGACGAATTGTGGAGGAGCAATGGAGCAGGAGGCTTCAGCGTTGTAGATATATATAGTAGTTCCGCTGTGTCTGTATCTCTGTAGTGTATTGAGTTGTAATGTCTAGGCAGATGTTATAACTGTCTAGTAAGTGATGTATATGCTGTGTAACTCTGTAAAGTATTGTATACTATGTAATAGTATATGTTATTAATATAATTTATTCGTTCCGCTGTGAGATCGTTGTTGTTGTTTCTTTCTTTCTTCTCTTCTTTTCTATTTTCTACCCCTTTCTTTCTTATTAACGATGCGACTTTCTGTGGAGAGAAAGTCATGGTCGTTACAACAACAATTAAATAGTTATAAATATCGGGTGTTTTACTAGCAATTCAATTTCGAATTGAACTGTCAAATTAAATTCCTATCAATTCAATTCATATGTCAGTTAAATTACCAAACAACAGTTAATAAAAATAAATCACTTCATGATTTTTAATTTAACTAACATCAAAATACTTTAGTATTTTATGAGTGGTTTAAAACACTCACCTTTATTTGAAATTGAAAATTTTTCAGCTTTAAATAAATTCCAATTCAACTTCATGTCGTAGACGACGTCGATATGATCGCAACGCGACTTGTTTCGTTCGAAATGGACCTCGCATGAAAACGTTACGGCTTAACGAACATTCATTATAGTTAAAAATTAATTAACAAAATATAATAATTAAAACAGTAACCATACCCTAATCCATCCCTTAGCGCTCACGCTTCTTCCTCCCAGGTCGCGACTACGCTGCTACTTTTTTTTTATACATCACTGATCGCCAATGACCTGACCACGACGCCGCGCCGACCAGACCTCCCTACGCACCGCCTCGTGCCACTCTAGCGCTCCTCCGCGCACGTGCCATGCGCCACGTCGATGAACCCAAAACCTTGAAACTATGCTCGCTAGGACGAGCCTCATTACCGCTGACCACCACGCCTAGTCGCACTCCACCTCGTGCCTCTCAACGCCATTTCCACACCATGCGCGCCGCGCGAGAAAGTCGTGAACCCCAAAACGCCGCGCGAAATTTTTTTTCCTTTTCTTTCTGCAAAATTTTGAAATGAGAGGGAGAGGATGTACGGGGGAAGAAAAAATGTGGGCGAGCGTACAAAGTGTTGAGTGATGGTATATATATATTATTCTAATTAGAAAATGTCTAGCTTTTAAAATGTCTAAAATTCTCGAACTCCAAATGAGGCGTGCCGCTTGGCGTTCTATATGTTATACTCCTATTCCAAACATAATTGAACATATATCGAGAGCCAATTCCATCCTATTTAGAAGATAGCTTTTCAAATCAAGTTATTTTAACTAAATTCCTTTATTTAAATTCTACGCGTTTCAAGCTCGCAGGACCAAAGGATAAATCTGATCGATACGAAACTTGAAATCCTACAATAGCTTACTATTATGAATCCGATGAAACTGGTTTCGTCGAAATCCAGGACAGTGCCTAAATAGACTAGTTTTATGCGTTAATTAAATGAAGTAATTTCCAAAATAATTTCATTCATTTTAAATTCAATTTTAAAAGTTAAAAATTTTCATTCTGGTTTAAATAGAATTTAAATCAACTTTTGAAATCATTTTTCAAGATTCAATTATTTAAATAATTCCTAATATTAAATTTAAACAATTTAATTATCAAATAAATCATTATACTTGAAATATAAGTTATATAACTTTTAAAATTTAACTTTTAAATTGAATTCAAATAATAAAACAACCACTTCCATTTTATAGTAATTCAACATTTATCATTTAATTCTTACTATCGATTACAATATGTTAAATATATTAAACTTCAGTCTAATATAAATAATTTCCTTAAATCTTATCGAAATTGTTATTTCAAATTCTTTTTAAGTTCATATTAAATAAATACATAAATAAACAAAATTTTTTGTTTCCAACCATTTTTATTCAATAATTATATTAAATTTAATAATTTAAAATAGTTAAAAATACGAGTCGTTACAGCTCAGATCATTACATCTGGCATCAAAGCTGAAGATTAAGCGAGAACTTTGGCTTTGGTTGGGTATGACTCATTAAATATAGGGTAAGCAATGCCCTAGAATGAGTTGAGTGTACCATATATATATAAATATATATGAGTGCGTATATGTATTTGTTATATATAAGTAATTGTATAAGTATAATTTGTAAGTGTAGTCTAATTTACATAGGGATTAATGATGGTCATTAGTTATCCATCAATTATTAGCTTAGTCTTGCTCAGCCAATTTATGAGCATTGTTATCGTTTGCTGATTAATCATGCTTGACCAGTTTATAAGCTTTGATTATTATTTGTTGATTATTGATTTGTTCTCGTCTAGTTTATGAGCAGTTTACCTTTTTAATGCATGGTTTGGGTAGAAAGTAAATTTTGGGTGCATTAAAACAAACACCTTGTGAATTTAGTTTCACGGTTTGACTATAAGGCATTATGTGAAAATGTTGGGTTAATAATTAACTTTAATGAAAGACGTTTAGTGTAAATTTTCCAAGTATGGTTTATATAAGTAGGGTTTATATAAGTATGGTTTATAAATAAAGAGGATTTAAATTGATATTTCGAGAATTAAATCCAGTTGTCTTTGAAAATGATTTGATTTTAGAGAAAATAATAGTAGTATTATTTGAAAGTATTCCTGAATACTAATTTTGAAAAGGGTTTTAAGATTGGTTTAAGTTTGAGGTTACTCTCGAAATCGACGAGTCAATTCTGGAATAAAGTATTTTTATATATTTAGTTCGAGTGGCTCGAAAGTGAATAAAAATGGACAAGAGACGTGTTTGGTTGGTAAGCACTTCTCATAGGGATTACCCTTCTAAGTGATGGAATATATTAGACGATTATGTAGGACCCGTATCCATGAAATCATTTTTGTGTTATTTGATTATATGTATATTTTCTATAGATTTTAAAGTAAATATTATGGAAATTGGACTCTAAAATGAGATCATGATACTTAGTTGTAACGACCCGATATTTTCAACCATTCGCATCCATTATAAGTGTATAGGTAGACACTCAAGCCGGAATTGAATTGCTCAAAATACCACGTTGTAAATAAAATTTGGCAAATCTCAGAATATACAGTAAATAAATATAATCACAGATCACAGACACAGCGTAAAATAATGCATCGGAAGTAAAAGAAATAGTAGTTCATGAAGCTACTATATAAATATATCAGAGTTACATAAGATATAACAGAAGAAATAGAATACAACAAAAGTCTCAATATAATAACCAAGTACAAGCTGAGTAGAACAACGGAATTGAAATAGATAGGACATGACAAGCAGATAATCTCCAGCGATTCAAATCTCCAAGAGAGTGGAAATCCAAATCTGTGAATAACTCAGGCTGACCCGAGCGTAAAGTAAAACACAAAACACTCGAGTCAGGACAATATATACTTATATAATGTAAACCAACTCAAGTGAACTGAAGGTACAAGTAACTTAAAGAATGCTTGGGATCGCCCATTCTTTAAGGATCTGTTAAACTATTTACTATGTAGTAATATATGCTATATACAGTAGTGTCTAATTAGTAAAGTATAATTATATAGAAAATAGCGTTAAGGGGATGGTGAACCTTAATGCGGTCGGATCTTTAAACCAAAATCGTTGTAAAGCTTGATATGGTAGGTGACACGGCACAACTAGGCAATGCCAGGGTAGATATACCAATTACGCAGGTGGTGACGCATAGCAGCCACTACCGCCCAACTCGAACAACACTCCCAAATCAAGGGTGCGCACCAAATCAATCACAAGTAATAGAATGGTATCGAAGAAGTGTGTACGATCAGAGGTGCTACCTCCTTGGTCCGTCAATCGCTCCTGTTTTAGCCACCTTATGCCAACTCACGGGAGTTGGGTCCACGTATATACCTTAGGATCGTCGTCACCATCCTACTTCATTCTGGAAACTCCACCACGTACACAGTTGTCAAAATGGTTTTCGGTATCGACAGAGAGTATGTCCATATCCGATCCCGGTCTCTTTAACAACCAATCGTTATTATAACCCGTGGTTATAATTTAAAAACAGTTTATACTTCAAAATAGAATATCATTTCAAATCCAAATCTTTATCAAAATAAAGATTAAATCAATTCCAAACCATTTCAATATATTTAAAATATCATATCATTCCAAAACTTCATTTCAATCATTTCAATATATCAAAATATCATATCTTTCCAATACTTCATTTCAAATCATTTTAATATATCAAAATATCAAATCCTTCCAAAACTTCATTTCAAATCATTTTAATACACCAAAATATCATTTGAGTTCAAATCTAAATATTCAACTTTAAATGCTTTTTAAATTTAAAGATATCATTCATTTATTATCATTTCAAGTCACCTTTTTAAATATTTTATATTTCAATCAAAATAATTCATTTAAACCATTTAAAGGTGTAATTATTATACTTTCAAATCAAGTATTAAAATTTCCAAAGTTTCAATTCAATTCAATCATTTATTTCAATTAAATTTCCATAGACCATTTCAAATCTTATAAATTTCAAATATAGATTTAATCCACAAAATAACTATTCAAATTATAAAATAAATTCCAAAGCTTTATTATCCTATATTTCATAAGTCCAATATCTTTTAAATAGATTCAAATTACAAGTAAACCAAATATTTTTCATACTAATATAAACTTCAATTATTCATTCCAAGATTTAATATCATTTCAAATTCATTTCAAAATATCAAAATATCATTTCAAAACATCATTTATTTAATTTAAATTTAAATACAATTTAATCACATTTCAAAATAGTTGTATTTCCCAAATCAACTATTCCATTTAAATCATTTAAAGTCAATTCATTATATTTAATAATTAAATATTTAATTTCCAAAATTTAATCTTTTTCAAAGTACATTTATCCATTTGAATTTATTAAACAAAGAAAATTCAACTTTCGTAGCACTTAGAAAATGCTACGAAATGTTATGTTTAAAAACAGTTCATTAACAAAAGACGGCATTTAAAATGCTGTAATATTTTAATTTAGTTTCAATTAAAAATTTTAGTTAAATTTAACAACTATAGCACTAACAAAGTGCTATAATAACCCTTAGTTCAAATTTGCTATTTGGTTCTTTTAAAACAGCTACAGCATTTTCCAATGCTGTAATATCTTTAAATTACATTTCAAAAATGCTGTCAAATCAAATTCGGAGTTTTATTTACAATTTCACACATAATTAACTTTTAATATAAATAATTTTAACTTATAAAATCATATATTTTCACATTAAAAACAATCATTTAAATGCCTATATTTCTATGATTTTATAAAGTCAAATTTCCATACAAAAATCAAATTAAATAACAATTAAATTTTCATTTCTTTAATTAAATTCTTAACTTAACAACTAAGTTTAAATTTCCAAAATATAACTTATTTCCATTTATTTTACTTAATTAATATTTCACTTTTAAACAAATTTCACAAATTTTCAATTTAAGTTATATTTCCAAATTCAGCTTAAATATTCATTTATTTCATATTTTAAGTTATACAAAATCATTAACACTTTATAAAATCATTATTTATTAATAAAATCATTAAATTCATTTTTAAATCAAAATTTTCATATATTCTTACTTTACATAAATTCCATTTATAAACAAAATCATAAATTCCAAAATTAACTTATATTTCAAATTCTACTTCACCCTTTACTTAATTCACTTATTTAATTTGTAGAAAATCACAAATATTTTATAGAAATCATTTTAATAAAGTTTAAATCAAAATATCATAATATTTACATTTTTAAAATATTTTAAAAATTTTAGAAAAATATATAAACCACGGGTCTGTATATAATTTTCTAGCCTAGGTCAAGTGATACGGATATGTATCATTTCAATCCGTAGTTTACAAAGAAAACCCGGGTTTTATCATTTCAAACCCGAAATCCCAAGTAATATAATAAATAAATAAAAAGTCGCTCAGGCTTATCATTTCAGCCCATAACGATCTTTCCCTATTCTAAAGTCCGTTCGGGTATGTATCATTTCAACCCATAGTGAACCTAATCTACAAGGAACTTGCAGTGTGATAAACTGATAAAAATGAACAGTACACAATATATAACAGTAACAGATGATATAACATGTGTATAAACAGGGGTGAACATCATATAATCATAATATAACAGTTATAACAGGATGATATAATTTTACAGATTCAAATGGTGTCAGTTTATCAATTATATAAGTACATATTAGTCTGGTGAGATTTACTCACTTGTTTAAGCTGGAGATGACGACCAAAACACACAACACAGAATCTTTGAAGGCACGAGAGCACGAATATGATTTGAGAGTGGAGAGCCAAAGCAATTTGACTTGTTCAAAAATTTACACAAAACAATACAATAATACATAAGTTACAACACAAATTTATCGTCAAATAACATAAGAAATCTATACCCAAAACAACAACAATTGACTTGCACTTGCTCTTTACCTTATGTACTTCAGTTATGCAGTGATTAAGCTCAGCTAATATAGGGAATTGGGTCAGGTTTGGGTGTGCAAGGGTCGGCCTACACATGGGTTTTGATGTGGTGAAGTCTAGGTGCAACATAGCAACACTACAAGGCGAATAACATCACATATATGCTATACTTTGGTTCGGCCATGGTCTGTGTGGGCCCAACTAGTGGTGCAGGTGGTGGTGGGTGATGTGGCAGAGGTTGGAGGTCAGGTCAGAGGTGGTGGTGGTGGAGGTAGTGGCAACCAAAGGTGGTAGAAGGAGGAGATGACAACCTAGGCTAGGCTAGTGCAATAGGTGATAGGTTGTGATGGTTTTTGGTGGATTTTGTGTAGATCTTGGCCTTGGATTGGTTCGGCCTGAGGAGGAGGGTTGCTAGGATGGGTGATGATCAGAGGAAGGGGGTGGTGGTGGTCGGGTCAGATCTGGTTGAGGAGGAGCCAAGCTATGAGGTAGAGAGCATATGCAAAACAATGGTAGAAAACATAGAAAACAAGAAAAATGAAGGAAGAATTTTACCCAATCTCTTGAAGCCATGGCCGTGATTTTTTTTGTGGGTTTGAGAAGGTTAGAATACGTGAAAAAAATGAGGAAGTCAGCTGAAATGAGAAAAGTATTGTACGGCCCAATTTTTTTAATGAGATGTAGGTTGGAAAATGAAAAGGCGGAAGAGGAAAAGTCAAAAGGAGATAAAGAGTTTCAAGTCTTTTCAAATTTCCACAAATTAATTTTAATTTTTTTAAATACATAACAAGGCTGATAATAAAGATAAATAAACTCAGAAAATAAAATAAATAAGAAAAGAAAATAAATAAATTTAAATAAAAATCAAATAAATAAAGAAAATGGCAATATATACATAACTGGCTTTATAAATTTGAAACAAATTCAAATGAACTTTAGAAAATATTTATGTATTTGGAAAATATTTATAAATAAAGATAAGAACACAAAATAAAAATTAATTCACAAAAATAAATAAATATATTTTAATTAAATATAATTTAATGAAGAAAATAGCAGAAAAATGGAAACTGGGCATTATAAATTGAAATAAATTCAAGTAAACTTTGGACAAATTATATTATCACTTTAAAATTATTAAAAGATAAAAATATACATAAAATAACATATTAACACATATTAAAATAAAATATGAAAAAGAAAATATAATTTATACAATTTAAAATAACAAAATTGCAGAATAAAACAAATTGCACTCAATATTGAAATATACATAACTTTTACTGTTTAACTCCGTTTTTAACGAAACAAAAAGCAGTGTTCAAGTTATTACATCTATTTTCATAATAAAAGATAAAATTTAAGATTTTATATAATTTAAATTTGAAGTTTAAAAGTCAAAGATTGAACAGTTTGACCAGCATTTCACTTTTTAGTAAAATATTCAATTTATATCAGTTTGAAACTATAACTCACATAATAATCAACATTTATATTTAAAAATGAAATGTTTGAAATGAAACAAGCTTAAAAATAATTTCAAATTAAAATAAAATCAAATTTTAAATTATATGTAAAATCTAGGGTTGTTACATTAGTAATATCTACGAAGTATTTGGTACCGCCTTGAAAATGATTCTGATTTAAATCCCCAAAGTATGATTTGATATATAAAAGATATATGCATATATTTTTATTTCAAATGATTTGGAGAAAAAACCCGATGTTTGGTTCTAAAATTTTCTTTAAGAAATATTATATAAAATATAAAGTGGTTTAATAAAGAGTAGTTTTAGGTAATAATACAGAGTTTGACATAAGCTTTCTATAGAAAAGATTTGAATGTATGCTATGTAGGGAGCCCAAGTGGTAGAGGCGTAATCCTAATAATTATGGAACCTTTCCTTATTTTCCCTCTATAGTAAGCGTGTCTAATGAAGAAGTGTAATTTTGTTAAGTTAATTTATTGATGTATGTATCCTATGCATTAGGACAGTATGATACATTTGTCATATTATAATACGATTGTTTGATAGTTTTCATGAAATGGATTTTTCGATGATTTTGGATAGCCTAAAACTTCTAAATCGTTATAGAACTTAAAGCTAAGTGTTTTTGAAAATACAAAAGTTAAGTTTATATAACTCTTGAATTTAGAATGTTGTAAGTTAACACATGTTATAAATTTTTTGAACATTAATGTGAAGTAATCATTCGACGTTATTGAGCTAGCTAATTAATGTCTTTACCATAGGGTTGTGTAAGGAAAGTAGACTCTAGTCTTGGGGTTGGAGATCGGTGTCCTTCTCGTCGACTTGCCTAACCTAATGGTTAAAGAAGTCAAAAAGGTTGACTCGTTATATAACCAAGATTTATTTTGGGCCTTCGTCGGAATTTTAGAAAGTTTAACGAAGTTGTTGTTTTGTATGTTCTCTTAGGATATAGTAGAGTATTATATGAGTAATAACTTTGAGTAATTGTTTATGAAATGTTTTAGAAATAAAGTCATGTCTTTATAAAATGTTTATAAACTTGAAGTTATGTTCTTAAGAATTGCTTCATAAATGTTTTAGTATCGAATGATAAACTATGTGTAAATAAAGGTGACTGAAAAAAATATTAGTGTAGCTAAGAAACCAATAGGTTAAAGTACATAAGTTGTACATAGATCATTTTATTCGGATGACTATTCTTGATCCAAGATTCTAGTACATGATTTTTAAGTGATTTACACTAGTCCGAAAAAATATTTTTCATTTGACTCTTGACGGTGGATGAAAGCCTATGCAGATCGAGTAATACAAATATCTATCTAAGTGTTTAACTTGTGAAAAAACAGTAATATAAAAGTAAAGCAATAAAGTAAATAACATCAGGGATTTTTATACCGGTTCGAACTGCCGTTCTATGTCTAGTCCCAGACTCCTTTTAGGATTAACTAGCGATACCCTTATTTAACTCGGAGGAATAGGTATTACGACCGCCTGAGCTATGGAATGGGACTTCGTGCCTGATAAACTCCAACAGGACTTCTTCTACAAAATAAGTAGAATTGTTTCTGACTTCTTACGCTCTTATATAGCACGGATTAGCCAATGAGTACAACCTTCATATAATCATCTTCTTTGTGGTACAATGTATGCTCATGAAGAAAGGAAGTATTTTGATCATAAGAAAATATTCTTGAATGAATGTGTGATAAAAAACTTAAAGTAATATAGTGAATAGAATGCTAGAGAGTAATTCAAAATTGAGATAGAAAGAATTGCGAATTAGTTTATAAAATCTTTAAAATATATTTCTTTATATAGAATACCATTAGTTGCAACTGTTAGAGGACTGATTACAACCATTAACGAAGAGGAATAACTCTTCATGGAGAATAGCAACTCTTTAGAAAATTTGAAAAATATAGCTGTGTTCAGTCAACTAAAAGAAATAAGCCAATCGTTTGATTTCGAATAGAAAGAGACATTTCAAACCAAAAAGTAAATAGTCCAAAATTAGGTAGTTTTTGTCGACTGTAATTGAAACAACCCGACTTCCATAGCCCAGAAAGTCGCATCGTTTTGAAGAAAGAAAGGGATAGAAAGAGAAAAGAAGAGAAGAGAAAAGAAACAACAACAAAATCTCACACAGCGGAACGAATAAATTATATTAATAACATAAACTATTACATAGTATACAACACTTATCAGAGTTACACAGATACACATCACATACTAGACAGTTATAAACATCTGTCTAGTTATTACAACTCAATACAATACACACACTATCATAGAGATTAACACAGCGGAATACTATATCTACGAACGCTGAAGCCTCCTGCTCCATTGCTCCTCCACAATTCGTCAAAGCTAAACCTGAATCCCTTGGCTACTCGTAAAAATTTGAGTACCCAAGAGTTTATAAAACAGAAATAAACACTTGGGTACTCAAATTTTTACGAGTAGCCAAGGGATTCAGGTTTAGCTTTGACGAATTGTGGAGGAGCAATGGAGCAGGAGGCTTCAGCGTTCGTAGATATAGTATTCCGCTGTGTTAATCTCTATGATAGTGTGTGTATTGTATTGAGTTGTAATAACTAGACAGATGTTTATAACTGTCTAGTATGTGATGTGTATCTGTGTAACTCTGATAAGTGTTGTATACTATGTAATAGTTTATGTTATTAATATAATTTATTCGTTCCGCTGTGTGAGATTTTGTTGTTGTTTCTTTTCTCTTCTCTTCTTTTCTCTTTCTATCCCTTTCTTTCTTCAAAACGATGCGACTTTCTGGGCTATGGAAGTCGGGTTGTTTCATTTGGTATCAGAGCGGTAGGTTGAGTGAATATCAGAGCACTAGGTTGAGTGAATACCTAGGTTCGAAAGGATTGTTCATCAGAGATAGGATCTGTAGCAACCTGTTTGAGTCTGAGTATATATATATATATGAGAGCGCGTATTTGTTAGTTATATAAAATGGTTTTATATTGTGTTAATTGATCGGTTGAGTGGTATATGGATTCTGGTCAATACGAGTAGCTAACGTTATTGATAGGGATCTCTAAACACTTGGACCAGGCCAACGGACACAATATTGTTTTAAAAAGGTAGATGAAATAATTTTACCCAGATATAATTTCTATATAAAAAAAAGTATCATTTTGAATGTATATGGTATTTGTAATGATTGGTTGAGATGATAATAATTTATCATCTAAGATTAGAAGTCTGAGTGTTGAGGTTGGAAGTGTATTTGTCGAGACTGTAAACCTAATACCGTCTCGAGTGAACTTTGCAATTGTAAGGATTTCACAATCTCTAAAGAAAACCTGTTAAGGTTCGGAGTTTATCTTTGTAGTTTGGATGAGTAGAGTTAGATCTGTCGGTTAGGCAGAAGCGAGTGATGGTATCTCAGGAAATTGTAGCTGTGTGATGAGATGCAGTGACTATGGATGTTCCCAAAGATGTTTTCTTTGGAACAAGTTAATGAAGTGTGTCTGTTACGGTGTTGTGGCTGAGTTCAGTAGGGTGTTTCTGTTTGGTTTGGGTTTCGAGTTTCTCGAAGAGCTTTGGATTGAGAAGTCTTTGGCATCTGTGGCAGCAGTGCAGCTCGGAGTATTCTGTGCATTGACATGAAGTTTTTCTGGCTGAGCAGTTTTTCTGAAGTGGAGTTTAGAAGCAGCAGAGTATATCCATTTCTTCGATGAATTGGATAGTTAAGTGTGAGCTGTTCTGATTGGTAAAGAGAGAACAGTTTTATTTGGAATTTGGCTGAGTTGATCGCAAAAGTGACTTGCGATAGTTTGAGTATTCTCTTGAGTTATCTGAGATTTTCTGGGATGTGTTGTCCAGTCTGTGCTTGTGTTCTTCATCAGCCTTTTCATTCTACTCCAGACCAGAGTGGTGCAGTGGAAGCAGTTTGGGAGTGCATTTCTGGATAGAAGAAGTAAGTTTGGAATATACTGATGGAGTAGAGTTGTGTTTTGGATTATGGGTAGATCTTGGAGAGATCATTCTATTGAGTTATCTTTGGTCCTGTTTGTTTCAAGAAGCATCAGCGAAAGTTGAGCTGATCAGTAAGGATTTGTAGATAGCCCAGGATCGTCTAAAGGATTTTGTGGATAAGAGACGAAGGAATTTGAAATTTGAAGTTGGAGACTTCGTTGTTGTGAAGTTTTTCTCTGGTTAAAGGGAGCTATAAGATTGGGTAAGTATAGGAAGTTAGCTCCGAGTTATTTTGGATCTTTTCTGTGATCTAATTTGGATAAGTACTTTGATCTACAAGGTTGAATTGTCAGTTTGGATAACTAGAATTCAATGTATTTTACGTATCTCTGAGGGAGTACGTGTTTGATCTATCTCTAGTTTTGGAACCAGTAGTTCTGGAGGAATTGGTTGTTGAGTCAGACTCGTCTGTAGTCTGATATCCTGTTTAGTTCTGTAGATCTAGATGAGTAGGAGCTCTATAGCTTAGTAGTATTGATTGTTTGGATTCTGTAGAGCGAGTATCCCGATATTTATACTTGGGAAACTCTAGGGAATTATCCAGAATTTTGTCTGGATAATTAGAATTGTTTGATTGGGTGAATTGGTTGCTATGGTTGTTAGCATATGGATGATAATATTTGCTTGTGATTTAAATAGATTATTAAATTACCTTTGTTTTAAATTTCGGGGATGAAATTATTTTAAGGGGGGAGGAATGTAATATCCCGAAAATTTGGGGCAATATCAATTTAATAATCTGTTTAAATAATTAAATTGATTTGATAATATTTGATAATAAAAATTTGAATTGGTTTAATAATCTGATTAAATAAATATTTACTGAGTGAAATTATCTTTTAAAAACCAATAAAATGATTCCTATTTATAATATATATATATGGGTATATATTGTAAATAGATAAACTTGGGTTTGTAAATTTAATTAATAAATAAAATATTGTTTTTAAATTTCTAATATATATATTTTGATAGTTTGGAAATTATGATTTATTTAATATTAAGCTTTTCAAAACTATTTAAAACAAAATAACTATATGGTTTTAAGTAAGGTTAATAATAAGGTTTATTTTATATTGCTTAATAAATATGGTTTAAGAATATATATATATAAGTTTAAAATACAATTTACATATGAGATGTTAATTCATTTAATAATAGTAGTAATCTATAATCTCTTTTATAAATTATTTTAAATTGACAAATTTGTTACTTCTAAAACAATATTAATAATGTATTGTTTTGTTTAAAGATATGAATAGATTTGTAAGAAATTGAATGGTTATTTTCAATTTGAATGTGTTGTTTTAAATTTACTTTAAATTGGATTTTAAAATATAATTTACATTTGAATTTAAAATTAATTTGAAATTCAAAAGAGGTAATATTTAAATAGTTTTGGATTTGTATATATATATGGATAAGCTTTTATTTATATATAATTAGTTTTATTTTCTTTTAAGTAACTTATATATATATAAATAAGCATTTATAAATTAAGAAAAGGCTTTTATTTACATTTAAATAAATATGAATTACTTAGAAGACAAGTGTAATTATATAAAGCTTAATAGTAACATGTGTTGTAAAATTAAGATATGAGAAAGACAAGTGTCAATCTTTTAATTTCTATTTTCTTTTATTTTTAAGAAATTATTTTCAGCCTACATATGCATGTTTTCCTCATCTTCATTTCTTTTCTAACTTTCATTTTCAAAAGAAAATCTGAAATTCAATCCTCCTCTCAAAAACCAGAAAATGTATTTAAACAAAGCCTGTAACTCAAAATCTTCCTCAAACCATAATCTCAAAACAATCTGTAATCAATATCCTCTGAAAAGTTTCTCCTTCAACTCTGTAATGCATTTCTTCAATCTAACAATTAAAGCCTGCAACATTTCTTCAAAACCTGGAGCATGCAAAGCATTTTCAAAAATAAGATCAAAACCTGCAATATCTTTTTCAAATCTGGAAAATTAGAGCATGCATGCAACTGCAATCTCTTTAAACTAAAGCTGGCAATTCAAGTTTTCAAAGCACATCGAATATTCAAGTTTAAAAGTTTTAAAGAGCAAAGGCATCTCAGTTTAAAAGCATTTAAAGGATTTTCAAAGCAGTTTCAAATTTAAGATCTGCTCTTCTTTAAATGGTGAGTAACATTCTTCTAAAAGCTTAATTATTCTTTAAATCTGGATGCATGTTGAAATTATGGAAATCAATATGTTATGTGTGATTTTATATAGTAGACTTATCTGTATATATGAATGTATATATATGTTAGTGTGCATGCCTGCTATTTGCTCTGTTTTTCATTTTAAAATTGGTGAGTGAAATCCTTTTTAAATATAAGTATAGGGATATCTGTTTGTATGTTTAGTGTATATGTACGTGATTGAGTTTATATATATATTGGATGTATAGATGCATGATGCTGTTATACTTGTTCTTATCTGTGCTTACTGTTAGAAGCCAAAATCATGATCAAAACTAAATTCCTCTGGATACAATCTCTGTTAGAATTTAGGATTCAAACAACACTTAATTGTTTAATCATAACTTAAAGCTTTAACTTTATTTAAATGAATTAAATTGGATTTCTGCTCTGGAAAATAGAGTAGAACAGGAAAGTTTAAGCTTTGTTAAAAATTCGAATTCCTTAAATCATTGATTCAGGCATATGATCTGAATACTTGATTGAAAACATGATTTTTAAGATTTGAATCATGATTTTTAGAAATAGGAAGAGAGAGCAGTTCGTGGTTGAACAAAAATTGAGTTTCGATCGATTTCTGATAATCACGTTAGTCTGGAGGGTCGTGGTTCATTCTGAGGGAAGAAGAGCTATCAGTGATTAGAGGAAAAATAGTGGAAGGCCGTATAGATGATCGTGGCGATGGTGGTAGTTCGATCGAGTTTCTAAACCTAGTTTTAGGTGCACTCTGAAATTTTGATCGAGATGGTATCTCTAAGTGATCGAGCTCTATGATATTTAAGGGGGTCATAGCTTTGAGGTTGAAGAAGAGTTGGACGGAGTTTCAAAGTTTCTGATGGTCGGAGTTTCTGGGTCGTGGCGATTACAGGTTTGAAGATGGTGCCAGTTCTTGTTCCAGGTTTGGGATTAATGCTCGATTTCGAATTTGGAGTTTGTTCGTGATTCTGGTGATTGGGATCGCGAGTGGTGGTCGTAGACGACATGGTGGCGATGGAGTAGATGGTCGGAGGCGATCATCTTGACTGTGCACGTGCACACGAGATATCGGCAATGGTTTTCGTATTTGGGTTAAGGGAAGAAGAAGGTCTCGAGTATTTCTCGAGTTTATAGCGTGAGAGACTCGAAGCGTGTAGGGTTTTTGCTCGGGGGAATTGGTAAGGGACTTGAGTAGATTTTGGTGATTTCAGTTTTAACCTGACAGTGTTTTAAAAATTTAAAATGAGTTTTAAAATTTAAAGGCAGGATTTAAACTAAGTTTTAAATCAAGTTTCCATATGGGTTTAAGTTTAAATTTGTATTCTAAATTTGAGATAAATAAAGTTTATAAAATTTATAATGTTTTATCAAATTTAAAATATTTAAAGTATATTTTTAAAAAGGGTTTGAATAAATGAATTTGTTCAAAAATCTTAATTTTCTTTATAAATGTTAAGTGTTTCTTAACATTTGGATTTAAAAAGATTTTGTAAATTGGATTTAAAATTGGTTAAAGCTAAATTGTAATTTATTTAAAATCTTTAATTTGAAATGAATTAAGGTAAGATTTTAAAGTAAAATGTTTTAAAGTCTTTGTTAATAATAATTAAAGTAGTTAAAGGTTAATACTTTAATTTAAAGATTAATTAAGCAATTAATTTAGTAATTAGAAATTAATTGGTAATTAAGAAATTATTAAGTTGTAATTAATAAATAGTTGATTAAAGCTAAATTTCTTAAAGAAAGTAATTAAAGAATTGTTAATAATTAATGAGAGATCATTAATTAGGAATTATTAAATAATTAATTAATGTGATTAATTTTTGATAATCAATTAGATTAATTAATTAATATAAATTGGTTAAGTATAAATTACTTAATGAAAGTAATTAAAGAAATTAATTACTTAAGGTAATTAATTAAATAAATTTGATAAGTTTAAATTAATTAGTTAAATTAATTTAAGATAATGATTTGGAAATTTGATAATTACTTAAATGTAATTAGTGAAAGTATAATTACTTAGGAAAGTAATTAAAGGTAATTACTGGATGTAATTAACTGAAGATGATTTAATAATAAAAGTAATTTGAGTTAATTACTTTTGAATAATTAATCAAGGGATTAATTAAAGGATAATTAATTAAGGAGTAATTAATTTATGAAGTGGAGTAATTAAGGGAAGTTAATTACTAAATGAGATTAATCAAAGGTGATTAATAAATGTGACTAATTAATTATTAAATGTAATTAATTTAAATAAGATAATTAATTAAGAGTAATTAAGGATCATTAATTAATAAAATTAATGATGTAATTAAGAATTGATTAATTAAGATTAATTAATAAATAATAAGTGATTAAAGTAATTATGAAATGACCCTCCTATTTACAACACTAATTTTATTAGTGATTTTTTTTAGAGATGATATATAGATGTATCATCTATTACAAATATATTTCCCAGGGTCATTTTCTTTCTCTAATAAACAAAAATATATCCAGGATCTTTCACAATATAGAAATATTGTTTTAATTCTAAATCATTTTTAACATACATATATGAAGATATCTATGTTATATTCTACTTGAATCAGAGCATGATAATAGGTAGAAATCCTTTTTAAAATTTGCAAAAATGTGATAAATTCCCTTTTAAATTAAAACTTATTGTATCCTGATTTTTGACTATAGTGTCCATTGGAAATATGTGCCTTAGACTGTTATTATAATTAAGAAATAACCAAGCAATAATCAGTGGAAGCAAGCTTATAATATAGATGATTGTCTTAAAGTCTGAATATTATCAAACTCAGGTTAAAAGAAAGTGGATCCTAAGTGAACACAAGCAACATCTAGGCGTAATGGAAACGCGCCTAACTTATTCATGCAAGGTCACTAGTTCGAGTACTATGCTGGTCGGTTCAAACACAATTTTTGTTTTTCTTTTTATTTTCTTCTGTATGGCTGAAATCTGATACCTACCTATAATTGTACATATATATTTGATTTTTGCCTATATCCTAACATACAAAACAATTCTTCTTGCATAACTATTTTTAAAACCCATTCTTTCAACTGTTTTAAGAATTTACATCTATATTTTTGCCTAATATCAACATGTACACAGATATACATGTACATGTCAGTGTCTTTGTTCATTTTCCAGAAAACTGAGCTCAAATGTTCCCTTGCTTCATTGATCTGAAGTGAAACATTTGGCCTGACCTATGGCCTAACCATGTGGTTACTCTGGCCATTCTTTTGTTTGCATTTTTACAACCCAGATTATATACAAAACATTGATACCTTTCCTTTTCAAAAGCATGTGTTTATATTTGTATGAATCAGACACCTTGTGATCAGATATATATCATTCTTCCTAACCATACTTCTCTTTCAAAAATACATCTTCAGGGTATAAACACTTTTTCTTGCATTTGGACTTATGTCAATATCATAAATTGAAGATATAGCAGTTTAATTCTTTTCTGGGTTTTCCCAATATTATTTTTCTGTGTATCTATATTCTTTTTGAAAGAACTCAGGATTAACTGAAATCATCATGAAATGATTATACTTATAAAATCCAGGTTTTTTCCTCTAAATCAAAACAACCTTAGCAAATAGGTTTTCAAATCAGTTTAACATCAATATCCTTAGTACATACCAAATCAGAAATAACCAGAAATAACATAGCACATGTCTCTTACAAGTTCTTCCTACTTAATACATTTAGATAGCCGTATTAATCAGGGAATACATGCTTGAATTAACACATTTTAGCTTTTATTTCTAATTATCTTAGCATCCTCTATTCCATATCTTTTTAATCTTGCTTACTTAGCTCCATCACAACCTGCAAAAGCATTAGTGGCTGCCCCATTATAAATGAGACACCCCCATGTGCCATGAGCAATAAGGGTCAGATCTATGATCTGGTGTGAGCATTTCTAACATATCCATGATATTAAGCTAAGAATACAGCATAAATATACTTTGCATACTTGACAGGTATTATCATGTACAATACATAAGAGCAAACATATGCAATAAAACAACTTTTTTCTGGAACTACTAAGGTTGCCATTTTCTTCTTCTTATAAATTCCTGGCCTCATCTGCTATAAGGAATCAAAGGGACACATTGCCATGAACTAATTAACATTATGGCACAAAGATCTCAGGACTTAAACAAGCCATGTGCCAACTTGTCTACTTCAAACAGGACAAGCATTCCAGCAGCCTTCTTGGCACAAAATCCTTAGTTATATCACTAAGTGTATTTATGTTCATTCTATCAATGATAGCTAGGTGTACATACCACCTGTACTCATGAAGCATACTAGTTACCTTGCAGACATAATATTGCAAGCAAGTTAAAGGTTACTTTCTAGAGGTATAACACCCCAGTCATTCCATCTCACATTATTTAGCATATAAACACCCTATTCAAACATATACCAGAATGTTTGCAACTGAGAATAAATGCATGGCTCAATTGGGTTTATTTTGATTTTGCAAGCAACTGTGTTTAGCCAGATTTTTAATCTTGTTTAAACATAGTTTTTAGGCTTGTAAGTTTCTGTTTAGTTTAGGGCCCAGCACATTATAGAGAAAGACTCCATTGCACCCTTAACCAATTATTTCAAGCCTCAGCACCATACCAATGTATATGCAGCTCATAGTTTTCTTTTTCATTCTTTGTCTTAAGCCATGATTCAGACTAGTTACAAATACTCTATTATATATTCTTTAAGGTTTTGGTATAATCATACAGAGATGAAAACAGAACAACAAAGTTACACATCCATCACAGCAGATCATATATCATCAAGCATCCATGTAACCATCAGTAGCCAACATAGTTTGTAAATCAAACCATGCAAAATATAGCATATAAAAGCTTGGCTGCCTAATCCCAGGTCTTAATGCCATGTATATGAGTGAGGATACTCACCTAAATGCTTACACAAGCTTAAACCAGAAAACCCCTCAAATCTTTAGCCTTATCTTCCTCTTCTTCCTTAGGTTAATTAATTAGTGAGAGAGCAGTTTTCTGATTGGGCTCTTGGTTTAAATAAGGGTTCTGTCTAGGGTTTTGGGTGATGCAAAATCCCTATTTTAGCCCAGACCAGAATCATGCATTTGGCATTGCATATTCCCTCCCTCCTAACCCTTAATGTCCCGGTCAATATTTTAAAACAAGACTAAATTGTGCCTATTTTCCTTTCTTTTCAGAAAGTGATAACTTTAAGTATTTTTATTATACTTACCTCAAACATGATAATGGTGTGACTTTCTATTTTCTGCCTATGCACATTTGCTTTCTTGCACTTTGGTTCTTACTGTTTTAGTGATTCCTTTATTAATTTTCTGCTCAAATAATATCTGGATATATATATACATTTATACAACTATGGGTGTTAATTTAATTTTAACCATTTATTTGCAGAAAACATGTGCATACTTATGTGCATTTCTACACCTATTTAAAATTTCACTTATTCATTATAAATCAATGTTTTCTTCTGCCTTAATTTTCAGACAAGTCTTACATAGGCATATATATAGATATATATATATATATATACACACATCCTCAGGAATTTTTAATACTCATGTCTAGGTCTATATTTTCTTTATTTAAAACATTTTATCTAAATGTTTTCCTTCCTTGTTTTATTATTCAGGAATTCTGGATTTTCTCTTAGTGCCATAACTAGTGTGCACGTGCACACATGCACACAACCTTGCACCACTGAAAATCCCACCTATATAATAATTCTGATTTTTCCCCCAGAATTTTAATCATTTATTTAAAAGAATTTTCCTCAAAATCTTGGGGTATTACAATCACCCCTTCTTTTAGGAATTGTGCCCTCACAATTTGCAACATATTCTTTGAGTACTCCTACTTTCTTAGGAAAATTATTCAAATATGCATGAGCAATTCAAATAGTCACTGTCTATCATACATATCAAACTTTCTTAGTAATCTAAGAATTTACCTTTCAAATTTGCAAAGAGCCTAGGGTAATCCATCCTGATTTTATCCTCTAGCTCCCAAGTACAATCACTAGGATCTATACTCCATTGAATTTTTACAAGCTTCAATGTCTTGTTTCTTAATTTCTTTTCTTCCCTTGCCACAATTCCCACTGGCTCTTTTTCATAGATTAGATCTGGATTAATCTGAACTTCAGTAGGCTTTTCTAAGATTTCCTCCTTGTCATGTACCCATCTCCTTAGTTGTGACACATGAAACACATTGTGCATTGCACTCATCTTCTCTGGAAGCTCCAGCTTATAGGCTAGTGAGCCTATCCTCTCCAAAATCTTGTATGGTCCAACATATCTGGGTCTGAGTTTCCCCTGCTTGCCAAATCTCAAGACTTTCTTCATTGGTGAAACCTTAATGAAGACATAATCACCTACTTTGAATTCCACTGACTTCCTCTTTGCATCAGCATACTTCTTTTGCCTATCTTGAGCTACTGCCATCCTCTTTCTCACCAGTTCTATTTTCTCTGTGATGTCTTTGACATATTCTGGCCCTAGGATAGCTTTCTCTCCTGCCTCAGCCCAACACATAGGTGATAGACATGGCTTCCCATATAGGGCTTCAAAGGGTGCCATTCCAATTGTACTTTGGTGGCTATTATTGTATGTGAACTCAGCCAAATGGAGGTGGTCCTCCCAATTTCCTCCAAAGTCTAACACACATGCCCTAAGCAAATCCTCTAAAATCTTGTTTACCACTTCTGTTTGCCCATCTGATTGGGGGTGATAAGCAGTGCTTAGGCACAATTCACTCCCCATAGCTTCTTGGAAGCTCTTCCAGAATCTTGAAGTGAAGATTGTATCCCTATCACTCACTATAGTTTTAGGAACACCATGCAGTTTTACCACTTCTCTCATAAAAGTTTGGGCTAACCTAGGTGCATTTCTGTCTGCTTTCACTGGTATGAAGTGGGCTACTTTAGTCAGCCTATCTACAATCACCCAAATACTTGTATTTCCCCTCTTGGATCTAGGAAGACCATCTATGAAATCCATAGATATGTCTTCCCACTTCCACTGTGGTATGCTAAGTGGCTGCAACAACCCTGAAGGTCTTTGGGTCTCAGCTTTTATTTGTTGACAAACCATGCACTTAGCAACATATCTGGCTACATCAGACTTCATTCCCTTCCACCAATAGTCCCTTTTTAAGTTTTGGTACATCTTGGTGCTGCCTGGATGTATGGAATATTTGCTCCTATGGTACTCATTAAGGATTTCTTCTTTCAATTCTATGATGTTTGGGACACATATCCTTCCCTTGTACCTTAAGTATCCTTTTACATCTATGTGATAATCCTTCACTTCCTCCTTCTTTAATAGGAGAGACCTCTTTTCTGCTAAGTCTTGATCTTCTTCTTGCATTTTTGCCACCTTCAAGGCCAAATTTGATTGTAAAGTAATTAAACTTAACCTTCCTTTACTCTTTTCTTCCTCAATTATCTCCATACTTATCCCACTGCTCTCATCTATTTCCAAATCAGTGAGTATGGTCAAATCTCTAAACTCCTCCATCATTAACATGGCCATTTTTGCATGCTGCCTACTCAATGCATCTGCCACTTTATTAGCCTTGCCTGGTGTATAAAGTATATCTAAGTCATAAGCAGCAAGAAATTCAACCCATCTGTGTTGTCTCATATTTAAATCTTTTTGTGAAAAGAGATACTTTAAGGCCTTGTGATCAGTGTATAAAATGAACTTTGCACCCAATAAATAATGCCTCCAGAGCTTTAAGGCATATACTACTGCTGCCAACTCAAGATCATGAGTTGCATATCTAGTTTCATGGGGTTTTAGTTGTCTAGATGCATAGGCTATGACCTGATCTTGCTGCATCAATACAGCCCCTAGCCCTGACCCACATGCATCTGTATATACAACCAATCCCTCATTGCCTTCTGGTACTCTCAACACTGGTGATTTTACCAAAGCCTCCTTGATCTGGGTGAAAGCTTGTTCACACTTATCAGTCCATATAAACTTTTGGTTCTTCCTAGTCAGGTTAGTGAGTGGCATTGCTATTTTAGAAAATCCTTGTATGAACCTCCTATAGTATCCTGCCATCCCCATGAATGACCTAACTTCACTAACATTGTTAGGCTTCTTCCATGCTTGGATTGCTACTATCTTATTGGGGTTTACAGAAATTCCTCTAGCAGAGACAACATGTCCAAGAAAGTGTACTTCCTCTTGCCAGAACACACACTTAGAGAACTTTGCTTTCAAATCTTTTTCTCTTAATCTAGATAAGACCAAATGTAAGTGGTTCTCATGTTCCTCTATTGTTTTAGAGTAGATTAGAATATCATCTATAAAAATCAGAACAAACTTGTCTAAGTAATCTCTGAATATCCTATTCATTAGGTCTACAAAGTAAGAAGGGGCATTTGTTAGCCCAAATGGCATAACCAGAAACTCATACAATCCATATCTTGTGTTGAATGCTGTATATTTAACACTTGATTCCTCAACCTTCATCTGATGAAACCCAGATGCCAAGTCTAGCCTAGAAAACACTTTAGCTCCACTGAGTTGATCAAAGAGATCATCTATCCTGGGTAATGGGTATTTGTTTTTGATGGTTACTTTGTTTAATTCTCTGTAATCTATACACATTCTTAAAGTACCATCATGCTTTTTAACAAATACTACAGGAGCACCCCAGCATGAATTACTTGGCCTTATAAACCCCTTGGCTTCTAATTCTTCCAGCTGGTTCTTTAGCTCCTTTAATTCACTTGGCCCCATCCTTGTAGGCTTTTTGATAACTGGGCTAGCCCCAGGCATAAGGTTAATCTGGAATTCAACAGGTCTATGGTGTGAGACACCTTTTACTTCCCCAAATACATCCAAGTATTCTTTAACTATGGGGATTTCATTAATAGCTATTTCCTTGGGATTATTTTCTAATTCAATTAAATGATTTAGACTGTTTTATTTGATAGGTTCACATAGAATTGTAACCCTTTGGCCTTTAGAATTTTGTAGTGAAATGGTGGATGCATCTAGGTCAATTATGGCTTTGAATTGTCTTAGCCAATCTGCCCCTAATATGACTCCTATATTTGGGAAATTTAGAACATACAAATTGGAAACAAATGTGTTTCCTCCTATGTTCAAATTCACATCCACACAGATCATATCTAATACACTAGAACTTCCTAAAGGGCTTTGTATTAACAGAGGTATTTCAGCCAAATTGCAGTTCATTTTCAACCTTTTAACTATTTCATGGGAAATGAGTGAGTGGGTTGCCCCGGTATCATATATTACAGCTAAAGGTATGGTACAAATAAATAGTGTACCTTCCACTTGACCATGGTTTTCAGCATTAGCCTCACTTATGGCCTTGCCCCTACCTTCCAGGTTGCCACTTTCCCTTGTTGCTTGTATTCTGGGCAATTTCTTTTCATATGCCCTTCCTTCCCACATAGATAGCATTTGAAAGCTCCCCCTTTAAGCTCTGGGCATCTTGGCTTAATATGGCCTTCTTTCCCACAATGGTTGCAAACTATTTTTCTTTTGGCTTCATTGCGCTTTGCATCTACTGCCTTCTTACCATCTGCCTCTCCTTTCTTCTTATCATAAGGATGGTACTTCCCTTTGTTCTTCTTGTTACTATTGTTTTTGAAGTTCCTGAACTTATCTCTTTCCTTGTCATGCTGCTCAATCTTCAGAGCCAAATCTATCACTTGATCAAAAGTTCTGTCAGCATAAGGTAGTATAGCCCTGCTAAGCCCTGGGTTCAATCCCTTGATGTATCTATCATTTTTGGATGCTTCATCAGCCACTAACATTGCCCCATAGGTTGACAATCCCTCAAACTTCTGGGTGTATTCTGTGACATTCATAGTCCCCTGTCTAAGTTTGATGAACTCCTCAAGTAAAGTGGTTTTTGCTGAGGCTGGAACAAACCTTGCCTCTAACATCTCCTTAAATTGATTCCAATTAATATCATTTTCATTCCGGCCAGCTATGATCACCTCCCACCAACTCAAAGCTGCACCTTTTAATTGCCTTGAGGCCACTTGCCTCTTCCTTTGGTCATCTAGTTGCATATCAGTGAAGATCCTCTCTAATGTCCTCAGCCATGCTTGAATCTCCATTACACTTTCAGTTCCTTCAAAGCTCTTGCCTCCCAAGTTGGTATAAGTCTTCACTAACTTGGAGAGCTCCTCATGTGGGTTCTCAGGTCTATGCCCAATTCCATCTCTCAAAACTCTCACAAATTCCTGCATGTCAAGCATTTGTGGTGTGCTAGATCCTCCTTGATGATGAGACCCTCTTCCTACCATATTTCTAAAAGTATATGTATTTCATCTTATTAGTTTATAACACTTAGCTTTAATTTTAAATTGATTGTATCTTTCCTATTTAATCATTGTGTATGCCACATGCACACACATACATACATTCAGGGAATACTTATAAGCAGTCAAATATACAAACAAACCTAGTATAAACATAAGCATACAAACATTTGCTATGTTAATTAAAACATAGCTCTGATACCAAATGAAATGACCCTCCTATTTACAACACTAATTTTATTAGTGATTTTTTTTTTAGAGATGATATATAGATGTATCATCTATTACAAATATATTTCCCAAGGTCATTTTCTTTCTCTAATAAACAAAAATATATCCAGGATCTTTCACAATATAGAAATATTGTTTTAATTCTAAATCATTTTTAACATACATATATGAAGATATCTATGTTATATTCTACTTGAATCAGAGCATGATAATAGGTAGAAATCCTTTTTAAAATTTGCAAAAATGTGATAAATTCCCTTTTAAATTAAAACTTATTGTATCCTGATTTTTGACTATAGTGTCCACTGGAAATATGTGCCTTAGACTGTTATTATAATTAAGAAATAACCAAGCAATAATCAGTGGAAGCAAGCTTATAATATAGATGATTGTCTTAAAGTCTGAATATTATCAAACTCAGGTTAAAAGAAAGTGGATCCTAAGTGAACACAAGCAACATCTAGGCGTAATGGAAACGCGCCTAACTTATTCATGCAAGGTCACTAGTTCGAGTACTATGCTGGTCGGTTCAAACACAATTTTTGTTTTTCTTTTTATTTTCTTCTGTATGGCTGAAATCTGATACCTACCTATAATTGTACATATATATTTGATTTTTGCCTATATCCTAACATACAAAACAATTCTTCTTGCATAACTATTTTTAAAACCCATTCTTTCAACTGTTTTAAGAATTTACATCTATATTTTTGCCTAATATCAACATGTACACAGATATACATGTACATGTCAGTGTCTTTGTTCATTTTCCAGAAAACTGAGCTCAAATGTTCCCTTGCTTCATTGATCTGAAGTGAAACATTTGGCCTGACCTATGGCCTAACCATGTGGTTACTCTGGCCATTCTTTTGTTTGCATTTTTACAACCCAGATTATATACAAAACATTGATACCTTTCCTTTTCAAAAGCATGTGTTTATATTTGTATGAATCAGACACCTTGTGATCAGATATATATCATTCTTCCTAACCATACTTCTCTTTCAAAAATACATCTTCAGGGTATAAACACTTTTTCTTGCATTTGGACTTATGTCAATATCATAAATTGAAGATATAGCAGTTTAATTCTTTTCTGGGTTTTCCCAATATTATTTTTCTGTGTATCTATATTCTTTTTGAAAGAACTCAGGATTAACTGAAATCATCATGAAATGATTATACTTATAAAATCCAGGTTTTTTCCTCTAAATCAAAACAACCTTAGCAAATAGGTTTTCAAATCAGTTTAACATCAATATCCTTAGTACATACCAAATCAGAAATAACCAGAAACAACATAGCACATGTCTCTTACAAGTTCTTCCTACTTAATACATTTAGATAGCCGTATTAATTAGGGAATACATGCTTGAATTAACACATTTTAGCTTTTATTTCTAATTATCTTAGCATCCTCTATTCCATATCTTTTTAATCTTGCTTACTTAGCTCCATCACAACCTGCAAAAGCATTAGTGGCTGCCCCATTATAAATGAGACACCCCCATGTGCCATGAGCAATAAGGGTCAGATCTATGATCTGGTGTGAGCATTTCTAACATATCCATGATATTAAGCTAAGAATACAGCATAAATATACTTTGCATACTTGACAGGTATTATCATGTACAATACATAAGAGCAAACATATGCAATAAAACAACTTTTTTCTGGAACTACTAAGGTTGCCATTTTCTTCTTCTTATAAATTCCTGGCCTCATCTGCTATAAGGAATCAAAGGGACACATTGCCATGAACTAATTAACATTATGGCACAAAGATCTCAGGACTTAAACAAGCCATGTGCCAACTTGTCTACTTCAAACAGGACAAGCATTCCAGCAGCCTTCTTGGCACAAAATCCTTAGTTATATCACTAAGTGTATTTATGTTCATTCTATCAATGATAGCTAGGTGTACATACCACCTGTACTCATGAAGCATACTAGTTACCTTGCAGACATAATATTGCAAGCAAGTTAAAGGTTACTTTCTAGAGGTATAACACCCCAGTCATTCCATCTCACATTATTTAGCATATAAACACCCTATTCAAACATATACCAGAATGTTTGCAACTGAGAATAAATGCATGGCTCTATTGGGTTTATTTTGATTTTGCAAGCAACTGTGTTTAGCCAGATTTTTAATCTTGTTTAAACATAGTTTTTAGGCTTGTAAGTTTCTGTTTAGTTTAGGGCCCAGCACATTATAGAGAAAGACTCCATTGCACCCTTAACCAATTATTTCAAGCCTCAGCACCATACCAATGTATATGCAGCTCATAGTTTTCTTTTTCATTCTTTGTCTTAAGCCATGATTCAGACTAGTTACAAATACTCTATTATATATTCTTTAAGGTTTTGGTATAATCATACAGAGATGAAAACAGAACAACAAAGTTACACATCCATCACAGCAGATCATATATCATCAAGCATCCATGTAACCATCAGTAGCCAACATAGTTTGTAAATCAAAACATGCAAAATATAGCATATAAAAGCTTGGCTGCCTAATCCCAGGTCTTAATGCCATGTATATGAGTGAGGATACTCACCTAAATGCTTACACAAGCTTAAACCAGAAAACCCCTCAAATCTTTAGCCTTATCTTCCTCTTCTTCCTTAGGTTAATTAATTAGTGAGAGAGCAGTTTTTTGATTGGGCTCTTGGTTTAAATAAGGGTTCTGTCTAGGGTTTTGGGTGATGCAAAATCCCTATTTTAGCCCAGACCAGAATCATGCATTTGGCATTGCATATTCCCTCCCTCCTAACCCTTAATGTCCCGGTCAATATTTTAAAACAAGACTAAATTGTGCCTATTTTCCTTTCTTTTCAGAAAGTGATAACTTTAAGTATTTTTATTATACTTACCTCAAACATGATAATGGTGTGACTTTCTATTTTCTGCCTATGCACATTTGCTTTCTTGCACTTTGGTTCTTACTGTTTTAGTGATTCCTTTATTAATTTTCTGCTCAAATAATATCTGGATATATATATACATTTATACAACTATGGGTGTTAATTTAATTTTAACCATTTATTTGCAGAAAACATGTGCATACTTATGTGCATTTCTACACCTATTTAAAATTTCACTTATTCATTATAAATCAATGTTTTCTTCTGCCTTAATTTTCAGACAAGTCTTACATAGGCATATATATAGATATATATATATATATATACACACATCCTCAGGAATTTTTAATACTCATGTCTAGGTCTATATTTTCTTTATTTAAAACATTTTATCTAAATGTTTTCCTTCCTTGTTTTATTATTCAGGAATTCTGGATTTTCTCTTAGTGCCATAACTAGTGTGCACGTGCACACATGCACACAACCTTGCACCACTGAAAATCCCACCTATATAATAATTCTGATTTTTCCCCCAGAATTTTAATCATTTATTTAAAAGAATTTTCCTCAAAATCTTGGGGTATTACAAATTAATTAATTGTAATTAATTAAGGATTAATGTAATTAAATATAGTTAATTAATTAATGAAGTAATTAAAGATTAATTACTGAATGGTTTAAGATAATTAATTTGTGAATTAATTAAGTATTAATTACTTAAAGTAATAAAAGGGTAATTAATCAGGAATGATTAATTAAGATGGATACTTAGAGTAATGATTAATTAATTGGTTTAATTAATAATTAAGTAAGCAGGATTTATAGGATGAAGTAATTAATTTAATTCACTTTAAATTAATTAGAGATGATAAATCATTACTTAAGAATGGATGAATGATATTGAATGCTTTACATTGTTGATATCTCTGATAAGAGATGTGCTGATCTATGATATAGATGTTTGGTTGGATTGAAATGATAATATGAATTATCTGTTTTGATGATAATATGGATTATCTATTGTAAATTATCTATCTATGTGTAGTATAGATAAGAATTGAATTGTTTTAACCTTAAAACAACTTGGCCTTTAAAAGATACGTTTTGGATTTCGATGAGACCGGGATCGGGTTTCTGTATACCGGAATTCCAGGTCTGGAGACCCGAATACCACATCGATCCAAATTAACGATAGGTCGTGAATCTCAAGTGAAGATGAAGATTCAGAGTGCAAGGGTTATTGTCGTTAACTCTGAGGGTGATTCCAAAACGAGTGTAACGAGATAATGCCTTCGGTTTCATTCGAACCCGGAACGAACTTGTATGGATTGAATACTTTCAGAACATCGTCAGGTGGACGATGAGTATTCTAAGTGATGTGTTCTGATTAAAGGTAATCGTAGCCTCAAGCCTCATCAACCGGGAATGGCTAAAACAGGGGAGGTGCAGCAAGGCTTCGTGGGTAGCACCCACTGAGAGTAAGGTCATCCCTGTCTAGAGAGTTCCTCCTTTTATTTCGGCTTAGTGGTGCAGTTGGCGACGGCCATCTGTGGGGTGATTTTATTTGGGATTATCCAGTAAGGGATGGTTCCGGCTTTGTGTTGCAGGGGATTGGGAGTGATCCTCGGTACGGTGATCTAGGCCCCGTACTGTGATGAGCGGTACCCCGGTAGCTCTGCCATTGTATGGAAACCCAAATTCCAATAAGTGATAACGGACTTGATTGTATACCTATGTATGCTGGAATTTAATGAATGTAACAATTTCGGCTATGTGAATACTTATTTGAAAACCCTAGACCTATTATAATACAATCGGATTTCCTATCAAATGTTTTGGTTAGCGTAAGGTAAAAACTTACCCATGTTTATTTGTGGGGAGTCTTACGTGATACCTTTTCTTTCAAAAGGTTTTGAAGTTAAGCAAGTTTAACCTGTTACTCACACCAGACCCATGTCTGACCCAAGTTGTTTATTTCTGTTTTATAAACTCTTGGGTACTCAAATTTTTACGAGTAGCCAAGGGATTCAGGTTTAGCTTTGACAAATTGTGGAGGATCAATCGAGCAGGAGGCTTCAGCGTTGTAGATATATATAGTAGTTCCGCTGTGTCTGTATCTCTGTAGTGTATTGAGTTGTAATGTCTAGACAGATGTTTATAACTGTCTAGTATGTGTTGTATAGTTGTGTAAACTCTGATAATTGTTGTATACTATGTAATAGTTTATGTTATTAATATAATTTATTCGTTCCGCTGTGAGATCGTTGTTGTTGTTTCTTTCTTTCTTCTCTTCTTTTCTATTTTCTACCCCTTTCTTTCTTATTGTCGATGCGTCCTTCTATGGAGAGAAGGCGGGTCGTTAAATATTAAATAATTTAAGCTTATCAAATTTATTTAATTAATTACCTTAAGTAATTAATTTCTTTAATTTCTTCCATTAAATAAATTATACTTAACCAATTTATAAATGAATATCATTAGTTAATTAATCTACTTGATTATCAAAATTAATCCTATTTATTAATTATTTAATAATCCCTAATTAATGATTCCTCATTAATTATTAACGATTTTTAATTACTTTCTTTAAGTAATTAATCTTTAATCAACTATTTATTAATTACAAATTAATAAATTCTTTAATCACCATTTAAGTAATTTCTAATTACTAAATTAATTTCTTAAATTAATTTCTAATCACTTGATTAATTAATTTCTAATCATTTATTAATAACTCATACTTATTTAATAAATGATTCTAAATCTCAAATTAATTAACACTTAATTAATTAACTTATAATCCTAATTATTTAATTAATTAACACTTAAACCATTAATTAATTAAATTATTCTTTAATTTTCTTATTAATTTAATGAAATCCTAAATCATTAACCCTTAATTACTTTCTAAATTAAAGCATTAACCTTTATAATTACTTTAATTATTATTAACAAAAGACTTTAAAATATTTTACTTAAAAATCTTTCTTTTGATTCATTTTAAATTAAAGATATAAAATAAATTACAATTTAACTTTAATCAATTTTAAATCAAATTTACAAAATCTTTTTAAATCAAATGTTAAGAACACTTAACATTTAAAAGATTTTAAACCAATTTATTTGAATTCAAAATTCTTTTTAAAATATACTTTTAACAATTTAAATTTGTTAAAACATTATAAATTGTATCCTTGTTTGAAATAAATAGGTTGATAAAATTTATAATGTTTTAACAAATTTAAATTGTTAAAAGTATATTTTAAAAAGAATTTTGAATTCAAATAAATTGGTTTAAAATCTTTTAAATGTTAAGTGTTCTTAACATTTGATTTAAAAAGATTTTGTAAATTTGATTTAAAATTGATTAAAGTTAAATTGTAATTTATTTTATATCTTTAATTTAAAATGAATCAAAAGAAAGATTTTTAAGTAAAATATTTTAAAGTCTTTTGTTAATAATAATTAAAGTAATTATAAAGGTTAATGCTTTAATTTATAAAGTAATTAAGGGTTAATGATTTAGGATTTCATTAAATTAATAAGAAAATTAAAGAATAATTTAATTAATTAATGGTTTAAGTGTTAATTAATTAAATAATTAGGATTATAAGTTAATTAATTAAGTGTTAATTAATTTGAGATTTGGAATGATTTATTAAATAAGTATGAGTTATTAATAAATGATTAGAAATTAATTAATCAAGTGATTAGAAATTAATTTAGTAATTAGAAATTACTTAAATGGTGATTAAAGAATTTATTAATTTGTAATTAATAAATAGTTGATTAAAGATTAATTACTTAAAGAAAGTAATTAAAAATTGTTAATAATTAATGAGGAATCATTAATTAGGGATTATTAAATAATTAATAAATAGGATTAATTTTGATAATCAAGTAGATTAATTAACTAATGATATTCATTTATAAATTGGTTAAGTATAATTTATTTAATGGAAGAAATTAAAGAAATTAATTACTTAAGGTAATTAATTAAATAAATTTGATAAGCTACCTGTGACGACCCGCCCTTCTCTCCATAGAAGGACGCACCATCAGTAAGAAAGAAAGGGATAGAAAAGAGAAAAGAAGAGAAGAGAGAAAGAAACAATATCAGAATCTCACAGCGGAACGAATGAAATATAATATATCACATTAAATATTACATAGTATCATATACATCAGAGTTACACAACTTATACATCTCATCACACAGCTACTCTTCCGGAGGTATCAAGATACCATCACTCGCTTCTGCCCAACCGACAGATCCAACTCTACTCATCCAACTTCAAAGATGAACTCCGAACCTTAACAGGTTTCCTTCAGAGATTGGTGAAATCCTAACATCACTGCAAAGCTTACTCGAGACGGTATTCGGTCTACAGTCTCGTCAAATACACTTCCAACCTCAAACATTCAAACTCCAACCATTGGTAGTCGTGTTACACACACCACCACCCTATCTACCTTTATAACTTATATTGGAAAACCTGTACAGCTAACCCAACAAATAGGTAGAAATATATATATATATATATATATATATATAGTTATATAAAAATTACAAATACGCTCTCTCAAGATAGACACCACTCCAGAGCTAGGTATTCACTCAACCAACTGCTCTGATACCACCCTTGTTTTAGCCATTCCCGGTTGATGAGGCTTGAGGTCACGATTACCTTTAATCAGAACACATCACTTAGAATGCTCATCGTTGTAACAACCCGTGATTGCGGTTACCAAATAATAAATTAAAATTGGGATTTTAATTTAATTGGAGCTATTAATGAATTTTTAATGTGGCTAATTTGTTCAAAATTTAGTCATTTTGAATAAATTAATATTTTGGGCTTAAGTGTAAAATGGAGCATTTCAAGGAAATTAATTAGGGAAATTTGTAATTTATATTATTGCAAAATTTTATATGTGTAAAATAGTGCAATATTTGATTTTGGAAATTAATTTGCAATTTATTTGCAAAATGGTGATTTTGGCTAATATTAACTATAAACGGTGTTTTGGAAAAATTAGGGGTTAAAATGTAAAATATTGTTGATATAGGATTTTATGAAATGGCTAAAAGTAATTGTTAACATATTTTCATAATTTTCTATGGTTTGAAATGTATTTAGTAATTTGTATGTAGAGTGTACTTAGAGAAAATTGCCTATATATGTATGCACATGAATAATACAAAGTCCTAATGGGTATTAGATCCAATAACCCTAACCATTAGCCTATAAAGTATCTTTTACTCTCCCATTTCAGCCAACACTTCATTTCATAACCACTAAAACCTAATTGGAAAGCCCCAAAACCTAGTCATGGCCTCCTAAGCAAGACTCCAATCTACACCAAATCAAAGAGAGTTAATCCAAACTACTAAAAGAGGTAATAGCAATCACAAAACCCACCTCTAATTCATTCTTTAATTTCTAAAATTATTTTGTAATCCTCTTTTTTTTGTGCATTTAGATTGTGAAACTCTTTGATCTTCTTTTCATTGCTTGGAAAGAGGTAATATATGCTAGCTGAAATTATAATTAGTTTATTGATGTTAGTAGATTAGGCATATCTCATTCATCTTAAATCGGAATTAAGATTTTCTTGAAGTTCTGGAAAGCTTATTCCGTAGCCTATAACTTTCATGTTTTGAGCTTTGCCTAATTTTGTGGTTTCAATGGTCGAAATCACGTTTGTTTGTCGCTGACCTGACAACAAACTACAGGGTTGATAAAATAAAACCCTGAAATTGATTTGGCCATAAGTTACTCGTTTTTGATCCGAATTAGATAATTTTGGATGTTCCGGAAAGCTTAAAACATATGCTACAATTTTTGTTCAGTTAGTTTTCTGTAATATTGCCATTTAGATGACCTGAAATGCGTTCAAAGACAGAAGACCAATTCTGTCTTTAACAAGTTATCTTGAGTTTCAATCTGATATTGTTTTGCATGTATCTCTCTCGTTTCTTATCCAAATCTAATAATTTTGGATGTTCTGGAAAGCATAGATTTAGAGCTAAAACTTTCATGTTTTGAGTTTCATGAAATTTCGAAGTTAATTTGGTCAAAATTATACATTCTTACCACTGTCCCGAGAAAAAAAAGAAAAAAAAATAATAAATAATTTTTTTTAAACCCTGTTCCAGATTTTTTATCTCCACTTCGCGATGCCGCCACGATCGCATCCGAAGTCGGAATTCGACGTTTTTGGTCTCGCTGGAAAGGTGGAGTTTCGATCTCCACCACTGTAAAATTTAGGCATCATCGGCATTTTTTGGTACTTCGAATTTCGTGTCGAAGTTGAACTCTTGTCGCTGTTTGTAAACAGTGTGAATTTTGTTCTGGGTCCAACTTTGAGACGTCGCTGCTACTTCGTCTCAACTCGGATTCCAGAAATTCTTTTTGAATCTTATAGTAGGGATGTTGGACTATATGTCTACCAGTTTTCATGTCATTTGGATTCAGTTTGCTGGTCCAAATAAATTGCCGAACTTGGGTTCGCAGCAGTTTTTGAATGGTCAAACACTTAGAATGAAAATCAAATATCCCTTCTGTTTCCAGCTTTTGAGCGCCACTCCGCGATGCCGCCACGTTCGCATCGGAAGTCGGAATTCAACGTTTTTGGTCTCGTTAGAAAGGTGGAGTTCCGAAATCCATCTCAGGAAAATTTGGACAACATTGGAGTTCGTTTGGTACTTCGAATTTCATGTCGAAGTTGAACTCTAGTCGCTGTTTGTAAACAATGTAAATCTTGTTCTGGGTCCAACTTTGAGACGTCTCTGCCACTTCGTCTCAACTCGGAATCCAGAAATTCTTTTTGCTTCTTAAAGTAGGGATGTTGGACTACATGTCTGCAAATTTTCATGACGTTTGGACACAGATTGCTGGTTCAAATAAATTATCGAACTTGAGTTCACAGCTGTTTTTGAATGGTTACAAACACTTAGAATAGTTTTGATGATTTTCTGGTTTTCGTCGATTTCTTTGAGATTTGTCTCTGGATTTCGTACACGGGCTTTATAAAAAGGTTTTAAAAGGATTTTTCACTCCAAAATGGCTTTTCAAAATTATTATATAATATTATTTTAATTATTAAATTAACTACTCCATAATAGGAGACCTTTCAAAAGACCGTTTTAAAAGTGATTTCGAAAATCAATTATAAATCCGTTTTACACCATTATTTTCTATAATAAAAATCTCACACTCACTTTTAGCACGTCGAGCGATGTGGAAAGGTGCTTAAACGGTTAGGAAATCTCCGGCCTTTGGAAACCGTGTGTATTTTCTTTCCAGTTAATCCCCGACCTATTCGATTGATCGTTTTGACCTTTGGGTCTAGTTTACCGATGATATGAGGTAGACTTTTTATTGTTTGGAGTGTGAGCTTGCTATTGGTTAGGAAACCGTTTAGTGCGAACGTGGGGTATGGGACTCATTGTTAACACTTTACAGGTTCCTCTCCAAGAAGTTAGTGACACATTTGCCTCTGGGCGGCCAGTACTGGACCTCTGGGTCACCATGCCTCTAGGCAACCGTCTCTGGACACCTGCTCTATGGAGCAGTTTACTTTTCGGCGTGTGCCTCTGGGCCTTTATCCTTCTGGGAAGGATTTCGCCGTTTCGCGCGTTCCGCATCTGTGCGAGTGATCGATCACAACTTTACAGTACTTGGCAACAACGACTCTGGTCGGTGCACGTGCAAAACTTGTATTATCTGATTATTTTTATATCCATTCGAGTACCGCCATTCGGTGTTGGTTCTATGGAACCATACGATGTAAGTGCGATTACCTTATGGATCCACAGTGTCTTTGGACACTGCTTTTCAGTGTTTGATTTCATTGACTTTTCAGTATATCCCCATAGCTCTTTGGTGCATCGATCTTTGCTTGGGCATTGATCACAGACTCTGGTCACTATTGGGATTATTGCCTATGGGCATCTTTTTATGGCTTTGGCTACGCCGATGATATGAGGCGATTTTATTTATTCTACACTTTGGTGTTGATTTCTCTTTGGAGATTTTTATTGTTTATTGATGATTAGGGATCGTCATTATGTTCATCTGGTTCATAATATACTTCTCTTTGGATAAGTACTGTTTTATTTATGTACCGCATTACTATATATCTCAGTTATTACTGATTGTTTAGCTAGCCTGACCCGAGTGTTTTCGCTCGGGTCAGACCGAGTTGTTTCAGGTTAGGTCTCCAGACTTAGCTTCTGTGCTTCCGCTTGGACATTATCTGCTATGCTGATAAATAGCGCTTTTATTTGTCCACTATTCCGCTACTCTGTTATTATTCAGACTTTGATATGTACATATTTTTAACCCACATGTGTGGGCAGTGGCTTTGTACCCACTTATTGTATTTGGATCTGTATTGACGATGTATTGTTCTGGGATTTTATATCTGTTATGCGATTCTGTTCTGTGATGTTTTATCATTTAATATTATGCTTTGTCCTGATAGATCTTTGGCCATTTGTAATTTCGTTATAAGTATTTACTGAATATGTCGAACCACTTGAAAAAAAAATATATAGATACCATCCTTTCGACGTATTCAGTAGATAGTTATAGCTTGATTACAAATGGTCGCTTCCACTATACTCTATTCTCCGCTTTAACAGACAGTATTACTCCCGTAATACTCTTTGTTACAGTGGGTCTCGGAGTGGGGCGTTACAGCTTGGTATCAGAGCCTAGTTTCAGGAATAAGCATAATAAACACAGAACAAATACACTTAGTACAATACATTTTAAATTAGATCCGAATTAAATCAAATCCCTTCCTTATGTTTATTGATAGATAAGTTAGGAATATGTATAGGAATCCGTTATATTCCGTAGTATTCCTTAATTAATTATCTATCATTGAATCATGTCTAACTCTAATTCCCGTTACGACATGTTTGACCAATTGAGCGGTGCGAAGGTCTTCTCTCAGTTTGACCTTGCCACCGGATTCCATCAGCTACGAGTCATGGAAGACAGCATTCCTCTTACAGCATTTCGCACTCGTCATGGTTCTTTTGAGTGGTTGGTCATGCCGTTCGGCTTGACGAACGCTCCGGCTTTCTTCGTCGATCTCATGAATCGAGTATTCCGGGAATACATCAATAGATTCGTTCTGGTTTTCATCGACGATATTCTTGAGACTCTTTCTATGTGTGATATTCGAAATCGAGCTCCGTCTTCTGTATTCCTTTTGTGGATTAGATGTTATAGACGACTTCTATATTTAAGGAATTGCGGGGACGCAATTTTCTTAAGGGGGGGAGTCTGTAACAACCCGTGATTGCGGTTACCAAATAATAAATTAAAATTGGGATTTTAATTTAATTGGAGCTATTAATGAATTTTTAATGTGGCTAATTTGTTCAAAATTTAGTCATTTTGAATAAATTAATATTTTGGGCTTAAGTGTAAAATGGAGCATTTCAAGGAAATTAATTAGGGAAATTTGTAATTTATATTATTGCAAAATTTTATATGTGTAAAATAGTGCAATATTTGATTTGGGAAATTAATTTGCAATTTATTTGCAAAATGGTGATTTTGGCTAATATTAACTATAAACGGTGTTTTGGAAAAATTAGGGGTTAAAATGTAAAATATTGTTGATATAGGATTTTATGAAATGGCTAAAAGTAATTGTTAACATATTTTCATAATTTTCTATGGTTTGAAATGTATTTAGTAATTTGTATGTAGAGTGTACTTAGAGAAAATTGCCTATATATGTATGCACATGAATAATACAAAGTCCTAATGGGTATTAGATCCAATAACCCTAACCATTAGCCTATAAAGTATCTTTTACTCTCCCATTTCAGCCAACACTTCATTTCATAACCACTAAAACCTAATTAGAAAGCTCCAAAACCTAGTCATGGCCTCCTAAGCAAGACTCCAATCTACACCAAATCAAAGAGAGTTAATCCAAACTACTAAAAGAGGTAATAGCAATCACAAAACCCACCTCTAATTCATTCTTTAATTTCTAAAATTATTTTGTAATCCTCTTTTTTTTGTGCATTTAGATTGTGAAACTCTTTGATCTTCTTTTCATTGCTTGGAAAGAGGTAATATATGCTAGCTGAAATTATAATTAGTTTATTGCTGTTAGTAGATTACGCATATCTCATTCATCTTAAATCGGAATTAAGATTTTCTTGAAGTTCTGGAAAGCTTATTCTGTAGCCTATAACTTTCATGTTTTGAGCTTTGCCTAATTTTGTGGTTTCAATGGTCGAAATCACGTTTGGTTGTCGCTGACCTGACAACAAACTATAGGGTTGATAAAATAAAACCCTGAAATTGATTTGGCCATAAGTTACTCGTTTTTGATCCGAATTAGATAATTTTGGATGTTCCGGAAAGCTTAAAACATATGCTACAATTTTTTTTCAGTGAGTTTTCTGTAATATTGCTATTTAGATGACCTGAAATGCGTTCAAAGACAGAAGACCAATTCTGTCTTTAACAAGTTATCTTGAGTTTCAATCTGATATTGTTTTGCATGTATCTCTCTCGTTTCTTATCCAAATCTAATAATTTTGGATGTTCTGGAAAGCTTAGATTTAGAGCTAAAACTTTCATGTTTTGCGTTTCATGAAATTTCGAAGTTAATTTGGTCAAAATTGTACATTCTTACCACTGTCCCGAGAAAAAAAAGAAAAAAAAATAATAAATAATTTTTTTTAAACCCTGTTCCAGATTTTTTATCTCCACTTCGCGATGCCGCCACGATCGCATCCGAAGTCGGAATTCGACGTTTTTGGTCTCGTTGGAAAGGTGGAGTTTCGATCTCCACCTCTGTATAATTTAGGCATCATCGGCATTCTTTTGGTACTTCGAATTTCGTGTCGAAGTTGAACTCTTGTCGCTGTTTGTAAACAGTGTGAATCTTGTTCTGGGTCCAACTTTGAGACGTCGCTGCTACTTCATCTCAACTCGGATTCCAGAAATTCTTTTTGAATCTTATAGTAGAGATGTTGGACTATATGTCTACCTGTTTTCATGTCATTTGGATTCAGTTTGCTGGTCCAAATAAATTGCCGAACTTGGGTTCGCAGCAGTTTTTGAATGGTCAAACACTTGGAATGAAAATCAAATATCCCTTCTGTTTCCAGCTTTTGAGCGCCACTCCGCGATGCCGCCACGTTCGCATCGGAAGTCGGAATTCGACGTTTTTGGTCTCGTTAGAAAGGTGGAGTTCCGAAATCCATCTCAGGAAAATTTGGACAACATTGGAGTTGGTTTGGTACTTCGAATTTCGTGTCGAAGTTGAACTCTAGTCGCTGTTTGTAAACAGTGTAAATCTTGTTCTGGGTCCAACTTTGAGACGTCTCTGCCACTTCGTCTCAACTCGGAATCCAGAAATTCTTTTTGCATCTTAAAGTAGGGATATTGGACTACATGCCTGCAAATTTTCATGACGTTTGGACACAGTTTGCTGGTTCAAATAAATTATCGAACTTGAGTTCACAGCTGTTTTTGAATGGTTACAAACACTTAGAATAGTTTTGATGATTTTCTGGTTTTCGTCGATTTCTTTGAGATTTGTCTCTGGATTTCGTACACGGGCTTTATAAAAAGGTTTTAAAAGGATTTTTCACTCCAAAATGGCTTTTCAAAATTATTATATAATATTATTTTAATTATTAAATTAACTACTCCATAATAGGAGACCTTTCAAAAGACCGTTTTAAAAGTGATTTCGAAAATCAATTATAAATCCGTTTTACACCATTATTTTCTATAATAAAAATCTCACACTCACTTTTAGCACGTCGAGCGAAGTGGAAAGCTGCTTAAACGGTTAGGAAATCTCCGGCCTTTGGAAACCGTGTGTATTTTCTTTCCAGTTAATCCCCGACCTATTCGATTGATCGTTTTGACCTTTGGGTCTAGTTTACCGATGATATGAGGTAGACTTTTTATTGTTTGGAGTGTGAGCTTGCTATTGGTTAGGAAACCGTTTAGTGCGAACGTGGGGTATGGGACTCATTGCACTTTACGGGTTCCTCTCCAAGAAGTTAGTGACACATTTGCCTTTGGGCGGCCAGTACTGGACCTCTGGGTCACCATGCCTCTGGGCAACCGTCTCTGGACACCTGCTCTATGGAGCAGTTTACTTTTCGGCGTGTGCCTCTGGGCCTTTATCCTTCTGGGAAGGATTTCGCCGTTTCGCGCGTTCCGCATCTGTGCGAGTGATCGATCACAACTTTACAGTACTTGGCAACAACGACTCTGGTCGGTGCACGTGCAAAACTTGTATTATCTGATTATTTTTATATCCATTCGAGTACCGCCATTCGGTGTTGGTTCTATGGAACCATACGATGTAAGTGCGATTACCTTATGGATCCACAGTGTCTTTGTACACTGCTTTTCAGTGTTTGATTTCATTGACTTTTCAGTATATCCCCATAGCTCTTTGGTGCATCGATCTTTGCTTGGGCATTGATCACAGACTCTGGTCACTATTGGGATTATTGCCTATGGGCATCTTTTTATGGCTTTGGCTACGCCGATGATATGAGGCGATTTTATTTATTCTACACTTTGATGTTGATTTCTCTTTGGAGATTTTTATTGTTTATTGATGATTAGGGATCGTCATTATGTTCATCTGGTTCATAATATACTTCTCTTTGGATAAGTACTGTTTTATTTATGTACCGCATTACTATATATCTCAGTTATTACTGATTGTTTAGCTAGCCTGACCCGAGTGTTTTCGCTCGGGTCAGACCGAGTTGTTTCAGGTTAGGTCTCCAGACTTAGCTTCTGTGCTTCCGCTTGGACATTATCTGCTATGCTGATAAATAGCGCTTTTATTTGTCCACTATTCCGCTACTCTGTTATTATTCAGACTTTGATATGTACATATTTTTAACCCACATGTGTGGGCAGTGGCTTTGTACCCACTTATTGTATTTGGATCTGTATTGACGATGTATTGTTCTGGGATTTTATATCTGTTATGCGATTCTGTTCTGTGATGTTTTATCATTTAATATTATGCTTTGTCCTGATAGATCTTTAGCCATTTGTAATTTCGTTATAAGTATTTACTGAATATGTCGAACCACTTGAAAAAAAAATATATAGATACCATCCTTTCGACGTATTCAGTAGATAGTTATAGCTTGATTACAAATGGTCGCTTCCACTATACTCTATTCTCCGCTTTAACAGACAGTATTACTCCCGTAATACTCTTTGTTACAGTGGGTCTCGGAGTGGGGCGTTACAATCGTCCTCCTGAGGATGTTTTGAAAGCATTCAATCCATACAAGTTCGTTCCGGGTTCGAACGAAACCGAAGGCATTATCTCGTTACACTCATTTTGGAATCACCCTCAGAGTTAACGACAATAACCCTTGCACTCTGAATCTTCATCTTCACTTGAGATTCACGACCTATCGTTAATTTGGATCGATGTGGTATTCGGATATCCAAATCTGGAAACCCGATCCCGGTCTCATCGAAATCCAAAACGTATCTTTTAAGGCCAAGTTGTTTTAAAGTTAAAACAATTCAATTCAATTATCTATATTCACATAGAAAGATAATTCAATAGATAATCTACATTATCACAAATAGATAATTCACATTATCATTTCAATTCAACCAAAACATCCATATCATAGATCAGCATATATCTCATAAGAGATATCAACAATGCAAAGCATTCAATACTATTTATCCATCCATAAGTAATAATTTATATCATCTCTAATCAATTTAAAGTGAATTAAATTAATTACTTCATTTTATAAATCCTGCTTACTTAATTATTAATTAAACCAATTAATTAATCATACTCTTAAGTATCTATCTTAATTAACCATTCCTGATTAATAATTCTTTAATTACTTTAAGTAATTAACTCTTAATTAATTTCACAAATTAATTATCTTAAACCATTCCAGTAATTAATCTTTAATTACTTTATTAATTAATTAACTATATATAATTACATTAATCCTTAATTAATTACAATCAATTAATTACCTTAATCATTTATTATTGATTAATTAGTCTTATTTAATCAGTCCTTAATTACATCATTATATTAATTAATAATCCTTAATTATTCCATTTAAATTAATTATATTTAATAATTAATCTTTAATTATTAATCACCTTTATTAATCACCTTTGATTAATCTCATTTAGTAATTAACTACCCTTAATTTAATTACTTCTTAATTAATTATCTTTTAATTAATTCCTTGATTAATTATTCAAAGTAATTAAACTCAAATTACTTTTATTAAACCATCTTTAGTTAATTACATCCACTAATTAACTTTAGTTACTTTCCTAAGTAATTTATACTTTCACTAATTACATTTAAGTAATTATCAAATCACCAAGTGATTATCTTAAATTAATTAAACAAATTAACTTAAACTTATCAAATTTATTTAATTAATTACCTTAAGTAATTAATTCATTTAATTACTTTTATTAAGTAATTATACTTAACCAATTTCATATTAATTAATTAATCTAATTGATTATCAAACAAATGATAAGCTCTGATACCAAATGTAACGACCCGCCTTCCTATGCCCAGGAAGACGCATCATTATGAAGAAAGAAAGGGATAGAAGAAGAAAAGAAAAGAAGAAAGAACAACAACACATCAGAAATCTCACAGCGGAACGAAAAATATATTATATCACATAAGATATTACATAGTATCATATACATCAGAGTACACAATTTATACATCACAGAATAGATAGTTATAAACTTCTGTCTATTATACAACACAAGTATATCTATCATACATCAATACAATACCGACTAATACAAACACAGCGGAAACTCTATATATCTATACGCTGAAGCCTCCTACTCCACAGCTCCTCCAGTATTCGTCAAGACTAACCTGAATCCCTCGACTACTCAATACAATATTGATTACCCAAGAGTTTAATAAAACAGAAAATAAACACTTGGGTCAGACATGGGTCTGGTGTGAGTAAACGGTTTAAATTGCTTAACTTTGAAAACCTTTGAAAACAAAAGTATCACGTAAGACTTCCCACAAATAAACATGGGTAAGTTTTTACCTTACGCTAACTAAAGCATTTGATAGGAAATCCGATTGTATTATAATAGGGTCTAGGGTTTTCAAATAAATATGAAATAGCCGAAATTGTTACATTCATTAAATTCCAGCATATATAGGTATACAATCAAGTCCGTTGGCACTTATTGGATTTTGGATTCCATACAATGGCAGGGCTACTGGGGTACCGCCCGTCACAGTACGTGGCCTAGATCACCGTACCGAGGAGTACGCCCGCTCCCCTGCAACACAAAGCCGGAACCATCCCTTACTGCATAATCCCGAACAAGACAACCCCGTAGTTGGCTGCAGTTCCAACTACCCACTAAGTCGAAATATAGAAAGGGACCTCTAGACAGGGATATATCTTGCTCTCAGTGGGCGCTACCCACGAAGCCTTGCTGCACCTCCCCTGTTTTAGCCATTCCCGGTTGATGAGGCTTGAGGTTACGATTACCTTTTATCAGAACATATCACTTAGAATGCTCATCGTCCGCCTGACGATGTGCTGAAAGCATTCAATCCATACAAGTTCGTTCCGGGTTCGAACGAAACCGAAGGCATTATCTCGTTACACTCGTTTTGGAATCACCCTCAGAGTTAACAACAATAACCCTTGCACTCTGAATCTTCATCTTCACTTGAGATTCACGACCTATCGTTAATTTGGATCGATGTGGTATTCGGGTCTCCAGACCTGGAATACCGGTATACGGAAACCCGATCCCGGTCTCATCGAAATCCAAAACGTATCTTTTAAGGCCAAGTTGTTTAAAGGTTTAAACAATTTAACTTATCTATATTCATTCAGATAGAAAATTCACAAATCACAATTGATAATCACATTATCAATAACCAAATGATTTATAACAAAATAGGTAATCCATATCAACATCACAATAGTTAATCTATATTACCATCATAATGCAACCAAGCATTTATACCACACAACATTACTTATCTCATTTCTGAGATTACATCCATTCAAGACAATCAATGTCATCCATTCTTATATAAGCAATGATTTACTTAATCACAACATAATTAATTTAAAATGAATTAAATTAACTATCTCTATCTTTAATTAATTTAAAGTGAATTAAATTAATTACTTCATTTCTAATTAATTTAAAATTAATTAAATTAATTACTTCATTATAAATCTTACTTATATAATCATTAATTAATTACAAATAAATTAATTAATCTTTCTAATTATCCATTTTAATTAATCACCTTGATTAATTATACTTTAATTACATTTAAGTAATTATCCTTAATTAATTTCAAAAATTAATTATTCTTAACCAATACAGTTGTGACGACCGCCCATGACCCCTGCACCGAATCTAGAGATAGTGCGCTGTAAAGTGTGCCAGGCGACCATGGACGATTGTCAAGGTAAGATTTAAAACAAAAGAATCTATCGTATTACTCACAGCGCATGGACAAAATACAATAGAACATATGTATAGTGAAGCTTTACAGAACAAAATGACATCATATAAAACTCCATAATAGTTGAATACAAGCATCCATATAGTCAATACATCCAGCCTCACTACATATCTCTCAGAGAATACAAAACAGCGGAATATCCAGTACATATAATAAGAAGATAATATGCAACCCTCTAGCTCGTCTTCGATATCAGCATCGTGAGAAGAGAACAGCACCTGTCACCTGCTACCTAGTCTGCCCGTCCCAAAATGGACGAACAGCCCAAGGCAATAAGAATTAAAACATAAAGCCTTGAGTCAGACAACAGTCTTAGTGAGCAGTAAATTAACTAACAACATACCAAAAGAGCATAAAGGAAAAGGAATAGGAATACAACCCTCCCACTCCAACCTCATTCTACAGTGATAGCCCCCAGACACACACTAAGCAGAAGCAAACATAGCAGAGCATACAATTTAAAGTAAAGCTACTATCACTCGAGTCAAGGGCGATGTTTTTTCCAAGTACCAAGGCCTAAATCAGATAAGCACCCAGAAAATACCGCTCTTGAGTCCGAATGACGATACAACCAAACATCCATGACTCTGGCTATCACTGTTATCATTGCTTCGATATCACCGTTAATTGAATGACCGGCACATTCTTTCAGCCGTCCGTCAAGGGCTAATGGAAACCCCGGTTCTAGACATAACTCCCGCACGTCGTCGCAGCCCGTGCCTAGGACTATCGAATCTGCCCAGAGTACTCGACCATCAACAGTTGGCCGTTGGGACTATCGAATCTGCCCAAACGTACTCTTGCTTAGAGCATGCTAGAACCTTCAACAACGATGCTATCCAAGCCTCCTAGTCATCCTCCTCGATGACTATTCTCGAATCCATTCATTATCCTCAACTCGAATCATATCACCGAGTTATCAACATGCTTGGAATGATCCCGTCTAGATTAGACCAAGTCTTCATCACATGATTGCCTCGCTTCATTACATCCTCGCAAAGCCTCATCTCATCACCACATCATCAAATCTATGCATAAGAGCTTCATCATCCCGCTACATATGCCACGAGCAGCTTTTCCATTTCAAGAGCCTTTCCCTTAGCTTTTGAATCATCTTCGATCTAAATCTAATCATCAATCATCTAGTTCATAACAAGCAATCAAATCAAACATCAATCCAAGCAATCAAGCATTCAAATATGATCTAAGTAGACAATTATAACAATAATGGCATTTTCGTAATTAAAGAGTTGAAAGTCCAATAAGCATGAAAACATGTATTATATCTCTACAAACTTGATGAATGAACTTGCATAGGTTAACATATGATAAAGTGGATGCAACATCATCATGAACAATGGATCTATATGGATCTACACATAGGATGAAGAAAATGCATGGAAATCTCTATTTTAACACCAAAACGAGCCAACAATCCGATATACTCCTTTGGATCCGTGTGAGAGATAATCACCACTCACCAAATCACCTAAACAACCTCAAATCAACACACTTCAGATCTGGACAGCGAAGGATGAAGCTAGATCTATCACAAATCCGCTTCAAATGAAGAAATCTCTCTTGAAAAGATGAAGATCTTCAATCCAAGCTTTTGAATCTTCAATCTCGATCTTCGATTTGGATGGATGGAAGCACTAGATTAGAGTGGAGAAAAGAAGTGAAGAAGTGTAGAAGTCGAGCTCTCAAAATGGCAGCACTTCGTCGCTTCAAAATCCGGATCCCAAAAAGTGAGAACAACCCCTCCTATTTATAGCTGAAAACTGGCCTTAAGTCGTAACTCGGCTATCTTCTTAAGTCGGTGCCGACTTAACACCATGCCGACCTAATGCCTTGCCGACCTAGTGCCTTGCCGACCTAAAAACTCATCTGCCTGCCGAGTTAACCAGCCTATACGACCTAACGACTTAACTGCCTCGCCGACCTACGACTTAACCAAATGACCGACTCAACGAAGCAGACTTATCATACTGCCGCAAAACCCAAGTCCTAAGTCGGTTGACGACTCAACAACAAAGCGCAACTGCGACTTAACACATAGGCGCGACTTAACTTAGGTCGTTGCCGACATAAGTGCCTTGCCGACTTAAGACATACGAAGGAATACAACTACGACTTAACTCGTAACTGGGTTACGACTTAACACAAGAGACGTACTGCCGACTCACAACTCAACACACGTTGCCGACTCAACTACCTACCGACTCAATTAACCTGCCGACCTAACACTTAACACCCAAACACTTAGGTCGCTCACAACATGTCCTTAGGTCGTTGCCGACCCAACTCTTAAGTCGGTCAACCCCACTTCCTTAACTCGGCAACGACTTAACAAATAACTGGTCAGACATACTAACTACTAAGTCGTCCAGGTCTTAAGTCGACCACTATCTTGACTCGTCAGCCGACTTAACACTTAACTCACCACTATCCTTAAGTCGGTTAAAACTATAAGTCGGTCACTTCCTTAGGTTGTTATCCCTTAACTCGGCAACGACTTACAACCTACGACTCAACACTTGCCGAGTAAACTTCAACCTACTAACCTAGCCCAGCTACGACTTATCTCCTTGAGTCCTTAACTCGCCCAGAACTCCTCTCCTAAGTCGTATACGACTCACGACTCATGCTAAGTCGTGAACGACTTAGGATTTAGGCAAAATTTGCCTAAAATCTGAAATGACTTTAAAATGCAAAAATTCCAGATTTTGACGAACTTGTCGATCCGTAAAAATACGGGTCGTTACATTCTCTCCCCCTTAGGAATTTCGCCCCCGAAATTCCAAGCAATCAAAAACTATTCTGTACGCCTACCATCCATAGCAATCAACAAACCATGCATCCAATTCTAACTTAGCGTACAGAAATTCTAAAATTAGAACAAGTTACAATATCGCGAGATGACACGACACCTTAGGGCCATACCTCGAAGAGTTCAGGATGAGCTGCTTTCATCCTCTCTTCCACTTCCCACGTACAGTCGTTATCATCATCACTCCATTGTATCTTGAGCAACTTAACTACCTTCCTCCTAAGCTGTTTCGTGTCGGTTTCAACAACACGAAGCGGCTTACGAGGTCTTCTATCAACTGGATCAACTTCTAAGTCTTCACAGCTATCAGCAGAAACCACTGTTCTCGAGTCGTGCACATACTTCCGTAGATACGATACATGAAAAACATTGTGCACACCCGACATCTTCTCCGGTAACTCCAATCTGTAAGCGAGCCTTCCAATTCGCTCGATAATCGGGAATGGTCCGACAAATCTCGGAGTCAATTTTCCTTTCTTTCCGAATCGAATAACATTCTTCAGTGGAGAAATCTTCACAAAAACCATATCTCCTACGTCAAACTCCAAATCCTTTCGACGCTTATCAGCATAACTCTTCTGACGGTCTTGGGCTGCCTTCATTCGTTGCCGAATGATCTCTATGCAATCTGAAGTCTGTCGAATCATCTCTGGCCCAAGCATCAGCTTTTCTCCAGTTTCCAACCAACATGTCGGAGAGTTACACGGTCTTCCATACAATGCCTCATGCGGTGCCATACCAATGCTTGACTGGTAACTGTTGTTGTACGCAAACTCCACCAAATGAAGGTGATCTTCCCATGATCCTCCGAAGTCCAAAACACATGCTCTAAGAAGATCTTCCAAAACTCGGTTGACTCTCTCGGTCTGACCATCTGTCTGAGGGTGATAAGCTGTACTCAAACACAACTCGGTTCCCAAAACTTCCTGGAAGCTCTTCCAAAATCCACTAGTGAACAATGGATCTCGATCGCTCACTATACTCTTCGGAATACCATGGAATCGAACTATCCACTTCACATACAACTCAGCCAACTTTGATGCAGTCCTAGTCGATCGAACAGGAATGAATCGTGCACTCTTAGTCAGACGATCCACAATGACCCAAATCCCTTCATTTCCTGTTCTGGTTCTAGGCAATCCATCAATAAAATCCATCGACACTTGTTCCCACTTCCATGTAGGAACTTCTAAGGGCTGAAGCAATCCACTTGGCTTCTTCTGTTCAGCCTTTACCAACTGACAGTTCATACACTTGGAAATGAAATCTCCAACATCTTTCTTCATGCCTTCCCAGTAGTAGGTTCTCTTCATATCCCGATACATCTTATTTCCACCTGGATGAATTGTCAACTTCGAGTGATGACTTTCCTTCAGAACTTCACTCCTCAATTCATCTATATCGGGAACCACTAGTCGTCCTTGCTTTCGAAGCCAACCTTCTCTATCGACCTCGAATCCTTTATCCTTTTCTGGCTCCAATCCAGATTCCAATTCACGGATAATCTTGACAAGCTTATCATCTCGCTTTTGACTCTCGCCAATCCTTTCCACAAGAGTCGGTCTTATCGATAAGTTTGCCAACATTTCAGGTTCCAATTCGCATCTAGGCCTGAAGTCGAATCCAGCTAAGTATTCGAGACTCTTCCATTCAGAAAACATGGCTCCCAATCCTGCATGTCTTCGACTTAACGCATCAGCCACTGCGTTACCTTTTCCCGGAGTATAAGCTATACCAAAATCATATGATGCTAAAAACTCTAGCCAACGTTGCTGCCGAAGATTCAAATCCTTCTGGGAGAAAAGATACTTCAACGACTTGTGATCCGTAAACAACTCGAATCGAACTCCCAACAGGTAATGTCTCCACATCTTCAGAGCAAATACAATCGCCGCTAACTCCAAATCATGAGTTGGGTAATTCCTTTCATGCGGCTTCAGTTGTCGACTGGCATACGCAACAACTTTATTCTTCTGCATCAGCACTGCTCCAAGTCCAGTACCACATGCGTCGGTGTAAACCACCATCTCATCATTCCCACTAGGAATAGTCAAAACAGGAGCACTTGTCAGTCTCTCTTTCAGGATTCCGAAAGCTTGCTCACACTTAGCATCCCAACTGAACACTTGGTTCTTCTTCGTCAATCCTGTTAACGGTGCAGCTATCTTGGAGAAGTCTTTGATAAACCGTCGATAATATCCTGCTAATCCAAGAAAACTTCTCACATCAGATGCATTCTTAGGTCTAACCCAATCCTGGATTGCTGCCACCTTAGCGGGATCAACCGCTATTCCATTTCCAGAAATCACATGGCCTAAGAACCTCACTTCACTCTTCCAGAAGTGACACTTCGAAAACTTAGCCTTCAGCTGATGTTTCCGTAAGATCTCCAAAACAATACGCAAGTGCGTCTTGTGCTCTTCCTCCGTTCTGGAATAAATCAGAATATCATCCACGAACACAAGTACGAACTTGTTCAACTGATCTCTGAACACTCTATTCATAAGATCCACAAAATATGCTGGCGCGTTAGTCAATCCAAACGGCATTACCAGCCACTCAAAGAAACCGGATGGTGTCCTAAAAGCAGTCTTCGACACACTATCCTTAGCCACTCTCAACTGGTGAAATCCCGTTGCCAAATCCATCTGAGAAAACACCTTGGCTTCGTGAAGCTGATCAAACAAGTCATCTATTCTCGGCAATGGATACTTGTTCTTCTTAGTCACCTTATTCAGCTCACGATAATCGACGCACAATCTCAACGACCCATCTGCCTTGGTTGCAAACACAACTGGTGCACCCCATTCGGACACACTACGCCGAATGAATCCTTTCTGTAAAAGGTCATCAACTTGCACCCTCAACTCCTGCTGTTCCCTAGGCGCCATCCGCCTAAGAGGCATCACAACAGGTCTGGCTCCTTCAACTAGATCTATTCGAAACTCGATCTCTCTATGCGGCGGCAACCCTTTGACTTCGTCAAAGACATCCTCGAATCCATTAGCGATCGGCACTGATGACAGTCCATCCCGTGGAACAACTAGCGAATACATGAAGCTCATGAAGACGCCTTCTTCATGCTTACATCGTATCACAATCTTTCGCCCTTCCACATTCTCGACTGTCACTTCCAACCTTTCGCAATCAACCTTAGCCGCATACTTCCTAAGCCAGTCCATACCCAAAATAATTCCGAACCCCGCAAAGTTCAGAACAAAGCAATCACAAACAAAAGAGCAACCATGACTCGACACAACCAGACCACGGCATAACATACACAAACAAGACGAACCCCCAACTGGATTAGTCACGACCAATGGCCTATCAACAATACCCGGTGTCAAACCTAACCGGCCAACGAGTTCATTACAAACAAACGAATGCGACGCTCCAGTATCAAACAGAACTCTAACTGGAACACCACATAGGAAAAGAGTACCTTGAACAACCACACTCTTTCCCTTTTCTTCAGCAGTAGGAGCTTTCGAAGACGACGGAACAACCCCCAAAGCATAGGCTTGCACAATCTGCCTGTCCTTCCTTGGTTCTGGGCAATTCTTCCTGAAATGTCCCGGCTTGTCACAGTTGTGACACTTCATCGGTGCCTTCGGATTCTTACAATCCTTGGAGAAATGGCCCTTCTGCTGACAATTGTAGCAAGTCACCTCGCCTTTCGGCTTCTTCTGGCCATCCTTACCCTTCTGCTGCTGCTGCTTCCTCTTCTGGTTTCCACCCTGCTGTGGTTTAGATTCTCCCTTGGTCACAGCAACAACAGATCCTTCCTTAGGAAACAGACTCTCATGCCTAAGAGCTTTCTCTACAAGCTTCTCAAATGAATCGTCCAAATGATCCACCAACTGTCTCCCAAGATAACTATCCAAACCAGTCACGAACTTCTCATTCTTCTGGTAAGCAGACTCAATATATGACCGAGCATACTTGGACAAAGCTTCAAACTCAGAAACATACTCAAGAACAGATCTCCCTCCCTGCTTGAGCTCCACAAACTTCTTGAACAGAACAGACTTCTGAGCTGTAGAAATGAACTTAGCTTCAAATCTAGCTTGGAATTGTTCCCAAGTAATCTCTTCCTCCGCAGTATTGATGGTAATAGAGTTCCACCAATCAGAAGCTCTCCCTTGAAGCTGCCTTGATGCCAACTTCCTCTTAGTTGCATCATCAATTCCCAAATCACCAAAGATCCTTCTACAAGCATCTATCCACCTCTGGACCTCAATGGTAGATTCTGTTCCCAAGAAAACCTTTCCTCCAAGAGCAGTATAATCCTTGCACAGCTTAGCAAAATCCACTGGTTTCGGAGTTTGGACTTGAACTCCAACATCAACTGCCGCCCCCGGAACTGGTATCCTTCTCATGATCGAAGTCATCATAGCTTCGAACATGGCTGCATAATCAGCAGTCTCTTCAGTAGCACGACCTCCCCTAGCAGCTGGTCTCCCTCTTCGACTCATTCCCAATATCTATAAAAAGGAATGATTAGAACATCTAGAGAAACAACTGCATAAAGGACTCAAACTCTACTAAGCTACTATATTATATATAGTAATCATCCATCAAAATACAATTACGTCTCTCATACGTAGTTACTTCAGCGAGCGTTGGGTAAAACCGATTAACCAATGCTCTGATACCAAATGTGACGACCGCCCATGACCCCTGCACCGAATCTAGAGATAGTGCGCTGTAAAGTGTGCCAGGCGACCATGGACGATTGTCAAGGTAAGATTTAAAACAAAAGAATCTATCGTATTACTCACAGCGCATGGACAAAATACAATAGAACATATGTATAGTGAAGCTTTACAGAACAAAATGACATCATATAAAACTCCATAATAGTTGAATACAAGCATCCATATAGTCAATACATCCAGCCTCACTACATATCTCTCAGAGAATACAAAACAGCGGAATATCCAGTACATATAATAAGAAGATAATATGCAACCCTCTAGCTCGTCTTCGATATCAGCATCGTGAGAAGAGAACAGCACCTGTCACCTGCTACCTAGTCTGCCCGTCCCAAAATGGACGAACAGCCCAAGGCAATAAGAATTAAAACATAAAGCCTTGAGTCAGACAACAGTCTTAGTGAGCAGTAAATTAACTAACAACATACCAAAAGAGCATAAAGGAAAAGGAATAGGAATACAACCCTCCCACTCCAACCTCATTCTACAGTGATAGCCCCCAGACACACACTAAGCAGAAGCAAACATAGCAGAGCATACAATTTAAAGTAAAGCTACTATCACTCGAGTCAAGGGCGATGTTTTTTCCAAGTACCAAGGCCTAAATCAGATAAGCACCCAGAAAATACCGCTCTTGAGTCCGAATGACGATACAACCAAACATCCATGACTCTGGCTATCACTGTTATCATTGCTTCGATATCACCGTTAATTGAATGACCGGCACATTCTTTCAGCCGTCCGTCAAGGGCTAATGGAAACCCCGGTTCTAGACATAACTCCCGCACGTCGTCGCAGCCCGTGCCTAGGACTATCGAATCTGCCCAGAGTACTCGACCATCAACAGTTGGCCGTTGGGACTATCGAATCTGCCCAAACGTACTCTTGCTTAGAGCATGCTAGAACCTTCAACAACGATGCTATCCAAGCCTCCTAGTCATCCTCCTCGATGACTATTCTCGAATCCATTCATTATCCTCAACTCGAATCATATCACCGAGTTATCAACATGCTTGGAATGATCCCGTCTAGATTAGACCAAGTCTTCATCACATGATTGCCTCGCTTCATTACATCCTCGCAAAGCCTCATCTCATCACCACATCATCAAATCTATGCATAAGAGCTTCATCATCCCGCTACATATGCCACGAGCAGCTTTTCCATTTCAAGAGCCTTTCCCTTAGCTTTTGAATCATCTTCGATCTAAATCTAATCATCAATCATCTAGTTCATAACAAGCAATCAAATCAAACATCAATCCAAGCAATCAAGCATTCAAATATGATCTAAGTAGACAATTATAACAATAATGGCATTTTCGTAATTAAAGAGTTGAAAGTCCAATAAGCATGAAAACATGTATTATATCTCTACAAACTTGATGAATGAACTTGCATAGGTTAACATATGATAAAGTGGATGCAACATCATCATGAACAATGGATCTATATGGATCTACACATAGGATGAAGAAAATGCATGGAAATCTCTATTTTAACACCAAAACGAGCCAACAATCCGATATACTCCTTTGGATCCGTGTGAGAGATAATCACCACTCACCAAATCACCTAAACAACCTCAAATCAACACACTTCAGATCTGGACAGCGAAGGATGAAGCTAGATCTATCACAAATCCGCTTCAAATGAAGAAATCTCTCTTGAAAAGATGAAGATCTTCAATCCAAGCTTTTGAATCTTCAATCTCGATCTTCGATTTGGATGGATGGAAGCACTAGATTAGAGTGGAGAAAAGAAGTGAAGAAGTGTAGAAGTCGAGCTCTCAAAATGGCAGCACTTCGTCGCTTCAAAATCCGGATCCCAAAAAGTGAGAACAACCCCTCCTATTTATAGCTGAAAACTGGCCTTAAGTCGTAACTCGGCTATCTTCTTAAGTCGGTGCCGACTTAACACCATGCCGACCTAATGCCTTGCCGACCTAGTGCCTTGCCGACCTAAAAACTCATCTGCCTGCCGAGTTAACCAGCCTATACGACCTAACGACTTAACTGCCTCGCCGACCTACGACTTAACCAAATGACCGACTCAACGAAGCAGACTTATCATACTGCCGCAAAACCCAAGTCCTAAGTCGGTTGACGACTCAACAACAAAGCGCAACTGCGACTTAACACATAGGCGCGACTTAACTTAGGTCGTTGCCGACATAAGTGCCTTGCCGACTTAAGACATACGAAGGAATACAACTACGACTTAACTCGTAACTGGGTTACGACTTAACACAAGAGACGTACTGCCGACTCACAACTCAACACACGTTGCCGACTCAACTACCTACCGACTCAATTAACCTGCCGACCTAACACTTAACACCCAAACACTTAGGTCGCTCACAACATGTCCTTAGGTCGTTGCCGACCCAACTCTTAAGTCGGTCAACCCCACTTCCTTAACTCGGCAACGACTTAACAAATAACTGGTCAGACATACTAACTACTAAGTCGTCCAGGTCTTAAGTCGACCACTATCTTGACTCGTCAGCCGACTTAACACTTAACTCACCACTATCCTTAAGTCGGTTAAAACTATAAGTCGGTCACTTCCTTAGGTTGTTATCCCTTAACTCGGCAACGACTTACAACCTACGACTCAACACTTGCCGAGTAAACTTCAACCTACTAACCTAGCCCAGCTACGACTTATCTCCTTGAGTCCTTAACTCGCCCAGAACTCCTCTCCTAAGTCGTATACGACTCACGACTCATGCTAAGTCGTGAACGACTTAGGATTTAGGCAAAATTTGCCTAAAATCTGAAATGACTTTAAAATGCAAAAATTCCAGATTTTGACGAACTTGTCGATCCGTAAAAATACGGGTCGTTACAACAGTAATTAACCTTTAATTACTTCATTAATTAATTAATTATAATCAATTACTTTAATCCTTAATTAATTACAATTAATTAGTTATCCTATAATCACTTACAATTTACTAATTAATCTTAATTAATCAACTCTTAATTACATCATTAATTAATTATAAACTAATTACCCTTAATTACATCTTTAATTATTTTATTAATTACATTAAGTAATTATTCTTAATTAATCCATAATTATTAATTACTTTTGATTAATATAATCCAGTAATTAACTTCCCTTAATTACTTCCATTTATTAATTACTTTATAATTAATTACCTTAACAATTAATTAATAACTTTATTAATTAACCTTAATCCTTTAATTAACTTTATTAACTAAATTATTTAATTAATAACACTTGGTAATTAACTCTTAATCATTTCCATTTAATTACTTTATAAAATAATTTTCCTCTAATTACTTTATTAAATAACTTCCCTTTATTTAATTACATCTAGTAATTATTCCTTAATTACTCCATCAAGTAATTATGCTTAATTAATTTATAAATGATTATCTCTAATTAATCATTAATTAATTACTTGGTTAATTATTTAACTAATTATTTAACTAATTAAATAATTTCTTAACTATTAATACTTAAAGATCTTAATTAAGAAAAACATTATCTTAATTAAATTATTATCTATTCTTAAATCATTTTCAATAAATGAATTATCCTTATTAATTTTACATATTAATTTCCTTTAATAAATCAAAATCTCTTTACTATAATTGATTTACTAAAATCCTTATTATTTAAACTTTATTTAAAATAAATACTTTAGAATCAATTATAATTTACACATCTAATTTAACTTCTAAAATCTTTTGAACTTTAAAAGTTTATTTAATATATTTTAATACAAAGATCATTTTGGAAATCTATGTTTCTATCTTTTAAAAACTTATTTATTAAATTTATAAAACTTACTAAAATACTTATTCTTTGAAACAATTTATTTCTTTAATCCTAAAACTTGTTTAACTTTGTTTTAAAAACTTAGAAACATTTCAAAAACAAATTTCTTTTGTTTAAAACTTTTTAAAACTTCCTGTACAATTCTTTAAAACCCGCTCCTACCAAAACCCGAGAAAATCCTTAGAATTCTCGAAGTAATTCTCGAGTCACTCAACTAAGCTTCCTGCTTCGAGTCTTTCACGATGGCAATGCGACTTCAAACCCGAGTCACTCTCGTCTTCCTCCATTCTTCAATTTCCAGTGCACACGAACAAGCTCGTGCACGTGCACGCCACGTTTGAACGTCGATGATCTCCGTTCTGGCCTCCGGCAAGTCAGACTCCATCACGCTATCATGATCGACCATCAAAATCTATTCGATTCGTACCAGACTCGAATTCAAGCTCTCAACCCATCAGTTCTAAACACACATCACCAGAAATCGTTCGTCTCCGATCATTCCAGTCTCGAGGAACCTTGCCATCTTCCCCATAGCTTCGCCTCGCCTACCCGCATCTCCAAAACAATACGCGATCGTCTTCGATCACCTCTCGACATCACGAAACCCATTAGAACAACAACGTAAAAACAGCGTCTAAAACCCTACTCCAATGATCTCCGGCCATCACAATTAACGATAAATCACTCCACTATTTTTCCGAGGAACTCCATCATCCCCTCTACCTTCAAACTCAACCCCGACTTCCAGTTCGTCACGAATCGCCTCAAATTGGTCAATATGTCCAAAACAGTTTAACCCAAAATTCTCTTTAATTACCAAACTAGAAATCATGATTCATATCTCAAAATTCATGATTTAGCATTATGAATTCAATTATGCAATTCAAACTTAAAATTAAATTGATAAAATTTAGACCCAATTTACATTTTACTGCTATTTATAAATTTCCAGACAATATAAGTTATAAAAATTTCCAGAACTTATTTTTATTAGTAATATTACATGATTCCACACATCTTTTATTTACGATTCATAAGTTATCAGAGATTAAATGATGAGATGTAGATATTTAAAAAGAAAATCAAACTCTGTAAACATACAGAGCCTATATTCAAACATAACTAGTTATTCACAGGCAATAATACTTGTATACATGCATGCATCCATTCAATTCAAATATTAAAGCTAACATATGAATTTTATTCATATAACAAAGTGAAAATAGATTTAAAACTGTTTTTAAAACTTAAGTTTACTCACCTGTTATTTAAACAGAGAACATCTGTAACGACCCAGAATTTTGACCAAATTAAATTTAAAATATTTAATTAATTTTACATATTTGAACGATGATTTAATTTGAATCCCGAATATAACTTTGAAATTGGCGATTAAATTATAAAATTTAATCGATTGGAAGTTGAATAAAAATTTGAATCTTCAAATTTAGGCCGATTAAAAGTATTTCGAAAGCTTTTAAAATTCGTAATGGTAATACTGAAGATAATTGAAACTTCAGAATCGAACATGGAAATGTTTGTCCAGTTTTGAAATTAATTGTCCGAATCGATATTTAAAAATAGCCGTCCGAGGCGCAATTTCGGAATTCGACGAAACCAGTTCCATTGGGTCCGTAATATTGAATTATTGCCGGATTTCAAATTTCATGGCATTTGGAGTTGTTATGTAAGAATACGACGTGTAAACGCATCAAAATTGATTCGAATTCAATTTAAAAATTTAAATTTTAAATATTAGTCAACACACACGTTCTTCCTTCTTTTCAGCCAGAGATTACGTCTAAGAGCACGAACGAGATCGTGCAGACCATACTTCCTTCGATTTTAAAATATCTCGTTTCCCCCTCTTTAAATCAAAACCGAGCATCTCGGTTGAAATCATTTCCCTCTCTTCAAATTAAAGACAAAATTTCCATCTCCAGTTAGAATAAATAAAGGCCGCGTATCCCTCATCTCTAAATCGAATTCGTAAAGATCAATCTATTTTTTTTTTATCGCAAGTTCGTAAGGGGAGAGAGAGTCGCCTACGAGCTCGAATCGCTGGCAGGTGGTTCTCGAGGGCGCGTGGGCAAGCGCGTGGAAGGTGTCGCGAGGCTTTGGTTTTCGAAGTCGAGCTCGAGTACGTGGTCGAGGCAGTGGCAGCGAGAGGCAGCGCGCGAGCGCGACAAGGCCGGCGCGTTCGTGATGGCGCTCGATAGGGCGGCGCTGTCAGGAGGGTTCTCGAGCGCGTCACGAGGGCAGCAGGGGTGATCGAGACTGGGGATTTGGCGACGAGGCCGATGGTGGTTCGGGGTCGCGAGCAGCTAGGTTATGAGGCGCCGCTGGTTGAGGCGTGTCGGCGATTGAAGGGGTTCGTTCGAGTAGGTAATCAAATTTTTACTGTTAAGTTTAAAAATTATATAGGTAAAGAAAAAAAAAAGTCTAGGTAATGTTTTTCTTTCTTTGTTATTTTTATTCAAATAGACATTTTCTGTTTCTAATTTTACTATAGGAATTGTGAGAAAAGATGAATAAAATTGAATTTATATATATATATATGAACAAAAAATTTATGTAAATGAGATTTTGGCTTATAGTAAAAGAAAAATGTAAAAGCAATTCTGTTTTGTATTTAATAAAAGAGGTATACAGTGACTAAAAATATATATAAGGATTTTGAATATTGGAGAGTTTCTTTGAAAATTTGACTTTGAATCCACACAAATAAATTTTCTACAAGTACAAGGGTTTCAAAGAAAGTATATTAACATAAGTGGAAATATGTAGGTTAAGGAAGAAAGTATTTACAGTAAAGTAAACTTCTGTTTGTATAACTACAGAAAGGAAATATTCGTAAGGAAATTAGTTTAAATCAAAATGTTAGTAAATTAAAATTTAAAAGGAAATTTATTATTCGATTATTTCGAATATTAATGAATTGTATAAATTATTATAAAAGGTTAAAAATCAAGGAAACGAACTGGAAATGGAAAATGGATTGCAAATAAAGCTAAGGTGAGATCTTCTCACTCAGATTTATAATTGAATTGCAGTTATTGATTGATTTGTTTGAATGTGCTATTAGATATGATAGGATATATCTATATATATAGCAGTATATACATATTGGCATATGTATATATTGGATTGATTGATTTCCCGCCTCGTATAGCGGATGAGACCCTATTGCGCCGTTAGTAAGCGGATTTTTATAAAAACCCATATACCGCGATAATTCCGTACTGGAGCGGAATTGGTATTGTGCTAACATCTTTGGATGCAGGGAAACAGGTTGGAGGGATCCAACTGGATTCCTCAAACTGTATTTATTTATTTACAGATATATTGATATAGATCTGTTATCATATTGATATATGATATTGACTGTTGTGATGGACTAATTGATGGGTTGCATCATCGGATTCAGCTTTTGAAGTTTAAAAAGGATTTTTTTAAGTGATTTTTGAAAATAAACGTTTTATTAAATTTTTGAAGTGATTTATTTTAAATAAATAAACGTTCAGATTTTAAAGTCATAAAAGTTATATTTTTGTGAAATATAACCCAAGTGTCATTTTTGAATAAATAGTTGATTTATTTAAAAAAAAGGGTTTAAATTGAGTTTTTCATAGTATTATAAACGGTCTATTTAAAGGATTTAAAAAGTCGATATTTATAAATCTAAAACATTGGAATTTTAAACGAGCTTTGTAAGTGTTAGAACAAGACGAAATAAAAATTCGTAAGTGAATGAAATTTATAAATTGTGAAGTATAAATTGAATAGATGTGTAGAATAAAAGATTTATAAGTAATAAACTTATAAATTAGATTGTTGCACTTAGATGGAATATGAATAGAATAGGCTAGTAAAAATGATTTGGCAAGTTGAAATTGTTATGAAGTATGAACGTGATTTATAAACGTTGTTTTATAAATCCAAGACCAATTGAAATTGATAAGTTAAACATAGAAGTTTAATAAAGGAGATATATCCGCGATTTTGGATAGTGGATAATCATTGAAATAAAAATGTATAGAAAATATTTAAATGTGGTTAGTGAAGTATATTCACGATTTTGGACAGTGAATATATTGTTAAGTAAAATGGATATGGTTTTGGAAAAGTGATATATGAAATGAAGTAATTGTTTTAACGATGTTTTAAAACGTGTTAAATATCGAAATCATAGATTTCAACATTCATTGTTGAAATAGACGTTTTCGAGGAATAAGGAAATGATGAACTATAACACTGTTGTTATAGTAAATGATTTCCGAAAGGAAATGTTTTTATGTAGTATTGGGATTTATATATCTATCTAAATCCGAATCCCTATACTAGTGATTTTGAGTCGTCGTAGCGATGTTTTACGTAACATTCGTTTTGACTCAAATGAATGTTGTTATAATAAATGATTTCCTTAAAGAATGAATATATACTTAATTTGATTTAAGTATATCGGATATTTTCCAAGTGTTGAAAATAAAAGATTTGTGTAATACTTATTATTAGATAAGTATGGAAATGTTTTCCAAAATGAAATGAAACGTTTTGAGATTTTATCTTCTTAAAGATAAAATGAAGTTGAATATTGAAATCGATTTGAAAATCGTATATCAGTAGATATTTTGAAAATATAAATTCACTATGGAATTTATAAAGGAAAGGGAAACTGTTTGGAAAAATAAACGTTGATTTATTTTTGAAATGTGGAAATTTTATATCTAGTAAAAGATATTTTTGAAGATGAAATAATTTGGAAAATTATTTGGAATTTGATGATGTTGCGCATCTTTATTGATAGTTAAATAACCGACTATCAATAATTACCTTTAGATAGGTATTTGTTGTGAATTGGATGAATTTGAATGCCACACTTATTTTTGAATAAGCGCTCACTATTCGGTTTAACCGGGAAAGGACCATGGGGTCGTATAACCCATTCCGAATATGTCATACGTCGTTATGAATTGCATTCGAAGACCGGTGTTGAAGACCGGATATTTTTGAAAACGGAAGGATTACCGTCGAGTTACTCTACATCGGCTGATCTCCGATTTAGAGGTTTTTATCACCCTTAGTGACGGGAAGTCTGGAAGTGATTAGAAATTTATCCGGTTATGCAAGGGCTTCGTGAGAAGTGCCTTCGGTTCTGTTCGATCCCGGAACAGACTTGTATGGATTGTGTGTCTGACGTTACAATTTGAGATATAAAGCTGATTTCTTTCAAATACATTTCTGTTGGTGGCGGAGAATTTATTCTCTTAGCTTAACACCCTTCTCTGAGACGTACGAGCTCAGAGGTTATGTAGTTGAAATTTATCAGCGATATATCCCAATTTGGTAACGTGGCATACTGAGTGTTGCTGTGAAATGATCAGTGTTTGATCGTTTGCGATATGATCATTTGTTTGATCTTATATCTTTGTGATCATAGGTTGATCATTTTGTTTGACCCGAAGCAGGGCTTTTTGAGAAAGCGTAGCTTTGTGGACGAGACTTCATCGAGCCTCACACCCCGGAAATGGTCGAAACAGGAAGGATGCGGCAAGGTTCTAGGTAGTAGCGCCCCTTAGTGTATGTCATTCCTTCTGGATAAAGGTGGTATCATGGTATGGAGCCCAGATACTTAACCTCTGTGGTTGCTGCAAAAATTTATTTCTTTGTGGTTGTTGCGAATCGGGGATCCTCGGGAAGATCGGTGACGATCGGGGGATGACATACGCGTGTCAGTAGTTACCTATTTTTGCAGAGGTAACCCGGCCTTGTGTTTGCAGAGATCCGGTTAGGTTCTCGGGTCGTCTATTCCAGGGACGTACCCATCGTGGATAGGAAGTTCCTTAGCCTGACCATTTGTTGGAAATCCAAAGAAACAATACGAGCCTTTACGATTTCAATTGTATAACCTGTCTCCTCAGGAGGCAGCTATAGCAGGCATAATATAATGGTACCTATGCTGGCTAAGATTTATATTCTACTTTCGAAATGTTTTCCACTATGCACTAATAATAATATCAAAAAGAATTTGATTTTTGCGTAGTAAGCATCTTTGACTATCATAAGAAGAAATCTCCTCCAAGTCTGCGTTTGCATTGTGTGTGTGGTGGGAGGTCTTATGGTAGTTTCATTTTCCAAAAGCATTGCGAATTGACATTAAAGTTTTCCTGTTGTTTATTTTAAAGAATAACTGTTTTACGATCTCACACCAGTCACCATGACTGACTCGGAGTTTATTGTTTCCCTTCTAAACTCTGGGTGCCCACAAATTTCCACACGGGCAGTCTAGAGTTAGGTTATCAGGATATTCTGGATATTCTGGAGCTTGGAGATAAGCTGGAGGTCGAGACGTAGTATTTGTATTTGATAGTATTTATTCCGCTGTGTATTCTGTATGAGGAGAAGTTTATATAACTGTCCATTGTTGTTTATTGACGCTGATGATATGATGTGATGTAATGTAATAACAGATATAATTCTTTTGTTTTTAAATGATATTCATTTATCTATTATATATGGTTCTGCTGCGATATGTGAGATTCTGATATTGTTCTGTTTCTGTTGCTGTTCTGTTGTTCTTCTTCTTTCTTTCTTCTCTTTTTCTTCTATCTTCTTCTTCTTCTACTTTTTCTTTTTCTTAAAACCATAACTTTTCGGGTTTCCGGCATTTGATGGCTCAGCAGTCGATAAAGTGAGTATCGATGTTGAATTTTCAAAAGTCGAAAATTTTCGGGATGTTACATTTGGTATCAGAGCATATGGTTAAGCGACAACCCTGCTCTGTTGGGTGTTACTCATTAGAGATAGAGTCAGTAGTACTCTAGAATGAGTTGAGTGTAATAATAGATACGAGCGCGTATTTGTTAGTTAATATAAAATTGTTTTATATTGTGATGATTGGTTTGTTGAGTGGTATATGGATTCTGGTCGGTATTGTCCGTACAACTCTATCGATTGGGTTCTCTGAACACTTGTATAGAACAATTCGACACAATATTGTTTTAAATAGGGTAAATGAGATAATTTTGCCCAAAACTATTTTTGTATAGAAAAGAAATGTTTTTCTATAAAATACTATAGTATATGGTTGCATGGATGTTAGGAAGTAATAATAGTGAATTATCATCACTAAAATTGAATAAGAAATTGAAATCATAACTCCAAAGTTAAGAGATAAATCCATGTACAAATGAAATTTAAGAATGCAAATTATAAATGTGATTTGTAATTTGAAACGGAATTCCAGAGAAATTTTTGGAAATGTTTTGAAAAGAGTTTGAAAATATTGGAGATTTGGAAAGTTTAAATTCCTTTTTGATTTGAAAATGAATTTCAAAGGTTTTGAAAAGTATTTTGAAGGGATAAAAGCTCTAAACTCTTTTCGGTCGCTGGAAAATAACTTCGGTAATGACTGCAGCATTACCGGTGTTCATTTTCGGGTTTCCAAAAGAGGAATTGCTGCCAAATTGTTTTAAATGGAAGTTGTTTGAAAATTTGGGTTTTTGTTTTGGAAATTCAAATGGAATTTGAATTGTTTTCAAAATGGCTTTGAAATGTTGGTAAACTCTGGAACGCTATATAAAGAATTAGTAAATAAGTTTCAGAATGAATGAATAAATTTGAATTTGTAAATAAGTTGATAACTTATAAAAGATTTGAAAATGAATAGAACTGAAATTGAATTTGATTTGTGAAGTATTAAACTAAAATTTGTAAGTGAAGCTTATTAAATGAAGTGAATAAGATTAAAACTGAACGTTAGACTTCTTTTGAATTTGGTAGTAAATGAAGTTGAAACCGAATGAAAATATGAAATGCAAATTAAATTGAATGGAATCAATTGCCAATGAAGTGAACTAAAGATAATTGATAAATTCAATATTCAGAATAGAAGATAAAATTGAATTCAAATGGAATTTTGAAATGAAAAGTTGAATGGAAATATATGTAACTTCAACAGTGAAGTAAAAATGTATAAGCAGTTTATATTGAAAATTTTGTAATAGAATTTGCAAAATGATTTGAATATATGTAACTAGATATTATGGCTAGTAGGATATACAGGTATAAAGGAATTGGAATTTGATTTCGAAGATAAATTTGAATTGCTCGAAAAAGGTATGTATTTGAGTTTTAATATGAGTTTTTGATGATTTCTCTCTAGCCGCTTGGCTTTTTCTTTTTCTTTTTGAAATCTGAGAGTCCGTAGGGACGTTTTGTAGTAGTGCCGTATTAGCCGCGCAAAGGAGACGCTGGCGAAATTTTTCGGAAATTTCGGGTGTTAGAAAACTTTTTTGAGAAAATTTTGAAGTTAAAATTTGAATTTAAACTCGAATTTGAATTTAGAAGTTAAACAAAGTTGTTTGAAACTTATGATTGAAGTTAGAAATTTAGTTGAATTGATAATGAATCTTTAGTAGAAAGATTTGGTTTGATAAATCGATAAAACTATTGAATGTTGAAAAATAGTAGACGAGTTAAGGACCTTTCTTCCTAACTTGTAATTTCGAGGACGAAATTCTTTTAAGGGGGGAAGTCTGTAACGACCCAGAATTTTGACCAAATTAAATTTAAAATATTTAATTAATTTTAAATATTTGAACGATGATTTAATTTGAATCCCGAATATAACTTTGAAATTGGCGATTAAATTATAAAATTTAATCGATTGGAAGTTGAATAAAAATTTGAATCTTCAAATTTAGGCCGATTAAAAGTATTTCGAAAGCTTTTAAAATTCGTAATGGTAATACTGAAGATAATTGAAACTTCAGAATCGAACATGGAAATGTTTGTCCAGTTTTGAAATTAATTGTCCGAATCGATATTTAAAAATAGCCGTCCGAGGCGCAATTTCGGAATTCGACGAAACCAGTTCCATTGGGTCCGTAATATTGAATTATTGCCGGATTTCAAATTTCATGGCATTTGGAGTTGTTATGTAAGAATACGTGTAAACGCATCAAAATTGATTCGAATTCAATTTAAAAATTTAAATTTTAAATATTAGTCAACACACACGTTCTTCCTTCTTTTCAGCCAGAGATTACGTCTAAGAGCACGAACGAGATCGTGCAGACCATACTTCCTTCGATTTTAAAATATCTCGTTTCCCCCTCTTTAAATCAAAACCGAGCATCTCGGTTGAAATCATTTCCCTATCTTCAAATTAAAGACAAAATTTCCATCTCCAGTTAGAATAAATAAAGGCCGCGTATCCCTCATCTCTAAATCGAATTCGTAAAGATCAATCTATTTTTTTTTATCGCAAGTTCGTAAGGGGAGAGAGAGTCGCCTACGAGCTCGAATCGCTGGCAGGTGGTTCTCGAGGGCGCGTGGGCAAGCGCGTGGAAGGTGTCGCGAGGCTTTGGTTTTCGAAGTCGAGCTCGAGTACGTGGTCGAGGCAGTGGCAGCGCGAGGCAGCGCGCGAGCGCGACAAGGCAGGCGCGTTCGTGATGGCGCTCGATAGGGCGGCGCTGTCAGGAGGGTTCTCGAGCGCGTCACGAGGGCAGCAGGGGTGATCGAGACTGGGGATTTGGCGACGAGGCCGATGGTGGTTCGGGGTCGCGAGCAGCTAGGTTATGAGGCGCCGCTGGTTGAGGCGTGTCGGCGATTGGAGGGGTTCGTTCGAGTAGGTAATCAAATTTTTACTGTTAAGTTTAAAAATTATATAGGTAAAGAAAATAAAAAAGTCTGGGTAATGTTTTTCTTTCTTTGTTATTTTTATTCAAATAGTCATTTTCTGTTTCAAATTTTACTATAGGAATTGTGAGAAAAGATGAATAAAATTGAATTTATATATATATATATGAACAGAAAATTTATGTAAATGAGATTTTGGCTTATAGTAAAAGAAAAATGTAAAAGCAATTCTGTTTTGTATTTAATAAAATAGGTATACAGTGACTAAAAATATATATAAGGATTTTGAATATTGGAGAGTTTCTTTGAAAATTTGACTTTGAATCCACACAAATAAATTTTCTACAAGTACAAGGGTTTCAAAGAAAGTATATTAACATAAGTGGAAATATGTAGGTTAAGGAAGAAAGTATTTACAGTAAAGTAAACTTCTGTTTGTATAACTACAGAAAAGAAATATTCGTAAGGAAATTAGTTTAAATCAAAATGTTAGTAAATTAAAATTTAAAAGGAAATTTATTATTCGATTATTTCGAATATTAATGAATTGTATAAATTATTATACAAGGTTAAAAATCAAGGAAACGAACTGGAAATGGAAAATGGATTGCAAATAAAGCTAAGGTGAGATCTTCTCACTCAGATTTATAATTGAATTGCAGTTATTGATTGATTTGTTTGAATGTGCTATTAGATATGATAGGATATATCTATATATATAGCAGTATATACATATTGTGTAACGACCCGGAAATTTCGAACCCGAAATTTCTAGATAGTTAGAAGAAAAAGAAAAGAGATAGAAGAAAGAACAGAACAAGGCACAGATTCTCACATTCGCAGCGGATCAAAATACAATATCAAATAATAATATCAGTTATACAAAGAAAACTGTATCAGTCAATTACATTTTTATACATCAGAGTTACAACATTTCACAATCACTATACAGTTAAAATAACTCGTCCCAATAATTAACAATATATCACACTCCATACGTTCCTGCCATCCAGCTCGCCTCCTGAGCTCCAGAACGTCCTTACCTGAAATCTGTAATACTCGGTCTGACCTGAGCATTACATCAAAGTAACACCCGGGTCAGGCTGGAAACCAGCGTGAGTAAACTCATCCAACATGAAATTTCAATCCATAGATCTTATATAAAATCGGGATAACTCGTATCTTCTACGAGTTCTTACTTATTATATTCAAACAATTTATTTCACAAAATAATATCTAAGTATCGTTACTTAGTTCAAAAGATCCAGATTACTCGATTTATTTCATTCCAGCCTATTCGATTTACAAAACAAATCTATAAAGAATTATAGATTACAAATCGAAGTGGTTTCGGGTATATTTCTGATACCCGACCCCGGTCTCTTCGAATCAAAAGTCATCCTTTAAACCAAGATTTTTCAGTTAAACAATTTAATTTAAATTCAGGATATCATATTCATATAACAAATCTATCACAGATAGATAACTTACATTATCACAATTCATCCAAAACATCTCATCTCACAATCACATATCAGATATATCAACTAATCCAAGGCATCTAATATCATTCAACCAATCCATAACAAGTCAATTCATTCTTAATTAATTTAATTAATCTCTAATTAAATTATTTACTAACCTTTAATTACTTGGATTACCTTAATCCATCTTACTTAACATTAATTAATAATAAATTAATTAATCATTTCTTAATTATATATCTTAATTAATCTTCCTTGATTAATTATTCCTTAATTACAATAAGTAATTATTCTTTACTTACCCCTTTTTATTAATCATTCTTGATTAATTTCTTTTTAATTACATTAAGTAATTAGCCTTTAATTAATTATATAAACGAATTAACCTTAACCATTTAATATAATTAAACTTTAATCAATCCCATTAAGTAATTAATTAATAAATAAATGATCCTTTAATTACTTCCATTAATTAATTATTCTTTAATTAATTACCTCAATTAATCCATATTTAAATCATTTAAAATAAATTAATTATTATCTATTCTTAAATAATTTAAAATAAATGAATTATCCTTATTAATTTCACATATTAATTTTCTTTCACTAATCAACCCTTAATTAAGATAAATTCTCTATTTTACAATTGATTTATTAAATCCTTATCATTTAAACTTTATTTAAAATAAACATTTAAGAAATCAATTAAAATTTACACATCTAATTTAACTTCTAAAATCATTTGAACTTTAAAAGTTTATTTAATAAATTTTAATACAAAAATCATATTGAAAATCTATGTTTTTATCTTTTAAAAACTTATTTATTAATTATATAAAACTTGTTAAAACAAATTTTCTAGAAAACAAATTAGTTTAATAGTTAAAATCTTGTTTATCTTTGTTTTTAAAACTCAGAACATTATAAATATAAAACTTCTTTTGCTTTAAAACTTAAAACAATTGCTGTTTAATTTCCTCTCGACCAACTCACAACTAACCTGAGTAAAGCACTCAAAAACTCGAAGCAACTCTCGAGTCATTCCCATTTCAACCCACTACTTCCCTGCTTCGAGTCAAACTCGACTTTTCCCCGATATAAAACCCGAGACTTGCTTTTCTTCCCCAAATCCAATATCCCAAATGCACACAGTCGTTCTCGTGCACGTGCACACCTTCACCGATCGACGACGAACTACGACCAGGCCTCCGACAAGTCACCTTCCACCACGACATCACGATCGACCACCATTTTTTTCTCGATTCGATCGAAATCGAATTTTAGCGATTCGTACCCATCAAGCTTGAAACGACATCGCCAGAAAACGTTCGTCTCCGATGATCTATGTCACGATAAACTTCGCCACCTTCGCCATAGCTACGTCTCGTCCACCAGCATCTCTAGAACGTTACTCGAACGACTCCGGTCATGTTTTAACAACTCGAAACCCATTTGAACATCACGAAAAAAAAACAGGGTGTTAAACCCTATTTCATCAATTTCTGGTCAACTCACTCAATAATAAAATTCTAGGACATTTTTCCTATGATCATTGACGCTCCCTCAGTCATCGTGCTCAACGTCGACGTCGAACTCGCCGTCGTTCACCATTATTTGACAAAAATGTCAGAAACCAAGAAACCCAGATATCTCAGAAATTCCCCAATTAAAAATTATGATATAAGCATTAAAATTCATCATTTCCTAATTGTAATTCAATTATAAAATCAAAAACTAGAATTTGAATTTATAAATTTTGGCCCAAAATTGATTTCCTTACTGTAATATGAAAAATGAGCTAATCATTCAAGTTAAAATCCTATAACTAATTTTAACTGATAGATTACTTGATTTCAAACAATTTCCATTTACAATTCAAAGGCTAACAATGCTTAGATGAGGAGATATTGGTTTTATTAAGAGATAAAGTCAGTTATCACTATACAGAGGCTAAATTATATTTATACAGGCATTCAATATAACTATACAAACATGCATACATTTCCATCCATTTCTACGAACATTTCAGATAATATTACTATATAAATCACCACATATCATGTGTTTTAAATCTGATTTTAAAATAAGTTTTACTCACTTGCAATTGTTTGAACAGAGAAGCCTGGAAAGTTTGAAATCTGGAAACTTGATTTTTGAACTGCATTTGCTACGTGATTGGTTTGAGTTGAATCTGAACTTGAACTTTTAGTTTGATATTTGAGTTGAATACATGTTGAGTTGATCTGCTACTTGAATCAACTATGATTGCTCAGGTTTGAGATTGAAACAGTTGAAGTTGCTATAGTTTTTAGTTTTGATTTCCTTTGCTGGCTTTAGTTTGAAAATTGGAAGATAGTTTGTGTTTTGATTTTTATTCTCTGATTTCTTTCTCAGGTTTTATCACCTCCTTGATCTGGTTTTCTTTTTCTTATTTTAGATTTTAGAATGAATGTAGGAAAAGAAAATGAAAAGGAGAAACATATGTTTATATAAGTTAAATTAGATTTTATTTAAAATAAAAGAAAATTAAAAATAAAGATGACACTTGTCATTCTCCTTATCTATTTTGTTAACACATATGCTTAGATAATATTATTAGCTTACACTTGTAATACTACATGCAAAAATATATTTTTAAATGTTAATAAGGGTTTTTTTTAAAATAAATTCCTAATAACAAAATACATCTTTTAACTTATATAAATGAAATCTTTTAAAAGAAAATATAATAAAACAAACTATATTTCTACAAAAATCATATATACATATTTTTAAATCAAATATATATATATATATATATCTATCCTTATTAATTTCAATTCAAATCCAAGAATTTAAATTCAAATTTAATTTAAAATCAACTCAAATATAAACAAACACAAAATTCAATTTGTAAAAGGATAATTTTATTTTAAAATTTATTTATAGCTATATATATAAACAGCATATTATTATCATTGTTTGAAATATTAATTTTGCCAATTTAAATAATTATAAAAGAAGATCATTAAACAAATATTATCAACTGAATATTTATCTAGATATTTATAAGTCAGTATTTATTATAGTTCAAATTCATCTATATACATATCCAGATATATTCTAATTATCAGAATTTCATTTATTAATCCAAATAAAATCAGTATTTCTATTAATTATCCCAGTTAATTATCAATTAACAGATGGTCCAAAATCCGGGTTATCACATTCCTCCCCCCTTAGAATTTTTTCGTCCTCGAAAAGAAATGAAGCCAGAATTTATTAAATACTTAAGATCAGATAAATTATTCTTTGATCATTTTTAAAACACTTTTTTAAAATGTATATAATATTATCAAAATAATTTTTGTAAAAATACTTTTATAACTCGATGTTTCAACAAATCCATCTTCGTTCTCACAGAAATTCGGTCATACGTTGATCAGGCGTAAGACTGAAAATCTATAGGTACTTAGCAGACCTGTTTTCAACACCTAGTGAAAAATACTTGGAAAATAATTTATTGGAAATATCTAAAACATTTTTGAAAATAGAGGAAATATCTTTGGTGAGAATGCTCTGGAAATCATCACCCCCATCCATGGTCGCAGTTAACCCGATGGTTACGTTGCCGTCCCGGCAAAATCCACAGATAACTGTAGGTCTCCGCGCTCCTCGATTACGCCATGGAACCCGCTACAGATCGCAGTTACACCCGGGCCTTACGTTGCTATCACAGCACAAACCCATATAACTGTAGGCATCAGCGCCACCGAATTTCGCTGCCAAATAATGAAACTTCTCCCACATAGGTCGCAGTCTACCGATATAAAATCAAACGTAGACATTTGGCTCTCAGCGGCACACACGACTTTCGCTATGTTACCATAGTGTCACAGTCTACCGATATAAAATCAAACGTAGACAGTTGGCTCTCAGCGGCACACATGACTTTCGCTATGGTCTGCAGTAGATCGCAGTGACATCGAGTTACATTGTCGTCACAGAATAACCCAAATGCCTCTGTGGGCACCAGCCCCTCGACTTTCGCTACACAAATAATCCTCAGGAACTAGTTTGTCCGGACTCCTCACAGGATCAACTTTAGAATCCCCCCTTGGGGTTCAAGGCAGTACCACCCAGTGGTACTCCTGAGAAGTTCATTTCAAGGAAGCGCCTTTTTCCCCAGAGCTATTCTCAAAATACTTTATACTATATACTTATAGTATCTTCAAATCATACCCTTTATGATTTATCAAAATCTCCTTTACACAAAATCGATTACCAAAATCGATAATTCTCAAACTAGGCTTTCCAAAATCCAAAATTGATTTTCCCAAAAATCAAAAGCCTTTTCCAAATTCATAGGTTCCCAAAACCTTTTCCAAAATCATTCTCATAAGATCCTTTATATATATATATATATATATATAACTTTAAAAATCTTTGGATCACTTCAAACTTGTATAAAACCTCTTTTTATACTTCAAATACTTCCAAAAACCCTTTTATTCTGGCTAGATTCAATAAGGGAAGTTTATCATATTACAAAATATAACTTTATTTATTGTCAATCAAATATTCAAGTTTGATTTCCTTATAAAGTTATTTACCATTTACTTACCCCCATAAAGTAAATTTCAACCAAAGAAATATCCAATTCCATTATATTTCACAAATATACTTTTCATTTCAAAGACCATTTTACAATCCTTATCCACAAATTTCAATATCAATTTTATTCAAACTCGTATGATGTACACATATCATCCATACGCAATATCAGTCTGATCGCTCAATCGATCACACAATTTCACTTCCGAACTAGTATCGTCCACCCGATTTCCTTGTGCGGACTCAGATCTGGTTTCTTGATCAGAAACCGTCATTCTCCTTGCATAGTCACAACTATGATAGAGAATATCCAGAACCAATCAAAAATCCATATCCAGGTTCGCCTTCGAAAATCGAGCGAAAAATCCCAACTCGGATCGGTAATACTATCTCGAAATTCTGTGTTCGAATCTGGATCAAATCACTATGCGAATAGAATAATATACGTATATCCTACGTATTTATCTTTATTGGTTATCAGCCAAATCAATTTTCTTTCTATTCACGTTTCTTTTAATTCCATTCACTTATTCTCAATTGTTTCCATTTCCAATTGAGTTATTACTTCAATTACAAACAGTTTGAACTCTGACCTATTTAAATTTTAAAAATAGCTTGAAAAAAATTTAAAATAGATAAGTAGTTGAAAAATAGTTATTAGTTTGTAAAATAGCTGTAAAATAGTTAGATAATTGCAAAAATAGTTTTTAAAATAGTGATAGTAATTAGTTTATAAGACAGTTTCAAAATAGTTAAATAGTTCCAAAATAATTGTAAAATAAGTATAGGATAGTTTGGGGTTTAAGAAGAAAGATTGTATAGTAAATAGTTTGGGAAAATAGGTTTATATTAAAACAATTTACTTTGAAAATAGTCCAGAGTCAAACCGTTCAATTCCCCATCAATTCAATTTAAATTTCCACTTCCATTTAAATTGACTCAATACTTCAATTTCCATTGAAATTTATTTAATCCCAATTCAAGTTGAATTAACCTTAATTCCTTTCCAATTTCAAATCAAATTCCATTTGGTTTTTAAACTTATTCAACTCTAATCACAGTTCCAAATTATTTCAAATCAATCTGGATTAATTTCAAATTGAACCAGCTTCAATTTCAAATCATTTCAATTCTAATTTACCATTTGAATTTTTAAACTTATACTTCTTCAATCACAATTCTAATTAATTAAAATCAATTTCAATTTGAACTAATTCTATTCAAATCTCAACTTAAAACCATCTCAAATTATATAAATTCGAGTTAAATATTTTAAATGTTGATTTAATTCCTTAAGTCAAATTAACCCTTACTTTTTAAATCAATCAACCTTTATTTTTAATTTAATAACTTAAATCTTTAAACCATTTAATTCTGAATCCAAATTCCAAAATTCCATTTAAAAATTATCTTTACTTAACTTATTACAAAGTTCAAATAAGAATTCAAAAACAATTTAATCTTCAGATTCTAATTGTCACATCCCGAAATTTTCGACTTTCGAAAATTCAACATCGATACTCACTTTATCGACTGCTGAGCCATCGAATGCCGGAAACCCGAAAAGTTATGGTTTTAAGAAAGAAGAAAAGTAAGAAGAAGAAGAAAAGAGAAGAAGAGAGAAGGAGAACAACACATCAACAGATACAGAAGCAGGAAACAATATCAGAATCTCACATATCGCAGCGGAACAATATATATTAGATAAATGAATATCATTTAAAAACAAAAGAATTATATCTGTTATTACATTACATCACATCATATCATCAGAGTCAATAAACAACAATGGACAATTATATAAACTTGTCCTCATACAGAATACACAGCGGAATAAATACTATCAGATACAAATACTACGTCTCGACCTCCAGCTTATCTCCAAAGCTCCATAATATCCAGAATATCCTGATAATCTAACTCTAGACTGCCCGTGTGGAAATTGGTGGGCACCCAGAGTTTAGAAGGGAACAATAAACTCCGAGTCAGTCATGGTGACTGGTGTGAGATCGTAAAACAGTTATTCTTTAAAACAACAACAGTAAATTTTAAAGTCAATTCGAAATGCTTTTAGAAAATGAAACTACCATAAGACCTCCCACCACACACACAATGCAAACGCAGAATTGGAGGAGATTTCTTCTTATGATAGTCAAAGATGCTTACTACGCAAAATAAAATCAATTTTTTTGATATTATTATTAGTGCATAGTGTAGAAAACATTTCAAAAGTATAATATTAATCTTAGCCAGCATAGGCATTCCGCACTTATGCCTACTATAGCTACCATCCAAACAGTGGTGACCACCATAAGTGAATGATAGGTTCTACAACTAAAACCGTACAAGATCGTATTGTTTCTTTGGATTTCCAACAAATGGTCAGGCTAAGGAACTTCCTATCCACGATGGGTACGTCCCTGGAATAGACGACCCGAGAAATAACCTAACATTACGGTTAGATCTCTGCCAACACAAGGCCGGGTTACCTCTGCAAAAATAGGTAACTACTGACACGCGTATGCCATCCCCCGATCGTCACCGATCTTCCCGAGGATCCCCGATTTCCAACAAACCACATAGAAAAAATAATGCAGTAACCACAGAGGTTAAGTATCTGGGCTCCATACCATGATACCACCTTTATCCAAAAGGAATGACATACACTAAGGGGCGCTACTCCCTAGAACCTTGCTGCATCCTTCCTGTTTCGACCATTTCCGGGGTGTGAGGCTCGATGAAGTCTCGTCCACAAAGCTACGCTTTCTATAAAAAGCCCTGCTTCGGGTCAAACAAAATGATCAACCTATGATCACAAAGATATAAGATCAAACAAATGATCATATCGCAAATGATCAAACACTGATCATTTCACAGCAACACTCAGTATGCCACGTTACCAAATTGGGATATATCGCTGATAAATTTCAACTACATAACCTCTGAGCTCGTACGTCTCAGAGAAGGGTGTTAAGCTAAGAGAATAAATTCTCCGCCACCAACAGAAATGTATTTGAAAGAAATCAGCTTTATATCTCAAATTGTAACGTCAGACACACAATCCATACAAGTCTGTTCCGGGATCGAACAGAACCGAAGGCACTTCTCACGAAGCCCTTGCATTTCCGGATAATTTTCAATCACGTCAGGATTTCCCGTCACTAAGGGTGATAAAAACCTCTAAATCGAAGATCAGTCGATGTAGAGTAACTCGACGGTAATCCTTCCGTTTTCAAAAATATCCGGTCTTCAACACCGGTCTTCGAATGCGATTCAAAACGACGTATCACATATTCGGAATGGGTTATACGACCCCATGGTCCTTTCCCGGCTAACCCGAATAGTGAGCGATTATTCAAAAATAAGTGTGGCATTCAAATTCATCCAATTCACAACAAATACCTACTCAAGGTAATTATTGATAGTCGGTTATTTAACTATCAATAAAGATGCGCGACATCATCAGATTCCAAATAATTTTCCAAATTATTTCATCTTCAAAAATAGCTTTACTAGATATAAAATTTCCACACTTAACCATTCGAAAAACAATTTCAAATCAATTTTCCACACTTCAAAAATAAATCAATATTTATTTTTTTAAACAACTTCGCTTTCTTCTATAAATTCCGTATTGAATTTATACTTTCGAATATCTACTGATATTCGATTTTCAAATCGTTTTCAATCTTCAATTTCAATTTATCTTTAAGAAGATAAATTCTCAAAACATTTCATTTCATTTTGGAAAACATTTCCATACTTATTTAAAAATAAGTCAGCAATTCACAATTCATTTATTTTCAACACTTGGAAAATATTCGATATACTTAAATCAAATTAAGTATATATATATTTCATTCTTTTAAGGAAATCATTTACTTTGACGACATTTATTTGAGTCAAAACGAATGTTACGTAAAACATCGTTACGACGACTCAAAACCACTAGTATAGGGATTTGAAAATTAAGATAGATATTTAAATCCCAATACTACATAAAAATATTTCCTTTCGGAAATCATTTACTATAACAACAGTGTTATAGTCTACCATTTCCTTATTTTTCTCGAAAACGTCTATTTCAACAATGAATGTTGAAATCTATGATTTCGATAGTTCACACGTTTTAAAACATCTTTTAAAACAATTAACTTCACTTCAAATATCACTTTTCCAAAATTTTATCATTTTTACTTAACAATATATTCACTGCCCAAAATCGTGAATATACTTCACAAATTACATTTCACTATTTTCTACACGTTTTTATTTTCAATAATAATTCGCTATCCAAAATCGCGAATATATCCCCTTTAACAATCTTTTAGATTTAATTTATCACATTCAATTGATTTCTAATTTATAAAACAACGTTTATAAATTCTATTTCCATTTTAATACCAACTTCGACTTATAAATCTTCTTTTATCAACTTCTATATTTATCTTATCAAAATAAGCGACTTTGGGTTTATAAACAACTTTTATAAATCCCAATTCTATTTAAAAAAAAACTTCAATACCAAATCAATCTCAATATTGATTTCTAATTTTATTTATCACTACTAAGTGAATTCCTTATTTTTTTCAAATTATTCAATATTAGGTTTTAAAATGGATCCTTCAAATTGAAATCATTTTACATTTGATTTCACAGCTTACTTCAATTTACCAATTAAATTTCTAATTGGATTTCCAACTTATCTTCTTTTAAATAAATTTCTTTTAAAGAAAATAAATTTCAATCGTTTCTTTCAATCTATTTAAAAATCCAAATTCTTAAATTAAATTTTTCAATTTATAATCACGATTATACGAAATTCATTTATTTAACATTTTCACTTTATTCTGGAAATAAATTCGATAAGATTATAAAAATTAACTTTTTATACTTTAAAATTCCTTGCTTCAAAATTTATTCAATTTCTAAAATTAATTCACTTAGAAATTTATATTTTGATTTCAAAAATTCAATTCCGTTTATTTTTGGAATCTAATGATGTCAAAACATCCATTCAGCTAAATTTTAGCTTTCAAACCATTTCCAGATATCAATATGATTAATAGCATCACTATAATCATTCACAGATTCATATCACAATAGAAATAAATTCAATCAATGTGAGGGGTCCAGTTGGATCCCTCCAACCTGTTTCCCTGCATCCAAAGATGTTAGCACAATACCAATTCCGCTCCAGTACGGAATTATCGCGGTATATAGGTTTTTATAAATCCGCTTACTAACGGCGCAATAGGGTCTCATCCGCTATACGAGGCGGGAAATCATCAATCCAATATATACATATGCCAATATGTATATATTGCTATATATATAGATATATCCTATAATATCTAATATCACATCAATAGCAATCAATAACTGCAAAAATTCCACATTCAATTTTCGAGTGAGAAGATCTCACCTTAGCTATTTATTTTGCCATCCCATTTCCATTCTTGACTCGATTTTCTTGATTTATACCTTGTATAATATTATACAAATTAATTAACATTCGAACCAATCAAATAACCAATTTTCCGTTCTTGATTGTTTAATTAATTTATAATTTCATTCAAACCAATTTTTCTTAAATAAGTTTATTTAGCTATAAATAAATTTAAAACTAAATTCTTTTTTTTCTTATATATATATCCAAATTGAAAAATCTGCTCATATCCACAAAACTGTTCTATATAGATAAAAATCAAATCTTTTTATAGAAGTCCCTAATTCTTTCCAAAGTCTTATCTAAATATATACTTGTATTTATATCATCTTGTTTTAATGAAATTTTAACAATTGTAGTTTTCTAAAATTATGTATGTATATATTTACTGTAAAAACAGAATTTTTTTCTTTCCTTTACTGCAAATTCATTCACGTATACATATATATGTATACACTTCAAAAACTAAAATATACCTTATTGAAAATCATTTCTCTGTCTGTATAAGTATTTACGAATATATATTTATTTACGTATAACCTAAATAAAAATAAAAATTGAAACAATCAATTCAATACCTTACTGCCTCGCCAAAACGACCTTCGCAATTGACTTGAACGCCCTCCAGAAACTTGCGATCGCCACCGTAACGAAGACGAAATCGTGATTCCCATCTGAACGTGTCGCTGGCAATTCCATTGCGCACGAACTGGAGAGAACAACTACGTTCGAACGAATGTCCCCTTGCCGAAGTTGCCGCAATCTCCACGAATATCACCATCTCCTCGAATGACATCGCCGCCAACGATCGCCTGAAGTCGAACCCTAGAACGCCTCGCGTACCATCATTCAGTGTGACTCCGCCGTGGTCGCCGTTGTCACCACTCTGCTTTGGATCGCCGACCCCTATTAGCGACGCTTGCACGCGCGCCACCACTGTCGCTCGCGAATCCCAATCCTCTCCGCCTCGAACCCACTGCGCCTCCGCACGAGATCGTGCTACCACCAGTCGCTGCCCTAGCTCGCGTTCGATAATACACTCGCGATTCTGAGGCAGCTCGAGACGAGCTCATGTCTTCTGATTTTGGTTTTAGGAAAGGGGAATGACTTCGTTAAATTGAAATGAAGAGGAAGCTGGTTGTTTTCTTTTTGAACGAAAAGGAACGAGGAATTTTGTTTCGGCCATAGATTCGATTGCGAACGAAAGTTGTTTTTTTTCTTCGTTTTGTTTATTTACTTTGAACTGAGGAGGGAGATAGGGATGGGTTGCGTGATTTTCGTATCGTGATTGCAGGCGTGTTTTAAGGCTGAAACTAAGGGAAGAAAAGTTTTTAAACGTAAATGTTTAAATAAAATTTTAAATTTAAATCTCGATAAAAACTTCAATGCATTTTCTTGTCGTATTCTCACATACGAACTCCGAAAAATACGAAACTTGAAATCTGACAATAATTCGACATTACGGACCCAATGGAACTGGTTTCGTCGAATTCCTAGACTGTTTGAAAATTGACTAGTTTATAAATATCGGTTCGAGTGATTATTTTCAAAACTGAACAAAACAGTTCGAAATTTAATTCTGAAGCTTCTATCATCTTCAGTATTATCAATACGAATTTTAAAAGCTTTTGAAATATTTTTCTTCGGCTTAAAATTAAAGATTCAAATTTTTATCCAGTTTCAATCGATTAAATTTTATCATTTAATTGCGGATTTCAAAATTATATCGGGGACACAAATTAAATCATCGTTCAAATATTTAAAATTAATTAAATATTCTCAATTTAATTCGTTCAAAATTCTGGGTCGTTACAAACTTCCCTCCTTAAAAGAATTTCGTCCTCGAAATTACAAGTTAGGGAAAAAGGTCCTTAACTCGTCTACTATCTTTCACAATCTAATAGTTTTATCAATTTATCACAACAAATCTCTCTACTAAAGATTCGTTATTAATTCAACTAACTTTCCAAACCTTTCATAGTTTTCAAACAATATCGTTTACTTCAAAATTCAAATTCGAGTTTAAATTCAAAATTTAAACTTTCAAATTTTCTCAAAAATTTTCTAACACTCGAAATTTTCGAAAAATTTCGCCAGCGTCTCCTTTGCGCGGCTAATACGGTACAACTACAAAACGTCCCTACGGACTCTCAGATTTCAAAAAGAAGAAGAAAAAGCCAAGCGGCTAGAGAGAAATCATCAAAAACTCATATTATAATTCAAATACGTACCTTTTCGAGCAAATTCAAATTCTCTTCAAAATTAAAATCCCAATTCCTTTACACCTGTATATCCTACTAGCCATCATATCTAGTTGCATATATTCAAACCATTTCGTACATTCAATTACAAAATTTTCAATATAACTGCTTATATTATCTCTAATTCACTATTGAAGTCATATATTCAATTTCGTTCAATTTTGCATCCCAAGATTCCATTTGAATTCAATTCCACATTTCAATTTCTCATTTGAGTTAAATTTACCATTCAATTCAATTTGAATTCTATTTATCTTCCGAATATTGAATTTATCAATTATCTTTAGTTCACTTCAAACTAATCTCAAAATTTCATTTTATTTCACAAAAATCAATTTTGTTTTCAATATTCAGTTTAAATTCTAGTTCACTTCTTTTGTTCAATCATCAGATTTGTGTTTCAATTTACCACTTTGGTTAAATCTACTTGTATTTCAACTAGATTTCAATTCATTTTAAATTTAATTCGTTCAAACCTTATTCATTTGGTCCATATTTAATTTGCTTCAATATCTTTGATTCATTTATCAATCCAATTCAGATTCTCAATTTTTTTATTTAACTTTACCAAGGTCAAATTTCATCACTTAATCAGAATCACATTTCATCTTGCTTAATAAAATTGTTTAACCACTTTTAACAATTCGTTTCATTTCTATTTTCTCATTTTATAAGTTATATAACTTATATTCAAAATTACCACTTGGATTTTTTATTTATTTTATTGATTCACTTATACTTACTTTAATCCAACTTAAAATTCCTTAAGTTAAATTTATTCAATCTAAATTCACAACAACTTTGTATAAGTTATCAACTCATTTATTATTCTCATAAATACTTTTATATAGCATTCCAGAGTCTTAATAACATTTTCAAAACCATTTTTGAAAACAATTCAAATTATCCTTTGAATTTCAAAAACCAAATCCAAATTTTCAAACAACTTTCATTTAAAAACAATTTGGCAGCAATTTCTCTTTTGGAAACCCGAAAATGAACACCGATGATGCCATGGTCATCATCGGAATTATTTTCCAGCGACCGAAAAGAGTTTAGAGCTTTTCATTTCTTCAAAACACCTTTCAAACCTTCGAAATCCATTTTCAAATCAAAAATGATTTAAACTTTCCAAATCTCCAAAATTTTCAAATTCTTTTTAAAACATTTCCAAAATCTTCTCTGGAATTCCGTTTCAAATTACAAATCACATTTATAATTTATATTCTTACATTTCATTTGTATGTGAATTTATTTTAACTTTGGAGTTATAATTTCAATTTCTTATCCAACTTCATATAATGATAACATTTCAGCATTATCACTTTCCTAACATCCATGCAACCATATATTATGATAATTCATAGAAAAATCATATCTTTTCTATACAAAAATAGATTTGGGTAAAATTATTTCATTTACCCTATTCAAAACAATACTGTGCCAAACTGTTCTATTCGAGTGTTTAGAAACCCCTTCGATACAGTTTTGCAAGACTGTGCCGACGAAGGTTCATATACCACTCAATAAACCAATCATCACAATACAAAACAATTTTATATTAAATAACAAATACGCGCTCATATCTATAATTACACTCAAACTCATTCTAGAGTACTACTGACTCTATCTCTAATGAGTAACACCCAACAGAGCAGGGTTGTCGCTTAACCATATGCTCTGATACCACTTTGTCACATCCCGAAATTTTCGACTTTCGAAAATTCAACATCGATACTCACTTTATCGACTGCTGAGCCATCGAATGCCGGAAACCCGAAAAGTTATGGTTTTAAGAAAGAAGAAAAGTAAGAAGAAGAAGAAAAGAGAAGAAGAGAGAAGGAGAACAACACATCAACAGATACAGAAGCAGGAAACAATATCAGAATCTCACATATCGCAGCGGAACAATATATATTAGATAAATGAATATCATTTAAAAACAAAAGAATTATATCTGTTATTACATTACATCACATCATATCATCAGAGTCAATAAACAACAATGGACAATTATATAAACTTGTCCTCATACAGAATACACAGCGGAATAAATACTATCAGATACAAATACTACGTCTCGACCTCCAGCTTATCTCCAAAGCTCCAGAATATCCAGAATATCCTGATAATCTAACTCTAGACTGCCCGTGTGGAAATTGGTGGGCACCCAGAGTTTAGAAGGGAACAATAAACTCCGAGTCAGTCATGGTGACTGGTGTGAGATCGTAAAACAGTTATTCTTTAAAACAACAACAGTAAATTTTAAAGTCAATTCGAAATGCTTTTAGAAAATGAAACTACCATAAGACCTCCCACCACACACACAATGCAAACGCAGAATTGGAGGAGATTTCTTCTTATGATAGTCAAAGATGCTTACTACGCAAAATCAAATCATTTTTTTTGATATTATTATTAGTGCATAGTGTAGAAAACATTTCAAAAGTATAATATTAATCTTAGCCAGCATAGGCATTCCGCACTTATGCCTACTATAGCTACCATCCAAACAGTGGTGACCACCATAAGTGAATGATAGGTTCTACAACTAAAACCGTACAAGATCGTATTGTTTCTTTGGATTTCCAACAAATGGTCAGGCTAAGGAACTTCCTATCCACGATGGGTACGTCCCTGGAATAGACGACCCGAGAAATAACCTAACATTACGGTTAGATCTCTGCCAACACAAGGCCGGGTTACCTCTGCAAAAATAGGTAACTACTGACACGCGTATGCCATCCCCCGATCGTCACCGATCTTCCCGAGGATCCCCGATTTCCAACAAACCACATAGAAAAAATAATGCAGTAACCACAGAGGTTAAGTATCTGGGCTCCATACCATGATACCACCTTTATCCAGAAGGAATGACATACACTAAGGGGCGCTACTCCCTAGAACCTTGCTGCATCCTTCCTGTTTCGACCATTTCCGGGGTGTGAGGCTCGATGAAGTCTCGTCCACAAAGCTACGCTTTCTATAAAAAGCCCTGCTTCGGGTCAAACAAAATGATCAACCTATGATCACAAAGATATAAGATCAAACAAATGATCATATCGCAAATGATCAAACACTGATCATTTCACAGCAACACTCAGTATGCCACGTTACCAAATTGGGATATATCGCTGATAAATTTCAACTACATAACCTCTGAGCTCGTACGTCTCAGAGAAGGGTGTTAAGCTAAGAGAATAAATTCTCCGCCACCAACAGAAATGTATTTGAAAGAAATCAGCTTTATATCTCAAATTGTAACGTCAGACACACAATCCATACAAGTCTGTTCCGGGATCGAACAGAACCGAAGGCACTTCTCACGAAGCCCTTGCATTTCCGGATAATTTTCAATCACGTCAGGATTTCCCGTCACTAAGGGTGATAAAAACCTCTAAATCGAAGATCAGTCGATGTAGAGTAACTCGACGGTAATCCTTCCGTTTTCAAAAATATCCGGTCTTCAACACCGGTCTTCGAATGCGATTCAAAACGACGTATCACATATTCGGAATGGGTTATACGACCCCATGGTCCTTTCCCGGCTAACCCGAATAGTGAGCGATTATTCAAAAATAAGTGTGGCATTCAAATTCATCCAATTCACAACAAATACCTACTCAAGGTAATTATTGATAGTCGGTTATTTAACTATCAATAAAGATGCGCGACATCATCAGATTCCAAATAATTTTCCAAATTATTTCATCTTCAAAAATAGGTTTACTAGATATAAAATTTCCACACTTAACCATTCGAAAAACAATTTCAAATCAATTTTCCACACTTCAAAAATAAATCAATATTTATTTTTTTAAACAGCTTCGCTTTCTTCTATAAATTCCGTATTGAATTTATACTTTCGAATATCTACTGATATTCGATTTTCAAATCGTTTTCAATCTTCAATTTCAATTTATCTTTAAGAAGATAAATTCTCAAAACATTTTATTTCATTTTGGAAAACATTTCCATACTTATTTAAAAATAAGTCAGCAATTCACAATTCATTTATTTTCAACACTTGGAAAATATTCGATATACTTAAATCAAATTAAGTATATATATATTTCATTCTTTTAAGGAAATCATTTACTTTGACGACATTTATTTGAGTCAAAACGAATGTTACGTAAAACATCGTTACGACGACTCAAAACCACTAGTATAGGGATTTGAAAATTAAGATAGATATTTAAATCCCAATACTACATAAAAATATTTCCTTTCGGAAATCATTTACTATAACAACAGTGTTATAGTCTACCATTTCCTTATTTTTCTCGAAAACGTCTATTTCAACAATGAATGTTGAAATCTATGATTTCGATAGTTCACACGTTTTAAAACATCTTTTAAAACAATTAACTTCACTTCAAATATCACTTTTCCAAAATTTTATCATTTTTACTTAACAATATATTCACTGCCCAAAATCGTGAATATACTTCACAAATTACATTTCACTATTTTCTACACGTTTTTATTTTCAATAATAATTCGCTATCCAAAATCGCGAATATATCCCCTTTAACAATCTTTTAGATTTAATTTATCACATTCAATTGATTTCTAATTTATAAAACAACGTTTATAAATTCTATTTCCATTTTAATACCAACTTCGACTTATAAATCTTCTTTTATCAACTTCTATATTTATCTTATCAAAATAAGCGACTTTGGGTTTATAAACAACTTTTATAAATCCCAATTCTATTTAAAAAAAAACTTCAATACCAAATCAATCTCAATATTGATTTCTAATTTTATTTATCACTACTAAGTGAATTCCTTATTTTTTTCAAATTATTCAATATTAGGTTTTAAAATGGATCCTTCAAATTGAAATCATTTTACATTTGATTTCACAGCTTACTTCAATTTACCAATTAAATTTCTAATTGGATTTCCAACTTATCTTCTTTTAAATAAATTTCTTTTAAAGAAAATAAATTTCAATCGTTTCTTTCAATCTATTTAAAAATCCAAATTCTTAAATTAAAATTTTCAATTTATAATCACGATTATACGAAATTCATTTATTTAACATTTTCACTTTATTCTGGAAATAAATTCGATAAGATTATAAAAATTAACTTTTTATACTTTAAAATTCCTTGCTTCAAAATTTATTCAATTTCTAAAATTAATTCACTTAGAAATTTATATTTTGATTTCAAAAATTCAATTCCGTTTATTTTTGGAATCTAATGATGTCAAAACATCCATTCAGCTAAATTTTAGCTTTCAAACCATTTCCAGATATCAATATGATTAATAGCATCACTATAATCATTCACAGATTCATATCACAATAGAAATAAATTCAATCAATGTGAGGGGTCCAGTTGGATCCCTCCAACCTGTTTCCCTACATCCAAAGATGTTAGCACAATACCAATTCCGCTCCAGTACGGAATTATCGCGGTATATAGGTTTTTATAAATCCGCTTACTAACGGCGCAATAGGGTCTCATCCGCTATACGAGGCGGGAAATCATCAATCCAATATATACATATGCCAATATGTATATATTGCTATATATATAGATATATCCTATAATATCTAATATCACATCAATAGCAATCAATAACTGCAAAAATTCCACATTCAATTTTCGAGTGAGAAGATCTCACCTTAGCTATTTATTTTGCCATCCCATTTCCATTCTTGACTCGATTTTCTTGATTTATACCTTGTATAATATTATACAAATTAATTAACATTCGAACCAATCAAATAACCAATTTTCCGTTCTTGATTGTTTAATTAATTTATAATTTCATTCAAACCAATTTTTCTTAAATAAGTTTATTTAGCTATAAATAAATTTAAAACTAAATTCTTTTTTTTCTTATATATATATCCAAATTGAAAAATCTGCTCATATCCACAAAACTGTTCTATATAGATAAAAATCAAATCTTTTTATAGAAGTCCCTAATTCTTTCCAAAGTCTTATCTAAATATATACTTGTATTTATATCATCTTGTTTTAATGAAATTTTAACAATTGTAGTTTTCTAAAATTATGTATGTATATATTTATTGTAAAAACAGAATTTTTTTCTTTCCTTTACTGCAAATTCATTCACGTATACATATATATGTATACACTTCAAAAACTAAAATATACCTTATTGAAAATCATTTCTCTGTCTGTATAAGTATTTACGAATATATATTTATTTACGTATAACCTAAATAAAAATAAAAATTGAAACAATCAATTCAATACCTTACTGCCTCGCCAAAACGACCTTCGCAATTGACTTGAACGCCCTCCAGAAACTTGCGATCGCCACCGTAACGAAGACGAAATCGTGATTCCCATCTGAACGTGTCGCTGGCAATTCCATTGCGCACGAACTGGAGAGAACAACTACGTTCGAACGAATGTCCCCTTGCCGAAGTTGCCGCAATCTCCACGAATATCACCATCTCCTCGAATGACATCGCCGCCAACGATCGCCTGAAGTCGAACCCTAGAACGCCTCGCGTACCATCATTCAGTGAGACTCCGCCGTGGTCGCCGTTGTCACCACTCTGCTTTGGATCGCCGACCCCTATTAGCGACGCTTGCACGCGCGCCACCACTGTCGCTCGCGAATCCCAATCCTCTCCGCCTCGAACCCACTGCGCCTCCGCACGAGATCGTGCTACCACCAGTCGCTGCCCTAGCTCGCGTTCGATAATACACTCGCGATTCTGAGGCAGCTCGAGACGAGCTCATGTCTTCTGATTTTGGTTTTAGGAAAGGGGAATGACTTCGTTAAATTGAAATGAAGAGGAAGCTGGTTGTTTTCTTTTTGAACGAAAAGGAACGAGGAATTTTGTTTCGGCCATAGATTCGATTGCGAACGAAAGTTGTTTTTTTTCTTCGTTTTGTTTATTTACTTTGAACTGAGGAGGGAGATAGGGATGGGTTGCGTGATTTTCGTATCGTGATTGCAGGCGTGTTTTAAGGCTGAAACTAAGGGAAGAAAAGTTTTTAAACGTAAATGTTTAAATAAAATTTTAAATTTAAATCTCGATAAAAACTTCAATGCATTTTCGTGTCGTATTCTCACATACGAACTCCGAAAAATACGAAACTTGAAATCTGACAATAATTCGATGTTACGGACCCAATGGAACTGGTTTCGTCGAATTCCTAGACTGTTTGAAACTTGACTAGTTTATAAATATCGGTTCGAGTGATTATTTTCAAAACTGAACAAAACAGTTCGAAATTTAATTCTGAAGCTTCTATCATCTTCAGTATTATCAATACGAATTTTAAAAGCTTTTGAAATATTTTTCTTCGGCTTAAAATTAAAGATTCAAATTTTTATCCAGTTTCAATCGATTAAATTTTATCATTTAATTGCGGATTTCAAAATTATATCGGGGACACAAATTAAATCATCGTTCAAATATTTAAAATTAATTAAATATTCTCAATTTAATTCGTTCAAAATTCTGGGTCGTTACACTAATTTATTATCCATTTTCAATTTCCAAATCTCAAACCCATTTTGAGATCACTCATAACTCCCATTTAAATTAACCATTTAATTACCCAAGTTAAATTTAAATTTCATCTTGAAATTTCCAATTCAAGTTATTTATTCAAACTTATTTAACTTCCTCCAAGTTAAATTTACTTAATCCGGTCGACTTTCCACAATTTGAATTCCCATTCAAATTTTAAACTTCAGATTAATAGTTTTTCCCCTTTTAAGTTTAAAAAAAACTTACTTTACTGTGGGTTTCACATCACATTCCAATTTAAAACTCAACACTAAGTGTTTATTTCAAATCATCATTGGTATTATGTATATTCCTCATATATACATTTTCTTTATACACCAAGTTATACTTTAAATTTTTAAACCACCTTTGGTTTTAATTCAAAACAAACTTCTTTAAAACAATTTCAAGTTTTCTGGATTTAGATTTAAAATTTCATAATTTTAAATTATCTTCAATTCCAATTTATAAGTTATACTCACTTAAATGTTTACTTCCCTAAAACATTTCTTTTTTTCTTAATCATTAACAACATTCATTATTAAACACAACTACCATTTATGATAATAACCAAGGTTATCATATCTGGAAACCAATTTATTATTATCTTTATTTCTACAAATTCAAGATTTTAATTTCAGTTTGGATTCATTTCAAACTGAACTTTATTCAATTTTAATTTGGTTGTATTACTATTACCACTTAATTTAATTCCAATATTTTAACAACCAATTTCTTTATATTTATTAGAAAGAAATATCATTTTATATATCAAAATATATTCTTATATAAAATCATTTAAAATCTTTATATATAAAAATAACAAGTACGCTCTCATATATATATACACTCAACTCGTTCTAGGGTACCATTGACCCTATCCTTAACGAGTAATCCCAACAGAGCCAAGGTTCTCGCTTAACCTTCAGCTCTGATACCAACTGTAACGACCCGAAAATTTCGAACCCGAAATTTCTAGATAGTTAGAAGAAAAAGAAAAGAGATAGAAGAAAGAACAGAACAAGGCACAGATTCTCACATTCGCAGCGGATCAAAATACAATATCAAATAATAATATCAGTTATACAAAGAAAACGGTATCAGTCAATTACATTTTTATACATCAGAGTTACAACATTTCACAATCACTATACAGTTAAAATAACTCGTCCCAATAATTAACAATATATCACACTCCATACGTTCCTGCCATCCAGCTCGCCTCCTGAGCTCCAGAACGTCCTTACCTGAAATCTGTAATACTCGGTCTGACCCGAGCATTACATCAAAGTAACACCCGGGTCAGGCTGGAAACCAGCGTGAGTAAACTCATCCAACATGAAATTTCAATCCATAGATCTTACATAAAATCGGGATAACTCGTATCTTCTACGAGTTCTTACTTATTATATTCAAACAATTTATTTCACAAAATAATATCTAAGTATCGTTACTTAGTTCAAAAGATCCAGATTACTCGATTTATTTCATTCCAGCCTATTCGATTTACAAAACAAATCTATAAAGAATTATAGATTACAAATCGAAGTGGTTTCATGTATATTTCTGATACCCGACCCCGGTCTCTTCGAATCAAAAGTCATCCTTTAAACCATGATTTTTCAGTTAAACAATTTAATTTAAATTCAGGATATCATATTCATATAACAAATCTATCACAGATAGATAACTTACATTATCACAATTCATCCAAAACATCTCATCTCACAATCACATATCAGATATATCAACTAATCCAAGGCATCTAATATCATTCAACCAATCCATAACAAGTCAATTCATTCTTAATTAATTTAATTAATCTCTAATTAAATTATTTACTAACCTTTAATTACTCGGATTACCTTAATCCATCTTACTTAACATTAATTAATTATAAATTAATTAATCATTTCTTAATTATTTATCTTAATTAATCTTCCTTGATTAATTATTCCTTAATTACAATAAGTAATTATTCTTTACTTACCCCTTTTTATTAATCATTCTAGATTAATTTCTTTTTAATTACATTAAGTAATTAGCCTTTAATTAATTATATAAACGAATTAACCTTAACCATTTAATATAATTAAACTTTAATCAATCCCATTAAGTAATTAATTAATAAATAAATGATCCTTTAATTACTTCCATTAATTAATTATTCTTTAATTAATTACCTCAATTAATCCATATTTAAATCATTTAAAATAAATTAATTATTATCTATTCTTAAATCATTTAAAATAAATGAATTATCCTTATTAATTTCACATATTAATTTTCTTTCACTAATCAACCCTTAATTAAGATAAATTCTCTATTTTACAATTGATTTATTAAATCCTTATCATTTAAACTTTATTTAAAATAAACATTTAAGAAATCAATTAAAATTTACACATCTAATTTAACTTCTAAAATCATTTGAACTTTAAAAGTTTATTTAATAAATTTTAATACAAAAATCATATTGAAAATCTATGTTTTTATCTTTTAAAAACTTATTTATTAATTATATAAAACTTGTTAAAACAAATTTTCTAGAAAACAAATTAGTTTAATAGTTAAAATCTTGTTTATCTTTGTTTTTAAAACTCAGAACATTATAAATATAAAACTTCTTTTGCTTTAAAACTTAAAACAATTGCTGTTTAATTTCCTCTCGACCAACTCACCACTAACCCGAGTAAAGCACTCAAAAACTCGAAGCAACTCTCGAGTCATTCCCATTTCAACCCACTACTTCCCTGCTTCGAGTCAAACTCGACTTTTCCCCGATATAAAACCCGAGACCTGCTTTTCTTCCCCAAATCCAATATCCCAAATGCACACAGTCGTTCTCGTGCACGTGCACACCTTCACCGATCGACGACGAACTACGACCAGGCCTCCGACAAGTCACCTTCCACCATGACATCACGATCGACCACCATTTTTTTCTCGATTCGATCGAAATCGAATTTTAGCGATTCGAACCCATCAAGCTTGAAACGACATCGCCAGAAAACGTTCGTCTCCGATGATCTATGTCACGATAAACTTCGCCACCTTCGCCATAGCTACGTCTCGTCCACCAGCATCTCTAGAACGTTACTCGAACGACTCCGGTCATGTTTTAACAACTCGAAACCCATTTGAACATCACGAAAAAAAACAGGGTGTTAAACCCTATTTCATCAATTTCTGGTCAACTCACTCAATAATAAAATTCTAGGACATTTTTCCTATGATCATTGACGCTCCCTCAGTCATCGTGCTCAACGTCGACGTCGAACTCGCCGTCGTTCGCCATTATTTGACAAAAATGTCAGAAACCAAGAAACCCAGATATCTCAGAAATTCCCCAATTAAAAATTATGATATAAGCATTAAAATTCATCATTTCCTAATTGTAATTCAATTATAAAATCAAAAACTAGAATTTGAATTTATAAATTTTGGCCCAAAATTGATTTCCTTACTGTAATATGAAAAATGAGCTAATCATTCAAGTTAAAATCCTATAACTAATTTTAACTGATAGATTACTTGATTTCAAACAATTTCCATTTACAATTCAAAGGCTAACAATGCTTAGATGAGGAGATATTGGTTTTATTAAGAGATAAAGTCAGTTATCACTATACAGAGGCTAAATTATATTTATACAGGCATTCAAATATAACTATACAAACATGCATACATTTCCATCCATTTCTACGAACATTTCAGATAATATTACTATATAAATCACCACATATCATGTGTTAATCTGATTTTAAAATAAGTTTTACTCACTTGCAATTGTTTGAACAGAGAAGCCTGGAAAGTTTGAAATCTGGAAACTTGATTTTTGAACTGCATTTGCTACGTGATTGGTTTGAGTTGAATCTGAACTTGAACTTTTAGTTTGATATTTGAGTTGAATACATGTTGAGTTGATCTGCTACTTGAATCAACTATGATTGCTCAGGTTTGAGATTGAAACAGTTGAAGTTGCTATAGTTTTTAGTTTTGATTTCCTTTGCTGGCTTTAGTTTGAAAATTGGAAGATAGTTTGTGTTTTGATTTTTATTCTCTGATTTCTTTCTCAGGTTTTATCACCTCCTTGATCTGGTTTTCTTTTTCTTATTTTAGATTTTAGAATGAAGATAGGAAAAGAAAATGAAAAGGAGAAACATATGTTTATATAAGTTAAATTAGATTTTATTTAAAATAAAAGAAAATTAAAAATAAAGATGACACTTGTCATTCTCCTTATCTATTTTGTTAACACATATGCTTAGATAATATTATTAGCTTACACTTGTAATACTACATGCAAAAATATATTTTTAAATGTTAATAAGGTTTTTTTTTAAAATAAATTCCTAATAACAAAATACATCTTTTAACTTATATAAATGAAATCTTTTAAAAGAAAATATAATAAAACAAACTATATTTCTACAAAAATCATATATACATATTTTTAAATCAAATATATATATATATCTATCCTTATTAATTTCAATTCAAATCCAAGAATTTAAATTCAAATTTAATTTAAAATCAACTCAAATATAAACAAACACAAAATTCAATTTGTAAAAGGATAATTTTATTTTAAAATTTATTTATAGCTATATATATAAACAGCATATTATTATCATTGTTTGAAATATTAATTTTGCCAATTTAAATAATTATAAAAGAAGATCATTAAACAAATATTATCAACTAAATATTTATCTAGATATTTATAAGTCAGTATTTATTATAGTTCAAATTCATCTATATACATATCCAGATATATTCTAATTATCAGAATTTCATTTATTAATCCAAATAAAATCAGTATTTCTATTAATTATCCCAGTTAATTATCAATTAACAGATGTTCCAAAATCCGGGTTATCACATATTGGCATATGTATATATTGGATTGATTGATTTCCCGCCTCGTATAGCGGATGAGACCCTATTGCGCCGTTAGTAAGCGGATTTTTATAAAAACCCATATACCGCGATAATTCCGTACTGGAGCGGAATTGGTATTGTGCTAACATCTTTGGATGCAGGGAAACAGGTTGGAGGGATCCAACTGGATTCCTCAAACTGTATTTATTTATTTACAGATATATTGATATAGATCTGTTATCATATTGATATATGATATTGACTGTTGTGATGGACTAATTGATGGGTTGCATCATCGGATTCAGCTTTTGATGTTTAAAAAGGATTTTTTTAAGTGATTTTTGAAAATAAACGTTTTATTAAATTTTTGAAGTGATTTATTTTAAATAAATAAACGTTCAGATTTTAAAGTCATAAAAGTTATATTTTTGTGAAATAAAACCCAAGTGTCATTTTTGAATAAATAGTTGATTTATTTAAAAAAAAAGGGTTTAAATTGAGTTTTTCACAGTATTATAAACGGTCTATTTAAAGGATTTAAAAAGTCGATATTTATAAATCTAAAACATTGGAATTTTAAACGAGCTTTGTAAGTGTTAGAACAAGACGAAATAAAAATTCGTAAGTGAATGAAATTTATAAATTGTGAAGTATAAATTGAATAGATGTGTAGAATAAAAGATTTATAAGTAATAAACTTATAAATTAGATTGTTGCACTTAGATGGAATATGAATAGAATTGGCTAGTAAAAATGATTTGGCAAGTTGAAATTGTTATGAAGTATGAACGTGATTTATAAACGTTGTTTTATAAATCCAAGACCAATTGAAATTGATAAGTTAAACATAGAAGTTTAATAAAGGAGATATATCCGCGATTTTGGATAGTGGATAATCATTGAAATAAAAATGTATAGAAAATATTTAAATGTGGTTAGTGAAGTATATTCACGATTTTGGACAGTGAATATATTGTTAAGTAAAATGGATATGGTTTTGGAAAAGTGATATATGAAATGAAGTAATTGTTTTAACGATGTTTTAAAACGTGTTAAATATCGAAATCATAGATTTCAACATTCATTGTTGAAATAGACGTTTTCGAGGAATAAGGAAATGATGAACTATAACACTGTTGTTATAGTAAATGATTTCCGAAAGGAAATGTTTTTATGTAGTATTGGGATTTATATATCTATCTAAATCCGAATCCCTATACTAGTGATTTTGAGTCGTCGTAGCAATGTTTTACGTAATATTCGTTTTGACTCAAATGAATGTTGTTATAATAAATGATTTCCTTAAAGAATGAATATATACTTAATTTGATTTAAGTATATCGGATATTTTCCAAGTGTTGAAAATAAAAGATTTGTGTAATACTTATTATTAGATAAGTATGGAAATGTTTTCCAAAATGAAATGAAACGTTTTGAGATTTTATCTTCTTAAAGATAAAATGAAGTTGAATATTGAAATCGATTTGAAAATCGTATATCAGTAGATATTTTGAAAATATAAATTCACTATGGAATTTATAAAGGAAAGGGAAACTGTTTGGAAAAATAAACGTTGATTTATTTTTGAAATGTGGAAATTTTATATCTAGTAAAAGATATTTTTGAAGATGAAATAATTTGGAAAATTATTTGGAATCTGATGATGTTGCGCATCTTTATTGATAGTTAAATAACCGACTATCAATAATTACCTTTAGATAGGTATTTGTTGTGAATTGGATGAATTTGAATGCCACACTTATTTTTGAATAAGCGCTCACTATTCGGGTTAACCGGGAAAGGACCATGGGGTCGTATAACCCATTCCGAATATGTGATACGTCGTTATGAATTGCATTCGAAGACCGGTGTTGAAGACCGGATATTTTTGAAAACGGAAGGATTACCGTCGAGTTACTCTACATCGGCTGATCTCCGATTTAGAGGTTTTTATCACCCTTAGTGACGGGAAGTCTGGACGTGATTAGAAATTTATCCGGATATGCAAGGGCTTCGTGAGAAGTGCCTTCGGTTCTGTTCGATCCTGGAACAGACTTGTATGGATTGTGTGTCTGACGTTACAATTTGAGATATAAAGCTGATTTCTTTCAAATACATTTATGTTGGTGCCGGAGAATTTATTCTCTTAGCTTAACACCCTTCTCTGAGACGTACGAGCTCAGAGGTTATGTAGTTGAAATTTATCAGCGATATATCCCAATTTGGTAACGTGGCATACTGAGTGTTGCTGTGAAATGATCAGTGTTTGATCGTTTGCGATATGATCATTTGTTTGATCTTATATCTTTGTGATCATAGGTTGATCATTTTGTTTGACCCGAAGCAGGGCTTTTTGAGAAAGCGTAGCTTTGTGGACGAGACTTCATCGAGCCTCACACCCCGGAAATGGTCGAAACAGGAAGGATGCGGCAAGGTTCTAGGGAGTAGCGCCCCTTAGTGTATGTCATTCCTTCTGGATAAAGGTGGTATCATGGTATGGAGCCCAGATACTTAACCTCTGTGGTTGCTGCAAAAATTTATTTCTTTGAGGTTGTTGCGAATCGGGGATCCTCAGGAAGATCGGTGACGATCGGAGGATGACATACGCGTGTCAGTAGTTACCTATTTTTGCAGAGGTAACCCGGCCTTGTGTTGGCAGAGATCCGGTTAGGTTCTCGGGTCGTCTATTCCAGGGACGTAACCATCGTGGATAGGAAGTTCCTTAGCCTGACCATTTGTTGGAAATCCAAAGAAACAATACGAGCCTTTACGATTTCAATTGTATAACCTGTCTCCTCAGGAGGCAGCTATAGCAGGCATAATATAATGGTACCTATGCTGGCTAAGATTTATATTCTACTTTCGAAATGTTTTCCACTATGCACTAATAATAATATCAAAAAGAATTTGATTTTTGCATAGTAAGCATCTTTGACTATCATAAGAAGAAATCTCCTCCAAGTCTGCGTTTGCATTGTGTGTGTGGTGGGAGGTCTTATGGTAGTTTCATTTTCCAAAAGCATTGCGAATTGACATTAAAGTTTTCCTGTTGTTTATTTTAAAGAATAACTGTTTTACGATCTCACACCGGTCACCATGACTGACTCGGAGTTTATTGTTTCCCTTCTAAACTCTGGGTGCCCACAAATTTCCTGTAACGACCCGGGAATTTCGACCTTGAAATTTCCAGATAGTTATGAAAAAGAAGAAAGAGATAGAAGGAGAAGAAGAAGAAATACTAAAACACAGTTTCTCACATTCGCAGCGGATAAAATATAATATCAAATAATATTCTTTACACAAAGAAAACTGTATCAGTCAATTACATTTTAATATATCAGAGTTACAACCATTTATACATGAACTGGACAGTTATACAACTTGTTCCAGACTACAAACTATACAGACTACACAGTCTCATATATACAGCGGAATACTCCATACGTTCCTATCATCCAGCTCGCCTCCTGAGCTTTCGAACGTCCTTACCTGAAAATCTGTAATACTCGGTCTGACCCGAGCATTACATTAAAGTAACACCCGAGTCAGGCTGGAAACCAGCGTGAGTAAACCCATATAATTTGAAATACTAAGTTATAAAACTTATTTGAAAACCAGGGTAACTCGTATCTTCTACGAGTTCTTACTTATTATAGTCAAACAATTATTTCACAAAATAATATCTAAGTACCGTTACTTAGTTCTAATGGCCCAGATTACTCAATTTATTTCATTCTAGCCTATTCGATTTACAAATCAAATCTATAAAGAATTATAGATTACAAATCGAAGTGGTTTCGGGTATTTACTGATACCCGACCCCGGTCTCTTCGAATCCAATTTCATCTTTAAGCCAAGTTGTTTAAGTAAACAATTTAATTAGATTGAGTATAACATACGCACAAAGAAATCTATCACGGATATCTAATTAAATAAATGATTCACACTTATTAACAAATCCATCCAACCATTTCATATTACAGCACAACACAAATTACATATCAGAGATATCAACAAACCAAGGCATTCAATTCAGTTTTATCATTCATAAGCAAGATTAATAGTCATACAATTCCTGATTAATTTAACTTAATCTCTACATAAATTAAATTAATTACTTTAATTACTTTTTAAAATCCTGCTTACTTAACATTAATTAATTACAACCCATTTATTATTATTTTAATTAATTAATGAAATTAATTAATCATCCTTTAATTACTTGCATTAAGTAAATATCCTTTAATTACATTAATTAAACAATTATCCTTTAATTAATTACATTAAGTAATCATCCTTAAATTTTGAAAACACTTAGAGATTTAATTAAATAATTAACCTAATATTTAATTATTCAATACCAAAACAATTTATCTTAGCTTTAAAGTTTTAATCTATGAACTTTCTTGACAAACTTGATAAATACTTTACTTAGAAAACCCTGGTCAATATTTACTTTTGAAAACTTGTTTAATAAATTTACTTTGAAACTTGCTCATTTTCTTTTACCTTTGCTTTTAAAATACTCTTCACAATTTACTTGTTTTTAAAAATTGTTAATACTTTAATTTGGGAAATTTGTTCACTAAATTTACTTTTACTTTAAACCTGCATTCCTTGTTTCTTCTATTTTTTTCTGGTATATTTTAAAACCTGGTAACAACAAAACCCAACCCGAGCCCAAAATAAACTACCCGAACAATCACTCGAGAAAACCCGAGGCAACGCCTCTACTTTCCCGAGCTCCAACCAGCACAGAAATCGCCTGACACAATTGATAACTCGTGCACGTGCACACGAGTTCACCATCGCTCCGGCCAGCCTCGCTGACGTCAACGGATCATCGACGACCTCCCATAAAATCTCGACCATCCAGATCATCAAAAACAAACTGGAAATCAAAAACGAGCAAACAAGCAACCCCTGGAACCAAACCTGATCACTCAAATCCACCTCGTGTTGTCTCCTCCGGCCACCAGATGGTTCGACACCCCGACAAAACCTTCGCCGTAGACCTACGCTCCTATCCCACCTACTCCAACCAAGTATGATGCACCCTCGTCATCGCGATGAGCCGAGAACATCGTCTAACCCATCAGTGCTTAAAACCCTACAATGACGTCGACGAGCCACCTCGTCGATCTAAAAATTCTTCAACCATTTTTCCGTTGATCTCCTCCACCCACGCTTCCTCCAGCACCAGGCCCGAAGCCTATCTTCCCTCTAATCGTCGGGAAACGTTGAAACCCCCAATATCGATCAACTCGCGAATTCCCATCATTCCCACACTTAAAAATCACACTATTATTATCAAAATTCCTAAATTTCAAGTGCGAATCCAGTTATATAATTAAAACTTGCAAAATTAAAAATCGAATTTCAGTCTTGAATTTTATTTCTCTGTAATTTCTTCTTTTAGAAATATTCACCCAATATATTTATCTGAGACTATTTAAAAAAAATAACACCCATACAAACATCTTTCCTTTATAGATCATAGCCAGAAATTGTGTAGATGAAGAGATATGAGTTTCTTAAGGTTGCTTGAGCCTGTAATTTATGAACAGAGTTTGAATATACATACACATAGACATGCACAGGTATTTATTCACATTTTATACATGTAACATATAAATCTATACATGCAAACATTTCTACTGAAATTATTTATCTTATGCAACAAACAGATAAACTTCCAAGCATAAGTTTACTCACCTGTTATTTTAAAACAGAGAACAGCTTCTCATTTTTGATCTTGAATCTGTTGTATTTGATTTGGATCTTCTTAGTTGATCTGAGACTTGAAATTCTTGAGTTGAATTTGAACTTGAATTGAATCTTGAATTTTATTTTTGCTTAATTGTTCATATTGAGTTGATCTTTGCTCTGGGATCAAGTTTGAGATGCTTTGATCTATTGTTTGATTTTATTTTCTTTGATTCTTTTTCTCAGGTTTATGTTTCCAGGTTTTGAAAGTGAGGAGAAAAATGAAAACCTGGTTTTCTTTTCTGATATTTATTTACATAAATTTTTTAAATGAGAATTGTTTGCCATTTGTAAAATTGTATGCTACTTAACTTACATTTGTCTCTTGCATGAACTCTAACTTACAAATGTATAAAGCCCTTATTTATATGTATCTTATGTTTTATTAATTTGTTTTTATGTTTTTAAATTATATATGTACTATACTTAGTACATGTGTAAATTAGAAAGAAAGAAACATTAATTCTTTTTATTAAATCTTGTTTACATGTTATACTTAAGTTGTCTCGTGTTATTTAAATTGACAAATATATATATATAAGTACTAGAGTTAAAAATGCAGAATTCAACTTTTAAAGAACTCTTGAAAATTATCATATAAATTTTCAAAACATAACTTCCAATTCATTATATATATATATTATGATTAGAAAATCATTTTATTAGCCTTGAAAAGATAAAACTTGCAAAATTAAATTATTATATTAATATGTTTACACTTATGATTTTCAACATCATGGAGTTTTGTATATATCTTATTAATATATATGTTAGTAAACTATAAAATTTATTATTTCTAGATATTTGTACTTCAATATTTATTATAGATTCAAATTTATTATATTTTCAGATATCAGAATTTAATCTGTTCAACTGAATAAACCAGTTAATTATCCAATTATCATATGCCTAAAAATCCGGGTTATCACATTCCTCCGCCCTTAGAATCTTTTCGTCCTCGAAAAGGAACGAAGCCAGAATTTTAATTATTCTACTATTTCAGTTAAATTACTCTTTGATCAATTTCAACTATAAACTCTTTCATTAAAAATTTTAAAACACTTTAAAATTTATATAATATTACCAAAATAGTTTTATAAAATACTTTTTATAACTCGATGTCTCACAAATCCATCCTTGTTCTCACAGAAATTCGGTCATACGTTGATCAGGCGTAAGACTGAAAATCTATAAGTACATAGCGGACCCGTTTTCAACACCCAGTGTAAAATACTTGGAAAATAATTTATTGAAATTATAGAAAACATTTTTTGAAAATAGAGGAAATATCTTTGGTGAGAATGCTCTGGAAATCATCACCCCCATCCATGGTCACAGTTACATCACGGGTTACGTTGCCATCACAGCAAAAGTCCATGTAACTGATGACAGCATGGAACCCACAACAGATCGCAGTTACATTCCAGGGTTACGTTGCCATCGCAGCAAAAGTCCATGTAACTGTTGGCTCTCAGCGGCACACACGATTTCGCTGTCAAAATGAAACTTCTCCCACATAGGTCGCAGTCTACCGATATAAAATCAAACGTAGACAGTTGGCTCTCAGCGGCGCAAACGACTTTCGCTATGTTACCATAGTGTCACAGTCTACCGATATAAAATCAAACGTAGACAGTTGGCTCTCAGCGGCACACATGACTTTCGCTATGGTCTGCAGTAGATCGCAGTGACATTGAGTTACACTGTCGTCACAGCATAACCCAAATGCCTCTGTGGGCACCAGCCCCTCGACTTTCGCTACACAAATAATCCTCAGGAACTAGTTTATTCCGGACTCCTCACAGGATTAACTTTAGAATCCCCCCTTGGGGTTCAAGGCAGTACCACCCAGTGGCACTCCTGAGAAGTTCATTTCAAGGAAGCGCCTTTTTCCCCAGAGCTATTCACAAAACACTTTATACTATATACTTATAGTATCTTCAAATCATATCCTTTATGATTTATATCAAAATCTCCTTTACACAAAATCGATATCCAAAATCGATAGTTCCAAACTTGGCTTTCCAAATTCCCAAAACTGATTTTTCTCAAAGATCAAAAGCCATTTCCAAATTCATAGGTTCTCAAAACCTTTTCCAAAATCATTCTCATAATATCCTTTATATATATAGATATATATATTGTGACGACCCGACTTTCCACTCCCGGAAAATCGCATCGACAGTAAGAAAGAAAGGGGTGAGAAATAGAAAAGAGAAGAAGAGAAAAGAAAACAACAACAGATACTCACAGCGGAAACGAAACGAAATATAATATATCACATAAATATTACATAGTATCATATACATCATCTATCAGAGTTACACAGATTACACATCACATACTAGACAGTTATAAACATCTGTCTAGTTATTACATCTCAACACAATACAGATCAATACAAAGATCAACACAGCGGAAAACTACTATCTATATCTACAACGCCGAAGCCTCCTACTCCATTTGCTCCTCCAGATTACTCGTCAAAGCTAAACCTGAATCCCTTGGCTACTCGTAAAAATTTGAGTACCCAAGAGTTTATGAAACAGAAATAAACAACTTGGGTCAGACATGGGTCTGGTGTGAGTAACAGGTTAAACTTGTTTAACTTCAAAACCTTTTGAAAGAAAAGGTATCACGTAAGACTTCCCATCAATAAATATGGGTAAGTTTTTACCTTACGCTAACCAAAACATTTGATAGGAAATTCGATTGTATTATAATAGGTCTAGGGTTTTCAAATAAATATGAAATAGCCGAAATTGTTACATTCATTAAATTCCAGCATACATAGGTATACAATCAAGTCCGTTATCACTTATTGGATTTTGGATTCCATCAATGGCAGGGCTACCGGGGTACCGCCCGTCACAGTACGTGGCCTAGATCACCGTACCGAGGATCACTCCCAATCCCCTGCAACACAAGGCCGGAACATCCCTTACTGGATAATTCCCGCACAAGATACCTCACGGTTGTCATGACCAACCGCACACACTAAGTCGATAATAGAAAGGGACATCTAGACAGAGGTCATCTTGTCCTACTTGGGTGCTACCCACTAACCTTGCTGCACCTCCCCTGTTTTAGCCATTCCCGGTTTGTGAGGCTTGAGGTCACGATTACCTTAGAAAAGAACACATTACTTAGAATGCTCATCGTCCACCTGACGATGTTCTGAAAGCATTCAATCCATACAAGTTCGTTCCGGGTTCGAACGAAACCGAAGGCATTATCTCGTTACACTCGTTTTGGAATCACCCTCAGAGTTAACGACAATAACCCTTGCACTCTAAATCTTTATCTCGAATCTGAAAGTACTATCTCCGTCAACTCATTACGGAATCACCCACAGAGTTATACTGACAAAGAATCGTTCTTACACCTCGAGTCTTCACTTGCTCCATTTGGATTTCACGACCTAACGTAAATTTGGATCGATGTGGTATTCGGGTCTCCAGACCTGGAATTCCGGTATACGGAAACCCGATCCCGGTCTCATCGAAATCCAAAGCGTATCTTTTAAGGCCAAGTTGTTTTAAAGGTTAAAACAATTTAATTCAATTATCTTTATACACTTAGAAAGATAATTCACAATAGATAATCAACATTATCATTATCATCAGATAATCTATGTTATCATAATTTAACTAAACATCCATATCACATAGCATATATCTCATCAGAGATATCAATCAAATACAAAGCATTCATTATTATCATCCATCCATAAGTAATGATTTATATTTTCTCTAATTAATTTAAAGTGAATTAAATTAATTACTTTATTTTATAAATCCTGCTTACTTAAACATTAATTAATTATAAATTAATTAATTATCCTCTAATTACCTTTTCAATTAATCATCTTTGATTAATTATCTTTTAATTACCTTCAAGTAATTTATCCTTAATTAATTACTCAAATTAATTAACCTTAACCACTTATAGTAATTAACCTTTAATTACTTCATTAATTAATTAACTATAATTAATTAAATTAATCACTATAATTAATTATATTAAACCTTAATTAATTACATTAATTAATCACTTCATTTATTAATTATACTTAATTAATCAATCTTAATTACATCATTAATTATATTAATTAATGATCCTTAATTACAAATTAATTATTAATTACTTAAATTAAATTAATTACATTAAGTAATTAAACTTTAATTAAAACACATTTATTAATCACTCTTGATTAATCTCCTTTAGTAATTAACTACTCTTAATTACTTTTATTAACTAAATTAATTATTCCTTAATTAATTTCTTAATTAATCCCTTGATTAATTATTCAAAGTAATTAACTCAAATTACTTCTATTAATACAAAACCACTTAATTAATTACTTCCAGTAATTATCTTATTATTTACATCCCTAAATAATCTTACTTTAATAATTACATTAAGTAATTATTATCAAATCATTTCTTGATTATTCTAAATTAATTAAACTTAATTAATTAACTTAACTAAATCAAATTAACTTTAATTAATTACAATAAGTAATTAATTCTTAATTACTTCCATTAAGTAATTCCATTTAAAACAAATTCTATAATTGATTATCTTAAATTAATTAAACTAATTAATTATCAAAATTAATCCTATTAATTAATTATTTAATAATCTATAGTTAATGACTTCATTGACTATTATTTAATCACTTATCTTAAGTAATTAACTTATATTAATTATTATTAATTCTAAATTAATAAACTAAATAACCAATTTATTAATTTCTAATTACTTAATTAATTAAGTATTAACCATAACTTAATTAATATTTAATTACTTTATTAATTAATTCTTAATCCTTAATAAAAAATCAAATCCTATTTAATAAATGAATCCTATTTATAAGTTAATTATTCTAAAAATAATTAATCTTAAACCTTTAAGATTAAACCTTTAATTACTTTTAAGTAATTATTTATTTCATTAATTTATTAACTATAATTAAACTTCAACAAGTTTTAAAATCAATTTAAAACCTTAAAGCAATAAATAATATTTTTCTTATAAAAGAAATTTTACAAGATTTAAACAACTTAAGTTATTAAAACAATTTCATTTAAAACTTCCTTTTATTTCAATTCTGAAATACAGATTTACATTTGATTTCAGTTTTAAGTTTAAATTTAAATTTACTTCCAATTTAAAACTTTATTTTTAAATTTAGCTATTAAAACATTTTAAGGTTGTTCAAGTATTTAAATGTTAAAATCTTATTTTATTTTGAACTGAGATTCAAATTTAACTTAAATCAGTTTTAAACTTAGACTTAAGACTTGTTTAAAACTTCTACTTAACCATTTAAATTTTGTTTTTAAAATTTTAAACAGTTTAGTTTTAGAATCTGGAAACCAGACTTACCCGAGCCTTGCTTAAATACTTCGAGTCAAAACGTACTTGACTTCGGCAATTTTTCTAATAAACTCGAGTCCAGAAAAAAAAACATAAACTCTACAACACAAAGCACTCGAGCCCACCATAATCTACTTCGAGTCGCACATCAAAAATCCCGAGTCTCCCACGAAACAACTCGAGTAACCCACTGTTAAATTCCAGACTTCACCAGATACATTCTCGATCGCGTGCACGTGCACGATCACCTGCGGCGTCTCCGACCATCACCGAACATCCCCACACATCGACGATCAACCCTACACCAGATTACGATCCTCCAACCTTCGAACAACACTCGAAATCGTAATCGAGCATCAAAACCAAACCTGAACCCAAAACTGGAACCACCTCGAAAACCTGGCAACAATCCCTCGTTCTTCCACCACTGATCACCAGAGCGCTAGCGACTTCGGCGACGAGTTCATCCATATCACAACTACAATTTCCCAGAGTTTTGTCGAACTCGATCCAACCTAGACGTTGAGATGATCGATTTTCTTAACCTAGTTAAAACTAGGTTTAAAAATTTAAATCCTAAATTATTTCTACCTTACTGCTTTAATTCGATTTCTAATAATTTTCCTGGTATCTCTGATCATTACACTACCACTACTGAAGATTTACAATTTCCCAAATTCACTGAGATAATCAGAATTACCAAAAATTCTCTTTTAACTTAAGCCAGAACTGCTCCTATAATACTAAACTAAAAACTATGATATTAATACTAAAAATCATGTTTTTGCTTATGTATTTAATTTATAAACCTGGAATAGCAATTTACAAAATTTGATTTTAACAAAATTTAAAGAAATTTCACTGTCTTTCTGTTTTTTTTTCCAGATAACATCAAATTTACTTACTTTAATTCATTTTTAAAATAAAATCTATGACTAAACAAATATTTATTGTTTGAAACTAATCCTTATCAGAAATCAGAAGAAGAATGAATTTTTAGCTAAACTTTCACACTTTATAACAAAACAGAGAAAAGTAAGAAAGCATCAGACATGCACACCACATCACATTCATATATATATATACTACACTTATAAACACACAAGCAGAGCAACATTCATCTCAGAAATACACAAGCACAGATTTTAAATTTACTTAAACTAGTTTATATTAAAATTGTTACTCACCTTAACAAAGATGAACAGAGGCCTATCTTATTGAAAAGCTTTTGAAACCGTAGACTTGCATGCTGACTTGAACAAATCCAGACTCCTTTTTACTTTTGAATATAAACTTGCATTGCTGGCTTTAAACTTGATTTAAATTATATGCATGCTGGCTTCCAGATTGCAATTGAATGCAGGTAGCTCTGAGATGTTTCCAGGTTTTTGAAAAATGCAGACAGAAGACTTTTGATTTTGAAATGTATTACAGGGTTTGATTTTTCTTGAATTTCTGGTTTGAGGAAGATTTACAGGCTTTTGATTTTGAGGATACTTCATAGATTGAAGAAAATAAATGATTTGTATGCTTTTTGAAATTTAAAACTGAGTTGCAGATGTTCAGATTAAACATGCAGGCTTTGAAATTGTAGTTTTGTGAGGAGTTTGAGTATTTGAAAATCAGATTTGAACATGATCACATTTTGTTTGAGAAATGGTTACTGATCAGATTTGTTCTAGAGGAAAGATTTGAGTTTATCTTGTTTTTTTTGAGAAGGAAATAGAAAAGATGAAGTAAAGAAATGCATATGTGTATATAGGAGAATTTATGATAAATAAATAAAAATAAAAGAAAATAAAATAAATGAAGACACTTGTCATAAACATTGGTTACTTAAATTACACATGTTAAAACAATGACTTTAGAAAATAACACATGTCTCTTAAGTAATTTTTTACATATTTATTTATTTTAGAAGTATATAAAATGGCTTTTCTTATTAATAAAATACTTATCTATATATATACAAATTACTTTTTAAAGAAAGAAAACTAAATTTATTTATAACTAAAAGTTTATACAATTTTCTAAACTCTACAACAAATTTAAATATTTATTCCATTGAATTTCAAAACTTAATTTCAAATTCAATTTTAATTAAATCCTAAGATTCAATTTAAAAGTTAAGTTATATATATACATATATAACTATTCATTCAATTAAATAAAAATTCCATATTCTATAAAATCCATTCATATTAATAAAAATAATACATTATACTTATTATTTGAAATTAACATATTTGATATTTAAATAATTTATATAAGAGATTATATTATCAAGTGATATTTTAAAAAGAAACAAAACAAGCCTTTTTTTTTAACTCTTATATAATTTTAAACTTAAGTAAAAATATCTTAAGCAATTAAAGTATTTTAAAACTATAGATTTACTAATTTAAATAACTTTGAAAAGTCATATTAAATTAAATCTAAATTCCCAATTTACCAAAGCTTCTATTTACAATATATATAAATAAATACATATATTCAAATAGAAAATATCTTATTAACTTTTAAAAGATAAAATCACCAATTAATACTAATTTAATCAGATTATTAAATTAAATTCAAATATTAATATCAAAGATCATCAATATCAATTTAATTATTTAACAGATTATTAAATTGATATTGTTAAAATTTCCGGGATATTACATATATGACTTTAAAAATCTTTGGATCACCTCAACTTGTATAAAACCTCTTTTATACTTCAATTACTTCCAAAATCCCTTTTTATTCTGGCTAGATTCAATAAGGGAATATTTATCTTATATAACAAAGATATATAACTTTGTTTTATTCCAAATCAAATATTCAAATTCGATAAATATCTTATACAGTTATTAATCATATCACTTTTCTATAAAATGAGTTCTAATCACAGAAATATTCAATTCCCATTTCATTTCATCGTTTATTTCTCAAAATATACCCTTCAATTTCAAAAATCATTTTACAGTTTTTATTCACAATTTCAATATCAATTTCATTCAAACTCGTACGATGTACACATATCATCCGTACGCTACATCAATTTGATCGCTCATTCGATCACACAATTTCTCTTCCGAACTAGTATCGTCCACCCGACTTCCTAGTGCGGACTCAGATCTGGTTTCTTGATCAGAAACCGTCATTCTCCTTGCATAGTCGTAGCTATGATAGAGAATATCCAGAACCAATCAAAAACCCATATCTAGATTCGCCGTCGAAAATCGAGCGAAAAATCCCAACTCGGATCGATAATGTTATCTCGAAATTCTGTGCTCGAATCTGGATCAAATCACTATACGAATAGAATAATATACGTATATCCTACGTATTTATCTTTATTGGTTATTAGCCAAATCAATTCTCTTTTCTATTCACATTTCCTTTAATTCCATTCACTTATTCTCAATTGCTTCCATTTCCAATTGAGTTATTACTTCAATTACAAACAGTTTGAACTCTGACTTATTTAAATTTAAAAATAGCTTGAAAAGGTTTAAAATAGGTAAGTAGTTGAAAAATAGTTATTAGTTTGTAAAATAGCTGTAAAATAGTTAAGTAGGTATAAAATAGTTAGATAATTGCAAAATAGTTTTTAAAATAGTGATTAGATATAAGTAACTGAAAAATAGTAATTAATTTATAAGACAGATCCAAAATAGTTAAATAGTTCCAAAATAATTGTAAAATAAGTATAAGATAGTTTGGGGTTTAAGAAGAAAAATTATATAGTAAATAATTTGGAAAAATATATTTGTATTAAAACAATTTATTTTGAAAATAATCCAGAGCCAAATTGTTTAATTTCCCAATCTCCATTTCCAATTAATTTCTCATCAACTCAATTTAAATTTCTACTTCCATTTAAATTAACTCAATACTACAATTTCCATTGAATTTGATTCAATCCCAATTCAAGTTGAATTAATCTTAATTCCTTTCCAAATTCCAAATCAAATTCCATTTGATTTTAAACATATTCACTTTAATTACAATTTCAAATTATTCAAACTAATTTCAAATTGAATCCACTTAAATTTCAAATCATTTCAAGTTCTATATGAATTAATCCCAATTCCCATTTATTCAAATCAATTTCAGTTTGAACTAATTCAATTTAAATCTCAATTTTAAACTATCTCGAATTATATAAATTCGAGTTAAAATTTTTAAATATTGATTTAATTCCTTAAATCACAATTCCTTTATTTTTAAATTAATTCAACCTTTATTTTATTTTTTTTATTTTAACAAATTAAATCTTTAAACCATTTAATTCTGAATTCAAATTTCAAAATTCCATTTTAAAAATTATCATTACTTAACTTATTACAAAGTTCAAATAAGAATTCAAAACAATTTATTCTTCAGATTCCAATTTATTATCCATTTTCATTTTTCAAAACCAATTCTCAATTTCATTGATTATTTATAACAATAGAATAATATCAGGATAAATAAACATCCAAATTTATCCTAACACCAATTTACAGTATCCATTTTAAATTTCCAGATCTCAAACCCATTTTGAGATTACTCATAACTCCCATTTAAATTAACCATTTAACTACCCAAGTTAAATTTAAATTTCATCTTGAAATTTCAAATTTAAGTTATTCATTCAAACTTATTTAACTTCCTCCAAGTTAAATTAAATTTACTTAATCCGGTCAACTTTACACAATTTGAATTCCCATTCAAATTTTTAAACTTCAGATTAATAATCTTTCCCCTTTAAGTTTAAAAACTTACTTTACTTTGGGTTTTACATCACATTCCAATTTAAAACTCCACACTAAGTGTTCATTTCAAATCATCATTGGTATTATGTATATTCCTCATATATACATTTTCTTTACACACCAAGTTATACTTTAAATTTTAAACCATTCTTGGTTTAATTCAAAAACAAATTTTTTTTTTTTAAATTTTCCAAACAACTCTTATTTTAAAATAAGATCATATTCAAAAACAACCTGAAAAATATTTATTCCTTTTTCTTTTAATATTTTGAAAACAATTCCAAATGTTTTCAAACTTAGGATTCAAAACTTTACAATTTAAATCCAATTTAATTTACAAATTATAAGTCATATTCACCTAAAAGTTTACTTCCCTAAAATATTTCATTTTGCTTAGTCATTAACAACATTCATTATTAAACACAACTACCATTTATGATAATAACCAAGATTATCATATCTGGAAAACAATTCATTATTATCTTTATTCTTGATAACACTTCTACAAATCCAAGATTTTAATTTCAGTTTGAATTCTATTTCAAACTTATCTTCATTTAATTTCAATTTCGTTATATTTCTATTACCACTTAATTCTTATTATCTTATTTAATTCCAATGATTCAACACCAATTTCTTTAATATATTAAAAGAAATATTGCTTTATATATCAAATATAATCTTATATAAAAATCATTTGAAATCTTTATATATGAAAATAACAAATACGCTCTCATATATATATACTCTCAACTCGTTCTAGGGTACCATTGACCCTATCCTTAACGAGTAATCTTAACAGAGCCAAGGTTCTCGCTTAACCTTCAGCTCTGATACCAACTGTAACGACCCGGGAATTTCGACCTTGAAATTTCCAGATAGTTATGAAAAAGAAGAAAGAGATAGAAGGAGAAGAAGAAGAAATACTAAAACACAGTTTCTCACATTCGCAGCGGATAAAATATAATATCAAATAATATTCTTTACACAAAGAAAACTGTATCAGTCAATTACATTTTAATATATCAGAGTTACAACCATTTATACATGAACTGGACAGTTATACAACTTGTTCCAGACTACAAACTATACAGACTACACAGTCTCATATATACAGCGGAATACTCCATACGTTCCTATCATCCAGCTCGCCTCCTGAGCTTTCGAACGTCCTTACCTGAAAATCTGTAATACTCGGTCTGACCCGAGCATTACATTAAAGTAACACCCGAGTCAGGCTGGAAACCAGCGTGAGTAAACCCATATAATTTGAAATACTAAGTTATAAAACTTATTTGAAAACCAGGGTAACTCGTATCTTCTACGAGTTCTTACTTATTATAGTCAAACAATTATTTCACAAAATAATATCTAAGTACCGTTACTTAGTTCTAATGGCCCAGATTACTCAATTTATTTCATTCTAGCCTATTCGATTTACAAATCAAATCTATAAAGAATTATAGATTACAAATCGAAGTGGTTTCGGGTATTTACTGATACCCGACCCCGGTCTCTTCGAATCCAATTTCATCTTTAAGCCAAGTTGTTTAAGTAAACAATTTAATTAGATTGAGTATAACATACGCACAAAGAAATCTATCACGGATATCTAATTAAATAAATGATTCACACTTATTAACAAATCCATCCAACCATTTCATATTACAGCACAACACAAATTACATATCAGAGATATCAACAAACCAAGGCATTCAATTCAGTTTTATCATTCATAAGCAAGATTAATAGTCATACAATTCCTGATTAATTTAACTTAATCTCTACATAAATTAAATTAATTACTTTAATTACTTTTTAAAATCCTGCTTACTTAACATTAATTAATTACAACCCATTTATTATTATTTTAATTAATTAATGAAATTAATTAATCATCCTTTAATTACTTGCATTAAGTAAATATCCTTTAATTACATTAATTAAACAATTATCCTTTAATTAATTACATTAAGTAATCATCCTTAAATTTTGAAAACACTTAGAGATTTAATTAAATAATTAACCTAATATTTAATTATTCAATACCAAAACAATTTATCTTAGCTTTAAAGTTTTAATCTATGAACTTTCTTGACAAACTTGATAAATACTTTACTTAGAAAACCCTGGTCAATATTTACTTTTGAAAACTTGTTTAATAAATTTACTTTGAAACTTGCTCATTTTCTTTTACCTTTGCTTTTAAAATACTCTTCACAATTTACTTGTTTTTAAAAATTGTTAATACTTTAATTTGGGAAATTTGTTCACTAAATTTACTTTTACTTTAAACCTGCATTCCTTGTTTCTTCTATTTTTTTCTGGTATATTTTAAAACCTGGTAACAACAAAACCCAACCCGAGCCCAAAATAAACTACCCGAACAATCACTCGAGAAAACCCGAGGCAACGCCTCTACTTTCCCGAGCTCCAACCAGCACAGAAATCGCCTGACACAATTGATAACTCGTGCACGTGCACACGAGTTCACCATCGCTCCGGCCAGCCTCGCTGACGTCAACGGATCACCGACGACCTCCCATAAAATCTCGACCATCCAGATCATCAAAAACAAACTGGAAATCAAAAACGAGCAAACAAGCAACCCCTGGAACCAAACCTGATCACTCAAATCCACCTCGTGTTGTCTCCTCCGGCCACCAGATGGTTCGACACCCCGACAAAACCTTCGCCGTAGACCTACGCTCCTATCCCACCTACTCCAACCAAGTATGATGCACCCTCGTCATCGCGATGAGCCGAGAACATCGTCTAACCTATCAGTGCTTAAAACCCTACAATGACGTCGACGAGCCACCTCGTCGATCTAAAAATTCTTCAACCATTTTTCCGTTGATCTCCTCCACCCACGCTTCCTCCAGCACCAGGCCCGAAGCCTATCTTCCCTCTAATCGTCGGGAAACGTTGAAACCCCCAATATCGATCAACTCGCGAATTCCCATCATTCCCACACTTAAAAATCACACTATTATTATCAAAATTCCTAAATTTCAAGTGCGAATCCAGTTATATAATTAAAACTTGCAAAATTAAAAATCGAATTTCAGTCTTGAATTTTATTTCTCTGTAATTTCTTCTTTTAGAAATATTCACCCAATATATTTATCTGAGACTATTTAAAAAAAATAACACCCATACAAACATCTTTCCTTTATAGATCATAGCCAGAAATTGTGTAGATGAAGAGATATGAGTTTCTTAAGGTTGCTTGAGCCTGTAATTTATGAACAGAGTTTGAATATACATACACACAGACATGCACAGGTATTTATTCACATTTTATACATGTAACATATAAATCTATACATGCAAACATTTCTACTGAAATTATTTATCTTATGCAACAAACAGATAAACTTCCAAGCATAAGTTTACTCACCTGTTATTTTAAAACAGAGAACAGCTTCTCATTTTTGATCTTGAATCTGTTGTATTTGATTTGGATCTTCTTAGTTGATCTGAGACTTGAAATTCTTGAGTTGAATTTGAACTTGAATTGAATCTTGAATTTTATTTTTGCTTAATTGTTCATATTGAGTTGATCTTTGCTCTGGGATCAAGTTTGAGATGCTTTGATCTATTGTTTGATTTTATTTTCTTTGATTCTTTTTCTCAGGTTTATGTTTCCAGGTTTTGAAAGTGAGGAGAAAAATGAAAACCTGGTTTTCTTTTCTGATATTTATTTACATAAATTTTTTAAATGAGAATTGTTTGCCATTTGTAAAATTGTATGCTACTTAACTTACATTTGTCTCTTGCATGAACTCTAACTTACAAATGTATAAAGCCCTTATTTATATGTATCTTATGTTTTATTAATTTGTTTTTATGTTTTTAAATTATATATGTACTATACTTAGTACATGTGTAAATTAGAAAGAAAGAAACATTAATTCTTTTTATTAAATCTTGTTTACATGTTATACTTAAGTTGTCTCGTGTTATTTAAATTGACAAATATATATATATAAGTACTAGAGTTAAAAATGCAGAATTCAACTTTTAAAGAACTCTTGAAAATTATCATATAAATTTTCAAAACATAACTTCCAATTCATTATATATATATATTATGATTAGAAAATCATTTTATTAGCCTTGAAAAGATAAAACTTGCAAAATTAAATTATTATATTAATATGTTTACACTTATGATTTTCAACATCATGGAGTTTTGTATATATCTTATTAATATATATGTTAGTAAACTATAAAATTTATTATTTCTAGATATTTGTACTTCAATATTTATTATAGATTCAAATTTATTATATTTTCAGATATCAGAATTTAATCTGTTCAACTGAATAAACCAGTTAATTATCCAATTATCATATGCCTAAAAATCCGGGTTATCACATTTCCACACGGGCAGTCTAGAGTTAGGTTATCAGGATATTCTGGATATTCTGGAGCTTGGAGATAAGCTGGAGGTCGAGACGTAGTATTTGTATCTGATAGTATTTATTCCGCTGTGTATTCTGTATGAGGAGAAGTTTATATAACTGTCCATTGTTGTTTATTGACGCTGATGATATGATGTGATGTAATGTAATAACAGATATAATTCTTTTGTTTTTAAATGATATTCATTTATCTATTATATATGGTTCCGCTGCGATATGTGAGATTCTGATATTGTTCTGTTTCTGTTGCTGTTCTGTTGTTCTTCTTCTTTCTTTCTTCTCTTTTTCTTCTATCTTCTTCTTCTACTACTTTTTCTTTTTCTTAAAACCATAACTTTTCGGGTTTCCGGCATTCGATGGCTCAGCAGTCGATAAAGTGAGTATCGATGTTGAATTTTCGAAAGTCGAAAATTTTTGGGATGTTACAACATATGACAGGTTTTTGTTTCCAGGTTAATTCCAGACTTTATTTCTCTGATTGCATTTTGAACTTGCTTTTCCATTTGCTTGTTGAATTATAATCTTGCTGTTTGATTTCCATTTAGCTGCTGATCTCATGTTATTTGTTGATAGATTTGCCTTGACTGATTTGTATTTGAGAATTCCAGATTTCATTTTGCTTCTTTGAATTTTGATTTCCAAGTTCTTTTGATTTTCAGGTTTCCATTCTTCCTTTGAATTTAGATTTCAGGTTGCATTTGAAGATCTGAAACTTCTTATTGAATTTGCCTTTGATCTCCTTTTGCTTAGCATTTGAATTTCCAGTTTTATCTTTCTTTAATTTCCAAGTTTTTATCTTCTTTAGATTTGATTCGAATTGTATTTTTTTAGTAGAGAAAGAAGAAAGATGAATTCAGCTGATAGTAAAATAAATTTCCTTCTTCATATTAATTTTATTTATTTTAAAACTTTAATTAAAATATAGCCACTTGTCTTTTAAGTATTAATTTGCTTACACCTATGCTTACATTTTTACAAATGTCACTAAACCACCTTAATATGCTTACAAGTGTTAATCTTGTTTTTAATTAATTTACAAGTATTAATTCCTTTTTATTTTGATTTATTTAAATCCTACATGTATATTTATAAAATATCTATATGTATAAAAATGTATTTATCCTTTTATAATTTAAGCTTTAAGATTTCTATATAAATATACAAATGTGAAAAACTATTATTTATAATAACTTATACTTTGATCAAATAAATATAACATATTCATATATGCTTGAGAAATTGAGTTTAACTCTATATATATATTTTTACAAACCTATTTTGACTTATATTTGAATTTTAAAAAATGAAAGAATCTTAAAACCAATTAACTTCTTATTTTAAATCTTATTTAAACTTAAGCTTACATATATATTTATAATAAATAAGAAATTATACTTGTTATTTAAATCTCAAATATCATTTTAAAAAGTATTAAGTCAAATTACAAATTATATAAATATTAAAGTTTGAAAACATCTTAATTAAATTCAAATCCAATACTCTTTCCATTCCAATATATACAAATATATATATTCTAAATGGAAAATATTTTAATCATTAGTTTTTATAATTATCATATTGAATTTTAATACATAACTTCAAATCACAATATATATATATATACATATATATTATAATTTGAAAACATAGTTTTATTAAATTTAAAGACTCCCTATTTACAATATATATATATATATCAATATATATACATTATAAATATAAAACATTTATATAAGTTTTAGAAAGATAAATCTTCTCAAGTAAAAATTGTTAGAAAAGATATTCCCTAATTAAAATGATAGTAGTTTTTCAAAAGAAATAAACTTGCCAATTAAAATATTATTAACCTTTTAAAATGAATAAACTTGTCAATTTTATAAAATAAAATCAACAAATCAATTTAATTATTTATAAAGATTATTAAATTGATATTGCCAAATTTCCGGGATATCACATTCCTCCCCCCTTAAAATAATTTCGTCCCCGAAATTAAAAAGCAAAGGTAATTTAATAACCCAGCAAAAGTTTTAACTTTAAACAGCAACCATACATATCAATCATATTCTAACAACCATATTAATCAAACAAATTTAACTATCCAGTAAAAATTCTAGATAGAATTTCCTCGAGTTTTTCAAAATATAAGGCTCTGTCTCTGTTTTGCCTGGTGAGTAACAGTTTTATTTAAAAATAACTTAAGTAAGTATAGTTGCTTGATTTCTTCATGTGATAATCATGTTTGCAGTAAATAAATGTGATGAAATTCCCTGTATTATGTTTGGTTTCAAATGCATGTTGGGTTTGGCATATATGGATGTATTGTATGCATGAATATGATCTCTGTTCTGTTCTGTTTGCCCAGACTCAAGAATTCTCTTTTAAATCTCTTACTACCTGATCTAGTTCTTGTTAGGACTAAACTTATAAACAAAAGTTGTTGATTTATCATAGAAGAATGTTTTAAAATTTAGTTAAGTTAAACTTTAAAACCAAGTGTCTATGGAAATCAAAAATAACAGTGCATGTTATATAAAAGTAAAAATTCAAACTTTGTAATTTATAAATTCAGATTTATAAATTGAAAACATAAGCTATAACATGATTTTTAGTATTAAAATCATAGTTTTTAGTTTAGTATTAAAGGAGCAGTTCTGGTTTAAACTAAATATGAAGTTTTGGGTAATTCGTTTGATCTAGATGGTTTGGTATGTTGGAATCTTCAGTAAGGATAGTGGGATGATCGTAGATTCAAGGAAAATTTGTAGAATTTGAATTAAAGCACCAAGGAAGAAATGATTTAGAATTAAAGATTATAACCCTAGTTTTAACTAGGTTAGAAAAATCATCGTCACCACGACTCTGGTGAATCGAGTTCAATAGAACTCTGGGAAATTGTAGTCGTGACATGGATGAACTCGTCGCCGAAGTCGCTAGCGTTCTGGTGATCAGTAGTGGAAGAACGAGGAGATGTTGACAGGCTTTGGAAGTTGTAGTCTGTGGTTCCAGGTTTTTGATTTAGGCTCGATTTTGAATTCGACTTAGTTTCGTTGCTCGAGTGATGGGATTCTGGTAGGTGGATGAACGTCGACTGGTGGGAGATGTCGTCGATGGCCGGAGTTGAAGAGGATGACCGTGCACGTGCACGAGATCGTGGGTGTATCTCTGGTGAAGTCTGGGATTTATAGGGGAGGCTATTCGAGATTCTCTCGAGTTTGTTCGTGTGTGACTCGGAGTTTTTGAATGGGCGACTCGAAGTTTTTTTGAGTGGTCTCGGGTAAAAAGTGTTGCCAGGTTTTAAAATCTGTTTGTTTAAATTTAAACCTGAATTTAAATTGTGAAGTAATATTTGAACAAGAATTGAAATCAAAGTTTAAATATATGGATTCAAGTTTGGTTTTGAATCTTAGATTGAGATTTAAAATAAGTTTTATAAATTTAAATATGAATTTGTTAGCACCTTTTAAACTTTTTTATAAATGAGTATTTCTTTAACTTGTAAAATAAAAGAGTTTTAGAAATGTTGTTTAAAATGTTGTAAAAGATAAATTAGTATTCATTTTAAATCTAGAATTTAAAATGAAATTTAAAAGTTAATTTGAAATGGATGTCTTCAAATGTATTTAAGAATGATAGTTTAACCTTTGATAAGAAAATGTTTTATCTTAAAGTAATTAGAGATTTGTGTTCATTGAATTAATTATGAAATTTAATGGATAATTAATTTAATTGATTAATTAATCATTTGGATTAATTAAATAGGTAATTAATGGTTTAAACTAATTAATTAGTGATTAAGATTAATTAATTAGAATAATTAATTTGTAATTAAGGATTATAATTAGAATATTAATTAATGATTAAGAATTAATTAATAAAGTAATTAAATATTAATTAAGTTATGGTTAACACTTAATTAACTAAATAAATTAGATTAATTAAATTGGTTATTAAGATTTATTAATTTGAAATTAATAATATTAATATAAGTTAATTAAATAATTGTTAATGAAGGTCATTAACTATGGATTATTAAATAATTAATTTATGTAATTAATTTTAATAATTAATTAGATTAATTAATTTAAAGATAATCATTTGTGAAATTGTTTAAATGTAATTACTTAATGGAAGTAATTAAGGAATTAATTACTCATTGTAATTAATTAAGATAATTTGATTTAGTTAAGTTAATTAATTAAGTTTAATTAATTTAGAATAATAAATGGATGAATTGATAAATAATTACTTAATGTAATTATTAAGGTAAGATTATTTAGGGAAGTTAATAATAAATAATTACTAGAAGTAATTAAGTGAATAATGATTTTATTAATGGAAGTAATTTGAGTTTAATTACTTGTAAATTAATTAAGGGATTAATTAAGAAATTAATTAAGGAATAATTAATTTAGTTAATGAAAGTAATTAAGGGTAGTTAATTACTGATTTAAGATTAATCAAGGTGATTAATAAATGTGTTTTAATTAAAGGATAATTACTTAATATAATTAATTTAATTTTAGTAATTAATAATCAATTTGTAATTAAGGATCATTAATTAATATAATTAATGATGTAATTAAGATTGATTAATTAAGTAATAATTAATAAATGAAGTGATTAATTAATGTAATTAATTAAGGATTAATGTAATTAATTATAGTTGATTAATTTAATTAATTATAGTTAATTAATTAATGAAGTAATTAAAGGTTAATTATTATAAGTGGTTAAGGTTAATTAATTTAAGTAATTAATTAAAGGATAAATTACTTGGATATAATTAAAAGGTAATTAATCAAAGATGATTAATTGAAATGAATTATTAGAAGATAATTAATTAATTGATTGTAATTAATTAATGGTTAAGTAAGCAGGATTTATAGAATGAAGTAATTAATTTAATTTACTTTAAATTAATTAGAGACGTTATAAATCATTACTTATGAATGGGTGATAGTATTGAATACTTTGCATTGATTGATATCTCTGATGAGATATATGCTATGTGGTATGGATGTTAGTTGAATTGTGATGATAATATGGATTATCTGTTATATTTATAATGTTGATTATCTATTGTAATGTTGTGAATTATCTTTCTATGTGTATAAAGATAATGAATTGAATTGTTTTAACCTTTAAAACAACTTGGCTTAAAAGATACGTTTTGGATTTCGATGAGACCGGGATCGGGTTTCCGTATACCGGATTTCCAGGTCTGGAGACCCGAATACCACATCGATCCAAATTAACGATAGGTCGTGATTCAAGTGAAGATGAAGATTCAGAGTGCAAGGGTTATTGTCGTTAACTCTGAGGGTGATTCCAAAATGAGTGTAACGAGATAATGCCTTCGGTTTTGTTCGAACCCGGAACGAACTTATATGGATTGAATGCTTTCAGCACATCGTCAGGTGGACGATGAGCATTCTAAGATATATGTGTTCTATTTAAAGGTAATCGTAGCCTCAAGCCTCATCAACCGGGAATGGCTAAAACAGGGGAGGTGCAGCAAGGTTAGTGGGTAGCACCCAAGTAGGACAAGATTACCTCTGTCTAGATGTCCCTTTCTATTTTCGACTTAGTGTGTGCGGTTGAATCATGACAACCGTGGGGTATCTTGTGCGGGAATTATCCAGTAAGGGATGTTTCGACCTTGTGTTGCAGGGGATTGGGCGTGATCCTCGGTACGTTGATCTAGGCCACGTACTGTGACGGGCGGTACCCCGGTAGCCCTGCCATTGTATGGAATCCAAAATCCAATAAGTGCTATCGGACTTGATTATATACCTATGTATGCTGGAATTTAATGAATGTAACAATTTCGGTTATGTGAATACTTATTTGAAAACCCTAGACCTATTATAATATAACTGGATTTCCTATCAATGTTTTGGTTAGCGTAAGGTAAAAACTTACCCATGTTTATTTGTGGGGAGTCTTACGTGATACCTTTTCTTTCAAAAGGTTTTGAAGTTAAGCAAGTTAAACCTGTTACTCACACCAGACCCATGTCTGACCCAAGTTGTTTATTTCTGTTTCATAAACTCTTGGGTACTCAAATTTTTATGAGTAGCCAAGGGATTCAGGTTAGCTTTGACGAATTATGGAGGAGCAATGGAGCAGGAGGCTTCAGCGTTGTAGATATAAATAGTAGTTCCGCTGTGTTGATCTTTGTATTGATCTATGTTTTGTATTGAGTTGTAATAACTAGACAGATGTTTATAACTGTCTAGTATAAGATGTGTAATCTGTGTAACTCTGATAGATGATGTATATGATACTATGTAATAGTTATGTGATATATTATATTTTGTTCCGTTTCCGCTGTGAGTATCTGTTGTTGTTTCTTTCTCTTTCTTTTCTTTTCTACTTCTCACCCCTTTCTTTCTTACTGTCGATGCGTCTTTCTGGTGAGAGAAGGTCGGGTCATCACATTTGGTATCAGAGCATAGGTTGAGCGAATGCCTAAAAAAAATGTAATATCCCGGAAATTTGGGGCAATATCAATTTAATAATCTGTTTAAATAATTAAATTGATTTGATAATATTTGATAATAAAAATTTGAATTGGTTTAATAATCTGATTAAATAAATATTTACTGAGTGAAATTATCTTTTAAAAACCAATAAAATGATTCCTATTTATAATATATATATATATGGGTATATATTGTAAATAGATAAACTTGGGTTTGTAAATTTAATTAATAAATAAAATATTGTTTTTAAATTTCTAATATATATATTTTGATAGTTTGGAAATTATGATTTATTTAATATTAAGCTTTTCAAAGCTATTTAAAACAAAATAACTATATGGTTTTAAGTAAGGTTAATAATAAGGTTTATTTTATATTGCTTAATAAATATGGTTTAAGAATATATATATATAAGTTTAAAATACAATTTACATATGAGATGTTAATTCATTTAATAATAGTAGTAATCTATAATCTCTTTTATAAATTATTTTAAATTGACAAATTTGTTACTTCTAAAACAATATTAATAATGTATTGTTTTGTTTATAGATATGAATAGATTTGTAAGAAATTGAATGGTTATTTTCAATTTGAATGTGTTGTTTTAAATTTACTTTAAATTGGATTTTAAAATATAATTTACATTTGAATTTAAAATTAATTTGAAATTCAAAAGAGGTAATATTTAAATAGTTTTGGATTTGTATATATATATGGATAAGCTTTTATTTATATATAATTAGTTTTATTTTCTTTTAAGTAACTTATATATATATAAATAAGCATTTATAAATTAAGAAAAGGCTTTTATTTACATTTAAATAAGGGTACTTTTGGCACAGGTCCTTATTAAGTTTCAAAATTCACGAAAAGTCCTTCACTAAATTTCAGTGTAAATTAGGTCCCTGTTTTTTATTCACGATTATTGCAGAGCATGATGCAACATTTCATAAAAGTTACTGACATTTCCGCAACATTTCTGTACACTGTGAACATAGTGTATGAAAGTTGCTGAAATATCAACACTTATTTATAAAAGTTGCTGATATTTCAGCAACATTTATGTACACTGTGAACACAGTTTATGAAAGTTTCTGAAATATCAGCACTTATTTATAAAAGTTGCTGAAATTTCAGCAATAATTTTACTTTGTTTTTACAATAAAACTTTGACACAAATAGTTGCTGAAATATCAGCACTTATTTATAAAAGTTGCTGACATTTCAGCAATAATTTTTCTTCGTTTTCAGAAAACAGGGACCCGCTTTACAATGAAACTTTGACAGGGACCCGCTTTACAATATGAAAGTATGATAGGGATGCTTCTCTAATTTCCACTTTAAATAAATATGAATTACTTAGAAGACAAGTGTAATTATATAAAGCTTAATAGTAACATGTGTTGTAAAATTAAGATATGAGAAAGACAAGTGTCAATCTTTTAATTTCTATTTTCTTTTATTTTTAAGAAATTATTTTCAGCCTACATATGCATGTTTTCCTCATCTTCATTTCTTTTCTAACTTTCATTTTCAAAAGAAAATCTGAAATTCAATCCTCCTCTCAAAAACCAGAAAATGTATTTAAACAAAGCCTGTAACTCAAAATCTTCCTCAAACCATAATCTCAAAACAATCTGTAATCAATATCCTCTGAAAAGTTTCTCCTTCAACTCTGTAATGCATTTCTTCAATCTAACAATTAAAGCCTGCAACATTTCTTCAAAACCTGGAGCATGCAAAGCATTTTCAAAAATAAGATCAAAACCTGCAATATCTTTTTCAAATCTGGAAAATTAGAGCATGCATGCAACTGCAATCTCTTCAAACTAAAGCTGGCAATTCAAGTTTTCAAAGCACATCGAATATTCAAGTTTTAAAGTTTTAAAGAGCAAAGGCATCTTAGTTTAAAAGCATTTAAAGGATTTTCAAAGCAGTTTCAAATTTAAGATCTGCTCTTCTTTAAATGGTGAGTAACATTCTTCTAAAAGCTTAATTATTCTTTAAATCTGGATGCATGTTGAAATTATGGAAATCAATATGTTATGTGTGATTTTATATAGTAGACTTATCTGTATATATGAATGTATATATATGTTAGTGTGCATGCCTGCTATTTGCTCTGTTTCTCATTTTAAAATTGGTGAGTGAAATCCTTTTTAAATATAAGTATAGGGATATCTGTTTGTATGTTTAGTGTATATGTACGTGATTGAGTTTATATATATATTGGATGTATAGATGCATGATGCTGTTATACTTGTTCTTATCTGTGCTTACTGTTAGAAGCCAAAATCATGATCAAAACTAAATTCCTCTGGATACAATCTCTGTTAGAATTTAGGATTCAAACAACACTTAATTGTTTAATCATAACTTAAAGCTTTAACTTTATTTAAATGAATTAAATTGGATTTCTGCTCTGGAAAATAGAGTAGAACAGGAAAGTTTAAGCTTTGTTAAAAATTCGAATTCCTTAAATCATTGATTCAGGCATATGATCTGAATACTTGATTGAAAACATGATTTTTAAGATTTGAATCATGATTTTTAGAAATAGGAAGAGAGAGCAGTTCGTGGTTGAACAAAAATTGAGTTTCGATCGATTTCTGATAATCACGTTAGTCTGGAGGGTCGTGGTTCATTCTGAGGGAAGAAGAGCTATCAGTGATTAGAGGAAAAATAGTGGAAGGCCGTATAGATGATCGTGGCGATGGTGGTAGTTCGATCGAGTTTCTAAACCTAGTTTTGGGTGCGCTCTGAAATTTTGATCGAGATGGTATCTCTAAGTGATCGAGCTCTATGATATTTAAGGGGGTCATAGCTTTGAGGTTGAAGAAGAGTTGGACGGAGTTTCAAAGTTTCTGATGGTCGGAGTTTCTGGGTCGTGGCGATTACAGGTTTGAAGATGGTGCCAGTTCTTGTTCCAGGTTTGGGATTAATGCTCGATTTCGAATTTGGAGTTTGTTCGTGATTCTGGTGATTGGGATCGCGAGTGGTGGTCGTAGACGACATGGTGGCGATGGAGTAGATGGTCGGAGGCGATCATCTTGACTGTGCACGTGCACACGAGATATCGGCAATGGTTTTCGTATTTGGGTTAAGGGAAGAAGAAGGTCTCGAGTATTTCTCGAGTTTATAGCGTGAGAGACTCGATGTAATATCCCGGAATTTTTGGCAATATAAATTTAATAATCTGTATTTAAAAATTGAATTGATTTGATAATTTCTGTAAATAAATTTGAATTGATTCAATAATATTCTTTAATAAATATTTAATTAGTGAATTAATCTTTTAATAAGATTAATAAATGTTTTATTTATTCAAAATATATTTTGACCTAAGTTTGTATATTAAAACAAGTTATAAAATGTTTGTTTTATTCTTTTTAAAATATTGATAAATAAATTTGATTTGTAGAATAAATATGAGAATTTAAAATACAATTAATAAATGAATCATGCATTCATTAAAATAACAAATAAGTTACAACCTCTTGTATAAATTTATTTAATATGATTAAAAACATTATTTTCAAATGATTGTTATATATATTGTTTTTATTTATAAATATAATGTTTTATTTCTTTAAAAATTAGCTATACATATAAACAAGTATTTATAAATTAATTAAGTTTAAAACATTCATTACCTTTAAATAAAAAATACTAATTAATTAAAAGGACATGTGTAAATATATTAAAGCCTAATGTAACATGTGTTAGATGTTTAAACAAGGTAATTAACAAGTGTTGAAATTCAAGCCATGTGTCAAATTTTAGTTTTAATTTTCTTTAATTTTTAATATAAATCATAAATATAGTTATATAAACTCATGCATTCTTTCTTTCCTTTCCCTTTTTCTCATTTTCCAATTCATAACTAAGAAGTCTTCCAGCTGAAACATTTTCTCTAAAACAAATCTGAGAAAATTTGCAAATCCATTTTTTTCAAAACCAAATCAGTAACCATCTTCAAACAAGATTCCTTTAACATATTTCAAAACAAGCCTGCATTCATCATCCTCAAAACTGAATCCTCTACATCATTTTTCTTCAATCTGAAATTGTTTTCCTACATACAACCTCATTTTCAAGTTCAAAGTATTTTCAAACCAAGCACAAAAAGTATTTCCAATTTATGTAACATGCAAATTAAAATCTGAAGCCCACATTCATCATTTTCAAACCTGAGATGAAGTCATTTCTGCATTGCAACTGCATTTCAATTCAAGCTGTGCACTTTTATTTCAATCTGGAAAGTAGCCTCTGCATGCAAGTTAAAGACCTCAGCAACATTCAAGTTTAAAGTTTTTAAAAGCAAGTTCAGTTTCAAGTTTTCAAAGTCCAAATTCCAGTTTTTCTTTCAAAGCTCTGTTCATCTGAAATAGGTGAGTAACATTCTTACTTAAAATTAACTTAAGTAATTATGATGCATGCCTAATTCTGTGATAAATATTGTTTTGATATGGATGTTTATAGATGACTCTGCATGTATATGAATGTATATAGATGTGTATGTTATTTGTATCAGTGTGACCCTGTTATCTTGAATTCTAGGCTACTGTTTTTGATATAAATCATATCTCATGATCTAGTTTTAAGTGTAGATCTAAGGTTTAAGTAAAATTAGTTGTTCCCTAGTAAACTAAAGATTAAAAGATTTAATTAAGACAAAATTTAGTCTGAGTGCATCTGTAATCTAAAACAACAGAGACATGTTGTATAAATGTAGAAATTCGAACTGGGTAATTTATAGATTCAGGATTATATATGGAATAGATAGGCTATAACATGATTTTTAACATGAATATCATAGTCTTTAGTCTAGTATTAAAAGAGCAGTTCTGGTTTAAGTCAGAAATGAAATTTTAGTGATTTTGATTATCTCAATGGAACTGGGATGTTGAATTCTTCAATGATGATAGTGGAATGATCATGGATGATAGGAAAATTGTCAGGAGAATTTTTAAGGAAGTAAGGAAGAAATGATTTAGGTTTGAAATTTTTAAACCTAGTTTTACTGGGTTAGGGAAAGATGATCGAAATGGGATCTGTAGTCGATCGAGTTGAACGAGGATTTGGCAGATGGAAGTTTGGTCGTGGATGAAAGTATGGCCGGAGTTGCTAGATGTCAGATGATCGGAGGTTGGCGAACGAGCGATGTTGCCAGGTTTGGTCAGTGGTGATGGTTTCTTGTTCCAGGTTGGATGAATGCTCAAATTTGAATTCGAGTAGGAATCGAAGAAGTGATTGTCGTATTCTGGTTCGTGAGTGATAGTCGAGATGATGGAGTCGTCGTCGATGACCGGAGTTGCCGTAGGTGACCGTGCACGTGCACGAGATCGAGGATGTATCTGGAGAAGCCTGGGTTTTAACAGGGGAAGGTCTCGAGATTTTCAAGCGTTTTGTTCGTGTGAGACTCGAAGTTTTAGAGGGTGCGACTCGAAGTTTTTAGTGTGTGTGCTCGAGTATGTGAGTTGTTGCCAGGTTTTTGAAAAAGAAAACTGTCTGTTTAAACTTTAAACTAAATCTAAAACTGTAAAGAATTAGTAAAACAGAAATTTAAATCAAAGATTTAAATATATGGATTCAAGTTTGGTTTTGAACCTTAGATTGAGATTTAAAATAAGTTTTATAAATTTAAATATGAATTTGTTAGCACCTTTTAAACTTCTTTATAAATGAGTATTTCTTTAACTTGTAAATTAAAAGAGTTTTAAAAATGTTGTTTAAAACATTGTAAAAGATAAATTAGTATTCATTTTAAATCTAGAATTTAAAATGAAATTTAAAAGTTAATTTGAAATGGATGTCTTCAAATGTATTTAAGAATGATAATTTAACCTTTGATAAGAAAATGTTTTATCTTAAAGTAATTAGAGATTTGTGTTCATTGAATTAATTAGGAAATTTAATGGATAATTAATTTAATTGATTAATTAATCATTTGGATTAATTAAATAGGTAATTAATGGTTTAAACTAATTAATTAGTGATTAAGATTAATTAATTAGAATAATTAATTTGTAATTAAGGATTATAATTAGAATATTAATTAATGGTTAGGAATTAATTAATAAGTAATTAAATATTAATTAAGTTATGGTTGACACTTAATTAATTTAGTAATTAGAGATTAATAAATTGGATATTAAGATTTATTAATTTAGGATTAATAATAATTAATATAAGTTAATTACTTAAGGAAAGTATTAAATAATAGTTAATGAGGTCATTAACTATGGGTTATTAAATAATGAATTAATAGGATTAATTTTGATAATTAATTAGTTGAATTAATTTAAGAATAATCATGTAACGACCCAGTATTTTCAACCATTCGTATCCATTATAAGTGTATAGGTAAACACTCATGCCGGAGTTGAATTGCTCAAAATACTGCGTTGTAAATAAAATTTGGCAGAAACTCATCATATACAGTAAATAATACAATCACAGATCACAGACACAGAGTAAAATAATGATAATGCAGCGGAAACAAAAGGATAGTAGTTCATGAAGCTACTATATGTATATAACAGAGTTAAACAAGATACAACAGAGGTCTCGAATACAATAGATGTCTCAATACAATAATCAAATACCAGATCTGAATACATCACTGGATCGACGGAATAACTGAAAGCAGGATCGATAGATAGCTGGGTCTCCAAGCGAAGCTCCAACTCCAAAGGTGAGTCTCCAATGCTGTATCACTCAGTCTGACCCGAGCGTAAAGCAAAACACAAAACACTCGAGTCAGGATTAACATTCTTATATTAATAAATCCAACTCAAGTGAAATATCAACTGAAATACAAGTAACTTAAAGGATGTTTGGGATAACCATCCTCTAAGGATCCGTTAAACTATTTACTATGTAGTAATATACGCTATATACAGTAGTGTCTAAATAAGTAAAGTATAATCATATCGGAAAATAGCGTTAAGGGGATGGAGAACCTTAACGCGGTCGGATCTTAAAATCATAATCGTAGTAAAGCTCGGTATGGTAGGTGACACGGCACAACTAGGCAATGCCAGGGTAGATATACCAATTACGCACACGGACTGATGGATACGCATAGCAGCCACTACCGTTCCACCTCGAACAACATTCCCAATCGGAGGATGGCCATCTAGTCAAATCACAAGTAAGAGTATAAATCGAAGAAATGCGTCCGAGAAGAGGTGCTACCTCACTGGTCCGAGATCGCTCCTGTTTTAGCCACCTTATACCAACTCACGGGAGTTGGGTCCACGTAACATACCTTAAGAACGTCGCCACCATCCTACTTCATTCTGGAATCTCCACCGCGTACACGGTTGTCAAAGTGGTTTTCGGTATCGACAGAGAGTATGTCCATATCCGATCCCGGTCTCTTTTCCAACCAATCGTTATTATAGCACCGTGGTCGTTTCAAAATAGTTTATACTTTAAACCAAAATCATTTTCATTTCCAAAACCCAATTTAATACTATATCATTTCACTTCAAATATCCACTTTCAAAATCATATTACTTTCCAAAGTTATAATGCTTTCGAAATCATAGTCTGGAAATCACAGTATTTTGGCAATCATAACACTTTCCTTTTTAAACAGTTTGGATAATAAAATTTCGTTATAAAATAAATTAGTTTCCTCAAATTTCACAAATCGATTCAAATTAACTCGAATTCCAAAAATTTAATTTAATCAAATCTCAAATCATTAGTTTCAACTCGATTCAGCTTCTAAATAAACCATTTCAAATTATCGATTTCAAATACATATCTGAACCATAAAATAAGCCATTTCAATTTTAATATATATATCAAAGCTTTAAATATTCAACATTTCAAAACTAAGTTCGATAAATTTATATACATATCAGATTCACTTTACAATTATTAAATTTTTATATTAGCTTAACATTTCCACGACATTTGAATACAACTTCAATTTACAATTTAAATAAACAAAAGATCTCATTTAAATATTTATACGTTTGAAATATCCATTTAAGTCACCTTTTCAAATTCCAAGTTGTAAATCACTTCTTTAAATTTCAAATTCAATACATTTTATATCAGACAAATTTAAGTATAATTCTTAAATAAATACAATTTCAATCAATTTCAAATCATTACAAATTCTATTTTTAAAATATAGATATTAAATAAATACTTAAACATATTATTTATCAACTTTATTTAATCAACTTTGATAAATCTTAGAAATCAATATTTATCAAAACCATATATTTCTTTTCAAAACCATAGAAATCATTTTCAAAACGTTTATATATAGACCAACGGTGCCTGTATATAATTTTCTATCCTATGGTCAAGTGATACGGATATTTATCATTTCAATCCGCAATTTAAACATATTCGGGTATATATCTTTTCAACCCGAAATCCCAAATTCAATTCAATTGAAAATCGCTTGGGTTTATCATTTCAACCCATAACGATTTTCTCCTATTCTACAGATCGTTCGGGTATGTATCATTTCAACCCATAGTGATTCTATATTAACAGGGAACTTGCAGAGTGATAACAGATATGATAATAATATAACAACAATAACAGGCATATAACATCAGTATAAATAACAGATAATGGTGTCAGATGTCACAGGTGAACAGATACAGTTAATGACATATATATATAACAATGTGAACAACTAACAGCAGCATATTTCAATTGACGTTCCAATTGAAATTAAATCTAATAAATATAAGAACATTAATCGTGAGTGATTGCTCACCTTTCGAGGCTGGAGATGAACGAGAATGAGATGAGTTACGAATCCAAGCACGAATTCAAAGAAACAAGATTGGCACGAATTCGACGAACAGAGCTGATAAATGGAAATTAATAGAAATGAATCAGAACCATCTTGATATAATTTGAAACAAAATATATGTTATAATTTTCTTCCCAGAATCATTATTTAAATTAACAATATATATATATATATATATCTCAGAATACAACAAACAGATGCAGACTAGTATATATAATATACATATATATATATATATATATAAGTTTAAACACAGAGATTTTTTTTTTAAAACCAACATATATAAAGCATATACTGAGATGAAAATATGTAAACAAGATATGAACTTATATATAAACTTAAATAGATAATATATAACTTATGTAGACATATATAGTTATACTTACATAAGTATCATAATCTAAACCATATAGATTGACATATACGAACGAAATATATATCTAATATATTAAAAATCAATATTTATTGTCAAATCATCACAACTTACTTTACTATAATAGGTGTATAAACTTATACAGCAACTAGCAACCTATACTGACTTTATATGTTTAATATATATACAATATAAACAGATCTTAAAGTATAAATATACATTTATATATATAGCAACATAATTTCCATAATATAGACCGATATCATAACCATATAGACAAATACATCTACCACTTAAAAAAAGCTTTCCTCTTCTTCTTTTTTCAAACAAATAATAATATATATAATTACTTGGAAATCAATATTACTGTATATATATATGACACGACAACCATATGTAGAACTTTGAAAAACATATGTATATTAAAGTAAATACAAATATATACGGTAATATAATACATTCTGTAACCTCTAAACTCAATATATACATACGGTGGCAAATAAGCATATATATGTATAAACATATAATGTATATAAAACTGTGATATAAACCTTTACAAATTATAACTAAAATATGAATATATAACCCATATATATATATATACTACCCTATATAGTATATAGGACATACCTTTCCCAAAAAAAAAAAAAAGTGGAGACTTCTGCGGCAATTTTGTTACAACGAATGGAGGCAGAGGCTACACAGCGGGTGTTCGGTGAGGTGGAGGCTTGGCCACTGGAGTGGGCTGCATGGCGCGAGGATTTTTAAAGACGGAAGGCTGGCGTTTGGACGGGAGGAGGTGATGCCGAGGTCGAGAAATGAGGAGGCGGCTGTTATGAGGAGGAGGGATGGTGATCAAGTCTGGGTCGGTTGCGGTCGTAGCAAATAATGGTAGCGGTTGTGGAAGGCAAGCGGGTCGGTGGTTGATGGAGGGTAGAAGCGGGTCATGTCGGTTTAGAGGTAATCGGGTTTGTGGAGTTGTGGGCGGAGATGGTGGCCAGATGTGGGACGGGTTGATGGCGTTGCGGCCATTGTTTGGTCGGAGGGGCTTGCCTCGGGTCATGGGGTGTGGGGCTTCGGGTTATAGGGGTGAGTGCTTTGGGTGGGCTTCGGGTTATAGGGGTGAGTGCTTCGGGTTTGGTAGGGGCGAGAGGCAGAGAGGAGCTGCTAACGGTTGTGAGGAGGTTGCTTCGGGTTAAAGGTGCAGATCTGGGTAGCTTACGTGAGGCGATCTGGTGGTAGGGCTGGGGTCGGTTGGTGGATCTGGTGAGAAGTGAGATGTGAGAAAAGGGGAGATAATTTCTGGAGAAGAAAATGAAGAGGTTGGGTTTTAGCAAATAAAGTGAGAAGATAAAGGAAAATAATACGGTACATAAGCCACTTTTTATAAATCAAATATTGAACAGATCAAAGGGAAGCAAAAGGACAGAAAGAAAAAGGGAACGTGGAAAGACCAAATCAACGTAATTTACGGTGGGAAATAAAAGGTTAGGGAACCAAAGATTTTAATATCGGTATCGGTAAGAAATCGTTTTACGGATTTTACCAGGTACCGGAAAACCGAAACGCAGAGGTGAATATACCGCAGAGATCAGCACGACGAGACGATCAAAACGGTACACAGATATTTGTGGTACGATCATCCGATCAAAAGTCGATAATTGGTACCGAAAATGCTGCTATTCAGCCAGAATTAAGATAAACGGAGCAATAGGTGTCCAAATTTGACGAAACGAAAGATGATGCCTCACTCAGAAGATGATTTACAAATTTTCTATGTAAAAATATTTAGGTTTGGAAAACATTTTATTTTCACCAATTTTTAACTGATTAAATTGAAGTAAATTTACGCGCGAAATAAATTTTAATATTTTCGGACGAAAATTTACCAGTTGCTATCTTTAATTAGACGCATTCCAAATATCAAATTTATATTTCAAAATTTTACTGTATAAAATTTCACACAAATTCAATTAATAAAACAACTGAAATTTGCGGGTCGTTACACTCTCCCCCACTCAAAACTTTTCGTCCCCGAAAAGGAAGAAGGTAGGAGAATAGAGGCAACCAACAGAAAAATAGATTAAAAGACAAGATAAGACTATTAAACCATATAATTTCAAATTAACTAATTAATATTTAGACATTTTGATTTAACCCACTGAGTTCACTTAAGTTAAATCAATTCATCTATTTCTGAATTCATTACCTTATTTTCTAGTCATCCTCAATTAACAATTTCTAAATCATCAATTTTGTATAATCATTTATTATACTCATGTTTTATTCAACAAATTTGCTTCTTATATTCCAAATTATTATTAAGTTTTATTCCACTTAATATGTCCTATCACATATATTTAAACCACATAAATTAATTTAAACCATATAATTAATTTACTATATAAATTTACAATTCAAATTGATTTATATTCAATAATTGATTTTTTTTTCTAGGTATTTCCATAAGTTAATCAAATTTCAATTTATTAATTCCTGCAAAACAATTTTTATTTGTCTCATTTATTATTCAATTAACTTATTAATTTATTTATTTCGATTAATATTTATAACTAAAATTTAAGTGTATAACCTTTATTATATCCACTCAAATTCTATTTATAAAAGTCATTTTATATTGTATACTATCCAATTACATTTTAACTTCTAAAAATTTTAGGTAAGTTATGTTGAGATGAAATCGGTATTATACAAATAATATTTTACAATTCAGTTATTCCCAGTTAACTATTTATCCAAGAATTTTGTCTTTAGTTTATAATTGAAATCATCTTTAATCTAAAATTTAAGAATTTAAATCTCCGATTTACTTCAAACAATTTAGAGATATATATAATATATTTATATCAAATTAAATTAAATTTTAAAATGAGATACCTATATATAAATCAAATTATATTGAAGAAATTCAAATCGAATATATTTTTTTTTCAAAACAAAACCTTAGCAAAGCTACAGAATGGTTTCTCCTCTTCGAAACTCAAAAATGAATGTCGATGATGCGGCCGTCATCACCGAAATTAATTTCCAGCGACAAAGAGAAGAGCACTGATTTAAACATTTAAAAATTCTTTGAAAACCATTTTATTCGAAAACACTTTAAATAATATACATTTTAAGGCTTTAAAACAAAGTTTGAAATCACCAGAAATTTAATTCTTAAATTTCTCAATTTAAATTCATTCCAATTCCAAATAAATTTAAAAACAACAGTCACTTTGCAATAGTCAATGACTTACAAAACAATAAAATGATAATCAAATATTATCATTTCAACAACCAAATTATTTATCTTTTAATTCCAGAAAATTTTTCTTATATTTTTATAATATAATCATACAAATTTATTTCATTTATCAAATTCGAAAATTATATTGTGTCAGTTTGCTCTGTTCAAGTGTTTTGGAAATTCTATCGATAGTGTTGATCAGACGAATCGATCGAAAATCCAAATCAACATCAACAACTCAAACAACACACTATAAACATAAACTATTTTTATATTAATTACAAATACACTCCCTCACACGATGATTTCAGAATTGGATTCCAACACATGGATAGAGATCCAAATATAGAAGGGCTCTAATCAAAGAGAATTCTAATCTAAAAATAGATAGGCTCAAAATGAAGGTTAGATGATTGTATTTCAAACAGGAAGATGGATAAAGTTGTATAAATCGCGGACAACCTTAACCGGGTCAGCCGTGACTTCATAGATAAGATCGATGTAGAATTCTGAAGCAAATCGACATTCGATTACCAGAGGTAGAATTCGGGTATAGCATAAGATAGCAGCATCGTAAACCGAGGATATAGAAATCTCCGGTGAACCAATACCGATTGTAAAGGAGTTTCACCCCAGTACAAATTATTCGAAGATTGGCGAGACTGCCGATTCATTATAGAGATCATTCGAAGTGGAGTTATGGGATACTCCAGAATCAAAAGACACGAATGGGAAGACACGAATGGACTTGGAACCGAAGTGAACGTTCCAAAATTCAAAGGAACCGAGTCAAAGAAGAAGGAATTCAAGCTCGAACGAAAGTGATTCTGTAATTGAATTTACTACATATGCTGAGTTTTGCCTAAAACCAGAGCTCTGATACCACATGTAACGACCCAGTATTTTCAACCATTCGTATCCATTATAAGTGTATAGGTAAACACTCATGCCGGAGTTGAATTGCTCAAAATACTGCGTTGTAAATAAAATTTGGCAGAAACTCATCATATACAGTAAATAATACAATCACAGATCACAGACACAGAGTAAAATAATGATAATGCAGCGGAAACAAAAGGATAGTAGTTCATGAAGCTACTATATGTATATAACAGAGTTAAACAAGATACAACAGAGGTCTCGAATACAATAGATGTCTCAATACAATAATCAAATACCAGATCTGAATACATCACTGGATCGACGGAATAACTGAAAGCAGGATCGATAGATAGCTGGATCTCCAAGCGAAGCTCCAACTCCAAAGGTGAGTCTCCAATGCTGTATCACTCAGTCTGACCCGAGCGTAAAGCAAAACACAAAACACTCGAGTCAGGATTAACATTCTTATATTAATAAATCCAACTCAAGTGAAATATCAACTGAAATACAAGTAACTTAAAGGATGTTTGGGATAACCATCCTCTAAGGATCCGTTAAACTATTTACTATGTAGTAATATACGCTATATACAGTAGTGTCTAAATAAGTAAAGTATAATCATATCGGAAAATAGCGTTAAGGGGATGGAGAACCTTAACGCGGTCGGATCTTAAAATCATAATCGTAGTAAAGCTCGGTATGGTAGGTGACACGGCACAACTAGGCAATGCCAGGGTAGATATACCAATTACGCACACGGACTGATGGATACGCATAGCAGCCACTACCGTTCCACCTCGAACAACATTCCCAATCGGAGGATGGCCATCTAGTCAAATCACAAGTAAGAGTATAAATCGAAGAAATGCGTCCGAGAAGAGGTGCTACCTCACTGGTCCGAGATCGCTCCTGTTTTAGCCACCTTATACCAACTCACGGGAGTTGGGTCCACGTAACATACCTTAAGAACGTCGCCACCATCCTACTTCATTCTGGAATCTCCACCGCGTACACGGTTGTCAAAGTGGTTTTCGGTATCGACAGAGAGTATGTCCATATCCGATCCCGGTCTCTTTTCCAACCAATCGTTATTATAGCACCGTGGTCGTTTCAAAATAGTTTATACTTTAAACCAAAATCATTTTCATTTCCAAAACCCAATTTAATACTATATCATTTCACTTCAAATATCCACTTTCAAAATCATATTACTTTCCAAAGTTATAATGCTTTCGAAATCATAGTCTGGAAATCACAGTATTTTGGCAATCATAACACTTTCCTTTTTAAACAGTTTGGATAATAAAATTTCGTTATAAAATAAATTAGTTTCCTCAAATTTCACAAATCGATTCAAATTAACTCGAATTCCAAAAATTTAATTTAATCAAATCTCAAATCATTAGTTTCAACTCGATTCAGCTTCTAAATAAACCATTTCAAATTATCGATTTCAAATACATATCTGAACCATAAAATAAGCCATTTCAATTTTAATATATATATCAAAGCTTTAAATATTCAACATTTCAAAACTAAGTTCGATAAATTTATATACATATCAGATTCACTTTACAATTATTAAATTTTTATATTAGCTTAACATTTCCACGACATTTGAATACAACTTCAATTTACAATTTAAATAAACAAAAGATCTCATTTAAATATTTATACGTTTGAAATATCCATTTAAGTCACCTTTTCAAATTCCAAGTTGTAAATCACTTCTTTAAATTTCAAATTCAATACATTTTATATCAGACTTATTTAAGTATAATTCTTAAATAAATACAATTTCAATCAATTTCAAATCATTACAAATTCTATTTTTAAAATATAGATATTAAATAAATACTTAAACATATTATTTATCAACTTTATTTAATCAACTTTGATAAATCTTAGAAATCAATATTTATCAAAACCATATATTTCTTTTCAAAACCATAGAAATCATTTTCAAAACGTTTATATATAGACCAACGGTGCCTGTATATAATTTTCTATCCTATGGTCAAGTGATACGGATATTTATCATTTCAATCCGCAATTTAAACATATTCGGGTATATATCTTTTCAACCCGAAATCCCGAATTCAATTCAATTGAAAATCGCTTGGGTTTATCATTTCAACCCATAACGATTTTCTCCTATTCTACAGATCGTTCGGGTATGTATCATTTCAACCCATAGTGATTCTATATTAACAGGGAACTTGCAGAGTGATAACAGATATGATAATAATATAACAACAGTAACAGGCATATAACATCAGTATAAATAACAGATAATGGTGTCAGATGTTACAGGTGAACAGATACAGTTAATGACATATATATATAACAATGTGAACAACTAACAGCAGCATATTTCAATTAACGTTCCAATTGAAATTAAATCTAATAAATATAAGAACATTAATCGTGAGTGATTGCTCACCTTTCGAGGCTGGAGATGAACGAGAATGAGATGAGTTACGAATCCAAGCACGAATTCAAAGAAACAAGATTGGCACGAATTCGACGAACAGAGCTGATAAATGGAAATTAATAGAAATGAATCAGAACCATCTTGATATAATTTGAAACAAAATATATGTTATAATTTTCTTCCCAGAATCATTATTTAAATTAACAATATATATATATATATATATATATATCTCAGAATACAACAAACAGATGCAGACTAGTATATATAATATACATATATATATATATATAAGTTTAAACACAGAGATTTTTTTTTAAAACCAACATATATAAAGCATATACTGAGATGAAAATATGTAAACAAGATATGAACTTATATATAAACTTAAATAGATAATATATAACTTATGTAGACATATATAGTTATACTTACATAAGTATCATAATCTAAACCATATAGATTGACATATACGAACGAAATATATATCTAATATATTAAAAATCAATATTTATTGTCAAATCATCACAACTTACTTTACTATAATAGGTGTATAAACTTATACAGCAACTAGCAACCTATACTGACTTTATATGTTTAATATATATACAATATAAACAGATCTTAAAGTATAAATATACATTTATATATATAGCAACAGAATTTCCATAATATAGACCGATATCATAACCATATAGACAAATACATCTACCACTTAAAAAAAGCTTTCCTCTTCTTTTTTTTCAAACAAATAATAATATATATAATTACTTGGAAATCAATATTACTGTATATATATATGACACGACAACCTTATGTAGAACTTTGAAAAACATATGTATATTAAAGTAAATACAAATATATACGGTAATATAATACATTCTGTAACCTCTAAACTCAATATATACATACGGTGGCAAATAAGCATATATATGTATAAACATATAATGTATATAAAACTGTGATATAAACCTTTACAAATTATAACTAAAATATGAATATATAACCCATATATATATATACTACCCTATATAGTATATAGGACATACCTTTCCCAAAAAAAAAAAAAAAGTGGAGACTTCTGCGGCAATTTTGTTACAACGAATGGAGGCAGAGGCTACACAGCGGGTGTTCGGTGAGGTGGAGGCTTGGCCACTGGAGTGGGCTGCATGGCGCGAGGATTTTTAAAGACGGAAGGCTGGCGTTTGGACGGGAGGAGGTGATGCCGAGGTCGAGAAATGAGGAGGCGGCTGTTATGAGGAGGAGGGATGGTGATCAAGTCTGGGTCGGTTGCGGTCGTAGCAAATAATGGTAGCGGTTGTGGAAGGCAAGCGGGTCGGTGGTTGATGGAGGGTAGAAGCGGGTCATGTCGGTTTAGAGGTAATTGGGTTTGTGGAGTTGTGGGCGGAGATGGTGGCCAGATGTGGGACGGGTTGATGGCTTTGCGGCCATTGTTTGGTCGGAGGGGCTTGCCTCGGGTCATGGGGTGTGGGGCTTCGGGTTATAGGGGTGAGTGCTTTGGGTGGGCTTCGGGTTATAGGGGTGAGTGCTTCGGGTTTGGTAGGGGCGAGAGGCAGAGAGGAGCTGTTAACGGTTGTGAGGAGGTTGCTTCGGGTTAAAGGTGCAGATCTGGGTAGCTTACGTGAGGCGATCTGGTGGTAGGGCTGGGGTCGGTTGGTGGATCTGGTGAGAAGTGAGATGTGAGAAAAGGGGAGATAATTTCTGGAGAAGAAAATGAAGAGGTTGGGTTTTAGCAAATAAAGTGAGAAGATAAAGGAAAATAAAATGGTACAGAAGCCACTTTTTATAAATCAAATATTGAACAGATCAAAGGGAAGCAAAAGGACAGAAAGAAAAAGGGAACGTGGAAAGACCAAATCAACGTAATTTACGGTGGGAAATAAAAGGTTAGGGAACCAAAGATTTTAATATCGGTATCGGTAAGAAATCGTTTTACGGATTTTACCAGGTACCGGAAAACCGAAACGCAGAGGTGAATATACCGCAGAGATCAGCACGACGAGACGATCAAAACGGTACACAGATATTTTTGGTACGATCATCCGATCAAAAGTCGATAATTGGTACCGAAAATGCTGCTATTCAGCCAGAATTAAGATAAACGGAGCAATAGGTGTCCAAATTTGACGAAACTAAAGATGATGTCTCACTCAGAAGATGATTTACAAATTTTCTATGTAAAAATATTTAGGTTTGGAAAACATTTTATTTTCACCAATTTTTAACTGATTAAATTGAAGTAAATTTACGCGCGAAATAAATTTTAATATTTTCGGACGAAAATTTACCAGTTGCTATCTTTAATTAGACGCATTCCAAATATCAAATTTATATTTCAAAATTTTACTGTATAAAATTTCACACAAATTCAATTAATAAAACAACTGAAATTTGCGGGTCGTTACAAATCATTTATGAAATTGTTTAAATGTAATTACTTATTGGGAGTAATTAAGAATTAATTACTTATTGTAATTAATAGAAGTTAATTTGATTTAGTTAAATTAATTAATTAAGTTTAATTAATTTAGAATAATCAAGAGATGATTTGATAATAATTACTTAATGTAATTATTAAGATAAGATTATTTAGGGAAATAAATAATAAGATAATTACTGGAAGTAATTAGTTGAATAAATGATTTTATTAATAGAAGTAATTTGAGTTAATTACTTTGAATAATTAATCAAGGGATTAATTAAGAAATTAATTAATGAGTAATTAATTTAGTTAATGAAAGTAATTAAGGGTAATTAATTACTGATTGAAGATTAATCAAGGGTGATTAATAAATATTGTTTAATTAAAGGTTAATTACTTAATGTAATTAATTTAATTGAGTAATTAATAATTAAGTTGTAATTAAGGATCATTAATATAATTAATGATGTAATTAAGAATTGATTAATTAAGTAATAATTAATAAATGAAGTAATTAATCAATGTAATTAATTAAGGATTAATGTAATTAATTTTAGTTGATTAAGTTAATTAATTTTAGTAAATTAATTAATGAAGTAATTAAAGGTTAATTTCAATAAGTGGTTAAGGATAATTAATTTAAGTAATTAATTGAGAATAAATTACTTGAATGTAATTAAAAGGTAATTAATCAAAGATGATTAATTGAAATGAATTATTAAAGGATAATTAATTAAATTGTAATTAATTAATGGTTAAGTAAGCAGGATTTATAGAATGAAGTAATTAATTTAATTCACTTTAAATTAATTAGAGATGATATAAATCATTACCTATGGATGGATGATAATACTGAATGCTTTGCATTTGATTGATATCTCTGATGAGATATATGCTGTGTGATATGGATGTTAGTTGAATTGTGATGATAATATGGATTATCTGTTATATTGATAATGTTGATTATCTATTATAATGTTGTGAATTATCTTTCTATGTGTATAAAGATAATGAATTAAATTGTTTTAACCTTTAAAACAACTTGGCCTTAAAAGATACGTTTTGGATTTCGATGAGACCGGGATCGGGTTTCCGTATACCGGGATTCCAGGTCTGGAGACCCGAATACCACATCGATCCAAATTAACGATAGGTCGTGAATCTCAAGTGAAGATGAAGTTTCAGAGTGCAAGGGTTATTGTCGTTAACTCTGAGGGTGATTCCAAAACGAGTGTAACGAGATAATGCCTTCGGTTTCGTTCGAACCCGGAACGAACTTGTATGGATTGAATGCTTTCAGAACATCGTCAGGTGGACGATGAGCATTCTAAGTGATGTGTTCTTTTCTAAGGTAATCGTGACCTCAAGCCTCACAAACCGGGAATGGCTAAAACAGGGGAGGTGCAGCAAGGTTAGTGGGTAGCACCCAAGTAGGACAAGGTTACCTCTGTCTAGATGTCCCTTTCTATTTTCGACTTAGTGGTGCGGTTGCTGATCCCAACCGTGAGGTATCTTGTGCGGGAATTATCTAGTAAGGGATGTTCCGACCTTGTGTTGCAGGGGATTGGGAGTGATCCTCGGTACGGTGATCTAGGCCACGTACTGTGACGGGCGGTACCCCAGTAGCCCTGCCATTGTATGGAAACCCATTCTTCCTACGTGCCTTACGGTTTTGATTGTATAACCCACTTTGTGGCTAGTATGCTGGAATTTAATAATGTAACAATTTCAGCTATTTCATATTTATTTGAAAACCCTAGACCCTATTATAATATAACTGGATTTCCTATCAAATGTTTTGGTTAGCGTAAGGTAAAAACTTACCCATGTTTATTTGTGGGGAGTCTTACGTGATACCTTTTCTTTCAAAAGGTTTTGAAGTTAAACAAGTTTAACCTGTTACTCACACCAGACCCATGTCTGACCCAAGTTGTTTATTTCTGTTTTATAAACTCTTGGGTACTCAAATTTTTACGAGTAGCCAAGGGATTCAGGTTAGCCTTGACGAATTGTGGAGGAGCAATGGAGCAGGAGGCTTCAGCGTTGTAGATATAGATAGTAGTTTCCGCTGTGTTGATCTTGTTTAGATCTTTGTTTGTATTGAGATGTAATAACTAGACAGATGTTTATAACTGTCTAGTATATGATGTGAATCTGTGTAACTCTGATAAGTGTTGTATATGATACTATGTAATATTTATGTGATATAATATATTTTGTTCGTTTCCGCTGTGAGTATTTGTGTTTGTTTCTTTTCTCTTCTTTTCTTTTCTACTTCTCACCCCTTTCTTTCTTATTAGCGATACGACTTTCTATGGAGAGAAAGTCTAGGTCGTTACAGTGGTATCAGAGCATAGGTTGAGCGAATGCCTAAGCTTTTGGTTAAGTGAATATCAGAATACTAGGTTGAGTGAATACCTAGGTTCGGAAGGGTTGTTCATTAGAGATAGGATCTGTAGCAACCTGTCTGAGTATATATATATACGAGAGCGCGTATTTGTTAGTTATATAAAATGGTTTTATATTGTGTTAATTGATCGGTTGAGTGGTATATGGATTCTGGTCAATACGAGTAGCTAACGTTATTGATAGGGATCTCTAAACACTTGAACCAGGCCAACGGACACAATATTGTTTTAAAGAGGTAGATGAAATAATTTTACCCAGAAATAATTTCTATATAAAAAGTATCATTTTAAATATATATATATTTCTACCTATTTGTTGGGTTACCTGTTCGGGTTTTCCAATATAAGTTATAAAGGTAGATGGGGTAGTGGTGTGTGAAACACGACTACCAATGGTTGGAATTTAAATGTTGAGGTTGGAAGTGTATCTGCCGAGACTGTAGACCTAATACCGTCTCGAGTAAGCTTTGCTGTGGTGAAGGATTTCATCGATCTCCGAAGGAAACTGTAATGGTTCGGAGTTTATCTTTGAAGTTTGGATGAGTAAAGTTGGATCTGTCGGTTGAACAGAAGCGAGTGATGGTACCTTGATACCTCAGGTAATAGTAGCTGTATGATGAGATGCAGTGACTATGGATGTTCCTGAAGATGTTTTCTTTGGAACAAGATTAAGGAAGTGTGTCTGTTTCGGTGTTGTCGCTGAGTTCAGCATGGTGTTTCTGCTTTGGTTTGAAGTTCGAGTTTCTCGAAGAGCTTTGGATAGGAGCATCAGTGTCAGCAGTGCTACTCGGAGTGTTCTGTGATGGCAAGAAGTTTTTTAGCTGAGCAGTTTTTCTGGAAGTGAAGTTCAGAAGCAGCAGAGTGGATCCATTTCTTAGATGGATTGGATAAATAAGTGTAAGCTGTTCTGATTTTTAATTTTTAAAAGAGAGAACAGTCTGTTGGAATTAGGATGGGTTGATCGCAAAAGTGACTTGCGATTGTCTGAGTGTTCTATTGGGTTGTCAGAATTTTTCTGGATGTCTTCAGAGAAGTCAGGAGTTGTCCGCATCTGAAGGTTGAGTTTTCTTATCGACTTGGATTCCAGGAGTAGTACCGGTAGTTCAGTCTAGTTGAAGGATGATTCCTAGAGATGGAGTTGGTGAAGCAACTCAAGTTTGATGGAGTATCTGAGTTTTCTTTATGGATCAGTGAACCTTATTTCTGGAATGAGTTGTCCAGTCTGTGCTTGTGTCCTACCTCAGATCAGAGTTGAGCAGCGAAAGTAGTTTGGAGTGTATCTCTGGATGGGAGAAGTAAGTTTGGAATCTACTGATGTTGTGAAGTAGAGTTATGTTTGGATCTCGTCTGTGTTCTGATTTGGATAAGAAATTGGTCTACTTGGTTGAATTGTCAGTTTGGATAACTGGAATTCATTGAGTTGTACGTATCTCTAAGGGAATACGTATTTGATCTATCTCTGGTTTTAGAATCTGCAGTTTGGGAAGTTTGGTTGTTGAGTCAGACTCGTCTGTAGTATGATATCTTGTTTAGTTCTATAGATCTATATGAGTAGGAGATCTATAGCTTAGTTGCTTAGATTGTTTGTAGAGCGAGTATCCCGGTATATATATATACTTGGGGAAACTCGAGGTATTTTATCTAGAATTTAGTCTAGATAATTAAAATTTTTTTTTTTTTTGATTGGATGATTTGGTTGCTATGGTTGTTAGCATATGGATGATAGTAGATGCTTGTGTTTTGAATTTAAAATCTTTAATAAGATTATTAAATTACCTTTGTTTTAAATTTCGGGGACGAAATTATTTTAAGGGGGGAGGAATGTAATATCCCGGAATTTTTGGCAATATAAATTTAATAATCTGTATTTAAAAATTGAATTGATTTGATAATTTCTGTAAATAAATTTGAATTGATTCAATAATATTCTTTAATAAATATTTATTTAGTGAATTAATCTTTTAATAAGATTAATAAATGTTTTATTTATTCAAAATATATTTTGACCTAAGTTTGTATATTAAAACAAGTTATAAAATGTTTGTTTTATTCTTTTTAAAATATTGATAAATAAATTTGATTTGTAGAATAAATATGAGAATTTAAAATACAATTAATAAATGAATCATGCATTCATTAAAATAACAAATAAGTTACAACCTCTTGTATAAATTTATTTAATATGATTAAAAACATTATTTTCAAATGATTGTTATATATATTGTTTTTATTTATAAATATAATGTTTTATTTCTTTAAAAATTAGCTATACATATAAACAAGTATTTATAAATTAATTAAGTTTAAAACATTCATTACCTTTAAATAAAAAATACTAATTAATTAAAAGGACATGTGTAAATATATTAAAGCCTAATGTAACATGTGTTAGATGTTTAAACAAGGTAATTAACAAGTGTTGAAATTCAAGCCATGTGTCAAATTTTAGTTTTAATTTTCTTTAATTTTTAATATAAATCATAAATATAGTTATATAAACTCATGCATTCTTTCTTTCCTTTCCCTTTTTCTCATTTTCCAATTCATAACTAAGAAGTCTTCCAGCTGAAACATTTTCTCTAAAACAAATCTGAGAAAATTTGCAAATCCATTTTTTTCAAAACCAAATCAGTAACCATCTTCAAACAAGATTCCTTTAACATATTTCAAAACAAGCCTGCATTCATCATCCTCAAAACTGAATCCTCTACATCATTTTTCTTCAATCTGAAATTGTTTTCCTACATACAACCTCATTTTCAAGTTCAAAGTATTTTCAAACCAAGCACAAAAAGTATTTCCAATTTATGTAACATGCAAATTAAAATCTGAAGCCCACATTCATCATTTTCAAACCTGAGATGAAGTCATTTCTGCATTGCAACTGCATTTCAATTCAAGCTGTGCACTTTTATTTCAATCTGGAAAGTAGCCTCTGCATGCAAGTTAAAGACCTCAGCAACATTCAAGTTTAAAGTTTTTAAAAGCAAGTTCAGTTTCAAGTTTTCAAAGTCCAAATTCCAGTTTTTCTTTCAAAGCTCTGTTCATCTGAAATAGGTGAGTAACATTCTTACTTAAAATTAACTTAAGTAATTATGATGCATGCCTAATTCTGTGATAAATATTGTTTTGATATGGATGTTTATAGATGACTCTGCATGTATATGAATGTATATAGATGTGTATGTTATTTGTATCAGTGTGACCCTGTTATCTTGAATTCTAGGCTACTGTTTTTGATATAAATCATATCTCATGATCTAGTTTTAAGTGTAGATCTAAGGTTTAAGTAAAATTAGTTGTTCCCTAGTAAACTAAAGATTAAAAGATTTAATTAAGACAAAATTTAGTCTGAGTGCATCTGTAATCTAAAACAACAGAGACATGTTGTATAAATGTAGAAATTCGAACTGGGTAATTTATAGATTCAGGATTATATATGGAATAGATAGGCTATAACATGATTTTTAACATGAATATCATAGTCTTTAGTCTAGTATTAAAAGAGCAGTTCTGGTTTAAGTCAGAAATGAAATTTTAGTGATTTTGATTATCTCAATGGAACTGGGATGTTGAATTCTTCAATGATGATAGTGGAATGATCATGGATGATAGGAAAATTGTCAGGAGAATTTTTAAGGAAGTAAGGCAGAAATGATTTAGGTTTGAAATTTTTAAACCTAGTTTTACTGGGTTAGGGAAAGATGATCGAAATGGGATCTGTAGTCGATCGAGTTGAACGAGGATTTGGCAGATGGAAGTTTGGTCGTGGATGAAAGTATGGCCGGAGTTGCTAGATGTCAGATGATCGGAGGTTGGCGAACGAGCGATGTTGCCAGGTTTGGTCAGTGGTGATGGTTTCTTGTTCCAGGTTGGATGAATGCTCGAATTTGAATTCGAGTAGGAATCGAAGAAGTGATTGTCGTATTCTGGTTCGTGAGTGATAGTCGAGATGATGGAGTCGTCGTCGATGACCGGAGTTGCCGTAGGTGACCGTGCACGTGCACGAGATCGAGGATGTATCTGGAGAAGCCTGGGTTTTAACAGGGGAAGGTCTCGAGATTTTCAAGCGTTTTGTTCGTGTGAGACTCGAAGTTTTAGAGGGTGCGACTCGAAGTTTTTAGTGTGTGTGCTCGAGTATGTGAGTTGTTGCCAGGTTTTTGAAAAAGAAAACTGTCTGTTTAAACTTTAAACTAAATCTAAAACTGTAAAGAAATAGTAAAACAGAAATTTAAATCAAAGATTTAAATATATGGATTCAAGTTTGGTTTTGAATCTTAGATTGAGATTTAAAATAAGTTTTATAAATTTAAATATGAATTTGTTAGCACCTTTTAAACTTCTTTATAAATGAGTATTTCTTTAACTTGTAAATTAAAAGAGTTTTAAAAATGTTGTTTAAAACATTGTAAAAGATAAATTAGTATTCATTTTAAATCTAGAATTTAAAATGAAATTTAAAATTTAATTTGAAATGGATGTCTTCAAATGTATTTAAGAATGATAATTTAACCTTTGATAAGAAAATGTTTTATCTTAAAGTAATTAGAGATTTGTGTTCATTGAATTAATTAGGAAATTTAATGGATAATTAATTTAATTGATTAATTAATCATTTGGATTAATTAAATAGGTAATTAATGGCTTAAACTAATTAATTAGTGATTAAGATTAATTAATTAGAATAATTAATTTGTAATTAAGGATTATAATTAGAATATTAATTAATGGTTAGGAATTAATTAATAAGTAATTAAATATTAATTAAGTTATGGTTGACACTTAATTAACTTAGTAATTAGAGATTAATAAATTGGATATTAAGATTTATTAATTTAGGATTAATAATAATTAATATAAGTTAATTACTTAAGGAAAGTATTAAATAATAGTTAATGAGGTCATTAACTATGGGTTATTAAATAATGAATTAATAGGATTAATTTTGATAATTAATTAGTTGAATTAATTTAAGAATAATCATTTATGAAATTGTTTAAATGTAATTACTTATTGGGAGTAATTAAGAATTAATTACTTATTGTAATTAATAGAAGTTAATTTGATTTAGTTAAATTAATTAATTAAGTTTAATTAATTTAGAATAATCAAGAGATGATTTGATAATAATTACTTAATGTAATTATTAAGATAAGATTATTTAGGGAAATAAATAATAAGATAATTACTGGAAGTAATTAGTTGAATAAATGATTTTATTAATAGAAGTAATTTGAGTTAATTACTTTGAATAATTAATCAAGGGATTAATTAAGAAATTAATTAAGGAGTAATTAATTTAGTTAATGAAAGTAATTAAGGGTAATTAATTACTGATTGAAGATTAATCAAGGGTGATTAATAAATATTGTTTAATTAAAGGTTAATTACTTAATGTAATTAATTTAATTGAGTAATTAATAATTAAGTTGTAATTAAGGATCATTAATATAATTAATGATGTAATTAAGAATTGATTAATTAAGTAATAATTAATAAATGAAGTAATTAATCAATGTAATTAATTAAGGATTAATGTAATTAATTTTAGTTGATTAAGTTAATTAATTTTAGTAAATTAATTAATGAAGTAATTAAAGGTTAATTTCAATAAGTGGTTAAGGATAATTAATTTAAGTAATTAATTGAGAATAAATTACTTGAATGTAATTAAAAGGTAATTAATCAAAGATGATTAATTGAAATGAATTATTAAAGGATAATTAATTAAATTGTAATTAATTAATGGTTAAGTAAGCAGGATTTATAGAATGAAGTAATTAATTTAATTCACTTTAAATTAATTAGAGATGATATAAATCATTACCTATGGATGGATGATAATACTGAATGCTTTACATTTGATTGATATCTCTGATGAGATATATGCTGTGTGATATGGATGTTAGTTGAATTGTGATGATAATATGGATTATCTGTTATATTGATAATGTTGATTATCTATTATAATGTTGTGAATTATCTTTCTATGTGTATAAAGATAATGAATTAAATTGTTTTAACCTTTAAAACAACTTGGCCTTAAAAGATACGTTTTGGATTTCGATGAGACCGGGATCGGGTTTCCGTATACCGGGATTCCAGGTCTGGAGACCCGAATACCACATCGATCCAAATTAACGATAGGTCGTGAATCTCAAGTGAAGATGAAGTTTCAGAGTGCAAGGGTTATTGTCGTTAACTCTGAGGGTGATTCCAAAACGAGTGTAACGAGATAATGCCTTCGGTTTCGTTCGAACCCGGAATGAACTTGTATGGATTGAATGCTTTCAGAACATCGTCAGGTGGACGATGAGCATTCTAAGTGATGTGTTCTTTTCTAAGGTAATCGTGACCTCAAGCCTCACAAACCGGGAATGGCTAAAACAGGGGAGGTGCAGCAAGGTTAGTGGGTAGCACCCAAGTAGGACAAGGTTACCTCTGTCTAGATGTCCCTTTCTATTTTCGACTTAGTGGTGCGGTTGCTGATCCCAACCGTGAGGTATCTTGTGCGGGAATTATCTAGTAAGGGATGTTCCGACCTTGTGTTGCAGGGGATTGGGAGTGATCCTCGGTACGGTGATCTAGGCCACGTACTGTGACGGGCGGTACCCCAGTAGCCCTGCCATTGTATGGAAACCCATTCTTCCTACGTGCCTTACGGTTTTGATTGTATAACCCACTTTGTGGCTAGTATGCTGGAATTTAATAATGTAACAATTTCAGCTATTTCATATTTATTTGAAAACCCTAGACCCTATTATAATATAACTGGATTTCCTATCAAATGTTTTGGTTAGCGTAAGGTAAAAACTTACCCATGTTTATTTGTGGGGAGTCTTACGTGATACCTTTTCTTTCAAAAGGTTTTGAAGTTAAACAAGTTTAACCTGTTACTCACACCAGACCCATGTCTGACCCAAGTTGTTTATTTCTGTTTTATAAACTCTTGGGTACTCAAATTTTTACGAGTAGCCAAGGGATTCAGGTTAGCCTTGACGAATTGTGGAGGAGCAATGGAGCAGGAGGCTTCAGCGTTGTAGATATAGATAGTAGTTTCCGCTGTGTTGATCTTGTTTAGATCTTTGTTTGTATTGAGATGTAATAACTAGACAGATGTTTATAACTGTCTAGTATATGATGTGAATTTGTGTAACTCTGATAAGTGTTGTATATGATACTATGTAATATTTATGTGATATAATATATTTTGTTCGTTTCCGCTGTGAGTATTTGTGTTTGTTTCTTTTCTCTTCTTTTCTTTTCTACTTCTCACCCCTTTCTTTCTTATTAGCGATACGACTTTCTATGGAGAGAAAGTCTAGGTCGTTACACTCGAAGCGTGTAGGGTTTTTGCTCGGGGGAATTGGTGAGGGACTTGAGTAGATTTTGGTGATTTCAGTTTTAACCTGACAGTGTTTTAAAAATTTAAAATGAGTTTTAAAATTTAAAGGCAGGATTTAAACTAAGTTTTAAATCAAGTTTCCATATGGGTTTAAGTTTAAATTTGTATTCTAAATTTGAGATAAATAAAGTTTATAAAATTTATAATGTTTTATCAAATTTAAAATATTTAAAGTATATTTTTAAAAAGGGTTTGAATAAATGAATTTGTTCAAAAATCTTAATTTTCTTTAGAAATGTTAAGTGTTTCTTAACATTTGGATTTAAAAAGATTTTGTAAATTGGATTTAAAATTGGTTAAAGCTAAATTGTAATTTATTTAAAATCTTTAATTTGAAATGAATTAAGGTAAGATTTTAAAGTAAAATGTTTTAAACTCTTTGTTAATAATAATTAAAGTAGTTAAAGGTTAATACTTTAATTTAAAGATTAATTAAGCAATTAATTTAGTAATTAGAAATTAATTGGTAATTAAGAAATTATTAAGTTGTAATTAATAAATAGTTGATTAAAGCTAAATTTCTTAAAGAAAGTAATTAAAGAATTGTTAATAATTAATGAGAGATCATTAATTAGGAATTATTAAATAATTAATTAATGTGATTAATTTTTGATAATCAATTAGATTAATTAATTAATATAAATTGGTTAAGTATAAATTACTTAATGAAAGTAATTAAAGAAATTAATTACTTAAGGTAATTAATTAAATAAATTTGATAAGTTTAAATTAATTAGTTAAATTAATTTAAGATAATGATTTGGAAATTTGATAATTACTTAAATGTAATTAGTGAAAGTATAATTACTTAGGAAAGTAATTAAAGGTAATTACTGGATGTAATTAACTGAAGATGATTTAATAATAAAAGTAATTTGAGTTAATTACTTTTGAATAATTAATCAAGGGATTAATTAAAGGATAATTAATTAAGGAGTAATTAATTAAGGAGTAATTAATTTATGAAGTGGAGTAATTAAGGGAAGTTAATTACTAAATGAGATTAATCAAAGGTGATTAATAAATGTGACTAATTAATTATTAAATGTAATTAATTTAAATAAGATAATTAATTAAGAGTAATTAAGGATCATTAATTAATAAAATTAATGATGTAATTAAGAATTGATTAATTAAGATTAATTAATAAATAATAAGTGATTAAAGTAATTAATTAATTGTAATTAATTAAGGATTAATGTAATTAAATATAGTTAATTAATTAATGAAGTAATTAAAGATTAATTACTGAATGGTTTAAGATAATTAATTTGTGAATTAATTAAGTATTAATTACTTAAAGTAATAAAAGGGTAATTAATCAGGAATGATTAATTAAGATGGATACTTAGAGTAATGATTAATTAATTGGTTTAATTAATAATTAAGTAAGCAGGATTTATAGGATGAAGTAATTAATTTAATTCACTTTAAATTAATTAGAGATGAGAAATCATTACTTAAGAATGGATGAATGATATTGAATGCTTTACATTGTTGATATCTCTGATAAGAGATGTGCTGATCTATGATATAGATATTTGGTTGGATTGAAATGATAATATGAATTATCTGTTTTGATGATAATATGGATTATCTATTGTAAATTATCTATCTGTGTGTAGTATAGATAAGAATTGAATTGTTTTAACCTTAAAACAACTTGGCCTTTAAAAGATACGTTTTGGATTTCGATGAGACCGGGATCGGGTTTCCGTATACCGGAATTCCAGGTCTGGAGACCCGAATACCACATCGATCCAAATTAACGATAGGTCGTGAATCTCAAGTGAAGATGAAGATTCAGAGTGCAAGGGTTATTGTCGTTAACTCTGAGGGTGATTCCAAAACGAGTGTAACGAGATAATGCCTTCGGTTTCGTTCGAACCCGGAACGAACTTGTATGGATTGAATACTTTCAGAACATCGTCAGGTGGACGATGAGTATTCTAAGTGATGTGTTCTGATTAAAGGTAATCGTAGCCTCAAGCCTCATCAACCGGGAATGGCTAAAACAGGGGAGGTGCAGCAAGGCTTCGTGGGTAGCACCCACTGAGAGTAAGGTCATCCCTGTCTAGAGAGTTCCTCCTTTTATTTCGGCTTAGTGGTGCAGTTGGCGACGGCCATCTGTGGGGTGATTTTATTTGGGATTATCCAGTAAGGGATGGTTCCGGCTTTGTGTTGCAGGGGATTGGGAGTGATCCTCGGTACGGTGATCTAGGCCCCGTACTGTGATGAGCGGTACCCCGGTAGCTCTGCCATTGTATGGAAACCCAAATTCCAATAAGTGATAACGGACTTGATTGTATACCTATGTATGCTGGAATTTAATGAATGTAACAATTTCGGCTATGTGAATACTTATTTGAAAACCCTAGACCTATTATAATACAATCGGATTTCCTATCAAATGTTTTGGTTAGCGTAAGGTAAAAACTTACCCATGTTTATTTGTGGGGAGTCTTACGTGATACCTTTTCTTTCAAAAGGTTTTGAAGTTAAGCAAGTTTAACCTGTTACTCACACCAGACCCATGTCTGACCCAAGTTGTTTATTTCTGTTTTATAAACTCTTGGGTACTCAAATTTTTACGAGTAGCCAAGGGATTCAGGTTTAGCTTTGACAAATTGTGGAGGATCAATGGAGCAGGAGGCTTCAGCGTTGTAGATATATATAGTAGTTCCGCTGTGTCTGTATCTCTGTAGTGTATTGAGTTGTAATGTCTAGACAGATGTTTATAACTGTCTAGTATGTGTTGTATAGTTGTGTAAACTCTGATAATTGTTGTATACTATGTAATAGTTTATGTTATTAATATAATTTATTCGTTCCGCTGTGAGATCGTTGTTGTTGTTTCTTTCTTTCTTCTCTTCTTTTCTATTTTCTACCCCTTTCTTTCTTATTGTCGATGCGTCCTTCTATGGAGAGAAGGGCGGGTCGTCACAGTAATCTTCAATTCAATGGACTGAAAACATGTTTAGTCGATTGTTTTGTGATTTTAGTCATTTGAAACTATCAATTAATTATATGTTCAATTCCTTTGGGTCGGTCGACTGACAAGGGTATTTTAGTCGACTGACTGATGTATATTTTGACTTATTTGATTTTTGAAAATAGTTTGTGATCGTGTGTGCGCTTGTATATACCACTAGAAGAGATTTTAACAATTTATATAACTCTAGACTAAGACACTATGACTGATACTACATAATTGTGTTGTCATGGATTTCTTTTTGTCGAGTACGTGCCTTTATTTGATTGATCTTTTCTTGTGCAAGTGGTTAGTATACACAATATAATGATGTATAGTTGTCACTATCAAAATACCAAAATATGATGTTCTAACAGTGAACACTTGAAACAGATTCTTGGTATGATCCTGAAGTTTTCTATTATAATATATAGCTCTGTGAAGGAAACAAAAGTTTCTAGTCAGGGAACCTGATCGAAGTCTGCACTAGAGAGGTCAAGTGATCTGTATTAGTTTGAAAGTGGAATTTATGTAGTCCAGCAAGCGATCCAATTTTATATTGTGTGCGGATGATCCACGTGTATCGTATTGGCTTAAGTATGTGCATACTATGTTTTTTTGGCTTATGGAGAGTTCGCGGAATGACTCTTTGACATATTCTGAGGTAGGGTGAATAATCATCTAAGTAATAATCGAAGATTGTTGAGCATAAGGTACGCTTAGTAGATTGTTTCTCTTCCATATGCGGTGAGAAGGTTTTTGAACCAGAGCAAACCATGAGCTTTGTTTGCTAGTGATTTTGAACACTCTTAAGTATTGATTTGTGCCTGTTTCTTTGTGCGTTAGTCGTGTTGAAATTTTGGGGGAAAGTTTTAAGTAGGGGAGAATGTAACGACCTAGAATTTCGAACACTTCGTATTTGAATATATGAATTAGTTAAATATTTGAATTTTAAATTTAATGTGATTTATTTGGTTCAATAATCTTCTTAAAACCCTTTTAATTAATAATTAATGATGGTAAACTTATTTCCGAAGTTTGTTTACAAAAATAAATGTTTTGAAGGAATATCGATAATATGACAAAAAATCGTTTTATCAATAAATAGCAACAAACTTTGTGTACTTGTCTAAATAACTTATGAAGTCATTGATAACTAATAAAAATATTTTGACTAAATGTGGTTAAAGAAATCTCTCTTAAGAGCTTCTAAAAAGTCATTAGGTGAAGATATTTTAGTGGAGATATTTTTTTCTATGGCTTATGAGGTGGAAATAAGGCACATGGAGGAGGGATGGGTCATTCACCGATTTGATGGGGTAGAAGAGGTTATGGTGACCTCTTGAATTCTCCTATATAAGTGCACTAAGGGGTTCAAAAATCCTTTTTACATTTTATAAACAAAAGGCAAAGCTCTTCATCTCTTATCTATTCTACTTTAAATTTCTAAACCACTAACTAAATGTAACGACCCATGAATTTATCACTTTGGAAAATAATATTTAATTTTAAAATACTCAAATATAAGGTTTTATAACGCAAATTATGTTGTTTTGAACAATGATTAATAACGGTAATCTTATTTTGAATAAGTAATTACAAAAATATACTCTTTGGAAAAATATCGATAAAGTGATCGAAAACCGTTTATCGATAAACTGTATTTTAACCAACATAAATTGCGAATGAGACTAGATACATACACTTATTATCCATATTAGTAAAAATATGTAATAAAATTATTTATTTTATTTTTGAAAATAAAATGTTTTTATGACATCATCAATGATATCGTCATTTTTAAATAATCGATTTTTGAAATTAAATTAAGTTTAAATGATTTAATATTTATTTTAAAATCAAATGAGGCCCTTGTATTGTTAAATAATAATAGGAATATTATTTCCAAACTTTTTTTTACCAATATATACAATATAACTAAGAAGTGAAATTATGACCGAAAACCGAAATCAGAATTCGTGGCGATTTGACGTAGAGAAGTTGTGTAAGGTTATATGTGACATGCATATACACATATACACATATAAACATCCATGAACATATGAATACACTTAAGAATTACCATTTACATTTCATATTAATAATACAAATATCGTGATATTTATTTACAAATGTCATGATATTTTCTAACCAAAACAAACAAAACTCTCCATCACTTGTACAATAATAGGTAGCACATGGGGGGGTATGGTTCGGCCGTGAGGATGATAGAGGAGGATGATGCAATGGTGATGTATGGCAAAAGAAGTATCATTATATTTTTCTCACATTTTTGCCTATAAATACAAGCCATCCATCCTCACTTTCATTCACACTCTCTTCTCTTCATTTCTTAAGCTTCTGCATCTTCTTCCTCCTCTACATTAATGGCTTCCATAGCCCCTAAGGAAAAAATTTAAATAGCGTCAAAGTTCTATCAAATTAAGTCGTAAAATATAGAGAAATATATCACTTCAAGTTCGAGATTGAGTTAGTGATCTTCTCCTTCTTCTCCTACCAAGGCCGAACCCCTAGGAGTCTTAGTGCAAGATTCGTAAGCTCCGGTTCTAGAATAGCGGAACTATAGTCAATTGAAAGTTAGATCAAAAGGATATCAAGTGAGAAACTCTATTTATTTTTACTATAAATTATATGATGATATGATATGCTTATTTTCTATGGTTTGTTTATCATATTTGGATGGGATGATATGTTTATTTGACTATGGAAATAATTCATGTTAAATACACATCAAATTTACACAAAGGAAATAACTTTCATATAAGAATTATAAAAGTGTTATGACTCAGTAAAACTTCTTTAAAATGATTTAAAATAGTTTATAAAAGTTTTATAAACATTAAAATTCAATTCAGAATTTTTTTGACAAGATATGAAATTGGAGTAAAAAATAGGCGCGTCGCGCAACGGTAGTTTGCGATTTCACGCCATAAAAGTTAAATCAATGTGTAAAGTCGAATGTAGCTCGGAATGATTCGAAATAAGAATTTTCCAAACTTTTATAACTATGGTTTACAAATAAAGAAGAAAAATCAAGATTTCATTAAGTGATATTTTAGATGTGTCCAAACCAAGTTTTTAAAAACGTCGCACTTTGGCAGTTCGAAAACCAAAATGGAAAAATCTATAAAATGGATATTTTTAAATCTTTATAAATATGAAATAAATTCCATAAATATATTAAAATATTCTAAAAGGGATTTGATTTGAACATATGTGGAAAGAAGTTAATGTTTTGATCAAAGAAGCTTTTAAAAACACTTATTCGCAGCACTTTTTGCAGCACTTTCTAGTAACTTTTGAAATTAAGAGTTAAACTTGGGATTTTCTTCCCAAATCTTTGCAAAATTTTTAAAACAATAAATCAAGTATTTTAAAAAGTTTAGAGTTTTTCAAATAACTTGATCGCCTTATGGGTGATAGAGAGATGGTCTCTAGGCTTGAGTTTGGAAAACTAGTTGCCTGCTCTCCCTACCATCCGAACTGACCCGGCGAAGGGGATAATAAATTTGATTTACTTGGACCACATTTTCCTAAAGTAAAAAGAGATTTGGAGATTGCAAAAGTTAAACAATATTTTAAATAATAATATTTTGGTGATATAGGAAACATATTAGTTTAAACTCTATATTAAATTCCAAATAGTGAACTCGTACTATCTGTATAAATTTAAAAGGTGATTTCACCATTATTTGATGAATAATATTGGTTGAATATGGAATTTAGTATTGAGTATAATTAATATAATTCCTATGGATCCTATTTACTTAATACTAACTAGTTTTGAATTTACCATCTTAGATAACATGGTTTTAACCCAGTTAAAAGATATGTTTTGAAAATATGAAACCTCCATTAAAATCGTATTAAATTATAGTAACATTTTCCTATGTAATTAATGAGAAATGATTTTATGTTTCCAAAGTTAAAAATTGGTTTAATGATCCCATATATACTGAAAAAGGAATGGTTTAAAGACGTATATCTCTAGAAGATATTTTATCTAGATAAAAGATATTGACAAATTGAATAATAATCACCCACATACTTAACATCTTTTATCAATAAATTGGTTCAGAGGAACTGGGCTCAGATTGTGGTGATTCTTATTTGAAAATCACTTCGAACCAATATACGTTCAAAAGTGAACATATGTTGAAGACAATGATTTTAGAGACGGAGGTCTTTATAATGTAGGGCTTCTTGCTACTAACCTTTGGGGTAATTCCCTTATCATATATATGGTGTCAGTGTTTCCTTCAATTTGAAATCTTCGATGCAAGGACTACTCACTACTAATCCTAGGGGTGATTCCCAAATAGGATGTAGTAGGAGAAGTGCCTTCGGTTTGTCCTGTTCCTGGACAACTTGTATGAACGAATGTCTGACATTGCATTTCTAAGACCACGTACATTAATCTCTACAAACATACATCTATTTGTGGTATAGGAGGCAACCCCTCCTATACTTAACACCCTTCTCTGAGACGTATGAGCTCAAAGGTTGTACTTTTGTGAAAATCAATAGTGTGTTGTTGGAAATGGCACTATGGCATTTAAAGTAGGATTTGTTCTATGAAAGGTAAAACGTTACCTAAAGCCTCGCGTATAGGAAATGACAAAAGCAGAGTAAATGCAGTAGGTCTAAGTGGATCGCACCCATTAGGATATGATCATCACCTTTCTAGATTACCCTCTATATTTCGGGTATGTTGCGTATGCTTTGGGATCTCGGTAAAGGTCGGTAACAACCGAGTTGACATTATATTCGGTACTACCTACGGTAAAGGCAGGCCAATTCTATTTTGATAGAGGTTGGATCCTCAAATGCAACCCTCTAGAGATGTACTATCAGAAGGTAGTCCCTTACCTTGTCATTTTATGGAATCCATTCTCCAATATGAGCCTTTACGGTTTTAGTTGTAAACCTATTATGCTTGAATTTAGTAAATGTAACAACTTCGGCTAAGATTATTATATTTATTTGAAAGATTTTTCAAAGAATGTCATTAAAAATTATATCTCTGATTTTGAATGGTTTGGTTATCATAAGGTAAAAACCATTTGTGTTATGTGCAGCGTGGTCTTATGAGATACCCTTTGTTTTCAAAAACCCGTATTTTGAGTTTTCTCACACCAGTCACATGATTGACCAAGAGTTTATTTTCTTTTCCCCTTAAACTCTTGGTGCCCTATTTTTTTGGACAGCCAAGTAGGCAGGTAGCTTGGAGCATTTTGGGAGGAGCATGAAGCATGATGTGACAACCCACTTTTCTGACCCCTACGAACGACACTTAACACATCCTCGGTGTTCGTTTGCCATTGCCCAAGCATTAGAAAGATGAATCATCATGGGCTAAAATAAAGAACAGAATAGAAAACCTCACAACGAAACTGCTAAATAAAATATAACAGCAATAGTACATCAGGTTACTCCTTAACATGGAGTTATCAGAGTTACACAAAAGTACTACAAATTAGCTTAAGCAGTTATAACATCCTGCCTTTACATATGCTAAAACAAAATACACTTACACAAACTTGATAATACAGCAGAATAGATATATAAGAAGATAAAAGCCTCCCGCTCGAAAGCCATCTTCAAAGAGCCCACAAAAGACCCACTACTCCTAGACTACTCAAATAAAAATGAGTACCCTAGGGAAAACAAACAACTTGGGTCAGTCGATATGTTTGGTATGAGTAAAACATTAAAAAATAGGTTGGTAATTAAACAAAAACATGTGAGACCACGCCGCTGAATACGGGACTGGTTTACTCTTACATAAATCAACATCCAAACATAAAGAATTGATAAATAATTAAACACCAAGAAGAGAGGTTGACTCTTCCCGATCCAATTAAGGAAACAAATTTGAAGGTTCGAATCAAATAAGAAAAGGAAAATCTCCTACAAATGACTAGGAAGGTGCACCACCCTTGAAATATGCCTCTAGTAATATACTTCTGAGAAGCTCATATACTCCATGACACTTCTCGGAAATGTACCAGCTGGACCCCTCTAACCCTTACCGAATATCCGAATATTTCACATCTAAATACGTAAACGAATCTGATTTAGATGAGATGTGAAAATACACTAATGGTAGAAACCCCATGTAGTTTGACGTCCTTTCGCGCTTTGGATTCAGTCATTTACCTACAAAGGGTAACAAAGCTCAATGGAGCAACACATCATCTTAGAATGACGATAATAAAGAAGCTGAAGTAACCGATAGTTGAGAAACCAACTATCAAAGATATAAAATGATCGTATATGGAAATTAAGTCTTGTATACTTATCACCACTCATCGAATTCAAACTTGTATGTTTCTTGGTTAACAATAATACCGAATAAGTCAAGGTAGTGTTACCTAAAAATTATGTCTCACGATTATTCTTAACTTTTGAAATAGCGACAAGTCTACTTCTTCGACGTTTAGTGCTAAGTATACAGATAAATTGTTCCCATATAAGTGAATCGCTTTATGGAAATTAATTCATTTCCATAAACGAATCAAACCTTTTCTTTTGAAAATCGAAATTCGAACTTGGCTTCATATTATAAGTATTAGCTTTAAAACACTTTTTTAAAAGAATTTACTAACTTTGAAACATCATTATAAAAAGGATTTAATAACAAAAACATCCTTATTACATTGATTAATTAACTTTAAAACTTTGTTAACTAAGTTAATTAATTAACTTCAATAACCTTTAAAGTAAATTACCTTTAAACATCATTAATTCAATTAATTAATAACATTTAAATATAATTAAGTAAACTAATTTATAAATAATTAAATCGCATTATTTAAAAATGATTCATTAATTGTTAAAATCTTTAAAGGAAAGATTAATTAAAGTTAAATAGATTTATTAACTTCTAAAAGTCATTAATTTAAAAGATTAATTAATTTAAAAACATTATTAGTAAATTGATTATTTAACTTTAATCCATCATTATTAAGAGATTACTTAACCTTAAATGTCATTAGATAAAATGATAAATTAATTTCAAAACATAATTAACCAAGTGATTAGTTAATTATAAAACACATCGTTAATAAGTTAATTAGTTAACTTTAATCCTTATTAATTAAATAATCATTATTAAGATAATTAATTCTCGTTTGAAAACATCATTAATAAAAATCTTGCTTAACTTGTAAAATAATTCCAAGCACGATAATGAAACCAAACGGTTTCGATAAAAGGTGATTTTCCGAAAGTGCCGATATAGCAACTATCGTTATACGGTTAGTTCGGCAAACAAGTTTATGTCATTTGCAAAACAACCATACATTACATAGTAAGGGTATGAGCATATTTACATGGTGATTTAGAACAATATACCATATAGCGAGCATTTATTTACAAAGGCATAAATTTAACTACTAAAATCTCATATGTCTTATGATTCACTTACTAACTTTTCAAAGCGACTAACTTTCAAGCAACAAACCAATCCAACAACAAAACTATTATTTCACCAATACAACAAGTATTCTATTGTTATAACATGAACACAAATATAATTTGACAACATTTGGTTTGAAGATGGAAGCTTTACTCACCTAAACGCTTACTAACTTTCCCGAATTTGCACTAACTTCATGAATGCAACAAGATCTAAGCTCTACTATGCAAATGGCTCGATTTAGTGGATCTAGAGGAGAATTTAGGCATGACCTAGGCTAGGATAGGCTCGACCATGGGCATATAGGGCTCGACCATGGTTGAAATGGAGAGTTAGGGTGTTTTTTTGGTAAGTAGAGTGATGTAAGGAGTTTTAACTTGATTTTGAGACTGTATAAACTAGTTTTTGACTTTGGAAATAATTTTAGAAGCCACGAATGGATGTATACATGTATGTAGAAGAGAATGGAGATGAAGTTAGGATTTTGAGATGTCTTAGGAATTTTTAGAATGTGAAGATAAGTGTAAGGGTAGGGGTATATATACTAACCAATTTTACAAATTACCTAAAATAACCTCCACCACTCACAAGTTGCCACATCACTCCCCTCCCCCTCTCTTCAACACATTGGCCCTAGACATGGCCTCCCTTACCCCCCAAAATTTGCTCCCATGTTATGTGCATACATATGTACTAAAGTATGGCATGAGATATGATAAGGTTTCTTTATATATATATATATATATGCACACTTTCTTAGCAAAATTAATGCGTAATTTGTCAAATCAAGTTTTAATTTAAACCAAGCATGATTATTAAACTTAAAACATGGATTATCTTATCATGGCATGAACATTTATATGTGTGCACATGTGCATAAATGTGCACAACGTTTTTGACGACTTTCCGATACCGAAAAGTTGACATTTCAGAAAACATTTTTCAGTCATATTTTCTATTTTTATACTAATTAATTTGGTAAACAAAATTTGAAACTGATTTTAATGTTATTAATTAATATTTAAAATATGTTTTTTGGTTATTAAAATCTATTATTTAAACATTTAAAAATGATTTAAATATTCGAGTACAAAGCGATTAATTTATGGGTCGTTACAATGAAGCTGGTGGGTCCTATATAGATAGTTATCTATTTCTATTTCCACCTTATTATGTATAAGTGTCTACCAACACCAGTAGGGATAAGTAGTTATAACTGCCCCTGGTTGGGTTAGTACTTGCTATGAATATGATATCTCATTTTGAGAGTGATTGTATATATTATCTATATGTACAATTACAAGTTGTTAAATGTGATGTAAGAATCTATTTTGTTCTTTCTTCTATCTTTATTTTCTTTTATCCCTGATCATCCGCCTCTCTGACACTTGAATTTGCGGCATATGAATACCGTGGATGTATTATTGTCGATTTTCGAGGGTCAAAAAGGCCGGTCTTCACACTTGGTATTAGAGGTTAGGTTGAGAAAACACCAAAGCCTTGATGGGGTCGACTCGTTAGAGAAAGGGTTAGCAATGCCCTAGAAAGAGTTTTTTCAATAAGTCTGCGTATTTGTAATACTTATATGAATAAAAATGTTCGAGTATTTTATACCCATTCCCTAAGATAATCTCGTCTGTGGATTCTAAAATTGCTTCCTTACTATATGCAGATAGTAGGAAATGAGTAACTGAAGATGACGTAGAGGGGGATATAATAGCACAATGACCACCAATGGTCGAACTCCAAATGCTGCGGTAATTGAGGTTTCTATGCAACCTCAAGTTAACTTTACCGCACTATGCAATGATTATACCAGCTTAGGAGGAAATCCATTTACAGGCATAGAATCTATTATTGAAGTTCAAGCTTGGATCCAATCATGTGAGAAAATCTTTAAAGGATTAAACATCAATGATGATCAGAAAAGGTTCTTAGCGTCCTGGCAATTGAAGATGGGGCTCTAGCTTGGTAGGAATCCATTACTCTTAATGAGTTGGAAAATAATTTCTCTTGGGCAAGGTTTAAAGAAGTTTTTGAAGAATAATACATGCCCGCTACTGGAAAGTCCCGCCTCTATAAATTTTTTATGGTTCTAAAGCAAGGAGAAATGTCTGTGGAAGAGTATTTGTGCAAGTTTAAAGAATTTTCTCACTTTGGGCCTGTACTGAATATACTCCTCTGACGAAAAATGAGATGTTTATTACCGGAATGAAGGAGTAATATCATGATAGGATGACCACTTATTTGAAAGGAACCTTTGTGAATCTGGTGGATATGGGTTTTTAGTATGAAGTTTTGGACAAAAAGAATCCGGTAGCAGTTTAAGGCAATAATAACAATAAGAGGAAGAAGCCCTGACAGAGCAAGACTAGTAGAGGATCCCAGGAGAACCGGTTTAAGAATGTGGAGTGCTTTAACTGTGTAAAAAAGGCCATTATTCAAAATACTATAGGAGTCCCAAGGTTCAAAGGCAGCAGCAAGGAATCGTCTCTCCTATGGTTCAGAATAGTCTCTGCCACAACTGCCATCAACCCGAACACTAGAAAAACAAATACCCGTTAATGAAGAAAGGAGAGCATGTTAAGATCTATGTTATCAAAGATGAGCCTTCAACCTCTACTGATGTAAAGGCAAAGGGATTTATTGAAAGTAATATCCATGTCAACGATGATTTAGTTAGAGTATTATTTGATACAGGGGCTTTCCACAGTTATATTTCTAAAGGATTGATAGATAAATTAAAACTAATCACAAAAATAGTAGGTACCCCAATCTGTGTGTCTAATCTCATAGGCGGTACAACTTATCTCTGTATGATTTGTGAAGATGTCTGAATCACTTACCCTCCCCATCATTTTTCATGCAACCTATTTATCCTCGATTTTATCGGGTTTGAGGTTTTACTCAGTATGGATTAGTTATCCAAGAATAAAGCTATCCTTGATTGTGTTAAAAGGATGGTATCTTAATGGACTAGCTTCGGTAAATTTATTGAAATATCTTGTGAAGAACCTAGTCCGGTAAGGGATAGTTTCATGTATGCGCTAGATTCATCCCAAAAGGTTTAGAGACGATACCGACTGTTAAAAGATTTCAGGATGTTTTTGAAGATGAAAAAAGTTTGCCCCGCATCGGGAAATTGAGTTTCTTATTGACTTGATTCCTGGTGCAAGACCTACTATTCACTCTATTTGAAAGGATGGCTCCAAAAGAAAAGAATGAGTTGGCAAACTGAATTGATTGGTTTTTAAAGAATGGACTAATTAAACCAAGTCGCTCCAGTTGGTGCGCAGTGGTAGTTTTCATTCCAAAATCTGACGACTCCCTAAGACTTTGTGTGGATTATCGAGACCTGAACAAGCAGATGATTAAAAACAAGTATCCTCTACCCCGCATAGATGACTTGTTTGATCGACTTCATGGTATTCTCGCAAATGGATCTAGCCACATGATTCCATCCGCTAAGGATAATTGAAGATTTTATTCCATTAACTGCATTTAGAGGTCCAAATTGTTTTTACGAGAGGTTGGTTATGCCTTTTGGGCTGACCAATGTGCCCGCTAATTTTTTGGACCTCATGAATAGAGTGTTTAGAGATATGCTAAAAAAATTCGTGTTGGTTTTTATTGATGATATTCTTATCTATTCAAAGACTGAGGAGGAACACAAAAAACATCTGGAGATTGTATTAGGGGTATAAAGGAGACATGTGCTTAAAGCCAAATTCTCAAAATGTCGCTTCCAAGAGAAAGAAGTAAGACTCCTTGGACATATTATGGCAGGAGATGGAATTTCGGTAGATCCAGGAAAGGTTTCGGCTATACAAGATTGGAAGCAACCACAGACTTCGATGGATGTCCCCTACTTCTTAGGATTGATAGAACATTATAGGAGGTTTATTCAAGACTTCTCAAAGTTTTCCTCCCATCTAAAAAAGTTGATTACGAAGAATGTTAAGTTTAACTGGACACCGAAATGTGAGGAGCATTTAATGAGTTGAAGAAAAGGTTAACCAGTGCTCCAATCCTAGCTATTGCTGATGAAAGCAGCGGTTTAACTATGTATACTGATACTTGTGGAGAAGGAGTAGGTGTAGTTCTGATGCAATATGGAAAAGTTATCGCTTATACGAGCAGACAGCTGAAGACTCATGAAAGGAATTATGCAACACACGACTTAGGATTATTAGCCATTGTGTTCGCATGAAAAATGTGGAGTCCTTATTTACTGGGTAAGAATTCCTTATGTTTTATTTTAATAAACTTTAATTGACCTTAGTGAATAGTATTCCTTCTTTAAATAGGTGAAAAGTTTGATCTCTTCACAAATCACAAATCTTTGAATTATCTTTTCATTCAGAAGGACTTAAATATGAGACAACAACGTTGGTTAGAATTTCTCGTGTCATATGATCTTGACATTTTATATACATCTAGGAAAGTCAATGTAGTAGCGGATGCGCTAAGCAGAAAGCATGCCGTTATAGCATAATTAGTGGTACGTCCAAACTTGATTTATCATATAAAGGAGAACCGACCTAGGGAATCGTTGGTTGCAATGATAACCAAGGAAGTTGAGGAGAACATGATACCGAGAAGATGGACGGGATTCATATGGATGAGCAAGGAATTTTAAGAATGGATGATAGAATTTGTGTTTCGAATATTAATGGGATAAGGCACGAAGCTCTAGCAGACTGTCATAATGCTGGACTTAAATACATCCAGGGGTTATCAAGATGTATCGAGACATGAAGAGGACTTTTTGATGGGAAGGTATAAAGAGGGACATTTCCATCCATGTTATTAGATGTGCAAATTGTCAGCAAATCAAAAGCAATCAGCAAAAAACCGCTGGACTACTTAAACCTCCTGAGATTCCAACTTGGATGCGAGACTAGATATCAACGGATTTCATTAATGGCTTACCTTGAACGAGGACGTGAAATGAAGACGTTTGGGTTATCATAGATCGATTAACAAAAAGCGCACACTTTATTCCAGTAAAGCCAACAAGGATAGCCTCGAGCTTAGCTAAAATATACACGAGAGAGATTGTTTGTGTAACAGCCCAAAATTTTTAACAAATTTTTATTTAAATATAAACGTTCTGTAATGTTGATTTGAATTAAAAGTGTAACTTTATTAAAAATTTTAAATTTTAAAATTATAAATGCCAAATTTTCATCTTGAACTATATACAATTGTGTAACATTTGTTTCACTTTTGTTTTGGTCAGATTTGTTGTATACTTTTAAAAGTTGTAATAATTAGTGTGAAACGGGAAATTTAACTTTACATTTCTTTTACGTATATTTACATCCGTTTCTTAACTTTATATTAAATTAAATTTTATTAATTATGGTATAATAGCTATTAAATTTTGATTTAAAGTGATGGGTTATTTTCCTAATAAAAACGTTAGTATTTTTAAATTTATTTAATAAAAGAAACAAATAATATTTGTGCGTTACTTTGGGCATTACATCTTTTACGTTCGTTGTTTTCTTTGTCTATTGATTTTTCTTGCGTTAACAGTGCAAGTCTCAGCCGTATATTTCAGTTTGGAATTTCAAAATCTTGCCCAAAATCTTGCCTTAAATCGTGCACGTGAAAGATTATTTCTTCCTTTTGCCTTCCGTGCGTTCTTTCTATTTAATAAAATTTATTGCCTTAAATTCCTTGATTCCTCTACCGTTCACAAATTGTCTCTCTTAATAAATTAGTGGGCAGTTGTTATATTATACATTCCACGTTCAAAATATTTCCAGACCTCAATTTTCACAATCTTCTCTCTGGCTTCCATTGCAAATTTTTGTGAGCATCTCCTGAAGGTAAAAGACAGCATGCTCTTCTTTTTCATTTTGTTATTTCAATTGTTCTTCTTTGCGTGCTTTGTTATATTCTATTGCCCCATCATGCTCGGCCTATCCACCGAAACCCATGCCCTACCCCAGCCTAGACCACCGCACCTACGTCCCCTCCTCCAGACTGAGCCAGGCAACCGCAACCCCATGCCGAGACCAACCACCACCGAACATCCGCCAGACGAACCCAGGCCAGACACCCATGTCACCACGACCCCAGGCAGACCGGCCACGCCTCCAACCCCATGCCAACCACCACGTCACGCCTGACCGAGCCCATGCCTGACCAAACCCTATGCCTAAAAGTGGTCGAGCCTTGTATTTTGAAGTTATAATCTATTTTCCTCTGGCCTCTGTTGAAAAAAAGGAAATGAACAAAATTTGTTTTGTCACTTTGTATTTTTGAAGTATATTCTATTTTAAAAAAAAATGGTCGAGCTTTTGTATTGTGAAGTTTTAGTTTATAATTTACCGAACCTTTGTTTTGAAAAAAAAAAATTGTTTTGTCATCTTTGTATTGTTAAGTCTCAGCCTATAATTCTTCCGAGCCTTTAAAAATCTTGAATACGGTGAAGTGGTCGAGTAATTTCTTTCGATTATTCAACTTGTTTTTTTTCGTTTTGTTCGCTTCATTTGAAAATAGTTATTCGTGCATTCTTAGATTTGTTTATTTATTTTGCTTTAGATTTGAATCTAGTTGGCGCATCCTCTAACAATTGATCGTGCTTTCCGGGTGATTTCGATAGATAGCGTATTTCTTTTTTTTTTCGAATCTCCAGCTCCGTAGAGGTGAGTAAATCTCACACGAATATTCATACTTATATGATTGTGAAACGACCGCAACTGAATTTGTAGAAAATAAATAAATAAATAAAAATAGATGTTATCATTACCTGTGATTATTTATATATATTGTAAACTGGTTAAAATTGCATAACATATCATTTGTTATATTTTGTTCTTATTTTACTGTTATTCTATTCTGTTGAATCACACTGCAAGTTCCCTGTAGAATAGAATCACTATGGGTTGAAATGATACATACCCGAACGGACTTTAGAATAAGGGAAGATTGTTATGGGCTGAAATGATAGGCCTGAACGATTTTCAATTTAATTTTATTTACTTGGGATTGCGGGTTTGAAATGATAAAACCCGGATTTTTCTTTGTAAACTACGGATTGAAATGATATATTATCCGTATCACTTGACTTAGGCTAGAAAATATTATACAGACCTGTGGTTATTTTTCTGGATTTTTAATATTTTTAATATTTGTAATAATATTAAATTGATTTAAATTGAATTTTTAAAATGATTTATTTAGAGTAGAAATGATTTTTCTATATGATAAATGTAAATAAATGGATAAAAATATTGACTTTAAAATGTAACTTAAATTTGAAAATTTGACTAAAAAGAAAAGATGGAAACTTAAGATTTATTAAATTAAAATGGAAATTAAGTTTTAAAATGGTGGAAAATGGAGAATTAAATTTAAGTGTTGAAATAAATTGTTTAAAAGAAAAATGGGAATTTGACACACTTGAATTTAATAAGTGAACTTGGTAAATTTTTGATTTTTATTTGTAAAACTTCTCTTTAGAAATCATAAGTTAAAGGTTTAAATGAACATTTTTAATGTGAAAAATATGATTTTTATAAGTTTAAATAGTTTAAATTGAAGTTTATTTATGGCTGGAACTGAACTTAAAACCTGGAAATTCAATTTATAGCACTTCAGAAATGCTACCATCTCTGAAATGAACTAATTCTGAACTAAGTAGAATCTGCAGCACTTGTTAAGTGATGTGGATATATAAATGAACCAAAAGACTAAAATGAACTAAGGCTATGATAGCACTTGGTAAGTGCTGTTGTAGCAGGATCTAAAATGGAACCTGAAACTAATAAAGAGGCTACTGTAGCACTTGTTAAGAGCTGCAGTAGGCTGAAATATGATTTTGTTTAAAACTGAACTGTTATAGCAGTTTATAAATGTTGTCTTTGCTGAATTAAATTGTTTTCAAATATAACTTACCGCAGCACTTTTTAAATGCTGTGAAAGTTGAAAATTTTAACGTTATTGTTTTTAAGTGAATAAATGAACTCAGAAAAGGCTAAATTTTTGGGAATTTAATATTTGATTTATAAGAATAATGACTTTGTTTTTAAATGGTTTAATTTGAAGTATTTTGATATATATTGTTTTAAATTTATAACCACGGGTTATAATAACGTTTGGTTGTTAAAGAGACCGGGATCGGATATGGATATACTCTCTGTCGATACCGAAAACCACTTTGACAACTGTGTACGCGGTGGAGTTTCCAGAATGAAGTAGGATGGTGGCGACGATCCTAAGGTATATACGTGGACCCAACTCCCATGAGTTGGCATAAGGTGGAGCGATTGACGGACCAAGGAGGTAGCACCTCTGATCGGGCACACTTCTTCGATACCATTCTATTACTTGTGATTGATTTGGTGCGCACTCTTGATTAGGAGTGTTGTTCGAGATGGGCGGTAGTGGCTGCTATGCGTCACCACTAGTCCGGATGCGTAATTGGTATATCTACCCTGGCATTGCCTAGTTGTGCCGTGTCACCTACCATATCGAGCTTTACTACGATGTTGATTTAAAGATCCGATCGCGTTAAGGTTCTCCATTCCCTTAACGCTATTTTCTATATGATTATACTTTACTGATTAGACACTACTGTATACAGCATATATTACTATATAGTAAATAGTTTAACGGATCCTTAGAGGATGGGCGATCCCAAGCATCTTCTAAGTTACTTGTACCTTTACTACAGTTCACTTGAGTTGGTTTACATTGTATAAGTATCTATGTTCTGACTCGAGTGTTTATGTTTTATTTTACGCTCGGGTCAGCCTGAGTATCAGTTGGACTTCATCTTCACGGAGCTAGGACTACTGGAGATCATCTTTATCAAGCTACTATCTGTTTTTGCTATTCAGTCTTTTATTTTAGCTTATGTAATTGAGACAAATGAATTTGGGATTTTCTGTGGTTGTTCAAACTGTATTGGTTTTAGACTATGTAATTTGTACTTGTTTTGAGACTATGTATTCTAGTGGCTTCATGAACCACTATGGTTATTTTTAAATTCCGCTGCGAGTTATTCTGATATTTCTGTGTCTGTGATTCTGTGAATGATTTTATTTGCTCCAAATTTTATTACAATTTGTTATTTTGCATTATTCAATTCTGACATGTGTGGATTATTGTCGATTTGAATGGTCCAAAATACCGGGTCGTTACAGTTGGTATCGGAGCCAGGTTTTAGGCAAACCTTAGCCTATGGAGCAAAAACTCATTAGAGATAGGGTAGAAATACCCTAGAATGAGTGTAATCAAACTCAGAATCATTTCTTTGTGAGTGAACGTATTTTCAAAGTATAAAATGATTATTAAAATGATTTTAAATGGTTTCTCAAATGATTTTCAAAGATTATTTTGATATAAAGTTTTCTTGTTTTAAGAAGAAATTTTTTCTAAACTTTCTTCTTTCCGTATCTACCTTGTTAGAAATTTTGTTATTAGGTTATTCATCCAAGTGATCTTATCGTGTCTTATCTTAGCTTGTCTTTGTCTTCTCTATACCTTTATCCTTAATTCATTCTTGATATTTCCAGGATGAATCGTGGAAATGCTAGAGGTAGGGGTCGTGGTACTGCCCCAGCTCCTCCACCTGTTGCACCTGTTAGGTTTACTGTTCTTTGTAAAGAATTCTCTCAGCTTGGTGGTACTAAGTTCACCGGTTCAGAGAGTATTATCGAAGCCCAGCAATGGCTACGGAGTTTGGAGAGGATATTTACTGGTCTTGAGATCACTGATGCCCAGAAGCGTCAGTTAGCAGCATGGCAGCTGCAAGAGTCAGCCTTAGATTGGTGGGAGTCTGTTACGGCTCACACTAACGAAGGTGATCTTTCATGGGAGCAGTTCAGGTATCCTTTGTGTTATCTTGAATTTTTCCCATTTCCTTTTTCTTTTGAATCTATCTTAAGTTCGGTTTCTGTATCTTCTTTCCAGGGAGGGTTTTGTGGAAAAATGGATGCTCGAAGCCGGGAAATCTCAGCTTTATCGTGAATTCATGGATCTCAAGCAGGGTACCATGTCTTTTTCAGAGTATGAGCGGAAGTTCAATGAACTTTCCAAATTTGGTCCTGGTCTTATCGACACTCAGCTAAAGAAAAATGAGAAGTTCATTGCTGGAGCTCGCCCAGAGTTCTACGACCGTCTTATTTCACATGTTCATGGCACTTTTACTGAGCTCATGGATATGGCTATTCGCTATGAGAACCCTACTTCCAAGGGTCCTACTGCTTCTGGTGCTCATGTCTCACAGTCCTCCTCTTCAAATTCCAAGAAGAGAAAGCCCAACTTCCACCAGCAGAAGAAAAATTGGCTCAAACATCCGGGCTTGGGATCTTCAGCATCTTCTCCTTCCCAGAGACACCCTATTGATCTATCCACCATTACCTGCTTCAAATGTGACCAGAAGGGACACTATGCCAATAGTTGCTCTACTCCGGTTGGTGCTGCTGTTCCTCCACCTCAGGTAAGCAGGAACAATCTTTGTCATGTTTGTCTTCAGCCAGGTCATTTTAGGAATGACTGTCCTTTGTATCAGAAAGGGAAGCCATCTGGTGTATTTGCTGTCACATCTGCCTCTTCACCTGCTGCACCTACTCCTGCTCCTAGCGATTATCAAGGTACTCTTCAGGGCACCTTTACTTTATTTCAGCATCCTGTTCGTGTTTTATTTGATACTGGAGCTTCACATAGTTTTATGTCTGATGATTTGTGTAATAAGTTTGAACATCTCCTTTCTCCTGAGTATGCTTATGTTCCTCTATGTGTTTCAAATCCTATTGGTGGTCCTGCAAATCTTGATAAGATTTGTAAGCAAGTAAGACTCTTCTATTCTAGTCATAAATTTTCTGGAGATTTCTATGTTCTTGGTTTCGATGCTTTTGATTTGTTGCTTGGAAGTGATTGGCTTGACGGGCATGATGCCCGTATCTCTTGTAAATCCCGAATTGTTTCTCTTAAGGATGATCAGGGTAATTCTTTGGTTATTCAGGGTCGTATGCCTCATGATTCTGCTGGTAGCTTTATCTTTTCTCTAGATGCTTCTACTGATGATCTTCAGTCTACTCGTGTAGTCAATCTCTATCCTAATGTATTTGGTGAAGTTACTGCTTTACCTCCTAAGCGGGAAATTGATTTCCGCATTGATCTTATTCCTGGAGCTCGACCTGTAGTTCTTCCTTCTAGAAGAATGGCACCCCGCGAGAAGGTTGAGTTAGGGAAGCAAATTGAGTACCTATCTTCCAAGGGTCTGATCAGACCTAGCTATTCTGAATGGGGAGCTGCGGTGGTTTTCGTCACCAAGTCCGATGGTTCTCTTCGGATGTGTGTTGATTATAGGGAGTTGAACAAGCTCACTATGAAAAATAGATATCCAATGCCTCGCATCAATGACATGTTTGATCAGCTTTATGGTGCTACTATTTTCTCTCAGCTTGATCTTACCACGGATTTTCACCAACTCAGAGTTGCCGAGGAAAGTATTCCCAAGACTGCTTTCCATACTGAGAATGGATTCTTTGAATGGTTAGTCATGCCTTTTGGTTTGACTAATGCTCCTGCTTTCTTTGTTGACTTGATGAATCGTGTTTTCCGTGATGTGCTTAATAAATTTGTTCTAGTCTTTGTTGATGATATCCTCATTTTCTCTAAGTCTGAGGAAGAACATGAGTCACATTTGAAATCTATTCTTGAGACTCTTCGAAATCATTAGTTAAAGGCTAAATTTTCCAAATGCCATTTCTGGAAGGATGAAGTCCGATTCCTCGGGCATATTATTTCTGGTAATGGAGTTTCAGTCGATCCAGTCAAAATCGCTGCGATCAATGTAAGTCTCTCTTCCTTCTCTTTCCTTATTTCATTCAACTTATTCTATCTTTCCTATTATCCTTCTATCCCTATTCTGTACAGGATTGGGAAACTCCTAAGACTCCTACTGATATCCGTAGTTTTCTGGGCCTTGCCGGTTATTACCGGAGATTCATTGAGAATTTTGCTCGGATTGCTGCCCCTCTCACTACTTTAACTCGGAAGAATGCTAAGTTTATTTGGAGTAATGAGTGTAAGGCTGCATTCAATGAGTTAAAAGACAAGCTTACTTTCGCACCTGTTCTTACCATTCCAAATGGAAATGAGGGATTAACGGTATACACTGATGCTTGTCGAAAAGGTTTGGGAGCTGTTCTGATGCAGGATGGTAGAGTGATTGCTTATGCTAGTCGACAGTTGAAGACCCATGAAGTAAATTATGCTGCTCATGATCTAGAGTTGCTTGCTGTTGTTTTTTCTTTGAAGCTTTGGAGACATCATCTTTTGGGTACTAAGTTCGAGCTTTTCACAGATCATCAGTCTTTGAGGTATATTTTCTCTCAGAAGGATTTGAATCAGAGACAAGTTAGGTGGTTAGAGTTCCTTACTTCTTATGACCTCGACATCAACTATACACCGGGAAAAGCTAATGTTGTGGCGGATGCTTTGAGTAGGAAGAAAGCTTTGTTGTGTCAGCTTGTTGTTTCTTCACCTCTTGTGGATCGTATTATGGCTAGGCAGGATGAGGATCAGATGCTTAGATTGATTAAGGAGAATGTTCGAAGTAGAGTTGGAGGTAGTAGTCTTGATGCTCAGATTGACGATAAAGGTGTGTTGAGGATTAATAATTGGATTTGTGTCCCGAATGTTGATGGATTGAGACAGGAGTTACTTCGGGAGAATCATCAGTCCAGACTTTCTATTCATCCAGGCGTGACCAAGATGTATCAGGACATGAAGAAGTTATATTGGTGGAAAGGTATGAAGCGAGATATTTCCATTTTTGTTAATAGATGTGTGACTTGTCAGCAAGTCAAGGCAGATCATCAGAAGACTCCTGGTTTATTGTAGCCTCTTGAGATCCCTAATTGGAAGTGGGAACAGGTTTCTATGGATTTCATTGATGGTTTACCGAGGACTAGGAAGGGTAATGAGAGTATCTGGGTTATTGTGGACAGATTGACCAAATCAGCTCATTTCATTCCGGTCAAGTCTACCCGTTCAGCTTCTAGTTTTTCTGAGATTTATATGAGGGAAATTGTTCGTCTCCATGGTGTTCCTCTCAGTATTGTTTGTGATCGTGATCCTATCTTTACTAGTAGGTTTTGGAAAGCCTTTCAGGATTCTTTGGGTACTCGTCTGAATCTGAGCACTGCTTACCATCCACAGACCGACGGTCAAACGGAAAGGGTAAATCAGATTCTAGAAGATCTTCTTCGTGCTTGTGTGCTTGATTATGGAGGATCGTGGGAAGATCATCTCCATCTTGTCGAATTCACTTATAACAATAGTTATCAGGCTAGTATTGAGACGTCAACGTTTTCTGCTCTTTACGGACGACCTTGTAGATCTCCTTCTTGCTGGATTGAATCCGGTAATCATTTGATTCTTGGGCCTGAGATGGTTTTAGAAGCTTCTGAGAGAGTTGAAGAGATTAAGAGGAAGATGAGGATTGCTCAAGATAGGCAGAAGAAGTACGCTGATCGTCGAAGACGGAGTTTAGAGTTTGCTGTTGGTGATTTGGTTTTCCTTAAGGTCTCTCCCTTAAGGAATGTTATTCGTTTTGGTCGTAGAGGAAAGCTTTCTCCTAGATTTGTTGGTCCTTTCCGCATTATGGAAAGAATTGGTTCTCTTGCTTATCATCTGGATTTGCCCGAGAAATTTTCTGGAGTGCACAATGTATTCCATGTATCTCATCTTCGTCGCTATCTGCATGATCCATCTCTTATTATCCAGCCTTCTGCTCTTGATAGTTTGGATATTGAGCCAAATCTGACTGTTGAGAGGAAGCCACTTCGTATCGTCGATCGAGGTACGAAGCAGCTAAGAAGGAAATCTGTCAACCTGGTCAAAGTGCAGTGGAGCACTGATGAACGGGATTGCACCTAGGAGACGGAGGAGAGCATTCGTGCTTCGAATCCGGAATTGTTTATTTCAAGTACTTTTGCTCTACTGTCTTATCTTTCTTTGTTTTCCTTTTTCGTTCCTTTTCGAGGACGAAAAGTTTTGAGTGGGGGAGAGTGTAACAGCCAAAAATTTTTAACAAATTTTTATTTAAAAATAAACGTTCTGTAATGTTGATTTGAATTAAAAGTGTAACTTAATTAAAATATTTAAATTTTAAAATTATAAATGCCAAATTTTCATCTTGAACTGTATACAGTTGTGTAACATTTGTTTCACTTTTGTTTTGGTCAGATTTGTTGTATACTTTTAAAAGTTGTAATAATTAGTGTGAAACGGGAAATTTAACTTTATATTTCTTTTACGTATATTTACATCCGTTTCTTAACTTTATATTAAATTAAATTTTATTAATTATGGTATAATAGCTATTAAATTTTGATTTAAAGTGATGGGTTATTTTCCTAATAGAAACGTTAGTATTTTTAAATTTATTTAATAAAAGAAACAAATAATATTTGTGCGTTACTTTGGGCATTACATCTTTTACGTTCGTTGTTTTCTTTGTCTATTGATTTTTCTTGCGTTAACAGTGCAAGTTTCAGCCGTATATTTCAGTTTGGAATTTCAAAATCTTGCCCAAAATCTTGCCTTAAATCGTGCACGTGAAAGATTATTTCTTCATTTTTCCTTCCGTGCGTTCTTTCTATTTAATAAAATTTATTGCCTTAAATTCCTTGATTCCTCTACCGTTCACAAATTGTCTCTCTTCATAAATTAGTGGGCAGTTGTTATATTATACATTCCACGTTCAAAATATTTCCAGACCTCAATTTTCAAAATCTTCTCTTTGGCTTCCATTGAAAATTTTTGTGAGCATCTCCTGAAGGTAAAAGACAGCATGCTCTTCTTTTTCATTTTGTTATTTCAATTGTTCTTCTTTGCGTGCTTTGTTATATTTTATTGCCCCATCATGCTCGGCCTATCCACCGAAACCCATGCCCTACCCCAGCCTAGACCACCGCACCTACGTCCCCTCCTCCAGACCGAGCCAGGCAACCGCAACCCCATGCCGAGACCAACCACCACCGAACCTCCGCCAGACGAACCCAGGCCAGACACCCACGTCACCACAACCCCAGGCATACCAGCCACGCCTTCAACCCCATGCCAACCACCACGTCACGCCTGACCGAGCCCATGCCTGACCAAACCCTATGCCTAAAAGTGGTCGAGCCTTGTATTTTGAAGTTATAATCTATTTTCCTCTGTCCTCTGTTGAAAAAAAGGAAATGAACAAAATTTGTTTTGTCACTTTGTATTTTTGAAGTATAGTCTATTTTAAAAAAAATTGGTCGAGCCTTTGTATTGTGAAGTTTTAGTTTATAATTTACCGAACCTTTGTTTTGAAAAAAAAATTTGTTTTGTCATCTTTGTATTGTTAAGTCTCAGCCTATAATTCTTCCGAGCCTTTAAAAATCTTGAATACGGTGAAGTGGTCGAGTAATTTCTTTCGATTATTCAACTTGTTTTTTTTTGTTCGCTTCATTTGATAATAGTTATTCGTGCATTCTTAGATTTGTTTATTTATTTTTCTTTAGATTTGAATCTAGTTGGCGCATCCTCTAACAATTGATCGTGCTTTCCGGGTGCTTTCGATATATAGCGTATTTCTTTTTTTTTTCGAATCTCCAGCTCCGTAGAGGTGAGTAAATCTCACACGAATATTCATACTTATATGATTGTGAAACGACCGCAATTGAATTTGTAGATAATAAATAAATAAATAAAAATAGATGTTATCATTACCTGTGATTATTTATATATATTGTAAACTGGTTAAAATTGCATAACATATCATCTGTTATATTTTGTTCTTATTTTACTGTTATTCTATTCTGTTGAATCACACTGCAAGTTCCCTGTAGAATAGAATCACTATGGGTTGAAATGATACATACCCGAACGGACTTTAGAATAAGGGAAGATCGTTTTGGGCTGAAATGATAGGCCTGAACGATTTTCAATTTAATTTTATTTACTTGGGATTACGGGTTTGAAATGATAAAACTCGGATTTTTCTTTGTAAACTACGGATTGAAATGATATATTATCTGTATCACTTGACTTAGGCTAGAAAATATTATACAGACCCGTGGTTATTTTTCTATATTTTTCTGGATTTTTAATATTTTTAATATTTGTAATAATATTAAATTGATTTAAATTGAATTTTTAAAATGATTTATTTAGAGTAGAAATGATTTTTCTATATGATAAATGTAAATAAACGGATAAAAATATTGACTTTAAAATGTAACTTAAATTTGAAAAATTGACTAAAAAGAAAAGATGGAAACTTAAGATTTATTAAATTAAAATGGAAATTAAGTTTTAAAATGGTGGAAAATGGAGAATTAAATTTAAGTGTTGAAATAAATTGTTTAAAAGAAAAATGGGAATTTGACACACTTGAATTTAATAAGTGAACTTTGTAAATTTTTGATTTTTATTTGTAAAACTTCTCTTTAGAAATCATAAGTTAAAGGTTTAAATGAACATTTTTAATGTGAAAAATATGATTTTTATAAGTTTAAATAGTTTAAATTGAAGTTTATTTATGGCTGGAATTGAACTTAAAACCTGGAAATTCAATTTATAGCACTTCAAAAATGCTACCATCTCTGAAATGAACTAATTCTGAACTAAGTAGAATCTGTAGCACTTGTTAAGTGCTGTGGATATATAAATGAACCAAAAGACTAAAATGAACTAAGGCTATGATAGCACTTGGTAAGTGATGTTGTAGCAGGAACTAAAATGGAACCTGAAACTAATAAAGAGGCTACTGTAGCACTTGTTAAGAGCTGTAGTAGGCTGAAATATGATTTTGTTTAAAACTGAACTGTTATAGCAGTTTATAAATGCTATCTTTGCTGAATTAAATTGTTTTCAAATATAACTTACCGCAGCACTTTTTAAATGCTGTGAAAGCTAAAATTTTTAACGTTATTGTTTTTAAGTGAATAAATGAACTCAGAAAAGGCTAAATTTTTGGGAATTTAATATTTGATTTATAAGAATAATGACTTTGTTTTTAAATGGTTTAATTTGAAGTATTTTGATATAAATTGTTTTAAATTTATAACCACGGGTTATAATAACGTTTGGTTATTAAAGAGACCGGGATCGGATATGGACATACTCTCCGTCGATACCGAAAACCACTTTGACAACTGTGTACGCGGTGGAGTTTCCAGAATGAAGTAGGATGGTGGCGACGATCCTAAGGTATATACGTGGACCCAACTCCCGTGAGTTGGCATAAGGTGGCTAAAACAGGAGCGATTGACGGACCAAGGAGGTAGCACCTCTGATCGGGCACACTTCTTCGATACCATTCTATTACTTGTGATTGATTTGGTGCACACCCTTGATTGGGAGTGTTGTTCGAGGTAGGCGGTAGTGGCTGCTATGCGTCACCACTAGTCCGGATGCGTAATTGGTATATCTACCCTGGCATTGCCTAGTTGTGCCGTGTCACCTACCATATTGAGCTTTACTACGATGTTGATTTAAAGATCCGACCGCGTTAAGGTTCTCCATCCCCTTAACGCTATTTTCTATATGATTATACTTTACTGATTAGACACTACTGTATATAGCGTATATTACTATATAGTAAATAGTTTAACGGATCCTTAGAGGATGGGCGGTCCCAAGCATCTTCTAAGTTACTTGTACCTTTACTACAGTTCACTTGAGTTGGTTTACATTGTATATGTATGTATGTCCTGACTCGAGTGTTTATGTTTTATTTTACGCTCGGGTCAGCCTGAGTATCAGTTGGACTTCATCTTCACAGAGCTAGGACTACTGGAGATCATCTTTATCAAGCTGCTATCTGTTTTTTCTATTCAGTCTTTTATTTTAGCTTATGTAATTGAGACAAATGAATTTGGGATTTTCTGTGGTTGTTCAAACTATATTGGTTTTAGACTATGTAATTTGTACTTGTTTTGAGACTATGTATTCTAGTGGCTTCATGAACCACTATGGTTATTTTTAAATTCCGCTGCGAGTTATTCTGATATTTCTGTGTTTGTGATTCTGTGAATGATTTTATTTGCTCCAAATTTTATTACAATCTGTTATTTTGCATTATTCAAGTCTGACATGTGTGGATTATTGTCAATTTGAATGGTCCAAAATACCGGGTCGTTACAGTTTGATTACATGAAGTTCCAAGCAGTAATGAGTGATTGGGATCCAATTTTAACCAATCAGTTCTGAAAGGCATTATATATAGCTTTGGGAATGAAGCTGGATTATAAGCACATCATACCATCCCTAAACTGATGGTTAAACTAAAAGGGTAATCCGAGTAATAGAAGATCTTCTGGGAGCTTGTATCTTAGATTTTGGAGTTACATAGGAAAATCATCTTCATCTTGTGGAATTCTCCTACAACAACAGCTACCAGGCAAGTATTGATGTGACACCTTATGAAGCTTTATATGGTTGTCCATGTAGAGCACCAGCATGTTGGATCGAAAATGGAGATCGGTTAGTACTTGGCCTAATATGATTCGAAAAGCTGTAAGATTGCGGAATAGGGATCTTAAGGCTAAATTAACAGTAGACGGGAGGAGGGAGTGGGTGAATAGTGTTTTCTAATTTATACGAGTCTTTTTGAAATCTTTTGAAATTATACTTAGAATAATGAGATTAACAATCACAGAAACAATCATAGAATCAAAACACAGATAAATCGTAAATGCAGTAAGAATAAAAGAAAAGAACACACAAGGATTTTACACCGGTTCGGAGATACCCTACATCCAGTCCCATACAATTTTTTGTACGGATTTCTTTTCAACTAGTAAATGCAAATACAATCTCGATTTCAAAGCTACGAGACACACCCTCCAGAATCCCGGCCTCTGGGTAGAGCCGCTTGATTTACGGGCTACAAGCACACCCACTAGATTTACGGGTTACTAAGCACACCCAATTGATTTCACGGGCTACAATCACGCCCACAAGTATGTCAGTTTAATTTGATAGAGACTTATAAACTCAGAACATCAATCTTGATTATAAATGATCCTATATCCTTGAATAGCACTTAGATCTTGATTGGAGTGAGAAAGATGATAGAAGTCAGAGAGTAAATGATAGAGAATCAAACTAATCATAATGGAGTTTGATTCTAGTTGAAAATCGGCAGAGTATGGTTATAATTTGTTTTAGAAAATGAGAGAGAAGAAGGAGGTGAGAATATTAATGAAAAGTGATTAAAAAATTCGTTGGGAAGACAAGTACTTATAGAGGAATAATAGTCATGTCCATTTGTGAAGAGATATGACGAATAGACACTTGTTTTGAAATTTGATTTTTGAAACTCACGCTAGTATGTCGACATATAGGGTTAGAATATGTCGACATACTCTTTGTAATTTGAAAAACATTTTAAAATATTATTTTGAAAATATATTGCTTTGTGAAATAATTTTATACTTTGTAAATATGTTTAAATATAATATATACATTATAATCATGATAAGATTTAAGTAAAACTATATGATAAGAATTTTGAAAAATAAACTAATATGAATCAAAATAAAAACAATAAGTTGGTAAAATATTAAAACTAAAAAGATAAGTATAATAAATTGAGAACCATTTGAAAGTTGTTTTGAAAAGAATATTTAAAAATAGAGAGATAGAGAGATGAGAGATGAGAGAGAGATCAAGTGCTATTAGAATTTTAACAAATATTCTAGACTCTATAACCTATCTAGAATATCTTGGAACCTTGAACTCTTGAATACTCGTGAGTCTTCATTCTTGAGTCTCTATATCAGCATCTTGAACTTTTCAATCTTTACTTGATACTGTCAGTTTTCTTATATCAACACCTATCAAATATCCTACACTATATACTATATACCTTGATAAAACATTGGTATTTATATTTTATATGATTTCCTAAAGTTGTTGTCATCAAAACCACATCCTTAGGTACTAATAATCTCCCTTTTTTTTAAGATGACAACTTTATATATAAAATATAATATAACTTCCCCTTAACCTATGCCTAATATACAAAACTCCCTCTTAATCTATGCTTAGTATTTTATATATTTCTTCTCATTTTTCATCAATAAAAAATAACTAAGTATAATTATAATTCTAACTTTAACTCTTAATATTAATTCTAGCTCCACCTAACTAAAACATTATATGATATAAACACATATAGAAGTAATAAGTAATATAATCATGAAATGCAAAATGACAGAAATGGTATATAAGAAACATCATTCAATTTTTTAATAAATTCAAGTATACATAATATCACACCCAAAGAAATATTTTTCAAATTCAACCAAATTCAAAAGCAATCAAATCAAACCAGACAAAATTAATTCAAGTATTATATACAGTCAAACCTATTAAAACTATATATTTTTTAGGACTTCAACCCATCCATCAATGCCAAAATTTGGATCCGCTTTAATAGCCTCCCAATCTTCATCATCTTTGTTGATGGTGCATCTGGATTAGCGGTTGGTTCCTTTTTGTTCAGAGTTTAAATCATCCATCGAATTAAATCAAAATGCCTTTCTTGCTCCTTGATTTTCTACATCTGACTTAATTCTAAGTGTCTTTGGTTTCGTAGGATAAAAGAGAGAATGTTATTGAAGGATTCAAGCATTTGCTCGAGGTTTTCAGTTAATTTTTGAATAGGAGAAGCCATTATTTATGATTTGGAGTTTAGGAAAGTAAAGGAAGAAGAAAGAGAATGAATTGTAATGATTTTCTGGTTTAAATGTGTATTTATGAGTGTAGAAATTCGTTGGAATTGAATAGACACTTGATGTCTATTCATTTTCCAAAATTAATTTTTTTTTTGAAAATGAGCCGTTGTATGTCAACATACATACTTATGGTATGTCAACATATATGCAGAAAGTTGTAAAATTGCTTTGTTTTGGTATTTTGATATATTTAGCACATACTATTATACTAGTTATGCTTTCCAGAGATGGTAATAAGCGTATAACAGTAAGGAAACAAGGATTTCATTACTACTTAGATGAGGATTACATAGTTCATAAAGAAAAGAAAGATACATAACACCACATCAAACTAAAACTTAAACAACCAAGTACAATCATACTTAAACTTATCTAAATCAAACTAGAAAGATGTGGATGAAGAGGATGATGAAGAGATTCCAAGCTTGTGTTTCACCTTTCCAAAGAACTTATCCATTTTGTTGGAAATGGTGTTTAACTTCTTACTCATGGAACATTTGAGAATCCTTTAATTTTCAACAATCTTCTTTTGATTGTTGAGAATGTCTTGATTGGTAGGACGAAGAGGAAAGTCAATGCTTTCTAAAGAGGTTTCCTCCTCCCCCTCTTCTTCTTCTTCTTCGATATCCATTTCTTCCCCTTCTTCATCTTCCTCCTCTTCTTGTATTTGTTCCTTCTCTATATGTTCTTACCATTCTTCTTTCTCCGCAAGTGTTTCGTATGGCTCGAAAATTGGTGGAATTTTTATAAGAGCTATATTTGGTTGATTAAACACTTTACAAGAGACAAATTCCTCTCCTTTAAAATCAACGCCAAAGTAGTTAAAGATTCAGGTAAGGTAAATACCACGAATAACTTGTTTTCATAGGTGGAAAGATTTTTGGAATAAAATTTTGACAATGTAGCTTGAGCCCAATTTATGTCATATTGACCATAAATGGCAAAGAGTGCTTTTCAAACTTTTAAGGTAGGATTATTGAACTTTCTAGAATGAGGAGTGATAGTATGTTACAAAAGAAGATTAAGAATTCTAACTTTTGGATGAAAATTTCGATTTTTAAACTCAAAATCATCATCTCCTACGAAAATATTATGAAAAACTTCACGATTATGCTCATTAATTTTGAAATTGGAAAGGTCCATTCCGATGGATTTGCATCCAAGAATAGTACCCAAAAGTTCACATTTCAAAACAATTAAAGTTCCTTTAACACTACTCTATACCCTCTTTCTCCACCTTTATAAAATTTCCCTTTCAAATATGCTAAAACATTTTGACCAAGTGTGGATAACAAACGAAATCATTTTGAGAAGCATCAATTAAATCGCAAATTCCATTTTGAGAACAAAGATTATCAATTTCATAAGTAGAAAATCATTAAAAATTGAAAACTTTTCCATAGAAATTTTACCATAATTCATATAGCTAATATAGGGTTTAATAGCTTCTTGATCATGAAAGATAAAGTTTTTTATGGTTTTAGAAATTCTCATGGATGTTGGAGTGCTTGAGGATGAAATTGATGAATGACTTGAGGATATAATAGAGTTAATAAAAGTTTGAATTTTGAAATGAAAGGTGAATTGAATGGTTAGAGATAGAGGTAATAAGTAGAGAATCAAATGACATGTTCTCTGGTCAAGAAACACCTTTTCAGAAAATTAGGGTAGATGAAAGGGTGAGGGGAAAATTTAGATTTTGAGTTTGAAATTCAAATTCAAATTCTAGACATGTATGCCGACATATACTATAGGGGTATGTCGACATATATATTGAATTTTTCAAAATTAAATTATTTTTTAACCGTATCCTACTTTATTTATATCAACTATCTATAACTATATTATTATTATTTACATAAAAAATATATAAAAATAGTTAAAAATAATTTTAAACATATTATATATTATTTTAATATACAAAATATACTAATATAAAAATATAAAATCACACAATATTCAACCAATATTATTATTAATCTATAGGATATTCCTAACAATCAAACAATCAAAAATTTAAATGATATAAAGCTTTTAATATATTAAATGCGTACCTTTTTTGATCTTATTTTATCAATTATATCTAAATTCTGTATTGTTGTGAAGCACATGTTGGCTATTTCCATATCTGATTCATTTTCACTTGATGATGTGTCTCAATCATCTAGGTTTGCAGTATAGGCTCTTCTCCGTTTTCTCGACGAATATGTGTTTGGTGCGGTTTTCAGTTTCTTGGGATATGGGTAGTCTCTTTTTAAGTGACCAGGTTCATCGTAGTTATAACAACCGATGCAATTTCCGCTTTCACTTCTGTTTCCATGATTTTTGTTGTCATTTTTTTAAAATTATTCATCTTCCTATAATTCAGTAATTTTTGAAAGTTTCTTTTCATGAAAGCAATTTCTTCATCGTTATCACTATCTGAATCCAAATTATCTGTCATTGCATTGAATGCTACAGATTTCTTCTCTATTGCTTTGCTTTCTCTTCTTCCTTGCATTTGTGCCTGAAATGACATTAAACTGCCAATTAACTCTTCAATCTTTAGTGTGCTAATATCATTAGTCTAACGCCCCACTCCGAGATCCACATTAGCAAAGAGTATTACAAGGTAACACCGTCTGCTAATGCGGAGAATAGAGCTGTTTAGGAGCGACCATCTATAGCCTTGCCTTAATTATCTACTGAATACGTCGACAAGGTAGCATATCTTCTCAAGTAGATCGACATATCCAATAAATACTTAACACAAAGCCATAGGTGGCTAAAGGATCTATCAGAATAGAATATAACAACTCAAATGTAATATACATCACAGAACAGTGGATCATCATAAACACATATACTGATACAAAACAGAGCATACAAAATGATACATATCAAGTGGTATAGCAAACCACAATATACAGACGAGTTCACAAGAATACATATCAGAGTTACAATGGATAAGGACTACACAAAAGCTAAGCCAAAAGAAACTAGCGGAATAATCCATGCGGAAGCAAAAGAGGCTAAGTCCAAAAGCACCTAACCTGAAAACATCTCGGTCTGACCCGAGTACAAAATACACGGGTCAGTCTAGCTAAACAAATCAGTTAGATAAACTAAACGATAATGAACCAGCAAGATCATATAGTATAACAATTATCTCTAAAGGAGGTAATTCAATCATCTAACATAAGATGAGTCATAACAAAACAAGCCTAATATCATCGGCAACCCAAATAAACAAAGGATACCAATATCCCAAAATAAGCCAAAAAGGCAATTAACCAATACCAATGAAGGTAATACAGGTTCCACAAGGTACTCGCTATACATCGTGTCGCTCAAAAGACCAACACCGAAGGGCGATACCTAGGGAATATACGTATCAAAGAAACAACAGAAAATTCCAACTGCAACAAACCCAAATATCTCTTGAGCGGTGGTGAAAAAACCACTCCAATATCTCTAGAGCGGTGGTGAATAAACAACTCCAATATCTCTCGAGCGGTGGTGAAGAAACCACTCCGAAAGCGCTATAAAAAGCGCTATAAAAAGCAACACCCCAATATCTCTCGAGCGGTGGTGAAGAAACCACTTCGAAAGCGATACTATAGGGCAACAACAATCCCAAATATCTCTCGAGCCGGAGCAAATGACCAACTCCGAAAGCGATATTAAAGGAAACAAGCCAGAAGGAGACAGTCCGAAGACACTATCCCAAAGGCAGCATGTGTCACAAACTCCCGAAAAGGAATCCGAAAAGTGTTAACGTGAGTCCCATAACCACCCGTTCGCACTAAACGGTTTACTATCCGTTAGTCAATTTCACACTCAAAGCAGTACAAAGTTTACATCATCTCATCGGTAAACTAAACCCAAAGGTCAAAAGGTTCAAACGAATAGATTGGGAATTAACTGAAAAGATGAACGCACGTGTTCATTGCACGCGTTTTATCTAATCATTTAATTCTCCTCCCACTTCGCTCGGAGTGAGAAATTGTGTGTGTGTTTTAAATAGAATTTATAAATTGGAGAAGCGAGTTTTTAATACGATTTGAAGAGATCATTTATAAAAACCCGTGAATGGAGTCAAGAATAAGTTATCAAAGCCAAATATGCAATAACAACTACTTAGAATCATCGCGAATCGATTCAAATTGGAAATTTAATCCCAAAAGGCAAAGTGGGTTGAAACAGCAAATTCAGTTGACTGAACAGAGATTTCAGTTGACTGAATCATGCCTGGAAACTTTCTGTTTCCAGGTTCAGTTGACTGAACAGAGATTTTAGTCGACTGAATCATGCCTGGAAACTTTCTGTTTCCAGGTTCAGTCGACTGAACAGAGATTTCAGTCGACTGAACTGGATTTCCAGTATTTTCAGCCTAAAAATGAAGATGCAATCTCTTTGCAAATGCAACCGAACGAGCAATGAGCGCTAAGGGTTTATGCCAATAGACGACCCGGCCCTATAAGCTCTTTGATGCATCACCAAAAACATGATCAAACATCCATAAAAGGATTTTCACACAAATTTGACTACAAAAACCAAAAATTGGAATATTCACAAAACCAATCCAAATCAAGGCAAATGCACATGAAGAAGTGTTAGGAATTCATACCCAACAACCAAAGATAATTATAGTCATAGATGTGAGATAAAAATCTCACCTTTTACACAAAAACAACGAAGAGGGAGCTATAGAGCAAGGCAAGGACAATCACCCTTCAATTCCAACTCAACAAGCTTGAATATAAGCTTAAAAGAGAAACATTTCCTAAATTAGGTTTAGGGAATTTCTGAAATTGAAAGGAGAATATGTTGGAGAAGATGAAGAGGATGCTTACCAATAGCTTCTCTTTGAATTTGGAGCTAGAAGAAGGATTTGCAAATGAACTAGGGCTTGGAGTTTTAATTTCCCATTCCACTCTCCATTTTTTATGAAGCTTAAGTGTTAGGAAATGAAAGTGAAGTAATGAAGAGGAGAGGGAGTGGAGCTTGAGTTAATGAAACCAGAATTGGGCAAATGGGCTGAACCAAACCCAAAGTCCAAAGTGAAAAAGTAGCAAAATTCTACTAACTCCAAACATATCGAAGCTTATACTCAAAAAGGTCGCAAATGGCATTTTGAACTCAATGGAAGTGGTCTCGAGTCCCAATTCGACCGTTTGTAGAAAGTAGCTTTTCGGACTATAATCCGACGAACAATGTTATATTTAAATAAAATATTTAAATATACAATCGATACATATGCGGGTTGTTACAAACTCCCCTCCTTAAAGAAATTGCGTCCTCGCAATTCTTAAGAAGAAAATAAAGAGTAATAACCATAAAGCATATCAACACAAAAGAATATCCGAAATAAGAAGGTCACCATAAAGTGTACGAAAGGATAAGCCCGAACTTGTTTGCTCAGAGAATTCCTTGAATTCCTAAGCTCAAATGATTCGGAACACCGACGTGGTACAAACAAAACGTCAAATGAACCAAAGCTCAACAAAATGAAGCACAATGATCTGAAGAACATGGTAAAAAAGATCATTCTATTCGGACACCAACAAAGAAACAATCACTTGTTGCTTACAACTAAGTGCATTGGCAACACGATCCCCCCTTTGGGAATAAAAAGAACATCAAGCTCATAAGACGCAAGGAACTCGAGCCAACACTAAGTTCCTTATGAGAAAATAAACATTCCAAAAATTATGATCGGTGAGGAGAACAAAATTCCTCACCCAAAAATAATGATGCTAAATACAAAGAGCGAAAACAATAGCCGCGAGCACTAGATCATGAGTGGCATATCTAGTCTCGATAAGCTTTAATGATTTAGAAACATAAGTGATAGCACGTTCTCTTTTGCAAGGGAACGACATCCAAACCAATACGATTAGCATTGATACAAAAGATAAGGTCTTGGTTCCCTTCGGGAACCCTAAGAAAATAATCTCCTTTCTCGAAAAGCTAAAACTTCAAAATTTACAATTATCTTTATGGAATCATTTTTCTAGAATTTTTTTTTTATTCCAAATCAATTCACTGTGACTGATTGTCTCATCAAAGCGTTTAGGAAATTCCTATCGATAACGTTGATCAAGCGCATCGATCAGAATTCTTAAAGCACTCAATGGGCAATACAATCACAAAATCATCTTTTATATGATAACAAAAATGGAATCATCGAGAGAACAAAAATCCAATTATACTTATAAATAAATCTTATGAAAAAGATTTGCAAAAATTTTAAATTGCTAATTTCCATCCAAAATCAATAAATACAAAAATGGAATCATCGAGATATTCGTAGAATACTCGATTCACAAAATGGATGAAATGAGCTAGACAGACTGAATGACATAACAAATCATTCATAAGAATCACAACGAGTGCGGAATGCGGTAAGTGGAGTGCTAACTTCCGCAATTCCTAGCCAAATCAAAAACAGTGGCATGGTCGAGCTGAAAAGATTTTAACACCACTCAAAAGATTGCTTAGGTGATAATCCTAAGACAAGACCAAAAATACCATAAAATTCTCAAACTACAAAAATGAGAGAAACAACACTTTCCTCATCACGAGGGCTTAAAGAATAAAATGATGCTATCAAATTGGAATCGAAATCACAAAAATAGAAACCTTCCAAAATAGATGGAGACATACCTTATCCCTGAGAAGAACCTCTAGAAGCATCTGCTATGTTTAGCTTGCTAGATGGAGAATTATTCGGAGCAATGGGACAAGTGGAACTACGATGGCCTTCCTTCTTGCAATAGCGGCAGAAGAGAGGCTGAGGACAAGCTCGAAACATATGACCAGGAGAACCACAATTGAAACACTTCCGAATGGAAGGTGTTCCAGCAGACTGAGACTGAGAATCAGATTCAGCGGGCTTTTTCTTCTTGGATGGGAAATATTCCCGCTTATCCAATGGAGACTGCTTCTTGTTGGGGTTCTTGAGAACCTCAACACCATCACCACTATCACACTCCCTCTCGATGGCTTCGAGATGAAGTGCAGAATCAACTAACTCCTCAAAAGAAAGCTTAAGCTCAAGTATCAAAGATTTCTTAAGATATTTCTTAAGACCAGAGACAAACTTCAGATTCTTCTTATAAGAAGTGCTAATGAATTCAAGACCATACTTAGATAAGGCCTCGAAAGATGCAACATATTCAGAAACGGAAGACTCCTCTTGCTTCAATTCAAGAAAGCGACGGGCCAATAAAGCTTTCTCAGATTCAGGAACGAACTTGAGTTCGAATCATTCTCGAAACTGAGTCCAAGAAAGAGCAGACTCATCAATTTCGGCTACAAGAAGCTCGTACCAATCAAGGTCACGCTCTTGCAATAAGCTAGAATTTACAAGAACTCTATCATGATCAGAAATATCCATTCTAGAGAAGATACGCTCGCACGTGCGAATCCAAGCTTGAACTTCAAGAACGAACTCGGAGCCTTTGAATGGCTTTCCACCAAGATGAGAAAAATCACTGCACAGGCGTGCAAAAGAAGACTTGCGTGGAGGAGATGCACGAATAGGAGCTGGAGGCTGAGTGCTCCTAAATAACTCCAAGAACTGATCAGTAGACATATAAACGCCATCCGGATGCGAGCCACTGGATTGCCCAGCATCCGAACGTCATCTTCTGCCTCTTCCAGCCATAAGCTGAAAGTTAAATAAGATAAAGATTAATCTCAAGGTAGATATTTCAATACGGAATACTACGGAATAAAAATACATTCCTAGACGTATTCCTTAATCCTATCTACCCAAAATACACGGAAGGAATAGAGGCAAGATGATTCAAAGATTTGTAACACTTGTTACATTTTGATGTACCTTATTATGTGCTTTGGTTCTATGTTTATCATATTTTGTTCTGAACTCAGCTCTGATACCAAGCTGTAATGCCCCACTCCGAGACCCACATTAGCAAAGAGTATTACAAGGTAACACCGTCTGCTAATGCGGAGAATAGAGCTATTTAGGAGCGACCATCTATAGCCTTGCCTTAATTATCTACTGAATACGTCGACAAGGTAGCATATCTTCTCAAGTAGATCGACATATCCAATAAATACTTAACACAAAGCCATAGGTGGCTGAAGGATCTATCAGAACAGAATATAACAATTCAAATGTAATATACATCACAGAACAGTGGATCATCATAAACACATATACAGATACAAAACAGAGTATACAAAATGATACATATCAAGTGGTATAGCAAACCACAATATACAGACGAGTTCAAAAGAATACATATCAAAGTTACAACAGATAAGGACTACACAAAAGCGAAGCCAAAAGAAACTAGCAGAATAATCCATGCGGAAGCAAAAGAGGCTAAGTCCAAAAGCACCTAACCTGAAAACATCTCGGTCTGACCCGAGTATAAAATACACGGGTCGTCTAGCTAAACAAATCAGTTAGATAAACTGAACGATAAGGAACCTGCAAGATCATATAGTATAACAATTATCTCTAAAGGAGATAATTCAATCATCTAACATAAGGTGAGTCATAACAAAACAAGCCTTATATCATCGGCAACCCAAATAAACAAAGGATACCAATATCCCAAAATAAGCCAAAAAGGCAATTAACCAATAACAATGAAGGTAATACAGGTTCCACAAGGTACCCGCTATACATCGTGTGGCTCAAAAGACCAACACCGAAGGGCGATACCTAGGGAATATACGTATCAAAGAAACAGCAGAAAATTCTAACTGCAACAAACCCAAATATCTCTTGAGCGGTGGTGAAGAAACCACTCCAATATCTCTAGAGCGGTGGTGAAGAAACCACTCCAATATCTCTCGAGCGGTGGGGAAGAAACCACTCCGAAAGCGCTATAAAAAGCAACACCCCAATATCTCTCGAGCGGTGGTGAAGAAACCACTCCGAAAGCGATACTATAGGGCAACAACAATCCCAAATATCTCTCGAGCCGGAGCAAATGACCAACTCCGAAAGCGATATTAAAGGCAACAAGCCAGAAGGAGACAGCCCGAAGACACTATCCCAAAGGCAGCATGTGTCACAAACTCCCGAAAAGGAACCCGAAAAGTGTTAACGTGAGTCCCATAACCACCCGTTCGCACTAAACGGTTTACTATCCATTAGTCAATTTCACACTCAAAGCAGTACAAAGTTTACATCATCTCATCGGTAAACTGAACCCAAAGGTCAAAACGTTCAAACGAATAGATTGGGAATTAACTGAAAAGATGAACGCACGTGTTCATTGCACGTGTTTTATCTAATCATTTAATTCTCCTCCCACTTCGCTCGAAGTGCGAAATTGTGTGTGTGTTTTAAATAGAATTTATAAATTGGAGAAGTGAGTTTTTAATACGATTTGAAGAGATCATTTATAAAAACTCGTGAATGGAGTCAAGAATAAGTCATCAAAGCCAAATATGCAATAACAACTACTTAGAATCATCACGAATCGATTCAAATTGGAAATTCAATCCCAAAAGGCAAAGTGGGCTGAAACAGCAAATTCAGTTGACTAAACAGAGATTTCAGTTGACTGAATCATGCCTGGAAACTTTCTGTTTCCAGGTTCAGTCGACAGAACAGAGATTTCAGTCGACTGAATCATGCCTGGAAACTTTCTGTTTCCAGGTTCAGTCGACTGAACAGAGATTTCAGTCGACTGAATCATGCCTGGAAACTTTCTGTTTCCAGGTTCAGTCGACTGAACAGAGATTTCAGTCGACTGAACTAGGATTTCCAGTATTTTCAGCCTAAAAATGAAGATGCAATCTCTTTGCAAATGCAACCGAACGAGCAATGGGCACTAAGGGTTTATGCTAATAGACGACACGGCCCTATAAGCTCTTTGATGCATCACCAAAAACATGATCAAACATCCATAAAAGGATTTTCACACAAATTTGACTACAAAAACCTAAAATTGGAATATTCACAAAACCAATCCAAATCAAGGCAAATTCACATGAAGAAGTGTTAGGAATTCATACCCAACAACCAAAGATAATTATAGTCATAGATGTGAGATAAAAATCTCACCTTTTACACAAAAACAACGAAGAGGGAGCTATAGAGCAAGGCAAGGACAATCACTCTTCAATTCCATCTCAACAAGCTTGAATCTAAGCTTAAAAGAGAAACATTTCCTAAATTAGGTTTAGGGAATTTCTGAAATTGAAAGGAGAATGGGTTGGAGAAGATGAAGAGGATGCTTACCAATAGCTTCTCTTTGAATTTGGAGCTAGAAGAAGGATTTGCAAATGAACTACGGCTTGGAGTTTTAATTTCCCATTCCACTCTCCATTTTTTATGAAGCTTAAGTGTTAGGAAATGAAAGTGAAGTAATGAAGAGGAGAGGGAGTGGAGCTTGAGTTAATGAAACCAGAATTGGGCAAATGGGCTGAACCAAACCCAAAGTCCAAAGTGAAAAAGTAGAAAAATTCTACTAACTCCAAACATATCGAAGCTTATACTCAAAAAGGTCGCAAACGACATTTTGAACTCAATGGAAGTGGTCTCGAGTCCCAATTCAACCATTTGCAGAAAGTAGCTTTTTGGACTATAATCCGACGAACGATGTTATATTTAAATATACAATCGATACATATGCGGGTTGTTACAATTAGCCTCTTCAATTGCAAAAGTCTTTCAGTCCCATACAGGATTAAGTGAATTGAGGATTTTTTCTAACTTGATCATCTTCAAAGAAATTTTTACCCAACGCAATAAGTGAGTGTACAATATCTTGAAATCTACTATACATGTCAGATATATGCTCACTTGGATTCATTTTAAATAGTTGATCTGGTTTGTTAACATGGAAATCTTAGTTTGCTTGACTTTACTTGTGCCTTTATGTGTTATTTTCAAAGTTCTCCAAATTTCAAATGCGAACTTGCATATAGATACCCTATTAAATTCATTTCTATTCTAGTGAACAAAACAATATATTCATGGCTTTAGAGTTACTTTATGCAACTGCCTTTTGTTCAGCAGTCCATTGTGCAAAATTTGTCTCGGGTTCAGTGTACTCGGTTTGTGTGATATTCCAAGTATATAATCCAATTGACTGTAAATTAATTTTCATTCTACATGACCAGTATGTGTAGTTACAACCATTAAAAAGTGGTGGCCTAGCAGTAGATTATCCTTTGATAAATGAATTACTAACAAGTGTATTAACAGTGTTACTAACAGTGCTATTACTAGTGTTGGTAGCCATTTAAACTTTTCAAAAATCAGATTAAGTAAATTTTGAAAACTAACGCTCCGATACCAAATTTAAGATCACAGAATAGGGATCTTAAGGCTAAATTAACACTAAAGGCGGGATGAATAGTGTTTTCTAATTTATATGAATATTTTTGAAATCTTTTGAAATTATACTTAGAATAATGAGATTAACAATCACAGAATCAAAACACAGATAAACAGTAAATGCAGTAAGAGTAAAAGGAAAGAACACACCAGGATTTTATACTAGTTCGGAGTTACCCTACATCCAGTCCCGTACAATTCCTTGTATGGATTTCATCTCAACTAGTAAATGCAAATACAAACTTGATTTCAAGGCTACGAAACACACCCTCCAGAATCCCAGCCTCTGGGTAGAGTCGCTTGATTTCCAGGCTATAAGCACACCCGCTAGATTTACAGGCTACTAAGCACACCCAATTGATTTCACGGGCTATAATCACACCCACAAGTATATCGGTTTAATTTGATAGAGATTTACAAACTTAGAACTTCAATCTTGATTACATATGATCCTATAATCCTCGAATAGCACTTAGATCTTGATTGGAGTGAGAGAGATGATAGAAATCAGAGAGCAAATTATAGAGAATCAAACGAATCACAATGGAGTTTGATTCTGGTTGAAATTTGACATAGTATGGTTATGATTTGTTTTAGAAAATGAGAGAGAAGAAGGAGGAGAGCAGAACAATGAAAAGTGATTAAAAAATTCGTTGGGAAGATAAGCATTTATTGAGGAATAATGGTCATGTCCATTCGTGAAGAGATACAACGAATAGACACTTTTTTTAAACTTTGATTTTTGAAACTCACAGATACTATGTCGACGTACGGGGTTAGAGTATGTCGACATACTCTTTCTAATTTTGAAAAACATTTTAAAATATTATTTTGGAAATGTATTGCTTTGTGAAATAATTTTATACTTTGTAAACATGTTTAAATAGAATATATACATTATAATCATAATAAGATTTAAGTAAAACTATATGATAAGAATTTTGAAAAATAAACTAATATGAATCAAAATAAAAACAATAAGTTGGTAAGATATTAAAACTAAAATGATAAGTATAATAAATTGAAAACTATTTGAAAGTTGTTTTGAAAAGAATATTTAAAAACTTATTTAAAAATATAGAGATAGAGAGATGAGAGAGAGATCAAGTGCTATCGGAATTTTAACAAATATTCTAGACTGTATAAATTAACTGGAATATTTTGAAATCTGAACTCTTGAATAATCATGAGTCTTCATTCTTGAGTCTTTATATCAACATCTTTAACTCTTCAATCTTTACTTGATACTGTACAGTCTTCTTATATCAACACATGTCTAATATCCAACACTATATACTGTATACCTTAATAAAACATTAGTATTTATATTTTATATGATTTCCTAAAGCTGTTGTCATCAAAACCAAATCCTAAGGTACTAATAGAAGCCTTAGAGAAGATAGATATGATAAGAAAGAAGGAGAAGGAAGCTCAAAGTAGGCAAAAGAGATACGCCGGTTATAGGCGTATAAATTTAGAATCAGTTGGAGATTTTGTATTTTTGAAAACCTCTCCGATGAGGGGAGTAGTGAGATTTGGAAGGACAGGGAATTTAGCTCCTCGATATATTGGACCTTTTCCCATTCTTGAACCGATTGGCCCACTAGCTTATTGAGTTGAATTACCAGAAAGGTTGTCGGGTGTACACAATGTTTTTCACGTATCTCAACTGTGAAAGTATGCGTATGACCCAAAACAAATCATAGAGACAGCTGCCCATGATGATTTAGAAGTGGAACCAAACTAACTATTATCAGACAACCTAATCAAATCGTGGATTATGATGAGAAGCGATTAAGGAGAAAGGTGGTAAGGTTAGTTAAATTTCTGTGGAGTGGTGATGCTAAAAACTACCCTCGTGAAACTGAGGATAGAATAAGAAAAGCTTATCCTGAGTTTAGGATTGATGCATAGTTTGCATATTGTATCGATATGGTGTACTTACTGCCTGTGGTATAGTCATTTATCATATCTTTATATTCCATCATGTCTAATGTATTCCATTTTGAGTTATTTTCTTCTTGTCGTAAATTTGTAGGACGAGATTCTTTTAAAGGGGAAATCTATAACGACCCGTGAATTTATCATTTTGGAAAATAATATTTAACCTAAAAATATTCAAATATAAGGTTTTAGAACACAAATTATATTGTTTTGAACAATGGTTAATAATGGTAATCATATTTTGAATAAGTAATTACAAAAATACACTCTTTGAAAAAATATCGATAAAGTGATCGAAAATCATTTTATCGATAAACTGGCTTTTAACCATCAGAAATCGTGATCGAGTCTGGATATATACACTTATTTATCCATATAAGTAAGAATATGTAATAAAATTATTTATTTTATTTTTGAAAATAAAATGTTTTTATAACAACATCAATGATATCATCATTTTCAAATAATCGATTTCTGAATTTAAATTGAGTTTAATTGATTTAATACTAATTTTAAAATCAAATGAGGCCCTTTGTGTTATTAGATAATAATAGAAATATTAGTTTTAGACTTTGTTTACCAATATATATAGTTTAACTAAAAAGTGAAAATATGACCAAAAATCAGAATCAGAATTCATGACAGTTTGACATAGAGAAATTGTGCAATGTTATAGGTTATATATGACACATATATACACATATACACATATACATATCCATGAACATATGAAAACACTTAAGAATTACCATTTACATTTCATATTTACTAATGGTAAAATAATATGAATACCATGATATTTATTTACAAATATCATGATATTTCCTAACCAAAACAAACAAAACTCTCTATTATTTGTACACACATGGGTAGCACATGGGTACGACACATGGGGGTTATGGTTTGGTAGTAAGGATGATGAAGGAGGATGATGCAATGGTGATTTGTGGCAAAAGAAATATCATGATATTTTTTTGACATTTTTGCCTATAAATAGAAGCCATCTATCCTCACTTTCATTCACACTATCTTCTCTTCATTTCTTAAGCTTCATTATCTTTTTCCTCCTCATTAATGGCTTCCATAGCCTCTTAGGAAAATTAAAAAATAGCATCGAAGTTCCGTTAAAATAAGTCGTAAAATATAGAAAGTTGTACCACTTCGAATTCGAGATCAGTTACTGATCTTCTCCTTCTTCTCCTACCAAGGCCAAACCCTAGGAGTCTTAGTGCAAGATTCATAAGCTCTGGTTCTAGAATATTGGAGCTATAGTCGATTGAAAGTTAGATCAAAAGGTTATCAAGTGAGTAACTCTACTTATTTTTATGGTAAATTATACGGTGATATGATATGCTTGTTTCTATTGTTGTTTACCATATTTGGATGGGATGATATGTTGTTTGATTGCGGAAATAATTCAAGTTAAATATACATTAGACTTACACAAAGGAAATCACTTTCCTATATGAATTATAAAGTGTTATAGCTAAATTAAACCTCTTTAAAATGATTTAAAATGGTTTATAAATGTTTTATAAACATTAAAATTCAATTCAAAATTTTTTTGACAAGATATGAGATTGGAGTCAAAAGTAGGCGCGTCGCGTAACGGTTCGCGATTTCGCGCCATAAAAGTTAAATCAATGTGTAAAGTGGAATATAGTTCGCAATGATTCGAAATAAGAATTTTCCAAACTGTTATAACTATAATTTTAAAATAAAGAATAAAAATCATGATTTCATTAAGTAAAATTTTAGATGTGTCCAAACCGATTTTTCAAAAATGTCGCACTTTGGCAGTTCGGAGACCAAAATGACAAAATCTTTAAAATAGATATTTTTAAATCTTTATAAATATGAAATAAATTCCATAAATATATTAAAATATTTTAAAAGGCATTTGAGTTATAAAAATGGACATATGTGGAATGAATTTAATGTTTTGGTCAAAGAGGCTTTTAAAAACACTATTCGCAGCACTTTTTGCATCACTTTTTAGTAAGTTTTGAAATTAAGAGTTAAACTTCGGATTATCTTCCCAAAATTTTGCAAATGTGTTTCAAATAATAAATCAAGTATGTTAAATAGTTTAGAGTTGATCAAATAGCTGGACCGCCTTATGGGTGATAGGGAGATAGTCTCTAGGCTTGAATTTGAGAAACCAGTTGTCAACTCTCCCTAGCTTTCAGGACTAGCCCGACGGAGGGAGAGTAAATTTGATTTACTTGGACCACATTTTTCTAAGATTAAAAGAGATTTGGAGCTTTCCAAATGTTAAAAAAGATTTTAAATAATGAGATTTTGGTGGTATATGAAACGTATTGGTTAAACTTTATATTAAATTCCGAGGAGGGAACTCATATTATCCGTATGAATTTAAAAGGTGATTTCATCACTATTCAATGAATAGTATAGGTTGAATATGGAAATTAGCATTGCGTACAATTAGTATAATTCCTAAGGATTCTATTTACTCAATACTAACTGGTTTTGAATTTATTATCTTAGATAACATGGTTTTAACTTTTAACCCATTTAATATATATGTTTTGAGAATATGAAACCTCTATTAAAATTGTATCAAATTATGGAAACATTTCCCTATGTAATTAATGAGAAATGGTTTGGTGTTTCCAAAGTTAAAAAGTGATTTAATGATTCCATATATACTGAAAAAGGAATGGTTTAAAGATGTATATCTCTAGAAGATATTTTATCTAGATAAAAGATATTGATAAATTGAATCATAATCACCCATATACTTAACATCTTTTATTGATAAATTGGTTCAGAGAAGCCGAGGTTGTATTTGGGTGATTTTTATCCGAAAACCACTTTGAAACCAATATACTTTCGAAAGTGAAAATATGTTGGACAATGATTTTGAAGGCGGTGATCTTCATAACGTAAGGCTGCTTGCCACTAACCTCTGGGGTAATTCCCTTATCACATATATGGTGGTAGTGTTCCTTTAATTTGAATTCTTCGATGCAAGGACTACTCGCTACTAATTCTAGTGGTTATTCCCAAATAGGATATAGTAGGAGAAGTGCCTTTGGTTTGTCCTTTTCCTATAAGACTTGTATGGACGAATGTTTGACATTGCAGTTCTAAGGCCACGTACATTGACCTCTACAAACGTACACCTTTTGGTGGTGTAGGAGGTAAGTTGTCCTATACTTAACACCCTTCTTTGAGATGTATGAGCTTAGAGGTTGTACTTTTGTGGAAATCAATAGCATATTGTTGGAAATGGCAATGCGACATTTAAAATAGGATTTGTTCTATGAAAGGTAAAACGTTACCTTAGGTCTTGCACATCAGGATTGAAAAAAATAGGGTAGATGCGACATGACTGAGTGGGTCGCACCCATTAAGATATGATCATCATCTTTCTAGATTACCCTTTTTATTTTGGGTATGTTGTGTATGCTTTGGGATCCCGATAAAGGCCGGTAATGACCGCGGTGATGTCATATTCGATACTATATATGGTCAAGGTAGGCCGGTTCTGTGTTGGTAGAGGCTGGAGCCTCAAGTGCATCCCTCTAGAGATGTACTATCGGAAGGTAGTCCCTTACCTTGTCATTGTACGGAATCCATTCTCTAATATGAGCCATTACAGTTTTAGTTATAAATCTATTATGGTGGAATTTAATAAATGTAACAATTTCGGCTAAGATTATATATATTTATTTGAAAGAGTTTTTAAAGAATGACATTTAAAATAATATCTTTAATTTTTCATAGCAAATGGTTTGATTGTCATAAGGTAAAAACTCATCTGTGTTTATGTACGGCGTGGTCTTATGAGATACTCTTTATTTTCAAAAACCCGTGTTTTGAGTTTTCTAACACCAGTTCCATGACTGATCTATAGTTTATTTATTTTCCTCTTAAACTCTGGGTGCCTTATTTTTCCAGGCAGCCAAGTAGTTAGGTAGCTTGGAGCATTTTGGGAGCAGCACGAAGCATGAAGCTGGAGCGTCCTACGTAGGTAGTTATCTATTTCTATTTAAGCTGTATTATGTATAAGCATCTACCAACACCTACAGGGATAGGCAGTTATAACTGTCCCTGGCTGGGTTAGTACTTATTGTGACTCCGATATCTCATTTTGAGAGGGATTGTATGTACTATCTACATGTATAATTACGAGTTGTTAAATGCAATGTGAGAATCTATTTTGTTCTTTCTTCTAACTTTATTTTCTTTTACCCCTGATCATCCACCTCTCCAGCACTTGAATTTGTGGCACGTGAATACAGTGGATGTATTAGTGTCGATTTTCGAGGGTAAAAAGGCGGGTCATCATAGTAACTCAACCCAAAACCTTACCAAACTCTAGTATAAGCCTTATAACATCGTAGCAAAAACTATTAGAAACTTAAAGCTTGAAGATTTGAAGCACACTATCCCCTATAAGCCAAGGTCGTGAGCATGTGAAGAATTTTATTGCCTAGGCTATCAGGAAAGAGGAGGGTATGAGGTATTTAGGAGCTTGCAAGGTTGAGGTAGGAGGTGTAAGATAGGTCAAGGCTTGTGTATTGTTGTTTACTTATTGAAAGGTGAGCAAACTCACCATTTAAATGAATATAAAGTGTGTATATGCTTGTTTAAATTATAGTAAATTGTTTGACTATTGTTATATACTTTTGTGATTATTGCTTTGGAAAGCAAATGACATATGTAAAATGATGTATTTAGACATGTATGACTTTTTGCACAGCCTTGAGATGATGCACACAGGTTTGGTTGGACTTTGATTGAATTGGACTTGAATATTGAATTGGTTTTATAGTGAATGGTCACTATAAAAGCACTTAGAAATGCCTTGAGTTTGGCACTTTTTATAATATTTTTTAGAGAGATCCCTAGGGGTTTCTCGCAATGATTGTGGTTTATATTGAGTGTACCGATTACAGTAAAAAGATTAACCTTAAAAAAGATCGTTATCATGTTGGAAAATGCCCAAACTTTATTGATAGTAAAACTGCCCTAGTTCATAGCTGTTACGACACTCAACAATAGCATTTTTAACCACTGTTGTAACTCTGAACCCTTTTATAGAATTTTGGAAATGCTATATTTTCTGTTTTGAACTTTAATTGTTTTAGAACGACTTTTAATTCAAGTATTTCTCTTCAATCTTGTTAGTAGTATTTAATAACTTATATTAGAGTATTTTAGAAATGGTTTGGAATTTAAATATATTTTTAATAATTAATTATGAATTATTAGAGTAGAAGGTATATTTTAATAAAGAAAAACCTTCTTTTTGAAGCTTTTAAAAAAATTATAAAATAGTTATTCTTAAATAATATTTTATATAAATGCTTAAACCATAATTATAAGTATTTTAAAATAATTTTATTTATATATAGTTTGTAGAAAATTAGTAAATTATTTTATTAAGGTATTAAAAAGCTTATATAATATAAATATCTTTTAAATCATTTTTAGAATTTTATTAAATATCTTAGCATATAAGTAAATTAGTATACATATATCTATCTCATTTTATAAAAGAATAAAAGAAGTTTTGGATTATAACATATATGTTGTAATAAATGGTTTTGTAAAATTGGGTTATACCACTATCTTACATAGCTGTTATTGAGCATCTCAAAGGAACTTTGAAGCTTAAAGGTTCCGTTAAAGTGAAATTTGATGGTTTTCTTTTTTTATTCTTACTGTTATGTGAGGAGGATAGGAATAGAATAGTTCAAGGGGATCCTATCCTCATGAGGACCAAGATGTTCATCATCAAACCTTGGGAACCAACAATGGGTATTGTTTGTCATAGTTCAGCTCTATGCCAGTTTGGGTGAAATTCTACAACGTTCCTTTGTATGCATGGTCACATTTAGGTATCAATTGGCTAGCTTGTAGGCTTTGCAAGCTTCTGTGCATGGATGAGTCCACTGAAAAATTAGAGAGGATAAAATATGCGAAATATTTGATAGATATATCCCTAGAAAAGGAACTAGTTAATCAACTCGCGGTGCATCTGATGGATGAAGGGAAGCAATTGGTGCAAGTTAGATATTTGTGGAAGCTTGAAATATGTGTTGCTTGTAAGGTTTTTGGTCACAACTCTCATACTTGTTTTAGTGTTAGCAAGGAAAATGATGCCAACCAAAGAGAGCTCACCATGGTTGATAAAAGAAAAGTCATGAAAGACAAGGGAAATGTAGGAAAATGGGTGTACTTGGGAAATAAGAAACAAAAATGGCAAAGAGTTGCAAATCTTAGAAGGAGAAACATGGAAAATAGTGAGGTTAGAAGTAGTAAGATGGCAGTTAAAGAAGGTTATCATCCAGGTGATTGAAAATGTGAATGTAAAGGAGGGTTCCAATAGTTGCAAGGAAAATAATTATGATAATGTGATTGAAAAGGAGAATACAGTTGAAACTAGAAATAAATTTTAGTTTCTTATAGATACTAGTATAAACTGCACGTACGTGCATCTAGTAGCTAGAGATATTTACTTTTTATTTAATTTTAAAAAAAATAAGTGGGCGAACGTGTGTTGTAAGTGCAAATATTTTGATAATCACAATACTTTTGTTTCAAGTTGTATTGTTGGTGGTATTGGTGGTAAATTGATAGTAAAATTCCGTTGATGGGTAGTCAGGAATAGGTGGTGGAAGTTGTATACCGATGGTAGGATACCGTTGGTGGATGGGGTATTTTCGGAAATTCAAAAAGACACCGTGCAAATCTTATTTATTGAATTCCCTTTATTAGTAGTAGAGATGGGCGATACTAAAGTTTTAGTTTCTACTAAATCATGGAATATTGATGAGGAAACATGCAACTTGCATGCTGCAATTGTTTCTACATCCTCCCTTGAAATTGAAGCTGTGTGCAATAATTCACAATTTTTTTATGATAAAGCACAAGAGTCTGTGGTCTCAACTCAAACAACAACTGAAATTTCACCGGATCCTTCCAGTAAATCATCCATCTATACCACACCTATTGTACCTGATAAAGCACATTATACTTCTACTTTACTTGCTGAAGGAGAAACTAACATACCACCTATGCATGGCAATACACATCAGGACCTCTCTGTCACGTTGCCTCCTAACATTAATCCAATTCCTCCATCTTCGAGTTCTTTGATTCCATCCTCCATCAATTCTTCCCTTTTTGTTCAAGATGACATTGTACTAAATGTTAAGGAACTCTTTTCTTATTATTCATACGAGCATATCCCTCATCCTCTTAGCTAAAAATCCCCTCAAACTCCTCTCGCTGTCAAAACATGACCACCACTTCCCATTAATACCTCTCTCAAAGAAAAATTCCCTATTAACAAAAAGAAAAAAAGGGTTAAAATGGTAAAATAGATGAATAGGCTAAGCTTAATGAAAACACCGGCTCTCCCATTTTTTGCCTTGTACCTGCAAACTCAGAGCTCAAATCTCCTTCAACAAGGAGCTCTAGACACAATTCTCTCCACCCCCATCAATAATTTACCTTATGGTGATCAACCCAGGAGTCTAGAACATCAGAGACACTCATAAAGATATTAAGCTAGATCAAGTCAAACATCTCATCCACAAGTATAAGCTTCATTACATTGCCCTACTTGAAACTAAACTTAACACTTTTCTAACTACTTATGCTGCAAGATGCATAAATCTTGTCTGGAACTTATCTCAACCTTTCTGAGGCGCCTTATGGTAGGATCATGGTTGTTCATGACCCTTTGGTTTTCTGCTTATCTCTGATTCTAACAATAAGACAACATATCCATTATCATATAATCCATGTCCCTTCTTCCACTTCTTTTTACCTATCCATTATATATGCTTATAACTCCCAATCCTCAATACAAAACTTACACAACCTTATCCCTTTCCTTAGACGAGATTCCCACCCATGGATTACCATGGGTGACTTCAATTGTTGCATTAGTAAGTGATAGGTTAGGAGGTAATCCCCTTTCTCTGAGAGATATTTTGCCTCTGAATGAGACTTTCACCGATTCTTCTTTGCTTGCATTGAAAACTTATGGAGCTAAGTTTTCTTGGAATATTAAAAGTAGGAGTGGAATTAGAACCTTTTCCAGAATTGATTATGACTTCTACAACCTTCCTACCCTATTTGCTTGACCTAGAATTTCTAATTTCCTTCCCATGCTAATGCTTTCTGACCACTCACCTCAAATAATTTCCCCAGGAGGGAATGTTGTGAAAGAGAAATCAAGTTTTAAATTTTTTAATGCGTGGACTAATGATTCTAATTTCCTTTTTATTATTAATACTGCTTGGTCTAACAGGTTTTTTGGTAATCCTATGTTTGATCTTCAACAAAAATTAAAGGCTACTAAAGTTGCTCTTAAGGAATAGTCAAAAGACAGCCATGGCAATGGTGAGCTTTTATCTACTTCGATTAAATTTGAGCTCCAATTAGCTTAGAGGTATGTGATGGACTACCCTTATGACTCTGATGCAACAGGTAATGAAAGTAGGCTTTCTTCTGAATATTTTGAAGCTTTAAGCAATGAGGATAGCATAATGAAGCTAAAGTTAAGATAAAAATGGGGCACGCACGATGATAGGAACACTGCCTTTTTCCTTGCCTCATTGAAAACTGAACATGCAAAGGAAAACATTAGTAGTATTATAGATGAAAATGGGGTGCTGCATTCTTCTCCTACAACAATTGAGAATGCCATTTTATTTTAATTTTCAAACCTTTTAGGTGACTCTAATATCTTTACTCCTGCTCTGGATCTGCTTAATGATATAAATTTGCCTGAGCTAAACTGTGAAGTTTTTAACTACCTCTCTTATAACATTATGAACAAGGAAATAAAGCTTTCTTTTTTTAGCATCAACAAGCACTAATGTGGATGTTTCGATGGCTTTAATGCTGTGTTCTACACACATTGCTGGGATATTATTTCTTCTGATGTGTATAAGGAGGTCCATAACTTCTTTAACAAGTGAAAAATGCTAGGGGTGATCAATGCAACTAACATAGCCCTTATCCCTAAAACAAACCTTGCTTCATCAGTCTCCTCCTTCAAACTGATTGCATGTTGCAATGTGATCTACAAAAGCATTTCTAAAATCTTGTCTTCTAGACTCAAGAATGCGTTGCCTGATCAAATTTCCCATAACCAAGCTTCTTTTCTTCTTTATAGAAGTATATTGGACAATGTTCTCCTATCTCATGAATTGCTCAAAGGTTATAGTAGAGCGTATGTTTCACCAAGAGTGATGATTAAACTTGACATAAGAAAAGCATTTGACTCCATCCATTGGGAGTCCATTGTGAGAATTCTGGCTTTGATGCACTTTTTTCAGTTTTTTGCTTGGATTTATGCTTGTATTTCTACTGTAAAGTTCTCTTTGAGTTAGAATGGTAAATCGATCAGCTTTTTTAAGAGCGGTCAGGGCATATAGTAAGGTAATCCGATGTTGTCTTATCTTTTTATTGTTGTCATATAAGTGTTTACCCAAATGATTAATAATTATGTTAAAAATGGGGAATTTCAGTTACACCCCAAATGCAAGCACCCTCTAGTCACCTCACTAACATTTGCTGATGATCGTATCCTTTTTTACCAAGCCATGTTTAACATCCAATGTATTTTTAGTGCTCTTGATTCCTTCTACGTGATTACTGGGCTTAGAATTAATCTCTAGAAGTCTTACATTCTTATTACAGGGGTTCCTCAATAGGTTACCGACAATATTTTAGCTCTCACCTCCCTTTAGCCAAAGTCTGAAAGCATGAACAACCTTGGTATTCCATTTGCCACCTCCAGAATTACCACTACCCAACGCCTTCCTATTTTTGATAAGATCACTACCTCTCTGAATAGCTGGGACAATAGGTTCCTATGTCAAGCTGGAAGACTCACTTTAGTCAAGTCTGTAGTATTCCCAATGACGGTTTACTAGTCAAGAACTTTTATTTTGCCTAACAAGTTGATAAACTTGATCAGAAGTGCTAAGCTAAACTTCTATAACTTGCCATGGTCCACCTCTACTAATCATGCTCTAGAGATCCCCTAAAATCGCTGAATGGTCTGACTAATACAAAAAACTCAGTCCATGCCAAAGCCTTTATCTTCGAATTCTAGAAACAAGTTGGTTGGACCTCCAACACTTAGCCAAACTTCTATATCTACCTCTATTAACCATGCTCCGGAGATCCCCCAAAATCGCCAACTTGTTTGACTAATACAATCAACTTGGTACCGACATGAATAAGTCAATACTGACGTGTTTGATCAATGAATTTTTCGATGCGACTTGAACTCCAAACTCTTCCTATGCTCCAGAGCATGCCCTCCAAGTTTAATTCAATTTCGACTATCTTTGCCTTCGATTCATGCAGTTTGCCAACCAATTTCTTATGTATCTAAAACACTAGCAAACAACATTAAAGCACAACATACAAACATAAAATAGCATAAGTAAACATCCATTCATATATGCAATACATAAGAATGTAGTAACCAAGTAAATCTCAATCTAAATATAACTTTCACACTAGTATATGCATATGAATACAAGGGACTGTAAAACCATTAAAAAATCATTTTAAACCTTTAAAATTCATCCTTAGACATATATAGAAGTATGTTTAAGATTAGAAAACATTTTAAGGTCTAATCATATAAAAACATCATTTTTAATTATATAAACATGCATAGTAGAGTGAGAGGCCAAGAACTTCTCATCAAATAACCAAAATACCATCTTTTTCCTTAGATCTGAAGTAGATAGCAAAGGAAAATGATTCAAATCAACAAAAATGATAAGCTCTAGGTTTTATATATAAATCACCTTTCTAATCAATGATTTGGCTAAAATTGGCAAGGAAAAGATCTGATTTTTTATTAATAGGGTGAATGGAGGTTTAGAACTATTTTGGGGAAAATGGAACTGACCTAGATTAGTTCCTACAGCCTCCCCTTAGCACAAATTTCAAAGTGGGTTAGTGGGCCTACGTACGGGATTATCTAATTATACTAAAACTAGCTAGTAAAAGCCAAAACTTAAATCAATTATAACTTTCAAATGAATAGTCTGTTTTTCTATTATGACCACTCTACGAAATGGGAAACCATTATCCTAAAGCAATGGAAGTGGATTGAGACCTTAATTTGGCTCCTATCAAAAGTCATAGTCCAAATAAGATTTTCAGGGTAAAAAATGGTCACATAGAAATTCGGCAAAAATCATAAATGTGGAAAATGTCCCTAAGAGTCACTTTCAAAATTTTAGAGTCATACGATCTCACATGAATAAAATAATAATATTTTATGATCCTCTGATATGTAAAACATACGTCGTTGCATTATACTTGCCTTTTTATTATATCTGTTTGGTTCTACATTTTTTAAATAATTAGGGCATGATTAGACTTGGATATCTGGCTGGACTGGTACATGTAGATGGACTTCATATTTACGACTACAGTACTTCCATCCTTAGCGTTGGATACCTATGCGTAATAGCAGCCCTGATGGATGTTTGGTTTTTGGCACATCCTCCATTTTGGTACTATGAGTATACTGCTGATATGCACCCATGAAATGAAGTGATCACTACTCCATATATTTACTTCCTCAGATTACGTCATTAAGGGAATGCTATGCATGTGCACCATGCTGCATAGGGGGTGCATAATAAGTTGATGGAGGCAAGATAACAAATGGATATGAGGCGGCAAAGCAACATTATTATTTGTCCCTGATAAGATTATATTCAGTTTATGAAGCCCGGTGTTAGGACCAAAATTGGTCACTAACACCCAAGAAAGAATTTGTGTAGAGAGATTAATGAAGAAAAAAATTAAAACCGAGGAATATCACAATAGTATGCAATAAGAACAATAAAAAATGAGAACTCCATATTTATAGTGGTTCGGCGTAACTGCCTACGTCCACTTTAATCGTAATCTTTATTGCTTCTTTGAATAACGAATACAGATACAATCCGTACACCAACAACTTGAGTACAAGTTTTTTGTAGAAAAGAAATGAGTTTTGAAAATGGCAGAGTCTCCTCGGAGTTCGCGAAAAAAGGTCCCTTTTCACTGCGCCCCTGCCCCTCTATTTATAGGCAAAGATAGGCTGGACTTCCCTCACGGGCCCAGGAGCAAAGTATCTCGGCCCATGGTAGGTGACTTCTACGCACCGAGCCACGCATGCCGAACGAGAAAGGACAATCGAGAAATGTCGGTCGAGAAATGCCGACCCATCACGTCTGGTCGATTATCAAGTGACTCAAAGTAAACCTTCAGGAGACCCGAAGCAAATAGCGGGTTGACTCGAAGCGAAATCATGCCGGTCGCTTCACTTTGTTGTAGGCATGACAACCTACCAACTTCTCTAGAGTGGACCGAGTGATGTATGCCGAACCTTCCTCACCGGGCCACATGCGCCGACCATCTAAGCAGAGCGTCATGTGTCTGTGCTTCCTTGAACGAACCACCCATGCCGAGCCATCCTTCTCCAAGCATCCATGCCGAACCGTATCAACTTTAACTCCACCGGTCGAACGGTGAGCGCCGAACGACGTTGCCGAGCGAGGCTTTGCAGGGCGACATGTGTACCGAGTTCCCAATAAAACTTTTCGAGCGATGGCGTTCGAATGAAGAATGCCGAGCGATGGTCTTAGGCCAAATGGTACTTGCATGCCGGAGGATGCGTCCAAGCCGAACAATGATTCCTTCTCCAAAACCGAGCGGTGAGTGGCCGAACCGCCATGGCCGAACCACATATATAGGCTGGGCCATGCATCCGGGTAACATTTTCCCCGCAAAGCGTATCATGAGAGTCATCATGATGCGCTTTGAACCAATCCAGGCTTTCCACTTTTCTTTATCTATCAATTGGTATCTGATTCTCCATTGTGCTATCATCTTCGGTGTGGGCCGGTCGACGTAAACACGCCGAATCACTCGTTCGGCATATGCATTGACGAGCGGTACGATTACTCACCGAACCTGTGAAACACTTTGACCGGGTCCACTGGTTAATGCCTATTGACCTCCCCTTCCTCATATAAAACCTAACACTTCTCCTTTTCTTCCCTTCATTTCCACTTCAACACAACAGGGCTTTTTAATCTACCTTCCCCTGAACTTCAACTACCACTCAACCTTCCTCTCTCATCCTAAATCCAAAGCGTATGCTCCGCAACTCCCTCTGACAACAAATCGAAACGAACTTCGATCTCGAATCGCTCAATTCTCCAAGCCTTAACTCGCTCTCTTAGGTATGAACTTCCTATTCGATCGACTTTCTCAAGCTAGGGGTTTTGTACGTAATTCGATTTCTTGAGTTTTCTTTAGATTACGAACGGCAGGAGTCGCGTAGGTGATGAAGATGAACCCGAGGTTAGAACATGTCTTAGGTTGGAGCCGGTGATTCCTGGGACGTCAGCTCCTGTTGTGCCACCAAGCGAGGGAGGAGAAAGTAGGAGTGGGTCGGTAGGAGTTATTAAGTTTAAAAGGTGTTGGCTGAACGTCGTTGCCGAGTTGTTAGGTTGGGTAGAAGTTTTCTGGTCGGTAGGTTGGGTGCAGTGTACAAGTGAGAGAGTCATCCGGTGACGTTGTGCAACGCTGTGGGTCGGCCTAAGTCTGATAGAGGAAGGCCGTTTAGTTGTTAAGAAGAGGTAGGCAATGGGTAGGTCGTTCAGTGTGGGTGTTTTCTAGAGTCAGGGATAGTAGTCTGGTATCGCTCGGTGTGAGAGAAAGTGTGTGGATTAACTACTTGACTGTAGTGTTACGGCTCGGTTAGAAATCATAAGGCGGGTTCGGCATACCGAGCATGTGTGGCTCGGTATAATCCTTGCATGCGGTACGGTGAAGAGAGAGTGTGGGAGAGGAAAGCGCGTGATGCGATAATTTTGACTGATAACTCCCCCGTTCCAACAACTATAATTCTGAGTTCAACTCGATAAAAGTAAATAATAGTCTTCAACATATAGCGCCAATGTCCAAGTTCAAGACTCAAACCATCACAGGGCGAGCTCTCGGAGACAGTCAGCGATGACGGTCTTCGAAGATGACACTTTTATGCTCAATCTAACTTCACTATGCCTTTAAGTCCTTAATTCTTTTATACTTATGCTTGAACGAACGCACTAGTCCACACACCACATAGGGGGGAACGCTGTTGTCGTTATATCTAATATTGATTGTCTTTCAAGTACAGTTCAAACAGGTGTTTACTCAAATTCGATGTTCATTGAGGATGTCTAGAAAGTCGAGCTCTGCTACAGTTTCAGATAAACCTCAGCCAAGTTCTCGACAGGAAGTTATGGGAACTTCGAATCCATTGACAACTCCTGCACTGAATATCCCGAGCCCAACGGGTGCAGCTATTGATTTGGCTCCTGACACCGTAGATGGAGAAATTATCCTAGATAGTCCGGCTGATTCTCAATCTTCAAGAATCAATGAAAACGCTCTTCGCCGACTATGCTCAATCCATCGAATCCCCTTTGACGATGTGTTGGTTCCATCAGGGCAAGACCATCCTTACCTGCCCCCAGTTGGGTATACGGCTTGCAACAAATTTATGTGCTGGGTTGGTAGCGTGCCACCCTTCACCTCCTTCCTTCGTGATGTGCTGCAGTATAGCACAGTTACATCCCAATAGTCACGTGTTCATCTATGACAAGTGTATTCTTTTCATGAGTGTCCTGTTTAGACTACCCACTCCCGGTGATATCCGATATATCTATCGTTTCAAGAGACGGTCTGACAGCCCATCCTTCTTATTCCTCGAGCCACACTCCAAGTGCTAAATCTTAACGGGGGCGTGGAGCAAATTTGCCCTCTACAAGCAGGAATGGTTTTACGTGCGCTGCCCCCCGGTTTTGCGAGGAGATGGTCGGAAGGGTGTAAGTTCTTTTTCTAGATCAATAGTTGTACGTGGTAGGAAGTGCATTCTTTTTAAACCTTTTTTCGATTTTCACAGGTATTAGCCCACGTCCCGAAGGCTCCGGGTACTCTGAGGCCGTCGAAGCTATTTGAGTTGTTCTCGCAGGAGACCGGGACATCAAATCCATCATTTCCAATGAATCGCTTTTAAAATTTGGATTTTTGGCGGAAGGTCGCCGAATAAGTCTTCCTCACAGCATCACTACAACCGGACCTGCCTTGGACAAAGGCAAAAAGCAAGCAGGGCCTTTGATGCCTTCAATAAGAGAGACCCCCGATGTATCCGAGGAAGGTGAAATAAAGGATGCCAAAGCTCCGGGTGAGAGTGTAAGTCCTGGTCCGTAACCAATGGTTGAAGCACATGGCACTGATGAACCACCTCCTCCTTCAAAAGGAAAAAAGAAACTAGCTTACAAGCTGAGGAAGAAGATAGTGGGTGGAACTTCGAAAGTGAAAATTACTCCAATGGAGAAAGAGCCGTCTCCACAACACTTAGAGGGTTCATTGAAAGGCTTGTCTGACCTTACTATTCCCGATGATATGCTCAACTACGGCTTCAACGATCTGGAAGCCATGAAACTTCATTCGCCCGTGAGAGGCGATGAAAGCGTTCATGCTCATCATCAAGTAGAAAAAACTCCGATAAGTAAAGCTAAAGAAACCGGTCCATCGGGGGGAAACACTAGGACACGCACACTAACACTCACACCTCATCTTACACATAAACTTCAGCCACTATGTTATTCCTGCTAACTCGTATTTTCTTAATTTCTGCGCAGGTGATATGGGACGCTCTCATGGATTCGACCGCCTTCGCGGGTCCTCTATTTTTCATCATTCCAGCCGAGACTCAGGGTCCGGAAAACGCCGAGATAGAGTTGACAATAGCGATAGAGACTATCGTTCTCCAGATTCATTGTCTCGAAGGAAAACTTATAGCCACTCTTCCTACCCCAACGATCCTCACCCTCAACCAGAGCATAGCAGGGATAAATCTACTCAAAGGGGGTCTCAACCTGAAGCTCCTCGTGATCAATATTTCGGCTCATCAAGCACCAGCCAATCCCGTGAGCTTCACAAGAAATCTGTTGTTTCGGTGAAACAAACTTCCTCCAGACCTGCACATGATCCATCGGTAGCAGAGAAGCTAGCTGAGCTTAAAACCACATTTTCAAAAATATGCTTTGATGGACTAAAGTTCCTTCCGGCGATCCATCCTATTCCGGGGCACGTTAAACAAAGTGCCATTTCTTGTCTAATGATGTCTACGTCCATCACGATGCATTCATTCATTTAGTGGAAAAAGTTTCGGAAGTTTCGGTTGAACGCCAGCATGAAATCGATCGTCTGAAACTCGAAGCTGTCCATGACAAAGACATTATCAAAGCATAAGATGAAGAGCTTTCCTCATATAAATCTCAGCTTGCAGCAGCTCTGAAAACTGCTAAAGACACAACCGAAGCGGTTGATCGTCTAGAAGCCGCACATAAAAAAGAAATTGATGAGGTGGTTCAACGTTGTGGCACTTTAGCCCTAGAGAAAGACTCCATCCAAACGGAAAAGAATGCTCTCGCTCAGTGAGTTAAAGAATTGGAGGAGCTACTCCTTAAAGAGAAAGAAGAAAAACCTACTGCCCAAGAAGAGTCACAACGATATTGTGACGAGATCGTCTCCACATGACTCCTAAAAGTAAAGCTCGACGAGGAGATCTCCAAAGTTGAAGTGCTGAAGGATGAGGCCCGTGAAGAGGGCAAAAGAATAGCGCTCTCGGAAATCGACTCCCGCCTCGAAGCGGCCACTGAAGCAGGTAGGGAGCAAATTAAGTTCATGTTTGATCCACTCATAGCCGAGTAATGCTCGAGTTCTCATGCATCGTGACCTAACTTTTCTTGGCGAGGGTTACCTCGAATCCTTGGCCGAAGCATGGGACACTTTGATAAAGATCAAAAAAGTCGAGTTGGGAACTGAAGAGATTGATAAAGATTCCTGAGAAAAGTGCTTCGTGAGAATGAACGCACCGATCTATCTGCAGCAAAGACCCTTTATGGGAGGGACTCTTCCTCGTCGAAAGGGAAAAATGATACTGCCGGTCCATCTGGAACCTAGTCCTCAGTTCCTCCTCCCATTCAGCCGATTGGTCGCTCACCACTCGATCCCTTTGAGCAGCATATTGGCTATGACCCGGAGAAACCCGGACTTGATATTCACGCTCTATCTCCTATTTCGGAAGGTGAAATTCCACGAACCGTTGAGAGTCAGCCAGAAACTGGTACATAGATTTTTCGGAGTTCAAAGGGCCATTGCTTTTGACGAATAATAAATGTCTCTAACATTTGTCTCTTACGATTTCGTGCAGGCCATTCTGACCCCGAGCCAACTCCAAGTAGCGATGCTGCAACAGAAAACGAGGGGAAAACGGGAGAGGCAACTCAGACTGGAGAGACCCCCGGTCCCGATGCACAAGTGATCAGGGCGCTTGATGAAGATAAATCTGAAAATTTATCGCCCGTGGAGGAACATGATGAAGTTGAGATCACGAGCGGCTCTGAACACACTTCAAAATCGAGCATGGCGGAGCGAATCATAGAAGAAAAGAAGAAGAAGGCTGAGATTACGATTGAACCTCAGGTGGTGGAACTTGATGATCTATTGAACAGGCCCCTGAAGGTTATATTCCCCGGTGGAACCTCGCCACAGGAAGTTCCTCTTCCTTCTCCAGGCACCATTTCCCTGGCAAGCAAGGCGTCTAGGAAAAAAATGCTCGGGGGAGGACTCTTCAGAGAAAACGAAGAAGGAGAAGAAGTCGAAGAAGTAGCTATCATGCTTCGTTCAACGCGAATAAGCCTGGATTATGTAATTATTTCTATTTATTTTGTAGTCGTTGTGAATAGATTTCTTTTTTGCTCCGAGATCAGGAGAAGTTGTAGTGAAACCAAATCCTTGATTAGTAATAAAATTTTGTTTTTCTGATGATGTTCGATGCTTAGCTTCACTATCCATCTTGTGTTTGAAATCCAAAGCTATGTGGGTCACACAAGTACTTGTTCACTTCCACGTGACTCGAAGTTTTCTGAATCGCTTCAATTTTAGTCCGCGCTCTAGAGACTTAGAGATTTTTTTTCAACTCGTTTATACTCTAGTCCGCATTCTAGGGACTCAGAGTACTTTAGTCCGCACTCTGGGGACTTCGAGATTTTTTCAAGTCGTTTATACTCTAGTCCGCACTCTGGGGACTCATAGTACTCTAGTCCGCACTCTAGGGACTTAGAGATTTTTTCAAGTCGTTTATACTCTAGTCCGCACTCTGGGGACTTAGTGATTTTTTTCAAGTCGTTTATACTCTAGTCCGCACTCTGGGGACTCAGAGTACTCTAGTCCGCACTCTGGGGACTTAGAGATTTTTTCAAGTTGTTTATACTCTAGTCCGCACTCGGGGGACTCAGAGATTTTTTCAAGTCGTTTATACTCTAGTCCACACTTTGGGGACTCAGAGTACTCTAGTCCGCACTCTGGGGACTCAGAGTACTCTAGTCCGCACTCTGGGGACTTAGAGATTTTTTCAAGTTTGGGTGTGCGTTCATACGCCAGACAGAATAAGGTAATTTAATTTTTTTCACAGAATTGTAACATACGGAAACATCAATAGTTCATGGAAAAGACGGCTTCAAGCCTTTATTGATCATAACAAATGGAAACAAACTGAATTGTCTTATTACATGCCAAAAACTAAAAACAGCAAAATGAACATACACTGGAAATAATTGCAACTAAAATGCAAAAAGAAATAGAGTAGGTATAATAACGACGCAAATGCTCGCTATTCCATGCGCGAGGAAGTGTCACGCCATCTACGGTCGCTAGCTTGAAAGTTCCTTCTCCAAGCCTCTATTCGATGACATACGGGCATTCCCATGTGGGATTCAGATGTGATGGGATCGGAAAAACTCGCTTCAAAATGAGGTCACCCACATTGAAAATTCTCAGTCGAACCTTTTCATTATAATATCGAGCAACTCGGTGCCTATGTGCAGCCGCTCTTAAATCAACTTCTTCACGTTTTTCGTCAACAAAGTTCAGCGATTCCAATAGGAGATTTTGATTCGTCCTGGGGTCCTAATAAGTTACCCGATGAGAAGGAACTTCAAGTTCCACGGGTATCACAGCTTCAGTGCCGTATGCCAAGGTGAATGGAGTATGGCCAGTCGTGGACTTGTGGGTGGTTTTGTAAACCCATAGCGCTGTCGGAAGCTCATCCACCCACTTGCCTCTAGCCTTCTCCAAATGCTTCTTTAATATTGACTTGATTATTTTATTTACGGCTTCCACTTGTCCATTCGCTTTAGGGTGAGCGACCGCCGAAAACCTTTTCTCAATGTGATATTTTTAGCAAAATTCTTTGAACTCCCTACTTTCAAATTGAGTTCCGTTGTCCGTGATGATAGTTCGTGGGAGGCTAAAACGACATATGATGTTTCGTATAACGAAATTAATTACATTTTTGGTGTTGATCGTGGCTAGAGGCTTTGCTTCTGCTCACTTGGTAAAGTAATCAACTGTAACAATTGCATATTTTGCACCACCTCTGGAAATTGGTAAGGAACCGATTATATCGATGCCCTAAATCGCAAATGGCCAAGGACTAACCATTTGTGTGAGTTCCGCTGGCGGAGCTCTCGGGATTTTCGCAAACTTTTGACATTTGTCGCATTTTCTTACGTAGTCTACAGCATCCCAATTTACAGTGGGCCAATAGTATCCATAGCAGAGGATCTTTTTTGCCAGTGTTTGCCCCCCAGCATGGTCGCTACATTCTCCATCATGAACTTCCTTCAAGACTTGTTGTATCTCATCATTGGCGATGCATCGGCGTAAGGGAACCGAGAATCCCCTCTGATATATTACTCCATCTTGCATTATGTATCGTGAAGCTTTGCGAAGGACTTGTCGTCTTTCGTTCTTTATATTGAGCAAAGTCCCGTGTCGTATGTATTGTTTGAATGGGGTCATCCATGACTCCTTTTCAATTTCTGCTTCTAGCAGAAAGTCTATTTCCATCTCTTTTATACTTGGAGATTGTAAAACCTCGATGGGAACAAAGCCCATTTGCTGTGCATCGCCAGTACTTGCTAATTTTGCCAATGAATCGGCTTCCGTGTTTCGTTCACACAGTTAGTGCGAAATATCGTAATATTCAAGGTCTGCCAAAAGTTCTTGAACCCGAGCGAGGTATGGAGCAAGCCTCTGCCGCTTTGCTCGATAATCTCCCCGTACTTGGTACACCACCAATTGAGAGTCACAAAAGATTTCAACTGTTTTTATTCCGAGGTCCCTGACAAGTTTTAAGCCAACGAGCAATGCTTCATACTCTGCTTCGTTATTCGTAGCTGGGAAATCAAGCTTCAAAGCATAACAAATAGATCGGTTTTCAGGGGTTACTAGAATGACTCCAGCCCTAGGGCAATGGTAGTTGGATGCCCCATCGGTGTATAGTTTCCATCGAATAGTGGGTATAACATCATCCTCGTCTGGTTCGTCGGACACGGTAAATTATGCGATGAAGTCTGCTAGGGCTTGCCCTTGTATGGCCCATCATGGCAGGTAGGTGATATCGAACTGACTCAACTCAATATTCCATTTTAGCAACCTTCTAGAGGTTTCTGATCGTTGGAGTACCTGTCGTAGGGGCTGATCGGTATATAAACACTGATTGGGTGTGCCTAAAAGTACGGACGAAGCTTGCGTGATGTAATCACCAAGCAGTAGGCTAGCTTCTCAATTTTAGGATAATTTCTTTCTGCCCCTGTTAAACGTTTACTGACATAGTAAACTGGCTTTTGAACTCGGTCTTCCTCGCGAACCAAAGCCGTACTGATGGCGTGTTGGGATACAGCCAAGTATACATACAACACTTCGTGGTCTATAGGCTTCGACAGCACCAGGGGAATTTCCAAATGTCTTACCAAAGCTTGGAATGTATGCTCGCAGTTGGGCGTCCATTCAAAATTTCTCTTCCCTTTCTTTATTATATCAAAGAAAGGAATGCACTTGTCGGTCGCCCTGGATATGAATCGACTCAGCACAGTCACTTTTCCGTTCAGGCTTTGTACTTGCTTTATAGTTCTGGGCACTTGAATGTCTCGAATAGCCTGAATCTTTTCTGGGTTAGCTTCAATTCCTCATGCATTAACAATGAAACCCAAGATCTTTCCTGACGCAACGCCAAAGGAACACTTCAAAGGATTGATTTTCATTCCGTAATACCTGAGTATATCAAACATTTCTGCCAAGTCTCGAATGTGGTCGTTTGACTGCCGTGACTTCACGAGCATGTCATCTACATAGACTTCCATTATCCTACCGATTTGGTCTTTAAACATTTGATTCACCAGATGTTGATAGGTTGCTCCCACATTTTTCAATCCGAAAGGCATCACTACATGACAGTACAGTCCAATGTCCGTGACAAAACTAGTGTGTTCCTGATCCGGAATGTTCATCGAGATTTGATTGTATCCCGAGTACGCATCCATAAATGACAACAACTCATGCCCAACAGTTGAATCGACCAGTTGGTCAATTCTGGGTAAAGGGAAACTATCCTTAGGGCAAGCCTTGTTCAAGTCTGAGTAATCGAAACAGGTCTTCCATTTCCCATTCGCTTTTCTCACTAGCACGGGGTTAGATACCCACTCAGGGTAGAGGGTGTCGCGGATGAACCCATTGGCTTTGAGTTTGTCCACCTCCTCTCTGAGAGCGGCGGACCTCTCCGGGTCCATCCCTCTCCTTTTTTGCTTTATTGGCACGTATTTTGGGTCTATGTTCAACATATGACTCGCAACGGCGGGAGAAATCCCGCACATATTAGAATGTGTCCAAGCAAAAACATCCAGACTTGCTCGGAAGAAATTAGTAAGATCCTCGATCATCGAAGGGTCAAGTTGTGATCCAATCTTAAGTACTCGCGACAGATCATACTGGCTGACTGGAATGTCAATTGTCGGCTCAACCGGTGCTGCTTTTGCCTCCTTGGGTTCCTCATCGTCATCTCTCGGATCTATGTCTTTATAGATCCGATCATGTTGCCCGAGCCAACGCTCGGGCACTACTTGTCAATCTTCTGCAACTCGGATGCGGACAGGGTTGTCCGCAACCTTTCCCTTCTCCCTTCACTGAGCATCTCACAGCTCAGCCACATAACATGCACGACCAGTCGCTTGATCGCCATGCACTACACAAACTCCACTTTTTGTCGGAAACTTCAGAGTTAAAAACCATGGGGCCAAAGCTGCCCTAAACTCTGCCAAGGCTGGTTGGCCCAAGAACACATTATACGGGGAATCGACATCCAAAACTATGAACGGTAGGATCCGCACCCTCCTACGTTCACCTTCCCCAAGCTTAACTGACAATTCAACAAAGCCCACCGCATCGGTAGCCGCACCATTAAAGCCATGAATACAGGCTTTAGATGGTTTTAGGTCCTTTGTCTCCATCTTCATCTGATCATATGCCTTTTTGATGATGATATTAACAGAACTTCCACAGTCAATCAGTATTCTTCTCACAAATGCTGGCCCAATCATAGCCGAGATGACCATCGGGTCAATGGTAGGCGCCTCCACCCGATCGGCATCTCTACTTCTAAACACTATATCATTTGTCATCATTCGTTCTTGCTTTGCCGGAGTTCCATCTTCCGTGTTTGAACAACATTCAAAATCTGCATGTTTTCAGGAACTAGCATAGCACTCCATTTCTTGCCAATTTTTGTCTACAGGGTGAGGCCCAACGACTATCGTGTTTATGACTTATCTACCTCCAGTCTGAACGGGTTCCTCAGATCGCCTTGGGGCCTGTCCGCGATTGGGGTCGGATGTCCCATGTCCGCCTTCCTAAGGGTCCTTTAAAAACTCCTGTAATTTTTTCTATCGAATTAGCTTTTCAATCGCATCATGGAGGTGCCTACACTCCTCGGTATTGTGCCCGTAAGTCTCATGGAAGCGGCAATACTTCCCAGTCCGCTTTTATTCTTTGGTGGACTCTTTTGGGCGTAGCTTTCGATATTGGAAAGTATTACAGGTCGATAGGTAAATATTTTCCAGAGACGCATTCAGAGGAGTGTATTTATTGTAAGTTGGGATCCTTGGTTTCCACTTCCTGGCTTCCCTTTTCTTTCCGGAATTTCCTCCTCCGGATCCTTTTGACTGCTCGGGCTTGTTTTGAACATTGACCTGGACTTTTCCAGATTTGTCACCAGATTGTTTTACAGCAATGTTGCTTTGCACAGTCTCCTTGTCGGTCCTGGTGCATTATCTCGTCTCGTCCACCTGGCTTTCTCCCTTCTTATAAATTGATGCGCCTTTGAGTAAAAGCGTTCCAGCATCGCCGGAGGCTTTCCTGCCAGCCAGTCACCAAACTCCAAATCAGGATCTACTCCTCGCCTTACGGCCATTAAAATGGCATGGTCATTTGGGTTGCTAACTTCAGTAGCAGCAACGTGGAACCTTTGTAAGTACTCCTTTAACGATTCCCCTAGGGCCTAAATTACACTAGACAAGGACATAACATCCTCGAGACGAGTGGCATGAATCCTAAACTGCTCCACAAATTTCGTCGCTAACTCATCAAAGTTGGAGATAGACCATGGGGGAAGTCGGGTAAACCACATGGTAGCGATTCCAAATAAAGTTATTGGGAAACATCTTCATTTAGTTGCAGCATTCGCCCTAGCTGAATCCATCATCCACCCATACCTCATTACATGCTGTCTAGGATCAGTCTTCCCCTCGTAGGCCGAGATAGTCGGCATACTAAACTTCCAAGGGTACTCAGCTTGTAGGATAGCGTCTGTGAACGGAGTATGACTCCTAGATATGCCCCAATCATCATTAGTTAATCCTTGATTTTCCCTCATCAGCTGTCTAACCATGGCTGATAGGTCTGGGGTTTGTATGGAAGATGGCAAGTTAGAATCCGTCCTGCGGGACCATTCTGGTTGGTGTCTCCTCTGTTGGCGATCTACCAAACGTGTATCCTGGGGACCTGCTTCATCATGACCTTGGTGAGCCAATCGGTCAGCTTCCGCCCGTGCTCTAGATCCTAAGTTCACTGTTTCAGCTTGGGCACGATTTTCCTGATGCACTGCACCTGTTTGCATTGTTTCAGTTCTATGACGTCTATGCTTGGGAGGTTCATCAGATGAAGCAGAGCTGTCGGACGAGGATTAGGGAGCGGGACTCCTTCCAGCATTATGATGTTGTTGTTGAGTAAGCTGAGTCATAAGGTTGGCGTTAGCTTGAATTTTCTCATTAAGTTATCTCCTGCATTCCATCAGTTCCCCCATCAGCTCGTTAAACTCAGTCCTGGTGACAGCTTCCGTTTGGTTTTGGGCGGTGATGGTCCCTGCACACGGATTAGCTTGTTGATTGCTGGGTCCTACTTGTTGGACACTAGTGGTCTTGTTGACATCTGCATTGTTGGAGGCTGATCTAGTACGTGATCTTCCCATTGTAGAGTTATTGGTTAGAACTTTGAATAGAATCAATGGACTTCTTATGGAAGACTTGGATCTCCTTCGGGGGATTTCTTCAATGTTAGCACCACAATTGGTCACTAACACCCAAGAAAGATATTGTGTAGAGAGATTAATGAAGAAAATAAATTAAAACCGAGGAATATCACAATAGTATGCAATAAGAACAATAAAAAACGAGAACACCAGATTTATAGTGGTTCGGCATAACTGCCTACGTCCACTTTAATCGTTATCTTTATTGCTTCTTTGAATAATCGAATACAGGTACAATCCATACACCAACAACTTGAGTACATGTTTTTTGTAGAAAAGAAATGAGTTTTGGAAATGGCAGTCTCCATGGAGTTCGCGAAAAAAGGTCCCTTTTCACTTCGCCCCTGCCCCTCTATTTATAGGCGAAGATAGGCTGGACTTCCCTCACGGGCCCAGGAGCAAAGTATCTCGACCCATGGTAGGTGACTTATGCGCACTGAGCCATGCATGCCGAACGAGACAGGCCCATCGAGAAACGCCAGTCGAGAAATGTCGACCCATCATGTCTGGTCGATTATCAAGTGACTCGAAGTAAACCTTCAGGAGACCCGAAGCAAATAGCGGGTTGACTCAAAGCGAAGTCATACCGGTCGCTTCACTTTGTTGTACGCCTGACAACCTACCAACTTCTCTAAAGTGCACCGAGTGATGTATGCCAAACCTTCCACATCGGGCGACATGCGCCGACCATCTAAGCTGAGCGTCATGTGCCGTGCTTCCTTGACCGAACCACCCATGCCGAGCCATCCTTCCCCAAGCATCTAGGCCGAACCGTATCACCTTTAACTCCACTGGCCGAATGGTGAGCGTCGAACGACGTTGCCGAGTGAGGCTTTGCCGGGTGACATGTATACTGAGTTCCCAACAACACTTTCCGAGCGATGGCGTTCGAATGAAGAATGCAGAGCGATGGTCTTAGGCTGAATGGTACTTGCATGCCGGACGACGCGTCCAGTCTGAACGATGATTCCTTCTCCAAAACCGAGCGGTGAGTGGCCAAACCACCATGGCCGAACCACGTATATAGGTCGGGCCATGCGTCCGGGTAACACTCGATGATGAGCATCCCATCACTTTACAGTATTCTATTTCAAGATGTATGGTTTGCTTGTGGGTTCCTACATGTCCTTTCATCTGGTAGTTAGGGGAGTTGTGACGCCCCACCCCAAGACCCACATTAACAAAGAGTATTACTGGATAATACCATCTGCTAATGCGGAGAATAGGGCTAGTTAGGAGCGATCATCTATAGCCTTGTCTTAAATATCTATTGAATACGTCGACAAATCCCATATTTTTTTTCTAACTCAAGTGGATCGACATATCCAATAAAAACTTAACACAAAGCCATAGGTGGCTATAGGATCTATCAGAATAAAATAAAACAACTTGAATGCAAAACACATCATAGAACAGCAGATCATCACATATATATACATATATAGATACATCATTGAGTATACAAAATGATACATGTCAAGTGGTAAAGCGACCACAATATACAAGTGAGTCAAAAGAATATACATATCAGAGTAGCAAGCAAAAGGACTACACAAAAAGCTATAACAAAAAGAGCTAGCAAAATAGAGTCCATGCGGAAGTAGAATAGGCTAAGTCCAAATGTACCTAACCTGAAACACCTCGGTCTGACCCGAGTATAAATACACGGGTCAGTCTAGCTAAACAATCAGTTTAAGAGAATATACGATAACAGAAGCATAGGACAGAGGTGATGTTCTTCTTAAACGAAGAAGAAACAATACTAAGTAAGCATGAGCATAAGTATGGTATGTATGGTTACTTATTGTGATGAGTGGTATCACTACACAACATATAATCTCAAAGAGATAGAATAACCCATAAAATGGTAAAAGTAGCGAGCCTCATATCATTCGCATTTTATAGAACATCGAATATGGTTTAGGGAAAAACCTAAACCCACCATCTTTGCAAACCCAAAACATGCACAAAGAGATCCTATCTCAAGCACGCCATAAGGCAAATATATCTCCAAATAAGAGAATAAAATCTCAAGTAAACGCCAAAAGGAAAATCTCATATAATGTCGCCAAAAGGCAAATCTCAAATAACGCCAGTGTAGGCAATTCAAATCTCAAAAATAGAACTCCCAAGAGTTGAAATTCCTGAAAAGTAATGCCATAAATATACATCGAATGGTTCAAAGGACCAATTCTGAAAAGGGGCGATACACTAGGGAAAATAATCAAAGAAATCATCTCAAAAGTTTAGCATGTGCATGTGGCCGAAGCCTGGCCAAGTACTGTTATCTCAAATAGGTACCTCACCAGACGGCAAAACGTCACAATGACAAATAAGCCGCAATGGCAAATACACTGCAATGGCAAATACGCTGCAATGGCAAACGTCTCGAAGACAAATACGCTGCAATGGAAATGACCCAAAGGTCCTGTACTGGCATGCCGCAATGGCAAATGTGTCACAAACTCTCGGATAGGAACCCGAACAATGTTAACATGTGTCCCATACCATACGTTCTCACTAATCGGTTTACTAGCCGCTAGTAAATTTCACACTCAAAGTAGTAGAAAGTTTACCTCATTTCATCGGTAAACTCGACCCGAAGGTCAAAAAGATCAAATGGACAAGTCGGGAATTAACCGATAAGATAAACGCACGTGTCCCATACCATGTGTTTTACCAAACCATTTAATTCTCCTTCTCATTCGCTCGAAATGTGCAAGAACGTGTAATTTACATATAAAATAATTTACTTTGGAAAACAAGCTTTGAAAACCAATTTTCAAAATCAATTTGAAAACCGTATTTGGAAATTTCCCTTATTATAGAGAATAAATAGATTTTACACTTGAAAATACTTTAAGATATTATATAATAACTATTTTGAAATGCCCATTAATTTTAAAAATCATTTCAAAAAGATTTGGAGAAAACCGTGCTCGAAAACGAATAAAAACAAGGAAAATCACTCAAACCGATATTAGAATTTAAATTCAAATTAAATTCAAAATAATTCAAAATATGAATATCCAAATCTCCAAAATTTGGCTAGTCTATTGATAGACATCATGGCCTATAATCATCATCAAAATCATCTTGAAATTTGCATCAAAACGAGTGACAAAACGGTTGCAATTCCAAGGCAAAAATCACGAAATATGCTACGAAAGGTATACAAACACAAGGCCACAACGCACACACCTGGGCCAACAAGGGGGTCAACCTAGACTAGTGGCCATGTCGACCTGGATGGTGCTAGGTTGACCTCCATGTCGACGCAGGCTGCGGACATTCTTCCAGGGTATTTTTCTTATTGATTTTCCAGCAAGATTTTGACAAAGCAAATAACCATAATTTTCAACAAAAATTTACAGACATGAATTTCAACATGCAAGTTACCAAATGCAAGAAATCTGGTCGCATTTCATTGCCGGAATCACAAGATATAAGGGTCCAAAGATGCAACAGAAACTGATTTTAACAAGGCAAAAACTAGCTATATAAAACTACATACGGAAGCAAATTTTTTACAGATTCAAGCACTGTCACTTTTGTTTTGGATAGTTTGTGAGTTTATACAACTCACCTTGCTGATAGATGATAAAAACTCGGATTTTGCAGCAAAGTTGAAGCCTTTTGGCAAGATTGGAGCTTCTAAATACCTGTAGGAAGCAAATATAAGACATGCAAACAATATACAGTAAAAATTAGAAAACAATTCTTGCTGTAACAAGAATTTGTGATGAAATTTAAGTAGTTTGTAGTAGATTACCTTTGATTTATCATTAGATTATAAAAAGTCTTTGTTTTATTGAATTAAAATGAAGAAATTGCTTGAATTTTGCAAATTGAGATAATAGTATACTGGCTTTTTTCTTTTCAGGTTGGAGGAGCAAGAAGAGACAGAAAATGAACGTACAGACTCTTTCTTTTTTCTCTCTTTTAACCAAGCTAAGTGAATATGGGATGAATTGGATCCAAATAAAAAAAGAAAATGATATGGCTTAAGGTTAAAATCAACTCTTAACAAATTAATGTGTACATATCACATATCCACATAAATAAAAATGCATTTCTCTCAAGTTTCACACAAGAAAAATGTAAAAACTTGTATACATATAGAATAATTTCTACCATATAAAAAGATTAATTTGTATTTTTAAAACATTTTATTATTATTAAATCCTTTATTTAACAAAAATGCACTTTTTACCCAAATAAATGAATAAAGCCATGTTTTTAACCTCTGAAATTCCACAAAATTTATTTTTTCACTTAGAAAAATATTTCAGACCATTGCACAACATTATTTATTGCCAAAACATATTTTTAAACTAATTTCTACCTTTTTATTTCAATAAACCACCTTTAAAAATTGCATACTTCTTTTAAAAATTATTAAAAGAAGCAAATGTGCAATCATTAATATAATTATTGCATTTTCTCTAAAATGGAATCATTTTCATTATTTAAAGCCCATATTCCATTTATTATCACTCCAAACAAAATAAAATAAAGCTTGGAATTTCATTTTCTCATTTTAAATTCCAAAATTCATTGTTTATTCCAAATAAACAATTAATTTCTCCAATTTTAATTTAATTTACAATATTAAATTATAATTATCATTATAATTCAATACTGAAAAGAAATCTCCAAACCAGGGTTGTCACAGACTCCCCCTTTAACAAAATTGCGTCCTCGTAATTTCTAGAGGAGAATTTGTATTTAACTTATTAATTCCATCAATCAAAGGAAAAAGAAATAAGCTTGAGCTAAAAAGATATTCTCACCATCGCTATGTGAAGATAGTAAACCGGGATAGGATCGCTCGATAAACTCTCTAATTTCCCAAGTGTAGTCTTTGGGATTAGCGGACCATTGAACTTTAACGAGCGGCGTGTCCTTGTTTTGAATGCATCTCACCTCCGAAGCAAGCACGCGAACAGGCTGCTGCACAATGATAGATCTAGTGAGATCTCAAGCTCTTGCAAATTGAGAGAATCGATAACAGAATCCGACTCTTGAAGACACTTCTGAAGCTGAGAGACGTGAAACACGTCATGAATGCCAAATAGATGAGCTGGAAGTGAAACTCTATAAGCCACAGGGCATATACGTTCAGTAACAAGAAATGGTCTTATAAAGCGAATAGCCAATTTCCCAGTCGTACTGAAACGCATAACCCCTTTCAGAGGAGAAACATGAATAAAGACGAGATCACCAATAGAGAACTCGAGAGGCTTCCTACGATTGTCCGCGTAGGATTTCTAGCGGCTCTGTGCCTCTTTCATTCTCTACCGAATAAGAACAATCTTCTCAGATGAATCACGAATAGGATATGGGCCAAGAATAAGCTTCTCTCCAAATTCCAACCAATAAGAAGGTGATCGACATGGCCTTCCATATAAGGCTTCGAAAGGAGCCATACCGATACTAGACTGAAAACTATTATTGTAGGAGAATTCCACAAGAGGTGAATGATCCTCCCAACTACCTCCAAAATCCAAAATACAAGCATGAAGAAGATCCTCAAGAATGCGATTCACCCATTCAGTCTATCCATCAGACTGTGGATGATAAGCTGTGCTGAAATTAATCTTTGTACCCAAAGCTTACTGAAGACTCTGCTAGAAATGACTCGTGAAAAGCGGATCACGGTCACAAACAATCGAACTAGGAACACCATGAAGTCTCACGATTTCCTTGATATATAACTTGGCCAAATTAGAAGAACACCTATTAGACTTAAAAGGAATGAAATGAGCAGACTTCGTAAGGCGATCAACAATAACCCAAATGCTAGAATGGCCCGATCTCGAACGAGGTAGGCCGTCAATGAAATCCATCGAAATCTGATCCCATTTCCACAACGGAATTTCTAGAGGCTGAAGGAGACCAGAAGGGCACTGATGCTCGGCTTTGATGAGTTGACAAGTCATGCAATTACTCACATAACTCGCTACATCGCGCTTCATGCCTTTCTAATAATAAAGGAGATGCATATCGGCATACATCTTGCTACTGCCGGGATGAATGGTATACTTAGAACGATGATAGTAATCGAGAATGTCACACCTAAGTGCAGAATCAGAAGACACGACTAAACGATTCTTCTTGTGAAGACACCTATGAGAATCAATGCTGAACTCCCGTAACTCCTCTTCACGGGACTTAGACTCACAAAATCTGAATAAGGTGCACAAGATCGGGATCATGCCGCTGAGCATCGGCAATACGATCCAATAAACTGGGTTTAGGTTCCAAACTGAATATTAAAATAGGAGAATCAGAAGATGGAGCTCGATCACGAATATCACAAAGGGATAAGGTCTCTAGAACATCCCACTTGGCTAGCATCATAGAAACAACAGCCGAATGTTTTCGACTAAGATCATTAGCAACACGATTACCCTTACTGGGGGTATAATGGATATCGAAGTCATAGGAGGTAAGGAACTCGAGCCAACACTGTTGCCTTATATTGAGCTCCTTCTGAGTGAACAGATATTTTAAGGATTTGTGAACAGTATAGAGAACAAAGCGCTCGCCTAGTAGATAATGTCGCTAAATATTTAGGGCGAAGTTGATGGTGGCTAACTCGAGGTCATGAGTGGCATAGCGAACTTCATTCGGTTGCAGTTGTCTAGAAGCATAAGCAACTACCCGATCCTTCTACATAAGCATGGCACTGAGGCCACATCTACTAGCATCGGTGCAAACAACAAGATCATGATTCCCTTCGGGAACCACTAGAATATGAGCATTAGTGAAAAGCTCCTTCAACTGCTGAAAGAAAGCTTCACACTTGTCGGACCAAATAAATCGAACGCCTTTCCGAGTAAGGCTAGTGAGAGGAAGCACAATACGAGAAAGATCTTTAATGAATCGGCAGTAGTAACCCGCCAATCCAAGGAAGTTGCGAATCTCATGAACATTCTCAGGCCTCTTCCAATTCTGGATGGCTTCGATCTTCGAAGGATCAACTGAAATGCCCTGGGAAGAAATAACATGGCCTAAGAACTTAACCTTATTCTACGAGATGTGGCACTTAGAGAATTTGGCTTTAAGCTGATGACGACGAAGAGTACTCAAGGAAATTCTCAAGTGATTAACATGCTCGGCTTCAGACTTTGAATAGTCAAGGATGTCGTCCATGAACACAAGGACAAACTTATCGATATATTCCCGGCATACTCGATTCATAAGATCGACAAAGAAAGTAGGAGCGTTTGTCAAACTGAATGGCATAATAATCCACTCGTAAGATCCATATTGAGTGCGGAAAGCTGTAAGAGGAATGCTACCTTTCACAAGTCGGAGCTGATGAAAACCAGTGGCAAGGTCGAGTTGAGAAAAGACCTTAGCACCACTCAATTGATCGAACATGTCGTCGATCCTAGGCAACAGATAACTATTCTTGATGGTCAACTCATTAAGCTTGCGATAGTCGATGCAAAGCCTAAGAGTTCCATCAGACTTCTTCACGAAGACGATCATGGCACCCCACGGTGAAAAACTAGACTGAATCATCTGTTTGGACTCAAGCTCTAAAAGCTACTTCTTGAGTTCCTCATTGTCCTTTGTAGACATCCTCGTAGGAGGACAACTAACTAGCTATGCTTCTGGAATGAGATCAATGTGGAACTCAATTTCCCACTTAGGTGGCAAACCCGAAATAGGCTCAAATACATCGAGGAAATCACAAACAACAAGTATACGAAATATATCATCATCATCTTGTGGGTCTAGAGAATATAAAAATGCTTCGGAATTATCCACATTTCGAAGAACAAGTGATAATTGAGCAGACGAATCTGGATGTCGAAGAAATAAACTCTCATAGAACAAATAATTCTGGCATCGTATCGCACTAGCCAGTCCATACCCAAAATCATATCAAAATCCAAATAAGAAATAACGTGCAGATTCGCACGAAAAGAAAATCCACATAAAACAATCTCAACATCATCACAAAGCATGCTAAGGGTTGCGGATCCCACGATAAGATTCGTAATCCTCAATGAAGTAACAAGGCATGAACCATCCAAAGAAATAGCATCAACGAGCTCTTTCGATACGAATGAATGCGACGCACCCATATCGAAGAGAACTCAAATAGAATGATCATGGAATAAAATAGAGCCTTCAAGGATAGAAGGAGATGTACCTCTGCGTTGAGAAGACCCTCCAGAAGCATCCACTACATTCAGCTTTCCAAACTGGGTATTACTAGGAGCAATGGGACAAGTGGCAAGACGGTGACCTTCCTTCTTACAATAGCGGCAGAAGAGAGGCTTAGGACAATCTTAAATCATGTGGTCAGGAGAACCAAAATTGAAATACCCGTTTCGAGTAGGAGGTGCTCCACTAGGCTAAGAATGAGGACTAGATCCACCGGGCTTCTTCTTCTTGGAAGGGAAAGACTTTGACTTCTGGAAAGGAAACCGCTTCTTGTTGGGGTTCTTGCGAACCTCAATCTCTTCACCACTATACACTCCTTCTCAACGGCTTCGAGATGAAGCGCCGAGTCAACCAACTCCTCGGAAGAAAGCTTGAGCTGGAGCATCAAAGACTTCTTCAAATACTTCTTAAGACCAGAGACAAACTTCAGATTCTTCTTATATGGAGTGATGATGTATTAAAGACCATACTTAGATAAGGCCTCGAATGATGAAACATAATCAGAGACGGAGGATTTCCCTTGCTTTAGTTCGATGAAGCGACGGGCCAATAAAGCTTTCTCAGATTCAGGACCAAACTTGAGCTTGAATCGTTCCCAAAACTGAGTCCAAGAAAGAGTAGAACCATCGAGCTTGGCTATGAGAAGCATGTACCAGTCAAGAGCATGCTCTTGCAACATGTTAGATGCTACGAGAACTCTATCGTGGTCAGAAAGATCGATGCGAGAAAAGATGCGCTTGCACGTACCAATCCAAGCTTGGACCTCTAGAACGGACTCGGAGCCTTTGAATGGCTTTACCCCGAGATGAGAGAAATCACTACACAAGCGCATAAAAACAAACTTGTGTGGAGGAGCTACTCGAGTAGGAGTTGGAGGCTGAGTGCTCCTAAATAACTCCATAAACTGATCGGTAGACATATAAACACTGTCCGGATGCGAGCCACTGGATTGCCCAGCTTCCGAGCGTCGTCCTCTGCCTCTTTCAGCCATTAGCTGAAAGTTAAGATAGATAAAGATTATTTATAGGTTAGATATCATTAATTCAATAAGGAATACTACAGAATTAAAATGAATTCCTAGACTTATTCTCAAACTTCTATCTACCCCAAAGGACAAGAAAATATAAAGGCATGATGATTAAGGGATTCGTAACACTGTATTACACTTAGATGTACCATAATATGTGCTTATGTTCTGTGTTTATCATATTTTGTTCTGAACTCTGCTCTGATACAAAGCTGTGATGCCCTACCCCAAGACCCACATTAACAAAGAGTATTACTGGGTAATACCGTCTGCTAATGCGGAGAATAGGGCTGGTTAGGAGGGACCATCTATAGCCTTGTCTTAGATATCTATTGAATACGTCAACAAATGCCATATTTTTTTCCTAACTCAAGTGGATCGACATATCCGATAAATACTTAACACAAAGCCATAGGTGACTATAGGATCTATGAGAACAAAATAAAACAACTCGAATGCAAAAAACATCGTAGAACAACAGATCATCACATATATATACAAATACAGATACATCACAGAGTATACAAAATGATACATGTCAAGTGGTAAAGCGACCACAATATACAAGCGAGTCAAAAGAATATACATATCAGAGTAGCAAACAAAAGGACTACACAAAAATCTATAAGAAAACAAGCTAGCAGAATAGAGTCCATGCGGAAGCAGAATAGGCTAAGTCTAAATGTACCTAACCTGAAACACCTCGGTCTAACCTGAGTATAAATACATGGGTCAGTCTAGCTAAACAATCAGTTTAAGAGAATATACGATAACAAAAGCATACGATAGAGGTGATGTTCTTCTTAAACGAAGAAGAAACAATACTAAGTAAGCATGAGCATAAGTATGGTATGTATGGTTACTTCATGTGATGAGTGGTATCACTACACAACATATAATCTCAAAGAGATAGAATAGCCCATAAAACGGTAAAAGTAGCGAGCCTCATATCATCGACATTTCATAAAACATCAAATATGGTTTAGGGAAAAACCTAAACCCGCCATCTTGGAAAACCCAAAATATGCACAACGAGATCCCATCTCAAACACGCCATAAGGCAAATATATCTCCAAAGAGGAGAATAAAATCACAAGTAAACGCCAAAAGGAAAATCTCATATAATGTCGCCAAAAGGAAAATCTCAAGTAATGCTAGTGTAGGCAATTCAAATCTCAAAAATAGAACTCCCAAGAGTTAAAGTTCCCGGAAGGTAATCACCACAAATATATATCGAATGGTTCAAAGGACCAATTCCGGAAAGGGGCGATACACTAGGGAAAATAGTCAAAGAAATCATCTCAAAAGTTTAGCACATGCATGTGACCGAAGCCTTGCCAAGTATTGTTATCTCAAATAAGTACCTCGCCCAAAGGCAAAACGTCACAATGACAAATACGCCGCAATGGCAAATACGCCGCAATGGCAATGACCCGAAGGTCCAGTACTGACATGCCACAATGGAAAATGTGTCACAAACTCTCGGATAGGAACCCGAACAGTGTTAACATGTGTCCCATACCACACGTTCTCACAAATCGGTTTACTAGCCGCTAGTAAATTTCATACTCAAAGTAGTAGAAAGTTTACCTCATTTCATCGGTAAACTCGACCCGAAGGTCAAAAATATCAAACGGACAAGTCAGGAATTAACCGATAAGATAAACGCACGTGTCCCATACCATGTGTTTTACCAAACCTTTTAATTCTCCTTCTCATTCACTCGAAATGTGCAAGAACGTGTAATTTACATATAAAATAATTTACTTTGGAAAACAAGCTTTGAAAACCAATTTTCAAAATCAATTTGAAAACCGTATTTGGAAATTTCCCTTATTATAGAGAATAAATAGATTTTACACTTGAAAATACTTTAAGATATTATATAATAACTATTTTGAAATGCCCATTAATTTTAAAAATCATTTCAAAAAGATTTGGAGAAATCACTCAAACCGATATTAGAATTTAAATTCAAATTAAATTCAAAATAATTCAAAATATGAATATCAAAATCTCCAAAATTTGGCTAGTCTATTGATAGACATCATGGCCTATAATCATCATCAAAATCATCTTGAAATTTTCATAAAAACGAGTGACAAAACCATTTCAATTCCAAGGCAAAAGTCGTGAAATATGCTATGAAAGGTATACGAACACAAGGCCACAAACACGCACCAGGGCCAACAAGGGGGTCGACCTAGATGGTACTGGGTCGACCTCCATGTTGACCCAGGCTACAGACATTCTTCTAGGGTATTTTTCTGCCTCGTATTGATTTTCCAGCAAGATTTTGACATAGCAAATGACCATAATTTTCAACAAAAATCTACAGACATGAAGTTCAACATGCAAGCTACCAAATGCAAGAAATTAGGTAGCATTTCATTGCCGGAATCACAAGATATAAGAGTTCATAGATGCAACAGAAACTGGTTTTAATAAGGCAAAAACTAGCTACATAAAGCTTCGGACAGAAGCAAATTCTTTACAGATTCAAGCACTGGCACTTTTGTTTTGGCTAGTTTGTGAGTTTATACAACTCACCCTGCTGATAGATGATAAAAGCTCGGATTTTGCAGAAAAGTTGAACCCTTTTGGCAAGATTGGAGCTTCTAAATACCTGTAGAAGCAAATATAGGACATGCAAACATTATATAGTAAAAATTAGAAAACTTCTTATTGAAACAAGAATTTGTGGAAATTTAAGTAGTTTGGAGTGGATTACCTTTGATTTATCACTAGGTTGTAAAAATTCTTTGTTTTGTTGAATTAAAATGAAGAAATTGCTTGAATTTTGCAAATTGAGATAAAGTTTACTAACTTTTTTCTTTTCATGTTGGAGGAGGAAGAAGAGACTGAAAATGAACATACAAACTCTTTCTTTTTTCTCTCTTCTAACAATGCTAAGTGAATATGGGCTGAATTGGACCCAAATAAAAAAAGAAAATGAGATGGCTTAAGGTTAAAAACAACTCTTAACAAATTAATGTGTACATATCACATATATACACATAAATAAAAATGCATTTCTCTCAAGTTTCACATAAGAAAATTGTGAAAACTTTATAAATATAAAATAAACCATTTTCTACCATATAAAAAGATTAATTTGTATTTTTAATTTTTTTTTATTATAAATCCTTTATTTAACAAAACTGCACTTTTTACCCAAATAAATGAATAAAACCATGTTTTTAACTTCTAAAATTCCACAAAATTTATTTTCTCACTTAGAAAAATACTTCAAACCATTACACAACATTATTTATAGCCAAAAATTATTTTTAAACAAATTTCTACCTTTTTATTTCAATAAACCACCTTTAAAAATTGCATACTTATTTTAAAAATTATTAAAAGAAGCAAATGGGCAATAATTAATATAATTATTTCATTTTCTCTAAAATGGAATCATTTTCATTATTTAAAGCCCATATACCATTTATTATCACTCCAAACAAAATAAAATAAAGCTTGGAATTTCATTTCCTCATTTTAAATTCCAAATTTCATTGTTTATTCCAAATAAACAATTTAATTTCTCCAATTTTAATTTAATTTACAATATTAAATTATAATTCAATATTGAAAGGTAATCTCCAAACCAGGGTTGTTACAGGAGTGGTGTTGGTTGCAGTTATATGGTATAGTTCATATTCCCTCTAATCCTCTTCCATGGGATGATATGTACGGATCTGTTCAGGTTGGCCCAGTTTATATTGCTAGTATAAAGGCCATTTGATGGGTAGATGGTGAGCCTATTACTGTACTCATAGATTTTGATGCATGTTGGAATCGAGTAGCTCCAAGTGCTTACTCATTACCTGGATATATATGGGGTTTGAACTCCGATCATATTGGCCCGCGTATCTCTTTCGGTAGAGTACCATTACGATCAGCTACTTTTGAGCCTACATTGTCTCAATACACAGCTTTTTATGTTTGATCCCCCTCAGCATGCATTCAAAGCATACATATTGCAAGATGAAGTCGTTGAGTTTCCACTGTAGTATCCTGTAGATAAGGACATTCAGGGTATACCTTTTCTATTTTATATCATCAGCATCAGGTACGTACAACTTTTTAAATTTTGTATTGTTCACTATCATTTACAACCATGATATATGTATAATTTTCCTTTTTTACATCGTAGTTTTCTCAGAAAATGAATCAAGATAGATGGGTGATTGCTGTATTTGAGCGCATGATGCTTAATTATACTCAGCTTATATATCAGCTGAAATTGCTCAAGATCTCTAATATGGCTAACTATTGTAAATTTGTAAATACTCTTGGTCTTTGTATTGAACTTCTCATGCACTAAGGATATGTGTGTATGCAAAGGATCATCTAGGAGATTTTACAAACATTTTCTAAGGATAAAAACATACATTTTACTTTAGACAACTTATTACTTCTTCAATTTTTGTCTCTTCGAATCATTTCTGCTTTCAAAGTTCTGTATAAGAGATGCTACAAGAGATATTTATATAGTTATATATAGTTGCCATCATTAAAACAATCATACAATCAGAGTCCTAACACTCTCCCCTTTTTGATGATGAAAACTATATGTATGACATATGTATATGTTATCTCCTCCTTAATGAATACTCTACCTTTCACCATACTTTCTCCCTCTTTGTCATCAACAAAAAGGAGTAAAAGTACAACAAAAGACATGTCAAATTTGTTGCAATTCCATTATCCATAAATGCTCGTTCCCTAATGATATATATGGAATATTTGCTATTCGAAATCCATCTTATTTGTTTGTCTTTCTTGGGTACCAAATTTGCTAATGTCCTTATTTCATTATAAGCACATAATTTCATCAAATGTATGGAACATCCTTAAAATTCAAAATCTATCTTTTTTCTTTCGTCACTTCAAGTACTTGCAATAAATAATAATCGTTTCTAGTCCCCACTTAATATGTTAGGGTCCCAGAGTTAATCATAGAGTGAAAACCTTACCAAAATAGGTGTGGTTGTACCATCTAAAAGAAATAAAAATAATGAAACAGTAGTATTTTAATCAAAGTGCTGTAGAGAATCCAACCTTTTACAACATTTTGTAGTAAGCTACTATGTTTTAGCGCCATAAATAGGACTCTGCCAATCACTAATAAATAACTAATACTTATAAACTAGGGTATTAGTAAAAATTAACATTTAAAGCATGTGATACCCAAGGTTCTTATAGTTTCCTCTGCTTTAGGAAACCATATCCATTTGGGTATGGTTGAAATTTTATAAATATAGTTTCATTACGAATCACATTTTTATAATAGTTGCTAATATGAAGTTGTTTATCATGATCAATCGTATTAGTAGGAATTCATATTTTAATACTATTAGTCATTAGTTAGTGCTTGGAAATATTTTCTATTATTTCTAATCAAAGTACTATTATGACTGTAAGCGGTTTTAGAACTATCTTGGTTGCTAGTACTAGTACTAGCACTAAAATTAGTATACATGAATGCATATCTAGTACTATTTTTTCTTTTATCTTGTTTATAGCCTAAATCACTTTTATCATTATGAGTTTTCGAATTTATAACTAAGGAAGATAAATCATTTATTCCTATATTAAAATATGTGATTGTCAAATTTACTTTATCAAAAACAGCTTTAGAATCACCAATTTATTTTTGTAAAATAATATTACTATCTTTTAAGTTCACATTCTTGATTTAATTCTAGATATCTATCATTTAAAGCACTATTCTCTTTTTCAAGAGGCAAAAGTTTAGAATCGAAATTATTTAAAGAATTTTCTAAAAATATATATTTGTCTTGCAAAACATCGACTTCCTTAAAAATTTCATTATTTTTAACTTCTAATTACTCATTTTATTTTGATAGGAAATCTTTTTGTAAAACAAGGTCTTCTACTGTATTTTCAAAAAAATTAGTTTGTTCTACCAAAGATCTAAATTCCTCCTTTAAAGTGGAAATTTCTTGCTTATAATCTTTTAACTTAGCTAATGAAATTCTATTAACTTTATTCAAAGTTATACAATCTTTTTATAACTTATCATGTGCTAACAAAAGATCTTTATATAAAGAATCTAAGCATACGGATTACGATCTGAGTCTGGCCATGAAGCATTTGCTTGTTTGCTCCTTTGATTTTTCTTTCTTGTTGTCGCTATTTTGCTTGCTCTTTCTCTTTCTATTTCCTTGATAGATCTCTTTATGGCCATTTATTCTAGGATGTTGTTACTATCCCTAGAATCCCAGCCTCTGATAACAAATGAAAGTGCACAGGATCTCTATTATCGCTAACTACTGTAAATGTGCGAAGAACTATAAACAAGTTAAATATGAATAAGTTAAAGTAAATAAAAATGATTACATTAGAGTTTTTATACTGGTTCGGAACCCCCATCCTATGCCCAATCCCAAAGCCCTCCTTTGGATTTCACTAATAGAACACCCGCACTTAGCCCGAAGGAATAGGCGTTACAAGAGTTTGCCGACTTGAAAAGTTGTGTTCTATTAACATGGATTTTGACTTGTGTTACAAACATCCTATAATCGCCTTTGATGATTCAACGATGCATGCAATATGATTAAGGAAGTGGAGTGATTTTTGAGCGAATGAACAATATTGGCTTTCAGAAAGCATAGTCACAAGAGAGTTTACAAATCAAGATAGCAAGTTTATTTTAAACTTCTAGACTTAGGATCTACGTATAGTAATAGTTGCTTAAGAAAAATTATATTCTTTCAAAAAGTCATTCCTCTTGTAAGAAGAAGCATTGAGTAGTCATAACTCTTCAAAGTGCTATTTTAGAAAATATAGTTGTTACGTTCATTCAGTCGGCCGAGAATGGCCATGAATCCACTGAATATGAGTATAAAATATTGCAGAGACGAAGGTTAAAAATAGAAGACTAAAAGTCTATAAAGTTGACTGGTTGTAGTCGACCGAACACAAATTTAGTCGACCGAGCTCAATCAACTGAATTTGTATTTAGTCGAATAAACCTTTGAATTCTTGTTTTTTTAGATATTTATAGTTATCTATAGTTGTCATCATTAAAACAGTCATACAATCAGGGTTCTTACATTAATCTTATCAAACCGTATGCAGCAGCAGACTCAGTATCAGACTGATTTTCAAACTTGGGCAACTTAATAATATGAGGCTTAGTTACATGACTGCTAGGGTCAGATTCAGTAGCTTTAACAACATGAAAATCACCACCAGAGCCACATGACCGGGGTGACATCAATGATGATAGTGGAGACGATGGTAGCGACGAAGAGGGTTGTTGTTTTTATGTTTCATACATGTTTTACTGTTTCATACATGTATCTCAGACTAGTGTATTTGGGATGTTGATGATGATATTTATGTATACTCGTGTACGTACTCTTTTATTGGTCGTATGTAGCACCCTCACTTCTATACACATACTGCTAAAGAGTATTACTATCGAGTAAGATGAAGAATGAAGCAATATGAGGCACACACGTGAATATTACCTTGGGCTAACACTAGTATATATCTCAACAATGTGTTACTTACCATAGTCGTACTCGGTCTCGGTACAAAACAACAAACACATGTGCCTCCAGGATGAACGATATATAATCACAGATAAATATATAAATATCCATCACTGAACACCGAGTCAGAACACAACAGATAAAACATAATATATAACATACAGTGCAATACATAATTCTATGGGCTACAAAATGACGGTCAATAGCCCAAAACATACTACATCATCAACTACTACATAATAGATACAATAATGAGTACACAAAATGTATAGGGAATGTATCATCCTATATCTCCTACCAGCCTCCCATAAGTCCACACTAAGCTCTATCATCACCGAGCACCTGCAATAGAAGTCCCTCAGACCGACCCAAGTGTTACAGAGAACACATGGGTTAGCCTATGTGTATTTATAATATAAAATAATATAATGGCAATATGAATATCGAATATAGAATGAAAATAGCACATAAGGCAAGATACAATGTGAGATAGCCCATCAAATCGTCCACATAATATCCAACATCATATAAATCATAAAGATGTTCAACCACGATTCAAATCACAATCAATAAACAGAGGCTATCTCTAAAATATCAAAACATCAAGAGTAGGGATATAGTGGGAACTCACTACACTTTAGACACAGTCCCTACTATAGCCAACTCATTGGATAATGAATAATATATGCCAATCCACTATATACACATATATCTGAACCAGATGGGAGACAAACACACTTGCTTCAGGAGACTACATACGCAACTAGTGAACACGACACACATGCCCATCCAGCATGGCTCCTACTTACCATTACCTCTCTCTCCAGTGTTGTGACAATGATCCACCATAGGCTCGACTAGTGTAGCCTCTTCGGTCATGACTACCAACATGTACTCCTATGGTAACTGACCGTTGGCCTGTGTGACATAAAAGAGTTAAACATCACCGACACACGGCTATATACACTGTCAACAAAGGACTATAAAAAATAGGTGTCATAGATCCGAGGCGCGACCACCTCGATCAGACCACCAGAGTGGATTCTGACCAATCTGGTTCACTCCCAAAAAATAAAGGGAGCTGGACAAAATGGATGACGTATAACATTCATATCCGATAAATTTACATAGCTTTAAACATAGGTCGACACATGATTCTATATGTGTGTGCGTGTGCGTGCACGCACGCATTTATTTAAGTCAACATATGACTATGAATTACTAGAGCTTTAATCCAATGCTAGCACACGGCTCTAACTATAAGTCAATACATAACTATTTTATACTCACCACAGCGAGTACCATCGCTTATATATATATATATATATATATATATATATATATATATATATATATATATATGAGTAATTCCCTGTTTGAGTGACATTTACTTACAATGAATAATCAAACAAATAATATAACGGCGTCCCATACCACCAAATGTTATTCGTATAATTGTTCAATGCCCATAAACTACACTCGATCCATACTAGATATTTCTATATGAAAAGTCCGATGAATAACCGAAAAAGTGTTACCGAAAGTCCAATACCAGATGGTATCACTAAACCATTTATTCAAATTCCTCGTCGCATAGAAACAAAAAGAAAAATGGTTAAGAAAATATAATATATACTCAAAATTATAACGTTATCGTTATAATTTTCTAAAATAAAACATAATATTAGTTCATATTAAAATAGTATTCAATAATATTATTAAGCCTGCTTTGCCATAGAATTTCCATTAAACATATATATTAAAGTAAAAATAAAAATATACATTTATTGCGTTAAGATCTACATACACCCACAACTCAGAATTGTGTGCACACATACATGGGCACAGAACAACGTACACACGCACTTATACGCACAAACATTCACACATGAACACCCTTTACTCACACAACATGCACATAGCAGCACTACATAGTACACACACAATGGTGTACGCGGTCATGCACACACCCACAGAAATGCGTAGCAAACCACCAAAACTCAGCCATGCACATATTAAAAAGCAACGTAGAGGGAGGTCGATATGTTTCCTCTACTGGTCGATAACCATAGGTCGACCAGGAGCCCTTAAAGATCGATCGGTCGGTGCCTTCACCTAGTACATCGCTTGTATTAGGCGATTGCATCCCCTATATTGATCGTTCCTTTACCAATACAATGCATGCATATAATTCACTCCTTCATTCAATGATTCAACCATTCCTAAGCATTGATTCAATTGTCTAATATTTCAATTGTCTAATATTAATCGTTTACATATTCATGGGATGTGTTCTTTGTCTCGGTAATTGAGTTTAATTAGAATTCACATGACAATTCTTCAATTTGGCATAGAATACAAGCATTTACAGACATAGTTGTGAGTTAGAACTACTCACCTGAAATAAAGAATCCCACTTATTCTTCAACGCTCCTTCTTCCTGCACTCCTCTTCTCTGGTTCAGTTTTGCTCTTTACTGTAACAACTTTCTCCCTCAAATTGACAACCAACTCTTTAATTATTTGATTGCAAATTGGTATAAAGATGTTGAGAAGCTAGGATTTAAAGCTATCTAAATTTGTAGATTTTATTTGGATTTTCATTTGAATTATGAAGTGGTAGGTTTCAGGATGGAGATGATTTTATAAAATGATTAAATGTTTAGGCCTAGGGTTTATTTATAGTTGCGTTGGAAGCATCAGGAAATGGAGAAGTCTAGATATAGAAACCTAAAGAAATAAGATATTTAGGGTTCGGTTTGGACTTTGGGTTATTGGGCTTCGCTTGTTTTTCTTTCTTTCTTTTCTTCTTTTTATTTACTGTATGAAGCAAACAAGCCCAATTAAAACTCCCCTAAGCAACTATTCGAAAATGAAAAGTAGCATGGTTTGGTACATTGGCTCAAGCAATGCCCTCGTTCTCCACAGTTATAGCACTTCCTAGTTTCTTTATCCGGAATCTCAAACTCCTACGTACCAGCTCCTGATAACTTCTTGTTCTGAAATCTAGGTTTTTACTTCTTAAAAGGAAATCTATGCTTCCATCCAATAGCTGCTTTTCCCTTTGGAGCTTCCTCTTCAATGTTGCCTTTCTCTTCTTCCTTAAGCCTCGGTGCAGCATCTACAAGCTTCTCTAATGTAGTTTCCAGTTGAAGAAGAAGAGGTTTCCTCAAAGTCGTCCTTAATTCATAAACAAACTTCTGATTCTTCTTCATGGGTGTATCGATAAGCTCCATGCCATATTTAGTTAAAGCTTCAAATTCTGCTACATACTCAGTCACAGACTTGGTACATTGTTTTAGATCGATAAATTTCCGAGCCATAGCTGATTTCTCAGCTTCTGGAAGGAATTTCCTCTGAAATCTTCCCTTGAAACCCTCCCTTTCAATTCATCTGTCTCAGCAGTTCATACCAATCAAGAGCTTTTTCCTGAAGCAATTCATCGTTATTTGTACCTTCTGCTTGTCAGTAATACCCATACGTGTAAAGATTCATTCACATGTCTTTAGCCAACCTTGAACTCCAATAACTCCTTCCATTCCTCTTATAATTTTGCCTCTAAGGCTTTTATAGTCACATAGCCTATCAAAGTTAAATCGGGGAGTGGAAGAGTTTGGAGTTGTGGAAGCACTTGATTGTTGCATGCTCCTCACCAGCTCCATAAGCTATTCGGTAGTCATATGATCCACCAAATCCAATATTAAAAGACTGACCCGGTTCACTTTGACTTGAGCATGGTCTAGCCATTTCTCACTACTGAATAAAAGTGATATATTGGTTAAGGATATCCAAAGATGATAATAATTATAATAATAATAATAATATGTCATAACCACAAATAACAAATATCCATCCGGAGGACTACACCCTGTAATCATTATATTCTCCTAGGTAATATTTAGTTTATCTACTTATTACCCTAAGGGACAAGGAATCCTAGGTCCATCTAGGCCAACGTCTTGTGTCTCTTTATGATCTTTATTGTTCAAACCTGCTTTGAAACCATTTTGTAATGCCCCCACTTATACACCCATACTACTAAAGAGTACTACTAAGTAATACTATCGAGTAATATGGAGAATCAAGCGATATAAGGCACACATGAATATTTCCTTGCACCAACACCAGTACATATCTTAATAGTGTGTTACTTACAATATTTGTACTTGGTCTTGGTACAAAGTAATAAACACATGTGCCTCCAGGATGAACAATACATAATCAGTGATAAATATATAAATATCCATTAGAGAACAATGAGTCAGAATGCAGCAGATAGTTCTATGGGCTACAAAATGATGGTCACTGGCCCATAACATACTACATCATTAACTACTACATAATAGATATGATAAAGGGGCTATAAAATGTTTAAGGAATGTATCATACTATATCTTTTACTAGCCTCCCATAAGTCCATACTAAGCTCCATCACCACAGAGTACCTGCACTAGAAGTCTCTTGGATTATCCCGAGTATTACAGAGAACACATGGGTCAAACTATGTCTATTTATAATATCAAATAATATAATGACAATGTGAATATCCAATATAGAATAAAAATATCACATAAGGCAAGACATAATGTGAGATAGCCTATCAAATCGTCCACACAATATCCAACATCATATAAATCACAAAGATAATCAATCATAATTTAAACCAAAACCAATAAATAGAGGCTATCTCTAAAATATCAAAACATCAAGAGTATGGATATAACTGGGACTGACTACACTTTAGACACATGGTCTCTAGTATAGCCAACTCATTGGATAGTGAATAGTATATGCCAAATCCACCGCACACACATATACTGAAACCAGATGGGAGACTGACAAACACACTTGCTTTAGGAGACTATGTATGTAACTGGCAAACATAGCACACATTTCTATCCAACATGGCTCCTACAGTCATTGGTTACTATAACCTTCCTCTCTTCAGCGTTGTGACAATAATCTATCATAGGCCTGACTGTGCATAGCCTTCTCGGTTATGACTATCGACATGCGCCCCTATGGTAACTGACTGTTGGCCTGTGTGACATAAAGGGACTAAATATCGTCGACACATGGCTCTATACACTGCCGACACATGTTTATATGAAATAGGTGTCACAGATCCAAGGCACGACCACTATGATCGGTCCACCAGGGTGGATGCTGGCTAACCTGGTTCACTCTCGAAAAATAAAGGGAACTAGACAAAATGGATGACATATAGTATTCTTATCCGATAAATTTACATAGCAGCCAACAAATAGCTCCAACTATAAGTCAACAAATGACTATAATATATAAACCGCAATGAGTATCATCGCTTATATATATATACATATACATATACATTTACATATATATGACTAATTCCCCGTTTGATTGACATTTACTTACAACGAATAATCAAAAAATAAAATACCCATGTCCCATTAACACCAATGTTATTGGTATTTAATGCCTATAAACTGCACTTGATCCACGCTAGGTATTTCTATATGACAAGTCCGATGGATAACCAGAAAAGTGTTACTGAAAGTCTCATACCAGACGGTATACTAAACCGTTTATTCAAATTACTCGTCACACAGAAATGAAAATAAAAATAATTAAATAATATAATCTATACTCAAAATTATAATGTTACTTTTCAAAAACAAAACATAATATTAATTAGTATTCAAAAATATTATTAAGCCCGCATTGCCTTCGAATTTCCTTTAAAAGTATATATTTAAGTAAAAATAAAATATACATTTATAGTGTTTAGATCTGCATACATCCACACACTCAGAATTGCATGCACATACACACATATAACATAATGTACACATGCACACATAAGATTTTACATAAACAAACATTCACACATGAACACTCCTATATGCATACAACATGCATACATCAACACTATATAGTACACATACAACACCATACAGAATCACACACGCACCTATAAAAATGCATAGCAACCCACAAAAACTTAGCCACGTACACACTAAAAAGCACCACAAAGGGAGGTCGACCGGTGCCTCCATTGATCGACTGCCACTAGTTGACCAGTAGCCCTTAAAGGTCGACCCGTTGGCGACCATCTTCATCAGTTGATCGACTATATCAGGCAATTGCTTCCCTTATATTAATCGATCCATTACCAATACAAATGCACGCTTATAATTCACCCCATTGTTCAATGATTTAACCTTTCCTTAGAAAATAATCTAGTGTCTAATATTAATCGTTTATATACTCAAGGGAAGTGTTCTTTGTCTCGGTAATTAGGTTTAATTAGAATGCACAGATAATTCTTCACTTTGGCATTGAATACAAGCATTATTGACATAGTTGTGAATTAGAACTACTCACCTGAAATAAAGAATCCCACTTACTCTTCAATGCTCCTTCTTCTTGCACTCCTCTTCACCACTTCACTTTAGCTCTTTGCTGTAAAAACTTTCTCCCTCAAATTGATAATCAAATCTTTGATTATTTGATTGTGAATTAGTATAGAGATGTTGAAAAGCTAAGATTTAAAGCTATTTTAATTTGTAAATTTTATATGGATTTTCATTTGAATTATGAAGTGGTAGGGTTTGGGGATGGAGATGACTTTCAAAAACGGTTAAATGTTTAGGCCTATGGTTTATTTGTAGATGATTTTAAAGCATCAGGAAATGGAGAAGTCTAGATATAGAAACCTCAGGAAACAAGAAATCTAGGGTTTTGTTTGGGCTTTACTTGTTTTTCTTTTTCTTTCTTTTCTTCTTTTTGTTTACTCTATGAAATCAACAAGCCTAATTAAAAATCTAATTATTTCACTAAATTATTTTCTTCCACAAATTACTTTCCAGTAAATTAAAATTTTATATTTTTTATAAAATAATTTTCCATATTTTTATATAATTAATTAATCATTTTATTTAAATCATTTACTAATTAATTTCGAAATTATATTATTAAAGTTTATTCTTTCAGCCCAATCTTTCCTTTAATTCCAAAATTACCACCATAATTCTAATTACTTAATTCAAATCCCAAATAAATTCATTTATTAATATTTAATTATTAATTAATCGCTTAATAAAATTGCGTCCTTGCAATTTCTACTTAGGAAAAATCTATAACTAGCTAGATATATTATAGCTCTCTACACCATTAATTAATTAATAACAGATGAGAAATATATTACATACCTAACTCATGTGCATTTCTAAAGAACTCAAGATAAGTCTGTATCATCTGCTCCTTGGTCTCCCAAGTATAATATAACGGGTTGTTAAACCACTACACCTTCACCAATGGGATCTTCTTGATCCTAAGTTGACGAACTTTCGAATCGACTATACAAGTAGAATGTTGCACATAAGTCAAGTCAGGAGATATCTCGATCTTTGGAATGTCTCTTGATTTGATAACTCTCTCGGTGTCCCTTAAACACTTTTTCAACTAAGGCATATGGAAGACATTATGAATACTAGAGAATTTCTCAAGTAATGCTACTCCATATGCTATCTGCCCAACACGTTCAATAATCGAGTACGATCCCACATATCGAGGTGCTAACTTCCCATTTTGTTGACTCATTACTCCTTTCAGTGGAGATATCTTCACGTATACCCAATCTCCAACTGCAAACTCTCCATTGTATCTTTCTACGGTCTGCATAAAATTTTTGTCGATCCTGGGCCTGTTTTATCCTTTATCTGATCTGCTCCATCTCCTCTACAGCCTCTCTAATAGAATCGGAAACCAAAACAAACTTATCTCCTGCCTCCAACCAACATGTTGTTGATCGACATGACCTTCCATACAAAGGTTTGAATGGTGCCATGCTAATACTGGATTAGAAGCTGTTGTTATAAGAAAACTCGATAAGATGTAGGTAATCTCCCAACTTCCACCAAAATCCTAAATACAGGCACAAAGTAAATCTTTAAGTACTTAGTTGACTCGCTCTGTCTGCCCGTTTGTTTGTAGATGGTAGGCTGTACTAAAATTCAGGTTAGTCTCCAATGCTTCTTAAAAGCTTCTCCAAAATCGACTAGTGAATAAGGGATCATGGTCACATACAATAGAGCTAGAAAGTCCAGGTGGTGTTACTACTTACTTCACGTATGGTTTGGCTAAGTACGGTGTGGTTCGAGTTGACTTCATAGGAATGAAGTGTGCTGATTTGGTCAATTGATCCACTATCACCCAAATGTTATCATGACCACTTCTAGACATGGCAACCCATCCATAATGTCCATCGACACTTGGAATCACAATGGTTAAAACTATTCTAGTGTGATATATAAGTGAATCATTAATTACTAATTCACTCATACAAATCCCATTTCCATTGGGGTATTCCCAATGGTTGTAGAAGACCACTACGCCTTTGATGTTCTGCATTTACTAGTTGATAGGTCATACAACCTTTAACATACTTTCATATATAGCACTTCATCCCTTCCTATTAGTGTAGACTATTTATGTCCATATACATCTTGCTTCCTCCTGGATGAATGGTATAACGTGATCGGTGACAATCACCCATCTCCTCTTTACGGAGATTATCCAAATCTGGTATGACTAGTCTAGCTTTTCTCTGTAAGCAGCCTTGTGCAACCAAGGAGTAACTGATAAGATCAACATCATTCCCTCCTGACTTCAACTTCTGTATCATAGCAAGAGTAGACGGATCTCGCCTTTGAGCATCCGCTATCTGATACATCAAAGGTGGTCGGGCAACGAGACTAGCCAACATCACTCCAGAACCAACATCCGAGTCTCTATCCCGAATATTGCACATGAAAAGAAGTTCTAAATCCTTCCACTCTGCTATCTTCATTAAGACCATAACATAGTGTTTTCTACTTAATGCATCTGCAACACAATTCCCTTTCCCAGGAGTATACTGGATGTTGAAGTCATGGGCTGCTAGAAATTCCAGCCATCGTTGTTGTCTCATGTTCAAATATTTTTGTGTAAATAGATACTTTAGTGATTTATGATCTATGTATAGCATAAATCATTCTCCAAGTAAGTAGTATCGCTATATCTTCAATGAGAACACAATAGTAGCTAGCTCCAAATCGTAGGTAGCATATCTAACTTCATTGGGTCTTAATTGTCTTGATGCATATGCTATGACTCTACTCTTCTGCATCAGAACGACACCCAAGCCTAAGCCACACTGATCGGTATAAACTTCCAAATCTTGATTGCCTTTAGGAACAACCAATATACGTGCATTTGTACCTTTAACTTCTTATAGGCCTCTTCACAAATGTTTGTCCATACAAATTTTACTCCTTTCTTGGTAAGGTTAGTCAGAGGCTGTACAATCATCGAGGAGTCCTCGATGAATCGCCAATAGTAGTCGACTAATCCCAGGAAACTTCTGACCTATGGGTATCTTTAGCCTCTTCCAATTCTGTATTGCTTCAACCTTTGCTGGATCTATTAGGATACCTTCTTCGAAAACAATATGGCCAAGAAACTTTACTTGCTTCTACCAGAAATGGCATTTGGAGAACTTAGCTCTCAGCTTATTCTACCTTAGTGTCTCCAATACTGTCCTGAGGTGCTTCTCGTGCTCCTCCTTAGAATTGGAGTAAATTAAAATGTCATCTATGAATACCAAGACGAACTTTTCCAAATATCTAAAGACTCTATTCATTAGATCCACTAAATAAGAAAGAGCGTTTGTCAGACTAAATGGCACCACCAACCATTCGTACGAGCCATATCTGGTTCTAAACTTTGTCAATGGAATACTATCTTCAGCAATTCTGAGCTGATGGAATTTAGTAGCTAAATCCATCTATGAAAAGACTTTGGCTCCACTCAACTGATCGAACATATCATTGATTGTAGGGAGGGGATATTTATTCTTGATTGTCAGCTCATTAAGTTTTCGATAATCAATGCATAACCAAAGTGAACCATCAGCCTTCTGCACAAATACTGCTGCGGTACCCCAGGCTGAATTACTCGATCTTATGAAATGCTTTGACTCTAGTTCTATTAGCTGCTTATTAAGTTCCCCATTCTCCTTTGTTGACATTCTAGTCGGAGGATGACTTACTGGTTAAGCTCCGGGTACAAGGTCTATTCAGAACACTATAGCTCGTTTCAGAGATAAATCTGTAATTGCTCAAAGATATCTAGATATTCCTTAACCACTGGAATCCGAGCGATATCATCCACATTACGAGCTTCAATAGAAAAAAAGGATCCTTTAGAATTCTCATTAATATCACTAAGGGTTATACATTTCTTTCCTCTGAATCATAATGGCTTAGGGTCATGATTCTTTCAGGACATATAAGATGTGCTTCATAATGCTTAAGCCAATCCATACCGAGTATAATACCAAATCCCAAGTATTCAAACATATGTTAGTCACTATAGAAGAGATAATCGTCCAAAAGTAGTTCAACATCTTTGCATAGCATCCTAAGGGTTGCATATTCCCCAATGGGATTATTAATCCTCAAAGATGTGACTAAGTAAAACATATCAAGATTGAGTTTATCTACAAGTTATTTCAATACGAATGAGTATGACGCACCAGTAGCGAACAAAACTCTAATAAGTAAATATTTAAATAAAATTGTACCTTTAAGTATTGCAAGTGTCTTCCCCTTACTTTGAGAAGTACTCCTAACTACCTTAAGAGCATTAAGCTTTCCAGTCTTCTTCTCAGCAACAGGACATGTATAGCTAAGATGTCCTTCATTGTTGCAAATCTTGCACTTCTTCAAAAATGAAAAGGAGCACGGTTTTGTACACTCCCTCAAGCAATGCCCTCGCTCTCCATAGTTATAGCACTTCCTAGTTTCCTTAATCCAACCCTTAAACTCCAATGTACCAGCTCCTGATAACTTCTTGTTCTAAAATTTGGGTTTTTGCTTCTTGAAAGGAAATCTATGCTTTTGTCCAATAGCCGCTTTTCCCTTTGAAGCTTCCTCTTCACTGCTACCTTTCTCTTCTTCCTCAAGCCTTAGTGTAGCATCTATAAGCTTCTCTAATGTAGTTTATAGTTGAAGAAGAAAAGGTTTCCTCAAAGTCTTCCTTAAGCAATACAAAAACTTCTGATTCTTCTTCATGGGTGTACTGATAAGCTCCATGCCATATTTAGCTAAAGCTTCAAATTCTGCTACATACTCAGTCATAGAATTGGTACACTGCTTTCTCAGCTTCTGGATATATTTTCCTCTGCAATCATCCCTTGAAATCCTCCCAAATCATTTCCGATTCATCGTTCTCAGCCATAAGCAGTTCATACCAATCAAGATCTCTTTCCTGAAGCTGCTCGATGCTATTTGGACCTTTTGCTTGTCTGTAGTACCAATACGTGTGAAAATGCTTTTACATATCTTTAGACAAGCTTGAACTCCAATCACTCCTTCTGTTCCTCTTATAGATTTTCCTTTAAAGCTTTTATAGTCACACAGCCTAGCAAAGTTAAATCGGGGAGTGGGAGAGTTTGGAGTTGTGGATGCACTTGATTGTTGCATGCTCCTCACCAGCTCCATAATCTATTCGGTGGTCATATGAACTCCACCAAATCCAGTATTAAAAGAGTGACCTGGTTCACTTTGACTTGAGCATGCTCTAGCCATTTCTCACTACTGAATAAAAGTAAGATATTGGTTAAGAATAACCAAAGATAATAATGGTAATATATGCAACAACCACAAACAACAAATACGTATCCAAACGACTACACCCTGTAATCATCATATTCTCCTAGGTAATATTTAGTTTATCTACCTATTACCCCAAGGGACAAGGTCTCCTAGGCCTATCTAGGCCAATGACTCATGTCTCTTTGTGATCTGTATTGTTCAAACCTGCTTTAATACCATTTTGTACCGCCCCTACTTCTATACCCATGCTACTAAAGAGTACTGCTAAGTAATATTGTCGGGTAATATGGAGAATAAAATGATGTAGGGCACACACATGAATATTTCCTTGGACCAACACTGATACGTATCTTAATAATGTATTACTTAACATATTGATACTCGGTCTTGGTACAAAGCGATAAACATATGTGCCTCTAGGATGAACAATACATAATTAGTGATAAACATATAAATATCCATCGGAGAACAATGAGTCAGAACGCAGTAGATAAATTATAACATATAGTACAATACATAGTTCCATAAGCTACAAAATGATGGCAGCTAGACCGTAACATACTACTTCATCAACTACTACATAATAGATACAATAATGAGGTAACAAAACATATAGGGGATGTGTCATACTATATCTCTTACCAGCTTCCCATAAATCAATACTAAGCCCATCATTACTGAGTACCTGCAATAGAAGTCTCTTGGACTAACCCAAGTATTACAGAGAACACATAGGTCAAACTATGTCTATTTATAATATCAAATAATATAATGACCATGTGAATATCCAATATAGAATGAAAATATCACATAAGGCAAGATATAATGTGAGATAGCCCATCAAATTGTCCACACAATATCCAACATCATATAAATCATAAAGATGATAGATCATAATTCAAATCATAACCAATAAACAAAGGCTATATCTACGATATCAAAACATCAAGAGTACGAATATAACGGGGACTGACTACACTTTGGACACACAGTCTCTAGTATAGCCAACTCATTCGATAGTGAATAGTATATGCCAAATCCACCACACACACACATATACCGAAACCAGTTGGGAGACTCACAAACACACTTGCTTTAAGAGACTACACATGCAACTAGCGAACATAGCACACATGCCCATCCCGCATGGCTCCTACAATCATCGGTTACCATTACCTCTCTCTCTTCAGTATTGTAACAATCATCCATCATAGGCTCAATTATGCATAGCCTCTTTAATTACGACTATCGACATGCTCCCCAATGGCTACTGACTATTGGCCTGTGTGACATAAAGGGGTTAAACATCACCAACACACGGCTCTATACACTGCCGACACAAGTTTATATGAAATATGTGTCACGGATCCAGGGCGCGACAACCATGATCGGGCCACCAGGGTGGATTCTGGCTAATCTGGTTCGCTCTTGAAAAATAAAGGGAGCTAGAAAAAATGGATGACATATAGCATTCATATCCGATAAATTTACAAAGCAGCCGACAAACGGCTCCAACTATAAGTCAACACATGACTATACTATACTCACCGCAATGAGTATCATTGCTTATGTGTGTGTGTGTGTGTATTAGTAATTCTTTATTTGTTTGGCATTTACTTTTAATGAATAATCAAATAAATAAAATAACGGCGTCCCCTTAACACCGAATGTTATTTGGATAATTATTTAATGCCCATAAACTACAATCGATCCATGCTAGGTGTTTCTACATTACAAGTTCGATGGATAAACAAAAAAGTATTACTGAAAGTCTCATACCAGATGATACCACTAAACCGTTTATTCAAATTCCTCGTCACACGGAAATGAAAATAAAAATGATTAAAAATATAACCTATACTCAAAAACATAATGTTAATTTTCTAAAACAAAACATAATATTAATTAGTATTAAAATAGTATCCAAAAATATTATTAAGCCCACATTGCCTTCAAATTTCCTCTAAAAGTATATATTTAAGTAAAATAAAAATATTCATTTATAGTATTAAAATCTACATACACCCACACTCTCAGAATTGCACGCGCGCGCGCATACACACAACACAACATACACCTGCACACACAAGATTTTACACAAACAAACATTTACACATGAACACCATTGTACTCATACAACATGTATACATCAACACTACATAATGCACACACAACACCATACACAGTCACGCACGCACCTATAAAAACGTATGTCAACCCACCAAAACTCAGCCATATACACACTAAAAACAACACAGAGGGAGGACGATCGGTCGCCTCCATCGGTCGACTGCCATAGGTTGACAAGTAGCCTTTAAAGGACGATTGGTCGGCGACCATCTTTGTTTGTAGATCGCTTATATCAGGAGATTGCTTCACCTATATTAATCGATACATTACCAATACAATGCACGTTTATAATTCACCCTTTCACTCAATTATTTAACCATTCCTAAGCATATACTCCAGTGCCTAATATTAATCATTTATATACTCAAGGGAAGTGTTTTTTGTCTTAGTAATTAGGTCCAATTAGAACGCATAGACAATTCTTCACTTTGGCACTGAATACAAGCATTTACAAACATAGTTGTGAATTAGAACTACTCAGCTAAAATGAAGAATCCCACTTATTCTTCAATGCTCCTTCTTCTTGCAATCCTCTTCACTACTTCACTTTTGCTCTTCACTGTAACAACTTTCTCCCACAAATTGATAATCAAATATTTGATTATCTGATTGTGAATTGGTATAGAAATGTTGAGAAGCTAAGATTTAAAGCTATTTTAATTTGTAGATTTTATTTGGATTTTCCTTTGAATTATGAAGTGGTAGGGTTTAGAGATGGAGATGATTTTCAAAAATGGTTAAATGTTTAGGCCTAGGGTTTATTTGTAGTTGATTTGGAAGCATTAGGAAATGGAGAAGTCTGGATATAGAAACCTCAGGAAATAAGAAATTTGGTGTTTGGTTTGGGATTTGGGTTATTGGGCTTTACTTGTTTCTCCTTTTCTTTCTGTTATCTGGGTTTTTAACCCAGCAGAATCCAGCAGAAGTCGGAACAACTTGATCGAGTCAAAGTATCTCAGAAGCCAACCAAAAGGACTAGAACAAGGAGCAAAAAGAAGTCGGAAGAAAATACAGAAGAATACTCTAAGGACATGGATCGATAGCAATCCATGGCCTATGGATCGCCAGCGATCCATGACATTAACTCGGGAGTTCACGAACAACATCGATGCAAGACAAGGAAGCTATCCAAAAGGCAAAGCCCAAAGTTAGGCTAAGTTTATGGATCGCTAGCGTTCCATATACCATGGATCGCCAGTGATCCATGCTATTTAATCGGCCAGCTGCGATATTTATGGAACAAGGCAAAGAAAAGTGCCAATGCGTTGGCTCGCCTTCGAATCAATTCTATGGATCGCTAGGATCCATCCATTTAGCTTGGTTCACGATGCAAACTCCAGTGTGCCTTCCTATGATCATCTGCAAGCATCTGGCAAACAGGCTTGGCCCAGTAACTCTCCAACCTCTATAAATACTCTCTCATCTGCAACATAAACTGGATCTTCTTCCGGACTGGTTGCTGAAACTTTGGAGAAAGCTTTCTTCACTCCCCTCCTTCCTCACAACGGTCATCCAAAGGGTTCACTGTGATTCTCCAGTGAACTCTAGCATTGTGGACTTGATCTAACTAGGGATATTCAAGAACTTTGTAATCCAATCAACTTTGTAACAGCAATCAGTCTATAATAAAGACTATAAAGTGGACGTAGGCTTCATTAACAGACAAACCACTACAAAAATCTTCTTGTTTTCTTTCTATTTCTTCTCTTTTACATTTATTCTCTATATTATTGCTCTGTAAGAACTGGGCTGGTGCTTTCATACTCAATCCAGGGTGTTGATCCATTTTTGGGTCCACATTTTAGTGCTTTCACTGAGAAGGCCAACTCGGGGTTCAGATCTAGCTATCTACTTTGGATCAAATAGGTCCAGAAGTTAGATCCTCAATCTTCATTTTAAAAATCTGTTGCTTAGAATCAATGGCTCCAGGGAGGAAGAGAACTGCCTCTGGAAGGTCCATAGGGGCAGTAGTAGCTGGAGAAGATATGAATCATCAACAAAATGAAGTAAATGGTGCCAACGTAGGAGATCAGGTCCCAACATCTTACATTCAATGCAAAGTCGTTACAAGATACAAGTTAAACAAGATGGTTGATGAAATCAGCCCAAAAATGGAAAGCAGTCAGAAAGCTCTGATGGATAAGCTCAATGCTCTCTTAACCTTATAGTCGAATCCTGCTCCAAGAATTATGGTTGAACCTGCAGCTGTCGTAGAACAAGAAAATTCTTCCGTTTCTGGTCTAAACAGTAGATACAAGAAGCAGCCGCTAAGAAGGGTGCGGCTGGAAATATAGGAATCAACGTAGAAGGAAATGCAAGTACTCCGCTTGCTGCAAGGCAACCAACTTCGAACTTGATCCAAGGGGCGAAAACCCCATGAGAGGATATAGCCATGGACCTCTTTGACTTAGAAGATGGAGAACAATTCAGTGATGATAAGTTGGAAGAAAATGCCAAAGCATTCGATAATGATGGAAATATCCAAACTGCCCCAGTCAGGCCAACCGCAAGCCAACGGGTTCCCGAAGGAGTGGTTCTCCTAAAGATAGGAGAGCCTAGGCTTTATCCCACTTGCCAAGACCGTTTGCAAAGCCAAACACTTGGTGTAGCGACTGACAGCCATCCCAAGAACTACCGGACATATGAGGCATTTATCACGGATATGGTTAAGCGATTGATGGATGAGAATAAAAATAGAAGAGATGATGAATGGGGATCCGCGCCAAGTCAGACTCCCTTTACTGATGACATCTTGAATGAGCGATATCCGAAAAAGTTCACGATGCCAACTATTCCATCCTATGACGGGACAAAAGACCTAAAACCCCATTTGTACAAGTATAGTTGGTACATGGACGAAGCAAACGCTTCGAAGGCTATTCGGTGTAGATGTTTCCCCATCTTTCTGGAAGGAATTGCTTCCATGTAGTTCACTAGGCTTCGGCCGAGATGCATCTCCACTTTCGACCAACTAGCAACAAGATTCCTCGATCAGTTCAGGCTCCATACCACGCAACCCAAAGACGTGATGTCCCTGTCCGAACTATTCTGGGGATGAAACGAATCGCTGAATTCTTTCATGGAACGGTTCAATACAGCAGTGATAGAGGTGAGCGATCCAAATGAGGACATGGTTTTCATGTCCTTGGTCCGTGCCATTCATCCTGAAACTGAATTCAGGAAGTGGACCAAAATGAAGCAACCCACTACAAGGAAGGATATCTATCGCATAGCAAGTCAATACTTGAGATTGGAGGAGGCGTAGGAGCTAGAAAGGAAGTCCACTAGCATGCAACCGATCAATGTCGGGTAGAGTGACGTGGCGATGAATCAGAATACAAATGCTTTCGGAAATGCTGAAGGAATCACAGGGAAAGATGGAAATCAAAAAAGGAAGAATCAAAATTCCAATACGAAAAATGGAAACAATAAACGCCTTAAAGGCTTCAGATCTAAAGATTACACCTCTCCCAAAGAAACTTTGGAAAACATTTATCGCGCGATGTAGGGGACCGAGGAATATAAAAAAACCCTAAGAAGGAAGCAACTGAACAACAAAAGCGCTCAGGGAAGTTCTGCCGCTTCCACGAGGTGCATGGTCACAACACAAACGAATGCTGCTACATAAAGAACTTGATTGAAGAACTGATTTGGGAAAACAAGCTTCAGCAATATGTGAGAAAATCATAGAATCCTGACCAGCCCACGGTTCCTCAAGCCCCTAGGAATCAAAGAAACCAAGTCGGAACCAGTGAAGAGGGATCAATGCGAACCAGCTAGAGACTCATCATTGGAGCGATATCTGGAGGCCCACATCTCGCACAGAGAATTTGGGGAGAGATGGAGCGGTATGCAAGTTCGTTAAAGCATGTTCCGAAGGGATCACGTCTCACAATCGAAGATGGAGTTCCAACCAAGCAGCAGAACACTTTAAATGACAACATTGTGTTCAGAAATCAAAATACCGAATGGATCGAAGCTCCAACTCTCGATCCAATGGTAGTGACGATAGGAATCGAAACCGCTGTGGTCCGACGAATTTTGGTCAATAGCGGCAGTTCTGTCAATATTCTTTTCAAACGTACCTTTGACTAAATGAAGATCAACATGAAAAGTGTGTCTACATGCCAAACAAAAATCCAAGGGTAAACTGGCAAACCCAAACAACCCGTAGGGACGATTGACTTGCCAGTGGAGCTTGAAGAGGGTGGTCGAAGAGTTGCCCTCATTCAGATCTTTGTAATTGTGGAAGAAACTTCCATGTATAACACCTTCTTGGGACGACCCGCCCTAGCTAATTTCAGAGTTGCTCTGGCCTAGTGGTGCCTTACCATGAAGTTCCCAATGGGAAACGGAATCAGGGTGGTCAAAGGAGATCAATGCGCCGCTAGAGAATGTTACATTGCAGAGTTACGAGAATCGAAGAGAAGAGAAAAGGGGAAGAATGTAGGGAGAACTCTACATATTCTTGAACCTTCTGAATAGCAACTATAGAGTCACCCCTACCTCTGGGACCATAGCCTATTTGACAAGGCTTTGGACCCTAGAAAGAAGCGTTAAGGGGAAGATCGGGCAGCATCGGTAAAATTGACAATGTCTATCCTAGTTGATATGGATGACCCAACAAGAGTCTTGAAGATTGTTTCCTACCTGGGAAATTTAAACAAGGCTTGCCCGAAAGAAAGCTTTCCCCTGCCTCGAATTGATAGCTTGTGGATGGGATGGCGGGACACGAATTGCTATTGTGACGACCCGACCTTCAATCACCAGAAAGTCGCATCATCTATAAGAAAGAAAGGGATAGAAAAGAGAAAAGATAGAGAAGAAAGAACTAAACAACATCAGAAACTCACAGCGGAACGAATAAATTATATTAATCACATAATATATTACATAATATACAACATTAATCAGAGTTACACAGATTATACATCACATACTAGACAGTTATAAACACCTGTCTAGTTATTACAACTCAATACAACATAGAGAAACTACACAGAGATACCAACACAACGGAACACTATATATATAACTATACGCTGAAGCCTCCTGCTCCATTGCTCCTCAAGAATTTCGTCAAAGCTAACCTGAATCCCATGGCTACTCGTAAAAATTTGAGTACCCGAGAGTTTAAGAAAAACAGAAATAAACTCCGGGTCAGACATGGGTCTGGTATGAGTAAACGGTTAAAGTTGCTTAATTTTAAAAACCTTTTGAAACAAAGGGTATCGCATAAGACTTCCCACACATAAACATGGGTAAGTTTTTACCTTACGCTAACCAAACCTTTGATAGGAAATTCTATGATATTATAATAGGTCTAGGGTTTTCAAGTAAATAAGAAATAGCTGAAATTGTTACATGATTAAATTCTAGCATACTAGCCAACAAGTAGGTAATACAATCAAATCCGATGGCACTTATTGGAGATTGGGTTCCATACAATGGCAGGGCTACTGGGTTACCGCCCGTCACAGTACGTGGCCTAGATCATCGTACTGAGGATTACTCCCAATCCCCTATAACACAAGGCCGGAACCATCCCTTACTGGATAATTCCCGGATAAGAAACCCCGACGGTTGTAGTTATTCAACCGCCCACACAGCCGAATAAAAAAGGACTCTAGACAGGGGAAATCTCATCCTACTTGGGTGCTACCCACTAACCTTTCTGCACCTCCCCTGTTTTAGCCATTCCCGGTTGATGAGGCTTGAGGCTACGATTACCTTATCAGAACACCTCACTTAGAATGCTCATCGTCCACCTGACGATGTTCTGAAAGCATTCAATCCATACAAGTTCATTCCGGGTTCGAACGAAACCGAAGGAATAATCTCGTTACACTCATTTTGGAATCATCCTCAGAGTTAACGACAATAACCCTTGCACTCTGAATCTTCATCTTCACTTGAGATTCACGACCTATCGTTAATTTGGATCGATGTGGTTTTCGGATATCCAAATCTGGAAACCCGATCCCGGTCTCATCGAAATCCAAACCGTATCTTTTAAGTCCAAGTTGTTTTAAAGTTAAAACAATTCAATTCCATTATCTATATACACAGAGATAGATAATTCATAACATCACAATAGATAATTCATATTATTATCACAAACAGATAATTCACATTATTATCATAAACAGATAATTCACATTTTCATCACATTTCAACCAAAGCATTCATAAGCAATGATTTATTAATCACCATCTATAATTAATTTAAAGTGAATTAAATTAATTACTTCCATCTCTAATTAATTTAAATTAATTAAATTAATTACTTTCATCACATAAATCTTGCTTACTTAATCATTAATTAATTACAAATCAATTAATCAATTATCATCTACTTATCCATCTTAATTTATCATCCTAATTAGTTATTCTTAATTACCATAAGAATTTAGCCTTTAATTAATTATACAAATTAATTATCCTTAACCATTCACAGTAATTAACCATTTATTACTTCATTTATTTCATTAATAAATGATCCTTAATTAATTAACTATAATTAATTAATCCCTTCCTTTAATCAACCTTAATCATAACAGTAATTATCATCTTGTAATTACTTACCTAAATTAATTAACTTCTTAATTAATTATATAAATCCTTTGATTAATTACACTAAATAATAAATCCTTAATTACTTCTACTAATTAATTATCCTTTAATTACTTCCCATTAAGTAATTTCCTTTAATTAATTACATCCAGTAATTATACATTAATTACTTCATTGAGTAATTACACTATTTAATTTCATTAAGTATTTATACTTAATCAACCTTCAAATGATTATCTTTAATTAATTTAATAATTAATTATCTTGAATTAATCACATTCATTTGATTAATTAAAATTGAGTAATTCATTCCTTAATTAACTTAAAACAAATTAATTAATCTTAAATGTAGATTAATTATCCTTTAATTATTAATTAATAAATCTTAATTATCAATTAATATAACTTAATAACAAATTAATTACTTCTTAATTACTAGTTAATCAACCTCTACTTAACATTTAATTAACCCTTAATTAATCTTTAATTATAGATTAATTATCTCTTAATTATTAGTTAATAAAACTTAATTATTTATTTAATCAATCATAATCATTAGTTAATTAAATTAATTAATTATTCTTAAATTAATTACTTAATTAATCCTTTATCCTTAATTAATTAAATTAATTAATTATACTTAATTCCCTAATTAACTTAAATTAATTCCAAGATAATAAAACTTCTTTAACTTAAGATAAACATTATCTTATAAATACCTTATTTACCATTTACATTTTAAAACCCTTTATCTTTATAATTAACTTTATTAACAAAATTTAGGTTAAATAAATTTTAAAACTCCTTAACAAATTTTAAGAAACAATTTGATATTTATAAAGTAATGTTATAAAGAAAGTTTTAACCAATTTGTTTTTAAATTTCAAAAATCTTATTTTAAAAACTTTTATAAAAACTTGATTTTGGGCTTACTTTGGGTCATACCCGAATGCCACTCGGGTTTAAACCCGAGTTCTCCCCTATTTCCCATTTTTTTTAAATCTTAAGTTTAACTTTTATAGTTTTAAAACTTACAAGCCTAACTCCCATAAATTTACTCGAGTACAACCCCGAGTATTTTGCCCAAACACTCGACCATCCCTTCGAGTCCTAAAATACTCCACCCAACCAAACGAAATCCAGACCCCCAGAAATAAGTGCACCGTGCACATGCACGGTGCCTAGATCGTCCCTGGCCAATTTCGCCGATCTTCCCACATCGGCAAACTACCTCACGTTCCACCACGATCATCAGATCGTCCTCCCTAAGCTCAAAACCGAAAAGGGCCTTCAAATCAAAACCTGGAATAGGTAACAGAAACCACCACCAAAACCTGTCAACCCCTCGTCCTCGAAGCTCCGATCACCTGAAACTCTACAACTTCGGCCATGCCCTCGACAACCCACCAACTTTCATCACCCAAAGCCTCGTTGCACTCGATCCACTAAGGAAGTCGATCCGAAACAAAACTCAAACCAAACAAAAACTAGGGTTCTAAACTTAATCGAACAATTTCCGTCGCCACAGCAATCGAGAACCACCTCCACCATTTTTCCTTGCTTCGACGTTCGCCAATCTAGCTCCAACCAAAGCCCCGACCTCCAAAGCTTCACCAGTCACCAGAATTTACTCGAAACCCAAAAACTGATCAACCCCAAATTGCAAACCCAAAACTAAACTAAAATTCGTGATATTAGCTTTAAAAATCGAGTTTCCCAGAGTGGATTCGAACTACATGCCTGAATCCACAAAACAAAGTAGTTGATTTTATCACTTCCTTTAAAATCTTGTTGTATTTACTTAGTTTACAGTACTTTGCAATCTAGAAATATTTAAACATGTTTGTAAAACTTGAATGATGATTATACAAGCTTATTTTGTTTGCAATCCAAAGTTTAACAACAACAGGTGAAAGAATTGGGATTTTGATCTAGGATTTAAACTCTGTACCATGAAACAGAGAAGATAAATAAAATCAGACATGCACACATGACACATTCATATATACAGAATTCTACACTAATAAATACACATGCAAAGCACAATTAAAATCCAAGAATCATATTCAACAGATTATCACTTATTATATTTTAAAAAAATGTTTACTCAACTGTTTTGATGATGTGCAGAGACTTAAAAACTGAGATGTTAGATTTTGAAAACTGGAAAGAAATGCTTGAAACTTGAAACTTTGAATTATTGTGATCTTCTAAAATGCTTTGTTGATGAGATGATTTAAGCTTTGAAACTGAACTGAAGTTGCTTGATTATCTTGCTTGAACTTTGATAATTTGTTACAGGCTTGAGAAAAGATGACAGGGTTTTTGACTTGTTTTGAGGGAAGATGATTACAGGTTTGCATTTGTCTTATGAACGAAAATGAAGAAAAGAAGCTTGATAAATAGAAAACAGGTACACAGGGCTGATACTTGCATTTGTACAAAAATAATATTTGTTTCTAGCTTGGTACAAGATTTGATCGGAGATCTTTTTTTTTATATGTTGGCTGAGATGATTTCGATCTTGTGCTAGAGGTGCTGGCATTTAATGCCTTGGTCCTTTTCACATTTACAAATATTATCCCCAGATTTTATTTATTTATTTAATACATCCTATATATATATATATTTGCCATGTTTTATGTTCCATGCTTATCCACCTTTCTACGGTATGTACATATATGATTTGCCTTACATCACTACACTTGCTATAGTACATATACTTGCCTAATTTCCTCTTGCCTGCAAATACATATATTTGTTTCTATAAAGTTGTTATATTTTAGAATTATCTTTTATACTTAATTAATTCACAATTTTATCTTTCCTTTCTTTTTAAACTTAAAACTATTAAACACTTAATTTACTTATTAACTATTTTTATACTTATGTTTAAATATTTCTAAGATTTATTTTATCTTAAACATATTTGAAAGATTTTATTTTAAATTTACAAATCATAGCTTCTTCCAAAATACACACACACACACACACACACACACATATATATATATATAAATTTGAAATAACAATTTCTATTTATATTAAAATCCATTGTAAAGACATTACATTATTAATATATATTTAAATATAACTCATTATTAAATTAAAATAATTTATATAAGGAGTTCTCTCTTTATTAATAAATTACTTATTTTATCAAGCTATACTTAAAAAGAACAAAACAACCTTTTAATAAATCTAAACTTAAGCTAAGATACAATTTGATCAATTAAACATTTATCTTAAATATTTTAAAACCATATATTCTAAATTAAATCATAATTTCCAAATTACCAAAATATATTAGAATTTGAAAATAGGATTTATTTATTTATTAAATTCAAACCAAAGATTTCTATTTACAATATATACAAATATATACACATTATAAGTAGAAAACAATTTATTAGCTTTTAAAAAGATAAAAATCACCAATTAAATATTTATTGAAAGAAGATTATTAAATCAATTTAAATCTTATTAACAAAGATATATCAAATCAATTTAATATTTAATATAGATTATTAAATTGATATTGCTCAAAATTCCGGGATATCACACCTGTCATTTATGGTCGCATACTCAGGGTACAACCAGATCCTAATGCAGGAACCTGATCAAGAAAACTCCAGTTTCATCACCTATCTAGGACTATACTGCTACAGTGTAATGCCATTTGGCTTAAAAAATGTGGGGGAAACCTGGTAAAAGCCATGTTCAAGCAGCAAATCGGGAAAACCATGGAGGTTTACGTGGATACATGTTGGTTAAATCGCGGGTAGCTGGTAATCACCTGGATAATCTTGCTAAAATGTTTGAAATACTCCGGAAGTATGGAATGAAACTCAATCCACTCTAATGTCACTTTGGAGTAGCCTTTGGAAAGTTCTTAGGATTCATAGTAAGTGCTAGGGGCATTGAAGAACCCAGAGCAAATAATTGCCCTACGAGAAGTTCATGCCCCGAAGAATAAGAAAGAATTGCAAAGCTTAAATGGGAAGGTCACAGCATTAAGCCGATTCATCTCGAAAGCCATTGACAAGTGCATACCATCCTTTGATGCGTTAAAGAAAGGAAAGAAAAAATTCAAATGGAGTGAGGCTTGTCAAACTGCATTTGAAGAATTGCTGCAACACATGGAGGCCCCGCCAATCCTATCAAAGCCAGTGGACGGAGAGGACCTATTCATTTACATAGCAATCTTAGCTCATGCATTGAGCGCTGCCTTTGTGCGTGAAGTGGCGAAAATACAATGACCCGTATAGTACATTAGCAAGCGGTTTACTAGAGCCAAGAAAAATTACCCAAAGCTAGAAAAGCTAGCGTATTGCCTTCTGATCGAGTCTAGGAAGTTATGACCATATTTCCAAGCATATCCAACCAAAGTACTGACTGATCAGCCTTTGAAGCAAGTACTGTACCGACCTGAAACTTAAGGACAACTTCTCTAGTGAAACATCGAACTGAGCCAATATGATATTACTTACCATCTGGGAAAGACTATTAACGGGAAAGTGCTGGCAGATTCCATAGCCGAGGTTACCATACGGGATGATGAAGAAAAAACACCGTCGGAAGTGGAGATGCAATGGAAACTCTTTATTGATGGTGCATCTTACAACCTCTGTTCGGGGGCAAGGGTAGTTCTTGAAACCCCCGAAGGACGAACCATTTGCTATGCCTTACGCTTGGAATTCCCTACAACAAATAACAAAGCATAATACGAAGCATTAATAGCAGGGCTGAAAGTTATGAAAGAACTCGGAATAAAGTCCGTCCACAACTACAGCGACTCCTAGCCAGTGGTCTACCAAGTAAAAGGCGAGTACCAGGTTCGAGGTGAGAACCTTGCCCTGTATCTGTCCAAAGTGCAAGAATTGTCGAGCGGCATCAAATATTATACCATAACTCACATTCCGCGGGAGCAAAACACCAAGGGCGACTACTTAGCTAAACTGGCAAGCTCCGAAGAAGCTCAATCATTGGGACTAGTCCCAGTTGAGACTACGACTGTCTGGAGTATAGACGAAATGGATTTTGACTGAATTCTCAAGACCACCGCCAAACCAGAAACATGGATGATGCCAATCAAGGACTACTTACTTAGAGGGACCCTTCCAACTGACCGGAATCAACGGAAAAAGCTTCTTCGGAAGGCTCCACGATTCGTAATATAGGATGGGATACTCTACCGAAGGGGATTCTCAACCCCTCTTCTTAAATGTGTGACCAACGATGAAGCTCGATGGATCCTGAAGGAAGTGCACAAAAGCGAATGCGGAGACCATACTGGGGGCAGACCCTTGTAAAGAAAGTTCTCCAGTACTAGTACTTTTGGCTAACAATAAAACGCGATGCAGCAGACTACGCCAGACGGTGTGATCGTTGCCAAAGATTCGGCAAAATTAAAAGAACTCCCTCAACAGAGTTAACGTAGATGGTTAGCCCGTGGCTGTTTGCGATATGGGGAATTGACTTGATCGGTGTATTGCCAATAGCTAAAGGAGGGGCTAAATACGCTAAAGTTGCTATTGACTATTTCACGAAATGGGCCGAAGCTGAACCACTGGCCACCTTTACTATAAAGAAAGTCATTAATTTTGCTAATAAAAACATTATTTGCAGGTTTTGTGTGCCACAAAAAATCATCACTGATAATAGGACTCAATTCGAAAGCGCCGATTTCAAAGACTTTTGCAAATGCTTTCAAATTGAGAAGAGCTTTTCCGTAGTCGCTCATTTGCAAGCAAACGGGCAAGTGGAAGCAATAAACAAGATCATCAAGTCGACTATCAAAAATGACTAACTAAAGCAAAAGGGAACTGGGTTGATGAACTTCCACTCGCATTATGGGCTTATAGGAAAACTCATAAAGCGGCAACTGGTAACACTCCGTTCGCCTTGGCATATGGCTCAGGAGCAATGACTCCCATCGAACTAGAAGTCCCCTCTCATCGAAGGCAAAATTTTAATCAGAAGCAAAACGAGCAGCTCCTACTCGAACCACCGGATATGATTGACGAAAGGAGGGAAGAAGCTGAGTTTAGGACTGCTGCCCACCAAAAAAGGGTCGCGTGATACTTTAACTCCAAAGTTCACAACAAAACCTTCAAAGTCGGGGACTACGTCTTCAAATGAGTCTTTCTTGTGCCGGGAGCCTTCGAACCAAACTGGGAAGGAACGTATGTGATCAGTCAAAAGCTAAGGGACAGAACTTTCAAGCTAACAACCGTCGACGGAATCCAAATTCCCAGAGTATGGAACAGCGAATCACTGCGTCGCTACTTCATTTAAAAATTACCTTATGTACTTTCTATTTTTTAGCAAATAAGCCGTCCTGGGATGCCACGGGCATTGTAAATAGACAAAAACTTGCCCAACTTTTCTTAATAAAATTAATTCGCTTTTTGAACCAACAAAACTGTGTTCATAATAGTAACCTATTGAGTCAACGAGGTCAAATCGACTCAAAACCATGCAATTACTACTTGAGAAAGTGGAATCACGCTCAAGTACGCCCCACCTACCCGCCGGGTCGACGGAAGCAAATCGACTCAAACCATTGAATCGGCGAAACCCTATACCAGCCTTCTAAGAACCGGTGCTGCCCTGGCAGCATCGGGAAGACTCAAATAAAAAGCCATGCATCCCATAAGCCTCGCACTAACTCTCCGAGCCGTGAAATCATGCTCTTAAAACATAAACTCCTCGTGTTGCCCAAAGATAGACAACATTGATAAGCATAATAAGCCATGCATCCCGTAAGCCGCGCACCAACTCTCCGACCCGTGAAATCATGCTCTTAAAACACAAACTCCTCACGTTGCCCGAAGATAGGCAACATTGAGAAGTATCAAAAGCCACGCATCCCATAAAGCCGCTCACACTTTTAAGTAGCAAAATTGCTCCGGCAATACTGGAAAACTCATCTATCAAAGGAATTGTGAGGATCAACTCACTCCCATTATCGGGAGGAATGGGCGCGAATCCAACGAAATCGAAGTTCTGCAAACCGGCAAAAAACTCCAACCGCTGACACCCAATGATTAGCTATAACATTTAATTTGGAAAACGTTTAGCTATCTACAGTTAACTCACACAATGTGCATGCTTTAAGCAATGAAGCGCGTGTTTGAAGATTGCAAAATTCCTAAGAGATAATGTGCATGAGTATTTGCTCACTTCTTGAGGAATGACAAGTGGTTCAACTCCCAAATTTGCAAAATTATTCATTTACACAAAGATTGTTTCTGAATTCTTTAATAGTTAATCTTATAACTACCTATTCTGCACTCAATTTACATTGTTATGCACATTTCTAACTTACATGTCTTACACACTTTCCCGAATTGTATAAAAAACGCAAACTATATACTAAAGTTGCGAAACTTACAGAAAATCAAATTGTAACTTAGTTTTATTCTAAGTTTTGGTACCGGTCGTTTACCAAGTGTTCGAAGTAAACAGTCCTGTGAACTAGGGTTCATACACTGATACTCAAGTAGAAATGCTCAAAAACAAAAACAAAAATACTTCACAAGTTCAATTACTTTAAACAAAGAATTTTGGTAGTAATCACAGGACTAGATAAAATAAAATAGAAGTAAAGTAAATATAAGTGCACAGAACACAAATAAGCATACAAGTGAAGTTACAGTCAAAATATCAACAATGTATAATTTATAACTCTTTTCTGTACAAGGTCAAAATGTGGGGGCTGCACCCACACAATACCGACCAACAAAAGAAAAAAGCACAAACAACACCACAAAAGCAGTGAGTGCAGACTCTGCACTTGAACAAAACAACACATAATGACTCAAAATAAGATTAACCACCGTCCAAGCTTCTCAACACCGTTTTCCACCACTCCCTTTCTCGCCTTTCGTCTGAAGTTTCTGCTTCACCTCGGGAGTAGTATTACTGCTAGTAATGTCAACTATGTTCTCGATGCTAATATCTTCTTTCGGCTCTTTAACTTTCTCGGAAGCTTCCCCTTTAGTCTTGCGCTTCTAATATCTGCGAGAGCTCATAGAGGACTTTATCACTTCAACTTTCTCCTTCTTGATGGCAACCGATTGTTGTTGAGATTTGCATCGCTGCTCTATCTACATCTCTTGCTCTCGAACCTCAGTCGCCGTTAAGTCACCATCTAAAGATACAGAAGGATCATCCAAGCCATGTAATGTGGCAATATTCTCGGACTCCAGCCCTGGCTACGAGCCAGACACAGACACGACAACCTGATCCGCTACAGAGACGAGCACAAACGCGGTTGAAATAGCGATAGGTCCAGGCACTGAGGAAACCGGAGGATCGGCAGACAAGGAAGACAGACCTATAAGATCAAAAATAAAAGCGTTAAGTTAGTCCTGCTCTTGCAGCGTGAGTTGAAAGTTCTCAGCTCGGGAAAAACAAGGAGATTGCCTGCACCGGAGAAATGACCTAGAATGTCAACCTCATACTCACCACCCTCTCCGTCCTTGAATGGTTCCATAACCCGCGGAGAAGCTTCAAGCCCAGAACTTGTCAGTGGACCATAGGGCTACCTCGATGATTCGTCGGGACCGGAAATAAAAGGCTACAGTAAAGCTTCGACAGTCGTTTTCATAGTAGCATTAGTAGCCTCCTTCTCTCTTTCAATTCGCAAAATATCACGGCCTTCTAGCAATGCTTTCTTTAATTCTTTATTGAGGTAAGCATTCTCTAGCTCTCGCTCGGTATAAACATCCCCGCTATCACGGAAGCGGGTAAAGATTTCCTCCCAAACCACGGCGAGAGTGCGAGGGAATTTAGGGCTTAAGTAACATAGACTCTCCTGATGCAGCAGGGAGTTGACATAAAAGTTTAAGATGGTCTCATCCATCTTCTCCATCTTTCTCTCGAAGGCGTTCTGAAGCTCTAAATAATCCGACGTAATGGCAGCCTTTTCAACTTCGACACGAGCTTTATCGCCGATAAGATGTGCAACTCGATCCTGGAGCAAGGCCATCGTCTCAGCCTGGTCGGAGATGGTTTTATCGCACGCCTTTATGACTTCTTCATATTCCGCAATCGTTTTATTATGACCCCTTACGATAAGGTCAAGGTCGGAAATGGTCTTCTTTTGGGCCTCAATCATTGCGCTGCAAACTTCCACCTCCTCTTTTAACTTGGCTTCTTCTGCACGAGCCTTCTTAATTTCGTCCCTCTAGACGGTCCTTATTCTCTCCTGAGTCTCATTTAGCTCTTTCAGCAAGCTGGCTCTGTTCTTGCTTTCTCGAAGCACCGCGTCTCTTTCTTCTTCAAGCCACTTGACTTTGGCATCGCGTTCCACCAATGCTTTTTCGTAGTCATCCTTCTTTGATTCAAAGGAGAGGATTTCTTGATAGTTATTGTGGTTCGTATCCGCCAGTTGTTTGCACAATTTCTCCCACCCCTCGGCCTACTCTAAATCATTCTGGATTGCTTGAAGGTGGGGGCATGTATGTACCTTTGGGAACTGGATGAAGATCTCGATCAAATTTAACTCCCATTAAAAACCATCCGGGGAGCGCTGCTTCAAACCTGAGAGGACCAAATGGAAGAACATAGGCAGATCTCTAGTGCGGGAGTGAAGAACCGGGGACAAGCACTACTTGAAATGAGGGAACTTGAGACGAAGATGGAATGAAGACAGAAGAGACTAGGATTTCAGGACCGACTGAAGCGGGTGCTGGAGCGAAGGCCTGTTGTTCCGAAGAATGAGAACCACGATCAACTTTTGACTTTTTAGACGGCTCCTCTTGCTTATTGAAAGTCTTTCTTTTCTCATGTACTCCCTTGTACACTCGACCCCGTTCCCTCTCATCTTGGCGGCGAGCTTCAACCTTTGAATCTTTTCTCCTTCTTCATTCCTCCTTTGTTTTGCGAGGCTGGTGACGGTCGGAAGATCGTTTCGACCAGCATTGAGAGTCGGTAAATTCCTCAAGATCGTCGTAAAGGCCGCGTCCTCTCATGGTACCTGACATGAAGAATAAATAAAGAGACTTAGAAACGAAGAATAAGCATGAAAAATATGTGCATAAGTGAGTGTTACCCTAGTGAAACGTGTAATGTGTTTGGGGGAGAGCCTAAAACGACGTCACAAACCAGATTGGGCAGACGTCGTGGAAGGATCCAGACTAACTTCGGGCGCAATATGGCTCCGATGGGGAGACACCTCCTCAAATTTGAAGTCTTCCCCCATGAGCGCATCAAAATCAACATGAACATTGCTCAAGTCTCCGAAGTCTATGCTAGCATTCGGACAATCCAAACGTCGTCTGACTTCTAGAGCATCATCTTTATCACTCATGTCTGGGGAGACGAGCTCGAAACAACGGGACTCATCACCGGAGTCTCGTTGTAACAGGACAACGCCAGTGGGGTATCGCCCACCGTAGCATACAATGGTACCTGTGTTCTGCTTTTACGGCCAGCCTCTCGACTGCACCAACCCCACGGGACATGTAGGTGTAAGAGTCATCAGCTCACTACCAAACCCAAATGCGAGAACCCCCTATCATGTTGCACCCGCCAAGTACATAAGCAGACACACATGTCCCGCGGGGTTGGTGCAGTCGAGAGGCTGGCCGTAAAAGCATAACACAGGTACCATTGTATGCTACGGTGGGTGTTACCCCACTGGCGTTGTCATGTTACATTGGTATTAGAGCACCCACTTTATAGTATTATCCACGACGTGGGACTATTATTCCCATTTTTGAACTGTTGCAAACATGGCCTGGGTCCATGTTTGAGACAGCATAACTCATTCGTTTCACATTGGATTTGAGTGATTCTTTTTGTAGATTGAAATAGGAGTGTTGAATTACATTCCTGTAAAATTTTATGACAATCTGTGTTCTTTTGCTATTTCGAAACTGCTGTCGAACTTGAACCCGCAGCCTGTTTGAATTCAGTTGTAACGCCCCACCCCGAGACCCACATTAACAAAGAGTATTACTGGGTAATACTGTCTACTAATGTAGAGAATAAGGCTGGATAGGAGCGACCATCTATAGCCTTGTCTTAATTGAAAATTGAGATAAGATAAAGATTATTCGTATGGTAGATATCATTAATTCAAATATGGAATACTATGGAATTAAAATGCATTCCTAGATGTATTTCCAAAATTTTATCTACCCTAAAGGACACAAAAAGAATAAAGGCACGATGATCCAGGGATTCGCAACATTTGTATTACACTTTGATGTACCGTAATATGTGCTTCTGTTCTGTGTTTATCATATTTTGTTTTGAACCTGGCTCTGATACCAATCTGTAAAAAGAATCACCCAAATCCGATGTGAAATGAATGAGTTATGCTGTCTTAAACATGGACTCGGGCCATGTTTGCAACAGTTCAAAAACCAAAAATGTACAGGCCTGAAACCATCTTGGGTTCAACTTCCAGGCATGAGATAGAGGATCAAATGGCATCGGATTAAGCTCAAAATTGGTATGCATGTTGTAGAAAACTTTATCTTTCAAACAAAAAAAAGAATGATGCAATTTGGATAAAATATGAGAAAGTTATGATGTCTCAAAGTTGAACCCAGACAGTGTTTTCACTGTAAAACTCTGGGCAAAAACATGGTCCAGGTCAAAGTTTGGCAGCATATTTATATAAGCTATCTATGTCGAAATGACCTGAAATTTGGTATGCTTATAGTAGAGAACTTCATCAATCTCACAAAAGCTAGCTCATGCAATGTCAAAAATCACAAGTTGAAATCAAAAATTTTCTAAAAAATTCATTTTTGAACAATTTTGATTTTCTGTGTAAACTGTCTTGAGTTGCAACTTTGTGCAGTCATATCTCTTTCATTTCTTACTCGAATTGCATGATTCTTTTTTCGCATGATTCAGAATCTCCATTGTCGGATTTTGCATAGAAATCATCGTCGTCATTAGAGGAGGACTCACCGCTACTACTCCCAATCTCACCCTCCTCCTTTTCTATGTCTATCGCGGCTTTGCCTTCTCTTTGATTAAACTCCTCTTCCTCTTCTTTCGGAATTGGGGACATTCTAGCCGGGCAACTCGCTTTGGTCGCAGCGTCTTTTCCCTCATGAGTCTCTCCAGCCGATTCGCCGAACAAGCCTTTCTTTCTTGAAAAACACCCTCTTCGGAACAATGAGACGAAGAAGTGAATCGCGTACGTATCCTGGATCGAGAAGGGGATGGGACCTTAACTAGGACTGCAGATCTCCTTGGATGCAACAACCCATACTGAAGTAGGTTCTCGTCTGTCAATGTCAATTTAACCGATCTCTCCTCGGCATCGACAGCTTTCAAGGTTCGGAAAGTTTCGTCGAGAGATAAGTCCTTATTCGGCCTTGGAATAACTGTATGAAGTATTTGACATGTTAGATATTCCATAGCAATATATCCAGCTCTATAAGTAAGAAAAAGAACTTACCCCTATTGTCCAGAGATGATTGAATCCCTCAGGACACCTAACAAAGAAGTATTGAGTCTTGAATTGAGATAAATTGCTCTGCAGTCACAACATAATTTTACGGATTCTCTAGTCCTCAATCACAACTAAGGATGGACACTCGTCTCCTCTTCTGAATGATAGATAATATCTTAATTCATCAAAGCTCGAGGCACGGTTGAGAGTCCGCATGAAAAGAACGTGCAGGCAGGTTAGAATGCATATCCGTTGGGACGAATCTAAAATGGAGTGATTCCCAAGTTCAAGAGGGTTTCTCTCAAAAAGTCATTGAAGGGGGGGCACTTCTTCGTTCAGGCACATATACTAATGACAAGCAGTGTATCTCGAAGGCGGCATATGAGCAAATTCATCTTTCTCTGGGAGGCGCACGTCTTCCTTCGGAATGCCATGCTGCAAGCAGATGTTGTGCAAGACTTTAGTAGAAATCAAGGAGGAGGCTATCTCCGACGGATTGAGAAGAACTCTAAAATTAGGAGGAGTTTGATCCAAGACCGGACCGACTAGAACTAGCTGGCTATATTCAGCCTGTAAAGTAGAAGAAGGAGGGGAGAAAGACGACGACTCGGCCGACGAATGCGCAAGACTTCCTCCGCTAGACTTACGGCGAGAAGATGGGTGCTTCATTCTAAACAACAGGACTTGCATCCGAAACCGTCAGGTAATTCAACTCTAAAATAAGAATTCCCCCTACTACACTTGAATTTCGAAGAAATGTTGGTCCATGGTGACACGTCGGATTTCAAATATGTATCGGGGTGAGTGCAGTGTGTTATCTAACGGTGGTGGGCTCGGTGTCCTAAACACTACAAATGCTCTATCCCGTGTAAATAGTACGCTCATAGCTGAAAGGGAAAAGGACTTCCTGTATCGCTTTATTTTTGAAATTACTTCTTCTACACTTACCCGTTATCGATCAACGATCGACAACGGATCAGTTGTCCAAAATGACGTGGAAAGTTCCTCCCAGTATAGGTACACCGTGCATGCAAAGAAAGCAAAACCAACCTGAATCCTCTGGAAGGGTGGAACCAATTCATGATGTGTCATGCGGTATCGGCAATGGAACATAGCATAAGTCGATTCTAGTTCAATGGACGAAGACGGCAAAACGTGTCATGCACCGGGAAGAGGCCCAAATGTCGTTCCATAACAAACTCAAGACTTGATCTAATATCTTCCTTCATTAAACCACAATCAACTCGAATTTTCCACAACTAACATCACGAATACATCTCCGTCGCCAAATCGATAAACGAACGTCATAATCAGCAAACCCACTTTGAATCAATGATCAAAACACGAAGATGGTCGAAGTATTCAAATCAGCAAGCTAAGTATGCTGGATCATCAGCTATCTAAGTAGGCAAAAGAAAGAAACTAGGTTTTGGCGCGGCAAGGATCGAGGCGGTGGTGAAGCTCTAGAGTCAACGGCAAGGCAAAGTCGGCGTCGATGGAAGCTTGGTTGAAGTAGATTGGGTCGCTGGAGAACTTGAATCAAATCGCTGAAGGAAGGTGGCTCAAGTCGCAAGAAGCTGGAGGATCGGGTCGTGAGAGGTTAATAAGAGCTGAGAAGAGTCGGCTCATGTCATTTAAATAGAAGGGTTAGACGAAAAAAATGTTAAGTAATTGGATCGCTAGAGATCCATCGGCTATGGATCGCTAGCGATCCATCAAATTGCTAGCGTTCGATCTCAAACTCGACTAGCAAGATCTACATACTACTTCAAGGCATTCTGGAAAGCTATAGAATAGAATTTGGTCCGTTATAACAAGCAATGGCGGTCCAGGTCAGAAATTAGCAAGCGACAACATAGTCTAATGCAAATTCGGGTGGCCTTAATACGACTAATTGAAATTCAACAAGCAGAAGTCGAAAAACGATAACTTCCAGGACACGCCTTATTTTCAACGAAGACGTACTCTGGAGGAAAATGTTATCCGGGTCTTTAACCCAGCAGAATGCAACAGAAGTTGGAACAACTTGATCGAGTCAAAGTATCTCAAAATCCAACCGAAAGGACTAGAACAAGGAACCAAAAGAAGTTGGAAGAAATGATTGAAGAATACTCTAAGGACATGGATCGCTAGCGATTTATGGCCTATGGATTACCAACGATCCATGACATTAACTCGGGAGTTCATGAATAACATCGACGCAAGACAACGAAGCTATCCAGAAGGCAAAGCCCAAAGTTAAGCTAAATACATGGATTCCTAGCGATCCATGTACCATGGATCGCTAGCAATCCATGCTATTTAATCGGCCAGTTGTGGTCTTTATGGAACAAGGAAAAGAAAGATGCCAAGGCATTGGCTCGCCTTCGAGCCAACCCTATGGATCACTAGCGATTCATAGCCTATGGATCGCTAGTGATCCATCCTTTTAGCTCGGGTTGCGATGCAAGCTCCAATGCGCCTTCCTGTGATCATCTGCAAGCATCTGGCGAACAGGCTTAGCCCAGCAACTCTCCAACCTCTATAAATACTCTCCCATCTGCAACATAAACTGGATCTTCTTCCAAACTGGTTGCTGGAACTCTGTAGAAAGCTTTCTTCACTCCCCTCCTTCCTCACAACGGTGATCTAAAGGGTTCACTGTGATTCTCTAATGAACTCTACCATTGGGAACTTGATCTAACTAGGGATACTCAAGAACTTTGTAATCCGATCAACTTTGTAACAGCAATCAGTCAATAATAAAAACTATAAAGTGGACGTAGGCTTCATTAACAGTCGAACCACTATAAAAATCTTCTTGTCTTCTTTCTATTTCTACTCTTTTACATTTATTCTCTATATTGTTGCTCTATAAGAACGGGGCTGGTACTTTCACACTCAATCTAGGGCGTTGATCCATTTTTTGGATCAACACTTTCTTTTCTCCTTTTTGCTTACTTTATGAAATCAACAAGCCTAACAATTTCTTCCACAATTACTTTTTAATATATTACAACTTTATATATTTTATACAATCAGTTTCCATAAGTTTATTTAATTAATTAATTATTTTATTTAATCATTTACTTATTAATTTCGAATCCATATTATTAAGATTTATTCTTTCAACCCAATCTTTCTTTTAATTCCAAAATTACCACCATTACTCTAATTACTTAATTCAAATCCCAAATAAATTCATTATTTATTATTATTTAATTATTAATTAATCGCTTCTCAGCTACAGGTAGTTACATCGTATGACGATGATTCATATTCAATTTTCATTTTGTACTATGTTCATAGTATAAATAAAAGAAATGTGCTGCTATTTAGTTAAGTTGTTTAAATTAAGTAGCACTTTCAAATTCAAGTAAGTACATTAGAATCAACAAATAATTAATTAAAATAGTACAAACAAGAAAACAAACATTAAAATAGAAATGAAAACAAAAATTGAAATTAAATACATAGATTGATTAAAACTATTAATAACCACCTGATAATTGAATTAAACTCAGTCTCCTATGAACCATTTCAATTCTTTTAAATTCAATGGCATATATAACTGCTCGATGAGGAAAAGGATCATTAAGTCAATTATGCCACAATGTTTAATATACAAGAGAATGAGCCATTTTGTTCCATTAATCAAGCTGGCATGCATGGAAAGATGGACAACGTGGCTACAGTGTTTGATGTGATGGGACACTGAGCTATTATGTTTTCATTAATCAAGCTAGTATATATGAGCAAATGGACAACGTGACTATAATATTTGATATGACGGGACACCGAGCCATTCTATTCCATCAATCAAGCTAGTATGTATGGATAGATGGACAACGTGGATACAGTGTTTGATATGACGGGACACGGAAGCCATTTTGTTTCCATTACTCAAGCTGGCATGTGTATTTAGATGAACAATGTGGCTATAGTGTTTGATATGAAGGGACATTAAGCCATTTTTTTATTAATCAAGCTAGCATGTGTGGACAGATGGAAAACGTGGCTACAATGTTTGATATGATGGGACATTGAGTCATTCTGTCTACCCTAAAAAAATTAAATATTTTGGCAACTATAAATGCCCATGATAATCTTGTTCATTCGCGCTCATTCAAATCTACACTATAAATTGGCAATCAAAAAAAATAATGTCAACTGAAGATCTTATATTTTTTTACGATAGCGACGGTAACTTTGATGAAACAATGGAAGACCATTTTGATCATGAAAGAGAGCTAATAGCAATATTTGTGCTACAAATTGGTCGATCCAATAGGAAACATGGTGTATCGGTTGTTGGTCGTTGCTACAAAAATCACAAACATTCCTGTTATAATGAAAGACTAATAAAAGACTGTTTCACTCAACATCCTACTTACACCAATGGAGATTTAAGAAGAAGATTTTGAATGCACCGACCTTTATCCTTAGGATTCTACAATCCATTAAACAACATGATAAATACTTTATCTTCAAACCTAATGTATTTCGTACTCGTGGATTGATTGGTATCCAAAAAATGACCGCTGCATTGAGAGTTCTTGCATATGCAAAATCAGTAGATGCTCTCGATGAGAATTTATGCCTGGGGAAAGCACAATACTGGAATCTTTGGATGATTTCTGTCAAGTTATCGTCGACATATACAACGATTAATACTTACGAAGACCGAGCAAAGCTATCATAGCAAGTTTAATGGGGACACATGGTATTAGAGGATGGCCAGGAATGTTCGGTAGTGTAGACTGTATGAACTTAGAGTGGAAGAACTGTCCAAAGGCATATGCCGGAGCTTATCATGGTAAGTCTCTTAGGTAGACAATTATTCTTGAAGTGGTAGCTTCATATGAATTATGTAATTGGCATGCCTTTTTTGAAATGCCGGGTTCTAACAATGACCTAAACATAATCAAACAATCTACTTTATTTAATGATTTAGCTAATAGTAGATCAAGTCCATGTCCTTCAGTTTAGGAGGTAACATGTACGATCTTAGATATTATCTTCGTGAGGTATATATCCTAAATAGAGTACCATTATCAAGACAATTCTTAACATATTAAATAATAAATAATTAAATTTTGTAGCAATGCAAGAAGGACAGAGAAAGGACATTGAAAGAGTATTTAGTGTTCCTCAATCAAGATTTGCCATAGTCACCAATTTCTTGTAGACATTAATCACCAATTAAAATGGAAAAAATAATGTACACTTTTGTTACTTAACACAGTATGATTATTGAGGACGAAAGAGACAAGTAAGATGACTTTGAGTACGAGGGTGTTGTAGTAGTACCAAATATATAGCGCAATGATATGATTGGAAATGCTATGGAACTCGAGTTTTATGTTTCTAGCCAAATATCATTTCGTAGTGTTCAACTCCATAAAAGACTACAAAAAGATCTAGTAAATCATCTTTGGAGAATTTGTGGAATTCAGTAAAAGTTTATTATCATTGTTAAAGTTTGTTGTTGCTCTTAATGATGTTGTTCTTAATGTTATTGTAATGTATTTTCATTGCATTTCATATCAAGTAATGTACAAAAATTTCATTTGGTATAATTGAAAAATGAAATAAGCTTAATTGGTTATAATACTTCTAAAAATACTGGATTAAGTTCAAATCAGTAGATCGACTAAAGATTCAAAGATACAATAGTTTTAAAAATACAAATACAACTGTAGCCCCTCTTTATGCCTACGTATTACAATTTCTCTCCTCCAAGATTTTGTATACTCTCATTGTTATTTAGACATATTCGAAGTATCCATAAATATTTCTACATCTTCTTCTCTTTGTTTGTTTCCAACAAGAAGTCGATCCAATTTCAACATTTTTTCTTAGTGTTGAGCAGCCCAAAACTCTGTCGCACGTTTATACCTATCTTCATATATGAGTAAGAGTTTTCTCATTTCCACTTGATCTGCCCCAACGCCTACTTCTTTTTTGCTACTTTGGCTCCTTAAGGCCTAACAAAATCATTTTAATAGGGATCAGCTGCTCTTCCGACCCTATACTTTGACTTTTTAGTGATTTGTTAAGGCTAGAGCTTTTTTCTACTTTTGACGCTTTACCTTAGGACTTGTGTGATTGGACGTCTTGAATAGTCTTCTGAAGGGTGGATCTCCATTTTACATGCTCAACTAGTAGGTCATAAACATGCATGAACTGATAAAATAAGGTGCTTGTTTATTCCTAGGTCTATTAATTTGTTTAACCAATTTATTTGCCGCCATTCTCTAACAAAAAAAGAAAAATGTATTTAGAGAACTGTAAAAAAAATTATAGACATATAAAAACTAGGAAATCTTACCAAATGCATTTTGTTTCCTAAGCCACTAGGTTTTGTCTACTTTGACATAAACATTTGGGAATTAAATGTTTATGTTTGACGATTAATTTTTCCATAAAGACCTTTGATCGAAGATAGCGATCTTTTACGATCAATGTTCTTCCAATTATAACAACTTATAATTCTTACCCAAAAAGTATCACCACTTTGGTCGACACCTTGGATCTGATCGTCTGAGAGTGCACACCAAATGTAACATAAATCGTCTTCTTCTATCGAAGTCCAACTAGCAGTAGCAAATGCTCCACGAATCGGAACTGTATTGTCTTCTAAAATTGAATCCCTTAAAACTGCATCTTATGGCATCGACGTCGAAAGCAGGAAATATTATGGGATGAGAGAAGTGAGAGCAAAATGATTTTTGATGTTGCAGAATGTTGGTGTGGAAGGAGAAGAGAGTAAAGATGGATGGTACTTGAAGGTGAGAAGGGGGAGAGAGCCGTTGGGTTTAGCCGTTCGAGGGGCATATATTTGGGTGCTTGTTGAACTAGCGCCTAAGCAACATGTGTTGATTCATGAGTTTTGATTCATGACACAAGCTTCAGAGATCATACGACGAATTACAAAGAGAATACTATACGAAAGCGACAAAATGAGAATAAACGTATATTATGCACTACAAAGGAGACAAGACTACAATCCAGAGATTAGTATGAATATTTTATTTTATTGAGTCTTAGAATATTGTTAAAATCATTCCTCAAGTAGTCACACACACACAAAAATTGATTTATATTGATATATACATAAATTAGTGTGTACTGTGCAATTGACTACAGGTCGGCTGACCGACCAGAAACCTCGGTCGACCGACTCTGTGTCAAATGCACAGATATACATTTTTCTATGTACGGGTTTGAAACTCAGCTGACCGACCAGAAACCTCGGTCAACCGACCTGAACATAACGGCTATTTTTCTGAAGAGTTGCGATTGTTCATGAAGAGGAATGTCCTTCAATCCAAGAGATACGTACACAACTTTTGATTGAAAATCTTCATGAAAGATTGTAACTATTCTACAACTATATAAACATGTTCAATTCACTTCTACAACAACAAATTCATGTTTTAATTCTGAAATCTATTCTCTATTATTCTCTGCAAATAAAAAGCATTCATTCTCATTCAATATCACTAGAATCCTTGAATTAATTCATATACTTCGATTCCACGTGATTATCTTCCTTCTAAATCTTCACACACATACATACTCTTGAGGATTTGATTATAGGAAAGTTGTACTATCAAAAGACAATCAGTGTTATTCAGAACACATTCGTCAACAAACTATTTGTATTAAGTTGAAGTCCTCTTCGGCTGTTGAGGTGGAAAATTCCTGTTCGGCTGCTCAGGTGTCGTATACCTATTCCTCCGGGTTAAGTGAGGGGTTTAGTTTAAATCCAGAGGGTATTCTGGGACTGGACGTAGAACGGGAAGTTCGAACCAGTATAAAAATTCCTGGTGTCATTTTACAATACTGCTTTTATATTCCGCACTATTTATAGTATTAATATCATCTCTATACTCTGTATTATCATATATCCATATTACACGGTCCATAGCGCACTTTCATTTGGTATCAGAGCCTGGTATTCTATCGATCGTCACAGCATCATAGAATAATGGCTAGAAAAAGATCCGGTCGAAGTACACCAAGCAAAAAGCCTGAAACTATTAGAGCAATGACCAATGAGGACTGTAAAAAGGTACTTTCTGATTTACAAATTTCAGTAAAAGATAATAATGAATTAGTTAGTATAAGCAATAAGATTTCAAAGCTTAATTTTATTATTTTAGAAAAGATGAAATCTGTTGAACTTGAAAATGAGAAATTGAAAAACGAGAAGTTAAAATTAGAAAATCAACTTGGTGATTTAAAGAATAATTTTATAACTCTTACAGATTTTCTAGATAAACAAAACACCATATTTGAAAACGAGAGAGAAAAATTTTCAAAAGAAAATTTTGATTTGAAAAGACAAAATGATTTATTACAATCCTCATTAGATAATTTAGAATCTCAAAATTTCCTTCTCAAAAATGAGAACGGTACGTTAAAAAATGAGAATTCTGAATTAAATGAGAAAATGGATATTTTAAATAATAGTAATATTTCTTTTGAAAATAATAAGTGTGACTTTAAAGCTAAATTTGATAAACTCAACACTGAAGTCATAAAATTTAATAAAGGTCAAAATGATTCCTTCAATGGTAATAGATCCCAAAAGGTCTGTGTCATCTAATTAGCAACTTTAATGCAAACTAATTAAGCCTACATATCTGATGGGTGTCTAGAAATATAATGTCTAGGCTTGGAGTTGAATAATCAATTATTCTCTTCTCCTAAGCTACTGGTTTGGCCCTATAGGTGGAGTAAGTCCAAAAGGTTGGCACAATTGTAAAGCCCCAAACTGATTTAGGCCTTGGGCTAATTTTCAAATTTAAGTTTGAAATCCAAAATATATTTTAAATTTAAAAGTTAAGTTTGAAATGCAAAAGGAAAATTTTATGAAGGTATAAAATGTATTCAAAGTTTATAATAATTTTCTAAGAAAGTAAAATAATTAATTTTGAAATTTAAAGATATTTAATTAGTTTGATTAATTAAATTAAATAATTAACTAAAAGTTAATTAATTAAGACATAATGTGTATATATATGTATGTCTATATGTATGTATGTAACTACAGTTATTATAGTTGTATATACCTTAAATTTGTTTAAGGTAAATATAATTAAAATTTTCAAATTAATTAAAATATTTAATTAAATTGTTTAATTAAATAAATGAAATTATCAAATAAAATTAATTAAAATTTAATTAATTAAAATTTATACATACACACACACATACATACATACATATATATTAATAAACTATAAATGTTATAGTTGATTATCTACCTTAAATTGTTTAAGATGAATAATATAAAATTTAAGAAATTTTAAATAAAATAAATCAAATTAATTAAATATGATTTACTTAATAAGAAGTAAAGTTAATTAAATATGATTTAATTACAAGATACATATATATTATATAAGTTAATAAAATTATAAATAAATTAAAACTTATATAATTATATATCTATAAACATAAGTGGCACTAAAATAAACCTAAAACAAAATATTGAAATAAAATACGTATGGTATGTACTACCGTGATTTTAGATATGTCTAAAACTTTAATCATGAGGGATGTTTTTATACGAAATACGTTATTCTTTAAATTGATATCACTTAATATATGTACTAAAACTTATAAATCCTTAATATATGAGTTATCCTCTACCATTTATATATTAATAGATTACTTGAATATTCTATGGTTGTTGAGCAAACTCAAGTCAGAGATGTTATCCGTTGTACTATTAGTATATTTATTGGACGACGTAAGCTATATGCATCTATTTGTTAAGCAAACGCAAGGTACGTGCCTTATACTTAGATCGTCGTGAAGTGGTGGATATGACTAAATAATCTCTTTCGATTAGTTGAGCAAACTCCAGTCGAGATTGAGATTAGGACAGACAATGAGTTATTAGTTATATTTGATACAACCGATAATATGTTATCCATTGTTTATAGGTTTATGATTTATTAAGCAAACTCGAGGTTAGAATCCCAAGGCAAGTGAGTTCTAACACTCAATAGACAAATCAAAAGATTTCCACGTTTTTTATTTTGAGAAAAATTAAAATCTACTGGGAGCCTTATTAGAAAAATGAAATGATAACACATGACATTTCTACTATTGTAGGAACATATGTTATACAAAGTCAAAATAATATAAATCGATAAACTTGTGCAACTAATAAAGAATTGATAAAATGTTTATCAATTAAGATATACAAATGAACTGAATTAAGATTGACATAGAAATATAATATATTCTTACATATAAATCTTTTAGCATTTTGTCACTTCTAGACCCATGCAAGAGCCAAATTATACAATTACTAAATACATTCATACCTTGGTTACTTATGCCTTTATTTTCCGAACACTATGTATTGTCTTCCATGTGTTTTGAACTCTAAAGCAATTCAAGAATACATATATTTGATCCACATTCGATCACATGTAAATGTTATATGGTAAACAATTGTGGTTCATAATGTATGAAACCCTGATGAAAATGAAATCATTTAAAATGAGCAAGTAAACCATAATGAAGATGATGTGTTCAATATGATTGAAAATAATGAGTATCTTGTCGTGTTAGAGGCATTATCGACAAAGAACTACTAGATAGACCTAGGAATTCGATCGCTGAAATGTAAGTTTGATCAGTTCACGTAAAGTGCAACTTATTCGATATCCATAAATGTTAAGGACGACCAACTGCACTTTTGTAAAGAGTTCAATGCAATCTTGTAGTAAGGATTTCCTTTGAATGGTTTGGCCGAAAGGAAAGTGAATGTACGAGAGTGGACGTAACTTATGAAAGTCAAGAGGCTGAGTTATTAACTAGAAATTTATATAATGTGATGCATATATAATGTAGCACTAAACAATAATCAAATAAGCAAAATAAATGTAAACAAGGATTTATGTATTGATTCGGACCCCATTCTACTTCTAGTCCCAGAGCTCCTTTCTAGTTTTTCACTCAAACATAAAACCTTCTCTTAACTTGGAGGAATAAGTTTACACCGACTCTTCCTGATCCCCTCGAACATGACTTCAGCAATACTTCAATATAAAATATAGCAGACTTCATCTTGTGTCCACAATATACAGATAGTCTTCTCTTTTAGTATAATAGTCTATAACCCACATCTAATGAGAGAAGAAGTGAATGCTTAAGTGGAATAATATGTTAATGATCAAAGTAGTATTCTAGAATTTAAATATTAGATTGATCAAAGCCAATTTTAAGAGAAAGCGAGTAAGCAGTTTAGTCAGAGTATAAGTTAGAAATTGTAGCGCTAATCTTGCCACATGGATTATGATGTTATTTATATTGAAGGAAGGATGTAGGAGAAGAGACGCACTACTTGGTGAAAAAATTAGAAGTCATGAAGCTTCGGTGGAAGAGCAACGGATCAGAGATGATGGAACAATGCTACTATTTGACGAAGGGTTGTGATGAAAAATTGAGTAATCACTGAACCGATATGCTCAAAATTGATTGACCGATTACAAGTAACCGGTTGACCGATTACATGTTATCTGGTTGACCGATTACGAGTAATCGATTGACCCATTATTTAGTGCACCCTTCAAAATAAAATAAAATTTATGTATTTTATTTTTAAACTCCTTTATATAAATTATTATAAACTATTTTGAGTTAAAAGAAATAGAGTTTAGACCGGAATGAAAATCAAAAATGGGTTTTAAAATTTCCAAATGAGACTCGATAAATAAATACTCTTCTTTCAAGCTTCCGTGTCTTTTTCGAGTGGAACTCTAATGCCAAATCTTCTAATGATCTTTTAGAAGTTTTGTTTTTTACTCTATATATATTTTTATTGCATTTTGTTGATTTTCATGATGTAATTCATCTAATTACCTGTAATTTTCCTACACTGAATATTTCTACTATATTTCGTTGACATCATCAGAACTAAAGTTTAACATTCTCCCCTCATTTTATGATGACAACTACTTATAGCTAATGTAACAACTCCCCCAAAAAATAGTCCTCCTTAATATATACTATATATCTTTCTACATACTTTATTAAATATACTTGTTTTTTCCTCTAGTTTTCTCCACCTTTGTCATTAACTAAAGGAAATAAATCTTGCAGAATATATAGATATGAACGCATATTCTTCATATAAAATTTCAAAGTGTAAACATATTTTCTACTAAATGTGAATGGTAAATAACCATATAAAAAACATGCACTTATATATTCATCATCAAAACAATTATTGTACCTATTTTCGAGACATAAAAAATAATCTTTTATAGCATTTGTACCCACAAATATAATTCTTTAAAAGTTATATTTTTACTTTTGACAAGACTTATGGGAATAATCAATTTTTGTCAAAATATCCATAAAAATATTTACAACTCTTCGAATTTTGCCAAAATAAGTAGTAATTTGTTGAAAGTAATAATTTTGTCATAAAACTATATTATAAACTTAAAGATAATGTTACATAATTTCACAACTTTTTCCCATTAGTATGCATCAATATATTCAGAATCCATATCGCCCTTAATATGTGGCATACCCAAAAAAAATAAGAAATATGTTTTGGTACCCACTCCTACGTTAGGGCTGACCGGAGGTTAGTTCTTAGATAACATATCCAGTTGAGTTTGGTTGAACCCTTAAAAACCAAATTTGAGCTAAAATGCACTTCAAAATTAAAATTATTTATATATTTATTTTTCATTGAAGTATTATTTTTATGGAACCAAATACTAATTATTTTCAGATTTTCCAAATCTTTTTTACTACTAGTATTTTTAGATTTTCTAAATTTGGTATATAAAGAAGCATATTTTTGTGGACTTGGTTTACTAATTTTAGAGTTTCTGTTTCCAAAATTATTTTTGGATTTCTTGGAGTTTTAAAAACCAAGATCATTTTCATTAAAATTAGGTTTTGAAATATTAATAAAAATTTCCAAATCATTTTTACCTTTATTTTAGACATATTTTGTAAGAGATTGTCAGTTTTAGTTTCTAATGAGCTAATTTTTCCATTAGAAATGTTAAGAGATGATTTTAAATCATAATTTTCCTTTGAAATTTTGACATTTTCATGCTTACAAATTGTAAGTTCTCTTTCAAATGTGTGGATTTGGGACATCAAACTCCCGTTGGAATTTGAGAATTAAGTAATTCTTCTTTGAGAATTAGTTTGTTATCTTTTAACATATCAATTTATAAATTAGCTTTATCTAATTTTATACTAAATTCCTTTCATTATCTTTTCTCATTCTTTTTATCTTCTAATAAACCTATATTTATTTGAATTAATTCATCAAAAGTATAGTTTTGTCATACCTCATTTTTTAAAGCCATAAAACAAAGATTTGCCACGTCAAAATCACTATCAATGTAACAACCCGCAAATTCGTAGCATTTAATTATCGCCATTAGGTGATTAAATCGTTCGTAAATTTTTATTGAAATTAAAAATCAATTTGAAATTCTTTTATAAAATGGTTGGTGGAGTTTCTATATCGAGTAGAAATTCTTTTAATAAAATTTCGTAATTATGGAAACGGGCTTTAAAGAGGACTATTGTGGCCCATACTCTTTGTTGCCGTGATATTTATCTAACCGATCCCCCCTTTTCAATTTCTCATTCGTTCATTAGACCCGTTCCCCCCTTATCAATTTCACTAACCTAAATCGAAACGAGAAAGAAATAAAAATGGCGACATCGTTCGTCCCTTTTCCCCCCCTCCATTTCCAATCGTTCAAGCCTTAGCAAACATTCGAAAAGGAAGAGCAAATGGAGGCAGCTCGTCTTTCGTTCTTTCCTCGGCACCGAAAATTTGGGCTTTGGCATCTCTAAGGCGATTGACTTCGACGTCGTTTAGCTCGATCGAGTGAGGAAACGTGTTGCTTGCTCGTCGAATCAAAGGTGAGTACCCACTCACATCTAATTCTCGTCTCAAGTTGAATTAGGGTTTAAACTTCGTGATCTCGTTCGTGTTCAATTGTTTGGGTGGCTATTAATTTTACTTGCAATGATTCATGTCGTTTTGTATTGATTTCTTTTCGACTTTGGCCTTGCGGTTGTAAACTGAAACTGTTTGCCGATGAGATTTCTGTTTTCATAGGGTTCGATACCCTTAATTTCGTTCGTCTGTTGTTCGTTCGAATTTGTCATTTAGAATTATTCGACCATTGGTTTTCGTATGAATGCTAGTGTTGATCTCTAACTCGTTCCAATTCGTATATTTCGTTTACTGGGTTGTCGTGACCTTGAGTTCTGACTTGAGTTTGATTCAGTTTGATTTCTTTCTTGTCTTCGGCTTCGACTCGTAGTCGATCTTTGATTCCTCGACATGACTTTGACTTGGTTTTGGAGATTTTCGACTTGAAATGGTTTTGAATTTATCAGTTTTAAATCTAAGGTGTATTTGATTTTCACTGCCTTGTCTTGGTCTCGGCTTTGATTCCAGTTTGCTTGACCATTTCCGTCCATCCCTGTAGTATTATTTTGTTTCCAGTGACCTCGGTTTGACTTGAATTTTTGATGACCATGGTTTTAAAACTTTGTAGTTGGCATCTCGTAGTTGTTGTGTATTGGCTTTACTTGAAGTTGTAGCTTGCACTGTTATTAATACATTGTCCTGGCTACTGAATTGGTCCACTTGTATATGCCATATATACCCATGTATTTATGGGTGTATATGTGTGTTAGTGGTTACCCTTGTTCCTTTTGCTTGCCAGTTCTGTTTTGTGCCAATGTTTGTGATTCTTTTTAAGGTTGCATTTCAACCCAGTTGCCTTTGTCAACCATGTTGCTGCCTATTTCAATTTGCACATGGGGTTTGAGCTGTAGCATTGTCCCTGTCCCCAGTTTCATTATGTTGCACCTGTAGTTGTTGATGCTTCTGTATATTTGCCCGAGTCATTTGTAACTGTCGTTACATGTTGTTCGGTCTAGTTGACTTCGACTTTGTTCCTGATTACTTGCTGTTGACCTTCTCGTGACTGCAATCTAGTTGCAGCCTTGCCTTGCGTTAGCGAGGTGCCACCTTGAAGTGTGTACATTGCTATGTTGTTTTTATGTCCAAGCTCGCATTTGACTGAATATTAAATTTTATAGAATTGAACAGAGATGTTTCAGCCTCTGTTTTCTGTGGGTCGATTTGAGCTATGGCCGAGACTTAGTTTTATATCTTGACCATTTTATTTGAACTGCAGCTGTGTTGAGCCATTGACTTGACCTTCTTGCATTGTGTGGTAGTTGTACTATGCAGTTATGCACATTTGAATCACTCATACCAGCCTCTTGTAACCTGTTATTGCCATTTCATTGTAGTTTGCACTTGAATAAGGCCTTGTACTTGTGAAGTTTCGAACTGGTGCACTTGCGACAGTTGCCTGGGGCCTTTACTAGTGTACACTTCTGTTGCACATTCACTTACTCTCCTGGTGCATTTGTATCTGATTCATTTCTTGTTGCACATTCACTTACTCTCCTGGTGCATTTGTATCTGATTCATTTCTTGTTGCCATTCACTTAATATCAGTTGCATTCCTTTGAATCATTTCATGTTTGAACCATTGTACTGGTGACATTGAGGTGTCTGCAGTTTAGACACAGTCTGCCCTTGTCTTTGCACCTGTTTGCTACTGCAGCTTCATCGTGGTGGTTGCTTCGTATTCGCTTACGTCTGCAGTTGCACGTGCTTTGCAGTTTTCCCCCCTTATTGGGATTTGTTTTTGAATCACTTGTGTTGAACCCGATTTCGGGGTTTGACCTGGTGATCAATTGTGACTTTCACTGAACCTTTGCGTATCTCTTGCGATAGTGGCGAGGCAGTGCACGCGTGCGTGCACTGCAGCCACCCAGAATCGATTGCTTTAAATTGATTTAGTCGATTTGATAAATTGTTTATTTATCTCTGTTGATGATTTAAATCTGCTGATTTTTGTTAAACACTGTTAAGTGTTATATTGACCGTTGTTCGGTTTCTTTGTTTAAAGAATCGGATAGACGGGATTATTGTGACTGTCGTCTATTTAAATTATTACTGCCTATATGCACTAATAAACTGGTTTGAATTAGACTGATCCGGGTATTATTTTCTTTTGAATGTAATACTCGGGTCAGACCGAGTATTTACAGGTTGTAGATTTTTAGCTTTGGGTTGCTGCTAGAGCTATGAAGACTTTTTATATCATTTGAAGTGGTCTTCGTCTTGTTGTTGTAGTCAGTGTGTCTGTTTTAAGATGATAATGTATTCATGTATATTAGTCGATAATGTACTTGTATATATAACTTCTTGAGTCGACAATTGTAGTTGTATCATTGGTATTGTGTCAAATGTATTGTAACTGATATCAGTTATTGTATATATGAGACTTCTCGTTCCATCTTTATTCCGCATTTATGTTATCTGTGTTATTTTTATATCTATTGTCCTAAACTATTATAGCCACTGTGTAGTAGCTTTGAGTTTGTTTTGGTATGTCGGATTTCCTCTAAAGATGAAATGCAATGTTTTATTATCTGACATATCGATGCTCGCACAAGGCAATTACATAGATGGTCGCTCCTCAACAGCCTTATTCTCCGTGCTAGTTGACAGCACTACACCGTAGTGTTCTTGGCTAGCGTGGGTATAGAGGTGGGGCGTCACAGCTTGGTATCGGAGCCTGGGGTTTAGGACAATTATAAAACATAACTTAGATGGAACATGTGTTACAACTATTTGTCGATGTTTTATCTCTCATCTTTACATATGACTATTTTTGACTGTTAGGTATGAATTCCTAACGCTTATTCTTGTGTTTTCGGCTTTGAATTGATTTAGCCGATGTTGATTTTGTTTTAATTTGGCAAATTAAAGCCATTTTGACTTTTGGACTTTGTTCCACTTTTGTCTATGCTATGAGTGTCATTGTGTACCTGTTACACTGTGATGAAAAATAGCTGGACCAGTTGCAAATTGAGTGATTTTGATTTCTCATTCACATCTAGTTTGAATCTCAGCGATTTAGAACTTGATATTTTGTTTTTCCAGTTGATAATCGATTCTTCTTCTCTTATTAGTTGTTATCACCTTTATTGATTTTGATAACTTCTATTTCTGGAATTTTTGGTATTCCTACTTTGATAAATTTGGAATCGAATTCTTTGGATTCTATTCACATCTTCGTATGTGAATTCTTGTGATTGATTGTTTCTACAATCATTTTTGTGATTTGTCACTTTAAAAATATAAAGGTTTTCTATACTAGTAGTAAATATTAAAATCCCTTTTTCCAAACGATTTCAAAACTATTTTACTACAAAGTTCTTTTTCCTAAATCGTTTTCCAATCTATTAGTATATACAAGCCTTTATTTCACTCGTATGAGAAATTGAATTAAACGGCCTAGTAAAACAAGTGGTATGAAACGCTTGCGTTTACTTCGTCGGTTAGCTCTTGGACTTGTTCGATTGAACCCTTTTTGTGACAATTTCCTAGTAAAGATTTACAGCTTGTTCGTAAATATTTAAGTTAAGCAAGTGGTTATGGGACATGAAGCTAAACTCATATATTTACTAGCTTGGTGTGATTGACACTTCTTTATGATCATGACGATCATTTTTATGATTTAGACTGGACCTCATCGGTGTGATTTCGTCTCACACATATCTCTTGGGCTTTGAGGATTGTCTAGACACCAGTGTGTGATTTCGTCTCACACATATTGCACGGTTAGACTAGGCCTCATCGGTGTGATTTCGTCTCACACATATCTCTTGGGCTTTGAGGGTTGTCTGAATACTCTTTGTGTGATTTTTGTGATTTAGACTAGCAACTGTGCGATGTCTCTTTGTCTGCGAGGGAGACTAAACCCCGCTTTGTTGTAGGGTAGCGCCCTACGGTCTTCGGGCCATTCCTGTGTGAAAATTTAATGGATGGCTTCCATGAGATAGCGTCTCGTCATGTGATACCGGTCGGTGAGTTTTCATACTCCCATTTTTGTGATAGGCCTTTCCCCTTTTCTTTTTATGATTTAGACTAGCGATTATGCGATGTCTCTTTGTCTGCGAGGGAGACTAAACCCCGCTTTGTTGTAGGGTAGCGCCCTACGGTCTTCGGACCATTCCTGTGTGAAACTTTATTGGTTAGCCACCAAGAGATAGCGTCTCGTTCATGTGATACCGGTGTTTTGGAGTTTTCATACTCCCATTTTTTATGCTAGGCCTTCCCCCCCCTTCATGTGTTTTCTGGATTTCTTGTGATGATTTCTAGAATTTGTGCTTCACCAATTTTCGTGATTTCTATTGACAAGTTTCGTCAATTTATGTGTATTGGTGAATTCATGTGTTATTGACTTGTTATGAATACAAGTTTAGGGTATGATATCCCTTTCTATCTTTGAGAAGATTCTTGTGACAATTTTTGATGAATGAAAATTCATTTGGCATTATATTTTGATGCCAGTTATTTTGATGAGATTTTGACGTGTTAACTTCAATACTCGTCAATTTTGAAATGGATTTACAAGCGGTTCTCCCGCAATACTGATATTGCTAATTTAATCACGTGTTTTTAAAATTCTTTATTTTTAAAAGTTGTTTCAAAAATATAAATTAAAATTGTTTTCAAAATTTTTACAGTTTACATTTCCAAAGGAACGAGGAAGCGATTTAAACGTTTCAGAAAAATCGAGGACTATGACCCCTTTCTTTTACCGATTCGCTTAATTCCGGACTTGTCCGTTTGAGAATGTGAAATGTTATTTTTAAAACACACAATCCTGCACTTTCAAGGAAACGATAAAGAGATTTAAACGATTTAGCAAAAGTACGGACTATGAAACCATACTTTTACTACTTCGGTTAATTCCGGACTCGTTAATTGAATATTTACGACTTCTGATTTTCGTTTTTTGATAATCAGATATTTGTGAAATTTAATTATCGTCTGAGATAATTAAATATTTTTTTCGATTTGATTAATCGAATATTTGTGATTTCTGATTATCGTTTTTGATAATCAGATATTTGTGAAATTTAATTACCGTCTGAGATAATTAAATATTTTTCGATTTGATTAATCGAATATTTGTGTTTCTGATTATCGTTTTTGATAATCAGATATTTGTGAAATTTAATTATCGTCTGAGATAATTAAATATTTTTCGATTTGATTAATCGAATGTTTGTGTTTCTGATTATCGTTTTTGATAATCAGATATTTGTGAAATTCAATTATCGTCTGAGATAATTAAATATTTTTCGATTTGATTAATCGAATATTTGTGTTTCTGATTATCGTTTTTGATAATCAGATATTTGTGAAATTTAATTATCGTCTGAGATAATTAAATATTTTTCGATTTGATTAATCGAATGTTTGTGTTTCTGATTATCGTTTTTGATAATCAGATATTTGTGAAATTTAATTATCGTCTGAGATAATTAAATATTTTTCGATTTGATTAATCGAATGTTTGTGTTTCTGATTATCGTTTTTGATAATCAGATATTTGTGAAATTTGATTATCGTCTGAGATAATTAAATATTTTTCGATTTGATAATCGAATCTTTGTGTTTCTGACTATCGTTTTTGATAATCAGATATTTGTGAAATTTGATTATCGTTTGAGATAATTAAATATTTTTCGATTTGATAATCGAATCTTTGTGATTTCTGATTATCGTTTTTGATAATCAGATATTTGTGAAATTTGATTATCGTTTGAGATAATTAAATATTTTTCGATTTGATAATCGAATCTTTGTGATTTCTGATTATCGTTTTTGAAAATCAGATGTTTGTGAAATTTGATTATCGTTTGAGATAATTAAATATTTTTCGATTTGATAATCGAATCTTTGTGATTTCTGATTATCGTTTTTGATAATCAGATATTTGTGAAATTTGATTATCGTTTGAGATAATTAAATATTTTTCGATTTGATAATCGAATCTTTGTGATTTCTGATTATCGTTTTTGATAATCAGATATTTGTGAAATTTGATTATCGTTTGAGATAATTAAATATTTTTCGATTTGATAATCGAATCTTTGTGATTTCTGATTATCGTTTTTGAAAATCAGATATTTGTGAAATTTGATTATCGTTTGAGATAATTAAATATTTTTCGATTTGATAATCGAATCTTTGTGATTTCTGATTATCGTTTTTGATAATCAGATATTTGCGATTTTGAGATTCGAGCTTCGTCTTTTTCTCTGACGATTCAGGTGAGTAATTTGATTTACTCACATTCAATTCGTGCAGTACGTGATTTCTGCTCTGATTCCTTTTCTTTCAATTGCTAGAATTCGATTGATTCTTGCTTTTAATAGTCGTCTGATTTTGATTCCTTGATCCCCTCGACGTTGATTCTTTTGATTTTAAGCAGTCGAACCTTTTGATTCTATATCTGATACTTCCATAATTCTAATGCTTCCCCTGCTGACCTTCGCTTTGCGTATGCATTCGACATTGCCATGCTCTTATGGTTGTTACCTTTTATCCATTTATTCCTTATGATTGCGAGGACGCAATTTCTTTAAGGAGGGAAGTCTGTAACAACCCGCAAATTCGTAGCATTTAATTATCGCCATTAGGTGATTAAATCGTTCGTAAATTTTTATTGAAATTAAAAATCAATTTGAAATTCTTTTATAAAATGGTTGGTGGAGTTTCTATATCGAGTAGAAATTCTTTTAATAAAATTTCGTAATTATGGAAACGGGCTTTAAAGAGGACTATTGTGGCCCATACTCTTTGTTGCCGTGATATTTATCTAACCGATCCCCCCTTTTCAATTTCTCATTCGTTCATTAGACCCGTTCCCCCCTTATCAATTTCACTAACCTAAATCGAAACGAGAAAGAAATAAAAATGGCGACATCGTTCGTCCCTTTTCCCCCCCTCCATTTCCAATCGTTCAAGCCTTAGCAAACATTCGAAAAGGAAGAGCAAATGGAGGCAGCTCGTCTTTCGTTCTTTCCTCGGCACCGAAAATTTGGGCTTTGGCATCTCTAAGGCGATTGACTTCGACGTCGTTTAGCTCGATCGAGTGAGGAAACGTGTTGCTTGCTCGTCGAATCAAAGGTGAGTACCCACTCACATCTAATTCTCGTCTCAAGTTGAATTAGGGTTTAAACTTCGTGATCTCGTTCGTGTTCAATTGTTTGGGTGGCTATTAATTTTACTTGCAATGATTCATGTCGTTTTGTATTGATTTCTTTTCGACTTTGGCCTTGCGGTTGTAAACTGAAACTGTTTGCCGATGAGATTTCTGTTTTCATAGGGTTCGATACCCTTAATTTCGTTCGTCTGTTGTTCGTTCGAATTTGTCATTTAGAATTATTCGACCATTGGTTTTCGTATGAATGCTAGTGTTGATCTCTAACTCGTTCCAATTCGTATATTTCGTTTACTGGGTTGTCGTGACCTTGAGTTCTGACTTGAGTTTGATTCAGTTTGATTTCTTTCTTGTCTTCGGCTTCGACTCGTAGTCGATCTTTGATTCCTCGACATGACTTTGACTTGGTTTTGGAGATTTTCGACTTGAAATGGTTTTGAATTTATCAGTTTTAAATCTAAGGTGTATTTGATTTTCACTGCCTTGTCTTGGTCTCGGCTTTGATTCCAGTTTGCTTGACCATTTCCGTCCATCCCTGTAGTATTATTTTGTTTCCAGTGACCTCGGTTTGACTTGAATTTTTGATGACCATGGTTTTAAAACTTTGTAGTTGGCATCTCGTAGTTGTTGTGTATTGGCTTTACTTGAAGTTGTAGCTTGCACTGTTATTAATACATTGTCCTGGCTACTGAATTGGTCCACTTGTATATGCCATATATACCCATGTATTTATGGGTGTATATGTGTGTTAGTGGTTACCCTTGTTCCTTTTGCTTGCCAGTTCTGTTTTGTGCCAATGTTTGTGATTCTTTTTAAGGTTGCATTTCAACCCAGTTGCCTTTGTCAACCATGTTGCTGCCTATTTCAATTTGCACATGGGGTTTGAGCTGTAGCATTGTCCCTGTCCCCAGTTTCATTATGTTGCACCTGTAGTTGTTGATGCTTCTGTATATTTGCCCGAGTCATTTGTAACTGTCGTTACATGTTGTTCGGTCTAGTTGACTTCGACTTTGTTCCTGATTACTTGCTGTTGACCTTCTCGTGACTGCAATCTAGTTGCAGCCTTGCCTTGCGTTAGCGAGGTGCCACCTTGAAGTGTGTACATTGCTATGTTGTTTTTATGTCCAAGCTCGCATTTGACTGAATATTAAATTTTATAGAATTGAACAGAGATGTTTCAGCCTCTGTTTTCTGTGGGTCGATTTGAGCTATGGCCGAGACTTAGTTTTATATCTTGACCATTTTATTTGAACTGCAGCTGTGTTGAGCCATTGACTTGACCTTCTTGCATTGTGTGGTAGTTGTACTATGCAGTTATGCACATTTGAATCACTCATACCAGCCTCTTGTAACCTGTTATTGCCATTTCATTGTAGTTTGCACTTGAATAAGGCCTTGTACTTGTGAAGTTTCGAACTGGTGCACTTGCGACAGTTGCCTGGGGCCTTTACTAGTGTACACTTCTGTTGCACATTCACTTACTCTCCTGGTGCATTTGTATCTGATTCATTTCTTGTTGCACATTCACTTACTCTCCTGGTGCATTTGTATCTGATTCATTTCTTGTTGCCATTCACTTAATATCAGTTGCATTCCTTTGAATCATTTCATGTTTGAACCATTGTACTGGTGACATTGAGGTGTCTGCAGTTTAGACACAGTCTGCCCTTGTCTTTGCACCTGTTTGCTACTGCAGCTTCATCGTGGTGGTTGCTTCGTATTCGCTTACGTCTGCAGTTGCACGTGCTTTGCAGTTTTTCCCCCTTATTGGGATTTGTTTTTGAATCACTTGTGTTGAACCCGATTTCGGGGTTTGACCTGGTGATCAATTGTGACTTTCACTGAACCTTTGCGTATCTCTTGCGATAGTGGCGAGGCAGTGCACGCGTGCGTGCACTGCAGCCACCCAGAATCGATTGCTTTAAATTGATTTAGTCGATTTGATAAATTGTTTATTTATCTCTGTTGATGATTTAAATCTGCTGATTTTTGTTAAACACTGTTAAGTGTTATATTGACCGTTGTTCGGTTTCTTTGTTTAAAGAATCGGATAGACGGGATTATTGTGACTGTCGTCTATTTAAATTATTACTGCCTATATGCACTAATAAACTGGTTTGAATTAGACTGATCCGGGTATTATTTTCTTTTGAATGTAATACTCGGGTCAGACCGAGTATTTACAGGTTGTAGATTTTTAGCTTTGGGTTGCTGCTAGAGCTATGAAGACTTTTTATATCATTTGAAGTGGTCTTCGTCTTGTTGTTGTAGTCAGTGTGTCTGTTTTAAGATGATAATGTATTCATGTATATTAGTCGATAATGTACTTGTATATATAACTTCTTGAGTCGACAATTGTAGTTGTATCATTGGTATTGTGTCAAATGTATTGTAACTGATATCAGTTATTGTATATATGAGACTTCTCGTTCCATCTTTATTCCGCATTTATGTTATCTGTGTTATTTTTATATCTATTGTCCTAAACTATTATAGCCACTGTGTAGTAGCTTTGAGTTTGTTTTGGTATGTCGGATTTCCTCTAAAGATGAAATGCAATGTTTTATTATCTGACATATCGATGCTCGCACAAGGCAATTACATAGATGGTCGCTCCTCAACAGCCTTATTCTCCGTGCTAGTTGACAGCACTACACCGTAGTGTTCTTGGCTAGCGTGGGTATAGAGGTGGGGCGTCACAATCAATATCAAATGAGGAAAATTCAAAATCATCCCAAGTTACTTGGAATGCCTTTTTGTAACGACCCGTAAAATTTCAACTGTTTTAATAACGTTATTAATTGAAATCTTAGGAAATTTTAAATGATAAAATTTTGAAATATAAATTTAATATTTGGAATGCGTCTAGTTAAACATAACAATTGGTAAATTTTCGTCCGAAAATGTGAAAGTTTATTTCGCGTGTAAATTTACTTCAATTTAATCAGTTAAAAAGTGATGAAAATAAAATGTTTCCGAAACCTAAATATTTTTACATAGAAAAATTCTAAACCATCTTCTGAGCAAAATGTCAGTTTGTCGTTTTTCCAAATTCGAACATCTTTGGCTCCGTCGATCTTATTTTTCAGTGTTTTTCTTGCATTTTTCGCTGGTTAAATTTTCGAATTTTTATAATTCAATCGTACCACTGATATCAGTATAGCGTTTTGATCGTCTCGTCGTGCTGATCGCTGCAGTATACTCAAACGTAAATTTCGAAGTCCAAAGGATAGCAATATCTACGGAACGATTTGCCATATCGGTACCGCTTCGAACTTTCTTAATTCAATTGTTGGTCCATTTACCATTCGAATTCTACGCGTAAATTTCAATGACCATTTAATTTTCCTTCATTGACTGTTGCTTTACCAAGGTTTCTAACGGTTACTTCATTGGCTTATTTTCTTCTCAGTTCACAAATTTGTCTGTTCACATTTTGAAATAAATTTCATGCACGCACGTCCTTTCACTTTTGCATTAGTAAAGCTTGTTCCTTCTTCCTCCATGTTGATGCCTGTAGACATTCCCTTTGCCTTCTCATTCTTTTCCTCCCACCTCTCTCTTTGCATCTCACATGCGTCTCCTCATCACTTCCAGCTCTGCCACGTCTTCTGCCATCTCCTCCGCCTCCTCCACCTCAGTCCCGATCGCAGCCCGACCCCCTCGACCACGGCCGCGCCCGCCTTCTCACCAGACCTCCGTGCTACACAACGGCCTGCTCCACCTCATCACGTGCCGACCCTTCTCCATCCAAGCCACCTATGGCCTCAACCCGCCACGTGCCTCTACTGCAACTTGTCCAGCCGAACCACCCACATCAAGCAACCGATCGACATTCCTCCGATCTCCAGACCTCGACCACCCTGCCATTCTTCTTTGCCTAAACCGAGCTTGCATGCATCCATCCCGACCTTCCACTCATCACCGAGCACCACCCATAACAACTCAAAACCCGAGCCCTCCTCCATAGCCGCTGCATTGTTTGTCCGACCGCTAGCAACCACAACCTCCGCCACAAGCCATCCCGACCACCGCCGCCTCCGCGAGAGCCACCTCACCGATCGTGACCAACCTCTTCCCCAAGCGCCGGCTTCCCCTTTTCCCTGTCTCTTCCATCTGGACACCATCTTTTCTTTCCAAACATATAGGTAAATTATTTTTCTGCTAATATATTGATTTTGTTTCACATATACCCACAGTTTATAATTTTATTATCTTGCGAAGTATTATATTATAAAGTTATATGCTTTTGTACCTGTAGCCGTTATATGTATTTTTGTTTATTTATATATAAGTTTGGCTTTGTATTGATATGTATAGGTTCTGATAATATGAAGTTTGTGTAAGTTAGTCTATATATAGGGTATATATTATAATAAAGTATGTTTTGAATCAATGTTGTTAGATTTGTAAACACAGACATACGTGTAGCCTATAATATATACTATACTACCCTCTGCCTTTCGAATTCTAGTCTTTTATATTTATGTGTCTTAGTTAAAAGTTGTTCAAGTATACAGAGTACTTTTAAAATGTAAAGTTATATTATAGTATTTTATATGTATTATATGATACTGTAGTTTAATATGGAAGGTCATAGTTTAAGTAAGCTATGTGACACAGTTACATATTTTTTTTTAGTTCATAAAGTGAATAAAGTTGTATAGTTATATATATATATATATATATACTTAAAAGCATATGAAGTTTCCGCTATATATATGTACAAGTTTTGTTCGCCAGCTTGTTTGTTCATTTGCAATACCGAGGCTTACAACATATTTTATTTATACTATAAAAATACCTACTGTTTGATGGTTTTTGAAGTAAGACAGTGAGTTTATACCATTTGGCGACTATATTTATATTACGGTATTATATACATGACAGTATGGTACGTATAGGTGCCAAGTTCCTTATTATATAAATCGGTTTGAAAATGAAATCTACATGTAACCGCTTATAGTCGGATTTATGTATTTGGGTTATAATTATACTTTGCATTTTTTATTTTGGTTTGTAGTCTGCATATTTGCTATAAATATATTTAGATAGGTATATATGGATTCATACATGTGTCATCCTATATTTCGGAAAGAAAAGTTCCGTTTAGGAAATAACGATTTTATTTATTATATGACGATATTTGATTTGATGTGTTTAAATTTAATACTTATATTTATTTATTTATTAAGTTTTATGAAATTTATATATACTGATTGAAATTCTATCCATATTGACGTAGTTTTCTACTCTCGAATTTTGTCGCAGCTATTCTAATTGACATTGTTCGAATCTACATTTCAGCAACAGTCTAACTTTGTCAATTATCCATGCCTATCCATGTCCGTTTGCATCTTATTCTCGTCCATCTCTAGCCTCGAAAGGTGAGCACTCACTCATGATTAACGTTCTTTTATTTATTAAATTTGATTTCAATTGAAACGACAATTGAAATAGGCTGCTGTTAGATATTTACACTGTTATTACCTGTATCAGTTCACCTGTGACATCTGACACCATTATCTGTTATATATGCAATGATAATCCAGTTTGGTTGTTAAATGATTGATTGTTGATGTTTAGATTGGACGTTAAATTGTTAATGTTAAAATGATAAATAGTATGCAATTGAAATTGATATAAGATAGTTAAATGTTAAATTTGATTAAATGACATTTGTATAATATGACCCCTTTAACTGATAAATTTATTGACACGTAGGATTTGTTTAAATACACTTTGAACCACTGAATGTATGTTGTTAAACTGATGATGTATGAAATTGTAAATAAATGACAAGTGAAAAAAACCGTAATGTAATAATCTTTAATCTATATGAAATGATAGTGTAGATTCTAGAAATAATTATATTAATTCGCACAAATAACAATGTGAATTAATACGGTTATTTCGGGATTATTTGAATTGATTATTGGATTGATGTTATTGATTGTTGTTATTGCTTGTTTATTTACTTTGACACCATCCCAGTTATCACACTGCAAGTTCCCTTTGATATGCTTTGATTTTGAATTGAATTGGAATCGGGTTGAAATGATAAATACCCAAATTGAACTTTGACCTAGGATAGAGAATTAAATAAAAACCCGATTGGTCAATAATTTGATTTAAAAATAAACGAAGATTTTACTTGAATAAATAATATGGTTTTGAAATGAAGTTGAAATTTGAATTTTTAATGAAAGGAAAATGTTAATTTTTAATAATCTGAAACAAAATATTAACAATGTAATTGATGAAAGAATGTTGTTTAATTTGAGAAATGATTTAATAATTAAGTTTGAAATTATAATTAAGTTTGAAATTATTAAACTTTGAAATTATTTAATAATTAAGTTTTGAATTATTTAATAATTAAATAAGATTGAATGATTTAATGATCAAATTGAATTAAATTCTTTAATAAGAGAAATCGAACTTTTGAATAAGTGAATTTACTTTGTAAATAATTGAAATTGAGTTTTCTTGATTAATTAAGTTTTGGAAAATTATTTAAGGAAGTAAATAAGTGAAATGGAATTTCTTTAACAAGAAATGAAAATGTGATATTGTCACATCCCGAAATTTTCGACTTTCGAAAATTCGACATCGATACTCACTTTATCGACTGCCGAGAAATCGAATGCCGGAAACTCCAATAGTGAGGGTTTTAGAAAGAAGAAGTAGAAGAAAAAGAGAAGAAGAAGAAAGAAAGCAGAGAAGAAGAACAACAGAACAACATCAGCATAGAAAACAATATCAGAATCTTACACATCGCAGCGGAACAATATACAATAGATAATTACTAGTCTTTTAAAACAAAGAACTATATCATTTTATACATACATCAATCATCAGAGTCAATATACAACAATGGACAGTTATATAAACTTGTCCTCATACAGAATACACAGTGGAATAAATACTATCAGATACAAATACTACGTCTCGCCATCCAGCTTATCTCCAAAGCTCCAGAATATCCAGAATATCCTGATAATCTAACTCTAGACTGCCCGTGTGGAAATTGGTGGGCACCAGAGTTTAGAAGGGAAACAATAAACTCCGAGTCAGTCATGTTGACTGGTGTGAGATCGTAAAACAGTTATTCTTTAAAATAAACAACAGGAAAATTTTATAGTCAATTCGAAATGCTTTTGGAAAATGAAACTACCATAAGACCTCCCGCCACACACACAATGCAAACGCAGACTTGGAGGAGATTTCTTCTTATGATAGTCAAAGATGCTTACTACGCAAAAAATCAAATTCTTTTTGATATTATTATTAGTGCATAGTGTAGAAAACATTTCGAAAGTAGAATATTAATCTTAGCCAGCATAGGTACCATTATAGTATGCTTACTATAGCTGCCATATTAGATGGCAGGTTCTACAACTAAAACCGTACAAGTCACGTATTGTTTCTTTGGATTTCCAACAAATGGTCAGGCTAAGGAACTTCCTTTTCCACGATGGGTACGTCCCTGGAATAGACGACCCGAGAACCTAACCGGATCTCTGCTAACACAAGGCCGGGTTACCTCTGCAAAAATAGGTAACTACTGACACGCGTATGCCATCCCCCGATCGTCACCGATCTTCCCGAGGATCCCCGATTCGCAACAAACCACATAGATAATAATAATGCAGTAACCACAGAGGTTAAGTATCTGGGCTCCATACCATGATACCACCTTTATCCAGAAGGAATGACATACACTAAGGGGCGCTACTCCCTAGAACCTTGCTGCATCCTTCCTGTTTCGACCATTTCCGGGGTGTGAGGCTCGACGAAGTCTCGTCCACAAAGCTACGCTTTCTACAAAAAGCCCTGCTTCGGGTCAAACAAAATGATCAACCTATGATCACAAAGATATAAGATCAAACAAATGATCATATCACAAATGACCAAACACTGATCATTTCACAGCAACACTCAGTATGCCACATTACCAAATTGGGATATATCGCTGATAAATTTCAACTACATAACCTCTGAGCTCGTACGTCTCAGAGAAGGGTGTTAAGCTAAGAGAATAAATTCTCCGCCACCAACAGAAATGTATTTGAAAGAAATCAGCTCAATATCTCAAATTGTAACGTCAGACACACAATCCATACAAGTCTGTTCCGGGATCGAACAGAACCGAAGGCACTTCTCACGAAGCCCTTGCACATCCGGATAATTTCAATCACGTCAGGACTTCCCGTCACTAAGGGTGATAAAACCTCTAAATCGAAGATCAGTCGATGTAGAGTAACTCGACGGTAATCCTTCCGTTTTCAAAAATATCCGGTCTTCAACACCGGTCTTCAAATGCGATTCATAACGACGTATCGCATATTCGGAATGGGTTATACGACCCCATGGTCCTTTCCCGGTTAACCCGAATAGTGAGCGCTTATTTAAAAATAAGTGTGGCATTCAAATTCATTCAATCACAACAAATACCTACTCAAGGTAATTATTGATAGTCGGTTATTTAACTATCAATAAAGATGCGCAACATCATCAGATTCCAAATAATTTTCCAAATTATTCTTATCTTCCAAAATATCTTTTACTAGATATAAAATTTCCACACTTCAAAATAAATCAATATTTATTTTCAAACAACTTCGCTTTCTTTTATAAATTCCGTATCGAATTTATACTTTCGAATATCTACTGATATTCGATTTTCAAATCGTTTTCAAATATTCAATTTCAGTTTATCTTTAAGAAGATAAATTCTCAAACGTTTCATTTCATATTGGAAAAGCATTTCCATACTTATTAAATAATAAGTATTTCACAAATCATTTATTTTCAACACTTGGAAAATATTCTATATACTTAAATCAAATTAAGTATAATTTCATTCTTTAAGAAAATCATTTACTTTGACAACATTTATTTGAGTCAAAACGAATGTTACGTAAAACATCGTTACGACGACTCAAAATCACTAGTATAGGGATTCGAAATTTAGATAGATATATAAATCCCAATACTACATTAAAACATTTCCTTTCGAAAATCATTTACTATAACAACAGTGTTATAGTCCACCATTTCCTTATTCCTCGAAAACGTCTATTTCAACAATAAATGTTGAAATCTATGATTTCGATAGTTCACACGTTTTAAAACATCTTTTAAAACAATTAACTTCCTTTATAATATCGCTTTCCCAAACATAACCATTTTTTTCAATAATATATTCACTGTCCAAAATCGTGAATATACTTCAATAACCAAATTTCGATCTTTCCTACACATTTATCTCAAGGATTACCCACTGTCCAAAATCGTGGATAAAATCCCCTTTAACTTTTTTAATTTATCGAATCCAATTGATTTCGAATTTATAAAACAACGTTTATAAATTCTATTTCTATTTTCTAACGACTTCAATTTAATAAATCTTCTTTATTAATAATTCGATCAATATCCCATTTAAAGGCAAAAATCCAATTTATAAGTTAATTTCTTATAATCATTCATCCTACAACTTCATACTTTATAAATCTATAAATTTCATATCTTTACAATTTATAATTCTATACATTTCATATCTTCACATTTTATATCACTTATAAAACTCATTTTAAAATTCCAATAACTTTAATTGATAAATATCAATTTTGATACATCTTTTATATACATTGTTTTAATAATTCAAAAATCTCAACTTAAACCATTTTATAAATTTCTTAACTCTTTATTTCAAAAGAAATTACTTTTTGGTTAAAATTCACAAAATCTTAACTTTTATAACTTTAAAGTTTTAACGTTTATCTATTTAAAGTAAATCAATTCAACAATTTAAATAAACGTATATTTTCAAAGATCACTTTTAAAAATTTCACTTTTAAAATCAACATCGTTATTTTTAAATTTCAAAACTTGAATCCGATGATGCTACAGCACCAATTGGTCAATCACAACACAACATCATATATCAACATATGATAACAGAATATACATCAATCCCGTAAATAAATAACTACCGGTGAGGAATCCAGTTGGATCCCTCCAACCTGTTTCCCTGCATCCAAAGACGTTAGCACAATACCAATTCCGCTCCAGTACGGAATTATCGCGGTATATAGGTTTTTATAAATCCGCTTACTAACGGCGCAATAGGGTCTCATCCGCTATACGAGGCGGGAAATCATCAATCCAATATATACATATGCCAATATGTATATACTGCTATATATATAGATATATCCTATCATATCTAATAGCACATTCAATAGCAATCAACACAATCAATAAATAACTGAAAATTCCACTTTCATTTTTTTGAGTGAGAAAAATCTCACCTTAGCTTTTATTTCCGTTTGCCATTCACTTTAATCCTGATTTGGTTTTCCCGGTTCGACCTTGTATAAACAATTATACAATTTATTAATATTCGAACCAATCATCAACAATAAATTTCCCATTCAATAAATTTAATTTGCCAGTGATTTAATTTTAAACCAATTTCTTTCTATAACTTCTATATTAAATCTAACAAATTTAATTATTGATGATTTATTTTTTTACAAACAAATAAAATATTTTAAACTGATTCCCTCTTTAAAATTCTTCTTTTAAACTACATATATTTTTAACCATTACCTATAGCTGTTTAACCTGACTTTACCATAAAAATTATTACAATATATTTTTTCAATCTATATAAATTTTAATTAAAAGGAAATTATCTCACCTTACTGCTCTAGATCGAACTCACACTCACGGCACTCTAGCGTGCCCCAAATCGATCATTTCTGCCATCGCCATCGCGATGCTCATCACCTGAGCACTGCACGCCGACACCCCCCAGGCTTCCACCACCACGCCGATGCTTCCACGCCTCAATTTGCCATGCGATTCCCAATCTCACAAACCCAACACCAATGTCGCGAGACCCCACCAATCCAACCTCGACGAACTGCCCCATCGCGACATCCATTCATCGAACTCGCGAAACCATGCTGCCCAGATAATCGCGCCTCCGCCCTTGTGAAATCCCCAGCCTCCTACTGCCATTGCCACGAATCGACTGTCGCCGTCAGCCTCGTGTTCGACCTCGCGACCTCGAGACGAACCCCCAAATCGCCATCGACCTAGACGAGCGCCTCCCCTCGCTGCCTGCTCGAACGCGAATGCCAACCCCCCCTTCGATTTAAATGTCGTGGCCACCCTTTTATTTACTTCTGTAGATTTGATTTCGAATTTAAGAAATGGGTTCGACTGTTTTGATTTGTACAGAGGGAAGGAAATCGAGATTTTCATTTTAACTGGCTCGCCATTTTTTTATTTCGTTTGATTTTCTTTCCGATTGAACGAGAGGAGGGAGGGGACGAGTGATGATTTTTAAAAAGGTAAAGAGCCATGCTTACACGATTTCGTTCCCGTGATACTCGGCGTGGTCTCTGGCGTGAGATAAGGGGAAAACGTGTGTGTGTTGACTAATTTTAAATTTTAAATTTAAATTGATTTCGGTTTAAGTTCAACACGTTTATGTGTCGTGTGCTCACATAACACTTCCAATCAATACGAAATTTGAAATCCGGTAATAATTCAATATTACGGACCCAATGGAACTGGTTTCGTCGAATTCCGAGACTGTGCCCCGGAACGCTACTTTTAAATATCGACTGAACGATATAAATTTCAAACTGAACAATTCAATTTCAAGTTCGATTCTGAAGCTTCTATCATCTTCAGTATTATCAATATGAAGTATAAAATTTTCCGAAATATTTTTCTTCGGCTTAAAATTGAAGATTCAAATTTTTATCCAGTTTCAATAGATTAAATTCTATAATTTAATCGTCAATTTCAAAGTTATATCGGGGATTCAAATTAAATCATCGTTCAAATATTTAAAATTAATTAAATATTCTCAATTTAATTTGGTCAAAATTCTGGGTCATTACAAACTTCCCTCCTTAAAAGAATTTCGTCCTCGAAATTACAAGTTAGGAAAAAAGTCCTTAACTCGTCTACTATTTTCTCAATTTCAAATAGTTTTATCAAATTTATCAAATTTTCAAATCAAATCTTTCTACTAAAGATTTGTTATCATTTCAATTAACTTTCTAAACCTTTCATAGTTTTCAAACAACATTGTTTACTTCAAAATTCAAATTTAAACTTAAATTCAAATTTCAACTTTCAAAATTTCTCAAAAATTTTCTAACGCCCTAAATTTCCGAAAAATTTCGCCAGCGTCTCCTTTGCGCGGCTAATACGGTACGACTACAAAATGTCCCTACGGACTCTCAGATTTCAAAAAGAAAAAGAAACAGCCAAGCGGCTAGAGAAATAAGTCATCAAATCTCATATTATAATTCAAATACTTACCTTTTGTCGAGCAATTCAAATTATCTTTAAAATCAAAATTCCAATTCCTTTATACCTGTATATCTACTAGCCATAATATCTAGTTATAACATCCAACTATTTTGCAAATTTTATTACAAACTTCTAATATCAACTTCTTATACCATTTCTAGTTTACTATTGAAGTTATATCCATTATCATTCAATTTCACATTTCACATTCATTTGAATTTAGTTTACCATTTCAACTAAATTTGGATTCAATTTACTTTCAATTCTGAAATATTGAATTTTATCAATTATCTGTCATTTACAACTGCACTATCTTAAATTAGTTCCAATTACTAATTCATTTGATCAATATTCAATTAGCTTCACTTACTAATTTGAGTTTAATACTTCACTTCATTTTTTTTACAAATCAAATCCAGTTTTTCAATATTCAGCTTGAATTTCATTTACTAACAAATTTCAAATATTTTATAAGTCTTCGACTTATCTACATTCCAATTTCATTTCTTTAATGAATTTTAATTCCAATTATCTTCTTTGAAATTTCACTTTCATTTATTCAAATTTATGCACTTATACTTCCTTTAATTTAACTCCATTCTTTAAGTTAAATTTATTCTATCAACATTCAATTGGTATAAAGTCATCAACTTAGTATTATTTCATAAATATCTTTATACAGCATTCCGGAGTTTACCAACATTTCAAAACCATTTTGAAAACAATTCAAATTTATCTTTTTGAATTTTCTAAAACAAAATCCAAAATTTTCAAACAAGTTCCATTTAAAACAATTTGGCAGCAATTCCTCTTTTGGAAACCCGAAAATGAACACCGGTGATGTCGCGATCATCATCGGAATTATTTTCCAGCGACCGAAAAGAGTTTTGTGATATCCCGGGATTTCAGGGAATTTAAAATGTGATAATCTTGTAAGTTAATTATTTAAAATTGGTAAAATTGTTATTTTCAAACAATTTAATAATGAGTTGTTTTTAAATATAGTTATAAACAGATTTTAAATAGGTATATTATTTCAAATTTAATAAGTGTTGATTAAATGTATATATCTATATATGTATATATTTAAATTGTTTTTAAATAAGATAATTATTTACAAATCTAATAATGTGTTTATTTAATTTTATATATATGTTGAGTTGATTTTAAATTTGGATTTTTAAAGTTGCATTTGAATTTGGATTTAAGAATTGTATTTAAAGAAAAATATATATATCTTAAAATGAAAATAATAATATAGTTTGAATTTAAAATATATGAATAAAGTTTTTATTTAGAAATAAGATTTGTTTTATATTTTTCTTTTTATAGAAATTTATTTATAGAAATTTGAAAGAGTATTTATTTAATAGGAATAAATACAAAAGCTTTTGAATATTCATTTAAAAATGGATTAAATATAATATATATGATTTTATTAGAATATAATTGGTTTATATTCTATTTCCTTTTAAAGATTGTATTTACATAAGGTTTAGAAAAGTATTTATGAATTAAGAAATGTATTAATCAATTAGGAAATTAATAATAAAAAGCTTTAAAAATAATATGAATATAAATAATGACAAGTGTTAACATATTAAACCTCTTAAATAACATGTGTTAGCATATTAGATAAGGTATGAGACAAGTGTCTCTTTTATTTTCTTTTTCTTTAAATTTTAATAAAATCAAAATTTACTTATATAAACTTCTACCTTTCCCCTTCATTCTTTTTCTCTAATTTCAGTTCAAAGACCAAAAACCCAAAACCAGAAAAATTATCAATCCCGAAATGATCTCCACAACCCAAAAACTAAAATTTATTTCCAAACTCAAGAATCAAATCTGAAATCTTCTTCTCAAAAACAAATGCAAACCAGAAATAAATCTAAATCCTGTAAAGCTTCTTCTTCAACTTGTAAACTGTTTTATTCTCAAGCCTACAATCTCCTCAAAACCGAATGCAAACCAGAGAATAATAAAAGCCTGTAATCAAAGCAAACCAAACAAGATCAACAACTAAATCAAAGCTTCTGCAGTTAGGCATTTCCAGATTCATAGGGTTTTAAGCTTTTCAAGTTGCTGTAGCAATTTTCAAGTGCAAACTGTTTCAAAAACTTCTCTGCTCATCATTTAAAAAGGTGAGTAAACTTTTAGATTAAAAACTTAAGTATCAAATATATGTTTCATGTGAATTACTGTGTGATGATTTCTTTGCATATCTGTATATATGTAAGCCTATGTGTATTTCAGATGATTTTATCATTGTTGTTCTTAGTTTAAACCTCTGTCCTTTAAACTGTAAGCATGAAACATCTTTAAATTTGATGTATATGCTAAGTGTTTGAAGTAAACTCATGAAGTATGTTTGGAAATATGTATGCATGTTGTTTTAATCTGAATATATGAATGATTTAAAACCTGAGTACATATGTGATTCATTTGTTCATATCAGTGCTTCTCTGTTCCTTGTTACAGAGTTTAAGTGACAATTAAAATTTAAGATTTTTTTTTTTAAAACCACTGTTAGGACCTGAATTTAAAACAAAATAGTTTTGTTAAATCATAACCTAAGAATCAGAAATAGATTCCAATATTTTAAAGTTTTGAACTATGCTAGAATATGTAAGATACAGTAGTGATGCTAAAATCAGGTAAAATCAAATGTTTTAATTCGTTGTTTCAGGGTTATAACTTGAATCTATTTGGAAATTTAGGATTTTTAAAACTTAAATCAAAATTTTTAATGTTGCATTGAGTTTGCAATTTGGGTTTAACTGGAAATTGAATATGAGGCAACCTCTGGCGATCAAGAGGTTGAGAAGTCTCGGGGTTTCTGTTGGAGGTGTATGGAGTTGTGAAGTGTTCGGGAAAATTGCCTGGAAGTGATTTCGATCGTCGAGGCGACGTGAAGGAGCGGATTTTGGTTTTTAAACCTAATTTGGTCATGTCTGGAATCGAGATCATTGCGAAGTCTCGGATGCATCGAGTTGCATCAAAACTTTGTGATGGGACAACGTGGATGGTTAGCAAGTCATGGCCAGAATCGCAGCGAGGTCTGGTGATCGGCGTCGTGGGTTCGAGGAAGATTCTGGCGAAGAGTTTGGTTCCAGTTGCTCGAGTTTGCTCGATTTTGATCAGGGGCTTATGTTTGTGGATTGGTGGTCGGAATGGATTGCAGCGATGATGCGTAACATGCCGGAGGGATGATCGAAGGCCGGAGCTCTGGTAATCAGTTGTGCACGTGCACGACAATGTTTCGTGTCTGGGTGGTTGGGTTTGTGAGCGACTCGAAGTGGTACTCGAGCAGGAAGTCGATTGACTCGGGGTTGAGCTCGTGCTCGCGTGAGAGTGTAACAGTTTTTTTAAATTTAAACTAAGTTTTTAAAAAAAAAATAGAAGAAGGATTAACTCGGGTAGGGAATGGGTGGCTCGGGTTCTAATTCGGGAAAGTTCTGTTTTGTCTCGGGTAAATGTTTTTATACACTCAAGTTTTATGTTTAACCAAGACAAGTTTGAAACTAATTATCTTAAATTAGTTTAAATAATAATTGATTATTGTTGTTAATTAAAGTTGGAATTTATTTTAAGTTTTGATTAATTAAATTCTTAAGTTGTTTTAAACTTAATTAATCAAGGAAAATAAATTTAGGATAATTAATTTAGATAAAATGTTTTAATTATTAATTTAATTTAAAGTTTTTAAGTTAATCAAATAGTTAATGATAATTTGACTTCAAGGTTATCAAGTAAGATTTTAAATAATAATTAAGAAGATAATTGAGATAAATGATTTACTATTTATTTAATTAATTGATCGGTAATTAAGATTTTAATAATTTAATGAAGTAATTAAAGTGTTATTAATTATATTAATTATTGATTGAGAAATTAATTAGTTAATGGTTAAAGGTAAGTATTAATGAATTAAGGAGTTATTTAAATTGTATTAAGAATTATTAATTAAAGATAATTAATTAATAATTAGTGATTAATTAATTAAGTAATTAAGTTGTAATTAGTGATTAATTAATTAAGAAATTAGAGGTTGATTAATTTGTAATTAAGGAATACTTAATTAAGTTTATAATTATGTTTTATTAATAATTAAGAGATAATTAATCTATAAAGATTAATTAAGGATTAATTAACTAATAATTAAAGGTTAATAAACTGTTATTAAGTTTTATTAATTGATAATTAAGGTTTATTAATTAATAATTAAGAGAATAATTAATCTATAATTAATGATTAATTAAATTGTTTAAAGAGTAATTAAGAATGAATTACTCAAGAATAATTAATGAAATGAATGTGATTGAATTAAGTTAATTAATTTGTGGATTAATTAAAGATAATCACTTGATAAAGGATTAAGTAGGAATACTTAATAAGATTGATAAATGTATTTACTTATTGTAAGTTATTAATGTATAATTACAGGATGTAATTAATAAAAGAGAATTATTTAGTGAGAAATAATTGAAGTATGATTACTTTGTAAAAGTAATTAAGGATTTATTATTTGGTGTAATTAATCAATGGATTAATATAATTAATTAAGAAGATAATTAATTAAGGTAAGTAATTACATGATGATAATTATTAATTAAGGTGGATTAATAGAAATGATTAATTAAAGTTTAATTAATTAATATAATTAATTTTAGTTAATTAATTTATGGAAATAATTAATTAAGGTTTATTAATTAATGTAATTAATAAAAGTAATTAAAGGTTAATTACTGTTAATGAATAAGAATAATTAATTTGTAAAATTAATTAAAGGATAATTACTTTATGTAATTAATGAATAATTAATCAAGGATGATTAATATTTAATGAGTAATTAATTAATTAAAGGTGTAATTAATTAATGATTGGTTAAGCAAAGTTAGAAATTAATTCTTAAGTAATTAATTTAATTTAAGATAATTAAATTAATTATAATATAGGGTTAATAATTGTTGCTTATAGCTGATTGTTAATATTGGATGATATCTATTGGATGATATGCTGTGATGTTCTGTGATATGATATTGGATATATCTGTGATAAATGTGTGATATTTATCTATGTTAATGCTGTGTGAATTCAAGTATTGAATTGAATCAAATTGTTTAAACCTTTAAACAACTTGGCCTTAAAAGACACGTTTTGGATTTCGATGAGACCGGGATCGGGTTTCCGTATACCGGATTTCCAGGTCTGGAGACCCGAATACCACATCGATCCAAATTAACGATAGGTCGTGAATCTCAAGTGAAGATGAAGATTCAGAGTGCAAGGGTTATTGTCGTTAACTCTGAGGGTGATTCCAAAATGAGTGTAACGAGATAATGCCTTCGGTTTCGTTCGAACCCGGAACGAACTTGTATGGATTGAATGCTTTCAGCACATCGTCAGGTGGACGATGAGCATTCTAAGTGATGTGTTTTGATTAAAGGTAATCGTAGCCTCAAGCCTCATCAAACCGGGAATGGCTAAAACAGGGGAGGTGCAGCAAGGTTAGTGGGTAGCACCCAAGTAGTATGAGATTCCTCTGTCTAGAGGTCCCTTCTTTTTATTCGGCTGTGTGGGCGGTTGAATAGCTACAACCGCTGGGGTTTCTTATGCGGGAATTATCCAGTAAGGGATGTTCCGGCCTTGTGTTGCAGGGGATTGGGAGTGATCCTCGGTACGTTGATCTAGGCCACGTACTGTGACGGGCGGTACCCCGGTAGCCCTGCCATTGTATGGAATCCAAAATCCAATAAGTGCCGTACGATTTAGTTGTGCCCAACTATGTTGGAATGTGAGATGTAAGCATTCCAGCTATTTCTGTATTTTACTTGAAAACCCTAGACCGTAGGGTTAATATAACTCGATTTCCTATCAAGTTTTGGTTAGCGTAAGGTAAAAACTTTTCCATGTTTATGTGTGGGAAGTCTTACGTGATACCTTTGTTTTCAAAAGGCTTTGAAGTTAAACAACTTTAACCCGTTTACTCACACCAGACCCATGTCTGACCCAAGTGTTTATTTCTGTTTTATAAACTCTTGGGTACTCAAATTTTTACGAGTAGCCAAGGAATTCAGGTTAGCTTTGACGAGTTATCTGGAGGAGCAATGGAGAAGGAGGCTTCAGCGTTCGTAGATATAGTGTTCCGCTGTGTTAGTTTCTCTGAGTCATTTGTTGAGTTGTATTTGAGTTGTAATAACTAGACAGGTATTTATAACTGTCTAGTATGTGTTGTATAAGCTGTGTATCTCTGATGTATATGATACAATGTAATATCTTATTTGATTAATGTAATTTATTCGTTCCGCTGTTTAGATTCTGATGTGTTTCTTTCTTTCTTCTCTATCTTTTCTCTTTTCTATCTCTTTCTTTCTTCAAGATGATACGACTTTTTGTGGAGAAAAAGCCGGGTCGTCACAGTTGGTATCAGAGCATAGGTTGAGCGAATACCTAAGCTATTGGTTAAGTGAATATCAGAGCATTAGGTTGAGTGAATACCTAGGCTCTGGAGTGGTGTCTATCCTGAGAGAGCGTATTTGTAATTTTTATATAACTATAAATACATATTCTACCTATTTGTTGGGTTACCTGTTCGGGTTTTCCAATATGAGTTATAAAGGTAGATAGGGTAGTGGTGTGTGTAACACGACTACCAATGATTGGAGTCTGAGTATTGAGGTTGGAAGTATATCTGTCGAGACTGTAGACCTAATACCGTCTCGAGTGAGCTTTGCTATGGTATAAGGATTTCTCTGATCTCTGAAGGAAACCTGTAAAGGTTCAGAGTCCATCTTTGAATAGAGTTTGAATCTGTCGGATGAGCAGAAGCGAGTGGTGGTATCTTGGCAACTCAGAAAGGAGTAGTTGTGTGATGAGACGCAGTGACTGGATGTTTCTGAAGATGTTTTCTTTTGGAACAAGTTAAGGAAGTGTGTCTACTTCAGTGTTGTGGCTGAGTTCAGCATGATGATTCTGTTTGGTTTGGAGTCCGAGTTCTCGAAGAGCTTTGGATAGGGAGTCTTGGCATCTGTGTCAGCAGTGCAGCTCGGAGTGTTTCGTGTGCCGGCAGGAAATCTTCTGGCTAAGCAATTTTCTAGTGGTAGAATTCAGAAGCAATAGAGAGGATCCATTTCTTCGATGGATTGGTTAAAAAGCATAAGCTGTTCTGATTGGTAAAGAGAGAGCAGTTTCTTGGATATTAGGCTGGGTTGATCGCAAAAGTGACTTGCGATTGCTGAGTATTCTCTTGAGTTATCAGAGTTTTTCTGGATGTCTTCAGCGAAGTCAGAAGTTTGTCTGCATTTGAGATTGAGTTCTGTATCGACTTGATTTCAGGATTTCTACCGGAAGTTCAGCTAGGTCGAAGAATGTCTCCTAGAGAAAGGATTTGGTGAAACAGCCCGGTATTTCATAGAACTTCTGAGTTTTATTTTTATGGATCTGTTGAACCTTATCTCCAGAATGTGTTGTCTAGTCTGTGCTTGAGTTCATCGACGGCATTCTCATCTTCTCTAGATCAGAGTGTTGCAGCGGAAGCAAGATGGCAGCTGTTCTAGAATGGAAGAAACCGGAAGTTGCAGTGTTTTGGGATTAGAAAATTTCTACAGGAAATATTTCTGGATTTAAGTCCAGATTGGTTAGTGCATCTGTTTTGTCTTTTCCAGATAGGAGAAGTAAGTTGTCTACTGAGGTTTGTGAAGTAGAGTTTGTGTACTGGATTTCTGTAAATCTTGAAAGGATCCGTTTGTTGGATTGTTTCGATCTAGTTTGTTTTTATAAACATCAGCAAAGGTTGAGCTGATCGGAATAGATATAGGCAGTCCGGAATTGTCAGAAAAGTTCTGAAGATTAGAGATGGAGGAATTTGGAATTCGAAGTTGGAGACTTCGTTATTATTGAAGTTTTCTCTGGTAAAAGGGAACTATAAGATTGGGTAAGTCTGTGAGTCAGCTCCGAGTTGTTTTGGATCTCTTCTGTATTCTGATTTGGATAAGTGTTTGATCTACAGGATTGAATTGCCAGTTTGGATAACTGGGATTCGGAGTATATCGCGTATCTTTGAGGAAGTACGTGTTTGATCTATCTCTGGTTTTGGAACTAGTAGTTCAGAAAGATTTGGTTGTTGAGTCAGACTTGTCTGTAGTCTGATATCCTGTTTAGTTTTGTAGATTTAGATGAGTAGGAGCTCTGTAGCTTCGTAGTTTAGATTGTCTGTAGAACGAGTATCCCGGTATATATATATATACTTGGGGAAACTCGTGGAAATTTAGGAAGCTTATCCGGATCTGTGTCCGGATAACTAATATTGATTGTTAGATTTGAATTGTTTGTTTGGATAAAATTGGTTGTTTATTTGTGTTGGCTGATAGGTATGCTTAGATTGGTTGAAATAAAATAAAAACTTTGGATTATCTTTTGTTTTAAATTTCGGGGACGAAATTATTTTAAGGGGGAAGGAATGTGATATCCCGGGATTTCAGGGAATTTAAAATGTGATAATCTTGTAAGTTAATTATTTAAAATTGGTAAAATTGTTATTTTCAAACAATTTAATAATGAGTTGTTTTTAAATATAGTTATAAACAGATTTTAAATAGGTATATTATTTCAAATTTAATAAGTGTTGATTAAATGTATATATCTATATATGTATATATTTAAATTGTTTTTAAATAAGATAATTATTTACAAATCTAATAATGTGTTTATTTAATTTTATATATATATGTTGAGTTGATTTTAAATTTGGATTTTTAAAGTTGCATTTGAATTTGGATTTAAGAATTGTATTTAAAGAAAAATATATATATCTTAAAATGAAAATAATAATATAGTTTGAATTTAAAATATATGAATAAAGTTTTTATTTAGAAATAAGATTTGTTTTATATTTTTCTTTTTATAGAAATTTATTTATAGAAATTTGAAAGAGTATTTATTTAATAGGAATAAATACAAAAGCTTTTGAATATTCATTTAAAAATGGATTAAATATAATATATATGATTTTATTAGAATATAATTGGTTTATATTCTATTTCCTTTTAAAGATTGTATTTACATAAGGTTTAGAAAAGTATTTATGAATTAAGAAATGTATTAATCAATTAGGAAATTAATAATAAAAAGCTTTAAAAATAATATGAATATAAATAATGACAAGTGTTAACATATTAAACCTCTTAAATAACATGTGTTAGCATATTAGATAAGGTATGAGACAAGTGTCTCTTTTATTTTCTTTTTCTTTAAATTTTAATAAAATCAAAATTTACTTATATAAACTTCTACCTTTCCCCTTCATTCTTTTTCTCTAATTTCAGTTCAAAGACCAAAAACCCAAAACCAGAAAAATTATCAATCCCGAAATGATCTCCACAACCCAAAAACTAAAATTTATTTCCAAACTCAAGAATCAAATCTGAAATCTTCTTCTCAAAAACAAATGCAAACCAGAAATAAATCTAAATCCTGTAAAGCTTCTTCTTCAACTTGTAAACTGTTTTATTCTCAAGCCTACAATCTCCTCAAAACCGAATGCAAACCAGAGAATAATAAAAGCCTGTAATCAAAGCAAACCAAACAAGATCAACAACTAAATCAAAGCTTCTGCAGTTAGGCATTTCCAGATTCATAGGGTTTTAAGCTTTTCAAGTTGCTGTAGCAATTTTCAAGTGCAAACTGTTTCAAAAACTTCTCTGCTCATCATTTAAAAAGGTGAGTAAACTTTTAGATTAAAAACTTAAGTATCAAATATATGTTTCATGTGAATTACTGTGTGATGATTTCTTTGCATATCTGTATATATGTAAGCCTATGTGTATTTCAGATGATTTTATCATTGTTGTTCTTAGTTTAAACCTCTGTCCTTTAAACTGTAAGCATGAAACATCTTTAAATTTGATGTATATGCTAAGTGTTTGAAGTAAACTCATGAAGTATGTTTGGAAATATGTATGCATGTTGTTTTAATCTGAATATATGAATGATTTAAAACCTGAGTACATATGTGATTCATTTGTTCATATCAGTGCTTCTCTGTTCCTTGTTACAGAGTTTAAGTGACAATTAAAATTTAAGATTTTTTTTTTTAAAACCACTGTTAGGACCTGAATTTAAAACAAAATAGTTTTGTTAAATCATAACCTAAGAATCAGAAATAGATTCCAATATTTTAAAGTTTTGAACTATGCTAGAATATGTAAGATACAGTAGTGATGCTAAAATCAGGTAAAATCAAATGTTTTAATTCGTTGTTTCAGGGTTATAACTTGAATCTATTTGGAAATTTAGGATTTTTAAAACTTAAATCAAAATTTTTAATGTTGCATTGAGTTTGCAATTTGGGTTTAACTGGAAATTGAATATGAGGCAACCTCTGGCGATCAAGAGGTTGAGAAGTCTCGGGGTTTCTGTTGGAGGTGTATGGAGTTGTGAAGTGTTCGGGAAAATTGCCTGGAAGTGATTTCGATCGTCGAGGCGACGTGAAGGAGCGGATTTTGGTTTTTAAACCTAATTTGGTCATGTCTGGAATCGAGATCATTGCGAAGTCTCGGATGCATCGAGTTGCATCAAAACTTTGTGATGGGACAACGTGGATGGTTAGCAAGTCATGGCCAGAATCGCAGCGAGGTCTGGTGATCGGCGTCGTGGGTTCGAGGAAGATTCTGGCGAAGAGTTTGGTTCCAGTTGCTCGAGTTTGCTCGATTTTGATCAGGGGCTTATGTTTGTGGATTGGTGGTCGGAATGGATTGCAGCGATGATGCGTAACATGCCGGAGGGATGATCGAAGGCCGGAGCTCTGGTAATCAGTTGTGCACGTGCACGACAATGTTTCGTGTCTGGGTGGTTGGGTTTGTGAGCGACTCGAAGTGGTACTCGAGCAGGAAGTCGATTGACTCGGGGTTGAGCTCGTGCTCGCGTGAGAGTGTAACAGTTTTTTTAAATTTAAACTAAGTTTTTAAAAAAAAAATAGAAGAAGGATTAACTCGGGTAGGGAATGGGTGGCTCGGGTTCTAATTCGGGAAAGTTCTGTTTTGTCTCGGGTAAATGTTTTTATACACTCAAGTTTTATGTTTAACCAAGACAAGTTTGAAACTAATTATCTTAAATTAGTTTAAATAATAATTGATTATTGTTGTTAATTAAAGTTGGAATTTATTTTAAGTTTTGATTAATTAAATTCTTAAGTTGTTTTAAACTTAATTAATCAAGGAAAATAAATTTAGGATAATTAATTTAGATAAAATGTTTTAATTATTAATTTAATTTAAAGTTTTTAAGTTAATCAAATAGTTAATGATAATTTGACTTCAAGGTTATCAAGTAAGATTTTAAATAATAATTAAGAAGATAATTGAGATAAATGATTTACTATTTATTTAATTAATTGATCGGTAATTAAGATTTTAATAATTTAATGAAGTAATTAAAGTGTTATTAATTATATTAATTATTGATTGAGAAATTAATTAGTTAATGGTTAAAGGTAAGTATTAATGAATTAAGGAGTTATTTAAATTGTATTAAGAATTATTAATTAAAGATAATTAATTAATAATTAGTGATTAATTAATTAAGTAATTAAGTTGTAATTAGTGATTAATTAATTAAGAAATTAGAGGTTGATTAATTTGTAATTAAGGAATACTTAATTAAGTTTATAATTATGTTTTATTAATAATTAAGAGATAATTAATCTATAAAGATTAATTAAGGATTAATTAACTAATAATTAAAGGTTAATAAACTGTTATTAAGTTTTATTAATTGATAATTAAGGTTTATTAATTAATAATTAAGAGAATAATTAATCTATAATTAATGATTAATTAAATTGTTTAAAGAGTAATTAAGAATGAATTACTCAAGAATAATTAATGAAATGAATGTGATTGAATTAAGTTAATTAATTTGTGGATTAATTAAAGATAATCACTTGATAAAGGATTAAGTAGGAATACTTAATAAGATTGATAAGTGTATTTACTTATTGTAAGTTATTAATGTATAATTACAGGATGTAATTAATAAAAGAGAATTATTTAGTGAGAAATAATTGAAGTATGATTACTTTGTAAAAGTAATTAAGGATTTATTATTTGGTGTAATTAATCAATGGATTAATATAATTAATTAAGAAGATAATTAATTAAGGTAAGTAATTACATGATGATAATTATTAATTAAGGTGGATTAATAGAAATGATTAATTAAAGTTTAATTAATTAATATAATTAATTTTAGTTAATTAATTTATGGAAATAATTAATTAAGGTTTATTAATTAATGTAATTAATAAAAGTAATTAAAGGTTAATTACTGTTAATGAATAAGAATAATTAATTTGTAAAATTAATTAAAGGATAATTACTTTATGTAATTAATGAATAATTAATCAAGGATGATTAATATTTAATGAGTAATTAATTAATTAAAGGTGTAATTAATTAATGATTGGTTAAGCAAAGTTAGAAATTAATTCTTAAGTAATTAATTTAATTTAAGATAATTAAATTAATTATAATATAGGGTTAATAATTGTTGCTTATAGCTGATTGTTAATATTGGATGATATCTATTGGATGATATGCTGTGATGTTCTGTGATATGATATTGGATATATCTGTGATAAATGTGTGATATTTATCTATGTTAATGCTGTGTGAATTCAAGTATTGAATTGAATCAAATTGTTTAAACCTTTAAACAACTTGGCCTTAAAAGACACGTTTTGGATTTCGATGAGACCGGGATCGGGTTTCCGTATACCGGATTTCCAGGTCTGGAGACCCGAATACCACATCGATCCAAATTAACGATAGGTCGTGAATCTCAAGTGAAGATGAAGATTCAGAGTGCAAGGGTTATTGTCGTTAACTCTGAGGGTGATTCCAAAATGAGTGTAACGAGATAATGCCTTCGGTTTCGTTCGAACCCGGAACGAACTTGTATGGATTGAATGCTTTCAGCACATCGTCAGGTGGACGATGAGCATTCTAAGTGATGTGTTTTGATTAAAGGTAATCGTAGCCTCAAGCCTCATCAAACCGGGAATGGCTAAAACAGGGGAGGTGCAGCAAGGTTAGTGGGTAGCACCCAAGTAGTATGAGATTCCTCTGTCTAGAGGTCCCTTCTTTTTATTCGGCTGTGTGGGCGGTTGAATAGCTACAACCGCTGGGGTTTCTTATGCGGGAATTATCCAGTAAGGGATGTTCCGGCCTTGTGTTGCAGGGGATTGGGAGTGATCCTCGGTACGTTGATCTAGGCCACGTACTATGACGGGCGGTACCCCGGTAGCCCTGCCATTGTATGGAATCCAAAATCCAATAAGTGCCGTACGATTTAGTTGTGCCCAACTATGTTGGAATGTGAGATGTAAGCATTCCAGCTATTTCTGTATTTTACTTGAAAACCCTAGACCCTATTATAATATAACTCGATTTCCTATCAAGTTTTGGTTAGCGTAAGGTAAAAACTTTTCCATGTTTATGTGTGGGAAGTCTTACGTGATACCTTTGTTTTCAAAAGGCTTTGAAGTTAAACAACTTTAACCCGTTTACTCACACCAGACCCATGTCTGACCCAAGTGTTTATTTCTGTTTTATAAACTCTTGGGTACTCAAATTTTTACGAGTAGCCAAGGAATTCAGGTTAGCTTTGACGAGTTATCTGGAGGAGCAATGGAGAAGGAGGCTTCAGCGTTCGTAGATATAGTGTTCCGCTGTGTTAGTTTCTCTGAGTCATTTGTTGAGTTGTATTTGAGTTGTAATAACTAGACAGGTATTTATAACTGTCTAGTATGTGTTGTATAAGCTGTGTATCTCTGATGTATATGATACAATGTAATATCTTATTTGATTAATGTAATTTATTCGTTCCGCTGTTTAGATTCTGATGTGTTTCTTTCTTTCTTCTCTATCTTTTCTCTTTTCTATCTCTTTCTTTCTTCAAGATGATACGACTTTTTGTGGAGAAAAAGCCGGGTCGTCACAAGTTTAGAGCTTTCATCTCTCAAAATACTTTCCAAAACCTTCGAAATTTATTTTCAAATCAAAAAGAATTTAAACTTTCCAAATCTCCAAAAATTTCAAATTCTTTTCAAAACATTTCCAAAAACTTCTCTGGAATTCCGTTTTCAATTATAAGTTACATTTATAATTTACATTCTTAAATTTCATTTGTATATGAATTTATTTCTTAACTTTGGAGTTACAATTCCAATTTCTTATTTAATTTCAATGATGATAATTCACTATTATTACTTCCTAACAACCATGCAACCATATACTATAGTAATTCATAGAAAAACATTTCTTTTCTATACAAAAATAGTTTTGGGCAAAATTATCTCAATTACCCTATTTTAAAACAATACTGTGCCGAACTGTTCTATTCGAGCGTTTAGAAACCCCTTCGATACAGTTTTGCAGACTGTGCCGACGAAGGTTCATATGCCACTCAATAAACCAATCATCACAATACAAAACAATTTTTATATTAACTAACAAATACGCGCTCATATCTATTATTACACTCAACTCATTCTAGAGTACTACTGACTCTATCTCTAATGAGTAACACCCAACAGAGCAGGGTTGTCGCTTAACCATATGCTCTGATACCACTTTGTCACATCCCGAAATTTTCGACTTTCGAAAATTCGACATCGATACTCACTTTATCGACTGCCGAGAAATCGAACGCCGGAAACTCCAATAGTGAGGGTTTTAGAAAGAAGAAGTAGAAGAAAAAGAGAAGAAGAAGAAAGAAAGCAGAGAAGAAGAACAACAGAACAACATCAGCATAGAAAACAATATCAGAATCTTACACATCGCAGCGGAACAATATACAATAGATAATTACTAGTCTTTTAAAACAAAGAACTATATCATTTTATACATACATCAATCATCAGAGTCAATATACAACAATGGACAGTTATATAAACTTGTCCTCATACAGAATACACAGTGGAATAAATACTATCAGATACAAATACTACGTCTCGCCATCCAGCTTATCTCCAAAGCTCCAGAATATCCAGAATATCCTGATAATCTAACTCTAGACTGCCCGTGTGGAAATTGGTGCGCACCCAGAGTTTAGAAGGGAAACAATAAACTCCGAGTCAGTCATGGTGACTGGTGTGAGATCGTAAAACAGTTATTCTTTAAAATAAACAACAGGAAAATTTTATAGTCAATTCGAAATGCTTTTGGAAAATGAAACTACCATATGACCTCCCGCCACACACACAATGCAAACGCAGACTTGGAGGAGATTTCTTCTTATGATAGTCAAAGATGCTTACTACGCAAAAAATCAAATTCTTTTTTATATTATTATTAGTGCATAGTGTAGAAAACATTTCGAAAGTAGAATATTAATCTTAGCCAGCATAGGTACCATTATAGTATGCTTACTATAGCTGCCATATTAGATGGCAGGTTCTACAACTAAAACCGTACAAGTCACGTATTGTTTCTTTGGATTTCCAACAAATGGTCAGGCTAAGGAACTTCCTTTTCCACGATGGGTACGTCCCTGGAATAGACGACCCGAGAACCTAACCGGATCTCTGCTAACACAAGGCCGGGTTACCTCTGCAAAAATAGGTAACTACTGACACGCGTATGCCATCCCCCGATTGTAACGACCCGCAAATCTCAGTTGTTTTATTTATTTAATTAATTGAATTTGTGTGAAATTTTAAACAGTAAAATTTTGAAATATAAATTCGATATTTGGAATGCGTCTAATTAAACATAGCAACTGGTAAATTTTCGTCCGAAAATATGAAAATTTATTTCGCGCGTAAATTTACTTCAATTTAATCAGTTAAAAATAGGTGATAATAAAATGTTTTCCAAACCTAAATATTTTTACATGGAAAATTTGTAAATCATCTTCTGAGTAAGACATCATCTTTCGTTTCGTCAAATTTGGACATCTATTGCTCCGTCGATCTTATTTTCGGCAAAATAGCAGCATTTCGTACCGATATCGATTTTTGATCGGATGATCGTACCACCAATATCTGTGTACCGTTTTAATCGTCTCGTCGTGCTGATCTCCACGGTATATTCAACTCTGCAATTTGAGATCCGGTACGCGTCGAAAAGAATAAACAGTCCACCGTAACGGTACCGAATTTTGACTTTACATTTTTCCCTTAGGCTTCAAATCTATAACGTGCAGCCCAACAACAATTAATTGGTTTAATAAATTTCCAAAAATCAAGGGGTGACCAATTATATTCCTACTGTTTAGTACTGTGGACCTGCTCTTTCGTTGTAATTATATTTTTTCGTTGCCTTCTTTCTACAAAAGTAGACAGCTGTTCATTTTCTATTGTTCAAATCTTCATTTCTCAAAAGCATTCTCTGTGGCTTTTGTTTCAAATCTCGTGAGCAGTGCAAAAAGGTAAGCACATGCTTCTCCTTTTATTTTTTTTTATTTTTGTCTAGGCTGTTTGCTGTTTGTTCATACCTTCTCCTTGAACCATGCTTTGCCACCTCCTAACTTATATTCTTAGACCATCACCGAAACCGCTCCAGACCACCATGATCGAAGCCAACCACCCAGCCGAGCCCTGCCATTCGCCACCGCACCATGCGCCACCACCCCAGGCCGAGATTCCCACATCTCCAACCCATGCCGTGCTCCACCCTACGAACCAACGCCACCTATCCCATTCACACTGCCACCACCACGAGAAACCCACGCCTCCACCAGGCCGTGACCGTGCCAACCCCACACCGAAACTCCTCCAACCCCATGCCGTGACAGCCACCACTTCATACCATCACCGAGCCTCCGACCTAGGCCACCCCAGCCTACCACCACCGATCCAGACCGAACCCCACAGCACCACCTCCATGCCAGACCATCACCGAGCCTCCCTGCATTGAATCTAGAGCAGTGAGCATTTTGCCGTTGCCACTTTTGTTTTAAAGTCATTTTCTATGGTAAAGAAGTTTACAAAATTTTTTATTTTATATGTCAGTATATACGTTTTTAACAGAGCAGATTTCCTATATTTTTGTTTGAAAAACTTACAATATAATTTTGTTTGTATATTTAGTTTATATTTGAGTCTAGTTTAAGTCGCATACCGTATGTTATATTTAGTGTTGCTATAAATTCTCTTCTAACAACATATTTTATATACTGTATGTCTATACAAGCTTATTTTATAATATAGTATATTTGTTCTATAGTATGTTAAACATTTCATGTCGAAATTTATAAAACTGGGTTCAGTTTTGGATATATGGCCTTATATATATATTTTGTACACCTATACATAGAGTCAGTTTCTAAAAGTTTTCTAATATAGTGTATATGTTACTATATATAGACTTATAACATGTTATCATAGGTAGTATACTTATTTACAGGGATATACATATGTTAGCTATTTTATAAAGTGGTGTACGTGTGGTTTTATACGTGATAATTGCATACGTATAGTTTACTGCAGTTTTGTATATTTGGATTCATCGTCCTACTGTAATAAACATAGATAGATTTTATGTTATACAATACGTTTAACAAGGGTTGTATATTAGTTTGCATATAAAATTAATTTGGTGTTTACCCACATATATATACACTGGTAGTTCATAGATATAAGCATCTGACTTTATATTTTCAACTTTCAGTTTAGGCTGTTGTTTCGTCTTATATATATATTAGGTTATATATGATGTGTTGTGTTATAGAAAAATCTATAGGAATTATGCGTAACTTGGTTGTCGTGTATATAGTGTATGTAAGTATATATTTAAATGTTGGATTTATAATATTATATGTTTAAAATTTTGTTTATAGGTATATAAATAACGTGTTTAATATTGTTGAAAACATTTTTGTAGATGTTGGACTTTATAAATATTTGATTTTGATATACATATTTAATTAAATTTAAATAAAAAAAAAAATAGTGTGTTTGAATTTAAATCATGATATAGTCATATATGTTTGTTCATTTATACCCTTGAACTTATCAATCCAATTCTGATTTGACATCGTCAATTCCGATCTATCAGCTTTGTCCGTCCAACTTCGTGCCAATCTAGCTTTGATTTGGGGTTTGTGTTTGGATTCGTAACTCATCTCATCCTGTTCGTCTCTAACCACGGAAGGTGAGCAACCACTCACGATTAATGTTTTTATATTTATTAAATTTGATTTCAATTGAAATGTCAATTGAAATATGCTGATGTTAGTTGTTTACATTGTTATATATATCATCTTCTATATCTGTTCACCTGTGACATCTGACACCATTATCTGTTATTTATTATTGTCGATATATGCCTGTTACTGTTGTTATTTTATTTTCATACCTGTTATCACTCTGCAAGTTCCCTGTTAGCATAGAATCACTATGGGTTGAAATGATACATACCCGAACGATCTGTAGAATAGGAGAAAATCGTTATGGGTTGAAATGATAAACCCAAGCGATTTTCATTGAATTGAATTTGGGATTTCGGGTTGAAAAGATATATACCCGAATATGTTTAAATTGTGGATTGAAATGATAAATATCCGTATCACTTGACCATAGGATAGAAAATTATATACAGGCACCGTTGGTCTATATATAAACGTTTTGAAAATGATTTCTATGGTTTTGAAAGAAAAATATGGTTTTGATAAATATTGATTTTTAAGATTTATTAAAGTTGATTTAATAAAGTTGATAAATAATATGTTAAGTATTTATTTAATTCTATATTTTCAAATATAGAATTTAAAATGATTTGAAATTAATTGAAATTATAGTTATTTAAGAATTATACTAAAATAAGTTAGATTTGAAAGGTATTGAATTTGAAATTTAAAGAATTGATTTACAACTTGAAATTTGAAAAGGGTGACTTAAATGGATATTCCAAATGTATAAATATTTAAATGAGATATTTGTTTATTTAAATTGTAAATTGAAATTGAATTCAAATGTTATGGAAATGTTAAGTTAATATTTTAAAACTAAATAATTGTAATGTGAATCTGATATGTATATAAATTTAGTGAATTTAGTTTTGAAATGTTGAATATTTAAAGCCTTGAAATATATTCAAATTGAAATGACTTATTTTATGGTTCAGATATGTATTTGAAATCGATAAATTGAAATGGTATATTTAGAAGCTGAATCGAGTTGAAACTAATGATTTGAGATTTGATTAAATTAAATTTTTGGAATTCGAGTTAATTTGAATCGATTTGTGAAATTTGAGGAAATTAATTTATTTTATAACGAAATTTTAATATCTAAACTGTTTAAAAGAAAAGTGATATGATTTCCAAAATACTATGATTTCCAGACTATGATTTTGAAAGTATTATAACTTTGGAAAGTAATATGATTTTAAAAATGGATATATTTGAAGTGAAATGATATCGTATTAAATTTGGGTTTTGAAATGATATATTTTGGTTTTGAAGTATAAACTATTGTGAAATGACCACGGTGTTATAATAACGATTGGTTGGCAAAGAGACCGGGATCGGATATGGACATACTCTCTGTCTTACCGAAAACCACTTTGACAACCGTGTACGCGGTGGAGATTCCAGAATGAAGTAGGATGGTGGCGACGTTCTTAAGGTATGTTACGTGGACCCAACTCCCGTGAGTTGGCAATAAGGTGGCTAAAACAGGAGCGATCTCGGACCAGTGAGGTAGCACCTCTTCTCGGACGCATTTCTTCGATTTATACTCTCACTTGTGATTTGACTAGATGGCCATCCTCCGATTTGGGAATGTTGTTCGAGGTGGAACGGTAGTGGCTGCTATGCGTATCCATCAGTCCGTGTGCGTAATTGGTATATCTACCCTGGCATTGCCTAGTTGTGCCGTGTCACCTACCATATCGAGCTTTACTACGATTATGATTTTAAGATCCGACCGCGTTAAGGTTCTCCATCCCCTTAACGCTATTTTCCGATATGATTATACTTTACTTATTTAGACACTACTGTATATAGCGTATATTACTACATAGTAAATAGTTTAACGGATCCTTAGGGGATGGTTATCCCAAACATCCTTTAAGTTACTTGTATTTCAGTTGATATTTCACTTGAGTTGGATTTATTAATATAAGAATGTTAATCCTGACTCGAGTGTTTTGTGTTTTGCTTTACGCTTGGGTCAGACTGAGTGATACAGCATTTGGGACTCACCTTTGGAGTTGGAGCTTCGCTTGGAGATCCAGCTATCTATCGATCCTGCTTTCAGTTATTCCGTTGATTCCAGTGATGTATTCAGATCTGGTATTTGATTATTGTATTGAGACATCTATTGTATTCGAGACCTCTGTTGTATCTTGTTTAACTCTGTTATATACATATAGTAGCTTCATGAACTACTATCCTTTTGTTTCCGCTGCATTATTGTTATATTACTCTGTGTCTGTGATCTGTAATTATTTTATTTACTGTATATACTGAGTTTTGCCAAATTTTAATTACAACGCGATATTTTGAGCAATTCAACTCCGGCATGAGTGTCTACCTATACACTTATAATGGATGCGAATGGTTGAAAATATCGGGTCGTTACATGTGGTATCAGAGCCAGGTTTTAGGCAAACTCAGCATATAGAGTAAATTAAATTACAGAATCACTTTCGTTCGAGCTTGAATTCCTTCTTCTTTGACTCGGTTCCTTTGAATTTTTGGACGTTCACTTCGGTTCCAAAGTTCATTCGTGTCTCTCCTATTCGTGTTTACTTAATTTTGGAGCACCCCATAACTCCATTTTTAATGATATCTATAATAGATCGGCGGTCTCGCCAATCTTCAAATAATCTGTACTGGGGTGAAACTCCTTTACAATCGGTATTGATTCACCGGAGATTTCTGTATCATTGGTTTACGATGCTGCTATCTTATGCTATTCCCGAATTCTATCTCGAGTAATCGAATGTCGATTTGTTTCAGAATCCTACATCGATCTTGTCTATGAAGTCACGGTTGACCCGGTTAAGGTTGCCCGCGATTTATACAACTTTATCCATCCTCCTGTTTGAAATGCAATCATCTAACCTTCGTTTCGAGCCTATCTATTTTAGATTATAATTCTCTTTGATTAGAATCCCTCTATATTTGGATCTCTATCCTTTTGTTGGAATACAATTCTAGAATCATCGTGTAAGGGAGTGTATTTGTAATTAATATAAAATAGTTTAGGTTTATATTGTGTTGTTTGAGTTGTTGATGTTGATTTGGGTTTTCGATCGATTCGTCTGATCAACGCTATCGATAGGATTTCCAAAACACTTGAACAGAACAAACTGACACAATATAATTTTCAAATTTGATAAATGAAATAAATTGGTATGATTATATTAAATATATAAGAAAAATTTTCTGGAATTAAAAGTTAAATAATTTGGTTGTTGAAAATGATAATATTTGATTTTGATGTTATTGTTTTGTAAGTCATTGACTATTGAAAAATGACTATTGGTTATAAATTTATTTGAAATTGAAATGAATTTAAATTGAGAATTTAAGAATTAAAATTCTGGTGATTTCAAACTTTGTTTTAAGTCTTAAAATGTATATTAGTTAAAGTATTTTCGAATAAAATGGTTTTTCAAAGAATTTTAAAATGTTGAAATCTGTGCTCTTCTCTTTGTCGCTGGAAAATAATTTCGGTGATGACGGCCGCATCATCGACATTCATTTTCGAGTTTCGAAGTGGAGAAACTATCCTGTAGCTTTGCTACGGTTTTGTTTTGAAAAAAAAAATATATACTTTTGATTTGAATTTCTTCAATATAATTTGATTTATATATATAGGTATCTCATTTTAAAATTTAATTAAATTTGATATAAATATATTATATATATCTCTAAATTGTTTGAAGTAAATCGGAGATTTAAATTCTTAAATTTTAGATTAAAGACGATTTCAATTATAAACTAAAGTCAAAATTCTTGGATAAATAGTTAACTGGGAATAACTGAATTGTATAATCTTATTTGTATAATACTCAATTACATCTCAACATAACTTACCTAAAATTTTCAGAAGTTAAAAATGTAATTGGATAATATACAATATAAAATGAATTTATAAGTAAATTTTGAGTGGTTATAATAAATGTTATACACTTAAAATTTAGTTATAAATATCAATTGAAATAAATAGAATTATAAGTTAAGTGGATAATAAGATGAGACAAATAAATTTGTTTTGAAAGAATTAATAAAAATTGAAATTAGATTAACCAATGGAAATACCTTGAATTTAAAAATCAATTATTGAATATAAATTGATTTAAACTGAAATTATATGGTTTAAATTAATTTATATGGTTTAAATATATATGATAAGGACATATTAAGTGGAATAAAACTTAATAATAATTTGGAATATAAGAAGTAAGTTTGTTGAATAAAACATGTGTATAATAAATGATTATACAAATTTGATGATTTAGAAATTGTTAATTGAGGATGACTAGACAATAAGGTAATGAATTCAGAAATAGATGAATTGATTTAACTAAAGTGAACTCAGTGGGTTAAATCAAAATTTCTAAATATTAATTAGTTTAATTTGAAATTATATGGTTTTAATTAATTGTCTTATCTTGTCTTTTAATCTAATTTCTTTCTGGTTGTTTCTATTCTCCTACCTTCTTCCTTTTCGGGGACGAAAAGTTTTGAGTGGGGGAGAGTGTAACGACCCGCAAATCTCAGTTGTTTTATTTATTTAATTAATTGAATTTGTGTGAAATTTTAAACAGTAAAATTTTGAAATATAAATTTGATATTTGGAATGCGTCTAATTAAACATAGCAACTGGTAAATTTTCGTCCGAAAATATGAAAATTTATTTCGCGCGTAAATTTACTTCAATTTAATCAGTTAAAAATAGGTGATAATAAAATGTTTTCCAAACCTAAATATTTTTACATGGAAAATTTGTAAATCATCTTCTGAGTAAGACATCATCTTTCGTTTCGTCAAATTTGGACATCTATTGCTCCGTCGATCTTATTTTCGGCAAAATAGCAGCATTTCGTACCGATATCGATTTTTGATCGGATGATCGTACCACCAATATCTGTGTACCGTTTTAATCGTCTCATCGTGCTGATCTCCACGGTATATTCAACTCTGCAATTTGAGATCCGGTACGCGTCGAAAAGAATAAACAGTCCACCGTAACGGTACCGAATTTTGACTTTACATTTTTCCCTTAGGCTTCAAATCTATAACGTGCAGCCCAACAACAATTAATTGGTTTAATAAATTTCCAAAAATCAAGGGGTGACCAATTATATTCCTACTGTTTAGTACTGTGGACCTGCTCTTTCGTTGTAATTATATTTTTTCGTTGCCTTCTTTCTACAAAAGTAGACAGCTGTTCATTTTCTATTGTTCAAATCTTCATTTCTCAAAAGCATTCTCTGTGGCTTTTGTTTCAAATCTCGTGAGCAGTGCAAAAAGGTAAGCACATGCTTCTCCTTTTATTTTTTTTATTTTTGTCTAGGCTGTTTGCTGTTTGTTCATACCTTCTCCTTGAACCATGCTTTGCCACCTCCTAACTTATATTCTTAGACCATCACCGAAACCGCTCCAGACCACCATGATCGAAGCCAACCACCCAGCCGAGCCCTGCCATTCGCCACCGCACCATGCGCCACCACCCCAGGCCGAGATTCCCACATCTCCAACCCATGCCGTGCTCCGCCCTACGAACCAACGCCACCTATCCCATTCACACTGCCACCACCACGAGAAACCCACGCCTCCACCAGGCCGTGACCGTGCCAACCCCACACCGAAACTCCTCCAACCCCATGCCGTGACAGCCACCACTTCATACCATCACCGAGCCTCCGACCTAGGCCACCCCAGCCTACCACCACCGATCCAGACCGAACCCCACAGCACCACCTCCATGCCAGACCATCACCGAGCCTCCCTGCATTGAATCTAGAGCAGTGAGCATTTTGCCGTTGCCACTTTTGTTTTAAAGTCATTTTCTATGGTAAAGAAGTTTACAAAATTTTTTATTTTATATGTCAGTATATACGTTTTTAACAGAGCAGATTTCCTATATTTTTGTTTGAAAAACTTACAATATAATTTTGTTTGTATATTTAGTTTATATTTGAGTCTAGTTTAAGTCGCATACCGTATGTTATATTTAGTGTTGCTATAAATTCTCTTCTAACAACATATTTTATATACTGTATGTCTATACAAGCTTATTTTATAATATAGTATATTTGTTCTATAGTATGTTAAACATTTCATGTCGAAATTTATAAAACTGGGTTCAGTTTTGGATATATGGCCTTATATATATATTTTGTACACCTATACATAGAGTCAGTTTCTAAAAGTTTTCTAATATAGTGTATATGTTACTATATATAGACTTATAACATGTTATCATAGGTAGTATACTTATTTACAGGGATATACATATGTTAGCTATTTTATAAAGTGGTGTACGTGTGGTTTTATACGTGATAATTGCATACGTATAGTTTACTGCAGTTTTGTATATTTGGATTCATCGTCCTACTGTAATAAACATAGATAGATTTTATGTTATACAATACGTTTAACAAGGGTTGTATATTAGTTTGCATATAAAATTAATTTGGTGTTTACCCACATATATATACACTGGTAGTTCATAGATATAAGCATCTGACTTTATATTTTCAACTTTCAGTTTAGGCTGTTGTTTCGTCTTATATATATATTAGGTTATATATGATGTGTTGTGTTATAGAAAAATCTATAGGAATTATGCGTAACTTGGTTGTCGTGTATATAGTGTATGTAAGTATATATTTAAATGTTGGATTTATAATATTATATGTTTAAAATTTTGTTTATAGGTATATAAATAACGTGTTTAATATTGTTGAAAACATTTTTGTAGATGTTGGACTTTATAAATATTTGATTTTGATATACATATTTAATTAAATTTAAATAAAAAAAAATAGTGTGTTTGAATTTAAATCATGATATAGTCATATATGTTTGTTCATTTATACCCTTGAACTTATCAATCCAATTCTGATTTGACATCGTCAATTCCGATCTATCAGCTTTGTCCGTCCAACTTCGTGCCAATCTAGCTTTGATTTGGGGTTTGTGTTTGGATTCGTAACTCATCTCATCCTGTTCGTCTCTAACCACGGAAGGTGAGCAACCACTCACGATTAATGTTTTTATATTTATTAAATTTGATTTCAATTGAAATGTCAATTGAAATATGCTGATGTTAGTTGTTTACATTGTTATATATATCATCTTCTATATCTGTTCACCTGTGACATCTGACACCATTATCTGTTATTTATTATTGTCGATATATGCCTGTTACTGTTGTTATTTTATTTTCATACCTGTTATCACTCTGCAAGTTCCCTGTTAGCATAGAATCACTATGGGTTGAAATGATACATACCCGAACGATCTGTAGAATAGGAGAAAATCGTTATGGGTTGAAATGATAAACCCAAGCGATTTTCATTGAATTGAATTTGGGATTTCGGGTTGAAAAGATATATACCCGAATATGTTTAAATTGTGGATTGAAATGATAAATATCCGTATCACTTGACCATAGGATAGAAAATTATATACAGGCACCGTTGGTCTATATATAAACGTTTTGAAAATGATTTCTATGGTTTTGAAAGAAAAATATGGTTTTGATAAATATTGATTTTTAAGATTTATTAAAGTTGATTTAATAAAGTTGATAAATAATATGTTAAGTATTTATTTAATTCTATATTTTCAAATATAGAATTTAAAATGATTTGAAATTAATTGAAATTATAGTTATTTAAGAATTATACTAAAATAAGTTAGATTTGAAAGGTATTGAATTTGAAATTTAAAGAATTGATTTACAACTTGAAATTTGAAAAGGGTGACTTAAATGGATATTCCAAATGTATAAATATTTAAATGAGATATTTGTTTATTTAAATTGTAAATTGAAATTGAATTCAAATGTTATGGAAATGTTAAGTTAATATTTTAAAACTAAATAATTGTAATGTGAATCTGATATGTATATAAATTTAGTGAATTTAGTTTTGAAATGTTGAATATTTAAAGCCTTGAAATATATTCAAATTGAAATGACTTATTTTATGGTTCAGATATGTATTTGAAATCGATAAATTGAAATGGTATATTTAGAAGCTGAATCGAGTTGAAACTAATGATTTGAGATTTGATTAAATTAAATTTTTGGAATTCGAGTTAATTTGAATCGATTTGTGAAATTTGAGGAAATTAATTTATTTTATAACGAAATTTTAATATCTAAACTGTTTAAAAGAAAAGTGATATGATTTCCAAAATACTATGATTTCTAGACTATGATTTTGAAAGTATTATAACTTTGGAAAGTAATATGATTTTAAAAATGGATATATTTGAAGTGAAATGATATCGTATTAAATTTGGGTTTTGAAATGATATATTTTGGTTTTGAAGTATAAACTATTGTGAAATGACCACGGTGTTATAATAACGATTGGTTGGCAAAGAGACCGGGATCGGATATGGACATACTCTCTGTCTTACCGAAAACCACTTTGACAACCGTGTACGCGGTGGAGATTCCAGAATGAAGTAGGATGGTGGCGACGTTCTTAAGGTATGTTACGTGGACCCAACTCCCGTGAGTTGGCAATAAGGTGGCTAAAACAGGAGCGATCTCGGACCAGTGAGGTAGCACCTCTTCTCGGACGCATTTCTTCGATTTATACTCTCACTTGTGATTTGACTAGATGGCCATCCTCCGATTTGGGAATGTTGTTCGAGGTGGAACGGTAGTGGCTGCTATGCGTATCCATCAGTCCGTGTGCGTAATTGGTATATCTACCCTGGCATTGCCTAGTTGTGCCGTGTCACCTACCATATCGAGCTTTACTACGATTATGATTTTAAGATCCGACCGCGTTAAGGTTCTCCATCCCCTTAACGCTATTTTCCGATATGATTATACTTTACTTATTTAGACACTACTGTATATAGCGTATATTACTACATAGTAAATAGTTTAACGGATCCTTAGGGGATGGTTATCCCAAACATCCTTTAAGTTACTTGTATTTCAGTTGATATTTCACTTGAGTTGGATTTATTAATATAAGAATGTTAATCCCGACTCGAGTGTTTTGTGTTTTGCTTTACGCTCGGGTCAGACTGAGTGATACAGCATTTGGGACTCACCTTTGGAGTTGGAGCTTCGCTTGGAGATCCAGCTATCTATCGATCCTGCTTTCAGTTATTCCGTTGATTCCAGTGATGTATTCAGATCTGGTATTTGATTATTGTATTGAGACATCTATTGTATTCGAGACCTCTGTTGTATCTTGTTTAACTCTGTTATATACATATAGTAGCTTCATGAACTACTATCCTTTTGTTTCCGCTGCATTATTGTTATATTACTCTGTGTCTGTGATCTGTAATTATTTTATTTACTGTATATACTGAGTTTTGCCAAATTTTAATTACAACGCGGTATTTTGAGCAATTCAACTCCGGCATGAGTGTCTACCTATACACTTATAATGGATGCGAATGGTTGAAAATATCGGGTCGTTACACCGATCGTCACCGATCTTCCCGAGGATCCCCGATTCGCAACAAACCACATAGATAATAATAATGCAGTAACCACAGAGGTTAAGTATCTGGGCTCCATACCATGATACCACCTTTATCCAGAAGGAATGACATACACTAAGGGGCGCTACTCCCTAGAACCTTGCTGCATCCTTCCTGTTTCGACCATTTCCGGGGTGTGAGGCTCGACGAAGTCTCGTCCACAAAGCTACGCTTTCTACAAAAAGCCCTGCTTCGGGTCAAACAAAATGATCAACCTATGATCACAAAGATATAAGATCAAACAAATGATCATATCACAAATGACCAAACACTGATCATTTCACAGCAACACTCAGTATGCCACGTTACCAAATTGGGATATATCGCTGATAAATTTCAACTACATAACCTCTAAGCTCGTACGTCTCAGAGAAGGGTGTTAAGCTAAGAGAATAAATTCTCCGCCACCAACAGAAATGTATTTGAAAGAAATCAGCTCAATATCTCAAATTGTAACGTCAGACACACAATCCATACAAGTCTGTTCCGGGATCGAACAGAACCGAAGGCACTTCTCACGAAGCCCTTGCACATCCGGATAATTTCAATCACGTCAGGACTTCCCGTTACTAAGGGTGATAAAACCTCTAAATCGAAGATCAGTCGATGTAGAGTAACTCGACAGTAATCCTTCCGTTTTCAAAAATATCCGGTCTTCAACACCGGTCTTCAAATGCGATTCATAACGACGTATCACATATTCGGAATGGGTTATACGACCCCATGGTCCTTTCCCGGTTAACCCGAATAGTGAGCGCTTATTTAAAAATAAGTGTGGCATTCAAATTCATTCAATCACAACAAATACCTACTCAAGGTAATTATTGATAGTCGGTTATTTAACTATCAATAAAGATGCGCAACATCATCAGATTCCAAATAATTTTCCAAATTATTCTTATCTTCCAAAATATCTTTTACTAGATATAAAATTTCCACACTTCAAAATAAATCAATATTTATTTTCAAACAACTTCGCTTTCTTTTATAAATTCCGTATCGAATTTATACTTTCGAATATCTACTGATATTCGATTTTCAAATCGTTTTCAAATATTCAATTTCAGTTTATCTTTAAGAAGATAAATTCTCAAACGTTTCATTTCATATTGGAAAAGCATTTCCATACTTATTAAATAATAAGTATTTCACAAATCATTTATTTTCAACACTTGGAAAATATTCTATATACTTAAATCAAATTAAGTATAATTTCATTCTTTAAGAAAATCATTTACTTTGACAACATTTATTTGAGTCAAAACGAATGTTACGTAAAACATCGTTACGACGACTCAAAATCACTAGTATAGGGATTCGAAATTTAGATAGATATATAAATCCCAATACTACATTAAAACATTTCCTTTCGAAAATCATTTACTATAACAACAGTGTTATAGTCCACCATTTCCTTATTCCTCGAAAACGTCTATTTCAACAATAAATGTTGAAATCTATGATTTCGATAGTTCACACGTTTTAAAACATCTTTTAAAACAATTAACTTCCTTTATAATATCGCTTTCCCAAACATAACCATTTTTTTCAATAATATATTCACTGTCCAAAATCGTGAATATACTTCAATAACCAAATTTCGATCTTTCCTACACATTTATCTCAAGGATTACCCACTGTCCAAAATCGTGGATAAAATCCCCTTTAACTTTTTTAATTTATCGAATCCAATTGATTTCGAATTTATAAAACAACGTTTATAAATTCTATTTCTATTTTCTAACGACTTCAATTTAATAAATCTTCTTTATTAATAATTCGATCAATATCCCATTTAAAGGCAAAAATCCAATTTATAAGTTAATTTCTTATAATCATTCATCCTACAACTTCATACTTTATAAATCTATAAATTTCATATCTTTACAATTTATAATTCTATACATTTCATATCTTCACATTTTATATCACTTATAAAACTCATTTTAAAATTCCAATAACTTTAATTGATAAATATCAATTTTGATACATCTTTTATATACATTGGTTTAATAATTCAAAAATCTCAACTTAAACCATTTTATAAATTTCTTAACTCTTTATTTCAAAAGAAATTACTTTTTGGTTAAAATTCACAAAATCTTAACTTTTATAACTTTAAAGTTTTAACGTTTATCTATTTAAAGTAAATCAATTCAACAATTTAAATAAACGTATATTTTCAAAGATCACTTTTAAAAATTTCACTTTTAAAATCAACATCGTTATTTTTAAATTTCAAAACTTGAATCCGATGATGCTACAGCACCAATTGGTCAATCACAACACAACATCATATATCAACATATGATAACAGAATATACATCAATCCCGTAAATAAATAACTACTGGTGAGGAATCCAGTTGGATCCCTCCAACCTGTTTCCCTGCATCCAAAGACGTTAGCACAATACCAATTCCGCTCCAGTACGGAATTATCGCGGTATATAGGTTTTTATAAATCCGCTTACTAACGGCGCAATAGGGTCTCATCCGCTATACGAGGCGGGAAATCATCAATCCAATATATACATATGCCAATATGTATATACTGCTATATATATAGATATATCCTATCATATCTAATAGCACATTCAATAGCAATCAACACAATCAATAAATAACTGAAAATTCCACTTTCATTTTTTTGAGTGAGAAAAATCTCACCTTAGCTTTTATTTCCGTTTGCCATTCACTTTAATCCTGATTTGGTTTTCCCGGTTCGACCTTGTATAAACAATTATACGATTTATTAATATTCGAACCAATCATCAACAATAAATTTCCCATTCAATAAATTTAATTTGCCAGTGATTTAATTTTAAACCAATTTCTTTCTATAACTTCTATATTAAATCTAACAAATTTAATTATTGATGATTTATTTTTTTACAAACAAATAAAATATTTTAAACTGATTCCCTCTTTAAAATTCTTCTTTTAAACTACATATATTTTTAACCATTACCTATAGCTGTTTAACCTGACTTTACCATAAAAATTATTACAAAATATTTTTTCAATCTATATAAATTTTAATTAAAAGGAAATTATCTCATCTTACTGCTCTAGATCGAACTCACACTCACGGCACTCTCGCGTGCCCCAAATCGATCATTTCTGCCATCGCCATCGCGATGCTCATCACCTGAGCACTGCACGCCGACACCCCCCAGGCTTCCACCACCACGCCGATGCTTCCACGCCTCAATTTGCCACGCGATTCCCAATCTCACAAACCCAACACCAATGTCGCGAGACCCCACCAATCCAACATCGACGAACTGCCCCATCGCGACATCCATTCATCGAACTCGCGAAACCATGCTGCCCAGATAATCGCGCCTCCGCCCTTGTGAAATCCCCAGCCTCCTACTGCCATTGCCACGAATCGACTGTCACCGTCAGCCTCGTGTTCGACCTCGCGACCTCGAGACGAACCCCCAAATCGCCATCGACCTAGACGAGCGCCTCCCCTCGCTGCCTGCTTGAACGCGAATGCCAACCCCCCCTTCGATTTAAATGTCGTGGCCACCCTTTTATTTACTTCTGTAGATTTGATTTCGAATTTAAGAAATGGGTTCGACTGTTTTGATTTGTACAGAGGGAAGGAAATCGAGATTTTCATTTTAACTAGCTCGCCATTTTTTTATTTCGTTTGATTTTCTTTCCGATTGAACGAGAGGAGGGAGGGGACGAGTGATGATTTTTAAAAAGGTAAAGAGCCATGCTTACACGATTTCGTTCCCGTGATACTCGGCGTGGTCTCTGGCGTGAGATAAGGGGAAAACGTGTGTGTGTTGACTAATTTTAAATTTTAAATTTAAATTGATTTCGGTTTAAGTTCAACACGTTTATGTGTCGTGTGCTCACATAACACTTCCAATCAATACGAAATTTGAAATCCGGTAATAATTCAATATTACGGACCCAATGGAACTGGTTTCGTCGAATTCCGAGACTGTGCCCCGGAACGCTACTTTTAAATATCGACTGAACGATATAAATTTCAAACTGAACAATTCAATTTCAAGTTCGATTCTGAAGCTTCTATCATCTTCAGTATTATCAATATGAAGTATAAAAGTTTCCGAAATATTTTTCTTCGGCTTAAAATTGAAGATTCAAATTTTTATCCAGTTTCAATAGATTAAATTCTATAATTTAATCGTCAATTTCAAAGTTATACCGGGGATTCAAATTAAATCATCGTTCAAATATTTAAAATTAATTAAATATTCTCAATTTAATTTGGTCAAAATTCTGGGTCGTTACAGATATTTTTGGAATTAATGTAAGACTTGTAATTGAAAGAAATGATTTGACGAATTTAATTTAATTCAAAATTGTAAGTTTTGTTTTAATGAAGTTGAACTCAAGAAATTGATTTAATGAATTGGAAATTAATAGAATTGATTTGAATGATAAATTTACTTAACGAATATTGAATAAAATTGATAAATGAAGTTAAACTGATTTGAATGTTAAATTAAATTGATTTAAATGATTTCGGAATGAATCTTATATACGAATTTAAATTGATATTTGAATTGTTTAAATAAAGATCGAAAGTGAATTATAAGATTTCGAAATTATAAATTTGGAAGTTTGAACGTAAATTTTGGAAATGGGTTTAGAAAGACAAATGAAATGTTGATTTACGAACTCTAATTGAATTGAAATTGATTTGGTTTTTGAAATATATAAATGACCAATCGGTGTAATAATTACGAAAGTTATTAAAGAGATCGAAATTCGGTTATGGATATACTCTCTATCTAAACCGAAAACCACTTTAATAACTATACGCGGAGTGGTGATCCAGAATGAAGTGGTTGGAATGATGTACGTTGATGACTGAAGAAAGAGAATGATAATGGATAGCCTTGACACTTGTGTCAAATTGGAAATGACTAAAACAGGAGCTGTGCCGGGCCAATGGAGGATTAGCTACCTCAAGTGGACACACTTCTTCGAACTACTTATACTTGTTGTCGATTGGTGCACCCTTGATTTTGGGAGTGTTGTTTCACGGTGTTGCGGGCGCTGCGGCGTTGCGTTCTCACCAGTCCGGATCAGACGAACGGTAGTATCACTACCTTGGGTATTGCCTCATGTGCCTTGTCATACTCGTATTCCATTTATGCGCGACCACTACGATTTTGATTTGTACCTTTAGTATATGGATTGCCCTCTGGTGACTTCCGGTTTTGGGGAAACTACGGTCTTGTATATGCTTTTGGGAATAAAAATGTGTTAAGGGTGGAATGGGCCATGACTTAACACTATTTTGATATCTTTATATTACTGATAGACATTATCTACTTAGCGTATATTACTACCTAGTAGATAGTTTAACGGATCCTTAAAGGATGGTTATTCCAAACATCCTTTGAGTTACTTGTATTTCAATTGCTATTTCACTTGAGTTGGATTTATTAATATAAGAATGTTAATCCTGACTCGAGTGTCTTGTGTTTTGCTTTACGCTCGGGTCAGACTGAGTGTACCAGTATTCGAGACTCACCTTTGGAGTTAGAGCTTTGCTTGAAGATCCAGCCATCTATTCTGCTTTCAGTATCCGATGATTCCAGTGATGCATTCTGATTGTATCTGATGTATCGTGTTACTCTTCCGTTGTATCTGGTTTAACTCTGATGTATCGTATTACTCTTCTGTTGTAAACTCTGATGTATTTTATATATTCATATAGTAGCTTCATGAACTACTATCTCTTTTATTTCCGTTGCAATTATTACTCTGTGTCTGTGATCTGTGATTATTTATTTACTGTATATGTTCAGTTTTGCCAAATTTAAATTAACAACGCGGTATTTTGAGCAATTCAACTCCGGCATGAGTGTCTACCTATACACTTATAATGGATGCGAATGGTCCAAAATTCTGGGTCGTTACACTTTTTCTTTAGTTTTGCCTTTTGTTGCTTTTTAGAACTATTTTCATTATTTAACCTTGTACAGTCCCTTTTCATATGTCATGTCTTATCACATTCAAAGCACTTTAGAGTTGATGAGTTGTTATTTTTATAGTTACTTGACGCCATCTACGATTTTAAGTACTTTTTGAAACCTTTTGCAAGGTTGGCCAAATCATTATAATCAATATCTAAATCATCTTTCACCTAAAATGCAACTGATTTTTTTCTTTTCCTGTTGTTTCATTATCTATAAATTCACTTCATAGAACATGAGATTACCGATTAGCTCTTCAACTTTGAGTTAAGATATGCCATTTTCTTCTTCAATGGCTAGCACTTTCCTTTCCCACTCACTTATCAAAGAGTTTAATTTTTTTGAAACAATACCAAATCAGATATCGTTTCCCCTAATTCATGATTAAATGTGTAATACCTTGTAAACTTGAATACATATCGAAAATTGGTCCACTATCCTTCATTTTAAAGAGTTGTAATTGATTTTTTAACAAGGAAATCTTTTTAACTTTGTTCGTACCTTCATGTGTAATTTGCAAAGATTTCCAAATTTCATATGTAGACTTACATATGCTAAATCTATCAAATTCATTATTATTAATGCACAAATAAAATATTCACGACTTTAGATTTATTTTCGACTAGAGTAACTTGTTGAGTAGTCCATGTAATAAAATCAGTAGTTGGTGCTTCATACTTAGTTTGGGTCATGTTTCAGATAGCATAACTATTAACTTGCATGTATATTCTCATTCTTGTGGACCAAAATAATAGTTAGTGCTTGTGACAAAAGGTGGAGTGCAGTTGGTTGACCTTCTTAAAAAATAGTGAAACTTAATGCCATATAATTTTTCAAAAATGATGTTACTATTTTTGAAAAACCTTGCTCTAATACCAAATGAAAGTCAAGAGGCTGAGTTATTAGCTGGATATTTATACAATGTGATAGATTTATAATATAGTAGCTAATAATAATTAAATAAGCAAAATAAATGCAAACTAGGATTTTTATACTGGTTCGAACCCCGTCTACTTCCAATCCTAGAGCTCCTTTCTAGATTTTCACTTGAACACAAAACTCTCTCTTAACCCAAAGGAACAGGTTTACAACGACCCTGCCTGATCTTCTTGAACATGAATTCAGCTATACTTCAACGAAAAATATAGCAGATTTCTTCTTGTATCTACAATATACAATTAGTCTTCTCTTTCATTATAACAACCTATAACCCACGTTCGATAAGGGAAAAAATGAATGCTCAAGCGCAATAATAGGTTAAGGATCAAAGGAGTATTTTGGAATTTAAAGATTAGATTGATCGAAGTGGTTTTTAACATAAGACGGTAAGCAGCTTAGTCAGAGTATAAGTTAGAAATTGTAGAGTTAACCTTGCCACATGAATCTTCGCATTATTTGTAGTGAAGGAAGGATGTAGGAGTAGTGACACAATGCTTAATGAAAAGATTAGAAGTCATGAAGCTTTGGTGGAAGAGCAACAAATCAAAGATGATGGAAGTTGCTATTGTTTGATGAAGGGGTGTGATGAAAAATTGAGTAATCGGTGAGCCAATATGCTCATAATCGATTTACTGATTACATGTTAATCAGCTGACATATTATGAGTAATTAGTTAATCCATTATTTAGTGCACCTTTTAAAACAAAATAAAATGTATATATTATATTTTTAAACTCCTTTACAAAAATTAGTACAAAATATGTAACAACCCTAGATTTTTGCATATATTTTAAATTTAACTTTATTTTATTTTGAAATTATTTTTAAACTTGTTTTATCTCAAACATTTCATTTTATAATATAAATTTTTATTTTTATATGAATTATAATTTCAAACTAGTACAAATTGAATATTTTCCTAAAAAGTGGATTTCTGGTCAAACTTTGACTTTTAAGTTTTAAATGTAAATATTTAAATTCTTAAATTTTATCTTTTATTATGAAAATAGATTTAATAACATGAATACCGCTTTTCATTTCGTTGAAAATGGATTTAAATTGTGAAAGTTATACTGTTTTCAATATTGTGTGTATATTGAGTTATTTAACAATTTTCTTTATTTTTAATTTATATAAATGACATTTTATTTGATATATCTTACTCTAATTTGTATATTTAGGTTATATCATATATATTTTGACTTTTAAATATTTTTAAAGTGATTATAAAAATTTTCTAAAGCTTATTGAATTTATTTCTAATTTTTAAAGCCTAGTTTGCATTTTTAAGCTATTTTCTTAATTTATATTCTATTTAATTAAAATTTAATTATTTATTTCATTTCTGAGTTTTTATTTTTATTATCAGCTTTTATATGTATTTTTAAAACTACAAAAGAAATAATGGAAATTTGAATAGTTTGTGACTCTTTAGTTGCTTGAGACTCTTTGTTTTCCACCTTTTCATTTTCCCAACCCCACCTTTTCATTTTTGGCCGTGCATTACCTGATCATTTCAGCCACTCTTTCATTTTGTTTTCACGTACCAAATCAATTTTTCAAACTCAAAAGAAAATCACCGCTATTTCTGATCAAAGATTGGGTAAAACTTTCTTCTTCTTATCTTGTTTTTCTTGATTTTCTTATGTTGTTTTGCTCTTGTTCTCAATAGATTTGATCGGCTCCACCTACACTAGCACCTTGGCTGACTCCACCACCTCATACCCCGACCATCACCCCCTCCAGACCACCACTCCATCAGGCCGAGCACCCCATGGTAAGAGATCAACACCAAAAGTCACAAAACGTCACCTATATGCTCAATCAAGCCTAGTTTTGTTCCAACCACCTCCACCTTCCTTTTGCCACCACTTCCACCACCACCACCAGCCCAGATCTGACCACCACCCTCTGCCATAACATCCACCACCACCTGGGCCTCTGGCCATGACCCTAGAGCCTATGGCTGAACCCTATTTGTAGCATTAAGTTGTTGAATTTGCCTTGTAGTGTTGTTCTTTTGCACCTTTATATCTCCACACCAGAAACCAACCTAGGCCGACCCTATAGGGACCCAAACCAGACCCAAATCCATGCCTTGGCTGTGCTATTTCAGTTCATAACTTAAGTATGTGAAGTTGAGAAGAAGTGCAAAGCATTTGTCTTTGTTTTGGGCTTTGATTTCCAATGTTGTTTGGTGTTGTGTTGCTTTGGAACTTATATATTTTTATATTGTTTTGTTTAATGTATTCAAGGAAATTAAAATTTGGCTCTCCCATTCTCAAATCATATTCGAGTTGTCGTACCTTCGTAGTTTCTGTGTTGTGTGCTTTGGTTGCCATCTCCAGCTTAAACAAGTGAGTAAATTCTCACCAGACGATTTGTACTTATATAACTAGTAAACTGACACCATTTGAATCTGTAAAACCATATCACATGCTATATCTGCTATATTATGATCATATGATGCTTACCCCATTTATTACACATGTTATATCATCTATTACTGTTATATAATGTTATTCTGTTCATTTTTATCAGTTTATCACACTGCTAGTTCCCTGTAGATTAGGTTCACTATGGGTTGAAATGATACATACCCGAACGGACTTTAGAATAGGGAAAGATCGTTATGGGCTGAAATGATAAGCCTGAGCGACTTTTAATTAACTTTATTTACTTGGGATTGCGGGTTTGAAATGATAAAACCCAGATTTTCTTTGTAAACTACGGATTGAAATGATATATTATAGGTATCACTTGACCTAGGCTAGAAAATTATATACAGACCCGTGGTTTATATATTTTTTCTGAAATTTTTAAAATATTTTAAAAATATAAATATTATGATATTTTGATTTAAATTTTATTAAAATGATTTCTATAAAATTTTTGTGATTTTCTACAAATTCAATAAGTGAATTAAGTAAATGGTGAAGTAGAATTTGAAATATAAGTTAGTTTTGGAATTTATGATTTTGTTTATAAATGGAATTTATGTAAAGTAAGAATATATGACAAATTTTGATTTAAAAATGAATTTAATGATTTTATTAAGAAATAATGATTTCATAAAGTGTAAATGATTTTGTATAACTTCAAATATGAAATAAATGAATATTTAAGCTGAATTTCGAAATATAACTTAAATTTAATTTTTGTGAAATTTGTTTAAAAGTGAAATTAAATAAGTTATATTTTGGAAGTTTAAACTTAAGTGTTAAGTTAAACATTTTATTAAATAAATGAAAATTTAATTCTTGAATTTAAATAAGAAAATTGTTATTTAATTTGGATTTTTTATGGAAATTTGACTTTATAAAATCAAAAGAATAAGGGTATATAAATGATTGTTTAAAGTGTGAAAATATATGATTTTATAAGTTAAAATGATTTATATTAAAAGTTAATTATGTGTGAAATTGTAAATAAAACTCTGAATTTGATTTTACAGCATTTTTGAAATGTAATGTAAAGATATTACAGCATTGGAAAATGTTGTAGTTGTTTTAAATGAACCAAATAGCAAATTTGAACTAAGGGTTATTATAGCACTTTGTTAGTGCTATAGTTGTTAAATTTAACTAAAATTTTAATTGAAACTAAATTAAGATATTACAGCATTTTAAATGCCGTCTTTTGTTAATGAACTATTTTTAAACATAACATTTCGTAGCATTTTCTAAGTGCTGCAAAGTTGAATTTTCCTTGTTTAATAAATTCAAATGAATAAATGATCTTTGAAAAAGATTAAATTTTGGAAATTAAATATTTAATTATTAAATATAATGAATTGACTTTAAATGATTTAAATGGAATAGTTGATTTGGGAAATACAACTATTTTGAAATGTGATTAAATGGTATTTAAATTTAAATTAAATAAATGATGTTTTGAAATGATATTTTGATATTTTGAAATGAATTTGAAATGATATTAAATCTTGGAATGAATAATTGAAGTTTATATTAGTATGAAAAATATTTGGTTTACTTGTAATTTGAATCTATTTAAAAGATATTTGACTTATGAAATATAGGATAATAAAGCTTTGGAATTTATTTTATAATTTGAATAGTTATTTTGTGGATTAAATCTATATTTGAAATTTATAAGATTTGAAATGGTCTATGGAAATTTAATTGAAATAAATGATTGAATTGAATTGAAAGTTTGGAAATTGAATACTTGATTTGAAATATAATACTTACAATTTTAAATGAATTTAAATGAATTAATTTGTTGGAATATAAATTATTTAAAGGTGACTTGAAATGATAATAAATGAATGATATCTTTGAATTTAAAAGGGAGCTTAAAGTTGAATATTTGGATTTGAACTCAAATGATGATTTGAAATGAAGTTTTGAAAGGATATGATATTTTGATATATTAAATGATTTGAAATGAAATTTTGAAAGGATATGATATTTTGATATATTAAAATGATTTGAAATGAAATTTTGAAAGGATATGATATTTTGATATATTAAAATGATTTGAAATGAAGTTTTGGAAAGATATGATATTTGATATATTGAAATGATTTGAAATGAAATTTTGAAATGGTATGATATGCTAAATATATTGAAATGGTTTGGAATTGATTTAATCTTTATTTTGATAAAGATTTGGATTTGAAATGATATTCTATTTTGAAGTTTAAAATACTATTTTTAAATTTATAACCACGGGTTATAATAACGATTGGTTGTTAAAGAGACCGGGATTGGATATGGACATACTCTTTGTCGATACCGAAAACCACTTTGACAACTGTGTACGCGGTGGAGTTTCCAGAATGAAGTAGGATGGTGGCGACGATCCTAAGGTATATACGTGGACCCAACTCCCGTGAGTTGGCATAAGGTGGCTAAAACAGGAGCGATCGACGGGCCAAGGAGGTAGCACCTCTGATTGGACACACTTCTTCGATACCATTCTATTACTTGTGATTGATTTGGTGCGCACCCTTGATTTGGGAGTGTTGTTCGAGGTGGGCGGTAGTGGCTGCTATGCGTCACCACCAGTCCGGATGCGTAATTGGTATATCTGCCCTGGCATTGCCTTCTGTGCCGTGTCACCTACCATATCGAGCTTTACTACGATTTGTGATTTCTCCCGTAGCTTTGTGGAGTATCGAGGGTAGCCCCCATTTTGGGAGTATGCTAATACTGGATAGACTACTGGGACTATTACATGTTAAGGTGGAAAATGTAAAGCCTTAATGCTATTTAAAAGTATGTTTATTTTATATTAGACATTATTATAATAGCGAATATTACTACATAGTAGATAGTTTAACGGATCCTTAAAGAATGGGCGATCCCAAGCATTCTTTAAGTTACTTGTACCTTTATTACAGTTCACTTGAGTTGGTTTATATTGTATAAGTATGTATGTCCTGACTCGAGTGTTTGTATTTTTATTTACGGTCAGGTCAGCCTGAGTATTCACAGATTTGGATTCCACTTTCTGGAGATTGGAATCACTGGAGATTATCTGCTTATCTAGTTTTATCTATCTCAGTTCTGTTGTTCTATTCAGCTTGTACTTGGTTATCATATTGAGACTTCTATTGTATCTTATTTCACTCTGATATATTTACATAGTAGCTTCATGAACTACTATTCTTTTACTTCCGCTGCACTTCTTACCCTGTGTTTGTGATATGTGATTATTTATTTACTATATATTCTGAGATTTGCCAAATTTTATTTACAGCGCGGTATTTTGAGCAATTCAAGTCCGACATGTGAGGATGCGAATGGTTGAAAATATCGGGTCGTTGCAGTTGGTATCAGAGCTTTGGCTTCGAGGCAAAACTTAGAATGTATGGTAAATTTAGTTACAGAATCACTTTCATTCGAGCTTGAATCTAATCATTTTTATTTGATTTCCTTTGAACTTTGGAACGTTCCCTGCAGTTCCAAAATCCATTCTTGTCCCTCACTATTCATCTTCTTGTGATTCTGGAGTATCCCATAACTCCGCTTCGAATGAGATTTATAGTGAATTGGCGGTCTCGCCAATACTCTAATGACTTGTAAAAAGGGAAACTCCTTTACAATTAGCATCGATTCACCAGTGATTTATATCTATCCTTGGTTAAGATGCTAATATCTTTTGTTATTCCAAACTCTATCTCTTGAGATTGGATGTAGATTTACCCCAGAAAAAAAATACACATTTGATCTTATTCATTAAGTCATGATTGACCCGGTTAAGGTTGCCCGCGATTTATCTAAGCTTATCCATCTTCATATTTTGTTAATTAATCATCTTGTCTTTGTTTCCAAAATATCTCCAAACATTTTGAATTGTACTTGTAAATCTATGTTTGTTTTATATATTGTGTTGTTTGAGTTATTGATGTTGATTTGGGCTTCCGATCGATTCGTCTGATCAACGCTATCGATAGGATTTCTAAAACACTTTGACAGAACAAACTGACACAATATTATTTTAAAATTTGGTTAATGAAATAAATTTTGATATAAGTAAATATTATGGAACTTAATAAATTGATTTAAATTGATTATTTGAAATGATAATACTTGATTTATCATTCTATAAATGAATTTATAAATAGTTGTTTATAAATTTGATTTAGGAACTGAAATGAATTTAAATCAAGAATTTGAGAATTTAATTTCCGATGGTTTCAAACCTTGTGTTTAAAGTTTTAAAAGGATATATTATTTAAAGTATTTTTGAATAGAAATTTGTTTCCAAAGAATTTTAAAGTTTTAAAATTTTAGTGCTCTTTTCTTTGTCGCTGGAAAATAATTTCGGTGATGACCGCGGCATCATCGACGTTCATTTTCGAGTTTCGAAGTAAAGAGACCATTCTGTAGTCTTGCTACAGCTTTGTTTTGGGAAATTGATTGATTTGAATTTCTAAAATATGATTTGATTTATAATATATATAGATATATGATTTAAATTTGATTTGAAAAATTATGTACATAAATTTATTTATCTCTAAATGGTTTGAAAGGAATCGAAAATTTTATTCTTAAATTCTATCTTAAATAATAACTTCAAGTATAAAAAGAAAATAAAAATTTTGAATAAATATTCAAGCTTGAAATGATTGAATTAGAATGTTTATATTGTATATTAATTTTAGAAAGTTTTATTTGTATAATTCTCAATTGCATTCCAATATAACTTACCTTAATTTTTAGATGTTAACAATGTAATTGGATAATATACAATATAAAAAGATTTTATAAATAAAATTTGAGTGGTTATAATAAATATTATACGCTTAAATTTTAGTTATAAAAAGATTAACAGAGGTAAATAGACTAAAAGGTTAATTGAATAATTTACAATATAAATAATGGTAAGGGAATTAGGAATAAATTAAAAACAGTTATAATAAGTGTAAGTATATTTAACATAGGTGATAAAATATATTGAGAGGGATAAATTTAATTTTAATTAGGAATAAAGAGGAATTAAATTTATTAAGTACATTATGAGTATAATAAATAATGAATTTGCAAATCCATGATTTTTGAAATTGTTAGTTTAAGAAAATTAGATGATAAGATAATGAAATTAGAAATAGTTAAGATTTATTTAACTTGTGTAAAATTAATTATCAATTTAAGTTGAAATCTCCATGGTTTCAAACTTATTATCTTATTTTGTTTTTTTTCAAAAACTATCTTTGGGTGTTCTTATTTTTCCTTATCGTGCTACAAACTGGTATAGGTGTCTTTCTAGGACCTTTCTGTTTAGAAATCTTTCTATAATCTTTGATGATCTTTGGTACTCAATTGAATCTGAGCACTGCTTGCCATCCACAGACCGTCGGTCAAGCGGAAAAGGTGAATCAGATTTTAAAGGATCTTTTTCGTGCTTGTGTCCTTGATTTTGGGGGATCTTGGGAAGATCATCTCCGTCTAGTTAAACATAATTATAACCACAGTTATCAGGTATAATTTCAATCTTTTGTCATCTTGTCATAATCTCATTTCAATTTTATCTTTCCTGTGTTTTCCCGTACCTCATTCCTTTTCGGGGACGAAAAGTTTTGAGTGGGGGAGACTGTAATAACCCTAGATTTTTGCATATATTTTAAATTTGACTTTATTTTATTTTGAAATTATTGTTAAACTTTTTTTATCTCAAACATTTCATTTTATAATATAAATTTTTATTTTTATATGAATTATAATTTCAAACTGGTATAAATTGAATATTTTCCTGAAAAGTGGATTTCTGGTCAAACTTTGACTTTTAAATGTAAATATTTAAATTCTTAAATTTTATCTTTTATTATGAAAATAGATTTAATAACATGAATACGGCTTTTCGTTTCGTTAAAAATGGATTTAAATTGTGAAAGTTATATTGTTTTCAATATTGTGTGTATATTGAGTTATTTAACAATTTTCTTTATTTTTAATTTATATAAATGACATTTTATTTGATATATCTTACTCTAATTTGTATATTTAGGTTATATCATATATATTTTGACTTTTAAATATTTTTGAAGTGATTATAAAAATTTTCTAAAGCTTATTGAATTTATTTCTAATTTTTAAAGCATAGTTTGCATTTTTAAGCTATTTTCTTAATTTAAATTCTATTTAATTAAAATTTAATTATTTATTTTTTTATATTTATTTCATTTCTGAGTTTTTATTTTTATTATCAGCTTTTATATGTATTTTTAAAACTACAAAAGAAATAATGGAAATTTGAAAAGTTTGTGACTCTTTAGTTGCTTGAGACTCTTTGTTTTCCACCTTTTCATTTTCCCAACCCCACCTTTTCATTTTTGGCCGTGCATTACCTGATCATTTAAGCCACTCTTTCATTTTGTTTTCACGTACCAAATCACTTTTTCAAACTCAAAAAAAATCACGGCTATTTCTGATCAAAGATTGGGTAAAACTTTCTTCTTCTTATCTTGTTTTTCTTGATTTTCTTATGTTGTTTTGCTCTTGTTCTCAATAGATTTGATCGGCTCCACCTACACCAGCACCTTGGCAGACTCTAACACCTCATACCCCGACCATCACCCACTCCAAACCACCACTCCATCAGGCCGAGCACCCCATGGCAAGAGATCAACACCAAAAGTCACAAAACATCACCTATATGCTCAATCTAGCCTAGTTTTGTTCCAACCACCTCCACCTTCCTTTGCCACCACTTCCACCATCACCACCAGCCCAGATTTGACCACCACCCTCTACCACAACAGCCACCACCACCTAGACCTCTAGCCATGACCCTAGAGCCTATGGCCGAACCTTATTTTTAGCATTAAGTTGTTGAATTTGCCTTGTAGTGTTGTTCTTTTGCACCTTTATATCTCCACACCAGAAACCAACCTAGGCCGACCCTATAGGGACCCAAACTAGACCCAAATCCATGCCTTGGCTATGCTATTTCAGTTCATAACTGAAGTATGTTGTAACGACCCGTATTTTTAACGGATCGATAAGTTCGACAGAATCTGGAGTTTTAGCATTTTTGAGCCAACTCAGATTTTAGGCAATTTTTGGCTAAGTCCTAAGTCGTTCACGACTTAGCATAAGTCGTGAGTCGTATACGACTTAGGAGGTGGGAGTGTTGACACAGGGCTTGGAGTTAGGTCGTTAGACGACTTAAGGAAGACTAGTTGTTGGCTTTAGTTAGGTCGTAGGCGACCTAAGGTGTTAAGTCGCAACCGACTTAGTGGTTGAGTCGTATACTTACTAAGTCGTAAGTCGTAAGTCTAGTTGAGTCGTCTGACCAAGTAAGACGCGTGCGTGTTGAGTCGTAACCCAGTTAAGTCGTAGACGACTTAAGAGTTTAACCCGGTTATTTGATAAGTCGTAGACGACTTAGTAGTTGAGTCGTAGGAGGTGTTGACTTGCTAAGTCGTAACCCAGTCAAGTTAGTAAGTCGTAGGTTGTATCTTCTGATGAGTCGTACCTTCTGATGAGTCGTACCTTCTGATGAGTCGTACCTTCTGATGAGTCGTACCTTCTGATGAGTCGTACCTTCTGATGAGTCGTACCTTCTGATGAGTCGTACCTTCTGATGAGTCGTAGCTTGGTTAAGTCGTAGGGGGTGGTTGAGTCGTGGGGGCTTAAGTCATAAGTCGGAAACGACTTAGGAGATAGACTAGTCACGACTTAAGGGCAGTTTTCAGCTATAAATAGGAGGGGTTGTTCTCACTTTTTGGGATCCGGATTTTGAAGCGACGAAGTGCTGCCATTTTGAGAGCTCGACTTCTACACTTCTTCACTTCTTTTCTCCACTCTAATCTAGTGCTTCCATCCATCCAAATCGAAGATCAAGATTGAAGATCCAAGAGCTAAAAGTTGAAGATCTTCATCTTTTCAAGAGAGATTTCTTCGTTTGAGGCGGATTCGTGATAGATCAAGCTTGATCCTTTGCTGTCCAGATCTGAAGCGTGTTGATTTGGGTTTGTTTAGGTGATTTGGTGAGTGGTGATTATCTCTCACACGGACCCAAAGGAGTATATCGGATTGTTGGCTCGATTTGGTGTTAAAATAGAGATTTCCATGCATTTTCTTCATCCTATGTGTAGATCCATATAGATCCATTGTTCATGATGATGTTACATCCATTTTATCATATGTTAACCTATGCAAGTTCATTCATCAAGTTTGTAGAGATATAATCCATGTTTTCATGCTTATTGGACTTTCAACTCTTTAATTACGAAAATGCCATTATTGTTATAATTGTCTACTTAGATCATATTTGAATGCTTGATTGTTTGGATTGATGTTTGATTTGATTGATGGTTATGAACTAGATGATTGATGATTAGATTTAGACCGAAGACGATTCAAAAGCTAAGGGAAAGGCTCTTGAATTGGGAAAGCTGCTCGTGGCATATGTAGCGGGATGATGAAGCTCTTATGCATAGATTTGATGATGTGATGATGAGATGAGGCTTTGCGAGGATGTAATGAAGCGAGGCAATCATGTGATGAAGACTTGGTCTAATCCAGACGGGATCATTCCAAGCATGTTGATAACTCGGTGATATGATTCGAGTTGAGGATAATGAATGGATATGAGAATAGTCGTCGAGGAGGATGACTAGGAGGCTTGGATAGCATCGTTGTTGAAGGTTCTAGCATGCTCTAAGCAAGAGTACGTTTGGGCAGATTCGATAGTCCCAACGGCCAACTGTTGATGGTCGAGTACTCTGGGCAGATTCGATAGTCCTAGGCACGGGCTGCGACGACGTGCGGGAGTTATGTCTAGAACCGGGGTTTCCATTAGCCCTTGACGGACGGCTGAAAGAATGTGCCGGTCATTCAATTAACAGTGATATCGAAGCAACGATAACAGTGATAGCCAGAGTCATGGATGTTTGGTTGTATCGTCATTCGGACTCAAGAGCGGTATTTTCTGGGTGCTTATCTGATTTAGGCCTTGGTACTTGGAAAACATCGCCCTTGACTCGAGTGATAGTAGCTTTACTTTAAATTGTATGCTCTGCTATGTTTGCTTCTGCTTAGTGTGTGTCTGGGGGCTATCACTGTAGAATGAGGTTGGAGTGGGAGGGTTGTATTCCTATTCCTTTTTCCTTTATGCTCTTTTGGTATGTTGTTAGTTAATTTACTGCTCACTAAGACTGTTGTCTGACTCAAGGCTTTATGTTTTTAATTCTTATTGCCTTGGGCTGTTCGTCCATTTTGGGACCGGCAGACTAGGTAGCAGGTGACAGGTACTGTTCTCTTCTCACGATGGTGATATCGAAGACGAGCCGGAGGGTTGCATATTATCTTCTTATTATATGTACTGGATATTCCGCTGTTTTGTATTCTCTGAGAGATATGTAGTGAGGCTAGATGTATTGACTATGTGGATGCTTGTATTCAACTATTATGGAGTTTTATATGATGTCATTTTGTTCTGTAAAGCTTCACTATACATATGTTCTATTGTATTTTGTCCATGCGCTGTGAGTAATACGATAGATTCTGTTGTTTTAAATCTTACCTTGACAAACGTCCATGGTCGCCTGGCACACTTTACAGCGCTCTATCTTCAGATTCGGTGCAGGGGTCATGGGCGGTCGTCACATTTGGTATCAGAGCGAGGTTAATCGATTTTACCCAACGCTCGCTGAAGTAAACACGTATGAGAGACGTAATTGTATTTTGATGGATGAATACTATATATATAATATAGTAGCTTAGTAGAGTTTGAGTCATTTATGCAGTTGTTTCTCTAGATGTTCTAATCATTCCTTTTTATAGATATTGAGAATGAGTCGAAGAGGGAGACCAGCTGCTAGGGAAGGTCGTGCTACTGAAGAGACTGCTGATTATGCAGCCATGTTCGAAGCTATGATGACTTCGATCATGAGAAGGATACCAGTTCCGGGGGCAGCAGTTGATGTTGGAGTTCAAGTTCAAACTCCGAAACCAGTGGATTTTGCTAAGTTGTGCAAGGACTATACTGCTCTTGGAGGGGAGGTTTTCTTGGGAACAGAATCAACTTGTAACGACCCGGAAATTTCGAACCCGAAAATTCCAGATTGTTAGAAGAAAAAGAAAAGAGATAGAAGAAAAGAACAGAACAAGACACAGATTCTCACATTCGCAGCGGATCAAAATACAATATCAAATAATAATATCAGTTATACAAAGAAAACTGTATTTGTTAATTACATTTTTATACATCAGAGTTACAACATTCAATTATATACTAGACAGTTAGAATTAACATGTCTCTAACAATTATAATATATCACAGCGGAATATACTCCATACGTTACTGCCATCCAGCTCGCCTCTTGAGCTCTAGAACGTCCTTACCTGAAATCTGTAATACTCGGTCTGACCCGAGCATTACATCAAAGTAACACCCGGGTCAGGCTGGAAACCAGCGTGAGTAAACTCATCTAACATGAAATTTCAATTCATAGAACTTATTTAAACCCGGGTAACTCGTACTTTACTACAAGTAAACAACTCATATAATCAACACTTATTTTCACACAACAATATCTAAGTACCGTTACTTAGTTAAAATAGTCATGTTACTTAATTTATTCCATTCCAGCCTATTTGATTCCATAATCAAATATACAAAGAATTTATAGCAGATCACAAATCGAAGTGGTTTCGGATATTACTGATATCCGACCCCGGTCTCTTCGAATTCAAATGTTATCCTTTTTAAGCTAAGATGTTTAAGTTAAACAATTAAATTTAAATTCAGGATACCATATTCACATAGCAATTATATCATAGATAAATAACTTACAATATCATAATTCATTCGAAACATCTCATATCACAGAACATTACAATCACAGATCAGATATATCAAATAATCCAAGGCATTCAATATTACTCAATCATCCATAAGTAAGATTTATTTCACATAATTAATAATTAATTTAATTTAACTCATTAATTAATTAACTCTTAATTACTTACATTAATTAATTAACCTTTAATTACTTAATTATTCTTTAATTAATTACATTAATTAATTAACCTTTAATTAATCAATTTAATTAACTATCATTTAATTACTTACCTTAAGTAATTTTAATTACTTTTATTAATTAACTAATCTTTTAATTTATTTATATTAATTAATCATTACATTAAGTAATTAAATTCTCTAATTAATTACATAAATTAATTATCCTTTAACCATTAATTAACCCTTAATTACTCTCATTAATTAATTATACCATAATTAATTACTTTAAATTAATCACATTCATTAATCATCCTTAATTTATCACATTCATTAATTATTTATTAATTAATCACCTTAATTTATGTTGTTAAGTAATTAAATATCCTCTAATTACTTAATTAAATAATGCTTAATCACAATTTAATTATTTAATTAATTAATCTCTAATCAATTAATTAATAATCTCCAATTATCTAATTAATAACCCTTGATTTCAAATTAAATTAATCTTTAATTAATTAACTTAAAATTGCTACGTTAAAACACTCACAAACTCGAAACAATACCCGAGCCTAACATCATTTCCCCTGAGTACTCCTTCGAGTCATCCACTTTCCTTCTTTCTTCGAGTCAAACCCACAACGACTACGAGTCTGACCCGAGGAAACTTCATCTTCCCCGATTACCCAAAACATCACACATACACGGTGCACGTGCACCGATGAACCAACCACCTCCGACCAGCCTCGCGATCGCCCACACACCGATGACGACCACGCCGATGATTCCTGCAACTCAGATCGACAAGATCGCCAGGATATCAAAATCGAACAGCTCGAAACCACTGGAACCCAAACACTGATCGACAAATCCACCTCGTACCATCGCCTCCGACCACCTGAAACATTGCCACTGCGTCCAGACCCTCGTCGAAGACCCACGCTGCTTTTCCCCCACCTCCGATCGAGTTCATCACGATGACGTCGCCGCATTGGCCACGAATCCAACATCGACCCAGTTGGGGTTTTAAACCCTACTTCGCCACCGTCTCATCGCCACGATAATCTGAAAAAATCAAAGACCATTTTTCCCGAGCTCCTCGAGCAACAAGCTTGCTCCAGCAACGAAGTCGACATCCCCAGAACCCTCGATCGCCGGAAATTGATGAGTACCCAATTTCCGTTCAACTCGCAATTCCCACCCAAAAACTCATTTAAAAATATTGATATTACTACTAAAAATCATGGTTTTCTATAACAAATCAGATCATGGAAATGAACCAATAAATCTAGGTGTTCGAATTTTTCATACTTTTGAATTCTTACTGTGTTTTCAAATCTTACCAGGAGATTTTTAACTATTTACACTTGGAAATATTTTAAGGTTAAGATCATGTTGATTCAAACAATTTTTGTCTCAACATCAAATCCTGAAAAGGATTAAGAGATGAGGATTTCAATTTCTTAAATTGTTAAAGCCTGTAAGCTTTTAAACAGAGTAGTATATTCATATATACAGACCTACATCATTAGATCTTTAGATATACACACATGCAAACATGATTTACATCCATAACTTCAAGGATTATCATGTACATCAATATTTAAACCAGATTAAGTTTTAAAAATAGTAGTTTACTCATATGCATCAGTTTTCAACAGATTAAAGTAAAAACAGTTTACTCACAGTTTTTAGTTTGAACAGAGACTTACTTTTCATGTTCCAGTCAGGTATAATTGTTAACACACACTCATATATATACTTAAAATCATTTTTAAACAACATGCATAGCATAATTCAGATCATACTTATAAGGTCATTGCATACTAGTTCAAGATTTATCAAATTTTCCAAGTTTACTCACCTTATATCCTGGAATAGCTTTTTTTTTCTGACGATGATCTGAAACCTGATCTGTTAGATGTTGAAGATGATGTTTTATCTAGACTTGATTGTATTGATTTGCAACTTTGTTGTTTGAAGTTGAAAACTGCACTTGATTTACTGAGTTGAATATATACTTGTGTGATAATTTGAGAAAGTTTGATTTGTTGCTTTGATATTGAGATGGTCTATAGCTTTCAGGTTTTAAATGAATCCAAGTTTGTTTTCTGGTTTTTAACTTAACTTGCTGTTCAAAGAAAAACGAGAAAGGTAGGAGATGTGGTATTTATGTAGTCTTGAATTTATTTTTATTAATTATCTCAAAGTAAAAATAAAAGTGACACTTGTTAAATTTCATACTAGAATTATTACACTTGTTACTTTCCATGTTTAAAACACTTACATTTGTAAATTTTATGATAAAAATGTCTTTTATATAATTTATATGTCACATTATATTTAGCTTATATTTATGTATATGTTTTATTAATTTATCCTTATTAAATATATTTCCTTATATTAATATTTATATGATTACAAAGAATATTTTTTAAAACTAAATACAAATAAAATCATACATATATTATTTCCAAATCCAATTTATTTTTAAGATATTTATATTTGAATTTCAAATTCAAATCCAAATTAAATCCTTTTCATATATATATAAAATCAAACACTTATCTTATTTGTTTTGAAAAAATTCAGATATAAATATTTATTATCAGATTTATTTGTTCAATTTATAAATCAGTGTTTTCAATAGTTAAAATCAGATAATTATCCAATTTCCTGATGTCCAAAAATCCGGGTTATTACATTCCTTCCCCCTTTAAATCTTTTCGTCCTCGAAAAGGAACGAAGCCAGAGATTAAATTATACTGCTATTATCAGTTAAATTATTCTTTGATCATTTTCAACTATAAACTCTCTCACTAAGAATTTTTAAAACACTTTGAAATCTATATAATATTACCAAAATAGTTTTACAAAAATACTTTTTATACTCGATGTCTCAACAAGTCCATCTTTGTTCTTGCAGAAATTCGGTCATACGTTGATCAGACGTAGGACTGAAAATCTATAAGGACTTAGCAAACCCGTTTTCAACACCCAGTGAAAAATACTTGGAAAATAATTTATTGGAAATATCGAAAACGTTTTTGAAAATAGAGGAAATATCTTTGGTGAGAATGCTCTGGAAATCATCACTCCCATCCATGGTCGCAGTTAACCCGATGGTTACGTTGCCGTCCCGGCAAAATCCACAGATAACTGTAAGTCTCCGCGCTCCTCGATTACGCCATGGAACCCGCTACAGATCGCAGTTATACCCGGGCCTTACGTTGCTATCACAGCACAAACCCATATAACTGTAGGCATCAGCGCCACCGAATTTCGCTGCCAAATAATGAAACTTCTCCCACATAGGTCGCAGTCTACCGATATAAAATCAAACGTAGACAGTTGGCTCTCAGCGGCACACACGACTTTCGCTATGTTACCATAGTGTCACAGTCTACCGATATAAAATCAAACGTAGACAGTTGGCTCTCAGCGGCACACATGACTTTCGCTATGGTCTGCAGTAGATCGCAGTGACATCGAGTTACATTGTCGTCACAGAATAACCCAAATGCCTCTGTGGGCACCAGCCCCTCGACTTTCGCGACACAAATAATCCTCAGGAACTAGTTTTGTCCGGACTCCTCACAGGATCAACTTTAGAATCCCCCCTTGGGGTTCAAGGCAGTACCACCCAGTGGCACTCCTGAGAAGTTCATTTCAAGGGAGCGCCTTTTTCCCCAGAGCTATACTCAAAACATTTTATACTATATACTTATAGTATCTTCAAATCATACCCTTTATGATTTATCAAAATCTCCTTTACACAAAATCGATTACCAAAAATCGATAATTCTCAAACTAGGCTTTCCAAAATCCAAAATTGATTTCTCAAAAATCAAAAGCCCTTTCCAAAATCCATAGGTTCCCAAAACCTTTTCCAAAATCATTCTCATAAGATCCTTTATATATATATAGATATAGATATATATATACTTTAAATTTTTTGGATCATTTCAAACTTTGTATAAAACCTCTTTTATACTTCAAATATTTCAAAACCCTTTTCTTTTAGCAATAGATTCAACAAGGGAAGATTTACCTTATATAACAAGGATATATAACTTTATTTTATTCTAAATCAAATATTCACATTTGATAAATCTTTTATAAAGTTATTAACCATATTTCTTTTCAAAAACCATTTTACAGTTCTTATCCCCAATCTTCAATATCAATTTCATTCAAATCCGTACGATGCACACATACCATCCATACACAATATCAATCTGATCACTCAATCGATCACACAATTTCACTTCTGAACTAGTATCGTCCACCCGACTTCCTAGTGCGGACTCAGATCTGGTTTCTTGATCAGAAACCGTCATTCTCCTTGCATAGTCGTAGCCATGATAGATAATATCCAGAACCAATCAACAATCCATATACAGGTTCGCCGTCGAAAATCGAGCGAAAAATCCCAACTCGGATCGATAATACTATCTCGAAATTCTGTGCTCGAATCTGGATCAAATCACTATGCGAATAGAATAATATACGTATATCCTACGTATTTATCTTTATTGGTTATTAGCCAAATCAGTTTCCTTTTCTATTCATATTTCCTTTAATTCCATTCACTTATTCTCAATTGCTTCCATTTCCAATTGAGTTATTACTTCAATTACAAATAGTTTGAACTCTGACTTATTTAAATTTAAAAATAGCTTGAAAAGGTTTAAAATAGGTAAGTAGTTGAAAAATAGTTATTAGTTTGTAAAATAGCTGTAAAATAGTTAAGTAAGTATAAAATAGTTAGATAATTGCAAAATAATTTTTAAAATAGTAATTACATATAAGTAACTGAAAAATAGTAATCAGTTTATAAGACGGTTTCAAAATAGTTAAATAGTTCCAAAATAATTGTAAAATAAGTATAAGATAGTTTGGGGTTTAAGAAGAAAGATTGTATAGTAAATAGTTTGGAAAAATATATTTGTACTAAAACAATTTATTTTGAAAATAAACCAGAGTCAAACTGTTTAATTCTCATCAATTCAATTTAAATTTCCTCTTCCATTTAAATTGACTCAATACTTCAATTTCCATTGAATTTGATTCAATCCCAATTCAAGTTGAATTAATCTTAATTCCTTTCCAAATTCAAATCAAATTCCATTTGATTTTAAACATATTCATTTCAATTACAATTTCAAATTATTCAAACTAATTTATCATTTTAACTTATGCTTATCCATCTTAAATCATAATTCTAATTAATTCAAATCAAACTCAATTTGAACTAATTCTATTCAAATCTCAACTTAAAACCATCTTGAATTATATAAATTTGAGTTAAATATTTTAAATGTTGATTTAATCCTTTAAATCAAATTAACCTTTACTTTAAAATCAAATCAACCTTTATTATTATTATTTAACAACTTAAATTTTTAAACCATTTAATTCCGAATCCAAATTTCAAAATTCCATTTAAAAAAAATTATCTTTACTTAACTTATTTCAAAGTTCAACTAAGAATTCAAAAACAATTTAATCTTCAGATTTTTAATTTATTATCCATTTTTAATTTCCAGATCTCAAACCCATTTTGAGATTACTCATAACTCCCACTTAAAACCAACCATTTAACTACCCAAGTTAAATTTAAATTCCATTTTGAAATTTCCAATTCAAGTTATGCATTCAAACTTATTTAACTTTTTTCCAAGTTAAATTAAATTTACTTAATTCGGTCAACTTTACACAATTTGAATTCCCATTCAAATTTTAAACTTCAGATTAATAATCTTCCCACTTATAAGTTCAAAAACTTATTACTTTGGGTTTTCATATCACATTTCAAGGAAAAATTTAAAACCCAACACTTAGAGTTTATTTTCAAATCATCTTTGATATTATGTATATCCAAACATATATACATTTATTTTCTTTGCACACCAAGTTATACCTTAAATTTTTAAACCACCTTTGGTTTTTAATTCAAATCAAATTTCTTTAAAACAATTTCAAGTTTTCTGGATTTAGATTTAAAATTTCAAAATTTTTGAATTATCTTCAATTCCAATTTATAAGTCATATTCACCTAAAAGTTTACTTCCCTAAACATTTCATTTTACTTAATCATTTGCAACATTTCATTATCAACCATGTATGATAATAACCAAGATTATCATATCTGGAAACCAATTCATTATTATCTTTATTTCTACAATTTCAAGATTTTAATTTCAGTTTGGATCCATTTCAAACTTATCTTCATTTAATTTCAATTTGGTTGTATTACCATTACCACTTAATTCTCATTATTTTATTTTATTCAATTAATACAACAACCAATTACATTAATATTTATTAAAAAGAAATATTTCTTTATATATCAAAATATATTCTTATATAAAATCATTTAAAATCCTTATATAAGAAAATAACAATTACGCTCTCATATATATATATACACTCAACTCGTTCTAAGGTACCATTGACCCTATCCTTAACGAGTAATCCCAACAGAGCCAAGGTTCTCGCTTAACCTTCTGCTCTGATACCAAGTGTAACGACCCGGAAATTTCGAACCCGAAAATTCCAGATTGTTAGAAGAAAAAGAAAAGAGATAGAAGAAAAGAACAGAACAAGACACAGATTCTCACATTTGCAGCGGATCAAAATACAATATCAAATAATAATATCAGTTATACAAAGAAAACTGTATTTGTTAATTACATTTTTATACATCAGAGTTACAACATTCAATTATATACTAGACAGTTAGAATTAACATGTCTCTAACAATTATAATATATCACAGCGGAATATACTCCATACGTTACTGCCATCCAGCTCGCCTCTTGAGCTCTAGAACGTCCTTACCTGAAATCTGTAATACTCGGTCTGACCCGAGCATTACATCAAAGTAACACCCGGGTCAGGCTGGAAACCAGCGTGAGTAAACTCATCTAACATGAAATTTCAATTCATAGAACTTATTTAAACCCGGGTAACTCGTACTTTACTACAAGTAAACAACTCATATAATCAACACTTATTTTCACACAACAATATCTAAGTACCGTTACTTAGTTAAAATAGTCATGTTACTTAATTTATTCCATTCCAGCCTATTTGATTCCATAATCAAATATACAAAGAATTTATAGCAGATCACAAATCGAAGTGGTTTCGGATATTACTGATATCCGACCCCGGTCTCTTCGAATTCAAATGTTATCCTTTTTAAGCTAAGATGTTTAAGTTAAACAATTAAATTTAAATTCAAGATACCATATTCACATAGCAATTATATCATAGATAAATAACTTACATTATCATAATTCATTCGAAACATCTCATATCACAGAACATTACAATCACAGATCAGATATATCAAATAATCCAAGGCATTCAATATTACTCAATCATCCATAAGTAAGATTTATTTCACATAATTAATAATTAATTTAATTTAACTCATTAATTAATTAACTCTTAATTACTTACATTAATTAATTAACCTTTAATTACTTAATTATCCTTTAATTAATTACATTAATTAATTAACCTTTAATTAATCAATTTAATTAACTATCATTTAATTACTTACCTTAAGTAATTTTAATTACTTTTATTAATTAACTAATCTTTTAATTTATTTATATTAATTAATCATTACATTAAGTAATTAAATTCTCTAATTAATTACATAAATTAATTATCCTTTAACCATTAATTAACCCTTAATTACTCTCATTAATTAATTATACCATAATTAATTACTTTAAATTAATCACATTCATTAATCATCCTTAATTTATCACATTCATTAATTATTTATTAATTAATCACCTTAATTTATGTTGTTAAGTAATTAAATATCCTCTAATTACTTAATTAAATAATGCTTAATCACAATTTAATTATTTAATTAATTAATCTCTAATCAATTAATTAATAATCTCCAATTATCTAATTAATAACCCTTGATTTCAAATTAAATTAATCTTTAATTAATTAACTTAAAATTGCTACGTTAAAACACTCACAAACTCGAAACAATACCCGAGCCTAACATCATTTCCCCTGAGTACTCCTTCGAGTCATCCACTTTCCTTCTTTCTTCGAGTCAAACCCACAACGACTACGAGTCTGACCCGAGGAAACTTCATCTTCCCCGATTACCCAAAACATCAGACATACACGGTGCACGTGCACCGATGAACCAACCACCTCCGACCAGCCTCGCGATCGCCCACACACCGATGACGACCACGCCGATGATTCCTGCAACTCAGATCGACAAGATCGCCAGGATATCAAAATCGAACAGCTCGAAACCACTGGAACCCAAACACTGATCGACAAATCCACCTCGTACCATCGCCTCCGACCACCTGAAACATTGCCACTGCGTCCAGACCCTCGTCGAAGACCCACGCTGCTTTTCCCCCACCTCCGATCGAGTTCATCACGATGACGTCGCCGCATTGGCCACGAATCCAACATCAACCCAGTTGGGGTTTTAAACCCTACTTCGCCACCGTCTCGTCGCCACGATAATCTGAAAAAATCAAAGACCATTTTTCCCGAGCTCCTCGAGCAACAAGCTTGCTCCAGCAACGAAGTCGACATCCCCAGAACCCTCGATCGCCGGAAATTGATGAGTACCCAATTTCCGTTCAACTCGCAATTCCCACCCAAAAACTCATTTAAAAATATTGATATTACTACTAAAAATCATGGTTTTCTATAACAAATCAGATCATGGAAATGAACCAATAAATCTAGGTGTTCGAATTTTTCATACTTTTGAATTCTTACTGTGTTTTCAAATCTTACCAGGAGATTTTTAACTATTTACACTTGGAAATATTTTAAGGTTAAGATCATGTTGATTCAAACAATTTTTGTCTCAACATCAAATCCTGAAAAGGATTAAGAGATGAGGATTTCAATTTCTTAAATTGTTAAAGCCTGTAAGCTTTTAAACAGAGTAGTATATTCATATATACAGACCTACATCATTAGATCTTCAGATATACACACATGCAAACATGATTTACATCCATAACTTCAAGGATTATCACGTACATCAATATTTAAACCAGATTAAGTTTTAAAAACAGTAGTTTACTCATATGCATCAGTTTTCAACAGATTAAAGTAAAAACAGTTTACTCACAGTTTTTAGTTTGAACAGAGACTTACTTTTCATGTTCCAGTCAGGTATAATTGTTAACACACACTCATATATATACTTAAAATCATTTTTAAACAACATGCATAGCATAATTCAGATCATACTTATAAGGTCATTGCATACTAGTTCAAGATTTATCAAATTTTCCAAGTTTACTCACCTTATATCCTGGAATAGCTTTTTTTTTCTGACGATGATCTGAAACCTGATCTGTTAGATGTTGAAGATGATGTTTTATCTAGACTTGATTGTATTGATTTGCAACTTTGTTGTTTGAAGTTGAAAACTGCACTTGATTTACTGAGTTGAATATATACTTGTGTGATAATTTGAGAAAGTTTGATTTGTTGCTTTGATATTGAGATGGTCTATAGCTTTCAGGTTTTAAATGAATCCAAGTTTGTTTTCTGGTTTTTAACTTAACTTGCTGTTCAAAGAAAAACGAGAAAGGTAGGAGATGTGGTATTTATGTAGTCTTGAATTTATTTTTATTAATTATCTCAAAGTAAAAATAAAAGTGACACTTGTTAAATTTCATACTAGAATTATTACACTTGTTACTTTCCATGTTTAAAACACTTACATTTGTAAATTTTATGATAAAAATGTCTTTTATATAATTTATATGTCACATTATATTTAGCTTATATTTATGTATATGTTTTATTAATTTATCCTTATTAAATATATTTCCTTATATTAATATTTATATGATTACAAAGAATATTTTTTAAAATTAAATACAAATAAAATCATACATATATTATTTCCAAATCCAATTTATTTTTAAGATATTTATATTTGAATTTCAAATTCAAATCCAAATTAAATCCTTTTCATATATATATAAAATCAAACACTTATCTTATTTGTTTTGAAAAAATTCAGATATAAATATTTATTATCAGCTTTATTTGTTCAATTTATAAATCAGTGTTTTCAATAGTTAAAATCAGATAATTATCCAATTTCCTGATGTCCAAAAATCCGGGTTATTACACAACTATTGAGGTCCATAGGTGGATAGATGCTTGTAGAAGGATCTTTGGTGATTTGGGAATTGATGATGCAACTAAGAGGAAGTTGGCATCAAGGCAGCTTCAAGGGAGAGCTTCTGATTGGTGGAATTCTATTACCATCAATACCGCGGAGGAAGAGATTACTTGGGAGCAATTCCAAGCTAGATTTGAAGCTAAGTTCATTTCTACAGCTCAGAAGTCTGTTCTGTTCAAGAAGTTTGTGGAGCTCAAGCAGGGAGGGAGATCTGTTCTTTAGTATGTTTCTGAGTTTGAAGCTTTGTCCAAGTATGCTCGGTCATATATTGAATCTTCTTATCAGAAGAATGAGAAGTTTGTGACCGGCTTGGATAGTTATCTTGGGAGACAGTTGGTGGATCATTTGGACGATTCATTTGAGAAGCTTGTGGAGAAAGCTCTTAGGCATGAGAGTCTGTTTCCTAAGGAAGGACCTGTTGTTGCTGTTACCGGGGGAGAGTCTAAACCACAGCAGGGTGGAAACAAGAAGAGAAAGCAGCAGCAGCAGAAGGGTAAGGATGGCCAGAAGAAGCCGAAAGGCGAGGTGACTTGCTACAATTGTCAGCAGAAGGGCCATTTCTCGAAGGATTGTAAGAATCCGAAGGCACCGATGAAGTGTCACAACTGTGACAAGCCGGGGCATTTCAGGAAGAATTGTCCAGAACCAAGGAAGGACAGGCAGATTGTGCAAGCTTATGCTTTGGGAGCTGTTCCGTCGTCTTCAAAAGCTCCTACCGCTGAAGAGAAGGGAAAGAGTGTGGTGGTTCAAGGTACTCTTTTCCTATGTGGTGTTCCAGTTAGAGTTCTGTTTGATACTGGAGCGTCGCATTCGTTTGTTTGTAATGAACTCATAGGCCGGTTAGGTTTGGCACCGGATATTGTTGATAGGCCATTGGTTGTGACTAATCCTGTTGGGGGTTCGTCTTGTTTGTGTATGTTATGCCGTGGTCTAGTTGTATCGAGTCATGGTTGCTCTTTTGTTTGTGATTGCTTTGTTCTGAACTTTGCGGGGTTCGGAATTATTTTGGGTATGGACTGGCTTAGGAAGTATGCGGCTAAGGTTGATTGTGAGAGGCTGGAGGTGATAGTCGAGAATATGGAGGGGCGAAAGATTGTGATACGATGTAAGCATGAGGAAGGCGTCTTCATGAGCTTCATGTATTCGCTAGTTGTTCCACGGGATGGACTGTCTTTAGTGCCAATCGCAAATGGATTCGAGGATGTCTTTGACGAAGTCAAAGGGTTGCCGCCGCATAGAGAGATCGAGTTTCGTATAAATCTAGTTGAAGGAGCCAGACCTGTTGTGATGCCTCTTAGGCGGATGGCGCCTAGGGAACAGCAGGAGTTGAGGGTGCAAGTTGATGACCTTTTACAGAAAGGATTCATTCGGCGTAGTGTGTCCGAGTGGGGTGCACCAGTTGTGTTTGCAACCAAGGCAGATGGGTCATTGAGATTGTGCGTCGATTATCGTGAGCTGAATAAGGTGACTAAGAAGAACAAGTATCCATTGCCGAGAATAGATGACTTGTTTGATCAGCTTCACGAAGCTAAGGTGTTTTCTCAGATGGATTTGGCAACGGGATTTCACCAGTTGAGAGTAGCGAAGGATAGTGTGCCGAAGACTGCTTTTAGGACACCATCTGGTTTCTTTGAGTGGCTGGTAATGCCGTTTAGATTGACTAACGCGCCAGCATATTTTGTGAATCTTATGAATAGAGTGTTCAGAGATCAGTTGAACAAGTTTGTACTTGTGTTCGTGGATGATATTCTGATTTATTCCAGAACGGAAGAAGAGCACAAGACGCACTTGCGTATCGTTTTGGAGATCTTACGGAAACATCAACTGAAGGCTAAGTTTTCGAAGTGTCACTTCTGGAAGAGTGAAGTGAGGTTCTTAGGCCATGTGATTTCTAGAAGTGGAATAGCGGTTGATCCCGCTAAGGTGGCAGCAATCCAGGATTGGGTTAGACCTAAGAATGCATCTGATGTGAGAAGTTTTCTTGGATTAGCAGGATATTATCGACGGTTTATCAAAGACTTCTCCAAGATAGCTGCACCATTAACAGGATTGACGAAAAAGAACCAAGTGTTCAGTTGGGATGCTAAGTGTGAGCAAGCTTTCGGAATCCTGAAAGAGCGATTGACGAGTGCTCCTGTTTTGACTATTCCTAGTGGGAATGATGAGATGGTGGTTTACACCGACGCATGTGGTACGGGACTTGGAGCAGTGCTGATGCAGAAGGATAAAGTTGTTGCGTATGCCAGTCGACAACTGAAGCCGCATGAAAGGAATTACCCAACTCATGATTTGGAATTAGCGGCGATTGTATTTGCTCTGAAGATGTGGAGACATTATCTGTTGGGAGTTCGATTCGAGTTGTTTACGGATCACAAGTCGCTGAAGTATCTTTTCTCCCAAAAGGATTTGAATCTTCGGCAGCAACGTTGGCTAGAGTTTTTGGCATCATATGATTTTGGTATAGCTTATACTCCGGGAAAAGGTAACGCAGTGGCAGATGCGTTAAGTCGAAGACATGTAGGATTGGGAGCCATGTTTTCAGAAAGGAAGAGTCTCGAGTATTTAGCTGGATTTGACTTCAGGCCTAGATGTGAATTGGAACCTGAGATGTTGGCAAACTTATCAATAAGACCCACTCTTGTGGAAAGGATTGGCGAGAGCCAAAAGCGAGATGATAAGCTTGTCAAGATTATCCGTGAATTGGAATCTGGATTGGATCCAGAAAAGGATAAAGGATTCGAGGTCGATCAAGAGGGTTGGCTTCGGAAGCAAGGACGACTAGTTGTTCCCGATATAAATGAATTGAGGAGTGAAGTTTTGAAGGAAAGTCATCACTCAAAGTTGACAATTCATCCAGGTGGAAATAAGATGTATCGGGATATGAAGAGAACCTACTACTGGGAAGGTATGAAGAAGGATGTTGGAAATTTTATTTCCAAATGTATGAACTGCCAGTTAGTAAAAGCCGAACAGAAGAAGCCAAGTGGATTGCTTCAGCCATTAGAAGTTCCTACATGGAAGTGGGAACAAGTGTCGATGGATTTTATTGATGGATTGCCCAGAACCAGAACGGGAAATGAAGGGATTTGGGTCATTGTGGATCATCTGACTAAGAGTGCACGATTCATTCTTGTTCGATCGACTAGGACTGCATCAAAGTTGGCTGAGTTGTATGTTAAGTGGATAGTTCGTTTCCATGGTATTCCGAAGAGTATAGTGAGCGATCGAGACACATTGTTCACTAGTGGATTTTGGAAGAGCTTCCAGGAAGTCTTGGGGACCGAGTTGTGTTTGAGTACAGCGTATCACCCTCAAACAGATGGTCAGACTGAGAGAGTCAACCGAGTTTTGGAAGATCTCCTCAGAGCATGTGTTTTGGACTTCGGAGGATCATGGGAAGATCACCTTCATTTGGTGGAGTTTGCGTACAACAACAGTTACCAGTCAAGCATTGGTATGGCACCGTATGAGGCATTGTATGGAAGACCGTGTAACTCTCCAACATGTTGGTTGGAAACTGGAGAAAAGTTGATGCTTGGGCCAGAGATGATTCGTCAGACTTCAGATTGTATAGAGATCATTCGGCAACGAATGATGGCAGCCCAAGACCGTCAGAAAAGTTATGCTGATAAGCGTCGAAAGGATTTGGAATTCGACGTTGGTGATATGGTTTTTGTGAAGATTTCTCCTCTGAAGAATGTTATTCGATTCGGGAAGAAAGGAAAATTGACTCCGAGATTTGTTGGACCATTCCCGATCATCGAGCGAATTGGAAAGCTCGCCTACAGATTGGAGTTACCGGAGAAGATGTCGGGTGTGGACAATGTTTTTCACGTATCATATCTACGGAAGTATGTGCACGACTCGAATACCGTAGTTTCTGCTGATAGCTGTGAAGACTTCGAAGTTGATCCAGTCGATAGAAGACCTCGTAAGCCACTTCGTGTTGTTGAAACCGACACGAAACAGCTTAGGAGGAAGGTAGTTAAGTTGCTCAAGATACAATGGAGTGACGATGATAACGACTGTACGTGGGAGGTGGAAGAGAGGATGAAGGCAGCTCATCCTGAACTCTTCAAGGTATGGCCCTAAGGTGTCGTATCATCTAACAACATTGTAACTTGTTCTAAGTCTTAGAATTCTGCACGCTAAGCTAGAATTTGATGCATGGTTTGCTGATTGTTATGGTTGGTAGGCGTACAGAATAATCTTCGATTGCTTTGTTTGTTTGGAATTTCGGGGGCGAAATTCCTAAGGGGGAGAGAATGTAACGACCCGTATTTTTAACGGATCGATAAGTTCGACAGAATCTGGAGTTTTAGCATTTTTGAGCCAACTCAGATTTTAGGCAATTTTTGGCTAAGTCCTAAGTCGTTCACGACTTAGCATAAGTCGTGAGTCGTATACGACTTAGGAGGTGGGAGTGTTGACACAGGGCTTGGAGTTAGGTCGTTAGACGACTTAAGGAAGACTAGTTGTTGGCTTTGGTTAGGTCGTAGGCGACCTATGGTGTTAAGTCGCAACCGACTTAGTGGTTGAGTCGTATACTTACTAAGTCGTAAGTCGTAAGTCTAGTTGAGTCGTCTGACCAAGTAAGACGCGTGCGTGTTGAGTCGTAACCCAGTTAAGTCGTAGACGACTTAAGAGTTTAACCCGGTTATTTGATAAGTCGTAGACGACTTAGTAGTTGAGTCGTAGGAGGTGTTGACATGCTAAGTCGTAACCCAGTCAAGTTAGTAAGTCGTAGGTTGTATCTTCTGATGAGTCGTACCTTCTGATGAGTCGTACCTTCTGATGAGTCGTACCTTCTGATGAGTCGTACCTTCTGATGAGTCGTACCTTCTGATGAGTCGTAGCTTGGTTAAGTCGTAGGGGGTGGTTAAGTCATGGGGGCTTAAGTCATAAGTCGGAAACGACTTAGGAGATAGACTAGTCACGACTTAAGGGCAGTTTTCAGCTATAAATAGGAGGGGTTGTTCTCACTTTTTGGGATCCGGATTTTGAAGCGACGAAGTGCTGCCATTTTGAGAGCTCGACTTCTACACTTCTTCACTTCTTTTCTCCACTCAAATCTAGTGCTTCCATCCATCCAAATCGAAGATCAAGATTGAAGATCCAAGAGCTAAAAGTTGAAGATCTTCATCTTTTCAAGAGAGATTTCTTCGTTTGAAGCGGATTCGTGATAGATCAAGCTTGATCCTTTGCTGTCCAGATCTGAAGCGTGTTGATTTGGGTTTGTTTAGGTGATTTGGTGAGTGGTGATTATCTCTCACACGGACCCAAAGGAGTATATCGGATTGTTGGCTCGATTTGGTGTTAAAATAGAGATTTCCATGCATTTTCTTCATCCTATGTGTAGATCCATATAGATCCATTGTTCATGATGATGTTACATCCATTTTATCATATGTTAACCTATGCAAGTTCATTCATCAAGTTTGTAGAGATATAATCCATGTTTTCATGCTTATTGGACTTTCAACTCTTTAATTACGAAAATGCCATTATTGTTATAATTGTCTACTTAGATCATATTTGAATGCTTGATTGTTTGGATTGATGTTTGATTTGATTGATGGTTATGAACTAGATGATTGATGATTAGATTTAGACCGAAGACGATTCAAAAGCTAAGGGAAAGGCTCTTGAATTGGGAAAGCTGCTCGTGGCATATGTAGCGGGATGATGAAGCTCTTATGCATAGATTTGATGATGTGATGATGAGATGAGGCTTTGCGAGGATGTAATGAAGCGAGGCAATCATGTGATGAAGACTTGGTCTAATCCAGACGGGATCATTCCAAGCATGTTGATAACTCGGTGATATGATTCGAGTTGAGGATAATGAATGGATATGAGAATAGTCGTCGAGGAGGATGACTAGGAGGCTTGGATAGCATCGTTGTTGAAGGTTCTAGCATGCTCTAAGCAAGAGTACGTTTGGGCAGATTCGATAGTCCCAACGGCCAACTGTTGATGGTCGAGTACTCTGGGCAGATTCGATAGTCCTAGGCACGGGCTGCGACGACGTGCGGGAGTTATGTCTAGAACCGGGGTTTCCATTAGCCCTTGACGGACGGCTGAAAGAATGTGCCGGTCATTCAATTAACGGTGATATCGAAGCAACGATAACAGTGATAGCCAGAGTCATGGATGTTTGGTTGTATCGTCATTCGGACTCAAGAGCGGTATTTTCTGGGTGCTTATCTGATTTAGGCCTTGGTACTTGGAAAACATCGCCCTTGACTCGAGTGATAGTAGCTTTACTTTAAATTGTATGCTCTGCTATGTTTGCTTCTGCTTAGTGTGTGTCTGGGGGCTATCACTGTAGAATGAGGTTGGAGTGGGAGGGTTGTATTCCTATTCCTTTTTCCTTTATGCTCTTTTGGTATGTTGTTAGTTAATTTACTGCTCACTAAGACTGTTGTCTGACTCAAGGCTTTATGTTTTTAATTCTTATTGCCTTGGGCTGTTCGTCCATTTTGGGACGGGCAGACTAGGTAGCAGGTGACAGGTGCTGTTCTCTTCTCACGATGCTGATATCGAAGACGAGCCGGAGGGTTGCATATTATCTTCTTATTATATGTACTGGATATTCCGCTGTTTTGTATTCTCTGAGAGATATGTAGTGAGGCTAGATGTATTGACTATGTGGATGCTTGTATTCAACTATTATGGAGTTTTATATGATGTCATTTTGTTCTGTAAAGCTTCACTATACATATGTTCTATTGTATTTTGTCCATGCGCTGTGAGTAATACGATAGATTCTGTTGTTTTAAATCTTACCTTGACAATCGTCCATGGTCGCCTGGCACACTTTACAGCGCTCTATCTTCAGATTCGGTGCAGGGGTCATGGGCGGTCGTCACATATGTGAAGTTGAGAATAAGTGCAAAGCATTTGTCTTCGTTTTGGGCTTTTATTTCTAATGTTGTTTGGTGTTGTGTTGCTTTGCAACATATATATTTTTATATTGTTTTGTTTAATGTATTCAAGGAAATTAATCTTTGGCTCTCCCATTCTCAAATCATATTCGAGTTGTCGTGCCTTCATAGTTTCTGTGTTGTGTGCTTTGGTTGTCATCTCCAGCTTAAACAAGTGAGTAAATTCTCACAAGACGATTTGTACTTATATAACTAGTAAACTAACACCATTTGAATCTGTAAAACCATATCACATGCTATATCTGCTATATTATGATCATATGATGCTTACCCCTGTTATTACACATGTTATATAATCTATTACTGTTATATGATGTTACTCTGTTCATTTTTATCAGTTTGTCACACTGCAAGTTCCCTGTAGATTAGGTTCACTATGGGTTGAAATGATACATACTCGAACGGACTTTAGAATAGGGAAAGATCGTTATGGGCTGAAATGATAAGCCTGAGCGACTTTTAATTAACTTTATTTACTTGGGATTGCGGGTTTGAAATGATAAAATCCAGATTTTCTTTGTAAACTATGGATTGAAATGATCTATTATCCATATCACTTGACATAGGCTAGAAAATTATATACAGACCCGTGGTTTATATATTTTTTTTTGAAATTTTAAAAATATTTTAAAAATATAAATATTATGATATTTTGATTTAAATTTTATTAAAATGATTTCTATAAAATATTTGTGATTTTCTACAAATTAAATAAGTGAATTAAGTAAATGGTGAAGTATAATTTGAAATATAAGTTAGTTTTGGAATTTATGATTTTGTTTATAAATGGAATTTATGTAAAGTAAGAATATATGAAAATTTTTGATTTAAAAATGAATTTAATGATTTTATTAAGAAATAATGATTTCATAAAGTGTAAATGATTTTGTATAACTTAAAATATGAAATAAATGAATATTTAAGCTGAATTTGGAAATATAACTTAAATTGAATTTTTATGAAATTTGTTTAAAAGTGAAATTAAATAAGTTATATTTTGGAAGTTTAAACTTAAGTGTTAAGTTAAACATTTTATTAAAGAAATGAAAATTTAATTCTCGAATTTAAATAAGAAAATTGTTATTTAATTTGGATTTTTTATAGAAATTTGACTTTATAAAATCAAAAGAATAAGGGTATATAAATGATTGTTTAAAGTGTGAAAATATATGATTTTATAAGTTAAAATGATTTATATTAAAAGTTAATTATGTGTGAAATTGTAAATAAAACTCTGAATTTGATTTGACAGCATTTTTGAAATGTAATGTAAAGATATTACAACATTTGGAAAATGCTGTAGTTGTTTTAAATGAACCAAATAGCAAATTTGAACTAAGGGTTATTATAGCACTTTGTTAGTGCTATAGTTGTTAAATTTAACTAAAATTTTAATTGAAACTAAATTAAGATATTACAGCATTTTAAATGCCGTCTTTTGTTAATGAACTGTTTTTAAACATAACATTTCGTAGCATTTTCTAAGTGCTGCAAAGTTGAATTTTCCTTGTTTAATAAATTCAAATGAATAAATGATCTTTGAAAAAGATTAAATTTTGGAAATTAAATATTTAATTATTAAATATAATGAATTTACTTTAAATGATTTAAATGGAATAGTTGATTTGGGAAATACAACTATTTTGAAATGTGATTAAATGGTATTTAAATTTAAATTAAATAAATGATGTTTTGAAATGATATTTTGATATTTTGAAATGAATTTGAAATGATATTAAATCTTGGAATGAATAATTGAAGTTTATATTAGTATGAAAAATATTTGGTTTACTTGTAATTTGAATCTATTTAAAAGATATTGGACTTATGAAATATAGGATAATAAAGCTTTGGAATTTATTTTATAATTTGAATAGTTATTTTGTGGATTAAATCTATATTTGAAATTTATATGATTTGAAATGGTCTATGGAAATTTAATTGAAATAAATGATTGAATTGAATTGAAACTTTGGAAATTGAATACTTGATTTGAAATATAATACTTACACTTTTAAATGAATTTAAATGAATTAATTTGTTGGAATATAAATTATTTAAAGGTGACTTGAAATGATAATAAATGAATGATATCTTTGAATTTAAAAGGGTGCTTAAAGTTGAATATTTGGATTTGAACTCAAATGATGATTTGAAATGAAGTTTTGAAAGGATATGATATTTTGATATATTAAATGATTTGAAATGAAATTTTGAAAGGATATGATATTTTGATATATTAAAATGATTTGAAATGAAGTTTTGGAAAGATATGATATTTGATATATTGAAATGATTTGAAATGAAATTTTGAAATGGTATGATATTCTAAATATATTGAAATGGTTTTGAATTGATTTAATCTTTATTTTGATAAAGATTTGGATTTGAAATGATATTCTATTTTGAAGTATAAAATACTATTTTTAAATTTATAACCACGGGTTATAATAACGATTTGTTGTTAAAGAGACCGGGATCGGATATGGACATACTCTCTGTCGATACCGAAAACCACTTTGACAACTGTGTACGCGGTGGAGTTTCCAGAATGAAGTAGGATGGTGGCGACGATCCTAAGGTATATACGTGGACCTAACTCCTGTGAGTTGGCATAAGGTGGCTAAAACAGGAGCGATCGACGGGCCAAGGAGGTAGCACCTCTGATCGGACACACTTCTTTGATACCATTCTATTACTTGTGATTGATTTGGTGCGCACCCTTGATTTGGGAGTGTTGTTCGAGGTGGGCGGTAGTGGCTGCTATGCGTCACCACCAATCCGGATGCGTAATTGGTATATCTACCCTGGCATTGCCTTCTGTGCCGTGTCACCTACCATATCGAGCTTTACTACGATTTGTGATTTCTCCCGTAGCCTGTGGAGTATCGAGGGTAGCCCCCATTTTGGGAGTATGCTAATACTGGATAGACTACTGGGACTATTACATGTTAAGGTGGAAAATGTAAAGCCTTAATGCTATTTAAAAGTATGTTTATTTTATATTAGACATTATTATAATAGCGAATATTACTACATAGTAGATAGTTTAACGGATCCTTAAAGAATGGGCGATGCCAAGCATTCTTTAAGTTACTTGTACCTTTATTACAGTTCACTTGAGTTGGTTTATATTGTATAAGTATGTATGTCCTGACTTGAGTGTTTGTATTTTTATTTACGGTCGGGTCAGCCTGAGTATTCACAGATTTGGATTCCACTTTCTGGAGATTGGAATCACTGGAGATTATCTGCTTATCTAGTTTTATCTATCTCAGTTCTGTTGTTCTATTCAGCTTGTACTTGGTTATCATATTGAGACTTCTATTGTATCTTATTTAACTCTGATATATTTACATAATAGCTTCATGAACTACTATTTCTTTTACTTCCGCTGCACTTCTTACCCTGTGTTTGTGATATGTGATTATTTATTTACTGTATATTCTGAGATTTGCCAAATTTTATTTACAGCGTGGTATTTTGAGCAATTCAAGTCTGACATGTGCGGATGCGAATGGTTGAAAATATCGGGTCGTTGCAGTTGGTATCAGAGCTTTGGCTTCGAGGCAAAACTTAGAATGTATGGTAAATTTAGTTACAGAATCACTTTCATTCGAGCTTGAATCTAATCATTTTTATTTGATTTCCTTTGAATTTTGGAACGTTCCCTGCAGTTCCAAAATCCATTCTTGTCCCTCACTATTCATCTTCTTGTGATTCTGGAGTATCCCATAACTTCGCTTCGAATGAGCTTTAATGTGAATTGGCGGTCTCGCCAATACTCTAATGACTTGTAAAAAGGGAAACTCTTTTACAATTAGCATCGATTCACCAGAGATTTATATCTATCCTTGGTTAAGATGCTAATATCTTTTGTTATTCCAAACTCTATCTCTTGAGATTGGATGTAGATTTACCCCAGAAAAAAAATACACATTTGATCTTATTCATTAAGTCACAGTTGACCCGGTTAAGGTTGCCCGCGATTTATCTAAGCTTATCCATCTTCATATTTTGTTAATTAATCATCTTGTCTTTGTTTCCAAAATATCTCCAAACATTTTGAATTGTACTTGTAAATCTATGTTTGTTTTATATATTGTGTTGTTTGAGTTGTTGATGTTGATTTGGGCTTCCGATCGATTCGTCTGATCAACGCTATCGATAGGATTTCTAAAACACTTTGACAGAACAAACTGACACAATATTATTTTAAAATTTGGTTAATGAAATAAATTTTGATATAAGTAAATATTATGGAACTTAATAAATTGATTTAAATTGATTATTTGAAATGATAATACTTGATTTATCATTCTATAAATGAATTTATAAATAGTTGTTTATAAATTTGATTTGGGAACTGAAATGAATTTAAATCAAAAATTTGAGAATTTAATTTCCGATTGTTTCAAACCTTGTGTTTAAAGTTTTAAAAGGATATATTATTTAAAGTATTTTTGAATAGAAATTTGTTTCCAAAGAATTTTAAAGTTTTAAAATTTTAGTGCTCTTTTCTTTGTCGCTGGAAAATAATTTCGGTGATGACCGCGGCATCATCGACGTTCATTTTCGAGTTTCGAAGTATAGAGACCATTCTGTAGTCTTGCTACAGCTTTGTTTTGGGAAATTGATTGATTTGAATTTATAAAATATGATTTGATTTATAATATATAAAGATATATGATTTAAATTTGACTTGACAAATTATGTACATAAATTTATTTATCTCTAAATGGTTTGAAAGGAATCGGAAATTTTATTCTTAAATTCTATCTTAAATAATAACTTCAAGTATAAAAAATAATCAAAATTTTGAATAAATATTCAAGCTTGAAATGATTGAATTAGAATGTTTATATTGTATATTAATTTTAGAAAGTTTTATTTGTATAATTCTCAATTGCATTTCAATATAACTTACCTTAATTTTTAGATGTTAACAATGTAATTGGATAATATACAATATAAAAATATTTTATAAATAAAATTTGAGTGGTTATAATAAATATTATACACTTAAATTTTAGTTATAAAAAGATTAACAGAGGTAAATAGACTAAAAGGTTAATTGAATAACTTACAATATAAATAATGTTAAGGGAATTAGGAATAAATTAAAAACAGTTATAATAAGTGTAAGTATATTTAACATAGGTGATAAAATATATTGAGAGGGATAAATTTAATTTTAATTAGGAATAAAGAGGAATTAAATTTATTAAGTACATTACGAGTATAATAAATAATGAATTTGCAAATCCATGATTTTTGAAATTGTTAGTTTAAGAAAATTAGATGATAAGATAATGAAATTAGAAATAGTTAAGATTTATTTAACTTGTGTAAAATTAATTATCAATTTAAGTTGAAATCTCCATGGTTTCAAACTTATTATCTTATTTTGTTTTTTTTTAAAAAACTATCTTTGGGTGTTCTTATTTTTCCTTATCGTGCTACAAACTGGTATAGGTGTCTTTCTAGGACCTTTCTGTTTAGAAATCTTTCTATAATCTTTGATGATCTTTGGTACTCAATTGAATCTGAGCACTGCTTGCCATCCACAGACCGTCGGTCAAGCGGAAAAGGTGAATCGGATTTTAAAGGATCTTTTTCGTGCTTGTGTCCTTGATTTTGGGGGATCTTGGGAAGATCATCTCCATCTTGTTAAACTTAATTATAACCACGGTTATCAGGTATAATTTCAATCTTTTGTCATCTTGTCATAATCTCATTTCAATTTTATCTTTCCTGTGTTTTTCCGTACCTCATTCCTTTTCGGGGACAAAAAGTTTTAAGTGGGGGAGACTGTAATAACCCTAGATTTTTGCATATATTTTAAATTTGACTTTATTTTATTTTGAAATTATTGTTAAACTTTTTTTATCTCAAACATTTCATTTTATAATATAAATTTTGATTTTTATATGAATTATAATTTCAAACTGGTATAAATTGAATATTTTCCTAAAAAGTGGATTTCTGGTCAAACTTTGACTTTTAAATTTTAAATGTAAATATTTAAATTCTTAAATTTTATCTTTTATTATGAAAATAGATTTAATAACATGAATACCGCTTTTCGTTTCGTTGAAAACGGATTTAAATTGTGAAAGTTATACTGTTTTCAATATTGTGTGTATATTGAGTTATTTAACAATTTTCTTTATTTTTAATTTATATAAATGACATTTTATTTGATATATCTTACTCTAATTTGTATATTTAGGTTATATCATATATATTTTGACTTTTAAATATTTTTAAAGTGATTATAAAATTTTTCTAAAGCTTATTGAATTTATTTCTAATTTTTAAAGCCTAGTTTGCATTTTTAAGCTATTTTCTTAATTTAAATTCTATTTAATTAAAATTTAATTATTTATTTTTTTTATATTTATTTCATTTCTGAGTTCTTGTTTTTATATCAGCTTTTATAAGTATTTTTAAAACTACAAAAGAAATAATGGAAATTTGAAAAGTTTGTGACTCTTTAGTTGCTTGAGACTCTTTGTTTTCCACCTTTTCATTTTCCCAACCCCACCTTTTCATTTTTGGCCGTGCATTACCTGATCATTTCAGCCACTCTTTCATTTTGTTTTCACGTACCAAATCACTTTTTCAAACTCAAAAAAAATCACGGCTATTTCTGATCAAAGATTGGGTAAAACTTTCTTCTTCTTATCTTGTTTTTCTTGATTTTCTTATGTTGTTTTGCTCTTGTTCTCAATAGATTTGATCGGCTCCACCTACACCAGCACCTTGGTGGACTCCACCACCTCATACCCCGACCATCACCCCCTCCAGACCACCACACCATCAGGCTGAGCACCCCATGGCAAGAGATCAACACCAAAAGTCACAAAACATCACCTATATGCTCAATCTAGCCTAGTTTTGTTCCAACCACCTCCACCTTCCTTTTGCCACCACTTCCACCATCACCACCAGCCCAGATCTGACCACCACCCTCTACCACAACAGCCACCACCACCTAGACCTCTGGCAATGACCCTAGAGCCTATGGCCGAACCTTATTTGTAGCATTAAGTTGTTGAATTTGCCTTGTAGTGTTGTTCTTTTGCACCTTTATATCTCCACACCAGAAACCAACCTAGGCCGACCCTATAGGGATCCAAACCAGACCCAAATCCATGCCTTGGCTGTGCTATTTCAGTTCATAACTGAAGTATGTGAAGTTGAGAACAAGTGCAAAGCATTTGTCTTTGTTTTGGGCTTTGATTTCTAATGTTGTTTGGTGTTGTGTTGCTTTGCAACATATATATTTTTATATTGTTTTGTTTAATGTATTCAAGGAAATTAATCTTTGGCTCTCCCATTCTCAAATCATATTCGAGTTGTCGTGCCTTCATAGTTTCTGTGTTGTGTGCTTTGGTTGTCATCTCCAGCTTAAACAAGTGAGTAAATTCTCACAAGACGATTTGTACTTATATAACTAGTAAACTGACACCATTTGAATCTGTAAAACCATATCACATGCTATATCTGCTATATTATGATCATATGATGCTTACCCCTATTATTACACATGTTATATCATCTATTACTGTTATATGATGTTACTCTGTTCATTTTTATCAGTTTATCACACTGCTAGTTCCCTGTAGATTAGGTTCACTATGGGTTGAAATGATACATACCCGAACGGACTTTAGAATAGGAAAAGATCGTTATGGGCTAAAATGATAAGCCTGAGTGACTTTTAATTAACTTTATTTACTTGGGATTGCGGGTTTGAAATGATAAAACCCAGATTTTCTTTGTAAACTATGGATTGAAATGATATATTATCCATATCACTTGACCTAGGCTAGAAAATTATATACAGACCCGTGGTTTATATATATTTTTCTGAAAATTTTAAAATATTTTAAAAATATAAATATTATGATATTTTGATTTAAATTTTATTAAAATGATTTCTATTAAATATTTGTGATTTTCTATAAATTAAATAAGTGAATTAAGTAAATGGTGAAGTAGAATTTGAAATATAAGTTAGTTTTGGAATTTATGATTTTGTTTATAAATGGAATTTATGTAAAGTAAGAATATATGACAAATTTTGATTTAAAAATGAATTTAATGATTTTATTAAGAAATAATGATTTCATAAAGTGTAAATGATTTTGTATAACTTAAAATATGAAATAAATGAATATTTAAGCTGAATTTGGAAATATAACTTAAATTTAATTTTTGTGAAATTTGTTTAAAAGTGAAATTAAATAAGTCATATTTTGGAAGTTTAAACTTAAGTGTTAAGTTAAACATTTTATTAAAGAAATGAAAATTTAATTCTTGAATTTAAATAAGAAAATTGTTATTTAATTTGGATTTTTTTATGGAAATTTGACTTTATAAAATCAAAAGAATAAGGGTATATAAATGATTGTTTAAAGTGTGAAAATATATGATTTTATAAGTTAAAATGATTTATATTAAAAGTTAATTATGTGTGAAATTGTAAATAAAACTCTGAATTTGATTTGACAGCATTTTTGAAATGTAATGTAAAGATATTACAGCATTGGAAAATGCAGTAGTTGTTTTAAATGAACCAAATAGCAAATTTGAACTAAGGGTTATTATAGCACTTTGTTAGTGCTATAGTTATTAAATTTAACTAAAATTTTAATTGAAACTAAATTAAGATATTACAGCATTTTAAATGCCGTCTTTTGTTAATGAACTGTTTTTAAACATAACATTTCGTAGCATTTTCTAAGTGCTGCAAAGTTGAATTTTCCTTGTTTAATAAATTCAAATGAATAAATGATCTTTGAAAAAGATTAAATTTTGGAAATTAAATATTTAATTATTAAATATAATGAATTGACTTTAAATGATTTAAATGGAATAGTTGATTTGGCAAATACAACTATTTTGAAATGTGATTAAATGGTATTTAAATTTAAATTAAATAAATGATGTTTTGAAATGATATTTTGATATTCTGAAATGAATTTGAAATGATATTAAATCTTGGAATGAATAATTGAAGTTTATATTAGTATGAAAAATATTTGGTTTACTTGTAATTTGAATCTATTTAAAAGATATTGGACTTATGAAATATAGGATAATAAAGCTTTGGAATTTATTTTATAATTTGAATAGTTATTTTGTGGATTAAATCTATATTTGAAATTTATAAGATTTGAAATGGTCTATGGAAATTTAATTGAAATAAATGATTGAATTGAATTGAAACTTTGGAAATTGAATACTTGATTTGAAATATAATACTTACACTTTTAAATGAATTTAAATGAATTAATTTGTTGGAATATAAATTATTTAAAGGTGACTTGAAATGATAATAAATGAATGATATCTTTGAATTTATAAGGGTGCTTAAAGTTGAATATTTGGATTTGAACTTAAATGATAATTTGAAATGAAGTTTTGAAAGGATATGATATTTTGATATATTAAATGATTTGAAATGAAATTTTGAAAGGATATGATATTTTGATACATTAAAATGATTTGAAATGAAGTTTTGGAAAGATATGATATTTGATATATTGAAATGATTTGAAATGAAATTTTGAAATGGTATGATATTCTAAATATATTGAAATGGTTTGGAATTGATTTAATCTTTATTTTGATAAATATTTGGATTTGAAATGATATTCTATTTTGAAGTATAAAATACTATTTTTAAATTTATAACCACGGGTTATAATAACGATTGGTTCTTAAAGAGACCGGGATCGGATATGGACATACTCTCTGTCGATACCGAAAACCACTTTGACAACTGTGTACGCGGTGGAGTTTCCAGAATGAAGTAGGATGGTGGCGACGATCCTAAGGTATATACGTGGACCCAACTCCCGTGAGTTGGCATAAGGTGGCTAAAACAGGAGCGATCGACGGGCCAAGGAGGTAGCACCTCTGATCGGACACACTTCTTCGATACCATTCTATTACTTGTGATTGATTTGGTGCGCAGCCTTTATTTGGGAGTGTTGTTCGGGGTGGGCGGTAGTGGCTGCTATGCGTCACCACCAATCCGGATGCGTAATTGGTATATCTACCCTGGCATTGCCTTCTGTGCCGTGTCACCTACCATATAGAGCTTTACTACGATTTGTGATTTCTCCCGTAGCCTGTGGAGTATCGAGGGTAGCCCCCATTTTGGGAGTATGCTAATACTGGATAGACTACTGGGACTATTACATGTTAAGGTGGAAAATGTAAAGCCTTAATGCTATTTAAAAGTATGTTTATTATATATTAGACATTATTATAATAGTGAATATTACTACATAGTAGATAGTTTAACGGATCCTTAAAGAATGGGCGATCCTAAGCATTCTTTAAGTTACTTGTACCTTTATTACAGTTCACTTGAGTTGGTTTATATTGTATAAGTATGTATGTCCTGACTCGAGTGTTTGTATTTTTATTTATGGTCGGGTCAGCCTGAGTTTTCACAGATTTGGATTCCACTTTCTGGAGATTGGAATCACTGGAGATTATCTGCTTATCTAGTTTTATCTATCTCAGTTATGTTGTTCTATTCAGCTTGTACTTGGTTATCATATTGAGACTTCTATTGTATCTTATTTAACTCTGATATATTTACATAGTAGCTTCATGAACTACTATTTCTTTTACTTCCGCTGCACTTCTTACCCTATGTTTGTGATATGTGATTATTTATTTACTGTATATTCTGAGATTTGCCAAATTTTATTTACAGCGTGGTATTTTGAGCAATTCAAGTCCGACATGTGCGGATGCGAATGGTTGAAAATATCGGGTCGTTGCAGTTGGTATCAGAGCTTTGGCTTCGAGGCAAAACTTAGAATGTATGGTAAATTTAGTTACAGAATCACTTTCATTCGAGCTTGAATCTAATCATTTTTATTTGATTTCCTTTGAATTTTGGAACGTTCCCTGCAGTTCCAAAATCCATTCTTGTCCCTCACTATTCATCTTCTTGTGAATCTGGAGTATCCCATAACTCCGCTTCAAATGAGCTTTATTGTGAATTGGCGGTCTCGCCAATACTCTAATGACTTGTAAAAAGGGAAACTCCTTTACAATTAGCATCGATTCACCAGAGATTTATATCTATCCTTGGTTAAGATGCTAATATCTTTTGTTATTCCAAACTCTATCTCTTGAGATTGGATGTAGATTTACCCCAGAAAAAAATATACACATTTGATCTTATTCATTAAGTCACAGTTGACCCGGTTAAGGTTGCCCGCGATTTATCTAAGCTTATCCATCTTCATATTTTGTTAATTAATCATCTTGTCTTTGTTTCCAAAATATCTCCAAACATTTTGAATTGTACTTGTAAATCTATGTTTGTTTTATATATTGTGTTGTTTGAGTTGTGATGTTGATTTGGGCTTCCGATCGATTCGTCTGATCAACGCTATCGATAGGATTTCTAAAACACTTTGATAGAACAAACTGACACAATATTATTTTAAAATTTGGTTAATGAAATAAATTTTGATATAAGTAAATATTATGGAACTTAATAAATTGATTTAAATTGATTATTTGAAATGATAATACTTGATTTATCATTCTATAAATGAATTTATAAATAGTTGTTTATAAATTTGATTTGGGAACTGAAATGAATTTAAATCAAGAATTTGAGAATTTAATTTTCGATTGTTTCAAACCTTGTGTTTAAAGTTTTAAAAGGATATATTATTTAAAGTATTTTTGAATTGAAATTTGTTTCCAAAGAATTTTAAAGTTTTAAAATTTTAGTGCTCTTCTCTTTGTCGCTGGAAAATAATTTCGGTGATGACCGCGACATCATCGACGTTCATTTTCGAGTTTCGAAGTATAGAGACCATTCTGTAGTCTTGCTACAGCTTTGTTTTGGGAAATTGATTGATTTGAATTTCTAAAATATGATTTGATTTATAATATATATATATATATATATATATATATGATTTAAATTTGATTTGACAAATTATGTACATAAATTTATTTATCTCTAAATGGTTTGAAAGGAATCGGAAATTTTATTCTTAAATTCTATCTTAAATAATAACTTCAAGTATAAAAAGAAAATCAAAATTTTGAATAAATATTCAAGCTTGAAATGGTTGAATTAGAATGTTTATATTGTATATTAATTTTAGAAAGTTTTATTTGTATAATTCTCAATTGCATTTCAATATAACTTACCTTAATTTTTAGATGTTAACAATGTAATTGGATAATATACAATATAAAAATATTTTATAAATAAAATTTGAGTGGTTATAATAAATATTATACACTTAAATTTTAGTTATAAAAAGATTAACAGAGGTAAATAGACTAAAAGGTTAATTGAATAACTTACAATATAAATAATGTTAAGGGAATTAGGAATAAATTAAAAACAGTTATAATAAGTGTAAGTATATTTAACATAGGTGATAAAATATATTGAGAGGGATAAATTTAATTTTAATTAGGAATAAAGAGGAATTAAATTTATTAAGTACATTATGAGTATAATAAATAATGAATTTGCAAATCCATGATTTTTGAAATTGTTAGTTTAAGAAAATTAGATGATAAGATAATGAAATTAGAAATAGTTAAGATTTATTTAAATTGTGTAAAATTAATTATCAATTTAAGTTGAAATCTCCATGGTTTCAAACTTATTATCTTATTTTGTATTTTTTAAAAACTATCTTTGGGTGTCCTTATTTTTCCTTATCGTGCTACAAATTGGTATAGGTGTCTTTCTAGGACCTTTCTGTTTAGAAATCTTTCTATAATCTTTGATGATCTTTGGTACTCAATTGAATCTGAGCACTGCTTGCCATCCACAGACCGTCGGTCAAGCGGAAAAGGTGAATCAGATTTTAAAGGATCTTTTTCGTGCTTGTGTCCTTGATTTTGGGGGATCTTGGGAAGATCATCTCCATCTTGTTAAACTTAATTATAACCACGGTTATCAGGTATAATTTCAATCTTTTGTCATCTTGTCATAATCTCATTTCAATTTTATCTTTCCTGTGTTTTTCCGTACCTCATTCCTTTTCGGGGACAAAAAGTTTTGAGTGGGGGAGACTGTAATAACCCTAGATTTTTGCATATATTTTAAATTTGACTTTATTTTATTTTGAAATTATTGTTAAACTTTTTTATCTCAAACATTTCATTTTATAATATAAATTTTGATTTTTATATGAATTATAATTTCAAACTGGTATAAATTGAATATTTTCCTGAAAAGTGGATTTCTGGTCAAACTTTGACTTTTAAATTTTAAATGTAAATATTTAAATTCTTAAATTTTATCTTTTATTATGAAAATAGATTTAATAACATGAATACCGCTTTTCGTTTCGTTGAATACGGATTTAAATTGTGAAAGTTATACTGTTTTCAATATTGTGTGTATATTGAGTTATTTAACAATTATCTTTATTTTTAATTTATATAAATGACATTTTATTTGATATATCTTACTCTAATTTGTATATTTAGGTTATATCATATATATTTTGACTTTTAAATATTTTTGAAGTGATTATAAAATTTTTCTAAAGCTTATTGAATTTATTTCTAATTTTTAAAGCCTAGTTTGCATTTTTAAGCTATTTTCTTATTTTAAATTCTATTTAATTAAAATTTAATTATTTATTTTTTTATATTTATTTCATTTCTGAGTTCTTGTTTTTATTATCAGCTTTTATATGTATTTTTAAAACTACAAAAGAAATAATGGAAATTTGAAAAGTTTGTGACTCTTTAGTTACTTGAGACTCTTTGTTTTCCACCTTTTCATTTTCCCAACACCACCTTTTCATTTTTGGCCGTGCATTACCTGATCATTTCAGCCACTCTTTCATTTTGTTTTCACGTACCAAATCACTTTTTCAAACTCAAAAAAAATCACGGCTATTTCTGATCAAAGATTGGGTAAAACTTTCTTCTTCTTATCTTGTTTTTCTTGATTTTCTTATGTTGTTTTGCTCTTATTCTCAATAGATTTGATCAGCTCCACCTACACCAGCACCTTGGTGGACTCCACCACCTCATACCCCGACCATCACCCCCTCCAGACCACCACACCATCAGGCCGAGCACCCCATGGCAAGAGATCAACACCAAAAGTCACAAAACATCACCTATATGCTCAATCTAGCCTAGTTTTGTTCCAACCACCTCCACCTTCCTTTTGCCACCACTTCCACCAGCCCAGATCTGACCACCACCCTCTACCACAACAGCCACCACCACATAGACCTCTGGCAATGACCCTAGAGCCTATGGCCGAACCTTATTTGTAGCATTAAGTTGTTGAATTTGCCTTGTAGTGTTGTTCTTTTGCACCTTTATATCTCCACACCAGAAACCAACCTAGGCCGACCCTATAGGGATCCAAACCAGACCCAAATCCATGCCTTGGCTGTGCTATTTCAGTTCATAACTGAAGTATGTGAAGTTGAGAACAAGTGCAAAGCATTTTTCTTTGTTTTGGGCTTTGATTTCTAATGTTGTTTGGTGTTGTGTTGCTTTGGAACATATATATTTTTATATTGTTTTGTTTAATGTATTCAAGGAAATTAATCTTTGGCTCTCCCATTCTCAAATCATATTCGAGTTGTCGTGCCTTCATAGTTTCTGTGTTGTGTGCTTTGGTTGTCATCTCCAGCTTAAACAAGTGAGTAAATTCTCACAAGACGATTTGTACTTGTATAACTAGTAAATTGACACCATTTGAATCTGTAAAACCATATCACATGCTATATCTGCTATATTATGATCATATGATGCTTACCCCTATTATTACACATGTCATATCATCTATTACTGTTATATGATGTTACTCTGTTCATTTTTATCAGTTTATCACACTGCAAGTTCCCTGTAGATTAGGTTCACTGGGTTGAAATGATACATACCCGAACGGACTTTAGAATAGGAAAAGATCATTATGGGCTGAAATGATAAGCCTGAGTGACTTTTAATTAACTTTATTTACTTGGGATTGCGGGTTTGAAATGATAAAACCCAGTGTAAAGACCCGCAAATCCGTCTTCCGAAAACCCGACACTGCTACGTCCACTGTAGCAATTGCCGAACAATCGGATGGCGAAAACGCGAAACTTTAATATTTAAAAGAAGAGGAGGAAGAGAAGATAGAAGAAAAAGAGAGAAGAACAACAACGGAACAAGAGAACAGCAACAGAAACAGAACAATATCAGAATCTCACATATCGCAGCGGAATAACATATAATAGATAATCAATAGTCTTTTAAAACAAAGAACTATATCAGTTTATACATACATCAATCATCAGTCAATATACAACAATGGACAGTTATATAACTTGTCCTCATACAGAATACACAGCGGAATAAATATATCAGATACAAATACTACGTCTCTCCATCCAGCTTGCTTCCAAAGCTCCAGAATATCCTGATAATATAACTCTAGGCTGCCCGTGTGGAAATTAGTGGGCACCCAGAGTTTAGAAGGGAAACAATAAACTCCGAGTCAGTCATGGTGACTGGTGTGAGATCGTAAAACAGTTATCTTTAAAAATAAACAGCAAAGAATTTTAAAGTCAATTCGCAATGCTTTTGGAAAATGAAACTACCATAAGACCTCCCACCACACACACAATGCAAACGCAGAATTGGAGGAGATTTCTTCTTATGATAGTCAAAGATGCTTACTACGCAAAATCAAATCATTTTTTTTTTGATATTATTATTAGTGCATAGTGTAGAAAACATTTCGAAAGTATAATATTAATCTTAGCCAGCATACGACCAATATCGTATGCCTACTATAGCTACCATCTAAACAGTGGTGACCACCGTACGTAAATGGCAGGTTCTACAACTAATACCGTACAAAGTTCGTATTGGAGTTTGGATTTCCAACAAATGGTCAGGCTAAGGAACTTCCTTTTCCACGATGGGTACGTCCCTGGAATAGACGACCCGAGAAATAACCTAACATTACGGTTAGATCTCTGCCAACACAAGGCCGGGTTACCTCTGCAAAAATAGGTAACTACTGACACGCGTATGCCATCCCCCGATCGTAACCGATCTTCCCGAGGATCCCCGATTTCCAACAAACCACATAGATAATAATGCAGCAACCACATAGGTTAAGTATCTGGGCTCCATACCATGATACCACCTCTATCCAGAAGGAATGACATACACTAAGGGGCGCTACTCCCTAGAACCTTGCCGCATCCTTCCTGTTTCGACCATTTCCGGGGTGTGAGGCTCGACGAAGTCTCGTCCACAAAGCTACGCTTTCTCAAAAAGCCCTGCTTCGGGTCAAACAAAATGATCAACCTATGATCACAAAGATATAAGATCAAACAAATGATCATATCACAAATGATCAAACACTGATCATTTCACAGCAACACTCAGTATGCCACGTTACCAAATTGGGATATATCGCTGATAAATTTCAACTACATAACCTCTGAGCTCGTACGTCTCAGAGAAGGGTGTTAAGCTAAGAGAATAAATTCTCCGCCACCAACAGATATGTATTTGAAAGAAATCAGCTTTATATCTCAAATTGTAACGTCAGACACACAATCCATACAAGTCTGTTCCGGGATCGAACAGAACCGAAGGCACTTCTCACGAAGCCCTTGCACATCCGGATAAATTTCTAATCACGTCAGGACTTCCCGTCACTAAGGGTGATAAAACCTCTAAATCGGAGATCAGCCGATGTAGAGTAACTCGACGGTAATCCTTCCGTTTTCAAAAATATCCGGTCTTCAACACCGGTCTTCGAATGCAATTCATAACGACGTATCACATATTCGGAATCGGTTATACGACCCCGTGGTCCTTTCCCGGCTAACCCGAATAGTGAGCGTTTATTTAAAACAAAGTGTGGCATTCAAATTCATCCAATTCACAACAAATACCTATCTAAAGGTAATTATTGATAGTCGGTTATTTAACTATCAATAAAGATGCGCAACATCATCAGATTCCCAATAATTTTCCAAATTATTTTATTTTCCAAAATATCTTTTACTAGATATAAAATTTCCACACTTAACCGTTTGAAAACAATTTCAAATCAATTTCCACCTTTCATTTTATCTTTGAAGATAACATCTCAAAACGGTTCATTTCATATTGGAAAAGCATTTCCATACTTATTTAAAAATAAGTAATTCACAAATCATTTATTTTCAACATTTGAAAATATTCGATATACTTAAAACAATAATAAGTATATATTCATTCTTTAAGGAAATCATAAATTTGACATCTATTTGAGTCAAAACGAATGTTGCGTAAAACATCGTTACGACGACTCAAAATCACTAGTATAGGGATTCGAAATTTAGGTAGATATATAAATCCCAATAATACATCAAAAACATTTCCTTTCGGAAATCATTTATTATAACAACAGTGTTATAGTCCACCATTTCCTTATTTCTCGAAAACGTCTATTTCAACAATAAATGTTGAAATCTATGATTTCGATAGTTCACACGTTTTAAAACATCTTTTAAAATAACTTCATTTCACAATATTCCTTTTCCCAAAACATATTGATTTTATTCAATAATATATATTTACTGTCCAAATTCGTGAATATAATCACTATCCCAATTTTAACAATTTCTACACATTTAACTTAAAAGATAATTCGCTGTCCAAAATCACGAATATATCTCCTTTAATAACTTCAATGTTAAATTTATCAAATTCTATTGATTTTGAATTTATAAAACAATGTTTATAAATCCCATTTTCTATTTATAAAACTTCGATTTCTAAATTATCCAATTCAACTTATATAACTCAATTATATACCGGAAGTCCATATTATAAGTTAAGAACTTATAATTCATTTATTTACAACATCTATTCATTTCTCATCTAAATGTCAAAATCCGATTTATAAGATAATTGCTTATAAATCTTTTTGTTTTACAAAATCTATTCATTTAATAACTTCACAATTTATAAATCTATAAATTTCTATCCACTTATGGAATCCATTTTTATTTGACTTTAACACTTAATAAAACTCATTTCAAAATTCCAATATTTTTAATTTATAAAAATATCAATTTTTATAAATCTTTTTATATGAATTGTTTAAAATACTTCAACAATTCCAATTTACACTATTTCATAATCCTTATCAATTGTTTATTTCAAAAATAACATTTTTGTCGTATTTCACAAAAATCACAATTTTACTAACATTTAAAATTTTAACATTTATTTATTTAAAATAAACCAATTCAAAAATTTCAATAAAACGTATATTTCTACAAATCACTTTAAAAATCCTTTTAAATTAAAAGTCGTTATTTTTTTACATTTCAAAACTGAATCCGATGATGCCACAACACCAATCAGTCCATCACAACAGTCAATATCATATATCAATATGATAACAGAATATATCAAAATATCTGTAAATAATCAATACGGTGAGGAATCCAGTTGGATCCCTCCAACCTGTTTCCCTGCATCCACAGATGTTAGCACAATACCAATTCTACTCCAGTACGGAATTATCGCGGTATATGGGTTTTTATAAATCCGCTTACTAACGGCGCAATAGGGTCTCATCCGCTATACGAGGCGGGAAATCAATCAATCCAATATATACATATGCCAATATGTATATATTGCTATATATATAGATATATCCTATAATATCTAATATCACATCCAAACAGTCAATCATCAATCAATAACTGTAAAAATTCCACATTCAATTTGAGTGAGAAATTCTCACCTCGATTTCAATTCCGTTTTCAGCGTTTATTTTCGAATAAAATAAACAGACGTTTGATTTCATCCAAAATTTACACTAGCTCCAATTGGCTCCAATTCAGTTGCACAGCGAAGTGCTCGACGAAACGAAGACAACGCAACTGGTTTCGTCGAATTCTGATCACGTATGAAAAAATTATGATATGTTAAACATTCACGAATAAAAATTAAATTAAGTTACAAATTTCTTTAATTATTTACAACCTAACAGATCTGGGCCGTGAATTTCAAACTACTAGATCGTGACCGTGCATCCATCCCCTTCCCTCCTTCTTTTGTTCGCTACTTCCAGTAAACATCGCGACCAAAGAACCCATCTGCCGCCTTCATCACGAAATTATCGTGACCAACCTACTCGCCTAGAAGACGATCGAACTACGGGGTTTTGAAGCCTAACACCACGCCTAGCTTCGGCATGAATGACATGGAGCTCGGTTGCTCCCTGCTCGAAGACGACGAGCACGAATGTGGCCGTTCAAGCCTCGATTGCCACCAATCTACTCGATTAAAACCCAACACAGCCGTTCAAAATAAAGATCTCGTGATGCTCTCCATTTTTGCAGTTGATAGATTCACGAATTTCTTTGTGGATTTGGAGAAAAACGAAGGGGAAGATGGGAGTGAATCGGCCATTGATAGTGGGGGTGGCGGCTGCACGTTTTAGCTAGGGTTAGGGTTTAGTTTTAAATGCAAATGAAAATAGTTAGGTCCTTTTATAGAAAAAACGACGAACACTATTCATCCCGAAATTTCCGAACTCCGAATCGAACGTGCCGGCTGACGTTTCTAAGGTTTACCCTGCGTTCCGAACGCAATGGAACGAGTTTCGGAAGCTAATTCGATCATCTGTGTGAGATATGGATTTAAACGATCAATTTAAATTAAACCGATTTAAATCGATTTCGAGGCGTTTTGGCTTGCCCCGGACAAATGGTAAATCCAAAAATTACGAAATTTGAAATCTTACAATAATACCACATTACGGATCCGATGAAACTGGTTTCGTCGAAATCCGACACTGTTTGAAAAATGACTATTTTAACTCGACGATTTAAAATTAAAACGATATCGATGCGTTTGAAGCTGCCACGGTCAAATGATAACTTCGATTGCTACGAAAATTGAAATCCGATAATAACTAATTATTACGGATCCAATGGAACTGGTCTCGTTCAATTCTGAGACTGTTCGAAAATTGGCTATTTTTACAGTCGATAATTAAATATTAAAATATTCCAATTTTCACAGATTAACTCCAAATTCGATTCTGAAAGTTCTATAACCTTTCTATAACTCCAGTATGATTAAATAAAATTTTACAAATCATTTTCAATCATATTAAACTCGATTTTCAATTATCTCTGGAATTTCAATTATTAATTTATCGATTTAATTATCAAATTAAATCCAATATTCGAAAAATAAATCATTCGACTTCCAAATTCCATTTATTAATATTTAAAATCAATTAAATATTCGAATTTTAATTATCAAAATTTCTGGGTCGTTACAGACTTCCCCCCTTAAAAGAATTTCGTCCTCGAAATTACCAAGTAAGGAAAATGGTCCTTAACTCGTCTATCATTTTTCACAATTCAATAGTTTTCTAAAATTTTCAAAACAAATCTTTCTAATAAAGATTCGTTATCATTCAACTAGCTTTCTAACTTCAATTATGAGTTTCAAACAACATTGTTTAACTTCTCAATTCAAATTCGAGTTTAAATTCAAATTTTAAACTTTCAAAATTTCTCAAAAATTTTCTAACACCCTGAATTTCCGAAAAATTTCGCCAGCGTCTCCTTTGCGCGGCTAATACGGCACGACTACAAAACGTCCCTACGGACTCTCAGATTTCAAAAAGAAAAAGAAAAAGCCAAGCGGCTAGAGAAATAAGTCATCAAATCTCATATTCGAATTTAAATACATACCTTTTTCGAGCAAATTCGAATTATCTTCGAAATCAAATCCAATTCCTTTATACCTGTATATCCTACTAGCCATAATATCTAGTTACATATATTCAAACCATTTTGCAAATTCTATTACAAAATTTTGATACTTCTTATATCATCTTTACTTCCCTATTGAAGTTTCATATTTATTTTCATTCAATTTCACATTTCAAATTTCATTTGAATTTAATTCACAATTCCAATCTAATTTGGATTCCGTTCGACTTCTGAATATTGAATTTTTATCAATTATCTTTCATTCATAACTGCACTATTTTAAATTAGTTCCAATTACTAATTCATTCGTCTTCAATTTGAATTTCATTCCAATCAGATTTCAAATATTCTATAAGTTATCAACTTATTTTCATTTCGATTTATATAATCACTTATATATTCATATTACAAATTCATTTCATTAATGAATTTTAAATTTTCCAATATCTATCTGGAATTCCATTTTCATTTATAAATCACATTTACAATTCATATTTATAAATTTCATTCGTTAAATGGATTTTTTATTTAAACTTTAAACTTTACAAGTTATCAACTTCATAATATTTCATAAATATTTTTATATATATAGCATTCCAGAGTCTTACCAACCTTTTCAAAACCATTTTTGAAAATAATTCAAATTATCCTTTGAATTTCTAAAACAAAACCCAAATTTTTCAAACACTTTCATTTAAAACAATTTGGTAGCAATTCCTCTTTTGGAAACCCGAAAATGAACACCGGTGATGTCGCGATCATCATCGGAATTATTTTCCAGCGACCGAAAAGAGTTTAGAGCTTTTCATTCCTTCAAAACATTTTTCAAAACCCTTGAAATCCATTTTCAAATTCAAAAAGGATTTAAACTTTTCAAATCTCCAAAATTTTCAAATTATTTTCAAAACATTTCCAAATACTTCTCTGGAATTCCGTTTTAAATTACAAATCACATTTATAATTTACATTCTCAAATTTCATTAGTATATGGATTTATTTCTTAACTTTGGAGTTATGATTTCAATTTCTTATTCAATTTCAGTGATGATAATTCACTATTATTACTTCCTAACATCCATGCAACCATATACTGTAGTACTTTATAGAAAAACATTTATTTTCTATACAAAAATAGTTTTGGGAAAAATTATCTCATTTACCCTATTTAAAACAATACTGTGCCGAATTGTTCTATTCAAGTGTTTAGAGATCCCTATCGATAGAGTTGTACGGACAATACCGACCAGAATCCATATACCACTCAACAAACCAATCATCACAATATAAAACAATTTTATATTCACTAACAAATACGCACTCGTATCTATTATTACACTCAACTCATTCTAGAGTACTACTAACTCTATCTCTAATGAGTAACACCCAACAGAGCAGGTTTGTCGCTTAACCATATGCTCTGATACCAAATGTAAAGACCTGCAAATCCGTCTTCCGAAAACCCGACACTGCTACGTCCACTGTAGCAATTGCCGAACAATCGGATGGCGAAAACGCGAAACTTTAATATTTAAAAGAAGAGGAGGAAGAGAAGATAGAAGAAAAAGAGAGAAGAACAACAACGGAACAAGAGAACAGCAACAGAAACAGAACAATATCAGAATCTCACATATCGCAGCGGAATAACATATAATAGATAATCAATAGTCTTTTAAAACAAAGAACTATATCAGTTTATACATACATCAATCATCAGTCAATATACAACAATGGACAGTTATATAACTTGTCCTCATACAGAATACACAGCGGAATAAATATATCAGATACAAATACTACGTCTCGCCATCCAGCTTGCTTCCAAAGCTCCAGAATATCCTGATAATATAACTCTAGGCTGCCCGTGTGGAAATTAGTGGGCACCCAGAGTTTAGAAGGGAAACAATAAACTCCGAGTCAGTCATGGTGACTGGTGTGAGATCGTAAAACAGTTATCTTTAAAAATAAACAGCAAAGAATTTTAAAGTCAATTCGCAATGCTTTTGGAAAATGAAACTACCATAAGACCTCCCACCACACACACAATGCAAACGCAGAATTGGAGGAGATTTCTTCTTATGATAGTCAAAGATGCTTACTACGCAAAATCAAATCATTTTTTTTTTTGATATTATTATTAGTGCATAGTGTAGAAAACATTTTGAAAGTATAATATTAATCTTAGCCAACATACGACCAGTATCGTATGCCTACTATAGCTACCATCTAAACAGTGGTGACCACCGTACGTAAATGGCAGGTTCTACAACTAATACCGTACAAAGTTCGTATTGGAGTTTGGATTTCCAACAAATGGTCAGGCTAAGGAACTTCCTTTTCCACGATGGGTACGTCCCTGGAATAGACGACCCGAGAAATAACCTAACATTACGGTTAGATCTCTGCCAACACAAGGCCGGGTTACCTCTGCAAAAATAGGTAACTACTGACACGCGTATGCCATCCCCCGATCGTAACTGATCTTCCCGAGGATCCCCGATTTCCAACAAACCACATAGATAATAATGCAGCAACCACATAGGTTAAGTATCTGGGCTCCATACCATGATACCACCTCTATCCAGAAGGAATGACATACACTAAGGGGCGCTACTCCCTAGAACCTTGTCGCATCCTTCCTGTTTCGACCATTTCCGGGGTGTGAGGCTCGACGAAGTCTCGTCCACAAAGCTACGCTTTCTCAAAAAGCCCTGCTTCGGGTCAAACAAAATGATCAACCTATGATCACAAAGATATAAGATCAAACAAATGATCATATCACAAATGATCAAACACTGATCATTTCACAGCAACACTCAGTATGCCACGTTACCAAATTGGGATATATCGCTGATAAATTTCAACTACATAACCTCTGAGCTCGTACGTCTCAGAGAAGGGTGTTAAGCTAAGAGAATAAATTCTCCTCCACCAACAGATATGTATTTGAAAGAAATCAGCTTTATATCTCAAATTGTAACGTCAGACACACAATCCATACAAGTCTGTTCCGGGATCGAACAGAACCGAAGGCACTTCTCACGAAGCCCTTGCACATCCGGATAAATTTCTAATCACGTCAGGACTTCCCGTCACTAAGGGTGATAAAACCTCTAAATCGGAGATCAGCCGATGTAGAGTAACTCGACGGTAATCCTTCCGTTTTCAAAAATATCCGGTCTTCAACACCGGTCTTCGAATGCAATTCATAACGACGTATCACATATTCGGAATCGGTTATACGACCCCGTGGTCCTTTCCCGGCTAACCCGAATAGTGAGCGTTTATTTAAAACAAAGTGTGGCATTCAAATTCATCCAATTCACAACAAATACCTATCTAAAGGTAATTATTGATAGTCGGTTATTTAACTATCAATAAAGATGCGCAACATCATCAGATTCCCAATAATTTTCCAAATTATTTTATCTTCCAAAATATCTTTTACTAGATATAAAATTTCTACACTTAACCGTTTGAAAACAATTTCAAATCAATTTCCACCTTTCATTTTATCTTTGAAGATAACATCTCAAAACGGTTCATTTCATATTGGAAAAGCATTTCCATACTTATTTAAAAATAAGTAATTCACAAATCATTTATTTTCAACATTTGAAAATATTCGATATACTTAAAACAATAATAAGTATATATTCATTCTTTAAGGAAATCATAAATTTGACATCTATTTGAGTCAAAACGAATGTTGCGTAAAACATCGTTACGACGACTCAAAATCACTAGTATAGGGATTCGAAATTTAGGTAGATATATAAATCCCAATAATACATCAAAAACATTTCCTTTCGGAAATCATTTATTATAACAACAGTGTTATAGTCCACCATTTCCTTATTTCTCGAAAACGTCTATTTCAACAATAAATGTTGAAATCTATGATTTCGATAGTTCACACGTTTTAAAACATCTTTTAAAATAACTTCATTTCACAATATTCCTTTTCCCAAAACATATTGATTTTATTCAATAATATATATTTACTGTCCAAATTCGTGAATATAATCACTATCCCAATTTTAACAATTTCTACACATTTAACTTAAAAGATAATTCGCTGTCCAAAATCACGAATATATCTCCTTTAATAACTTCAATGTTAAATTTATCAAATTCTATTGATTTTGAATTTATAAAACAATGTTTATAAATCCCATTTTCTATTTATAAAACTTCGATTTCTAAATTATCCAATTCAACTTATATAACTCAATTATATACCGGAAGTCCATATTATAAGTTAAGAACTTATAATTCATTTATTTACAACATCTATTCATTTCTCATCTAAATGTCAAAATCCGATTTATAAGATAATTGCTTATAAATCTTTTTGTTTTACAAAATCTATTCATTTAATAACTTCACAATTTATAAATCTATAAATTTCTATCCACTTATGGAATCCATTTTTATTTGACTTTAACACTTAATAAAACTCATTTCAAAATTCCAATATTTTTAATTTATAAAAATATCAATTTTTATAAATCTTTTTATATGAATTGTTTAAAATACTTCAACAATTCCAATTTACACTATTTCATAATCCTTATCAATTGTTTATTTCAAAAATAACATTTTTGTCGTATTTCACAAAAATCACAATTTTACTAATATTTAAAATTTTAACATTTATTTATTTAAAATAAACCAATTCAAAAATTTCAATAAAGCGTATATTTCTACAAATCACTTTAAAAATCCTTTTAAATTAAAAGTCGTTATTTTTTTACATTTCAAAACTGAATCCGATGATGCCACAACACCAATCAGTCCATCACAACAGTCAATATCATATATCAATATGATAACAGAATATATCAAAATATCTGTAAATAATCAATACGGTGAGGAATCCAGTTGGATCCCTCCAACCTGTTTCCCTGCATCCACAGATGTTAGCACAATACCAATTCCGCTCCAGTACGGAATTATCGCGGTATATGTGTAACGACCACGACTTTCTCTCCATAGAAAGTCGTATCGCTAATAAAGAAAGAAGGGATAGAAGAAGAAAAGAAAGAAAAGAAGAAAGAACAACAACATCAGAAACTCACAGCGGAACGAATGAAATATAATATATCATATAAAATATTACATAGTATCATATACATCAGAGTTACACAACTTATACAACACATATTAGACAGTTATAAACATCTGTCTAATTCATACAACTCAAGTATCACAGATATAGACACAACATATACACAGCGGAATCATCATATATCTACATGGTGAAGCCTCCTGCTCCAAATCTCCTCCAGAATTCGTCAAAGCTAACCTGAATCCCTCGACTACTCAATACAATATTGAGTACCCAAGAGTTTAATAAAACAGAAAATAAACACTTGGGTCAGACATGGGTCTGGTGTGAGTAAACGGTTAGATTGCTTAACTTTGAAAACTTTTGAAAACAAAAGTATCACGTAAGACTCCCCACAAATAAACATGGGTAAGTTTTTACCTTACGCTACTAAAACGTTTGATAGGAAATCTGATTGTATTATAATAGGGTCTAGGGTTTTCAAGTAAAATACAGAAATAGCTGAAATGCTTACATCTCACATTCCAACTTAGTTGGGCACAACTAATACGTACGGCACTTATTGGAGTTTGGATTCCATACAATGGCAGGGCTACTGGGGTACCGCCCGTCACAGTACGTGGCCTAGATCACCGTACCGAGGAGTACGCCCGCTCCCCTGCAACACAAAGCCGGAACCATCCCTTACTGGATAATTTCGAACAAGATAATCCCGTAGTTGGCGCGACCAACCACACACTAAGCCGAATAAAAGAAAAGGGACCTCTAGACAGGGATCTATCTTGCTCTCAGTGGGTGCTACCCACGAAGCCTTGCTGCACCTCCCCTGTTTTAGCCATTCCCGGTTGATGAGGCTTGAGGTTACGATTACCTTTAATCAGAACATATCACTTAGAATGCTCATCGTCCGCCTGACGATGTGCTGAAAGCATTCAATCCATACAATTTCGTTCCGGGTTCGAACGAAACCGAAGGCATTATCTCGTTACACTCGTTTTGGAATCACCCTCAGAGTTAACGACAATAACCCTTGCACTCTGAATCTTCATCTTCACTTGAGATTCACGACCTATCGTTAATTTGGATCGATGTGGTATTCAAGTCTCCAAACCTGGAATACCGGTATACGGAAACCCGATCCCGGTCTCATCGAAATCCAAAACGTATCTTTTAAGGCCAAGTTGTTTAAAGGTTTAAACATTTAACTTATATTCAGGATGATATAAACAGATAGATAAATCACATTATCACAATTTATAATCACATTATCAATTAAACAGATGATTCATAACCAGTAGGTAATCCATATCAACATCACAATAGTTAATCTACATTACCATCATAATGCAACCAAACATTCATACTACACAACATCTTATCTCATTTCTGAGATACATTCATTCAAGACAAATCAATGTCATCCATTCTTATATAAGTAATGATTTACTTAATCACAACATAATTAATTTAAAAATGAATTAAATTAACTATCTTTATCTTTAATTAATTTAAAATGAATTAAATTAATTACTTCATTTCTTAATTAATTTAAAGTAAATTAAATTAATTACTTATCATAAATCTTACTTATATAATCATTAATTAATTACAAATAAATTAATTAATCTTTCTCTAATTATCCACTTTAATTAATCACCTTGATTAATCATTCCTTAATTACATTTAAGTAATTATCTTTAATTAATTTCACAAATTAATTATCCTTAATCCAATACAGTAATTAACCTTTAATTACTTCATTAATTAATTAATTAAAATCAATTACTTTAATCCTTAATTAATTACAATTAATTAGTTATTCTATAATCATTTATCATTTTATTAATTAATCTTAATTAATCAACCCTTAATCATTAATAAATTATAAACTAATGATTCCTAATTACACCTTTAATTATTTATTAATTACATTAAGTAATTAACCTTGAATTAAACCATAATTTATTAATCACCTTTGATTAAACTTAACCAGTAATTAACTCTAATTAATTATCTTCCTTAATTAATTACTTTTAATTAATTACCTTAACAAATAATTAATTACCTTATAATTAATCTTTTAATTAATTTATTTCTACTAATTACTTCCTTAAGTAATTATCCTTAATTACAATTAGGTAATTAACCTTAAAATTAATTATCCTTAATTAATCGTAACTTAACTAATTAAGAATAAACTCTTTATTTATTTTAATTACTTATTCCCATTTATTAACTTTAATAAAACCAATTTAGAAATAAATTATATATTTGAAATATAAAATTTTACTTAAGAAATAAACAATTTAAACATTAAATTTTTAGATATTTAAAAATTTAAACTGATCTTCCTTTATAAAAACATTGCTTTCTTTAAAAGTCAGATTATCTCAACATTACAACCCGAGTCATACCCTTTGCAAACCCGAGTCGTTTTCGAGTCCTTCCCCTATGTATCTGCTTCGAGAAAATCATCAAAAAGCACGAAGCTGCACCGAGTCGAACTCGTCTTCCCCAAACTCTCGAACTTCAGTACACCCAAACGTGCACACGTGCACGTGCACGATCAAACCTCTCCCCTCCGATCATCCAACTGATCGTCAACCAACCCCATACGACCTCGACAACCTGTCCCACAACCCAGAAATCAAAATTCCACTGTGAATCGAAATTTCGATCATCGTTCGAAATCTCGAGCATAACTCGAGCCACAATCTACCCCCTCGCCGCCGATCATGGTCATCAGAAACTCAGATTCCTCGTCCATAGCACCGCAGCATCACCATGCCACCCTCCATCAACACGCGATCGCCTCCGCATCATCATCCAAGTCGCGAATTCCCCAACAGTTCAACCAACCCAAAGCAGCCTAAAACCCTAGTTAGATCGATTACGATCATCACGGCCATTGGAAAAATTCAACGACATTTTTCCCATCATCCTCAACATGCAGACGAGCTTCAACCAAAATTCTAGCTACAATCATCATTCCAATCGACGGCAATCAACCCAAACGTTCCATTCGATTAACCCCAAAATTCTCACTATTCTCTAAACTAAAATTCATGATTTTACTTTTAAAAATCATAATTTCTAGAAGCAAAACATACTAAAAAAAAGAATTAAGTAATTAAGATACTTGAATTTTCTATTTTGTTTAAACTCTGTTATGTATAAACAAAGGCAAGTTTTGCCTGAGAACAGGCATGCACATTTTAATTCACCTATATAAATACATATATACTTGCTAATATTCATACCATATTTTCAATCATCACCATCACAGACATAAAAGATCAAAAGAAACTGGTTTAAAAATTAAAGTTTGCTCACAGGATTTTGAAACAGAGAACAGAGGCACTTCATGTATATATATATACATGCATCTACACATATGAACACATGCAACCATATTCTACAGAGGTTCATCACAGACATTTTAAGCCAAATCACAGATTTAAAAACTGTTTTTAAAAGAAATTTACTCACCTTAAAATAAGAACAGAGAGCAGATTTTATTACTTCCAGGCTTTTGAAATTTGAATTCTGGAAACTGTATTTGATTTTGTTTCTGGCAATACTTTTGATTTCTCTTTGTTGTTGAAATCCTTGCATGTTTGATTTACTTTGCTGCAGGTTGCATTTTGGAGATGATTCGTTATTACAGGCTTTGGAAATTTGATTTATCAAGTTTGAGGTTGAATCGGTGTTGAATTTGTACTTAGTTGCAGATTTGATTTTGGTTTCTGTTTTGATTTGTTTTTAGTTTTAGAGGAAGAAAGAAAATATTTTTAACTGAGAAATGAAAACCAGGTTTCTCACTAAACATATGTTATTTAAGGTAATTTAGTTTTCTAAAATTTCAAATAAATTAAATGAAAGCCACTTGTTAACTTGCATGCATATACAAATGTTAAGGCATGTTAATTATCTTACAAATGTTAAAATCTAGTAGAATTGTGTTTAAATCCTTATTATAAAAGTATTTATGATTCTCTTTAAATTATGTAATATGAATTTGTATTGATATTTATGTATTTATGTAAATGTGAACTAGTACTAAATTTATTTATGTTTACAAACCATTAAATTAAAGAGATATTAAAAAGAAAGGTCTACTTAAACCTATATATATTTATAACCATTTAGATTAAGTACTTTTTTTTAAAAAATAAAATCTTTTATTAAATCTTATTTATACTAGAGCTAAAATACTTTTAATAAAATAAATATTTACCTTAAGAGTTTTGAAAATATATGATTAGCTTTTTAAATAGCTTTTGAAAGGTATTATATTAAATTATACTTTACAATTTACAATTTATACATATATATATATATTAGAATTTGAAACACTTTTATAAATTTTCAAATCAAAAATTCTAATATATACAAATATACACATATATTTAAATAGAAAATATTTTTAACATTAATTTTGAGAATTATCATATTAAATTTCAATACAACTTCAAATAATAATATATACATACATATATATTACAATTTGAAAATACATCTTTTATTTAAACAAAAGATTTCTATTCACAATATATATAGCAAAATATATATTATAAATAGATTAAAACTTTATTAATTTTAACAATAAAATCTTATCAATATTGCCAGATTCAATATTTATTAACTTTTAAAAGATTAAATTATCAATTTAAATTAGAATTATAAGGGAAGATTATCAATCCAATTAAATTATTAATACAGATTATTAAATTTAAATTGCCCAAAAACCCGGGATATCACATTCCTTCCCCCTTAAAATAATTTCGTCCCCGAAATTAAAAGCAAAGTTAATTTAATAATCCAACAAATATTTTAATTTCAAACACAAACCTATCATCCAATTTCTAACAACCAAAGCAACCCATCAACAATCTAATCTAACTAACTATTCTGATATAAATCAGAATAGACTTCATAATACTATCTCGAGTTTCCCCGAGTATAAATCACCGGGAGACTCGCTCTACAGAAACTAAACAAACAACACCACTATGATCCCGAGCTCCTCTCTTCTCTAGATCTACAAATATGAACAGAATATCAAACCACACTCAAGTCCAACTCAACTTCCAAATCCATCTGAACTGCAGATTCTACAATCAGTAATAGATCATACACGTACTCCCTCAGAGATACGTGAAATAGAATGGATTCCAGATATCCAAACTGGCTATTCAATCCTGTAGATCAAAGAACTACTTTTCTCGAGAACACAGGAAAATCCAAAATAATTCAGTGCTAGCTTTCCAGACTTACCAAATCTGATAGCTTTATAATCGGAGAAAACTTAAAACAAATTTCCAATCTCCAACTCCGAATTCCAAACTCTGTCTCATATCTGCATAACTCATTAGACGATCCTGGGCTACCTCATCTCTTCCTGGTCAGCTTAACCTTTGCTGATGCTTCTTGAAACAACTGGACCAAGAACAAAATGATTTCCAGATCCTATCAACAAGATGATATTCCAAAATCTACTGAAATCCACAAACTCTACTCCACAAGAAATAGAAGACTGAACTTCCTTCTTCCAGATTCCAGAAAATTCTATACACACTTAGAAATTCACATAAACTTCTTGTAGAAATCTGAGGTTACTTCCTTTCTTGCACAGCTACTACCTTTGCTTTCGCTGCACAACTCTGATTTTGAAATAGATGAGAATGTCGATGAACTCGAGCACAAACTAGATCCACAAACTAGCGGAAACATTGGTTATCTTAAAGACATAACCAACTTCTCAAAGGATAGACGAGTCCTCGGTCAAGGGTACTGTCTTTAGCTATCCTTGGCTAGAGGAAACTCGAAACTAGAAATAGAAGAGAAAACATAGATACTCCATAAAATTCTAAGATACTTCACCAATCCTTCTCTAGGAACAAATCGATATAAACTAAATCTTTACCTACGGGCAACCTTTGACCTCTTCGATAACTTTTACTTTCTCTTGAGATGCCTCAACTCCATACAAAAGATTACTCAAGATGAACTCTCAAACTAATCGCAAGTCACTTTTGCGATCCTACCTAGTTCGGATTCCAAAGATACTGTTCTCTCTTTACCAATTAAAACAGCCTTAAGCTTTTCCAAACAAGGTTAACCCTTCAAGAAAACATTCACCATCTTCCCGGACTGCTGATAGAAGAATCACAAAGATTCCGGTACCATCGAAGAAACGGTCCACACTGTTGCTTCCAAACTCTATCTCGACAGCACACCGAACACTCCGAGTTGCACTGCTATCACAGCTAACCAAAAACTTTTAATCCAAAGGCTTCTCAACTAAAACCATCAACTAACTTCACAACGGACCTCCGAGATGGCAGACATTCCAAAAGAAAACTCGGCTCCAAACCAAACGCCAATAACTTACTCTTCTTAAGAGAAACAATGAGACCATGTCCGAAGAACAACTAATCGACCTTAGTCCCATACTTCCAAATAGATAAAACTCTCTTACTCGATATCAAAGAATTCCTATACAGCCGAGTCTTTCCTATGGTAGACATCAACTGTTCCTCCAATACCTTCTTAATCTTGCTCCAAAAAGAACACCTCCTTCGGGAACATCCATAGATACTGTGTCTTATCACACAGCTACTCCTTCCTGAAGTCGCCAAGCTACCATCACTTACTTCTGCACAACTGATAGATCCAACTCTAGAAAATTTGCTCACCCGAGCTCAACCAATTTTACATTCCAATAATGGACTCCGAATCTTGAAAAGGATTTTCTTCAGAGATCCGAGACATCCTTACTCCATACTGCCAACTTACTCGAGACGATATTGGGTTTACAGTCTCGATATATACTTCCAACCTCAAACATTCAAACTCCAACTATTGGTAATTGTGTTACACACACTACCACCTTATCTACCTTTATAACTTATATTGGAAAACCCGAACAGGTAACCCAATAAATAGGTAGAAATACATAAATATATATATTTAAAATGATATATTTTTATATAGAAATTATTTCTGGGTAAAATTATTTCATTTACCTCTTTAAAACAATATTGTGTCCGTTGGCCTGGTTCAAGTGTTTAGAGATCCCTATCAATAACGTTAGCTACTCGTATTGACCAGAATCCATATACCACTCAACCGATCAATTAACACAATATAAAACCATTTTATATAACTAACAAATACGCGCTCTCATATATATATATATACACTCGGACTCAAACAGGTTGTTACAGATCCTATTTCTAATGAACAATCCTTCCGAACCTAGGTATTCACTCAACCTAGTGTTCTGATATTCACTTAACCAAAAGCTTAGGCATTCGCTCAACCTATGCTCTGATACCACTGTAACGACCACGACTTTCTCTCCATAGAAAGTCGTATCGCTAATAAAGAAAGAAGGGATAGAAGAAGAAAAGAAAGAAAAGAAGAAAGAACAACAACATCAGAAACTCACAGCGGAACGAATGAAATATAATATATCATATAAAATATTACATAGTATCATATACATCAGAGTTACACAACTTATACAACACATATTAGACAGTTATAAACATCTGTCTAATTCATACAACTCAAGTATCACAGATATAGACACAACATATACACAGCGGAATCATCATATATCTACATGGTGAAGCCTCCTGCTCCAAATCTCCTCCAGAATTCGTCAAAGCTAACCTGAATCCCTCGACTACTCAATACAATATTGAGTACCCAAGAGTTTAATAAAACAGAAAATAAACACTTGGGTCAGACATGGGTCTGGTGTGAGTAAACGGTTAGATTGCTTAACTTTGAAAACTTTTGAAAACAAAAGTATCACGTAAGACTCCCCACAAATAAACATGGGTAAGTTTTTACCTTACGCTACTAAAACGTTTGATAGGAAATCTGATTGTATTATAATAGGGTCTAGGGTTTTCAAGTAAAATACAGAAATAGCTGAAATGCTTACATCTCACATTCCAACATAGTTGGGCACAACTAATACGTACGGCACTTATTGGAGTTTGGATTCCATACAATGGCAGGGCTACTGGGGTACCGCCCGTCACAGTACGTGGCCTAGATCACCGTACCGAGGAGTACGCCCGCTCCCCTGCAACACAAAGCCGGAACCATCCCTTACTGGATAATTCCGAACAAGATAATCCCGTAGTTGGCGCGACCAACCACACACTAAGCCGAATAAAAGAAAAGGGACCTCTAGACAGGGATCTATCTTGCTCTCAGTGGGTGCTACCCACGAAGCCTTGCTGCACCTCCCCTGTTTTAGCCATTCCCGGTTGATGAGGCTTGAGGTTACGATTACCTTTAATCAGAACATATCACTTAGAATGCTCATCGTCCGCCTGACGATGTGCTGAAAGCATTCAATCCATACAAGTTCGTTCCGGGTTCGAACGAAACCGAAGGCATTATCTCGTTACACTCGTTTTGGAATCACCCTCAGAGTTAACGACAATAACCCTTGCACTCTGAATATTCATCTTCACTTGAGATTCACGACCTATCGTTAATTTGGATCGATGTGGTATTCGGGTCTCCAGACCTGGAATACCGGTATACGGAAACCCGATCCCGGTCTCATCGAAATCCAAAACGTATCTTTTAAGGCCAAGTTGTTTAAAGGTTTAAACATTTAACTTATATTCAGGATGATATAAACAGATAGATAAATCACATTATCACAATTTATAATCACATTATCAATTAAACAGATGATTCATAACCAGTAGGTAATCCATATCAACATCACAATAGTTAATCTACATTACCATCATAATGCAACCAAACATTCATATTACACAACATCTTATCTCATTTCTGAGATACATTCATTCAAGACAAATCAATGTCATCCATTCTTATATAAGTAATGATTTACTTAATCACAACATAATTAATTTAAAAATGAATTAAATTAACTATCTTTATCTTTAATTAATTTAAAATGAATTAAATTAATTACTTCATTTCTTAATTAATTTAAAGTAAATTAAATTAATTACTTATCATAAATCTTACTTATATAATCATTAATTAATTACAAATAAATTAATTAATCTTTCTCTAATTATCCACTTTAATTAATCACCTTGATTAATCATTCCTTAATTACATTTAAGTTATTATCTTTAATTTATTTCACAAATTAATTATCCTTAATCCAATACAGTAATTAACCTTTAATTACTTCATTAATTAATTAATTAAAATCAATTACTTTAATCCTTAATTAATTACAATTAATTAGTTATTCTATAATCATTTATCATTTTATTAATTAATCTTAATTAATCAACCCTTAATCATTAATAAATTATAAACTAATGATTCCTAATTACACCTTTAATTATTTATTAATTACATTAAGTAATTAACCTTGAATTAAACCATAATTTATTAATCACCTTTGATTAAACTTAACCAGTAATTAACTCTAATTAATTATCTTCCTTAATTAATTACTTTTAATTAATTACCTTAACAAATAATTAATTACCTTATAATTAATCTTTTAATTAATTTATTTCTACTAATTACTTCCTTAAGTAATTATCCTTAATTACAATTAGGTAATTAACCTTAAAATTAATTATCCTTAATTAATCGTAACTTAACTAATTAAGAATAAACTCTTTATTTATTTTAATTACTTATTCCCATTTATTAACTTTAATAAAACCAATTTAGAAATAAATTATATATTTGAAATATAAAATTTTACTTAAGAAATAAACAATTTAAACATTAAATTTTTAGATATTTAAAAATTTAAACTGATCTTCCTTTATAAAAACATTGCTTTCTTTAAAAGTCAGATTATCTCAACATTACAACCCGAGTCATACCCTTTGCAAACCCGAGTCGTTTTCGAGTCCTTCCCCTACGTATCTGCTTCGAGAAAATCATCAAAAAGCACGAAGCTGCACCGAGTCGAACTCGTCTTCCCCAAACTCTCGAACTTCAGTACACCCAAACGTGCACACGTGCACGTGCACGATCAAACCTCTCCCCTCCGATCATCCAACTGATCGCCAACCAACCCCATACGACCTCGACAACCTGTCCCACAACCCAGAAATCAAAATTCCACTGTGAATCGAAATTTCGATCATCGTTCGAAATCTCGAGCATAACTCGAGCCACAATCTACCCCCTCGCCGTTGATCATGGTCATCAGAAACTCAGATTCCTCGTCCATAGCACCGCAGCATCACCATGCCACCCTCCATCAACACGCGATCGCCTCCGCATCATCATCCAAGTCGCGAATTCCCCAACAGTTCAACCAACCCAAAGCAGCCTAAAACCCTAGTTAGATCGATTACGATCATCACGGCCATTGGAAAAATTCAACGACATTTTTCCCATCATCCTCAACATGCAGACGAGCTTCAACCAAAATTCTAGCTACAATCATCATTCCAATCGACGGCAATCAACCCAAACGTTCCATTCGATTAACCCCAAAATTCTCACTATTCTCTAAACTAAAATTCATGATTTTACTTTTAAAAATCATAATTTCTAGAAGCAAAACATACTAAAAAAAAGAATTAAGTAATTAAGATACTTGAATTTTCTATTTTGTTTAAACTCTGTTATGTATAAACAAAGGCAAGTTTTGCCTGAGAACAGGCATGCACATTTTAATTCACCTATATAAATACATATATACTTGCTAATATTCATACCATATTTTCAATCATCACCATCACAGACATAAAAGATCAAAAGAAACTGGTTTAAAAATTAAAGTTTGCTCACAGGATTTTGAAACAGAGAACAGAGGCACTTCATGTATATATATATACATGCATCTACACATATGAACACATGCAACCATATTCTACAGAGGTTCATCACAGACATTTTAAGCCAAATCACAGATTTAAAAACTGTTTTTAAAAGAAATTTACTCACCTTAAAATAAGAACAGAGAGCAGATTTTATTACTTCCAGGCTTTTGAAATTTGAATTCTGGAAACTGTATTTGATTTTGTTTCTGGCAATACTTTTGATTTCTCTTTGTTGTTGAAATCCTTGCATGTTTGATTTACTTTGCTGCAGGTTGCATTTTGGAGATGATTCGTTATTACAGGCTTTGGAAATTTGATTTATCAAGTTTGAGGTTGAATCGGTGTTGAATTTGTACTTAGTTGCAGATTTGATTTTGGTTTCTGTTTTGATTTGTTTTTAGTTTTAGAGGAAGAAAGAAAATATTTTTAACTGAGAAATGAAAACCAGGTTTCTCACTAAACATATGTTATTTAAGGTAATTTAGTTTTCTAAAATTTCAAATAAATTAAATGAAAGCCACTTGTTAACTTGCATGCATATACAAATGTTAAGGCATGTTAATTATCTTACAAATGTTAAAATCTAGTAGAATTGTGTTTAAATCCTTATTATAAAAGTATTTATGATTCTCTTTAAATTATGTAATATGAATTTGTATTGATATTTATGTATTTATGTAAATGTGAACTAGTACTAAATTTATTTATGTTTACAAACCATTAAATTAAAGAGATATTAAAAAGAAAGGTCTACTTAAACCTATATATATTTATAACCATTTAGATTAAGTACTTTTTTTAAAAAAATAAAATCTTTTATTAAATCTTATTTATACTAGAGCTAAAATACTTTTAATAAAATAAATATTTACCTTAAGAGTTTTGAAAATATATGATTAGCTTTTTAAATAGCTTTTGAAAGGTATTATATTAAATTATACTTTACAATTTACAATTTATACATATATATATATTAGAATTTGAAACACTTTTATAAATTTTCAAATCAAAAATTCTAATATATACAAATATACACATATATTTAAATAGAAAATATTTTTAACATTAATTTTGAGAATTATCATATTAAATTTCAATACAACTTCAAATAATAATATATACATACATATATATTACAATTTGAAAATACATCTTTTATTTAAACAAAAGATTTCTATTCACAATATATATAGCAAAATATATATTATAAATAGATTAAAACTTTATTAATTTTAACAATAAAATCTTATCAATATTGCCAGATTCAATATTTATTAACTTTTAAAAGATTAAATTATCAATTTAAATTAGAATTATAAGGGAAGATTATCAATCCAATTAAATTATTAATACAGATTATTAAATTTAAATTGCCCAAAAACCCGGGATATCACAATATGGGTTTTTATAAATCCGCTTACTAACGGCGCAATAGGGTCTCATCCGCTAAACGAGGCGGGAAATCAATCAATCCAATATATACATATGCCAATATGTATATATTGCTATATATATATAGATATATCCTATAATATCTAATATCACATCCAAACAGTCAATCATCAATCAATAACTGTAAAAATTCCACATTCAATTTGAGTGAGAAAATCTCACCTCGATTTCAATTCCGTTTTCAGCGTTTATTTTCGAATAAAATAAACAGACGTTTGATTTCATCCAAAATTTACACTAGCTCCAATTGGCTCCAATTCAGTTGCACAGCGAAGTGCTCGACGAAACGAAGACAACGCAACTGGTTTCGTCGAATTCTGATCACGTATGAAAAAATTATGATATGTTAAACATTCATGAATAAAAATTAAATTAAGTTACAAATTTCTTTAATTATTTACAACCTAACAGATCTGGGCCGTGAATTTCAAACTACTAGATCGTGACCGTGCATCCATCCCCTTCCCTCCTTCTTTTGTTCGCTACTTCCAGTAAACATCGCGACCAAAGAACCCATCTGCCGCCTTCATCACGAAATTATCGTGACCAACCTACTCGCCTAGAAGACGATCGAACTACGGGGTTTTGAAGCCTAACACCACGCCTAGCTTCGGCATGAATGACATGGAGCTCGGTTGCTCCCTGCTCGAAGACGACGAGCACGAATGTGGCCGTTCAAGCCTCGATTGCCACCAATCTACTCGATTAAAACCCATCACAGCCGTTCAAAATAAAGATCTCGTGATGCTCTCCATTTTTGCAGTTGATAGATTCACGAATTTCTTTGTGGATTTGGAGAAAAACGAAGGGGAAGATGGGAGTGAATCGGCCATTGATAGTGGGGGTGGCGGCTGCACGTTTTAGCTAGGGTTAGGGTTTAGTTTTAAATGCAAATGAAAATAGTTAGGTCCTTTTATAGAAAAAACGACGAACACTATTCATCCCGAAATTTCCGAACTCCGAATCGAACGTGCCGGCTGACGTTTCTAAGGTTTACCCCGCGTTCCGAACGCAATGGAACGAGTTTCGGAAGCTAATTCGATCATCTGTGTGAGATATGTATTTAAACGATCAATTTAAATTAAACCGATTTAAATCGATTTCGAGGCGTTTTGGCTTGCCCCGGACAAATGGTAAATCCAAAAATTACGAAATTTGAAATCTTACAATAATACCACATTACGGATCCGATGAAACTGGTTTCGTCGAAATCCGACACTGTTTGAAAAATGACTATTTTAACTCGACGATTTAAAATTAAAACGATATCGATGCGTTTGAAGCTGCCACGGTCAAATGATAACTTCGATTGCTACGAAAATTGAAATCCGATAATAACTAATAATTACGGATCCAATGGAACTGGTCTCGTTCAATTCTGAGACTGTTCGAAAATTGGCTATTTTTACAGTCGATAATTAAATATTAAAATATTCCAATTTTCACAGATTAACTCCAAATTCGATTCTGAAAGTTCTATAACCTTTCTATAACTCCAGTATGATTAAATAAAATTTTACAAATCATTTTCAATCATATTAAACTCGATTTTCAATTATCTCTGGAATTTCAATTATTAATTTATCGATTTAATTATCAAATTAAATCCAATATTCGAAAAATAAATCATTCGACTTCCAAATTCCATTTATTAATATTTAAAATCAATTAAATATTCGAATTTTAATTATCAAAATTTCTGGGTCGTTACACCCAGATTTTCTTTGTAAACTATGGATTGAAATGATATATTATCCATATCACTTGACCTAGGCTAGAAAATTATATACAGACCCGTGGTTTATATATATTTTTCTGAAAATTTTAAAATATTTTAAAAATATAAATATTATGATATTTTGATTTAAATTTTATTAAAATGATTTCTATAAAATATTTGTGATTTTCTATAAATTAAATAAGTGAATTAAGTAAATGGTGAAGTAGAATTTGAAATATAAGTTAGTTTTGGAATTTATGATTTTGTTTATAAATGGAATTTATGTAAAGTAAGAATATATGACAAATTTTGATTTAAAAATGAATTTAATGATTTTATTAAGAAATAATGATTTCATAAAGTGTAAATGATTTTGTATAACTTAAAATATGAAATAAATGAATATTTAAGCTGAATTTGGAAATATAACTTAAATTTAATTTTTGTGAAATTTGTTTAAAAGTGAAATTAAATAAGTTATATTTTGGAAGTTTAAACTTAAGTGTTAAGTTAAACATTTTATTAAAGAAATGAAAATTTAATTCTTGAATTTAAATAAGAAAATTGTTATTTAATTTGGATTTTTTTATGGAAATTTGACTTTATAAAATCAAAAGAATAAGGGTATATAAATGATTGTTTAAAGTGTGAAAATATATGATTTTATAAGTTAAAATGATTTATATTAAAAGTTAATTATGTGTGAAATTGTAAATAAAACTATGAATTTGATTTGACAGCATTTTTGAAATGTAATGTAAAGATATTACAGCATTGGAAAATGATGTAGTTGTTTTAAATGAACCAAATAGCAAATTTGAACTAAGGGTTATTATAGCACTTTGTTAGTGCTATAGTTGTTAAATTTAACTAAAATTTTAATTGAAACTAAATTAAGATATTACAGCATTTTAAATGCCGTCTTTTGTTAATGAACTGTTTTTAAACATAACATTTCGTAGCATTTTCTAAGTGTTGCAAAGTTGAATTTTCCTTGTTTAATAAATTCAAATGAATAAATGATCTTTGAAAAAGATTAAATTTTGGAAATTAAATATTTAATTATTAAATATAATGAATTTACTTTAAATGATTTAAATGGAATAGTTGATTTGGGAAATACAACTATTTTGAAATGTGATTAAATGGTATTTAAATTTAAATTAAATAAATGATGTTTTCAAATGATATTTTGATATTTTGAAATGAATTTGAAATGATATTAAATCTTGGAATGAATAATTGAAGTTTATATTAGTATGAAAAATATTTGGTTTACTTGTAATTTGAATCTATTTAAAAGATATTGGACTTATGAAATATAGGATAATAAAGCTTTGGAATTTATTTTATAATTTGAATAGTTATTTTGTGGATTAAATCTATATTTGAAATTTATAAGATTTGAAATGGTCTATGGAAATTTAATTGAAATAAATGATTGAATTGAATTGAAACTTTGGAAATTGAATACTTGATTTGAAATATAATACTTACACTTTTAAATGAATTAAAATGAATTAATTTGTTGGAATATAAATTATTTAAAGGTGACTTGAAATGATAATAAATGAATGATATCTTTGAATTTAAAAGGGTGCTTAAAGTTGAATATTTGGATTTGAACTCAAATGATGATTTGAAATGAAGTTTTGAAAGCATATGATATTTTGATATATTAAATGATTTGAAATGAAATTTTGAAAGGATATGATATTTTGATATATTAAAATGATTTGAAATGAAATTTTGAAAGGATATGATATTTTGATATATTAAAATGATTTGAAATGAAGTTTTGGAAAGATATGATATTTGATATATTGAAATGATTTGAAATGAAATTTTGAAATGGTATGATATTCTAAATATATTGAAATGGTTTGGAATTGATTTAATCTTTATTTTGATAAAGATTTGGATTTGAAATGATATTATATTTTGAAGTATAAAATACTATTTTTAAATTTATAACCACGGGTTATAATAACGATTGGTTGTTAAAGAGACCGGGATCGGATATGGACATTCTCTCTGTCTATACCGAAAACCACTTTGACAACTATGTACGCGGTGGAGTTTCCAGAATGAAGTAGGATGGTGGCGATGATCCTAAGGTATATACGTGGACCCAACTCCCGTGAGTTGGCATAAGGTAGCTAAAAAAGGAGCGATCGACGGGCCAAGGAGGTAGAACCTCTGATCGGACACACTTCTTCGATACCATTCTATTACTTGTGATTGATTTGGTGCGCACCCTTGATTTGGGAGTGTTGTTCGAGGTGGGCGGTAGTGGCTGCTATGCGTCACCACCAGTCCGGATGCGTAATTGGTATATCTACCCTGGCATTGCCTTGTGTGCCGTGTCACCTACCATATCGAGCTTTACTACGATTTGTGATTTCTCCCGTAGCCTGTGGAGTATCGAGGGTAGCCCCCATTTTGGGAGTATGCTAATACTGGATAGACTACTGGGACTATTACGTGTTAAGGTGGAAAATGTAAAGCCTTAATGCTATTTAAAAGTATGTTTATTTTATATTAGACATTATTATAATAGCGAATATTGCTACATAGTAGATAGTTTAACGGACCCTTAAAGAATGGGCGATCCCAAGCATTCTTTAAGTTACTTGTACCTTTATTACAGTTCACTTGAGTTGGTTTATATTGTATAAGTATGTATGTCTTGACTCGAGTGTTTGTATTTTTATTTACGCTCGGGTCAGCCTGAGTATTCGCAGATTTGGATTCCACTTTCTGGAGATTGGAATCGCTGGAGATTATCTGCTTATCTAGTTTTATCTATCTCAGTTCTGTTGTTCTATTAAGCTTGTACTTGGTTATCATATTTATACTTCTGTTGTACTTTATTTCTTCAGTTTTATCTTATTTAACTCTGATATATTTACATAGTAGCTTCATGAACTACTATTTCGTTTACTTCCGCTGCACTTCTTACCCAGTGTCTGTGATATGTGATTATTTATTTACTGTATATTCTGAGATTTGCCAAATTTTATTTACAACGCGGTATTTTGAGCAATTCAAGTGCGACATGTGCGGATGCGAATGGTTGAAAATATTGGGTCGTTACAAAATATTATAAACTATTTTGAGTTAGTAAAAATAGAGCTTAGAGTGGAATGGACAACAAAAGTGGGTTTTAACATTTCTAGATGAAACTCGATAAATACGTACTCTTATTTCAAGCTCCATAGTCTTTTTCGAGTGCAATTCTGATGCCAAATCTTCTGATGATCTTTTGGAAGCTTTGTTCTTCAATCCATATATATTTTAATTGCATTTTGTTGATTTTCGTAATGTAATTCCTATAATTTTCCTGCATAGAAATATTTCTACAATATTTCATTGGCATCATCAAAACATGTATATTTAGGATGTAGAGAGTAAATGGTTACCTCTGCTTTATGGTGAGACATCAAAAATGAGAATTGTATAAAATACTAGTAGATACTTAATATGGAATAAGAATGTGATTTTTTTTCAAATGTAATTTTATATTGAATATTGTTTTATATAAGAGTTAATTATATAAGTTCAAGATATTTGACCTAAAACTCTCAACTGTAAACTAGTTATAGTGGATGAAATAAAATCCCACAATTAATGACTAAATGGAGCATTGTCTTTCATGAGCTAATACTGTAATGGTGGAAATAGTGGGAGCATATCATGTGACAATTATTAGTGAATGCATCTAATTATGAAAGATTGTATTTGTATATATATATTGAGTATCATTTATAAAAAAAATTATGGTTTTTCAGTATTGACTATATATAGATTGATTTTATTTTAATATGAATATTTTGAATATATAATATAAGTTAAATATATGGTATTGTTTTCAAAACAAAATTGATGCATTAATTAAGGAAAATATAGAAGTATCTAAAATTTGGTACAGTTATTTTGAAATTCAAGACTAAGCCAAATCTTTGAGAAATATTTCTTTAATCGTATGAATATGAATCATATGATTAGTGAACTATAACTCAACCGATCAATAGAAAACACCTATTCAGTAGGAGGGACAAAGGGGTTGGTGAACTCTTTAGATTGATACATATAGATATACGTAGTCAAAGGTCTAATGATACAGAAAGGATCCACTTACTTTGTTAAATTCACTAATGAATTATCATATAAATGAATATATGTATTTGATACACATGTAGTGTATCCACGGTAAGTTCATGGAAATAAAACAGAATTAGAAATCATTACATGAAAATGAAATAAAAGATTTTGATTTGATCGAATAAGTGAGTGTATTGGAAAAGAGTTACAAATGTACCTATCTTATTCTCAAAAGTCATTCCTCCCTGTGGTATATAATGACGTATCCATAAGGAGTAATCGGACTTTATTGGGCAAAAATACGATTAATTATGAGTGAAGTTGAGTTAACTTCTTTTTGTAAGGACTAGTACTTAAGAGTAAGTACATAGGTTAAATTTAGTTTAATCTAAAGCTTTATGAGCTCACATTCATCTGTGATATGAATTGATAAGGAACCCTAATCTTAAAAAGTTAAAGATGTGTAGTTGTCTAATTTATGTTATGAACATAAGCTTTGTAAACCTAAAATTAAATCGGTTTTATACTTACAAAAGGAAGTTCATAAAATATTTCTAAAGGCCTATTCTGTAGTACTGAGAAACAATTGTTGTTTTAAGAAACACCACCTGCATGATCAAAGGAATTTCTTTTAGAAATTAGTGGTAGTACAATGAACTTGGTTATGATTCAAAGACTTGAACTTAGAAACTGATTACGTAAGATGAAATAATATTAACTAAACCTAAAACGGACACACAACACGTTAGAATATCGAATAATAATTCTTACACGTTAAGCAAAAACTATGATTTTCTCATCGGTATCAAGAATGAGATTATTTAATAATAACAATTTCCTCTATTGACAATATGTTGTGAAGAATATGGAATTTGACATATGGAGCAAAGCTATAAGCCTGAAATGGATTCTACATACAGTATCAAAGTATGATTTTGATAATTAAGCCCAAAGAGATATCATCCATTAGCTGAAAATGTATCTTCTAGAAGATCTATACATTTAGAATTATATATAGTAGAGTTATTAAGAAATAACTTCATCAATTGCAAATATTGGAATTAATAGTGTAATTTATTAGCCGACATGCTCAATACCATTCTAATTCTACATGCAGCTATCACACAATTTGATTTTGAGTTTTGGCACTTTAATATTGAAAAAAATTCTAAACAATGATTTGGAAGAGTATATTTCACATAACAACCAAAATGTCTTGAAGTTAGTGGAAGTAAAAACATGATTATATAATTTGGATATGATCCAAGAGCAGATACGATGACGGCGTGCGATAAGCGTCAAAGTTTAACAAGTATTTTGATGCAAGAATATGATTCCTAGTCAAAATGAAAAGGAAGCATGTGTATATAAAAAAGAACATTAAAGTTACAAAAATATTTCTTAAACAATAAGTAAAACAACAAACTTATGATTGCTAATGATGTACCCATGTTAAAATCATTTTAGTTTAATTGTTTAATCCTTGACATTGAATTTGAAAATGCCATCTTTTATAATCAGTATAATGATATACATAGATACTATATTAAAATGTTTGGTGTGGTGCATATGGGATGGATTCCATATTCATTTGCAATAGGAATTATAAAATATGCTATGTAGACTACTATATCTCATTTTGCTTCTGCACCTAATGGTACACTGAGTGAATATAAAATCCAATTTAAGATCTCTATATGGTAGTTAAGAGTATTTTCGAGTATTTTCAAAATACTAGTGAATTGTTTGTAGAAACAATGAACTCCTTATGAAGGAATATTTGAACTCGGACTCCATGAGTGATGTCTAGTATAATATGCAAGTTTTAAATTCATGTTCAATATTAGTTCAGGAGCTTTTAATTGGACTTGTTCCAAACAAAAGGATGTGGATGGTCCAACCAAAAGGCTAAGTATATCACCTTGAATGATGTCATAGCAAAAGTTGTATTATATATAATGTACAAATTTATAACCGAGCTTGTGGTAGTTCCAAATGTTGAGACTCCCATGTTGTTTTATGAAAACAATACCATGATAAGGATCATAAAAGAAATTAGAGCTTATTAGAGGTTCAGTAACATACTTCAAAAAGTTCCACATAATAAAGATGGTTTATCAACATTAGTGAGAGTTGATTGACATAGTAGATAATTAAGATAATATAGCATAATATTCACAAATGGACTGACCAATTAGTCCTGAGCAAACTGATCGAAGAGATGAAATTGTGATTCCATGATTAGCCTCAAATGCAAGTGGGAGATTAAGAGAGTTAAAGGTATGCCCCAAGGGAAATTCTATAATTTATTGTAAATTATTAACTCTGCAAGAAAATTTCATTCGAAATGAAAGGTGCCTTTTTTATATTTTATACATGTATATTCTGATATATTGATTCGGCAATTGATTTAAGTATACAAAAAATCAAAAATCCTAAAATGATATGTTACGTGATAATAATTATAAGGATTTGTAATCATGAGAAAATTATCAAAATTTTAAATAACATGTTATTGTAAATATTTCTGGTCAAGATGTTTCGTGAAAGGATATTGATACATCCGTTGAGACCAGAGTACGTAACACTCTCCAAATGTTGGGTTGTAATTTACTCATGACTGTTGGGGAGCATAATGGTGTTACGTACTCGTAGTTATTGCATAACTATTAAATGAATCATCTGAGAATTTCCCATTGGTTAATAACAACTAGATCAAGCATGGAACCTCATGGTGACAATGTTATATGGTTCCCTCAACTTGAGAATACTATGGAACTTCAATATGAATATTCCAGTTTGATTATTTTTGAATCATAGCATGGCGATCCGTCAAGCGACTATAATTGGGTCTGAGTTAAAGCATTGGAAGTGAATTACGATTCAACAGAGAATTTGTCCCCTTATTTATATGAGGTTAGTATTATAGTCAACTCAAAGTCAAAATCAATGGTCAGAGTAATATAGTTAATATTATTGAACCAAGGACATTGTTTATGGACTAACTGAGTTAAATAAGAATGATATTAGAATTTTGATCAAATCCAAATTCTATAAATCCTAAAGTTATATACTGTTGATGAAGAGAATGTGTGTAAATAATCATTGCTATAAGGTACCGCTTAAGAAAACGTGAAATTGGATTTTACCAAAAAGATCTATAAGTGATGAATTCAGTCAAATTGTCACACCGCCAGCTAAGATGATGTATGAACATTAATATGTGAATTGTTCAATATTAATCATTAACTAAATTCATACCTTTAAGTCTCATGGCCGCATTTACGAGATCGTCGAAAAACCATACAATTTAATAAGACTATGAAATGTTTTAAATTAATTAATATTTAAGAAAAATTAATTATTATTAAATTATATGATGTTTTAAGTGTTGATAGTATTATTTGAATGTACATATAAAAGTTATATATATAGTTATATATATATATAGTTATATTGATATATATATATATAGTTATATTGATATATATATATATAGTTATATATATATCAATATACCAAGTTTTTAAACAGGCATTAAATACAGTTAATTACTTAAGGGAATTTTTGGATAATTAGTCTATGTAGGTGTACATGCTTTGCCGGTCATGCAAGGAAATAAGGGAAATTTGACTTAACTGAAATTAGTTAGGAACTAAAAGGGGAATGTTTAAATAAAGAATTTGAAAGGTTTTTATTCTTCCATTAAAACAATTTCCTCTCATTAATTTCTTTATTTACTATTTTTTCTCTCTTCCTCCCTCTACCAAAGCTGAAACTCCATCTCTAATTTTCTGAAAAGTATCAACTCCAAATCAAATCAAAAGATCAATAAATTAAAAAGTTACGTGGTTCATCCATCACTTGCAAATATTTGGTATGTATTCAAGGATCTGTGGGATTTTCAAACCAAGTGTAACGTATTTCTAAATGTGAAATGTAAATTCTAATTTTAATTGTTTTCTAAGATGTAGTATGTTTATCACAATTTTATAAGTACATATTATTGCCTCATCTTGACCTAAAATTAGTTATGCAATTTAAATAATTTGTTGGATGATTGATTTTGTTTTTAATATGTGAAAATCTATATAAAAAATTATGTACGAATAAAATAAATTTTTGGTAATGTATCTATGTTTTCAAATTACTTATATGAATATCCTAGACATGTCATACAATTTAATATTTTAAATGTTTCTGTTTGAATGTTTAAAATATTTTTACTATCTTGTTTGATTTGTTATGGGCTATTTTGGTGTTATAATATTTTGACTATACAAAAAAATTATTTTAGGTTGAAACTTTATTTAGATGTATTTAATTATACATATGCTTGCAAATACATAAGAAAATTTGAACATAATATGGATATTTGTTTTTGTATCAATTAGAAAGTTTTGAATTAATCATATTATATATATATTCATGTAAACATTTATACTGATATATTATATTGTTAAAGCATGTTACAGAAACTTTTTTTAATCTTTTTATTGAACAATTTAAAATTTACGCAATAACATATTCACCTAAATAGAAAATATATACAAGATAGATATAAATCACATTATCTACACATATATATTAATCATGTTATTGATTATTGGTTTTGTCGTTCTTATTATGTCATATCATCTCCTATATGTTAATCAGATGTTGTGTCAATTAAATTTTGCTAAAAATGAAATATAGAATCAATAATTGATACTCCTTTTCATTTTTTTTCTGTTTAATCTTGATGTGATTACATCTAGATCGAATTTCAGGTTTGTTCCTGTAACGAATTTCTTCGTCAACTCTAAAGGTGCTAGGAATGTGGGTTTTGTCAAGAAGTTGCTAAGGCGATCCTAAGCCAATAGGCTAGGATGACATAGGCTCAATATTGAACTCATGAAATTCTTTTGCATGTTCAATATCAAGCTTGAAGTCATGTCGCATATCATGTAAGGATCAATAGCTCGAACTATATAGAGCAAACGAACTTGAGATTATGAGTGCTTTAGGGATTTGAAGCAAGTTATAAAATAGGAACCACAAATGCTTTGGAACTCGAAAGCAAGCCATAATTCAAGTTGTTTTATTCATATTCCATATAACAGTTAAATGTAAAAGGTCCTATGTACAAAGGTACGATCGGCACTAAAATCTCTAAACTGATTTAGGGTTATAATGTTTAAAATATAAGAGATGAGAAAAGAATGATCGGCCCTTTCTACAATGCCCCTAGATCTGTATTTATAGAGGTAGAGTTGCATCATAGGAACTTGATTTCGACATTCATGATCTTCGACATTAATACCGCATGGTGTTAGCTTTATTTAATAATCTCCTTTAACATTCTCGGATGCATAATTGAGCTTTGGCGCTGCTTCAATAGAGGTGGTATTCGGCACTAATAAAGAAAGACAATAAAGTTATTCCAGCATGAATCAGCATTGACATGGAGTAGCATTACTATGGTGCGGTACTAACATGTGGTGGCATCATTTTGTATGACATCGGCCATGATAACCTCTGTGAATGTTGATGTCTTTCGGCATTAACATCGCATGAATAGAGGTGCAGCATCAGTTTGAAGCGATATTAAGAGTAGCGGCATTAAGGAGGAGCGGCATTATAGCCTACGTGGATATTACTTTCGGAATCAATATTGCATTTATAAATGTGCCGTGTCTTCTCTTGATTGATGAGATGCGACATCCATAGGAGCGCCATTGATAAGAAGCGGCAGTATTTGAAGGTCAACACAAGTATAGGGCGGCATTGAAGAAGTGTGGCATCAATGGAAGACGACATTAATAAGGAGCGGTATTGATGGGGTGTGACATTATTTGAAGGATAACACCAGGATGAGGCATGTGATGACCCGCAAATCCGTACCCTTTGAATCGACAATAACCCACACATGTCCAACCCAAAAGGTACAGAATGACGGAAGGTCAAGGAAAAGAAGAGAGAGGGTGAGAAGAAAGAAAGAAGAGGATAGAAGAAGAAACAGAACCAATAACACAAAATCTCACAATCGCAGAAAATATATAATAGATAAATATAGATCTTTATACAAAAGAACTGTAACTATTAATATACATACAATCATCAGAGTACAACAATCAACAAGTCAATCTGGATAGTTATAATAACTTGTCCTCACAAGTGCTGAATATATAGCATAAACACATAGCGAAATATAATCAAGTACGTGGAATAAGCCTGAGACTCCTTTAGCATGTCTCCTGTGCTCCATAGCATCCTAACCTGAATCTATAATAATCAGTCTGACCAGAGCATTATAATAAAATAACACCCGAGTCAGTATGGAAAACCAGCATGAGAAAACACACTCAATTTGAATTATTACTGTTATCAAAATCCTTTGAAAAACAAAGGTATCTCGTAAGACCAGGCCATACATAAACACGGCGGGTTTTTATCTTACGATAACCAAAACAATTTTTATCAAAATCATCTGATATTATAATAGTGTCTATAGAAAATAAACTATAAAATAGCTGAAATGCGTGCATCTCATGTTTAAACATATTTGGTATACAACTAAAACCGTAAAGGCTCGTAGTGGATATTGGATTCCATACAATGACTGGCTACTGGGGTACCACTCGCCATAGTACACCTTTAGAAAAATGTACCGAGATCGAACCTATCGATCCCTGCCAACACAAGACCGGCCTACCCCTTACTATATAGTATCGAATATGATCACCACTAATGGGCCCCGAAATGCATACAAATGAAAGTGATGATAGATGTCCACTCTAGATGAGTGATGATCATACCCTAATGGGAGAGACCTACATGTGAGGAATGCGGATTACGGATCTTAAGGCTAGGAATAACACTAGAGGGGGGGTGAATAGTGTTTATAAGAAATTACTAAATCTTTTTGAGTTTATGTTAATTTGAACACAAATGTATGTAATATTCAGACACAAATATAATCACAGAAACAAACAAAGATGCAGAAATAAAGTAAATGCAGTAAAGGAAAGAACACACCGGATTTTATACTGGTTCGGAGTTACCCTACATCCAATCCCGCACAACTAAGTACAGATTTCCTTTCAAAAGCAATTCAACAATTACAACCCTCGGTTTCAAGGCTACGAGGTACACCCTCTAGAATCACAATCCTCTGGGTAGAGATACTTGATTTCCGGGGCAACAAGTTCATCCAATTGATTTCCAAGGCTACAATCACACCTTTTCTCGCTTGATTGATTTCCAAGGCTACAATCACACCTTTTCTCGCTAGATAGATTACAAAGAAGCCTATAACTCTGAATAGCACTTGGATCTTGTTGAGATAGTGATAGAGAATCAAACCAGAGATGATCTAGTTAGATTCAATGTTGATTTCGGCAGAGTGATGATAGGATTTTGAATAAGAAAATGTGGAAGAAGAAGAGAAGTGAAAAACCAGAAAATCTGATGTAAAATTCATTGAAACTAACCCCTATTTATAGAAGAACAACAGTCATGTCCATTCGTGAAAGGTTATGGCGAATAGACACTTCTTTTGAAATTCAAATTTTTGGTCCTAACTGACACTATGTCGACATGGGGTACTAGGGCATGTCGACATCCCAAAGGAAATTTTGATGTTTTGTTTTTCTTTGAAAATAACCTTTATCTTATATTAAAACTATTTTAAACTTTATAAATATACTTGACTATAGATAAAATACATAGATAAATATAGAGAATAATATATATATAATTTTACTATAATTTTATATTTAAATCTAAGTATAAAGATAGTTTAAAACAAACGAAGTTTAAAAACACGAGTTTATTAAAAACAAAAACAAGGAATATTTTAAGACTAAAACATCTTTTTGAAAATCATTTGAAAAGATAATTTTTAAGGCTAAAACATTTTGAAAAGCAATTTTGAAAATCATTCTGAAGTAGTTTTGAAAATCATTTTGAAGTAGTTTTGCAAGCTTCTTCCTGCAGAATATCTCATCATATCAGGACTCAAGAACTTGTACAAAACTAGGATGTTCGTTGGTTTGTAAGCCACTTGTCGTAGGTTTGTAAGCTACTTGCCGTGGGTTTGTAAGCCACTAAAAAGGTAGAAATGGGTTCCATCCCAAAAGAAAAATGGAGTGAAGATTTCAGTGCTATTATGAAGTTTTAACATAATTCTAGACTCAATACTTATCTTGAACTCTTGATAATCTTGATATTCTTGATACTCATGAGTCTTCAATCTTGATATCTTGAATCTCTATACTGTACAGTCTTCATTCTTGGTACCTGCATGGTTAAATCCTGCATATACATATATATCTAAACTATAATGTTAGTATTTATATTTTATAATCTTATTCTAAGGTTGTTGTCCTCAAAACCATCATCTCAAGGACTAACAATCTCCCCCTTTTTGATGATGACAACCTTTGTTTATAAAATATTACTTCTATCCTAATATCTCCCCCTAAATCTAATAACTCTCCCTTAATCTATGCCTAACTACCCTATCCTAACTACCTTATTTTATATTTCTCCCCCTTTGTCATCAACAAAAACAGAAAAACTCTAAACTATATAACTCCTCCTCATTCTTGTACTGAAGTACCTGCATTAATAAACTATATAATAGAGTATATTAAGAAATAACTATACTTATAGACAAGATATGTAACGACCGTGATTTTATTACCGTCGTAATAAATATTTTAATTAGAAATTTTAAAAATAAAAATTCGAAAAAAAAATAACAGTGTAAAATCGTTTGGCAAAGTCAGTAAATGCTTATATTGGTGAACGTGATAATGCACTGCATTTGTTTCTTTCACGTGTATGGTCTCGGTTCAATTCAAGAACAAGAAAATTGATCATTTGCTGTCACTTTTTATAAAGCAAAGTTTGGACGCAATTTTGTGACAAGGATTGTAAAACAAAGTGAAACATTTTTGTGTGCTTTGCTGTCACTTCAACTGGAAAGCAAAGTTTGAAGTCACTTTATCAGCCATCATCTTCAGTTTATTATACAAGCCCGTGTACTTTTTCTTCCACTAAGGCACGTTTCATTTAATGGTAATGTACTTTTGGCCTTGACTTGTGCACGATTGGAAATATGGTAGTGTAGTCTTCATCATTCAGTTGGTTTCAAATTCTTCCGAGTAGCATTCTTTTCGTTGCTTTCATTTATCGAATAGCTCAGCAAAAAGCTTTAATGGCATCTCCAAATTTCCGCTCCTTATTAGATCTCGGTTGCTAAATTATTCCGTAACAAATTTGAGGTGAGTGCAAAAACTCACATCTTCTAATTTATACATTTTTCTTCATTTACTTGCGTGCATTCCACTTTTACATGCAATTAAGTGAAGCATGAAACCCTGCTGGGCAAGAATGTTTTAGAACTATTTTGGCCTGAGTTAGAAATTACAGTTGCCTCACTGTTTGTTCATAATTTCCGAAATGTTGATGCTGTATGGAAACCAGGCCGATCTATTTACAATATTGCACATAAGTATTAAATTGCCAAGCCATTTTCCTGCATTTCATTTTTGTGTCTGTATGATTGCCCAGTCCATATTTCATTTGTGCGTGCCATTTTATGTGATACCTTATAAAAAGAAAAATATAGTGCCAGGTCTTTCGATATTGGATGCTTACGTGAAAAATATAGTGCCAGGCCTTTCAATATTGGGTGCTTGCGTGAAAATATAGTGTGCATACATGTTAACATTTATATACAAAAGTAAATTCAAGATGCTACCAAATTTATAGTTCAGGCTACATAGTGACGTGTCAACATGTGGGAGTATTTACTTTGTAGCTTGTATGGTGTACATCTTGCGTACATAGTGTATTGCCAGGCCACTTATATTGTTACTATTCATGCATGTTTTGCAAAGTGTGAAATTGCAAGTCCAGATCCTATATAGTTGTGTGCGTTCCAGGTCATCCCTTATTTTGTTTGCCATGCCTTACTACATGCTTCAATACGTGTTAGCATGTTGAGTTGTTGCCCAGATCACATTATTTTTGGCATTCATTTGTGTGTCTGCATGTCGTGTTATGCGTGCATAGTGTAATACCTTGGTAATAATTTTGTTTTATTTCGTACGTATATTAAGATTGTCCAGACTATTTTATTTACGTGTGAAATGTTTAAAGCCAGGTCGTTTATTTTATCAACTTTTTTTTATTTCTTGCGCACTAATTTATGTTGCACAATAATGTGGTTCAAGTTATAGTTTGGTTACGTTTTGGAGTACGTGCAATTATGGGTTGCACGTTGCTGCATTAATTTATTTTGAACCGGTGTTACGTTTTAGAAACATATTCTGTTGCCGTTATTTTTATAACGGAATTTGTACGCCGGTAAAATATTTTTAAAGCGTGTCATTTTGGTGACATTTTTGACAAATAAAAATTACTGTTGTTTTGACTTCAGTAACCGTCAATTTTAAAATGACTTTTCAAGCGGTTATCCCGCAACGCTGATTTTGATATCCGTTTTTACGGTGTTTTGTGAAGCGCAATTTCCTCGTCGAAATTGCTACAGATGTTGCTGTTTTAATCACGTATTTTAAAAATCGTTTTAAAATAAAAGTGTTTCCAAAAAAATTTACAGTTTACGCTGTCAAAAGAATGAGGAAGCGATTTAAACGCTTCAGCAAAATTGAGGACTATGAACCCTCACTTTTACTGATTCGCTTAATTCCGGACTTGTCCGTTTGAGAACGTAAATTGTTATTTATTTAAAATACACAATTTTGCACTTTCAAGGAAACGATGAAGAGATTTAAACGATTTAGCAAAAGGGCGGAGTATGGAACCACACTTTTACTATTTTGGTTAATTCCGGACTCGTTAATTGAAACATCTGCTGTTTGATGATTTTGATGATTTTATTTGGCTTTCGAGCCACTCTGCTGGACCTTCGGGTCATTTGTTGGACCTACGGGTCATTTGTTGGACCTTCGGGTCATTTGTTGGGCTTTCGGGCCACTCTGCGGACCTTCGGGTCAAATACCAGTACTAGACCTTCGGGTCACTCTGCGGACCTTCGGGTCAATCTGATGGGCGCCAAAATTATGTTGAGTACTTGGTAGGCTTCGGCCACTCTGAGATGCACGTGCGGCGTAGCTAAAACTCGCCATCTGCTGGGATCGATCCACCTTTTATGCTGATTTTTCTAGTTATCTTGTTTTGATTTCTAGATTTTGTGACTGTTGATTTTCTAGTTATCTATTTTGATTTCTAGATTTTGTGAATTGCTGCTTTGAATTCAATTATGAATTTGGAAGTTGAGTTTGTGTATAATCTCATCTGAGATTATAAATTTGCGTATGACTGTTTTAAATTCAATTGTGAATTTGAAAATTGATTTTGATGGAGTTTAAATTGAGACTTCTTCATTTAAACTATGCTGATTATTTATGTTGTATAGTCTCATTCGAGACTATAATTATTTGTTTAAGTGTTGTTAATCATTCACTTATTTCTGAGAATAAATTAGACTGATCCGTTTATTATTTTCTTTTAAATAATACTCGGGTCAGACCGAGTCATTTCAGGGTAATCTCTATCTCTGATTCAGTAGCAGCTTCAGCTTTTGGGATTTCGCATCATCTTTTGTCTAGCCTTCGAGGAGTTCTTTTGGTTTATTAGTCCTCATCTTATGTATGTATTGATGGATATGTATATGTATCGGTTCATGTGAACTATCGATTGTTGTAGCATGTATTCAGACTTGTCTTCCGCTATATATCTGATATTTCTGTTCTGGTGTGATTATACTATCTGTGTTATTGTTATTATGAATTGTTCTGGATTTTTCTTAAGCCACTGTAGTTTCGTTTTAGATTTGGATTGAATATACATCTTTGGGAGTAATTTTATACAACTCCTATCGATGTAATCAATACTCGTCTAAGGCATAACTTACGGATGGTCGCTTCTAACAAGCCTTATTCTTCGCAATAGCAGACGTTATTCCTTATAATAACCTTTGTTATTTTGAGCATAGAGGTGGGGCGTCACAGCTTGGTATCAGAGCCAGGGTTCAGAACAAATTATAATAAACACAGAACAGAAGTAGAATGAAACATGTGTTACAACTATTCGAGGGTTTAATCCGTGCCTTTCTAATCTATTCTTTCCACTTTAACATGTTGGAGTATGTCTAGGAATAAAATTTCATATTCCGTAGTATTCCATTTGTTAAACTTCTTATCAATTGTGTATTGTTGAACTGATCCTTACCTTCTCTTGTCTCTCAGCTCATGGCTGGAAGAGGTAGAGGGAAGCGTTCTTCCGCAGGCCCGTCTAGTGGTTCTCATCCGGACGGTGTCTATATGTCGGCTGATCAGTTTATGGAGCTATTTCGGGGTACTCAGCCTCCTGTTGCTGCTCCCGCAGCTCCTAATCACAAGTCTGCCTTCGCCCGCATGTGTAGTGACTATTCTCACCTTGGAGGTCAGCCTTTCAAGGGATCGGAAAGTGTTATGGAAGTTCAGGCTTGGTTGCGCACTTGTGAGCGCATATTTTCTCGGATGGATCTTTCGGATCATCATCGCGTTCTCGTGGCATCTAGCATGTTGCAAGAGCGTGCTCTTGACTGGTATGAGCTCTTTATTTCGGAAGTTGATGAGTCCTCTCTCTCTTGGGTTCAGTTTAAGGAACGATTCGAACTTAAGTTCGTTCCTGAATCGGAAAAGGCTAATCTTGCTCGTTGTTTCCTTGAGTTGAAGCAAGGAGAATCCTCTGTTTCTGATTATGTTGCATCTTTCGAGGCCTTGTCCAAATACGGAGTTGAGTTCATTAACACTCCGCATAAGAAGAATCTTCGTTTTGTTGATGGTTTGAAGAAGTATTTGAAGAAGGTTCTTTTACTTCAGCTTAAGCTCTCATTTGAGGAGCTGGTTGATTCGGCTCTTTGTCTTGAAGCTGTTGAAAAGGAACGTGATAGTTGTGATGATGTTGAGGTTTCTAAGAACCCCAACAAGAAGAGGTTTCCTTTTCATAAGCCTAATTCTTCTAATCAGAAGAAGAAGAAGCAAGCTACCTCTAGTTCTCAGCCTAGTAGTGCACCTTCTGTTCAGAGGGCGTGCTATAATTGTGGTTCTCTGGATTATCTTCACCGTAATTGTCCTAAGCCTCGCATTTGCCGCTATTGCAAGAAAGAGGGTCATTGGATCTCTGATTGCCCTACTGCTTCTAGGGGTCTCAAATCAGGGAAGCTTAATGTTGCGAAAGCTCCTGGTGTTTCTTCTCAGCCCAAAGGTATTACTTCTTCTATTTTGGAAGGTTTTATTTTATTTCATGGTTGTTCTATTAGAATTCTTTTCGATACGGGTGCATTGCATTCATTCGTGTCAAAGGAGCTTGTTGATATTATTCCTTTGGATGTTATTACTCTTCGCGACCCTTTGGGGATTGCAAATCCTATTAGTGGATCCGTTACTCTTGGTTTGTTATGTGTTGATGTTGAGATTATTCTATGTGGTTTTTTCTTACATGCGAATCTGCGTGTTATGGATCACTTTGATTTTGATATGATTTTGGGAATGGATTGGCTCGTCCGTTACGAAGTTCAATCCTGTATCCCAAAAGAATTTTATATCTCAAGCATCCTGATGCTATCGAGCAGTTATCTATTATATTTCGAAGTATGAACCATCCTTTGAATGCTTTCATTTCTTCCTTCAAATCGGAAGCTATTATAGCTAAATGTTCTAGTTGTTTGTAATTTTTCTATTGTCTTTGAGTTTATTTCGAGTTTGTCGCCGAATAGGGCAATTGAATTCCGTATTGATCTTACCTCTGGTGCTCATCCTATCAGTCGTCCTCCTACAAGGATGTCTGTTAAAGAAAATGAGAAACTCAAGCATCAATTATCTTAGTTGGAAGCCAACGATTTACTCGTTCTAGCTCTTCCCCCAACTCGATCTTGCTACCAATTTTCATTTGGCTATGAGTTGCGGAAGTTAGCATTCCACTTACCGCATTTCGCACTCGTTATGATTCTTATGAATGACTTATTACGTCATTCAGTTGCCTAGATTATTTCATCCATTTTGTGAATCGAGTATTCTACGAATATCTCGACGACTCCATTTTGTGTATTTATTGATTTTGGATGAAAGCAACAATTTAAAATTTCACAATTATAATTGGATTTGGGTTATCATATAGCAAATAATTTTGTGATTGTATTGCCCATTGAGTGCTTTAAGAGTTCTGGTCGATGCGCTTGATCAACGCTATCGATAGGAATCTCCTAAACGCTTTGATGAGACAATTTGACACAATAAAAAAAAAAATTTCTAGAAAATGATTTCGTAAAGACAATTAAGATTTTTGGAAGTTTTATCTTTTCAGGCAAGAAGACTATTTGAGAGAACTCATTTCTGATACTCTTATCCTTTAGTTCCCGAAGGGAACCAAGACTTCATTATTTGTACCAATGCTAGCCGTATTGGTTTCAATGTTGTTCTCGTGCAAAAAGATGGAGTAGTTGTCTATGCTTCTTTACAATTAAAGCCGATCGAGACTAGGTATGCTACTCATAATCTAGTGCTCATGACTATTGTTTCGCTTTTAGAGTTTGACATTATTATTTTGGGAAAGGAGTGGTGTTCTCCACTCTGATCACAAATCTCTTAAGTATCTATTTATTCAGAAAGAACTTAATTTGAGACAACAGCATTGGCTCGAATTTCTTGCTTCATATGATTTCGATATGCAGTATACCCCTGGTAAGGGTGAATCAAGTTTTATAGGATCTCCTTCGTGCTTGCATTCTTGATTTTGGTGGTAGTTGGGTAGACCACTTATCTCTTGTTGAGTTTTCTTACAACAACAGTTTTCAATCTAGTATCGGTATGGCTCCATTCGAAGCTCTTTACGGAAGGCCGTGTTGATCACCATCTTGTTGGTTGGAATCGGGGGAAAAGTTAGTTCTCGGCCCCGATTATATTCGCGATTCTTCGGAGAGGATTGATATTATACGACAGAGAATGAAAGAGGCTCAGAATAGGCAGAAATCTTATGCCGATCATCGTAGGAAGCCTTTGAAATTTTCTGTTGGCGATCTCGTATTCATTCGTGTTTCCCCGATGAAGGGTGTAGTGCGTTTTAGTCACTCCGGGAAATTGGCTCCTCGATATGTTGGACCGTTTCCTCTTACGGAACGCATTGGCCCAGTTGCTTATCGTGTATCGCTACCTACTCAGTTTTCGGGAATTCATGACGTATTTCATGTGTTCCAGCTTCGTCGATACCTTCGAGATTCAGATTCTATTATTGATCCCCTATGTTGCAAGATCTTGAGATCTCACCCGACTTGTCTATTGTGCAAAATCCTATTCGTGTGCTAGCTTCGGAGGTTAAACGCCTTCGGGAAAAAGAAAAAAAAAGTCCCGCTTGTGAAAATTCAATGGTCCACAAACCCCAAAGATTGCACTTGGGAAACCGGAGAATTCATCGAGCGTTCTTATCCCGGTTTTCTCTCCTCTTCGGGTGGAGGTGAGCATTCGTACCTATCTTTTCTATTTTAATCTTTGCTGTGATGAATTATTTGTGTTATTGTCTGCTTCTAGTATGAAAATTGCGGGGACGCAATTTTTATAAGGGGGGAGTCTGTAACGACCGTGATTTTATTATCGTCGTAATAAATATTTTAATTAGAAATTTTAAAAATAAAAATTCGAAAAAAAAAATAACAGTGTAAAATCGTTTGGCAAAGTCAGTAAATGCTTATATTGGTGAACGTGATAATGCACTGCATTTGTTTCTTTCACGTGTATGGTCTCGGTTCAATTCAAGAACAAGAAAATTGATCATTTGCTGTCACTTTTTATAAAGCAAAGTTTGGACGCAATTTTGTGACAAGGATTGTAAAACAAAGTGAAACATTTTTGTGTGCTTTGTTGTCACTTCAACTGGAAAGCAAAGTTTGAAGTCACTTTATCAGCCATCATCTTCAGTTTATTATACAAGCCCGTGTACTTTTTCTTCCACTAAGGCACGTTTCATTTAATGGTAATGTACTTTTGGCCTTGACTTGTGCACGATTGGAAATATGGTAGTGTAGTCTTCATCATTCAGTTGGTTTCAAATTCTTCCGAGTAGCATTCTTTTCGTTGCTTTCATTTATCGAATAGCTCAGCAAAAAGCTTTAATGGCATCTCCAAATTTCCGCTCCTTATTAGATCTCGGTTGCTAAATTATTCCGTAACAAATTTGAGGTGAGTGCAAAAACTCACATCTTCTAATTTACACATTTTTCTTCATTTACTTGCGTGCATTCCACTTTTACATGCAATTAAGTGAAGCATGAAACCCTGCTGGGCAAGAATGTTTTAGAACTATTTTGGCCTGAGTTAGAAATTACAGTTGCCTCACTGTTTGTTCATAATTTCCGAAATGTTGATGCTGTATGGAAACCAGGCCGATCTATTTACAATATTGCACATAAGTATTAAATTGCCAAGCCATTTTCCTGCATTTCATTTTTGTGTCTGTATGATTGCCCAGTCCATATTTCATTTGTGCGTGCCATTTTATGTGATACCTTATAAAAAGAAAAATATAGTGCCAGGTCTTTCGATATTGGATGCTTACGTGAAAAATATAGTGCCAGGCCTTTCAATATTGGGTGCTTGCGTGAAAATATAGTGTGCATACATGTTAACATTTATATACAAAAGTAAATTCAAGATGCTACCAAATTTATAGTTCAGGCTACATAGTGACGTGTCAACATGTGGGAGTATTTACTTTGTAGCTTGTATGGTGTACATCTTGCGTACATAGTGTATTGCCAGGCCACTTATATTGTTACTATTCATGCATGTTTTGCAAAGTGTGAAATTGCAAGTCCAGATCCTATATAGTTGTGTGCGTTCCAGGTCATCCCTTATTTTGTTTGCCATGCCTTACTACATGCTTCAATACGTGTTAGCATGTTGAGTTGTTGCCCAGATCACATTATTTTTGGCATTCATTTGTGTGTCTGCACGTCGTGTTATGCGTGCATAGTGTAATACCTTGGTAATAATTTTGTTTTATTTCGTACGTATATTAAGATTGTCCAGACTATTTTATTTACGTGTGAAATGTTTAAAGCCAGGTCGTTTATTTTATCAACTTTTTTTTATTTCTTGCGCACTAATTTATGTTGCACAATAATGTGGTTCAAGTTATAGTTTGGTTACGTTTTGGAGTACGTGCAATTATGGGTTGCACGTTGCTGCATTAATTTATTTTGAACCGGTGTTACGTTTTAGAAACATATTCTGTTGCCGTTATTTTTATAACGGAATTTGTACGCCGGTAAAATATTTTTAAAGCGTGTCATTTTGGTGACATTTTTGACAAATAAAAATTACTGTTATTTTGACTTCAGTAACCGTCAATTTTAAAATGACTTTTCAAGCGGTTATCCCGCAACGCTGATTTTGATATCCGTTTTTACGGTGTTTTGTGAAGCGCAATTTCCTCGTCGAAATTGCTACAGATGTTGCTGTTTTAATCACGTATTTTAAAAATCGTTTTAAAATAAAAGTGTTTCCAAAAAAATTTACAGTTTACGCTGTCAAAAGAATGAGGAAGCGATTTAAACGCTTCAGCAAAATTGAGGACTATGAACCCTCACTTTTACTGATTCGCTTAATTCCGGACTTGTCCGTTTGAGAACGTAAATTGTTATTTATTTAAAATACACAATTTTGCACTTTCAAGGAAACGATGAAGAGATTTAAACGATTTAGCAAAAGGGCGGAGTATGGAACCACACTTTTACTATTTCGGTTAATTCCGGACTCGTTAATTGAAACATCTGCTGTTTGATGATTTTGATGATTTTATTTGGCTTTCGAGCCACTCTGCTGGACCTTCGGGTCATTTGTTGGACCTTCGGGTCATTTGTTGGACCTTCGGGTCATTTGTTGGGCTTTCGGGCCACTCTGCGGACCTTCGGGTCAAATACCAGTACTAGACCTTCGGGTCACTCTACGGACCTTCGGGTCAATCTGATGGGCGCCAAAATTATGTTGAGTATTTGGTAGGCTTCGGCCACTCTGAGATGCACGTGCGGCGTAGCTAAAACTCGCCATCTGCTGGGATCGATCCACCTTTTATGCTGATTTTTCTAGTTATCTTGTTTTGATTTCTAGATTTTGTGACTGTTGATTTTCTAGTTATCTATTTTGATTTCTAGATTTTGTGAATTGCTGCTTTGAATTCAATTATGAATTTGGAAGTTGAGTTTGTGTATAATCTCATCTGAGATTATAAATTTGCGTATGACTGTTTTAAATTCAATTGTGAATTTGAAAATTGATTTTGATGGAGTTTAAATTGAGACTTCTTCATTTAAACTATGCTGATTATTTATGTTGTATAGTCTCATTCGAGACTATAATTATTTGTTTAAGTGTTGTTAATCATTCACTTATTTCTGAGAATAAATTAGACTGATCCGTTTATTATTTTCTTTTAAATAATACTCGGGTCAGACCGAGTCATTTCAGGGTAATCTCTATCTCTGATTCAGTAGCAGCTTCAGCTTTTGGGATTTCGCATCATCTTTTGTCTAGCCTTCGAGGAGTTCTTTTGGTTTATTAGTCCTCATCTTATGTATGTATTGATGGATATGTATATGTATCGGTTCATGTGAACTATCGATTGTTGTAGCATGTATTCAGACTTGTCTTCCGCTATATATCTGATATTTCTGTTCTGGTGTGATTATACTATCTGTGTTATTGTTATTATGAATTGTTCTGGATTTTTCTTAAGCCACTGTAGTTTCGTTTTAGATTTGGATTGAATATACATCTTTGGGAGTAATTTTATACAACTCCTATCGATGTAATCAATACTCGTCTAAGGCATAACTTACGGATGGTCGCTTCTAACAAGCCTTATTCTTCGCAATAGCAGACGTTATTCCTTATAATAACCTTTGTTATTGTGAGCATAGAGGTGGGGCGTCACAAGATATTCAATCAACGATTATAAATATATCAATGTATATTTATACAATCATCAAACCACACCAAGTATAAATCAAATCAATCAAAACAACCAATTTCAATCAAGGCAATCAATTCAAACAAAGTAATTAAATAAAGCAAACAAATTAAACGTTACGAGGAACTTCCACCCATCCTTCTTCTCCGAAAATAGGGTCTGCTTTGATGGCATCCCAATTTTCATTGTCATTTGTGAGAGAGACAGGAGGATGTGCTTCGTTATCATCCTTGTGCAGGGAAGAAATCATCCATCGAATTGCATCGAAATGCCTTTCTTGCTCCTTGATCATCTGCATTTTACTCAACTCTAAGTGTCGCTGGTTACGAAGAATGAACGAGAGAATATTCTTGAATGAATTAAGAGTTTCTTCAAGATTCTCGGATAAGTTATGAATTGGATTAGCCATTTTTGAAATTGTGAGAAGAATGAGAGATAGAATAGATAAGAAATAATATTCAGTAATGAATTCTAGAAGAAATGGGTATATATAGGTGTAGAAATTCGTTTGAAATGAATAGACATATGGTAGTTATTCAAATTTCAAATTCAAAATGAAGTGTCATTTCTGACCAATACATGTCGACATGGTCAAAGGGGGGATGTCGACATGGTCTAGTGAATTTTGATGACCTTATTGATTTTGTGAATAATTGTGTATATATATATTTATATAATATACTAACATTTATTCAAGAGATAAGATAAGCTAGATAACAGAAAGGAAATTCAATTTCATTGCATAGAAGAGTGATATAATGATTAATCATATAGAACTACATAAACACTCAAATTAAAACAAACTTAAACTAATTCGACAGGATATGAAAATATAGAACTAGTTAGAGGATGATGAAGATGAAGATAATCCAAGTTTCTTGCTGACTTTGGAGAAAAACTTGTTCATCTTGGATGATATTTTGTCCAACTTCTTACTAACGGATCTTTTAAGAACCCGTTGATTCTCAACAATAATCTTTTGGTTTTTGAGAAGGGTTTTGTTGGTAGGATTGTAGGGATATTCAATACTTTCTAGGGATGTTTTACCTTCTTCTTCTTCTTCTATTTCCATTTCATCCCTTTCTTCTTCTTCTTCCTCTTCTTCCATTTCTTCATGAGCCAAACGCTCTTCCTTTTCAGTAAGAGTCTCATAAGGTTGAAAAACATATGGGATTTTCATGAGAGAAATGTTTGATATATTAAAAACTTTTCTTGAAATAAATTCTTCTCCTTTGAAATTTACTCCAAAATAGTTGAAAATCCGAGTAAGGTAAATTCCATGATATAAAGTGTTTTCTCCCATTTCAAAATTTTTAGGACGAAGTTCATCCAAAATAACTTGCGCCCAATTGATATCATAATTTCCGAAAATAGCAAAAAGAGCTTTGCAAACTTTTGAAGTAGGATTGTTAAAATTTCCTGATCTTGGGGTCAAAGTATGTTGCAAAAGAAGATTGACAATTCTTTCTTTAGGTTGAAAGTTTTGGTTTTTAAATTCAAAGTTTTCATCTCCTTCAAAAATATGATGAAATGTCTCACGATCATGTTCATCGATTTGAAAACTAGAAAGATCCATTCCCGTGCTTTTGCAATTGAGAATGGTACCCAAAAGATCACAATTCAAAACAATTTTAGTGCCTTTGACACTACTCCAAATTTCATTATCATTTCCTTCATAAAATTCTCGATTGAGATTTGCATAGGAAATTTTAACAAGATTTGGGTAACAAACAAAATCATTTTGAGAAGAATCAACAAGACTAAGAATTTGATTGTTTGCAAAAAGAGTATCAATTTCATAAGAAGCAAAATCTTGAAAAATAGCAAACTTTCCGGGATGGACTTTTCCATAGTTAGCATAATTGATGTATGCTTTTATTGCCTCCGGATTATTGAGGAGTTGCTCTTTCAAGTTTCTGGAAAGTCTCATGGTGGAGGGATTGCTTGAAGAAGCCATTAAAGTAGAGAGTAGAGAGCTTGAAGTTTTGAAGAGAGAGTTTGAATTTGAAAATGAAAGTGAAAAGTTGTGATAAAAGATAGTGAATAAATAGATTTTTGAAAGACATGTTCTCTGGTCAAAAGATGCCTTTTCAGAGTATTGAATGAAGTGAAAAGGTGGAGGGAAATTCAACCATTTGAATTCAAATTTTGAATTTCAAATTCTGGTACCTATGTCGACATCAGGGTAGGGACCATGTCGACATATGCCTATGAATATCTATGATTAATTTTTCCTAAGTATTCTAATATATATATACTTATTATTTTAATGTCTATATATATATATATATATCTCGAGTATTATTATAGTATATTCCAGAAAATATTATTATATTATTAAAAAATAATAAAAGTAAAATAATAATAAAATATTAATAAAATTATAATAAAATTATAATAATAATAAAATAAATAATAAATTTAAAATTCAATCAACTCACTAATTCAAAATCAATCAAGCAATCAATCATCTAATTCTAAGCATGCAATTTCAATCAATTGTAAATGTGTACCTTTTTCTGAGTCCGTTTCCTTGAATTTGTTGAAGTCGTGAACTGCCGTGAAACACAAATTTGAGTTATCTGTCTCCTATCATCATCGCTTGAGGACGAGTCTGAATCAGCTAGAGTAGCAGTAAATGCACGCTTCCGTTTCTTTACTGTATCATTGTTTATAGGAGGATTCTGCCTTTCTGGATACAGACAGTCTCTTTTGATATGGCCTGGTTCATCACAGTTGAAACATTTGACATTGTTTGGCACTGCATTCTGATTTCTAGAATTCTTATAGTTGTTTCTCTTGAGATTATTCATCTTTCTGTATTTCAGGAATTTCCGAAAATTCCTGGTCATAAATGCTATCTCTTCATTATTATCACTGTTTGAGTTTGATCTGTCGGTTAATGCATTGAATGCCATTGATTTTTTTCAGATGCTTTGCTTTCTCTTTTCCCGATCATTTGGACTTCAAACGACATTAGATTTCCAATCAATTCTTCTATCTTTAAAGTACTGATGTCATTTGCCTCTTCAATTGCAAGTGTCTTTTGATCCCATTCCGCAGTGAGAGAATTTAAAAAAATTCTGACTTGATCTTCTTCCGAAAATTCCTTTCCCAAGGATATTAAAGAATGCCCAATATCTTGAAATCGACTCTACATATCTGAAATAGACTCATTAGTATTCATTTTAAATAACTGAAACTAATTTGTGAGCAAGGAAATTTTAGTCTATTTAACTTTGCTTGTTCCTTCATGAGTCACTTGCAAAGTTTTCCAGATTTCATATGCAGACTTACAAACTAACACTCTATTAAATTCATTCCTATCAAGTGAACAAAACAGAATATTCATTGCTTTAGAATTATTTTGTGCAACAGTCTTTTGCTCAGTGGTCCACTGTGCAAAATTAGTTGTGGGTTCAGAATATTCAGTTTGTGTGATATTCCAAGTATCTAATCCAAAAAATTGTAAATATATTTTCATCCTACATGCTCAATATGCATAGTTACTGCCATTAAAAAGTGGTGGTCTGGCAGTAGACTGACCTTCTACAAATGAACTAGTGACAGGTATACTAGTGTTAATAACAGTACCAGTGTTGGTAGCCATTTTGAAAACTTTTCAAAATTCAGATTATGAAACTTTTGGAAACCTTGCTCTGATACCAAATGTGAGGAATGCGGATTACGGATCTTAAGGCTAGGAATAACACTAGAGGGGGGGGTGAATAGTGTTTATAAGAAATTACTAAATCTTTTTGAGTTTATGTTAATTTGAACACAAATGTATGTAATATTCAGACACAGATATAATCACAGAAACAAACACAGATGCAGAAATAAAGTAAATGCAGTAAAGGAAAGAACACACCGGATTTTATACTGGTTTGGAGTTACCCTACATCCAGTCCCGCACAACTAAGTACAGATTTCCTTTCAAAAGCAATTCAACAATTACAACCCTCGGTTTCAAGGCTACGAGGTAAACCCTCCAGAATCACAATCCTCTGGGTAGAGATACTTGATTTCCGAGGCAACAAGTTCACCCAATTGATTTCCAAGGCTACAATCACACCTTTTCTCGCTTGATTGATTTCCAAGGCTACAATCACACCTTTTCTCGCTAGATAGATTACAAAGAAGCCTATAACTCTGAATAGCATTTGGATCTTGTTGAGATAGTGATAGAGAATCAAACCAGAGATGATCTAGTTAGATTCAATGTTGATTTCGGCAGAGTGATGATAGGATTTTGAATAAGAAAATGTGGAAGAAGAAGAGAAGTGAAAAACTAGAAAATCTGATGTAAAATTCGTTGAAACTAACCCCTATTTATAGAAGAACAACAGTCATGTCCATTCGTGAAAGGTTATGGCGAACAGACACTTCTTTTGAAATTCAAATTTTTGGTCCTAACTGACACTATGTCGACATGGGGTACTAGGGCATGTCGACATCCCAAAGGAAATTTTGATGTTTTGTTTTTCTTTGAAAATAACCTTTATCTTATATTAAAACTATTTTAAACTTTATAAATATACTTGACTATAGATAAAATACATAGATAAATATAGAGAATAATATATATATAATTTTACTATAATTTTATATTTAAATCTAAGTATAAAGATAGTTTAAAACAAACGAAGTTTAAAAACACGAGTTTATTAAAAAAAAAACAAGGAATATTTTAAGACTAAAACATCTTTTTGAAAATCATTTGAAAAGATAATTTTTAAGGCTAAAACATTTTGAAAAGCAATTTGAAAATCATTCTGAAGTAGTTTTGAAAATCATTTTGAAGTAGTTTTGCAAGCTTCTTCCTACAGAATATCTCATCATATCAGGATTGCTGCATCTCCTCTGTTTTAGTCATTCCCGGTTGATGAGGCTTGAGGCTACGTATTACCTTAAGAATATCATTCATTCTTGGAATGCTAACACTGCCTTCCAAGCAATGATGCAATGTCGCATTCATCCGTGCAAGTTGTTCTGGGTCTGAACAAACCCAATCTCCGAAATCACCGTATTCATTATTTCCACGATATCACAATTCGTAATACACAAATCAGATCGAAGTGGTTTTTGGATAATTAAATCCATCCCGGTCTCTTCGAAACGATCAGCAAATTTGGCCAAATTTGACATTTGGTTGTTTAACTATCAAATTACACACATAAGCAGTCACTAGGCCCATATTATAATTTTTCTAAAACATTTATTTTAAAATATCTTTACAGGGATATATATTCAAATCTCTTTCAGTATTTCAATAATTGAAAATAGTATTAAATATATAAATCCATAACAGGATATTTCCAACCATGTCTTATTTCAACACTTAGAAATATTTCCAAATTCAATTCATAATTCATTACTTAGAAAAATAATTTTATATAACTCATTTCATCGTTACAGCATTCCCATACTTAGAAAATATTATAAGTCTATTTTTCCAAATCATTTCTAATATCCATACTTCGAAACGTTTTCATCACTTATCTCATAAATCTTCAGAATTTTATTATTTCCATTTATAATTTCCGAAAATTGATTATACTTATTTATAATCTCAACTAACAGTTTATAACTTCTTTTATGAATTTAGGTTCGAAGTTCTCGTATCTAACATTTTGGAAATTTTCTTAAGTCTCCAGAATTCCATTATAAGATTTCTCTTATAAAATCTCATTCATTAAATAAAACCCAATTTACAAATCTCGAGAATATTTATAAATAACTTCAATCAATTTTCAAAACTCTATATTTATAAAATAAGTATTTTAAAGAATAATAATAAATTTTCAAAACACATTTAAGTAACTATCCAAAATATCAAAACCCCTTTTAAATAAACAACGATGACTAATTTCCAATTCATTTATAAATAATACTAATCGATTTAAAAAGCTTGTTTATAAAATTTAGAATTTATTTCAATAAATTTAAATATTTGAATAACTAAATTTTCGAAATATTTTAATCCAAATAATAGTTTTTAAACTACATAGTTAAATAAATAAAAAATCCTTTTCTGAAAACAAAACTTACTTCTTGGAAAAACTATTTTTAAAATTTAACATAGCCAGTTTTATTCTTATAATCTCTCTCGATTTATCACAAATAAATTTACATTTCCAATTTCACAACTATTTCCAAATTCCAAAATAGAATCCACCATTTCTTTCTAAACCAATTTCCATATTTCATTTTAAATTCACACTGTGAATTTATATTCCCAATTTATCAAATGATAATCATTCCACTTTATTTATAAACATTGTTTTAACTTTATAAACTCATTTCCAGTTTATAACCAATTTATATTACCAAATCCATTTATAAACAGATTTCTATTTAAAATTCCATTTGGAAATCTATTTCTCAATAAATCCAATTATAATTCCAAATATATCCAAAACCTGATTTCAACTTCCATTTATAATTTACGACATATTATTAAAATCTGTGGTTCCAAATTCCTTGTATAAATTAATTTCAAAAATATTTATCTGAACCACTTTACAAAATAGTTAATTGAATATTCAAATTCCTATATAAATATTTTATTTCCAAAAATCACCTTTGAATTTCTTTTTAAGATTCAAAAATATTATTTATGGTATTTAAAATACCAAAATTCGGCCCAGTGCTAATATAGCATTCCATGTATCAAATCACACAACAATCCATAGCAGATTATTCAATTTCATCATATATATATATGAAAAGCAATCAATATATTTGAGGAATCTAGTTGGATCCCTCCAACCTATTTCCCTACATCCACATAATCTAATATAGCATAAAATACCAACCCCGCTTCGAGGCGGGATATCGCGGTAATATAGGGTCATCCGCTATTATATGGGGCGCATAGTGTCTCATCCGCTCCAACGATGGGAATATACCCAACTACTATATATATACTACCATATATAATATAATATAATATTCAACTGATGATAATATATCAATTCAACCAATCATCCAATAATTAATTTTTAATTGCTATAAATTAACTAGTCAACCAAATTGAGTGAGATTTACTCACCTTGATTTTTAGTTGTCGTCCAAACGCTCCATTTTGAATTTAAAATTAAACAAGCGTTTAATTTTAATCCAAATTCCTACTAGCTACAAATTGATCCAATCTGATCCCTATGTGTATTCGCTGACACGAACCCAACCCAAGAAACCACACTCGAATCCGACCTCATATGAACACGTTACGAATTAATAAGCAATTTGAATTAAATAATTTAGTTAATAGTCTAATTAAAAGTTAATTACCTACTGATTAAAATTTTCCCACTCTAATCTCTCTCTCAACATCAGGTCGCGCTCGACTCCCCCTTCCTCCTTCTTCGTTCGCGTCCGCCTCTTCTTCTTTTTTTCTTTTTTTTACGAACGAAGCCTGGCCACAAACTCCACTTCAGTCCCTGCTCGCCTTCCTTCAAGCTGAGTATCTCTGTTTTGATCGCGCCGCTTGCCTTCAGCCCCTAATCGAACGCGACTACAAGCCTTAAGGCCACTCCAGCTCTTGATTGCCACCTGCCATGGTCTCCATCGCGCCTCCCCAACCACGTGACCACCACCTCGCATTCCCCTCTACCAGCCGAGCTCGCGATTGTTTTGCCATTTTTTTTCTAATTGATTTCAATTTTTCCTGTGTTGAAGAAGAATAAAGGGAAGGATTCACGTTTTTAAATAGAGAAGGGTGGCTATATGAACAACTAGGTCAGCTTCGTACACAGAGTTAGGGTGGCGCACTGTTTTTGATTTGATTTGATTTATTTTAATATTAAAAATATCTTGTATTACATACCGAGAAATTTCGAACTCCTATTAAGGCCTGCTGCCTGGCATTTCGAATGTTATACCCTTTCGAATGCAATGGAACAAGTCTCGAGTCTCAATTCGATCGCATGTGGAAGATAGTTTTTTGAACTCAATTATTATATTAAATTTTCGATATTAAATTCAACGTGTTTCTATCCCGTACAACCAAATGGTAAATCTAATCGCTATGAAAATTGAAATTCGATAATAATACACTATTACGGATCCATTGGAACTAGTTTCGTCGAATTCTGCGACTGTGTCCTGGAATGCTATTTTTATATGTCGATTAAATCGACGATTTTAAAACTTGGCGAAATCTCTTGAAATTTCAGTTTCAAAAACTTACTATCTCAATTATAATTCAAATATAATTTATATCAACATTAGAAATCATTTCGATTCATATTCAACTCAAATTTCAATTATTCACCATTTCCGTATTACGATAAATCGCTATATTTGAAATTTAAATTCATTCTATAATTTCAACCAAAATCTTCATATTCAAAATTCAACTTATATCCCAAATCCAACATTTAAAACCCTTTAAATGTTCAAAATCAAACGATGGAAAATCCGAGTGGTTACAAGGCAGTACGCAACATTGATTCCCTATACTTCGGCATTGGCTCATCTTCATACTATCGACGTTGGTTTATACCTTTGACATTAACCTATACCAATATCTTTGGCATTAGCTTATACCCAACACTACTTACTAGTACGATGGCATGACTTTGTCGCATATCTTCGGGATCCATAATAATAGTGTAATGTTTGCTATCTTAATGCCGCCTTAATATGCTTTATAATGGTTGCTATTATAAAGGTTTTGGTACTCCTTTTTGTAATGAGGTTCGATATCATTCCTTTGAAGCTTTGAGTTCGACATCATACTCCTCTTAGAAATTATGTAGATAACATTTGACACCCCCCTCCCACACCCCTCCCGAAATGTACTCGAGGCATTGACTTTTCAAGTCAATAATCTTGAGAATAGCTCTTGCGAGCTGTTAATGTTCCTTGCAGATCCAACCAGTCATTCAAATTAATCCAATGGGAACTGCACGTCTTTTCTCCTACTATAAATAGTCAAGTCTTTTTCTTCTTTCTCTTTTACCTACCATTAAAAGTTCAAGCAAGAAAACTTACAAATTCACAAGATCATTTATAGATTCTAGTTTTTTTATCACCAAGCTAAAATCAATGTATGACTCTCACTTTTATCGATTAGATCGATGAGTTAAATAAGGAGATTTTGTATCAAAATTGTTATTATTATTTACTTATAAGATTTCGACGTTAATATTCATATTATTGTTTAAATTAATGATTGATTGTGCTTATAGATTAAATTAGTGATGAATTTCTATGTCGCTTGGAAGATTTTAGGATTAATTTGTAATTAGGCAACCTTGACTTTGTAGCCCGGTCATTTTTGGTTTAATGGTGAAATGAATAGTCTATCAAATTTAAAACTTAACATCGCCTTGCTCTATATCGACACTAATGTTTTACTCCATTATCTAGATGTTCGATATTGATTAAGTACTCGATTTTACGATGTCACTCTAATGTTCGGTATTAACTAAGTTTTTCCATTTATCCACTACTTTAACAATCAATTCTATAGTTCAAAGTATCAATGGTGCAAGGTCTTTATGCCGCTAATATACAAAGATGCGACTACCATGACATTCTATTTTGTCGGCATTAACTAAAAGGATTGTTATTTAAATTTGGCATTGATTTATGAGTTTATTGTATGATGCTAATAATCTTATGTTATTGCTCCTTTCGGTAACCATTTTAAACGTTTTAGTTCAATATTTTTCATAATTTTTATTTGCAACATGGTTGTTGTAGCAATTTTAAGGTCTACTTACTCATCAGTACTCTAACAGTAGCATTATTGAACTATGCTGACATTACTTATTGACGTCGAAAATCTCATTATTATGACGTTGATCATAATTGCGGCACTACATTATTATTTTATAGAGTATCTTGTGTGGCATTCGACATAAATCTATCCATTAGACATGGGTTTATCGATGCACATTCTACTTAGGATACCTTTATTTTAACTCTTATTCTCTTTTATCATAAATTTAGCATTTATTTGCGCACTTTAATAGAGAGGATTCGACATAAATCTATCCATTAGATATGGGTCGAGTGGAAGTATTCGAAGTGAAGCACTTTTCAAGAGAGGATTCGTCTCCTCAGTTATATGTGGTTAGTATTATGGTTAACTCAAGTCAACTCAAAGTCAAAGTCTCTGGCCAGAGCATTTTGGTTAATAATAATTGTTATTATTGAACCAAGGACTTTGTGTTCGGACTATAAAGTTAAATGTGCATGATATTGGAATTTTGACCATTACCAAATTCCATAAATCCAAAGTGATATAGTTTAGATGAAGAGAATTGGTGTAAATAATTGTCGCTATTAGGTACCGTTTATAATAAATAAAATTGGATTTTACCAAAAGATGGGTAAGCGATGAATTCAGCCAAAATGTCACACCACCTGCTAAGTGATGTGTGAACGTTAATATTTGAATTATTCAATATTAATCGCTGACTAAATTTACACCTTTGAGCCGCACAACCGTAATGATGAATTCTTCGAAAAACCACATGATTTAATTAATTTATAAAAAGTTGTAAATTAGTTAAATTAATTAGTATTTGTGAAATATTAATTATTATTTATTTTATTTGATGTTTGGGAGTTAGTTGTAATTATTTGAATGCATTTATAAATGTTATATTTGCGTGCATTGATATATGATACCATTGTAATTAAATAAAAGATAATTACATGCGTTAATTTATGGAATCTTATGTCATTTGATGGTACGTAATTTTCAACCGTACCATGTAAAGAAATAGGAGTGAAAAGAGAAAGTTAATCAAGGGAATTAATTAGAGAAGTTTTAATTAAAGAATGGGAAAGGTTTCCTTCTTTCAAATAAAACATATTCTCTAATTCATTATGTACATACAATTGAGTTTCTCATTTTTCATTCTTCTTTCTGTAGCTTTTCTGGTTCTCTCCTTCTCTAATAGCAGAAAATATGAGATCTTCCATGGCTTCAATTATTCCTAAAATCAAATACAAATAAAATCAATTATGAAAAGTGGTTTATTCCTCTTGATTTTCGCAACATCTGGAGGCTGATTTCTGAATCTAGGAGATTTGATTCATCATTCAAGGTGCAAATAATTTGCTTCATTTTTGGTAATTCTAATTTCATTTATTTGTATACTCATCATGCTGAAATGATCCTTATTTATTCATAATATATATCTTCTATTTCATCATGTTTAAAAGGTTTAGATTTATTCATATTATATCTCTTCTAACTTATGTATTCATCTTATAATATAACTTAGATCCCATTTTGTTCAACTCATTTAATTATATGATCATTATGTAGATTTAATTTGAATCTCTCCTTATTTACATATCCATTGGCAATATGTTTATTTGGCTGACTTCAAATCCTTTATATGTTTTATTGTGTGTCCCTTTTATATAGTCAGATCTGATTTATCATACAAAAAATTTGTATATGCCCAAGTTGTTCGATATATTTTTCTATCATTGTTTTGGAATTCTAAAAAAAGGAATGTGAAATGTGACGACCGCCCATGACCCCTGCACCGAACCTAGAAATAGGTGCGCTGTACAGTGTGCTAGGTGACCATGGACGATTGCCAGGGTAAATTAAAACAACAGAATCTATCGTATTACTCACAGCGCATGGACAAAATACAATAGAATATATATAGTGAAGCTTCACAGAATAGAATCTCATCAATAATACTTCATAATAGTTGAATACAAACATCTGAACAGTCAATACATCAAGCCTCACTACATAACACTCAGAGAATATACAAACAGCGGAACATCCAGTACATATAATAAGAAGATAATACGCAAGCCTCCAGCTCGTCTTCGACATCATCATCGTGGAAAGCAAGAACAGCACCTGTCACCTGCTACCTAGTCTGCCCGTCCCAAAATGGACGAACAGCCCAAGGCAATAAGAGTTAAAACATAAAGCCTTGAGTCAGACAACAGTCTTAGTGAGCGGTAAATTAACTAACAACATACCAAAAGAGCATAAAGGAAAAGGAATAGGAATACAACCCTTCCACTCCACCTCTTCCTACAGTGATAGCCCCCAGACACACACTAAGTAGAAGCAAACATAGCAGAGCATACAATTTAAAGTAAAGCAATTATCACTCGAGTCAAGGGCGATGTTTTCCAAGTACAAACCCCCAAGGCCTAAACCAAGATCAGATAAGCACCCAGAAACTACCGCTCTTGAGACCAAATGACGATACAACCAAACATCCATGACTCTGGCTATCACTGTTATCATTGCTTCGATATCATCGTTAATTGAATGACCGGCTCTTTATTTCATCCGTCCATCAAGGGCTAATGGAAACCCCGGTTCTAGACATAACTCCGCACGTCATCGTGACCCGTGCCTAGGACTATCGAATCTGCCCAGAGTACTTGACTACCAATCAATAGCCTTCAGGGACTATCGAATCTGCCCAACGTACTCTTGCTTTGAGCATGCTAGAACCTTCAACAACGATGAGATCTCAGCCTTCTAGTCATCCTCCTCGACGACTATTTCCATACTAGCTCAAGCGCCTCTCGAGCAAACCATTATCCTCTAACCCGAACCATTTCACCGAGTTGTCAATCTGCTTGGAATGATCCCGTCTAGATTAGACCTAGGCTATCTCATATCATACTTTGCCTCATCATCATCATAGCAAAGCTTCATCTCAACATCATCATCAAATCTATCCATATGAGCTTCATCCTCTACTACATATGCCACGAGCAGCTTTTCCAATTCAAGAGCCTTTCCCTTAGCTTTTGAATCATCATTGGTCTAAATCAAATCATCAATCATCTAATACATAGCAATCAATCAAATCAAACATTAATCCAAGTAAACAAGCATTCAAATATGATCTAAATAGACAATTATAACAATAATGGCAATTCCGTAATTAAAGAGTCAAAAGTCTAATAAGCATGAAAACATGAGCAATATCTCTATAATCTTGATGAATGAACTTGCATAGGTTAACATGTAGTAAAATGGATGCCAAATCATTATGAACAATGGATCTATATGGATCTATACTTAGGATTAGGAAAATGCATGGAAATCACTACTTTAACTCAAAATCAAGCCAACGATCCGATATACTCCTTTGGATCCGTGTGAGAGATAATCACCACTCACCAAATCACCTAAACACCCAAAAGCAACACACTTCAGATCTGGACAGCGAAGGATCTAACTCGATCTATCACAAATCCGCTTCCAACGATGAAATCTCTCTTCGAAGAATGTAGATCTTCAATCTAATCTCTTCGATCTTCGATTTGCTCTTCGATTTGGATGGAAGGAAGTACTAAATCAAAGTGGAGAAAAGAAGTGAAGAAGTGTAGAGGTCGAGCTCTCAAAATGGTAGCACTTCGTCGCTTCAAAATCCGGATCCCAAAAATGAAGAAGAACCCTCATATTTATAGGCTGAAATCCCCCTTAGGTCGTCTGCTCGCAATTAGGTCGTCCATGACCTACGACCTAACAAAACCCTGCAACTTACGACCTAGCGCAAGGGCGCGACTTACAGACCCAACGACCTAACACATCAGCGCTTCTACGACCTAACCAGATGCGCTTCAGCGCACCCAAGCGACCTACGACCTAACGAATGCGCATCCATGCGACCTATCAAATCCAACGACCTACGCGCATCCGCGACCTACGACCCAACGAAGATGCAGCCTAGCGACCTAACACAGACCGCTTCCTCGCGACCTAACAATGCCACGACCTAACAACCTAACCAACCTACGATTTAACACACACGCGCGACCTAACACTTAGCCAGGTTACGACCTAACTCGTTAGGTCGTCTAACGACCTAACTACGCTAACTCGCTAACTTTCTTAGGTCGCTGCCTATCCTTAAGTCACTCAACCCTATAGGTCGCTAACTTCCTATAGGTCGCTAACTCCTATAGGTCGCCCACTCCCTTAGGTCGCTCACTCTCTTAGGTCGCTGACCGACCTATCCCTTAGGTCGTTAACTCGCCCAATCTCTTAAGTCGTCTACGACCTAAGCCACCACATGACTTATCTTCTACACGACCTATCCCAAACCCTTAGGTCGCTAATTCCCTTAGGTCGCTCCAATCTCCTAGGTCGTCTACCCCTTAACTCGTCCACTTCCTTAGGTCGCTCCAAACCTTCATACGACCTAAGACTTAGACTCTGGACGACTTATCAACAATGCGACCAAATGTCAACTGTTTTACGATGTTTCGATCCGTAAAAATACGGGTCGTTACATGAAAATATTTTATTATGTTGTAATTTTGTGTATAAAATTTTGTAGCACCTATATACATAAACATTAATAAACTATATTTTTTGGTGGTTTAATATAGTAAATTATTTTCCAATGTTGCATTGTTAATTTCCAAAATGAATTAATTTTACTTGTTTTAGTCATAAAAGTAATTTTTTTCTTTTTTTTTAGAATTCATAAGCGGTCATTTATGTAAAGTTATAGACTTTTATTTCATACCTAAGATTAAAAGATTGAATCATTTTGTTCGCGTTAAATTTAAACATATATGTTACTTAAGTTGCAATCTTCATACATATATATACATGTATGTGTTATTTTAAAATGAATACATAACTTGCAATTATTTATACATATAGATATACATGTGTTTTTGTTATTTTAATCTTAATCAAAACAGACCTTTTTGTGAAACTGTAGAATTTAATTTCAAGCTCTTTCTTAATTGAAAACTTCGTTATAATTGTTAATTCTTGTTTTGACAAACTCATATATATAAGAAAACTTATTTTAACATGTATAGGTGTAAACTTATCAATTATTATACATCTATATTTTATTACGTAAAAAAAACTTGGACAACAAAGGCATATGCAAATTCTATTGTAAATGTCACTTAATATGTCATTCAATGTAATTAAAAAGAGAGAGAAACGTAAGAATTTCTCTCTCTACATTTATAGCCTTATCTTTCCTCAATTTATTATACATGTCAAGAGAAAGAAAGCCAAAGGTTTCCTTTTCTAAAATTTCTCATGCTTAGTTACACAAATATACACTTCTTATACGTTACAGTTATATTTCACAACATGAATGTATTTGATACATTCATCCCATTACACATAAATATATACATAAGAGTATATTTGATATACTCTAATTTACATACACATTAAATTATCGCTTGATAAGTCCTAGTGTTTTAGTACATATGTATTGAAATAGAAAAGTCTAAATAACGATTTAGAGTAAGCTATTTACACATATTAACCAAAAATGTCTCAAAGTTAGTAAGAGCGATATTGAGTTTGTGAGTCTTTAGATATGATCCAAGAAATGATACGAAAGTACCATTTTATAAGCATCAAGATTGAATAATTATTTTAATAGAAATATCAAATAGTTTGATTTTTAATCAAAGTGCAGAGGAAGCGTGTGTTCATAAGAAAGAACATTAAAAGGTACATTGATATTTCTAAACTATAAGTAAACAACATGTTGTTGATTTTAACGATGTACTTTTGTTAAAATCAGTCTTAGTTGTTTTAATACTCAAGATTGGGTTAATAAATGATGCCTTTTATAGTAAGTATAAAAGATGTGTGGAATGTCCTGAATGATATGCAAGGACACCTTATTAAAATGTTTAATATGGAACATGTAAGATTGATTCCTTTGCATTGGCAAAAGGAATTATCATACACGTTATGTTGTGTGACGACCCGGAATTTTTGAGCATTTGAAATAGGAATATTTAATTAATTTTAAATATTCAAAAGATAATTATTAACTTTAATTTCAAATATCATTATTGATTAGACAAGTAATTGTTGAATTTAAATTATTGAAATTGGTAAATTATTGAATCTGGAGCTTTAAGCCTGTTAAAAATAATTTGAAGACTTATAAAATTTATATAGATAATACTGAAATGGATAGAAGTGTTGGAATCAGCTTTAAAAATGGTTTGTTATGTTTTGAAATTTTATATCATTTAAATTGAATTTAAAAATAGCCTTCCGAGGCACAGTCTCGGAATTCGACGAAACCAGTTTCGTTGGATCCGTAATATTGTATTATTACCGGATTTCAAGTTTTGAAGTAATCGGAGTTGTTGTGAGAGCGTACGACATACGAACGTGTTGAAAATTAAATCGAAAATTTAATATAAACAATATAAGTAAAACACTGTAGCTAGATATTTTTCCCAACACGTTCCCGTGCCTTCTCGAACACACTTATCTTTTAAAACAAAAAAATATCCCGAGCCTTCCTCCTTTATACCACGCAAACTTCTTCTCCTCCCTTCGGTTAAAAATCAAAACGAGGAAGAAAAATTTTTGCAAAATCAAATCGTTTGAAAATGATCGAACAACAGTAAGTCGCAAAACTCTATTCCTCCTCTCTAAATCAAACAGCGTTCCCTTCGTTTTCCCTTTTATCCATTCGCGAAATCAAAGAGAAAAAGGGATTCAAATCAACGCCTTCGAAATAAGCATCGCTGCGTACTCGGCTATGCCATCAGCCATCGTCAGCTCATCCTTGTCTCCTACGCGATATTTTCTACTGCTGATTTGAAGCCCAGACGAAGACGAGGGTTCGCGTTCGATTTGGGATAGTGGCGATCGACGCTAGTTCTGCGGGGTCGTGGGTGGCTCCGGTCGATCGAAGTTCGCGGCGGCGTCAGCTAACCGCGACCTAGGGTTTCGCGCTCGTGTGGTCAGCGAGAGGACGTGGGTTGGTCGATAGGTTCGGCAGAGGGCGGCGCGACTGTGGAGGTGGGGATTCTCGAGCATTGGAAGGTGGTTCGAGCAGTGATTGGAGATGGTCTCATGGGCAAAGCAGGGTGTTCTAGGTAGTTGCTTCTTCTCTTGTCGATTTGGAGGGTGTGCGTGAAGACGCTTTTGGCGATCTGAACTGCGAGTGTTGGTTAAGGGCGGTAAGGTAAAATTCTTTTGTTTTAATTTCATAAAATATCTGTAAATTAGAAAAAGAAATTTTATTGACAGCAAGGAGAAAACTATAGTTAAAGCCGTTTTAAAATTTTCCAGTTAAATACTGTTTTTAATTTGCAGATAAGAATAAAAATAATTTATAGAGAAAATTTTATAAGATTTTGAGGGAAAAGATTTATGAAGATTTTATTGAAAGTTTGATATTTTAGATTAATAAAAGAGATATATTAACTATTATGAAATTTATGATATTTAGGGAAAAATTGTTTTCTAATTGTACAGACAGTTATTTTGAAATAAAATCTGAGAGCAGATTCTAAGAAAAAAATAAATATATTAAACCATTAGTTAATTAAATTTATAAAATGGATAATAAATGGTTTGATTAGTTCGATGTTAATAAATCATAAAATTTATTTTTTACAAGGGTTAAAATCAAGGAAAAACAAGTCAAGGAGGATTGGATTGCAAATAGAAAAGCAAAGGTGAGTTAATCTCACTCAGTTAAATTATAATTTAAATTTAATTGGTTAAATTTAAATATGGATGAATGATTGAATTGATTGATTTGATTGATATGGTATATAGTAGTATATACCAATATATATATTGGCATATGTATATATTGGAGTTGATATTCCCGAATTATATAGTGGATGAGACCCTATGCCGCATAATAGCGGATGATATTTTATAAAACCCATATACCGCGATATTCCACTTTGAAGTGGAATTGGTATTGTGCTAACATCTGTGGATGCAGGGAAACAGGTTGGAGGGATCCAACTGGATTCCTCAAAATATTTAATTTTGTTTAAATATTTTGTGATATGATTGTTGATATCCTGTGATGATTTATATTGGATAATTTGGTTGGATTGAATTTCCCAGTATAATGAGTTACCAAAAGCAATTGAATTGGATTTTTGGAAAGAATAAAAGAGTAAAATTTAAGTTAAGTAATTCTAGTGAATTCGAATAAATTAAATATGGAAAAGAAGAATTTTAAATAAATAGAGAAATATTGAATTTAAAGAAAACGTATGTGATATTATTTAAAGGAATAAATAATTTATTTTAATTCAATGTTTAAATGTAATTAAAAAGAAAGAAAGAACTTGGGAAATCTGAAACTTGTGTTCAGTTTAAAGATTTTAAATCATAATGAGAAATAAAATCTGAAAGTTAATGAATTTGGAAATAAATGGATTAAGTAAGGAAATTTATTTCAAAGTAAAATAAATTGGGAAATCAATTATAAATTTGATTTAAATACTTTGGAATTTGAAATTTAAAGAGAAATGAGATTTTGGAGATATAAACTGGGTTTATAAGGTGAAATGGAATATCAGAGGATATTTGAAATATAAATTCAAGGTGGGAATTTATAAAGGAATATGAATTGGTTTAAAAATAAATGTTGATTTATTTTTAAAAGATGGAAATGAGAAGTGTATTTCTCTGGATAGCCAAGTACGTTTTCAAAGAAATTTTTAATATAAGTTAAAAGTTCTAATTGTGTTTTTAAAAGCATATTTTAGAAAATCTATTATTTCTAAATGCTAAAGCCTAAAGTAGTATTTTCAAAAATCTATTATTGTAGTAATTATATAAAAGTGATTTGGTATTATGTTTTAAAAAGAGAAATTTAGTTTATATTTGAAAAGTGGTTTCATTTTAAATATTCCTTAAGTATATATTTTGTTAAAGTATTAAAGTAGTTTTTAAATTTCAATATTATAAAGTATATTTATAGTAAAGTGCTTTTAAAATTTATTTCTAAATCTAAAGTATTTTGTACTTGGTGTTTCAGAGAAATAATTATTTGGGAAATGTGTTCCGTAAGCGGAAACTGTTTGAAATTGTTTTCTAATGAGCTTTGAAAATTTGGAAATATATCTTGGAAAGATATTTGGGCAAATAAATAATGTGGGAGATTATTTATTGTGTGATGGTTGCTTGTGGATGTTAATTGATAGTTAAATAACCGACTATCAATATTGGCCAATGCGCTGATCGTTTCGAAGAGACCGGGATCGAGTTTCCGTATACCGGGATTCTAGGTCTGGAGACTCGAATACCACTTCGATCCGGTTTGTACGTTTCGAGTAACGTGTTAGGAGTCGAAGATGGAGCAGTGAAGTGCAAGGGCTAGTCGCTACTAATCCTGAGGATATTTCCAAAATGGATGTAGTAGGAATAGTGCCTTCGGTTCCGTTCGGACCCGGGACGGACTTGTATGGACGAATGCTTTCGTGACATCGTCAGGTGGACGATGGGCATTCTAAGGAATATGTGCTATAAAGGTATCGTTTAGCCTCAAGCCTCATCAACCGGGAATGACTGAAAATCAGGGGTTATGCAGCAAGGCTTCGTGGGTAGCCCCCACTTGAGAGTAAGGTCATCCCTGTCTAGATGTCCCTTTTATTTCGGCTTAGTGTTGCGGTTGCTGATCCCAACCGTGGGGTGATTTTACTTGGAATTATCCAGTAAGGGATGATTCCGGCCTTGTGTTGCAGGGGAGCGGGCGTACTCCTCGGTACTGTGATCTAGGCCACGTACTGTGACAGGTGGTACCCCAGTGCCTAGTCATTCGTTGGAAATCCATTCTCCCTACGTGCCTTGTACGGTATTTGTTTGTATACCTAGTATGCTGGAATTTAATCATGTAACAATTTCAGCTATTTTAATAAGTATTTGTGAATAGACACTATTATAATATCAGAGGATTTTTATAAAAAGTGTTTTAGCTATCGTAAGGTAAAAACCCGACATGTTTATTTGTGGCGTGGTCTTACGAGATGCTTTTATTTTCAAAAGGATTTTTGAAACTTTAATAATCAATTTGAGTGTGATTTTCTCACGCTGGTATTCCAGACTGACTCGGGTATTGTTTTATATGATGCTCGGGTCAGACCGAGATAAACAGGTTTAGGATATGATGCTGTGGAGCTTAGGAGACGAGCTGGGAGCCGATACGTACTCCCGTACTTGCTATATATTTTCCGCTGTGTATTCAGTTGTATGTTATGGATGTTGATGTACTCTGATGATGTATTCTGATGATGAATTGTAAAAACAGATATAGTTTTTGATTTGTGTAAAGATCTGTTGATATATATATTATATTTTATTCCGCTGCGATGGTTAGATTCTGATTTTGTTTTCTATTTTTCTTCTTCTACCTCTTCTTCTTAACTAAAATGGTTCGATTCTCCGGGTCTGGAAAGTCGGGTCGTTACAAGTGGTATCAGAGCCTAGGCTGGCGACAACCTTGGCTCTGGTGGGAATTTTGAGAGTACTAATAGATATGAGCGCGTATTTGTTAGTGAATATAAAATGATTTTATATTGTGTTGGTTGATTTATTGAGTGGCATATGAACCTTCGTCGGCACAGTCTGGACAACTGTATCGAAGGGGTTTCTAAACACTTGAATAGAACAGTTCGACACAATATTGTTTTAAATGGGGTGAATGAAATAATTTTGCCCAAATTATTTTGTATATAAAAGAAATAATTGTTCGAAATTTATTATAGTTATATTTGGATGCTTGGTTGTTAGAAAATGACCATAATGAGTTAGTCTCATTATTGAGTAGAAATTGAAAACTTATAACCTAAGTTGAAGAATAAATTTATATAACAAAATGGAATTTGAAATATAGACTATAAATGAAATTTATAAATTGAGATAAACTTTATATACAAATGTGATTTATAATCAAATGAGATAAATTCATAAACAAATGAAATTTGTAAATGTAAATTGTAAATGTGACTTATAACTTGAAATAAAATGTGATAGAATTCCAAGTAATGTTTGGATATAAAATTGGATGGATTTTGAATTTGAAGTTTTGGGAAAGGTTTAAATTCCTTTGGATTTTAAAAATAGTTTTTAAAAGTTTTGGGGAAATAATGGTGATATTATTTCTTGAATATTTTTGAAATTGAATTGAAATCTGGTGGGATTTAAGAATTAAAAATGTTTGAAATGTTTTAAAGTGATAAAAGCATTAAATTCTCTTTCGGTCGCTGGAAAATAATTTCGGTGATGACTGCAGCATCATCGATGTCTATTTTCGAGTTTCCAAAGAGAAATTGCTACCAAACTGTTTTAAATTGGAAGTGATTGTGAATTGGGTTGGTTTTGAAATTCAAAGGGAAAAATTGTTTGGTAAAAGCAGATTGTTTTGGAAATTGGGATTTGATGGTGTATGAGTTATTTATGGATTCAAAGTGGTTTTTGAAATAAAACCGGGCAATTGGATTCTGGGAATTCTTTTTAAAATAAAAATGTGGGAATTTAAACGAATCAACAATATAAAGTATAGAATGAAGTTGATTGAAATAAGAAGGGAATGAGAGTTTAATTCTGGGATTATAATTATGAGATGAAAATAACTCAATGGGTAATATAAGTTGGTAGATAAAAGAGTTAGAGAACTTGAAGGTAAATGAATTGTTAAACTTGTATGAAATTGTATCCTAGAATTAAAATTTAATTCGAGTATATGAAGGTGAATAAAATATATTTGAATTTAACTTAAGATAAGTTAAATAAAATTGAAAATTGGAATTGAATTAAATGTAAATAAGTTGAAGTCGAATTGAATTGGATATAAAGGTGATGTAAAATGCTTATAATTGTGTAAAGAAATTCATATTCTTAAGTTCTTAAGTGTAATAATTTGAGATTTGATTGTAAAGATGAAATGGACTTAAATGAATAGTCCCAGGTCTTAAGTAAGTAAGTTAAAACTTATGAATAAAAATGAAATTGTAAGTCATAAATGGGAATCCATTACTTTGAACCATTAAGAGTTATAATTTGAAATTGTAATTATCAAATGGAAACGACTAAGATGAGCAATCTTAATTTTTAAATAAATCCAAACTTGAATTATAAAATAAATTGAACGTAAGATGATTAAGTGAAGTGATATTTGGGATTTAAAAAGCAAGTATTTAATTTTTACCAGCGGAGGAACTAATTTGATAATAAATTAGTTAATGAAATTGAATTGTGAGTTAATGAAATTGGATTAAAATAGTGATGGTTTGAATGGCGAATGAAATCCAAATAAGTGAAAATAAATTGGAAATGACCTGGTTATTAATAAAATAATTCCAGATGAATTGAGTATGGAAATTAAAATTCATAATGATTGAGTGAATAAACCAATTATATTAAATAAATAAATGGATGGAATTTGATTAAATAAGAATCAAATGAAAGATGGAAATAAAACTTTAAAAGGTTGGTTAAATGGAAAATAAACTTAAGTTATTGACTTAAGTAAATGTTGAATGGAAACTGAACTCAAACAGAAGAGTGGTTTAAATAAGTTGAGAAATAGTTATCAAATGAATTAACTTGGATTGTTTTCGAGCTAAATAAAATTCAATATTCAGAAGTTGGAGATGAATTGAATTTAAGAAAATTATTAGAAATGAAAATCTGAATGAAATGGGGAATAAGTATTTAAATTGGAAATGAAGTAGTAAATTGAAGTAAGTTGGAATTCATATGAAATGGGAGTTCAATTTGAATATATACACTTCAGTGGTGAAGTAGTAAATAAATATAAGAAAATTTATATGAACTTAAGAATTGAAGAATGAAATTCTTAAGAAAATTGGTATTGGGAATATACTTAGTAATTTTGGGAAAAAAAAATATATACTAAGTGAATAGTTGAATGAAGACTAAAACTGAAGTTGTGAAATGGGATAGTTGTGAATAAGGGGATAACAATCAAAAAAAGGAATGTGAATAAAAGAAAATTGATATAACTGATAATCAATTGGAATTTATACGTAGGATGTACGTATATTATTTTATTCGCATAGCTATTTGGTCCGGATTCGAACACAGAATTTCGAGATAGTTTTATCGATCCGAATTAGGATTTTTCACTCGATTTTCGATGGCGAACCTGGATATGGATTGTTGATTGATTCAGGATATTCTCTATCATAGTTGGTGGCTATGCAAGGAGAATGACGGTTTTTGATCGAGAAACCAGATCTGAGTCCGCACTAGGAAGTCGGGTGGACGATACTAGGTCGGAAGTGAAATGGTGTGATCGAGTGAGCGATCGAATGTGATATTGCGTACAGATGATATATGTGCATCGTACGGGCTTAAGTAAAACAAATATTGGAAATTTGTAAAGGAAAGTATAAAATGACTTTGGAATTGTGATTAAATATTATTGCTTAGTAGGATATACAGGTGTATAAAAGCAATGGATAAATTGGGAGTTTTGATTTTAGAAGATAAAATTTAATGGCCCGACAAAAAGGTATGTATTTGAATTTCTATATGAAATTTGATTGGGTTTTTGATCCAGCCACTTGGCTTTTTGTTTTCTTTTTGAGATTGGGAGGCCGTAGAGCCATTTTGTAGTAGTACCGAGCTAGCCGCGCAAAGGAGACGCTGGCGAAATTTTTCGGAAATTTAGAGAGTTAGAAAAATTTTGGAAAATTTTGATAATTCAAAATTTGAATTCAAATTTAAATTTGAATGGATAAGTAGGTGGTATGGGTTGAACTTATGAATAAGTTTGGGAAGTTAAAAGATGATTAGTGTATCATTAATAAAAGATTGTTTGGGTATTGTTAAAACTGTTTGAATTTGGAAAATAGTTAACGGGGATTGAATCATTCTTCCTAACTGGTAATTTCGGGGACGAAATTCTTTTAAGGGAGGAGGAATGTGACGACCCGGAATTTTTGAGCATTTGAAATAGGAATATTTAATTAATTTTAAATATTAAAAAGATAATTATTAACTTTAATTTCAAATATCATTATTGATTAGACAAGTAATTGTTGAATTTAAATTATTGAAATTGGTAAATTATTGAATCTGGAGCTTTAAGCCTGTTAAAAATAATTTGAAGACTTATAAAATTTATATAGATAATACTGAAATGGATAGAAGTGTTGGAATCAGCTTTAAAAATGGTTTGTTATGTTTTGAAATTTTATATCATTTAAATTGAATTTAAAAATAGCCTTCCGAGGCACAGTCTCGGAATTCGACGAAACCAGTTCCGTTGGATCCGTAATATTGTATTATTACCGGATTTCAAGTTTTGAAGTAATCGGAGTTGTTGTGAGAGCGTACGACATACGAACGTGTTGAAAATTAAATCGAAAATTTAATATAAACAATATAAGTAAAACACTGTAGCTAGATATTTTTCCCAACACGTTCCCGTGCCTTCTCGAACACACTTATCTTTTAAAACAAAAAAATATCCCGAGCCTTCCTCCTTTATACCACGCAAACTTCTTCTCCTCCCTTCGGTTAAAAATCAAAACGAGAAAGAAAATTTTTTGCAAAATCAAATCGTTTGAAAATGATCGAACAACAGTAAGTCGCAAAACTCTGTTCCTCCTCTCTAAATCAAACAGCGTTCCCTTCGTTTTCCCTTTTATCCATTCGCAAAATCAAAGAGAAAAAGGGATTCAAATCAACGCCTTCGAAATAAGCATCGCTGCGTACTCGGCTATGCCATCAGCCATCGTCAGCTCATCCTTGTCTCCTACGCGATATTTTCTACTGCTGATTTGAAGCCCAGACGAAGACGAGGGTTCGCGTTCGATTTGGGATAGTGGCGATCGACGCTAGTTCTGCGGGGTCGTGGGTGGCTCCGGTCGATCGAAGTTCGCGGCGGCGTCAGCTAACCGCGACCTAGGGTTTCGCGCTCGTGTGGTCAGCGAGAGGACGTGGGTTGGTCGATAGGTTCGGCAGAGGGCGGCGCGACTGTGGAGGTGGGGATTCTCGAGCATTGGAAGGTGGTTCGAGCAGTGATTGGAGATGGTCTCATGGGCAAAGCAGGGTGTTCTAGGTAGTTGCTTCTTCTCTTGTCGATTTAGAGGGTGTGCGTGAAGACGCTTTTGGCGATCTGAACTGCGAGTGTTGGTTAAGGGCGGTAAGGTAAAATTCTTTTGTTTTAATTTCATAAAATATCTGTAAATTAGAAAAAGAAATTTTATTGACAGCAAGGAGAAAACTATAGTTAAAGCCGTTTTAAAATTTTCCAGTTAAATACTGTTTTTAATTTGCAGATAAGAATAAAAATAATTTATAGAGAAAATTTTATAAGATTTTGAGGGAAAAGATTTATGAAGATTTTATTGAAAGTTTGATATTTTAGATTAATAAAAGAGATATATTAACTATTATGAAATTTATGATATTTAGGGAAAAATTGTTTTCTAATTGTACAGACAGTTATTTTGAAATAAAATCTGAGAGCAGATTCTAAGAAAAAAATAAATATATTAAACCATTAGTTAATTAAATTTATAAAATGGATAATAAATGGTTTGATTAGTTCGATGTTAATAAATCGTAAAATTTATTTTTTACAAGGGTTAAAATCAAGGAAAAACAAGTCAAGGAGGATTGGATTGCAAATAGAAAAGCAAAGGTGAGTTAATCTCACTCAGTTAAATTATAATTTAAATTTAATTGGTTAAATTTAAATATGGATGAATGATTGAATTGATTGATTTGATTGATATGGTATATAGTAGTATATACCAATATATATATATTGGCATATGTATATATTGGAGTTGATATTCCCGAATTATATAGTGGATGAGACCCTATGTATCATAATAGCGGATGATATTTTATAAAACCCATATACCGCGATATTCCACTTTGAAGTGGAATTGGTATTGTGCTAACATCTGTGGATGCAGGGAAACAGGTTGGAGGGATCCAACTGGATTCCTCAAAATATTTAATTTTGTTTAAATATTTTGTGATATGATTGTTGATATCCTGTGATGATTTATATTGGATAATTTGGTTGGATTGAATTTCCCAGTATAATGAGTTACCAAAAGCAATTGAATTGGATTTTTGGAAAGAATAAAAGAGTAAAATTTAAGTTAAGTAATTCTAGTGAATTCGAATAAATTAAATATGGAAAAGAAGAATTTTAAATAAATAGAGAAATATTGAATTTAAAGAAAACGTATGTGATATTATTTAAAGGAATAAATAATTTATTTTAATTCAATGTTTAAATGTAATTAAAAAGAAAGAAAGAACTTGGGAAATCTGAAACTTGTGTTCAGTTTAAAGATTTTAAATCATAATGAGAAATAAAATCTGAAAGTTAATGAATTTGGAAATAAATGGATTAAGTAAGGAAATTTATTTCAAAGTAAAATAAATTGGGAAATCAATTATAAATTTGATTTAAATACTTTGGAATTTGAAATTTAAAGAGAAATGAGATTTTGGAGATATAAACTGGGTTTATAAAGTGAAATGGAATATCAGAGGATATTTGAAATATAAATTCAAGGTGGGAATTTATAAAGGAATATGAATTGGTTTAAAAATAAATGTTGATTTATTTTTAAAAGATGGAAATGAGAAGTGTATTTCTCTGGATAGCCAAGTACGTTTTCAAAGAAATTTTTAATATAAGTTAAAAGTTCTAATTGTGTTTTTAAAAGCATATTTTAGAAAATCTATTATTTCTAAATGCTAAAGCCTAAAGTAGTATTTTCAAAAATCTATTATTGTAGTAATTATATAAAAGTGATTTGGTATTATGTTTTAAAAAGAGAAATTTAGTTTATATTTGAAAAGTGGTTTCATTTTAAATATTCCTTAAGTATATATTTTGTTAAAGTATTAAAGTAGTTTTTAAATTTCAATATTATAAAGTATATTTATAGTAAAGTGCTTTTAAAATTTATTTCTAAATCTAAAGTATTTTGTACTTGGTGTTTCAGAGAAATAATTATTTGGGAAATGTGTTCCGTAAGCGGAAACTGTTTGAAATTGTTTTCTAATGAGCTTTGAAAATTTGGAAATATATCTTGGAAAGATATTTGGGCAAATAAATAATGTGGGAAATTATTTATTGTGTGATGGTTGCTTGTGGATGTTAATTGATAGTTAAATAACCGACTATCAATATTGGCCAATGCGCTGATCGTTTCGAAGAGACCGGGATCGAGTTTCCGTATACCGGGATTCTAGGTCTGGAGACTCGAATACCACTTCGATCCGGTTTGTACGTTTCGAGTAACGTGTTAGGAGTCGAAGATGGAGCAGTGAAGTGCAAGGGCTAGTCGCTACTAATCCTGAGGATATTTCCAAAATGGATGTAGTAGGAATAGTGCCTTCGGTTCCGTTCGGACCCGGGACGGACTTGTATGGACGAATGCTTTCGTGACATCGTCAGGTGGACGATGGGCATTCTAAGGAATATGTGCTATAAAGGTATCGTTTAGCCTCAAGCCTCATCAACCGGGAATGACTGAAAATCAGGGGTTATGCAGCAAGGCTTCGTGGGTAGCCCCCACTTGAGAGTAAGGTCATCCCTGTCTAGATGTCCCTTTTATTTCGGCTTAGTGTTGCGGTTGCTGATCCCAACCGTGGGGTGATTTTACTTGGAATTATCCAGTAAGGGATGATTCCGGCCTTGTGTTGCAGGGGAGCGGGCGTACTCCTCGGTACTGTGATCTAGGCCACGTACTGTGACAGGTGGTACCCCAGTGCCTAGTCATTCGTTGGAAATCCATTCTCCCTATGTGCCTTGTACGGTATTTGTTTGTATACCTAGTATGCTGGAATTTAATCATGTAACAATTTCAGCTATTTTAATAAGTATTTGTGAATAGACACTATTATAATATCAGAGGATTTTTATAAAAAGTGTTTTAGCTATCGTAAGGTAAAAACCCGACATGTTTATTTGTGGCGTGGTCTTACGAGATGCTTTTATTTTCAAAAGGATTTTTGAAACTTTAATAATCAATTTGAGTGTGATTTTCTCACGCTGGTATTCCAGACTGACTCGGGTATTGTTTTATATGATGCTCGGGTCAGACCGAGATAAACAGGTTTAGGATATGATGCTGTGGAGCTCAGGAGACGAGCTGGGAGCCGATACGTACTCCCGTACTTGCTATATATTTTTCGCTGTGTATTCAGTTGTATGTTATGGATGTTGATGTACTCTGATGATGTATTCTGATGATGAATTGTAAAAGCAGATATAGTTTTTGATTTGTGTAAAGATCTGTTGATATATATATTATATTTTATTCCGCTGCGATGGTTAGATTCTGATTTTGTTTTCTATTTTTCTTCTTCTACCTCTTCTTCTTAACTAAAATGGTTCGATTTTCCGGGTCTGGAAAGTCGGGTCGTTACAAGTGGTATCAGAGCCTAGGCTGGCGACAACCTTGGCTCTGGTGGGAATTTTGAGAGTACTAATAGATATGAGCGCGTATTTGTTAGTGAATATAAAATGATTTTATATTGTGTTGGTTGATTTATTGAGTGGCATATGAACCTTCGTCGGCACAGTCTGGACAACTGTATCGAAGGGGTTTCTAAACACTTGAATAGAACAGTTCGACACAATATTGTTTTAAATGGGGTGAATGAAATAATTTTGCCCAAATTATTTTGTATATAAAAGAAATAATTGTTCGAAATTTATTATAGTTATATTTGGATGCTTGGTTGTTAGAAAATGACCATAATGAGTTAGTCTCATTATTGAGTAGAAATTGAAAACTTATAACCTAAGTTGAAGAATAAATTTATATAACAAAATGGAATTTGAAATATAGACTATAAATGAAATTTATAAATTGAGATAAACTTTATATACAAATGTGATTTATAATCAAATGAGATAAATTCATAAACAAATGAAATTTGTAAATGTAAATTGTAAATGTGACTTATAACTTGAAATAAAATGTGATAGAATTCCAAGTAATGTTTGGATATAAAATTGGATGGATTTTGAATTTGAAGTTTTGGGAAAGGTTTAAATTCCTTTGGATTTTAAAAATAGTTTTTAAAAATTTTGGGGAAATAATGGTGATATTATTTCTTGAATATTTTTGAAATTGAATTGAAATCTGGTGGGATTTAAGAATTAAAAATGTTTGAAATGTTTTAAAGTGATAAAAGCATTAAATTCTCTTTCGGTCGCTGGAAAATAATTTCGGTGATGACTGCAGCATCATCGATGTCTATTTTCGAGTTTCCAAAGAGAAATTGCTACCAAACTGTTTTAAATTGGAAGTGATTGTGAATTGGGTTGGTTTTGAAATTCAAAGGGAAAAATTGTTTGGTAAAAGCAGATTGTTTTGGAAATTGGGATTTGATGGTGTATGAGTTATTTATGGATTCAAAGTGGTTTTTGAAATAAAACCGGGCAATTGGATTCTGGGAATTCTTTTTAAAATAAAAATGTGGGAATTTAAACGAATCAACAATATAAAGTATAGAATGAAGTTGATTGAAATAAGAAGGGAATGAGAGTTTAATTCTGGGATTATAATTATGAGATGAAAATAACTCAATGGGTAATATAAGTTGGTAGATAAAAGAGTTAGAGAACTTGAAGGTAAATGAATTGTTAAACTTGTATGAAATTGTATCCTAGAATTAAAATTTAATTCGAGTATATGAAGGTGAATAAAATATATTTGAATTTAACTTAAGATAAGTTAAATAAAATTGAAAATTGGAATTGAATTAAATGTAAATAAGTTGAAGTCGAATTGAATTGGATATAAAGGTGATGTAAAATGCTTATAATTGTGTAAAGAAATTCATATTCTTAAGTTCTTAAGTGTAATAATTTGAGATTTGATTGTAAAGATGGAATGGACTTAAATGAATAGTCCCAGGTCTTAAGTAAGTAAGTTAAAACTTATGAATAAAAATGAAATTGTAAGTCATAAATGGGAATCCATTACTTTGAACCATTAAGAGTTATAATTTGAAATTGTAATTATCAAATGGAAACGACTAAGATGAGCAATCTTAATTTTTAAATAAATCCAAACTTGAATTATAAAATAAATTGAACTTAAGATGATTAAGTGAAGTGATATTTGGGATTTAAAAAGCAAGTATTTAATTTTTACCAGCGGAGGAACTAATTTGATAATAAATTAGTTAATGAAATTGAATTGTGAGTTAATGAAATTGGATTAAAATAGTGATGGTTTGAATGGCGAATGAAATCCAAATAAGTGAAAATAAATTGGAAATGACCTGGTTATTAATAAAATAATTCCAGATGAATTGAGTATGGAAATTAAAATTCATAATGATTGAGTGAATAAACCAATTATATTAAATAAATAAATGGATGGAATTTGATTAAATAAGAATCAAATGAAAGATGGAAATAAAACTTTAAAAGGTTGGTTAAATGGAAAATAAACTTAAGTTATTGACTTAAGTAAAGGTTGAATGGAAACTGAACTCAAACAGAAGAGTGGTTTAAATAAGTTGAGAAATAGTTATCAAATGAATTAACTTGGATTGTTTTCGAGCTAAATAAAATTCAATATTCAGAAGTTGGAGATGAATTGAATTTAAGAAAATTATTAGAAATGAAAATCTGAATGAAATGGGGAATAAGTATTTAAATTGGAAATGAAGTAGTAAATTGAAGTAAGTTGGAATTCAAATTAAATGGGAGTTCAATTTGAATATATACACTTCAGTGGTGAAGTAGTAAATAAATATAAGAAAATTTATATGAACTTAAGAATTGAAGAATGAAATTCTTAAGAAAATTGGTATTGGGAATATACTTAGTAATTTTGGGAAAAAAAATATATATACTAAGTGAATAGTTGAATGAAGACTAAAACTGAAGTTGTGAAATGGGATAGTTGTGAATAAGGGGATAACAATCAAAAAAATGAATGTGAATAAAAGAAAATTGATATAACTGATAATCAATTGGAATTTATACGTAGGATGTACGTATATTATTTTATTCGCATAGCTATTTGGTCCGGATTCGAACACAGAATTTCGAGATAGTTTTATCGATCCGAATTAGGATTTTTCACTCGATTTTCGACGGCGAACCTGGATATGGATTGTTGATTGATTCAGGATATTCTCTATCATAGTTGGTGGCTATGCAAGGAGAATGACGGTTTTTGATCGAGAAACCAGATCTGAGTCCGCACTAGGAAGTCGGGTGGACGATACTAGTTCGGAAGTGAAATGGTGTGATCGAGTGAGCGATCGAATGTGATATTGCGTACAGATGATATATGTGCATCGTACGGGCTTAAGTAAAACAAATATTGGAAATTTGTAAAGGAAAGTATAAAATGACTTTGGAATTGTGATTAAATATTATTGCTTAGTAGGATATACAGGTGTATAAAAGCAATGGATAAATTGGGAGTTTTGATTTTAGAAGATAAAATTTAATGGCCCGACAAAAAGGTATGTATTTGAATTTCTATATGAAATTTGATTGGGTTTTTGATCCAGCCACTTGGCTTTTTGTTTTCATTTTGAGATTGGGAGGCCGTAGAGCAATTTTGTAGTAGTACCGAGCTAGCCGCGCAAAGGAGACGCTGGCGAAATTTTTCGGAAATTTAGAGAGTTAGAAAAATTTTGGAAAATTTTGATAATTCAAAATTTGAATTCAAATTTAAATTTGAATGGATAAGTAGGTGGTATGGGTTGAACTTATGAATAAGTTTGGGAAGTTAAAAGATGATTAGTGTATCATTAATAAAAGATTGTTTGGGTATTGTTAAAACTGTTTGAATTTGGAAAATAGTTAACGGGGATTGAATCATTCTTCCTAATTGGTAATTTCGGGGACGAAATTCTTTTAAGGGAGGAGGAATGTGACGACCTGGAATTTTTGAGCATTTGAAATAGGAATATTTAATTAATTTTAAATATTAAAAAGATAATTATTAACTTTAATTTCAAATATCATTATTGATTAGACAAGTAATTGTTGAATTTAAATTATTGAAATTGGTAAATTATTGAATCTGGAGCTTTAAGCCTGTTAAAAATAATTTGAAGACTTATAAAATTTATATAGATAATACTGAAATGGATAGAAGTGTTGGAATCAGCTTTAAAAATGGTTTGTTATGTTTTGAAATTTTATATCATTTAAATTGAATTTAAAAATAGCCTTCCGAGGCACAGTCTCGGAATTCGACGAAACCAGTTCCGTTGGATCCGTAATATTGTATTATTACCGGATTTCAAGTTTTGAAGTAATCGGAGTTGTTGTGAGAGCGTACGACATACGAACGTGTTGAAAATTAAATCGAAAATTTAATATAAACAATATAAGTAAAACACTGTAGCTAGATATTTTTCCCAACACGTTCCCGTGCCTTCTCGAACACACTTACCTTTTAAAACAAAAAAATATCCCGAGCCTTCCTCCTTTATACCACGCAAACTTCTTCTCCTCCCTTCGGTTAAAAATCAAAACGAGAAAGAAAAATTTTTGCAAAATCAAATCGTTTGAAAATGATCGAACAACATTAAGTCGCAAAACTCTGTTCCTCCTCTCTAAATCAAACAGCGTTCCCTTCGTTTTCCCTTTTATCCATTCGCGAAATCAAAGAGAAAAAGGGATTCAAATCAACGCCTTCGAAATAAGCATCGCTGCGTACTCGGCTATGCCATCAGCCATCGTCAGCTCATCCTTGTCTCCTACGCGATATTTTCTACTGCTGATTTGAAGCCCAGACGAAGACGAGGGTTCGCGTTCGATTTGGGATAGTGGCGATCGACGCTAGTTCTGCGGGGTCGTGGGTGGCTCCGGTCGATCGAAGTTCGCGGCGGCGTCAGCTAACCGCGACCTAGGGTTTCGCGCTCGTGTGGTCAGCGAGAGGACGTGGGTTGGTCGATAGGTTCGGCAGAGGGCGGTGCGACTATGGAGGTGGGGATTCTCGAGCATTGGAAGGTGGTTCGAGCAGTGATTGGAGATGGTCTCATGGGCAAAGCAGGGTGTTCTAGGTAGTTGCTTCTTCTCTTGTCGATTTGGAGGGTGTGCGTGAAGACGCTTTTGGCGATCTGAACTGCGAGTGTTGGTTAAGGGCGGTAAGGTAAAATTCTTTTGTTTTAATTTCATAAAATATCTGTAAATTAGAAAAAGAAATTTTATTGACAGCAAGGAGAAAACTATAGTTAAAGCCGTTTTAAAATTTTCCAGTTAAATACTGTTTTTAATTTGCAGATAAGAATAAAAATAATTTATAGAGAAAATTTTATAAGATTTTGAGGGAAAAGATTTATGAAGATTTTATTGAAAGTTTGATATTTTAGATTAATAAAAGAGATATATTAACTATTATGAAATTTATGATATTTAGGGAAAAATTGTTTTCTAATTGTACAGACAGTTATTTTGAAATAAAATCTGAGAGCAGATTCTAAGAAAAAAATAAATATATTAAACCATTAGTTAATTAAATTTATAAAATGGATAATAAATGGTTTGATTAGTTCGATGTTAATAAATCGTAAAATTTATTTTTTACAAGGGTTAAAATCAAGGAAAAACAAGTCAAGGAGGATTGGATTGCAAATAGAAAAGCAAAGGTGAGTTAATCTCACTCAGTTAAATTATAATTTAAATTTAATTGGTTAAATTTAAATATGGATGAATGATTGAATTGATTGATTTGATTGATATGGTATATAGTAGTAGTATATACCAATATATATATATTGGCATATGTATATATTGGAGTTGATATTCCCGAATTATATAGTGGATGAGACCCTATGCCGCATAATAGCGGATGATATTTTATAAAACCCATATACCGCGATATTCCACTTTGAAGTGGAATTGGTATTGTGCTAACATCTATGGATGCAGGGAAACAGGTTGGAGGGATCCAACTGGATTCCTCAAAATATTTAATTTTGTTTAAATATTTTGTGATATGATTGTTGATATCCTGTGATGATTTATATTGGATAATTTGGTTGGATTGAATTTCCCAGTATAATGAGTTACCAAAAGCAATTGAATTGGATTTTTGGAAAGAATAAAAGAGTAAAATTTAAGTTAAGTAATTCTAGTGAATTCGAATAAATTAAATATGGAAAAGAAGAATTTTAAATAAATAGAGAAATATTGAATTTAAAGAAAACGTATGTGATATTATTTAAAGGAATAAATAATTTATTTTAATTCAATGTTTAAATGTAATTAAAAAGAAAGAAAGAACTTGGGAAATCTGAAACTTGTGTTCAGTTTAAAGATTTTAAATCATAATGAGAAATAAAATCTGAAAGTTAATGAATTTGGAAATAAATGGATTAAGTAAGGAAATTTATTTCAAAGTAAAATAAATTGGGAAATCAATTATAAATTTGATTTAAATACTTTGGAATTTGAAATTTAAAGAGAAATGAGATTTTGGAGATATAAACTGGGTTTATAAAGTGAAATGGAATATCAGAGAATATTTGAAATATAAATTCAAGGTGGGAATTTATAAAGGAATATGAATTGGTTTAAAAATAAATGTTGATTTATTTTTAAAAGATGGAAATGAGAAGTGTATTTCTCTGGATAGCCAAGTACGTTTTCAAAGAAATTTTTAATATAAGTTAAAAGTTCTAATTGTGTTTTTAAAAGCATATTTTAGAAAATCTATTATTTCTAAATGCTAAAGCCTAAAGTAGTATTTTCAAAAATCTATTATTGTAGTAATTATATAAAAGTGATTTGGTATTATGTTTTAAAAAGAGAAATTTAGTTTATATTTGAAAAGTGGTTTCATTTTAAATATTCCTTAAGTATATATTTTGTTAAAGTATTAAAGTAGTTTTTAAATTTCAATATTATAAAGTATATTTATAGTAAAGTGCTTTTAAAATTTATTTCTAAATCTAAAGTATTTTGTACTTGGTGTTTCAGAGAAATAATTATTTGGGAAATGTGTTCCGTAAGCGGAAACTGTTTGAAATTGTTTTCTAATGAGCTTTGAAAATTTGGAAATATATCTTGGAAAGATATTTGGGCAAATAAATAATGTGGGAAATTATTTATTGTGTGATGGTTGCTTGTGGATGTTAATTGATAGTTAAATAATCGACTATCAATATTGGCCAATGCACTGATCGTTTCGAAGAGACCGGGATCGAGTTTCCGTATACCGGGATTCTAGGTCTGGAGACTCGAATACCACTTCGATCCGGTTTGTACGTTTCGAGTAACGTGTTAGGAGTCGAAGATGGAGCAGTGAAGTGCAAGGGCTAGTCGCTACTAATCCTGAGGATATTTCCAAAATGGATGTAGTAGGAATAGTGCCTTCGGTTCCGTTCGGACCCGGGACGGACTTGTATGGACGAATGCTTTCGTGACATCGTCAGGTGGACGATGGGCATTCTAAGGAATATGTGCTATAAAGGTATCGTTTAGCCTCAAGCCTCATCAACCGGGAATGACTGAAAATCAGGGGTTATGCAGCAAGGCTTCGTGGGTAGCCCCCACTTGAGAGTAAGGTCATCCCTGTCTAGATGTCCCTTTTATTTCGGCTTAGTGTTGCGGTTGCTGATCCCAACCATGGGGTGATTTTACTTGGAATTATCCAGTAAGGGATGATTCCGGCCTTGTGTTGCAGGGGAGCGGGCGTACTCCTCGGTACTGTGATCTAGGCCACGTACTGTGACAGGTGGTACCCCAGTGCCTAGTCATTCGTTGGAAATCCATTCTCCCTACGTGCCTTGTACGGTATTTGTTTGTATACCTAGTATGCTGGAATTTAATCATTTAACAATTTCAGCTATTTTAATAAGTATTTGTGAAGACACTATTATAATATCAGAGGATTTTTATAAAAAGTGTTTTAGCTATCGTAAGGTAAAAACCCGACATGTTTATTTGTGGCGTGGTCTTACGAGATGCTTTTATTTTCAAAAGGATTTTTGAAACTTTAATAATCAATTTGAGTGTGATTTTCTCACGCTGGTATTCCAGACTGACTCGGGTATTGTTTTATATGATGCTCGGGTCAGACCGAGATAAACAGGTTTAGGATATGATGCTGTGGAGCTCAGGAGACGAGCTGGGAGCCGATACGTACTCCCGTACTTGCTATATATTTTCCGCTGTGTATTCAGTTGTATGTTATGGATGTTGATGTACTCTGATGATGTATTCTGATGATGAATTGTAAAAACAGATATAGTTTTTGATTTGTGTAAAGATCTGTTGATATATATATTATATTTTATTCCGCTGCGATGGTTAGATTCTGATTTTGTTTTCTATTTTTCTTCTTCTACCTCTTCTTCTTAACTAAAATGGTTCGATTTTCCGGGTCTGGAAAGTCGGGTCGTTACATGTTGTCTATGATATCATGATTTGTTTATGTATTTGATATATGAAGCAAATATTAAATCCAAATTGATATCACTAAATGGTTATTTGAAGTATTCTCGTGTATTTATGAAATACTAGAGAATTGTTTACAGAAAAAAAACTTCTTATGAAGGAGTGTTCAACTCAAACTGCATAAGTTATATTGAGTGTAGTATGTTAATAATAAATTAAAGTTAAGAATCTATAAGTTGGAAATGTTCCAAATAAAAGACTGTGGCTTATTTAATGAAAAAATCTATGTACATCGCCTTGAATACTGCCGCAATAAGAATAATGTATATAAAATTATAAGAGCACAAATTTATAACTGAGCCGATTCCAAATGTTGAGAATCTCATAACATTGTTATATGATAAAAATGTTGTGATATGGTTCGTAATAGAACTTAGAGCTTTTAGAGGTCGAGAAACATACTCCGAATTATATCACGTGATAAAACAGTATATCACCGTTGGAGAGAGTTGATTGACAGAGTAAATAATTGAAACATAATAGCATACCTGTTCATAAAGGGACTGACCCAACTGGTTTTGAGAAACCGATTGGAGAAGTTGGAATAAGATTCCATAATTGACCCCAAGTGCAAGTGGGAGATTGATATAGTTAGGGGTATGCCCTAGGGGCAATTATGTAATTTGTTACATATATCTAACTCGTTGAACAATCTTGTGCATAATAAAGGTGTTTTTTTTCTATTATATACTTGATATAATGTGGTTATATTAATTAATTAATTTAATTAAAAGTATATTTAATAGAAAATCCATAAATGACATATTTTGTTATCGTAGTTACAAAGTGTTGTAACCATGAGTAATTTATCATAATAAAACAAATATTCCATTTTAAATGTTCCTAGCCAAAATGCATCGAGACTGGGTATCGATGTATCGTTGAGACTAGAGTATGTACCACTCTCCAAATTTTGGGCAGTGTATTACTTATGACTGGTGGAGGCACCTAGATATTACATACTGATAGTTATTGGATAACTATGGAATGACTCACTTGATAGTTTTCTGTTGGTTAATATAACTAAGGTCAAACAGAAAATATCGATGTGACTGATTTACACTTTTCTCGACTTGAGAATACTATGGATCTTCAATATGAAAGCTCCGCTTTGATTATAGTCAAATCATGGCATGACGTTCCATTGAGTCACTATAGTTGGGTCGAGTGGAAGTATTGGAAGTGAAGCGCTATTCAAGAGAGGATTCATCTCCTCGGTTATATGGAGTTAGTATCATGGTCAACTCAAAGTCAAAGTCTCTGGCCAGAGCATTTTGGTTCATAATAATTGTTATTATTGAACCAAGGACTTTGTGTTTGGACTATAAATTTGAATGTGGATGATATTCAAAATTTTGACCATTACCAAATTTCATAAATCCAAAGTGATATAGTTTTGATGAAGAGAATTGGTGTAAATAATTGTCGCTATTAGGTACCGCTTATAATAAGTAAAATTGGATTTTACCAAAAGATGTGTAAGTAATGAATTCAACCAAAATGTCACACCACCTGCTAAGTGACGTGTAAACTTTAATATTTGAATTGTACAATATTAATCGCTGACTGAATTTACACCTTTGAGTCGCACAACCGTAATGATGAACTCTCCGAAAAACCACATGATTTAATTAATTTATAAAAAGTTGTAAAGTAATTAAATTAATCAGTATTTGAGAAATATTAATTATTATTTATTTTATTTGATGCTTGGGAGTTATTTGTAATTATTTGAATGCATTTATAAAAGTTATATTTACGCGCATTTATATATGATATCATTGTAATTAAATAAAAGATAATTACATCGTTAATTTATGGAATCTTATGTCATTTGATGGCACATAATTTTCAGCCATACCGTGTAAAGAAATAGGAGTGAAAAGAGAAAGTTAATCAAGATAATTAATTAGAGAAGTTTTAATTAAAGAATGGGAAAGGTTTTCTTCTTTCAAATAAAACATATTCTCTAAATCATTCTGTACGTACAATTGAGTTTCTCATTTTTCATTCTTCTTTCTATAACTTTTCTTGTTCTCTCCTTCTCTAATGGTAGAAAATATGAGATCATCCATGGCTTTAATTATTCCTAAAATCAAATACAAATGAAATCAATTATGATAAGTGGTTTATTCCTCTTGATCCTTGCAACATCTAGAGGTTGATTTCTGAATCTAGGAGATTTGATTCATCATTCAAGGTGTAAATTATTGGCTTCATTTTTGGTAATTTTAATTTCATATATTTGTATACTCATCATGTTGAAATGGTCCATATTTAGTCATATTATATATCTTCTATCTCATCATGTTTAAAAGGTTTAAATTTATTCATATTATATGTAACAACCCGGGGTTTGGCGCCGGTGGATTGTCATTGTTAGACGATTAATCTATTGGCTAATTGCTGTTAGAGGTTTTAATCGGTTGGTATTCTTTTGAAAATTCATTATGGGTTAAGCGGGCTTTAAATGCAATCTCGGCCCACATTTATTCGTGGTTCTGTGATAAGTTTCAGATGTTGAAACCCGTTCCTTTTTCTTCTTGATTCATTCGATTTGCAAAGCCCAGAGAAACGAAAAAAAAAATGGTGGCTAGGGTTTCGATCTCGAATTGCTCGATTCTTTGTTGGCCTCGACTTCAACTCCTTCCTTTGATTTTCACGGCTTCGGCTCGCAACTGTCGATCTTTGATTCGTGCTATGGGAAAGAAGGTGAGTAATTTTATTTACTCTTATCTAGTTCAATCTTAAGTTTGTAGGGTTTGAATTCAGCGATTTTCGTTCGTATAAAATTGTTTGAATTCGTCACTTGATTTTTTCGGCCATTCGACTATGTTGGAGGTTGATGTTTTTTGACTTGGTTCTTCTTCTTGTTTTCTATGGCTTGATGACTTTGCTGCGATGATTTTGGGTTGTTCGACATTGACTTCATTGAACATTGGCTTTGCATTTGCTTTGAGAAGTGACTTTGGGTTACAATTCTGTTTTCACTCTTGTTCATGCTTTGGCCATACTATGTTGTTTGAAACTGAACTTGAATTTCACTGTCTGTTGTAGTTTGCACATTCATGTGCTTGCTGTCCCTCTTACTTGTAGTCAGTTGATCTAGTGTTTGTTAAGTAGTTGCAGTGTCACCTCTGTGGTATAACATCACATGGGTATATACATTCATGGATGTATATATATGTATGTTAGCTTATGTTTCCACCTATCGTTTCTGGGTTTGAATTTAATTTGCTACCATGATTTGAAACTGGTGTTACTTTGATCAGTAGATAGTCCTATGTTATACTGTATGTCTCTGGCGAATTTGCTCGTCTACATTTGTGGCTTCGACTTGTGTCATCTTAAGTTTCCTGTGTACATGCTCATATGGGTTTGCTTTGAGTGCACTGCACTATCATTTTGTTGCTCCTTATTATTCTAGTCTCCACTATATGTTGCACTATGGCTTGTTCCATTATGTAGTAGCCGTTTCTCTGGTGCATCCCTTCTTTGTTGACATGTGCATTCCCTTCACTGGTCTTGAATGTGGTCTTCTTGTGTTGCAAGTGTTCATGTACCTTTTTATGTCTGGTTTAGCTGCAATCTATCTTGGTTTTGCTGCAGTTTCTTGTTTGCAGTTTGCCCTTGAATTCAAGTGGTGGTTGCAGTTTCATTTAGTATGAAGTTTGCCCTTGTTGGTTTGTATCGCACTAAGTTAATCCTTATGTGTACTGAGGCATTGTATTTTCATTTAGCCTTGAGCCTGGGCAGATTGTACGATTGGGTCTTGCATTGCAATGACCACTGATTTCATTTGCATTTTGATTCACTGAGCTTTTTTGTATTTCATCTGTAGTGGTGAGGCAGTGCACGCGTGCGTGTACTGCAGCCACACAGATTTGACATTTTTAATTGATAATTCAATTGTTTGAATTGTTTTGTGTTCAATTCAATATTTGAAATTATATTTTGATTTGGTTTGATTTGATCATTTTGAGATTGTCTAATTATCTATTTGATAATTAGATTATGAGTTTCTAATTATTTATTTAATAATTAGATTTTGTTGTTAATTGCTGTTTAGGCAATTCTGTGGTTTTCATATTATCTTCATTGATAATCTTTTTATTTATCCTTGTTGATGATTTGAATTTGTTGATTTGTTATTCAACACTGTTTAGTGTTATATCTACCGTTATCCGATTCTCTTATTGAAGGGTTGGATATACGAGATTTATTGTGACTGTCGTCTATTTGTTATTTAATTATTATTGCTTCCGTGCATTAATAACTGAGTTTGAATTAGACTGACCCATGTATTATTTTCTTTTGAATTTAATACTCGGGTCAGACCGAGTTATTTCAGGTTGTTGATATCTTGCTTTGGGTTGCTGCTTGAGCTATGAAGTCTCTTCATATCTTTTGGAGTAGTCGTGTCATAGTATAGGAAGATACGTATTCATGTATATTATTTACGATAATGTACTTGTATATGTAACTTCCAGTGTCGACAGTGTAGTTGTATCATATGTATTGTATCACATGTATTGTAACTGACTTCAGTTATATATATATATATATGAGATTTTATATTATCTGTGTTCCGCATTTAGCTTATCTGTGTTATTATTATATGTGTTGTCCTAAACTATTATGAACTATCGTAGTTCGTTTTATACTAGAATTGAATATGTCGATGGGAGTAAATAAACAAAGATTAAAGAGATGAAAGAATATATACTACTCCTATCGAGATAATCAATATTAGTGTAAAGCCTAACTACGGATGGCCGCTCCTATCCAGCCTTATCCTTCGTAATAACAGACGGTATTTCTTTTAATACTCATTGTTATTGTGAGCATAGAGGTGGGGCGTCACAGTTGGTATCAGAGCAAGGGGTTTATGGACATAATATAAAACATAACTTAGATGGAACATGTGTTACAACTAATTGTTGATGTTTTTATTTGTGCTTTGAATCAAAACTAAAGTTTTGAAATTATGATGAAATTTTAAAATATTCATATTTAAAAATAAAAGTGAAATTGTGTTTTGAGGATGAGTAATTTGTGTTCTATTTATCAGAGTGCGCAGCGGAAATAGTGACTGTCTTCGCTGAGTACAGCTGATAACTTTTTTGATTTAAAAATCAGAATATGAAAATGAAATTAGTTTCATTGTGTTGTTTAACCAGTGGTCTTGATTTTGTTGAGATTTTTGCTGGTTTTCTTTTATGCTAATCACATATTGATTAGATTTTTGCTGTTTCAAATATATCTTCATTGAAGATATAATCGAGTGATTTCTTTGTTCATCTTGTAATGTGCGTGCAAATTTGAGTTGCACGTTACTGCATTAATTTTACGTTGAACCGTTGTTTGGTTTAAACGTATTTTGTTGCCGTTATTTTTTTATAACGGGATTTCTACATCGGTGCTAAATTTTTGAAGCACTTTGTTTTGTTGACATTTTTAATGAATGAAAATTCACTGGTATTATAATTTTGATGAGATTCTGACGCATAAAAATTACCGTCGCTTTGACTTCAGTAACCATCAGTTTTAAAGTGGATTTTCAAGCGGTTATTCCGCAATGCTGATTTGATACCCGTTTTTACGGCGTTTTGAGAAGTGCGATTTCCTTATCGAAATTGCTACAGATGTGTTGTTTTAATTACGTGCTTTGAAAATTGTTTTAAGAAATTGTTTTTAAAATAAAATTGTTTTAAAATTTTTACAGTTTGTGCTTTCAAAAGAATGAGGAAGCGATTTAAACGCTTCAGCAAAATTGAGAACTATTAACCCTCACTTTTACTGTTTCGCTTAATTCCGGACTTGTCCATTTGAGAACGTAAAATGTTAATTAGTTAAAATACACAACTTTGCACTTTCAAGGAAACGATGAAGAGATTTAAACGATTTAGTAAAACACGTAGTATGGGACATGTGCGTTCACTATTTCGGTTAATTCCGGACTCGTTAATTGAAATATTTGCTGTTTTGATGATTTTGATGATTTTGTGTGCTTTTGAGCCACTATGTTGGACCTTCGGGTCATATGTTGGACCTTCGGGTCATATGCTGGACCTTCGGGTCATCTGATGAACCTTCGGGTCAAATACCAGTACTAGACCTTCGGGTCACTCTGCGGACCTTCGGGTCATCTGATGGGCGCCAAAATTTTATAGTACTTGGTAGGCTTCGGCCATATGTTGTTGCACGTGCGGCGTAGCTTAGACTCGCCATATGCTGGGATCGATCCACCTTTTATGTTGATTTTCTAGTCATCTTAATTGATTTCTAGATATTTGTTGTTTCTAATTATCTGCAGGTAATTAGATATTTGCTGATTTGAGTTCTAATTATCTTTGTTGATAATTAGATATTTGCTGATTTGAGTTCTAATTATCTTTGTTGATAATTAGATATTTGTTGATTTGAGTTCTAATTATCTTTGTTGATAATTAGATATTTGCTGATTTGAGTTCTGATTATCGTTTTTGATAATTAGATATTTGTTGTCTTCTAATTATCGTTTTTGATAATTAGATATTTGTTGATTTTTTATTATCGTTTTTGATAATTAGATATTTGTTGTTTTCTGATTATCGTTTTTGATAATTAGATATTTTTTGATTTCTGATTATCGTTTTTGATAATTAGATATTTGTTGTTTTCTGATTATCGTTTTTGATAATTAGATATTTGATGTTTCTGATTATCGTTTTTGATAATTAGATATTTATTGTCTTCTGATTATCGTTTTTGATAATTAGATATTTCTTGATTTCTGATTATCGTTTTTGATAATTAGATATTTGTTGATTTCTGATTATCGTTTTTGATAATTGGATATTTGTTGTTTTCTGACTATTGTTTTTTATAATTAGATATTTGGTGTTTCTGATTATCGTTTTTGATAATTAGATATTTGTTGGTTTCTGATTATCGTTTTTTATAATTAGATATTTGTTGATTTCTGATTATCGTTTTTGATAATTAGATATTTGTTGATTTCTGATTATCGTTTTTGATAATTAGATATTTGTTGTTTTCTGACTATCGTTTTTTATAATTAGATATTTGATGTTTCTGATTATCGTTTGTGATAATTAGATATTTGTTGTCTTCTGATTATCGTTTTTGATAATTAGATATTTGTTGATTTCTGATTATCGTTTTTGATAATTAGATATTTGTTGTTTTCTAACTATCGTTTTTGATAATTAGATATTTGTTGTTTTCTAACTATCGTTTTTGATAATTAGATATTTGTTGTCTTCTGATTATCGTTTTTGATAATTAGATATTTGTTGATTTATGATTATCGTTTTTGATAATTAGATATTTTTTGTTTTCTGATTATCGTTTTTGATAATTAGATATTTGATGTTTCTTATTATCGTTTTTGATAATTAGATATTTGTTGTCTTCTGATTATCGTTTTTGATAATTAGATATTTGTTAATTTCTGATTATCGTTTTTGATAATTAGATATTTGTTGATTTCTGACTATCGTTTTTGATAATTAGATATTTGTTGTCTTCTGATTATCGTTTTTGATAATTAGATATTTGTTGATTTCTGATTATCGTTTTTGATAATTAGATATTTGATGTTTCTGATTATCGTTTTTGATAATTAGATATTTGTTGTCTTCTGATTATCGTTTTTGATAATTAGATATTTGTTGATTTCTGATTATCGTTTTTGATAATTAGATATTTATTGATTTCTGATTATCGTTTTTGATAATTAGATATTTGTTGTTTTCTGACTATCGTTTTTGATAAATATATATTTGGTGTTTCTGATTATCGTTTTTGATAATTAGATATTTGTTGATTTCTGATTATCGTTTTTGATAATTAGATATTTGTTGATTTCTGATTATCGTTTTTGATAATTAGATATTTGTTGATTTCCGATTATCGTTTTTGATAATTAGATACTTGTTGTTTTCTGACTATCGTTTTTGATAATTAGATATTTGTTGTCTTCTGATTATCGTTTCTGATAATCAGATATTTGTGTTTTCTGATTATCGTTTTTGATAATTGGATATTTGCTAATTTTGCTGATTATGGGATTTTCTAGTCTCTATGTGATTCTAGATTAGGTTGATTATATTGAATTACTGCTTTCTAATTATCATCATTGATAATTCTTCTATTATCTCTGTTGATAGTTAGAGTTTGCTGATTTTGCAGTTCGTGTTTTCTAATTATCTGGTTGATAACTAGATATTTGCGGTTTTCCGATTGGTGATTTGTGTTTTCTAATTATCTTTGTTGATAATTAGATTTTGCAGTTTTCTAATTACCGTATCGATAATTAGATATTGTTGTTTTGTGATTTCTGTATTCTAATTATCTAATTGATAATTAAATATTGTTGATAATTGTATTTATTCAGTTTTGTTGTTTTCTGATTATCTATTTGATAATTAGATTTTGTAGAGAATTTGTGAATTTCTTTTATGAAATTAAAAGATTTCTTTGGTGTTTGTGTTTTTGACCTTTATTTCTCTAGCTTAACCAGTTTATGTTAGAAAAATAATTATTATTGACGACTTTAATTATGAAAATTACGGGGACGCGATTTTTATAAGGAGGGGAGTCTGTAACAACCCGGGGTTTTGCGCCGGTTGACCGTCGTCGTTAGACGATTAATCTTTTGGCTAATTGCTGTTAGAGGTTTTAATCGGTTGGTATTCTTTTGAAAATTCATGGTTTAAATGCAATCTCGGCCCACATTTATTCGTGGTGCTGTGATAAGTTTCAGATGTTGTAACCCGTTCCTTTTTCTTCTTGATTCATTCAATTCGCAAAGCCCAGAAGAAACGAAAAAAAAAATGGTGGCTAGGGTTTCGATCTCGAACCGCTCGATTCTTTGTTGGCCTCGACTTCAACTCCTTCCTTCGATTTTCACGGCTTCGGCTCGCAACTGTCGATCTTTGATTCGTGCTGTGGGAAAGAAGGTGAGTAATTTTATTTACTCACATCTAGTTCAATCTTAAGTTTGTAGGGTGTTAATTCAGTGATTTTCGTTCGTATAAAATTGTTTGAATTCGTCACTTGATTTTTTCGGCCATTCGACTATGTTGGAGGTTGATGTTTTCTGACTTGGTTCGTCTTCTTGTTTTCTATGGCTTGATGATTTTGCTGCGATGATTTTGGGTTGTTCGACATTGACTTCATTGAACATTGGCTTTGCATTTGCTTTGAGAAGTGACTTTGGGTTACAATTCTGTTTTCACTCTTGTTCATGCTTTGGCCATACTATGTTGTTTGAAACTGAACTTGAATTTCACTATCTGTTGTAGTTTGCACATTCATGTGCTTGTTGTCCCTCTTACTTGTAGTCAGTTGATCTAGTGTTTGTTAAGTAGTTGCAGTGTCACCTCTGTGGTATAACATCACATGGGTATATACATTCATGGATGTATATATGTGTATGTTAGCTTATGTTTCCACCTATCATTTCTGGGTTTGAATTTAATTTGCTACCATGATTTGAAACTGGTGTTACTTTGATCAGTAGATAGTCCTATGTTATACTGTATGTCTCTGGCGAATTTGCTCGTCTACATTTGTGGCTTCGACTTGTGTCATCTTAAGTTTCCTGTGTACATGCTCATATGGGTTTGCTTTGAGTGCACTGCACTATCATTTTGTTGTTCCTTATTATTCTGGTCTCCACTATATGCTGCACTATGGCTTGTTCCATTATGTAGTAGCCGTTTCTCTGGTGCATCCCTTCTTTGTTGACATGTGCATTCCCTTCACTGGTCTTGCATGTGGTCTTCTTGTGTTGCAAGTGTTCATGTACCTTTTTATGTCTGGTTTAGCTGCTATCTATCTTGGTTTTGCTGCAGTTTCTTATTTGCAGTTTTCCCTTGAATTCAAGTGGTGGTTGCAGTTTCATTTAGTATGAAGTTTGCCCTTGTTGGTTTGTATCGCACTGAGTTAATCCTCATGTGTACTGAGGCATTGTATTTTCATTTAGCCTTGAGCCTGGGCAGATTGTACGATTGGGTCTTGCATTGCAATGACCATTGATTTCATTTGCATTTTGATTCACTGAGCTTTTGTGTATTTCATCACTGTAGTGGCGAGGCAGTGCACGCGTGTGTGTACTACAGCCACACAGAATTGACATTTTTAATTGATAATTCAATTGTTTGAATTGTTTTGTGTTCAATTCAATATTTGAAATTATATTTTGATTTGGTTTGATTTGATCATTTTGAGATTGTCTAATTATCTATTTGATAATTAGATTATGAGTTTCTAATTATTTATTTAATAATTAGATTTTGTTGTTAATTGCTGTTTAGGCAATTCTGTGATTTTCATATTATCTTCATTGATAATCTTTTTATTTATCCTTGTTGATGATTTGAATTTGCTGATTTGTTATTCAACACTGTTTAGTGTTATATCTACCGTTATCTGATTCTCTTATTGAAGGGTTGGATATACGAGATTTATTGTGACTGTCGTCTATTTGTTATTTAATTATTATTGCTTCCGTGCATTAATAACTGAGTTTGAATTAGACTGACCCGCGTATTATTTTCTTTTGAATTTAATACTCGGGTCAGACCGAGTTATTTCAGGTTGTTGATATCTTGCTTTGGGTTGCTGCTTGAGCTATGAAGTCTCTTCATATCTTTTGGAGTAGTCGTGTCATAGTATAGGATGATACGTATTCATGTATATTATTTATGATAATGTACTTGTATATGTAACTTCCAATGTCGACAGTGTAGTTGTATCATATGTATTGTATCACATGTATTGTAACTGACTTCAGTTATATATATATATATGAGATTTTATATTATCTGTGTTCCGCATTTAGCTTATCTGTATTATTATTATATATGTTGTCCTAAACTATTATGAACCATCGCAGTTCGTTTTATACTAGAATTGAATATGTCGATGGGAGTAAATAAACAAAGATTAAAGAGATGAAAGAATATATACTACTCCTATCGAGATAATCAATATTAGTGTAAGGCCTAACTACGGATGGCCGCTCCTATCCAGCCTTATCCTTCGTAATAACAGATAGTATTTCTTTTAATACTCTTTGTTATTGTGAGCATAGAGGTGGGGCGTCACATTATATCTCTTCTATCTTGTGTATTCATCTTGTAATATAACTTATATCCCCTTTTGTTCAACTTATTTAATTATGTGATCATTATGTAAATTTAATTTGAATCTCTCCTTATTTACGTATCCATTGACAATATGTTTATTTGGTTGACTTCAAATCGTTTATATGTTTTATTGTGTGTCCCTTTTGTATAGTCAGATCCGATTTATCATACAACAAATTTGTATATGCCCAAGTTGTCCGGTATTTTTTTCTGTCATTGTTTAGGAATTGTAAAAAAAGGAATGTGAAAATATTTTATTATGTTGTAATGTTGTATATAAAATTTTGTAACATCTGTATACATAAACATTAATAAACTATATTTGTTGGTGGTTTAATACTGTAAAATTAGTTTCCAATGTTGCATAGTTAATTTCCAAAATGAATTAATTTTACTTGTTTTAATCATAAAAGTAAATTTTTCCTTTTGTTTTAGAATTCATAAGCGGTCATTTATGTAAAGTTATAGACTTTTATTTCATACCTAAGATTAAAAGATTGAATCATTTTGTTCGCATTAAATTTAAACATATATGTTACTTAAGTTGCAATCTTCATACATATATATACATGTATGTGTTATTTTAAAATGAATACATAACTTGCAATTATTTATACATATAGGTATACATGTGTTTATGTTATTTTAATCTAAATCAAAACTGAACTTTTTGTGAAACTATAGAATATAATTTCAAGCTCTTCCTTAATTGAAACCTTTTTTACAATCGTTGATTCTTGTTTTGACAAACTCATATATATAGGAAAACTTATTTTAACATGTGTATGTGTAAACTTATCAATTATTATACATATATATTTTATTACGTAAAAAAACTTGGACAATAAAGGAATATGCAAATTCTATTGTAAATGTTATTTAATATGTCATTCAATATAATTAAAAAGAGAGAGAAACGTAAGGGTTTCTCTCTCTACATTTATAGTCTTATCTTTCCTTAATTTATTATAAATGTCAAGAGAAAGAAAACCAAAGGTTTCCTTCTCTAAAATTTCTCATGCTTATATTTCACTTATATTTCACAACATGAATGTATTTAATACATTAATTTCATTACACATAAATATGTACATAAGAGTATATTTGATATACTCTAATTTACATACACATTAAATTAAAGTAAAACTTTATTTATAAATTAAATAAATTATTGATTTTATTTTAAAAAAACTTAGAAAAGTCCTAAATGAATTTACACTTTATAAGCCCATTAATGATCCAAATGGTAATTTTTTTGAAATTCACTCATTTCTTCCGCTGCGGGCTGGCCCAGTTCCTTCAGAACTGCCCTAATGACGTTTTACAAATCCATTGGACTTTCAAAAGCTAAAAGGTGATCATTTGGATCATTCCATCATACTTTAGTGAAGGAATTTTGACGTGAGACGGAATTCTAACCGCCATTATTTTTTCTGTAAAAGGAGCTTTTCAAAAGCTATTATTTTTTCTTAGGTCAAGGGTTCCTTTCCTATTAAACATATCTTTTGTCATTTGGTGGGGAATGTCCCTTTGGTAGGTTTCATCATCATAAGAGTTCCTCTTGTAGGGCTTATACTTTCTACGTGAGATTAAGTTATTTGATTGTTCAAGGTATCTTCCTGCTTGACTTTCTTGATTTTCGTTTTGTCGTCTCATTTTAGCCTTGTTGCTTTCTTTTATTTACGATCTTGGATAATATATTTCTGGTTCCTCATCTTGGGTTTTACTTAGAGATTTCGATTCTTCCCCTTCTTCCATAAGCTTGGCCTCACTGTTTGCGATCTTTGTTAAAGTCGAAGATTGTCCAAACTCCATATTCTTTATATTGAATTTTGGGATGATATTGTCTTCCAAAGTCATTTGTTGTATGACTTCTTTATTTGGGATGCTATTATTTCTTCTAGCTCTCACCATTTTTCCAAACAAAAGAACTTTCTGCAATTAGATTATTGAGAAAATTTTGAGGAATCGGAGGTTCAAGTCCTCCTTCTAATGCCAAAATGTTAACAAATTTCTTCGTCAACTCCAAAGGTGTTAGGGAAGCAGGTTTAGTTAAGAAATTGCTAAGGCAATCCTAAGTCAATAGGCTAGGACAATATAGGCTCCATGTCGAATCCATGAAAGTCTTGTGCATATTCAATATCAAGGTCGAAGTCACGTCGCATGTCATGTAAGAATAAATAGCTCGAAATATATTGAGCAATCAAACTTGAGATTATGAGTGCTTTAGGAATTCGAAGCAAGTTATGATGTAGGAATCACAAATTCTTTGAAACTCAAAAGCAAGCCAAAATTCAAGTCATTTTATTCATATTCCATGTAATAGTTGAATGTACAAGGTCCTATGTACAAAGGTACAATTGGCACTAAAATTCCTAAATCGATTTAGAGTTACAAAGTCTAAAATGTAAAAGATGAGAAAAGAATGATCGGCCCTTTCTATAACGTCCCTAGGTCCGTATTTATAAGGGTATACTTGCGGCATAACATCTTGATTTCGACATTCATGAGCTTCGGCATTAATACCGCATAGTGTTAGCTTCAGTTAATAATGTCCTTCGGCATTCTTGGATGCATAGTTGGGCTTCGGTGCTACATCAATAGAGGTGGTATTCGGCACCAATAAGGAGCGACATTAGTTTAAAGTTGTTTCAGCATGAATCGGCATTGATATGGAGTAGCATTGCTATGGTGCGATAATAACATGTGACGACATCATTTTGTATGACATTAGCCTTGATAACCCCTATGAATGTTGATGTCTTTCGGCATCAAACATGTATAGATGTGCAGCATCAGTTGGAAGCGATAAGATAAAGAGTGGCATTGAGAAGGAGCGGCATTATAGCCTTCGTGAATATTGATGGCTTTCGGCATCAATATCGCATTTATCGATGTGTCGTGTCTTCTTGACGAGATGCGATATCCATATGAGTGACGTTGATAAGAAGCGACAACATCTAAAGGTTAACATCAGTATGGGGATGCATTGAAGAAGTGTAGCATCGATGGGAAACTACATTGATAAGGAGCGATATTGATGGGGTGTGACATCATTTGAAGGATAATACTAGGGTGAGGCAATATTAGAAAGACGCGACATTGATTTTTCTCTATGCTTGGGCATTGGCTCATCTTCATACTGTCGGCATTTATTTATACCTTTGACATTGACCTATTCCAATATCTTTGGCATTGGTTTATACCTTTAACACTATTCGCTGGTACGATGTCATGACTATGTCGTATATCTTCGGAATAAATGATAGTAGTAGTAACATTTGCTATCTTAATGTCGTCTTTATGTTCTTTATAATGATTGCTATTATAAAGGTTTCGACACTCATTGTAATGATGTTCGATATTATTTCTTTAAGGCTTTGAGTTCGATATCATAATCTTCTTAGAAATTATGTGGATAACAGTTCCCATTCATTAACACTTAACGATTACACCTTTTTTACGTTTCACATGTTTACACAATTTGAAATAAGAATATATTTGATATTCAAACATTATTAAATTTCACACTCAATTAACGTTAACTTAACTAACTACGAACAAGATAATATTAAATAAAACATGATTTTATTAAAACAACTAGATTGAATCTAGTGAAACCTCATTAGACTTTATAGTCCGTGATGATCCAAATAGGGAAAATTTTGAAATTCACCCAATTTAATAGCCGTAGACCAACCCAATTCCTTTATAGTGTTGTGTATCAATCCATGCGATATGTGTCCTTTGTCCCATGGATATGTCTTTGTAGATATGGATTCGGTAGCTAATCTCGATCCGAAGCATACTTTGTATTCAAAGAAGCATACTTTGAGGGGCGGGTGTTATCCGGTATTTGAACCAAGCGACGGTTTGATGGACTTGGACTATGAAACGATAAAGGAATAGATCATGGAGCTTGGAAGGGATCAAGAATGAAATTCCAAAGAAAAACGCTAAGTATATATTAACAACATCGATCGATATTGATCGATCATGAAGCTTGGAACGAGTTCTACTTTACTCCTACTATGGTTCTACATGCAAATTTGAAGAAATATACAAGTTTTGGAGAAAGCATACCGATTGATGACGACGATTTTTCTCATGAAGATTTAAAGCTTGAAGACTTAAGTAATTCTGAAGGAAAAATATATAAACTAGGTAAACATATCGATCGATACCAATCGGTCCTGTCAATCATTACCGATGAATAAATTTTTGTAGATCGTGTCGATTTGGCTCGTTCTTTGGGCTGGAACTTGAATATGCGAAATGACTTATTCAAACTAGATTTGGAGATTTTGATGCGTGGTTTTATCTATAAATAACTAACTTCAATAAGGAAAAAGAATTCTTTTTTATTGATTTTGTAAGAAGACTCCGCCAAATTCGAATTCAAAAAATTCTAGATCTAAAATTGTCTTCCAATTCAGTTGAAACAATGCAATCAATTAATAATAAAAATCAATATAAAAATCAAAGTGGATGCAAACAATAAATTTAGTCGAATCATTGTAAAAATTGTGTTCCTTTTTTACTTTCACAAATTTCTTACATTTTAGTTTCATTTTTAACCGTTTGAGTGTGTTTTTCCGTTTTAGTTGCAAACATATATAAACTTTGTTCATTCGTTAAGATATAAAACTTATGTTTTCCTTGAGGTTTAAACTTTATAGCATAGTCTATTTTGCTGTTAACGTTAAATTATGTATAACAACCATCACCACGATATCAAAAGGTTATGCAGGAAATGTCGATATTATACAAGGTGATTAGTAAGCAGAATGATGTTTACCGACTGGAGAAGTCAATTCAATGTCAAGAATAGCAAATCAATTAACACCACAATTGATTCGGAGAAATAAACAAGGGCTCCACCTTATATTATTTTGAGATATTCTGTATGTTGTATGTCTCTGTTACATATTATTTCAGTGATCTAATGACTAATATCAATTTATTGATGGGTAAATAAGAGAGATTATCGGTGGTATTATTTACCATATGATATATATTTTCAAAATATGTGCAATCAATAGGAACGACAAAGGCTACAAATTAAGCTTATTTTTCTACGCCTTATAAAAACAAATACTTCAAATGTCATGTATGCATCAACCAGCATGCATCCTTTCTAGTGGCTACATACATACATGCATGTTCGTACTTACGTAAATACGTGTTATATATATATATATATATATATATATATATATATATATATATATAGTCAATGTGATTTGTTTGTAAGTTAAATACGAAAGCAACATATGCTATCCTTTTCGGTGGCCTGTCTCACTATTTGTTTCTTGCAAAAAATGGTTGGTCTTCATCTGATTTATTATCCAAATACAATTTGATAAGTACTTTTTTTCCTGTCCATCGACAGGCAAATATATATCTTCACACTTGTACTCACGCAAATACCATATACAATTACATCTTCTGAGTTAAGAAGAGAAGAATTTGTTAACAACAAACTTTATTCATCCATAAATTCTGTACACACATTCTGAGTAAAAATAAGAATAATTAACTCTGTATGATCACTTGTTCTTTGTAGCCAATGAGTGTTCATCATGCACTGCCTTACGTTCATTTTCTTTCATTATATCGGTCTCCATAACTCGCTCGTTTAACCAAGAAATGATATCTGAAAACACAAGGTTTATGTTTTCGATAGGCTCACCTGAAGTAAGGGCATGCCACATTCCAGGATAAAGCTTAAATGTCTTGTCTTTACTGGCTGCAGATTCATATAGTAATTTGCTAACTGAAGGATCCGTTACAATGTCATCTCCTCCGTGGACGATTATAAATGGTAACGTTACCTGTTTGATTATTTGATAATAGAAGTTTCAGCGTCCAAGATATCTTTCTTTTATTTCTTGGAAGGTTTAGACACCAAACTTGAACATAGAGACAACTGAAAATGACCGTTTTTTGAGATATGTAGCAAGATATATTCTGTCTACTTAGGCCAATGATGGAGCATAAAGATTAATTATAATACGAGCAGATTCATAATCCATGCATAAAATATTGTATAGTTTGAATGTTATAATCATACAGATCCACATTGAGTGGATGATTGCTGAAGATTGTAATTATAATAGATTAATTAAGTAGAGCTTAGACTTAGACTGGGTAAATGAATCTGACTTGCTGAAAGTCTAACTGAGGCTAATTACAATAATGTTGATGACAACTAATAACAAGCTAATAATTTAAGCAAAGATATTGGTTAGCACTAACCAAAAGCTAGAATCACTATCTTGAATAATGAATTGCCATGTTCTTTGATTCTGGACTATATAAATAACTTATAAGTATACATACTTTTTCCTTTAAGGAGTAACTTTTACTTGAAAGATAATAATGTTCTCCACATATGGTTAACTTTTTAAGCCACACACCTAACATGATCATTTTCATTTAATATATTGAGCAACACAAAGAATGTATGTATTAAAGTTTCTTTGCTATATCAAAACCAATTGATAATATGAAAAATGATATTCTGATAATTCTATAGATTTTAAATATTATATGATTTTGTTCAATTCTTCTATAGTTGAATGGTATGAAATGAAATTACCTGATTCAGAGTTTTCTCCACTTCCAAACTTGACACAAGTAGCTGTTGCGCAGTTTTCATTCTTGGTTTACCCTTATAACAGTATGGATTATTCCTCACCTGCCATCCAAAAAAAGGAATTTATTTTTTGTTATTTAAACCTAAAAGTTACTAAAGCTGGAAATCCTTCCTTTTATTACCTCTTCTCTCTTTTCAGGGTTCTTCACAGCAATATTGATGATATCTTGCGTTGGAACAATTTTCCAAGTTGGTATGATGTTGCATATTTTTGTCAATATGCTTGTCACAATAGGATGAGGCTTCATTTCATCAGCAATCTTTAGATAAACATAAAGTCACCGACTTAAACATGTAATTATATAGTATATTTTTTGTGTAAAATACTATGCATTAAAACATAAAACACAATATGAATAAAAATCAAAATTACCTTGCACATTGGAGCTACCAAAATGGCACCATTCCAATAGTTCGGTTGCTTCTTATGTAGCAGAAGAACTACAGCTCCACCCATTGATTCTCCTAATAGAAATCTTTTCTTCTTGGTGTTCTCTTTCATCTCTATTAATTTTAAAGGAAAATACAATAACTCAAAAGTTATACATACAAAAAACGATGACTATATACACCCTTTGTTATAATTGTAGATGTTGTATTTTCTGCATCATATCTAATTGTTCTTCGAAAAAGGTATTGATAGTAATATCGAAAACAGGAAAAAATTCAATAAAAAGAAGTTCTTAAGAAAAGTACCACAAATACTCATAAAATACTGGGAACAATCATCAACAACTCCATCAAAGCTTGGTATATATCCCTGTAATCCAGAAGATTTTCCATGTCCTTCATAATCAATTCCATATACTGCAAATCCTGTTTTGGCAAGTCTAATTGCAGTATCTGTCATAAATAAGAATGGCATAAAATTATATATGTTCGATTTATGTCAATTTCGTATATCTGATTCAAATTCTGATGCTACATATAATATATGCTACCTTTCATAGAAATGCTGCATTCCATACCATATCCTGCAATTACAATTAAGTTAGTTTCTCTTTTGATCAGAAAAAGAATAGAAATAAAGATTATAATTTGAAAGTGAAAACTTTAGTGCATGTATTTTACCATGGCATATGAAAATCAATGCCTTTGGGTCTCTGTTTGATGGAAGCCATCTACATGTAAATAGCTTCAATCCACGGGAACTCGATATAAATTCCTTCAAATTAAAATTATAAAATCTTAAGGGACTGATATTATAATTAAGTTTACATGAAACCAATCAAGCTATACCTCATAGTATTCTATATTTTCATTTGCTTCAGCCTGTAATTAGTATGGCAAAATGAAAATTATTAGCAAATGAAGAGTATAGAATTATAGAGAGAAAACAGAGTTATATACCATGAACCAGAGAAGAGAAAATTGAAAGAATGGTTGGTAGAGAAGAAGAATACCAAAATGAAGTAGGTATATTTGATTTTAAATGTAATGAGGAAAAGAAAATGAACCTCAAAGGCATATTTGTATTAGAAGCAATGAATGTCAATTCACACATGGAAATATAATATTGTCCTTGGTCTAAATTAATTTCTAATCTTTGAATTAATTCCGTCAATTCATGAATGTCAATTATCTTAACTCCCAGATTTATGTGAACGTTTTTCTTTCCCCTCTATGTATAGAGAAATGATCTAGAAGTATGAGATTCACACAAGCTGATTGTTGTAACAATGAGACTTACTCTTTCTTAGTTAATTCTTTACTTGCGGTAATTTTAGATAAATACGAAAAATGAATCTTACAGTCTCCAAATGCACAAGGATAACATTTCTATTATTATATATATATATATATATATATATATATATATATATATATATATATTTAGATATTTATTTATTCCGACATGTAATATAATATGACACCAAATGTATGTATGATGAATGACGATAATATAATAATAATAAAAAGTGTAAATATCAACTTAAATTTGTTTTATGGAAATTCAACACACCCATTTATGTACATATGTGGGATTTATATCCTTCTATTCTCTTTCACAAATTACTCGTCTATTAAAATCATTTAATTTCTACCAAAAAACGGTTTAGTTTTGAATAAGAAAGTCTAAATCAAAATTAAACATCCATGAACCGCTTTGATGGAAAAGCATCTGTATCTTCTTTGAGTTGCGTACAATGGCTATGATTCACTCATCTTCAGTAGCTGTTTAAGCATATATATAATAATCGTTTTCTCATTTAATTTAAAAACCTAACCTTCTGCGTATTTGTGATTAAAGACTAGAAAAAATTGATTGGCATTGCACGAAGGAGTATTAAGAATCAGGCAAGTATAAAAGCAAACATGTAATGTTATTACGTTGATGGCAGTCTGGAGGAAGCTACAAAATTTGTGGGAGATTTTTCAGTTACTGAGTCACTGGCTTGTCATGCAACCTGAAATTGAGGAAGTCATCCAAAGACTCCTCTCCATTAAATTTTATTTGTTCGATTTTTAAAAGGACTCCCAAATTGGTTGAATGGATCCCAGTTCGGGTATGTGCAACTTATTAAAGTTCACATAGGGACCAGGGACCAGGGACCTTAAAGGTTCAAAATTGTAAAACATAGAGGTCAAGTTTTATCTGATTTGCGGAAAGATGGGTAAGAAATCCACTCACCGTTACTATTACACCGATACACGGGAAGAGAACATTGTTTTCGTTGCTTTTATCCGATTTGAAGAAAGCAAGATAGAAGCGATAGTAGTTATGAATTTCAAACAGAGGAAATTAGTTAAAAGAACAAATTTAAAAGGAAAAAATAGGAATCAAATACATCGTCTTAAAAATTTAAACCTACTAACAAAATGTTATATTAATACAACATTGTTTGTGCAAATGCTAAATTAAATTAACACTATATTTATAATGAAAATACTATACTTATAGCAAATTCTATGTACATATAGCATTACTTTACAGCAAATATAATATACATGTAGCATTATTTTTTCCTTCAAACTATAATTTTTGACCCGCGTCCTTGGTTCAAAAATAACCTCAAAATATTTCTTTTACCCTATTTTTCTGCTTCACACACACATACACACACAAACGTGCGCTCGCGCACGCACACATACATATTGTGAAGACCATTTTATACCATCGCCACCAAGAGTATATAAAAGTGCGTCGCGGTCGTGCCCGATCGATATAGGACGATCATCAGGGTTGAAATAAAATGAACACAGCATATGACCTGTCGTATATCACAACGCATGGACAAAATATAATATCACATATACAATAGAAGAGACAGTAATAACAATGTGAACCAACCATCAAAATATAATATCCACGGAGTTATACATCAAATGTCATAGAGTTTATACATGGAAACAACTCATCAACTGTCTCAAATACAAGTAATAAGCAGTCACTGCTAAGGCTTTCCAGTGCTGCGAAACAAAATAAACGTAGAATCCATATAAGTATATAACACGAGATAGCTCCATCCAACTCGTCCTCCGAACAACACCGTGTCACCTAGACCTGTTATCTAGTCTACTCATTTAAGAATACTTGAGATAATAAGAAGTAATGCATAAAACCCTGGGTCCGACAACATGCTAATTTGAGCGGTAAATGAATCTCAAAATACGATACAGGTTAATATGGTAAGGAACAAAAGTACATGAACCATACCTGACCGGTCCATGCAATCAAAAAGTTAGCACATAACACTATAATATGCTACTCCACAATATCATAAAGATATTGTACAACATAGAATGATGGATGTCCAGATATCCCTATCTCCGGTACCTACTTCTAATGATATCCCCGAGCGATGGCCTACTAAAGAAAGCAACCATAACATCTGTAATGACACTAATTTTAACTAACATTATTTAGAACATTTAGTAGGGTAAATTAAATAAGGGGGAATTAATTTAAAGGACAAAGATTTGTATATTTTTTGCCTCAAGGACACAACCTCAATATTTTTACCATAAGGACAAACATTCTTCTAAAAATTATTCATAAGGACAAATATTTTCCAAAATTATTCATAAGGACAACAAAACTACTACCAAGCTAAAACCGATACCTAAAAACTACTACCGATAACTACAAACTGATACCTAAAAAATGTTATCAATGACTAAAAACTGATACCTAAAGAAAGTTGTCCTTCAGGATAAAATATTGAAGGTCTGTCCTTGAGGCAAAAACGCTGAAAATTTTTGTCCTTGACAATAATTTCCTGTTTAAATAAAATAATGTTGAAAGTTAAGGGACTGAGATTTGTAAGTTAAGGAGGAGTCGTGCCTTAATGAATGTGTTAATAAAAGAGAAATTAAACATAATTAAGAAGGAGGAATATGATGGGGGTAAAATGGGAATAGCCTTTATTCCTATACCCTAAACCCTTCCATTCTCTCCACTTCCTCATTCATTCTACATTCACAAACTAAACAAAAACAATATTAAGCTCAGGCCAGCCATCATTAAGAAGATTTAAACGGAAGATAAGCTAGGATTCGGTATAAATCTTGAAAAAATCAATCTAAGGGAAAATCTCAACCTTCATAACAAACCAAGGTGAATAATTAGTTTACATCTCGTGTTTTGATAATGACTTCGGTTTTAAAGGACAAATCCGTTTATTTGCAAGTTATATGTCATGTTATAGTGATTAAATGCTTATATGCTTTGAGCTGATGATTTATAGAGATTTAATAAGAATTTTATGATATGTTTAGATTAGAAAACTTATCATATGACATCCAAATAAGTTGCGTTTTTGATATATGGTCAAAAATATTATTCTAGAAGTGGATTTCAATTTTCATAATTTTCTAAGTAATTATGAATTTTCTATGAGAGAAAATAGGTAATTTCGGGTTTAAATTATTTAAGGCAATTAAATAATGCTTTCGGGTCTGATATTTATATATGTTAGAAAACATTTTTAATGTGAACTATTGTGATTTTTGGGGATTTTTCCTGAGGTTTTTACTATGGTTAGTAAATTATTTAAGTTAGAGGACTTAAATGTTTTAAACGTTATATTAAGAAGAAGGGCTTAAGTGTTAAATTATTTTAAATAATCCAAATTTTATTTCGGCAGCAAATTCTGAAAAAGGGAATTGATAAAAATTTATAAACTAATAAGATTTCGACAAATATTAGTGGTAGGTAAAAAGGAATTTCTTTAAAAGGGTTAAAATGCAGTTTTTATTAAAATTACATCTTCACCGCTACTCTTGCTAGCTTCCGACATCATACACCCACACAAAGCCCCTTCCATACCCATTCGAAACCAATATACATGGTTTCAATTCATTGGTATGTAGTGCGTTAGAGATAGGCGGAAGGTAGGATGATGTCGAAGGCGTGCACTCGAAAGGGGGTGAAGTTATCTTTCAAAGCTTTCGAACCTATAGACCTGCCTTTGTTTAAAAGAGTGTTTCAAAAGGGTTTCCGCTTTGAACCCCGTCGATACCCTAGCTGCCGCACCAATACTTTTTTCTTTAGTAGAGGCTACTTTTTACAACCTTTAAACAATGCATGCGAAAGGGGAGACTTTCGTCTTCGTACCTTTCGCTAATACTGAAGCCGCCTTTCCCAATGTTTTTGAAAGGATTGACTTAGCTACTTTTACTAATAGTTTCGAAAGCAATGTTTCGAAAGGATAGTTTCAAAGCTACGCTCTTCTCTAATTCTTTTACTTAAGACCAACGCTTTCGAAAGTGACGCTTTTGTCCATGTTCCCTTAGACCCTATATTTTTATTAAGTGTTAAACTCAATGATTTCAAAAGGGATGCTTTCAATGATTTCGAAAGGGATTGTTTAAGGTTTTAAACAATGGTTTTGAAGGTATTGTTTTGGCTTTATAGCCTAATGGTTTCTAAGTTAAAAAGGGCTTTAACTTATTTTAAAGGGATAGCTAACCCTTTTGATTTTAGGTTTTCATCAACATTGTTTTGTGTAAAGCATATATCATGGCATAGATATTTTGAGTAAAGCAAATAGTATATATTTCTTATTTAAGTATGATTTAAAAGAGTTATATCATTTTGAAAGAAATGTTTTCAAGGAAAATTGAATAGGGTGGTTAGCCCTAAGTATATGACTCAGATATTAGAAAACCAAATGTCGTTAGATTGGGTCGCACCCTATACTTTAGCTAGTAGCCTCTGACTAATATAAGTCCAAAATTCCAATGTGTAGGGCTTTGTCGTAGGTAAGACTAAAATGATGTTACACACAGAAAGGAATACACAGAGTAGAGATAGGTTATTGGTGAGCCTGCAAAATCATTAGGATCAGGTTACCCTAGGAGAAGTAAGTTAAGGACAGACCATCCAGTATTGTGTCTAACAGAAGTTAGAATATTTATTATATCTGGTAGGCCCGAGTCAGCCAGTGGTTAATAGCCAGCCTGATAAAACTATAATGTTCGGACGGATAGTCCATTGATAACCTAATTTGTATGCATATATTTTTTTGCTATTGTTTTTATAATCATTTTGATTGTAAGATTTTGATTTGCAAAAGATATGATTTTAAAAGGATATTAGTGAGGGGTAACCCGTTCCACTAAGCGGCGTGGTCTCACTTAATACCAGTAAACCGAAATGTAATAGAATTATTCACACCAAGCTTTATGTCTGACTCGAATTTTATGTTTCCCCTTAAATTCTCGGGTGCTCAAATTTAATTTGAGTAATTTGAGATTTAAGGTATTTCAAGTTTTAGTATGTGATGAATTCTGAAGACATGCACGAGGCAAGGATTAGCTATTTAGGAGTCTATCCATTATTGTTCTGCTGTGATGTATTTATTGACTGATATGTCTATTTAGTACTCTGACCATCCAAGGAGGCATCTTCATATGTCGCTCTTGGCGTATTTTGTAATGATTTTATTTATCTAAACCTTGGAATCGTTTTGGGATTATGTAATTGAATATGAAATATTGATTTGAAATGTAATCAGAAAAGCTGTTTTGAAATCTGTGCGGATTTTATTTCATATTCATCTGCTTCTGATATTATGGATACCATTAACGTTACCGTATTTTGTCACCAGAATTTGATACTATAAATGACTGCAGGATCTATAGTGGTTAGCTTCGGGCCTCAAAATAGGTGAAGTTACAACATCTAATAAGCAATACTCACTATCACTCATCCCTGTATCCTGAATATATGATAACTCATATGACCTACTTACTGACATGGACTAATGGAAATCATGATTTTATGTGTACTCTCGTATTACGGAGCCCAAAGCTCGATACTTGTCTCATAGTCCAAAGCTAGAAACTAGATCTAAAGCCACTGGTCTAGGGTATACATGTCCCTCAATTAACTCATGGGCGTCCCCACTTACAATACCCTTGCTTCAAGTATACAAGAGAACACTCCAACCATCAACGATTCCTTAGCACGTACTCATCCTTAGCACGTACTCATCCGAGCCCTCCTTTGCTCCATTTAGATCTGAGCCCTTTCTTTGCTCAATCCAGTTTCCATTATTCAGGAACCCACTACGTTCCTCATTCTACAACTTCCTCCTTTATCGAGCCGCTATCTTTGGTACCTACTCCACCACGAGTCACAAACTGAAAATACATAGCTTTCATCATGCTGTTACATCGTCATCCAACGTCGATGCGAATGAGCCAACACCTCCAACATGACCTATAGGACCTCTACTTCATACCCCAAAAGTTTCACCTTCATTGGACTCACTATGACAAGTTAGTACCAAGCTCTTCATGTCGGTGCCGACCTCTACCCTTACCCAATTATTGCCCAAGTTTCTTTCCGCTCCTTCCTTGCTTCTAGTACTCCATTTCTAGATGCTTTGACCCCTACATAACCATTCAAACGACTCGGTCCTTACTCCAAAGTGCTCCACTTCATGTTCTAGAAACAAGTCAGTATAGCCTCCAATCCTTAGCCAATCACCTATCCCTTTCCTTTGGTCACCTCTACTAGCCTTGCTCTTGAGTTTCCCAAAACTGTTGAGCTATCTGACTAACACACACATGTCTGCACTGACATAAACAAGTCGGTACCGACTTGTGTACTTAATGAATTGGAACTCGTGACTTGAACCCTATGCTCTTTCCAAATTCCAAAGCCTTCCCTCCAATCATCCAATTTTGATCATCTTTGCCTCCGATTTTCCAAATTCACCAACATATCTTCCTAAACATCCAAAACACTAGCAAACAACATCAAAGCACAACAAATAAACATAGAATAACATGCATTCACATCCAATCATATAGGCTATACATGGAATTATAACAATCAAACAATTTCTTATCCAAATCTAAGCAATCAATAAACATATGAATACGAATAAGGTGAATTACATAGGTATTACTATAAATTATATTAGAATTCATCAGTTTAAGTCATAAACATATGTTAACATGTAATTTAGGTTAGAAAAGGATTTTTAAGATCGAAAACCGTGTTAAAACTTATAATTCTACCATATAAACATGCATAGGATAGTGAGAAGACGTGAACCACTCACAATTACCAAATTCAACAAAATCGACTAGTATGGACAGCAGCTAAAAGCAATGCAAATTGGCCAAATCGATAATCTCTATCTTATAATCAATGATTTATTCACTAATCTCCAATTCGGTTTGATTTAGAGAGTAATTTGAGTAATTTTGGATAAATCTAGGGTTAATGGGGTTTAGATATGATTTAGGAGAGAGGGAATTTTTTTAATTTAATTCTTCAGCCCTCTATTTATAGCAATCCTCCAATTATACTAATAGGCTTAATTAATTACACACAATTTCTGGCCAGCAAATGTTAAAACTTAAAACAGGCATAACTTACTAACCGTAAGTCTGTTTTACTATTATGGCCACTCTATGGAATAGGAAAATACCATCCTGAAGTAATGAAACTGACTCGAGACTCAAACTCCTATCAAAAGTTATAGCCTAAACAAGATTTGTAGGGTCAAAATGGTCACATGGAAATTTAAAAAAATCATAGGTGTGTAAGATGTCCTTAAGAGTCGTATACCAAAATTATAAAATAAAATGACCTCATATGAATAACATACAAATATTTTACGATCATCCCATATGTAAAATACGGCTCTGTACATTCCCCCTATAGAAATTTCACCCCCGAAATCCCCAAGCAAGCCAAAGTATAAGCAACCATAGTCATCATGTCTGCCTACCAATCATAAGCAATCATCAAATATATCAAACAAGCAGCCATGCAACTAATAGTGTGGGTGAAGTTACCCTAGCATGCAGAATACTAACTTATCAAATATAATATACAATGGTGAAAGTAGATAGGATAAACGATGAGTTTTACCATTCAAAGAGCTCCAAATACATAGTCCTCATGCACTCCTCGGTCTTCCACATACAATCATCATCACTTTCGTTCCATTATACCTTCACTAGCTTTACTGTCTTTCTTCTAAGTTGTTTCATATCGTTCCCAATAATACGAAGCGGTCTACGAGTTCTAGACACTTCTGGTTCTACCTTAACATCTTCTAGCTAATCCGGTATAATCATCATGCCTCAGTCATGCACAAACTTCCATAGATAAGAGACACAAAAAACGTTGTGCACTTCCGCCATCTTCTTAAGTAAGTCGACCCTATATCCTAGCTTTCCAATCCTCTCGATTATCGGGAAAGGACCTATGAATCTTGGTGCCAACTTCCCCTTTCTACAGAATCGAACTACATACTTTAGAGGAGAAACCTTCACGAATACCTTATCTCCAACAAAGAACTCTAAGTCTCTTCGTCCCTTATCAGCATTGCTTTTTTATCGATCCTGAGTGGCTTTCGTTCGTTGTCGAATGAACTCAATCTTCTCCAATGTCTCTCTAATCATATCTACCTCAAGTATTCTTGCCTGCTTCCTACCAACGTGAAGGAGCATTAAATAGTCGGCCATATAATACTTCATATGCTGCCATACTAATACTCGACTGATAACTATTGTTGTATGCAAACTCCGCCAAATGCAAATGATCATCCCATGATTCTCCAAAGTCTATAATGCATGCTCGTAAGAGATCTTCCAATATATGATTTACTTTCTCGGCTTCCCATCTATTTATGGGTGATAAGCCATATTAAGATGCAGCTCGGTCTCTAATGCCTCTTGTAAGCACTACCAAAATCCACCGGTGAACAACGGGTCTCGGTCGCTTACAATACTCTTTGGCACACTGTGAAATCATACTATCCAGTTTACACACAACTCTGCTAGCTTGGACGTCGTTCTACTTGACTTGACGGGTATGAACCTGGCGCTCTTGGTCAATCGATCAACCACAACCCAAATGCTATCGTACCCTGTTCGAATACTCAGTAGTCCATCAATAAAATCCATCGATACTTGCTCCCATTTCCACTCAAGAATATCTACTGGTTGCAACAGTCCACTAGGTTCCTTCTGCTCTACCTTTATTAACTAGCAGTTCCTACACTTCAAGATAAATGTCCCAACGTCCCTCTTCATGCCTTTCTATTAGTAAGTCTACTTTATATCTATGTATATCGTGTTGCCACCGGGATGAATAGTCAACCTAGAATGATGACATTCTCATAACACTTCATCTCATAATCCATCAAGATCGAGAACAAACATTCTCCTATCCTTACGAAGCCAACCTTCTCGATCGAGTTCGTATTGCTTCATGTCTTTAGATTCTACTCCTTCTATCCTTGCAATGGTCTCCGATAGCCTAGCATCTCGTTTTTGACTAGTATAGATCCTTTCAATAAGAGTAGGTCTGATCGACAAACTTACTAACATTTCTGGCTCCAATTCACAATGGGGCCTGAAATCATAACTAGCAATATACTCAATCTGCTTCCATTCCAAGAACGTTACTCCCAAACTAACATGTCTTCTACTTAATACATTGGCGACTACATTACCTTTTCCTGGTGTATAGGAAATACCAAAATCATAAGAGGCCAAGAACTCTAACCACCTTTGCTGACAAAGGTTGAGATCCTTCTGAGAGAAAATGTACTTCAAGGATTTGTGGTCCATAAACAGCTCAAATCTCTCTCCTAACAAATAGTGCCTCTACATCTTCATAGCAAAAACAATGACTGCCAACTCCAAATCATGGGACGGATAATTCTTTTCGTGCGGTTTTAGTTGTCGACTAGCATAGGCAACAACTTTTCCTTTATGCATTAACACCATACCCAATTCAGTACCACAAGCATCCATGTATATTGTTAACTCTTCATCTCCACTTGGAAGGCCAACACTGATCCACGCGTCAATCTCTCCTTCGGAATGAGGAATGCATGCTCACATTTCCCATCCCAAACTTGATTCTTCTTTGTCAAATTGGTCAACGGTGTTGCTACCTTTGAGAAATCCTTAACGAAGCGTCGATAATATCCCACCAATCCTAAAAACCTCCTAACATCTGTAGCATTCTTAGGTAGTTCCCATCTTGGGCAGCTACCACCTTTGTAGGATCCACTGCTATACCTTGTCCATGAATGACATGACCCAAGAATCTCACCTTTTCTCTCTAGAAGTGACATTTAGAGAACTTCACTCTCAACATATGCTTCCTCAATATCTCTAGCACAATTCTCAAGTGTGTTGTGCTCCTCTTTAGTTATGGAGTAGATCAGAATATCATCCACGAACACAAGCACGAACTTATTCAGCCGGTCCTTAAAAACCTGATACATGAGATCCACAAAGTATGCCGGAGCATTGGTCAACCCGAATGGCATCACCAATCACTCATAAAAACCTGATGGCATACAAAATGCAGTAATAGGCACACTCTCCTTTGCTACTCTAAGCCGATGTTGCTAAATCCACCGTGCAGCTGATTAAACAATTTATCAATACACGGAAGTGGATACTAATTCTTCTTCGTCACTTTATTCATCTCACGATAGTCCACACATAACCTTAAAGAGCCATTCACCTTAGTCGAGAATACTATCGGTGCAGCCCACTTAGATATACTTCTTCAAATGAACCCTCTCCTTAATAGGTCATTCACTTGCACCTCTAATTCCTTTTTCTCTCTAGGAGCCATATGCCTCAAAGGTATACCTATCAATCAGGATTCCTTCACTAAGTATATCTGAAATTCGATCTCTCTATGCGGCAGCAATCCGGTCACTTCCTCAAAGACATCCAAATACTCTCTAACGATAGGCATATATGACAACCCCTTGTGGAACCTCAAGCAAATATAAAAAGCTAACCATCACCCCATCCTTTGGTAGGTAGCTAATCACTACCGTTCTCTTATCCACATCTTTGATTGTCACCACTAGCTTCTCGCAATCTTTTATAGCCACATACTTCTTAAGCCAATCCATTCCCAAGATAATCCTAAACCCAATGAATTCAAAACATAGCATTCACATACAAAAGAGCATCCATGACTCGATAAGACTAAACCACTACAAACACCATGCATAGACTTGTAGAGCCTCCAACAAGGTTTCTCACAATCAAGAGTCGGTCTACTATTTTGGGTCTCAATACCAATCTGTCCACTAGGTCACTACATATGAATAAATGTAAAGCCCTGATATCAAACATAACTCGAATAGGAATATCACCAATAGAAAGCATACCTTGAATAATGACTCCCTTTCCCTTCTCCTTCGCCGAAGGAGCACTTGACAAAGTCAGGACTACATCCAAAGCATAAGCTTTCACAACCTTCTTATCCTTCATTGGTTATGGACAATCCTTCTTCAAATGCCCAGATTTATCACAGTTGCAGCACTTCTTCTCACTCACCTTACAATCCTTAATCAAGTGAACCTTCTCCTTGCACCCATAACAAGTAGATTCCTAATTTCCTTTTTTTGACCATTCTTCTCCTTAGACTGCTTCCTCTTTCCATTCCACTTATTCTTGCCTCCACTGCCTTATTACAGTTTTTCCTCTTCTTTCTCAGCAGAAACAAAAATTGCACCCTAACCTTATGGTATAGATTCTCATGGTGAAGCACCTTCTCTACAAGCTTCTCAAACTGCTCATCAATATGATCCACTAGATTCTCTCCAAGTTAGTCATCCAAACTAATGATGAACTTTTCATTCTTCCTTAAGGGAGTGTCAATGAATGACATCCCATACTTTGACAAAGCATCAAACTCTGCAACATACTCAGAAACTGACGTCTTTCCTTGCTTAACATCAGCAAATTTCCTAAACAACACCAAGTTCTTAACAGCTATAATGAACTTCTCTTCCAACCTTGCTTTAAACCAATCCCAAGTAAAATAATCTTTTGGAGTAGCAATAGTAATGGTGTTCCACCAATTCGTAACCTGCCCTTGAAGTTGTCTAGAAGCCAACTTTCTCTTCATAGCATCATCCACTTCCATATCACCGAAGATGCGCTCATAAGTATCAATCCAACCTTGCGCTTCTATAGCTAATTTCATTCCATGGAATGGCTTTCCTCTCAAACTAAAGTAATATTTGCTCAACTTAGCGAAATCAGCCCTAAGCGCTTGCATAGGAGCACTTCCGCCAACCACTACATTAGGAGTATTCCTCATCATATCCGCCATCATAGTATTTGTTAGCACCAAAATTGGTCACTAACACCCTAGAATAGATTTGTGTAGAGAGATTAATGAAGACAGTAAATTGGAACAGAGGAATAGCACAATATAATTCAAAAACAATAGCATAAAACAAGAACACCATAATTATAGTGGTTCGGCGTAACTGCCTACGTCCACTTTGAATATGATCTTTATCGCTTTTTCAGCTGTTTAAATACAGATACAATCCATAAAGAGCAGCTTGAATTCAATTTGGAATAAAAGGAAATGAGTACAGAAAATGGCAGAGTCTCCCCCTCATTTTCCCCAAAAAAGAGAATCCCTTAAACTGGACCCCTGCCCCTCTATTTATAGATGAGGATAGGCTAGATCCCCCGTGCAGGCCCATGACCAAGATAGCTCGGCCCATAGCTGGTAGGTTAGGTAGACCGAACCAGGCATGCCGACCCATATGCACCGATCCACACGTGTCGAACAACCAAGGCCGAACCACAATGGCCGAACCACCTTGACCGACCCACTCTGAGCTTCCTTCCTTAACCGAACCACCCATGCCGACCCATACATGCCAAACCATATACATAGGCCGAACCGTACATGAATGTCGATCCACATATACTAATCCTCTATAGGTCGACCCACACCTACACCGAGCCACCTAGACCGAAACACTACGTGCCGACCCACATTGGCTTATCTCCCCTGACCGAACAACACGTGCCGACCCACAAAGGCCGACCCATCCATGACCTTCCATGAGAGGTATCCTACTCCAACCAAACCACCATCGAACACTGATCCACATAGACATGCCGAACCACACAGGTTGCATCAATCCCTTATATCTCCAATCTCCTCCTAGTTCGAGTCTTGTCTAGCTTCAACCATATCTTCTGCAACTATCGCTTTGTAGCTGGGCCAAGTAGCCGGGTAACAGTATTGAACATAGCTTGGAAATCAGGCGTATCAGCTCCTAATCTTGCTCCTTCTTCAACTCCTAAAGTAGAATTCCTCATAGCATTTCTCATATATCGGCTCATTCTCAATTTCTAACAAGAATGATTAATCTCTCATAAAGAAGATATTGTTTATGGTGCTCATGTGCATGCGACTTATACTATACTATTATATAGTTTTGAAAACCAAACTTATAACAAGTATGTACTCTCTCGTATATATATACTATCGATCCAGTCTAAGGTAATAACACCTTCCTTTTCTCTACTAGATTACGGTATCAACTTCGATTAATCATGTAACCAAAGCACTGATACCAAATGTGACGACCGCCCTATACCACTGGAACCAATAGTATATAAATAGTGCATTACCGTCGTGCCCGACTGGTGTAGGATGATTATTAGGGCTGAAATAAAATGAACACAATATATGATTTGTTGTATATCTCATAGTGCATGGACAAAATATAATATCACATATATAATAGAAGAGATAGTAATAATAATGTGAACCAATCATCAAAGTAGAATATCCACAGATTTATACATCAAATGTCATAGAGTTTATACAATGGAAACAAACTCAAAAACCATCTCAAATTCAAGTAATAAGTAGTCTTTACTAGGGCTCCCTAGTGTTGCATAGTGGAATAAACATAGAATCCATATAAGTATATAATACAAGATAGCTCCATCCAGCTCGTCCTCAAAACAGCTATTGCATTACCTAGACCTGTTATCTAGTCTACTCATTAACAGTACTCAAGATAAAAAGAAGTGAAGCATAAAACCTTGGGTCAGAGAATAGTCTGGTGTAAGCGATAAATGAATCTCAAAATACTATACAGGTAATATGGAAAGGAACAAAAGTACACGGACCATACAAGATACTACACCCAAAGCCATTGGTCTAGGGTATACAAGTTCCTTAATTAACCCATGGGTGTCCCCACTTACAATCCCTTGCTTCGAGTACACAAGAAAACACTCTGAGCATCGATGATTCCTTACCACGTACTCATCTGAGCCCTCCTTTGCTCCATCCTGATCCATTCCCTTCCTTTGCTCAATCCAGTTTCCGTTATTCAAGAACCTACAATGATCCTCATTCTGGCTTCCTCCTTTATCGATGCTCTATCTTAAGTACCTACCTTACCATGAGTCATAAACAGAAGTTACATAGCTTTCATCATGCTATTACATCGCTATCCAACCTTGATGCGAATGAGAAAACACCTCCAGCACGACCTACATGACCTCTGCTTCATTTTCTAGAAGTTTCACCTTCACTAGACCAACCATGACAAGTCAGTACTGAGCTCATGTCGGTGCGGACCTCTCCCCTTAGCCAATTATTGGCCAAGTTTCCTTCCACTCCTTCCTTGCTTCTAGTACTCTATGCCTAGATGCTTTGACCCCGACCTCTCCATCCAAACAACTCGGTCCTCACTCCAAAGCACTCCACTTCATGTTCTAGAAACAAGTCGGTATAGCCTCCAACCCTTAGCCAATCACCTATCTCTTATCTTGGGTCAACTCTACTAGCTTTGCACTTGAGTTCCTTAAAACCGTCGAGCTATCCAATCGACACACACATGTCGGCACTGGCATAAACAAGTCGGTACCGACTTGTGTACTTAATGAATTGGATCCCACGACTTGAACCTTGTGCTCTTCCCATACTCGAGAGCCTACTCTTCAAGTTTCGTTTAATTCATAAAATATGGGTCGTTACACATATATATACATGAGTATGTGTTTGTTAATGAGCTGGTTTGGTCCTAATATCTTAAAAACCAGACCTAAGCCCAGTTACAATAATACTCAAGCTCAGTCTGAAACCACAGACTTTTAAACCCAATACCCAAGCTTAGTCATCGGGCTTCACCTAACTCATAATAGTTATGCTAAGACCATACTTTAAACTCTTATTTTTTGTAAAAAAAATTATACACAAACAATATGAGCATAAAAAATTAGGTAGCGATGAAAGTATAATAAAAATTTGCAAAAACATCTGTATGTAAAAAAATAAAATAATAAACAAATAACATACACACTCATGTTTTGGTACTATGAAAAACTAATAACCGGATCGGACCCAAATTGGACCGGTTTGTGATTAGACCATACCTGACCCTAGTTATAATCTAGTTGAACCTGAGTAGTTAGAGCTAAATCCATACCCGCATTAATTGGGCTGGTAAGGGCAAAAACCCATGCCATTAAACGGGTGCACGCGCACACACGTATTTATGTATATATACAAGGTTTTGTATGGTTGTTTATTTTTAGAGTAAAAATAGAAAAAAAAGTAAGGAGTAAGAAGTACAAAAATTCTCACATCTCCAAATATTTGTAATTATGTTTGCTTAAATACATGGTTCACAAAAGGAAATATGGGCCCTTTGCGTGTTCAATGATTTTCTCTTATGTTGAAGAGAGAGGTCATGCATCTTAATACACATGTGTGCATGCCACCACCATCATCCATCCATTCTTGCCATTATACACACACAAAGAGGGAAATGGGTCTGGGCAGTCTTGCATAGTATTTGCAACAACCCGCACCTTCAGACCTACTGAGCCAAAGCCCAAAGTGGCGTTTGAACTCGCATCGTGTCAAGAAGTACGAATCGTTACGTTTTTGTGGTTTATATGAAATAAAGAAAAATATAATTTTCAACATTCTATACTTTCACAACGAAAGGAATAAAATAAAAATACTGAAATAACTAAAATTCATTACTACTTCAAAAACATGGTAGTCCATACAAGAAATATCTAAATATCATCTTCAAACATAAATATAGCATAAGTCTGACTGACAAGTAAAATAAGACACATAGAGAATGATAATAAATAAGTATATATCAGAGACGTAAAATCACCTTCTCTGCGGGAAAATATAGGGGATCAGACAAGGTTTGGCGAGCGAGTAATACCACAAGTAGTATGGTGTCAATAAGCAATTAAATTGCAGTTATAATCTACACAACCTAATGGTGTTTATTTATAGGTACTGCATACGTGGAATTAGTCTATTCACATACTGTAGGATATCAAACTTTAATAAACCCAAATCCATGATCTATGAAAATTTCCACTTTAAGGTAGGATACACAAAAATTGAGTAAACCTAGGAATAACCCTAGTATGCAGTCTTGATAGTAAACCACCAAACTATACATTGAGCAAACAATCTCAATGGTAAAAATTCTAAGTTGCCCGCGTTGAGTATACAACAAAATGCTAAGGTACATGCCGAGTAAACAACTCCGATGGAAAACTTCCTACCAAAGCATCAAATAAAGAACATTGGTGCCAAACATGTCTAACACCCTCACATTGTTCAGCTAACAACATATAAGGGTCGATAATTCTACTTCTTCCATAGGTTCAACCACCCAAAAGATGTCAAACCTACTAACATGGATATCTCGGTCCACCTCATGCGATCATTGAAATGGGACAATGACTACTGTTGTAACAACGGGAGCCTCTATTGCGATACAACCATACGTGGCATTGAACATCACTTTCTACAACACCATGAAATGTGAAAGCTGGAATGTCTTTTGTGTCAAACAAGCCTAGCATATTACACAACTTCATGCAATTGCGTGAGCTCTAGAAAGTCGTGGAAGTGGGAACAAATTCCCCAAAACTATCCTACTTGGCTTGTACCAGGTCTTGATTTGACTTGGCCTGCCTACAGAAATTCAAACGTCTGAATCCAGTATTCTGACTTATGGATGTATTCTCAGATGTCTGAATTTTTGGTTCAGATGTTCGACTTCCTGTACCAAAATACCTATAGGTAATCAGACGCTAAGTTCATTTTTAGACATTGAGTGTAACTTTCAGATGTCTGAATGTGAATTTCAAAAGTCTGATCCAAGTCATATTTCAACATAATTCTTTTAGGTTTTATTCTATTGAACTAGAGGTGTCTACCATATTTCAGACGTCTGAACACAGATTTCAAACGTTTGATTTGTGGTTTTTGATGCTTGAAACAACTATAATTTGTTCTGTTTTCTTCTTGTTGTCATTCATCTTTTGTTTCTTCTTCCCGGGCTTAAGTACAACTTTTAATTTTATATAATTCATATTTTAAACAAGTACCCATATACAATTCAAATCTTATTCATTATGTAATTTATTCCACTAATTGTATATAACTATTAAACGATTTATCCATGTATATTCAATTTTATTCAATGTTGATAGAATCAGATCAAGATGATTTTTGAAGGATATATCCACGGATTCACTTTTTATCCATCTAAGTCAGTTCAAATTTAGCACATAAATCACATCTATAAATTTTTAAAGGTGAATTCTAACCAATTTACCCTTCCCAATTTTCAACAATTATATTATCGAATCATTGCGTAGTGTTTTATAAATATCTCAATTTATATAGATCTTCAATAAAAATTATCAATTCAAATTAAAAATTCATATTTTTAATCATCAATAAATATATAAATGAAATTTAAATACTTTTGCATCATACTCATGTCGTAGATAAACTCACTCATCTTATATGTTGTTTCGAAGAAGTAACGTTTTCTGACCCGATTTGATTTGGCATTCCTCTTATGTATTTAGCTTGCAATTGTATTGAATTGCTTCCTCTCTTCTTTTTAGCTATATTCTCCTTTTATGTAGGAATTTGATTTACTAATTGTTTTGAAGGGATTTTTTTAAGGGTTTGAGGAGGAAGAAGAAGAAAAATGGAGATTAAAGAAGCGGCGGCTATAGAATGAAAAGAAGTGGAGGATAAGGTGAATTAGGGTTAGAAACATCCCTTATATAGGCACAAAACTCAAAACCCCCTCAGCTCCTACCTGGATCTTGACCCATTTCATTCCGTAATGCATGTTATGTTAAACAATCCATATATCTGTCATACGTTATCCGTTTCTTATGTTTTATATACGAATTCAGGCTAGAAAAATCTACTTGTCGCAATGAAAAGTCAGATTTTCTAGATTCCTTCATTTGTAAACATTTTGTATTTCAACTTTATGTAAAATTACTAAAATGCCCGTTTCACTTAAATATTTATTTTGTTCAAAAATACAGTGTGTTATATTCTCTCACTTTAAAAGAATTTCTTCCTCAAAATTCCAAGAGACGGGGAAAATGCAGCACATAGACTCAACTATACTCTAGAAACCATGTGTATGTGTAATACGTACACTCAAACCACATCACACACAAAACATTCAAACAATCCATATCAAAGATATCCATTTGTTAACATTTCTAGCAAAAAGATAATACATGATACCCATAGGAATACAACTAAAGTCTAGATGTAAGCGTCAATATATAGTAGTGGTAAAGTAAGTGCAGATAACAATGCACATCCATAAATTAACATACGTTATGAATACAATTGGTGATAAATGCATAAATACTAATGTAACTCCTATATGAATGCAAGATCATGGCATATAGGCATGAATTAAAAACATCTTAAAGTATACTGTAAATGTCTATATGAATGAAACATTATATGTGAAAAATTGAGTCATACAACAACACAAGTCATACAGCAAAGCTACCACACCCTCCAATTTCCTAATTTAACTAAGTAACCAAAATAGGAAAAACGGATTGGCAAAAAGTAAGGGATCAGAAGCTATAATCTTCTCCTCTGGCTCTCAAGTACTCTCGGCTGGATCATCTCCCCATTGGACTCTGACCAGTCTAATTACTTTATTACGTAGTTGATTTGTTCCACGCTCAATGGTGTGGGTAGTGCAGGGAAAACAAGGACTCCCTTTCCACCTCAACCTTTTTTAACCAACTCCGCTTGACCATGATAGCCGAATCGTGAAATCTTTCCACAAATGCAACACATGGAAAACATTATGAACTACTGCCAATGTTTTAGGGAGCTTCACTTTATAAGCTAACTTTTCTACTCTTTCCAAAATTAGAAAAGACCCTAAAACCTTAGCCTTAAAATATGTCTTAGTGGCGAGACCTTCACTAAAAACATGTTGTTGCTACGAACATCAACTCTGTACATCTGATATCAGCATAATATTTTGTCTATCTTGCATAATCTTCATCCTCATATGGATCAAATCTACCTACTTTAAAGTCTCTCTGATTATGTTTGGTCCAAGAATAACCCTATCTGTATTATCCCACCTACAAGATGGAGATCTACATGGCCTCCCATTCAATGCCTCGAATGGTGTCATCCTAGCACTTGCCTGATAGTTATTATTATATGAAAACTCTACTAATGGCAAGTGATCCTCCCATGAACCTCCAAAGTCCAAAATACACGTATATAGAAAATCTTCCAACACCCGATTCACCTGCTTAGTCTATTAGTCTGTCCGTGGGTGATAGGCTTTACTCAAATTCAATTCAGTGCCCAATGCCTCCTAGAGTATCCTCCAAAACTCCCTAGTGAAAAGTGAATCTTGGTTACTAACAATACTGGAAGGAACTCTATGCAAACAAACAACCTCCCTCACACATAAGGTTGTCAAAGATGCAGGTGTCCTTGTACTCCTTATCATAATAAAATTAGCGCATTTGGTCAGTCGATCGACAATGACCCAAACACTCTCAATTCCCTTCTACTCCTAGGTAGTCCATCAACAAAATCCATAGAAATGCTCTCCCATTTCCACTATGGAACATCAAAAGGCAGTAATAATCCACCAAGCTTTCTGTAACATCCCTTATTTGGAGGCCGGAAGCTAAGCGCTATAGATGCTGGTGACCAAATATGGTAATGTTAATGGTATCCATAATATCAGAAGCACATGAATATGAAATAAAATCACAGATTTCATAAAAACAACTTTTCTGATTACATTTCACAAAACTTGTTTCATATTCCATTACATAATCCTAATCGTTTCCCAGGTTCAGATCAAATGTAATTATTAAAAAATACGCCAAGAGCGACATATGAAGATGCCCCCTTCGATGGCCAGAGTACTAAATAGTCATAACTGACTTAATACAACACAGCGGAACAAAACAAAATAAAACAGCAACTCCTAAATAGCTATTTGTCAGCCACTTGTTCGTCTTCGGAAGCTTTATTCGCCAACCTACTAAAAACCAGAAAATCTTCAACCCTCGGTCTACTCAAATCAATTTTGAGCACCCGAGAGTTTAAGAGGAAAAACATAAACTTCGAGTCAGACATAAAGCATGGTGTGAATAATACTATAAATCTCGGTTATTTGATATTAAGTGAGACCACGTCACTTAGCGGAATGGGTTTACTCTCAATAATATCCTTTTAAAACATATATTTTGCAAATCATAATCCAACAACCAAAACTGGTTGAAAACTGTAAAGCAATATCATGTAAACTTACATGTCAGGTAACAAATAAACTATCTGTCCGAACACTATAGTTTTGTTTGGCTAACTAATAACCTTTGGCTGACTCGGGCCTACCAGACAATATAAACAAATAATCTAATACCTGTTAGGCACTTCTCTTCTGGATGGTCTGTCCCTAACTTATCTTCTCCCATGGTCACCTAATCCTAATGGTCTTGCGGACTCACCAATAACCTACCTCTGTACAAATATATTCCCTTCCGTGTGCAACATCATTTTAGTCTTACCTGTGACAAAGCCCTACACACTGGAATTTTGGGCTAAATTAGCAAGGGGCTAATAACTAATGCATAGGGCGCGACCCTATACCAGTCCCATCTGGTATACAAATATTTGAGTCGTTTTACTTAGGGTAATCTTCCCTTAAAATTTCCTTGAAACCTTTTCATCTCAAATTGATTTAAAACCTTTAAATCAAACTTAAACAAGGAAATATATACTCTATGCTTTACTCAAAATCACCTTGTCAGGTTATATATACTTTACTCAAATCTTTGTTGATGAAAACATTTAAACCGTTGAAAGTACCCCCTTCGAATCCATTGAAAGTACCCCTTCGAATCCATTGAAAGTACCCCTTTCGAAACCAAGTAAACCCTTTTTTTAATAACCAAGGCCAAAAGGCCAAAACATTCCTATCGAAACCATTCATATAAACCTTTCGAAACCATTGAAAAACCTTTCCTTCAAAAGCTATAAAACCTTAAACATCCTATCTTTAAAACACTTAACATTGCCTTTCGAAAAAATTGGAAAACCTTTCCTTTCAAACCTTTCGAAACCATTGGGGAACCACCCCTTCGAAACCTTCATTAACCTTTCGAAAGCATTAAAACATCAAGTAAAACATGTGGAACATCCTTTTGAAACCATTCAAAACTATTCTTTCGAAACATTTTGGATTCTACCGTCAACAAATCAAAAGGGTCATAAAACATTTAAGTCGAAAGCACTCTTTTGAAAGCATTTCCTAAGTAAAGAAGTGATGGTGTCGAAATCAACCCTTCGAAATCATTGGAGAAGTGGCATGGATTTTAAAACAAAGTATACCTTCAAAAACCATTTTCTTCGAAAGGTAGAAAAACGGCACCTAGGGGTTTTGATCCTGATGAAAGCATTTACTTAAAGCAAATGTGCAACCCTTATTCGAAACCATTCCTTAAATCAATCTGACCCAGTTGGAATTCAACCAAGTCGAAAGCATTACTTTCAAAAGCAAAGCATGTGTGTTTTCATCTGAAAGTATAATAGCCCTTCGACCCCTTCGGAACCCCTGGTTTTGACCCAATACCTTCCGCCTATATCCAATTTTCTGCGCAGCAAGTCTATGTTGCCATGCTCATTGGTTTCGATGGTGATGGTGGCGGAACTACTACGTCGGAACCTAGGTGCCAAAAGTGGCAAAACATGCTAAAAGCATGTAAAAATTGATTTTAACTTTAAAAAGAAAATATTTTCAACTAACTTGACTTATTTGTTAAAATATTACTGGTTGTCAATTTTTTTTCTAAAAGTGCTGCCAAAATTTCAGAATTAAACAATTTAAATAATGTATAAAATACCTCTTCACCTTTTATAAATATATAAAACATTTAAGTCTCATACCTTAAATATTTTTATATATCTATTAAAACATTTAGGAAAATTCTACAGAAATTCCAAAAAATCATTTTTAATATGTTTTCTAACATACAATAATTTCAGACCCAAAACATAAATAATTTAGCCGTAAACTATTTTAAACCCAAATAATCATTTTCCTCACTAGAAAATTAATATAAAATCCACATTAATTCAGAAAATTATAAAAATTGAAACTATCTCTAAAATATCATTTTTGATCCAAATCTAAAATCGCAAGGCATTTGGATGTCATTTAATAGGGTTTTCACATCAAAACATATCATAAAACCTATATGAATATGCATAAATAATTAACAAGCATGTATAAACATTTAATCATTCAAAAACATGGCATAACGTTGCAAGATAAATCGGGTTTAACCTGAAAACCAAAAACAATAGAAAATATGAGATGTAGTCATTATTCATTTTAGCTTTGAGGTTAAGGAGTTTGAGATTTGAATGAATTTGATTTTGATTACTCTTCTTCCTTTTATTGTTTTCTCTTTCTCTAGCTTGTCTAATGGTGGCCGACCTCTACTTTGTCTTTGATTTTGAAATGAACATGTAAAATGAATTCCTAAGGTTTTTGGGTATAAGAATACTTTTTTTCCTATTTTACCCCTTCTCTATTTCATTTTAACTCATCTTTAGTTCATTATTTACATGGCATGGCTATCCCTTATTAATTACGAATCTCAATCCCTTAATCATTACATTATTTTATTTAATTTTCTAATTAAATATCCTAAATAATGCTACTAAAAATTATGGTCATTACACTTTGTCTGCTTTGGCTTTACTCTCTCACATTTCACACACTTCGGAATAAACATCGGTACATACCTTTTAATACTTATCTAGTAGAACACTTTCTTCATAACTTGATACATTTTGCCACCACCAGGATGAATAGTCATCCTAGAATGATGAGACTCATCTAGTACCAAGTTAACCAACTCCTTAACAAGAAAAACACGCAACCTTCCATCTCTTCATAGCCACCCACTAGACAATGGAATAACAATCCAAGTGACTCGAATGCTCTTCTCTATAGCTTCTCATAAATACCCAATAACTCCATGTCCCACTTTTGACTCGAATCAATATGGTCCACAAGTGAAGGCTGAACATCTAAAGCTACCAATAACCTCGGTGTAAGGTCTTTTGAAGGTCGTAAATTAAATGCAAAAATAAACCAAATGCTTGCACTCCAAAAACATAGAACCTAACATTTCATGTTTTCTACTAAGGGCATTAGCTACAACATTGCCTTTGCCTAGACTATATGAAATATTAAACCATATAATGCTAGGAATTCCGTCCACTCTACTCCCTCAAATTCAAACAGTTTTGAGAGAAAAAAATAATTTAGGAACTTATGGTTTATGAATAGCTAGAATCATTCTGCTCAATGATAAGCCTCAAAGATTTGAAAGCAAAAACAATAGATCTAACTCAAGATCATGAATCAGAAAATTTCCCTCGTGTACTTTTAACTCCAACTAGAATAACAAACGGCTCTATCCTTCTACATCAAAACAACACCCAGTCCTGTACTACAAGCATCGGAATATACCGCAAATGCTTTCGAACGATCAAGGGGCACTAAAACCGGTGCATTAGTCAACAACTCCTTTAGCTTAATAAAAGCACACCAATACTCCCAATTCCACGAGAAAATTAATCCTTATTAGTAATGTTAGTCCCTGAGGAGTTGGTTTTGATGACAACAACCTTAGAATAGATTATAAAATATAAATACTAAAATACAAGTTTAGATATATATGTATATGCAGGATCTAACCATGCAGGTACCAAGAATGAAGACTGTACAGTATAGAGATTCAAGATATAGAGATAGAAGACTCATGAGTATCAAGATTATCAAGGGTTCAAGTTTCCAAGATAAGTTATATAGTTAGGAATATTGTTAAAACTCATAGAAAGGCACTGACATCTTAAAACCTATTTTATTCGTGGAATGGAATCCACTTCGTGCTCGTTAAAGGGATGGAACCCTAAGTAGGATGGAACCTACAAAAATCTAGTGGGACATTGTTTTGTATCCACTAAATTTAATTCAAATGATTTTACAAAATTATCTTGTTTTCAAAATGATTTCAAAACTTTCCTTTTAAAAGATTCAAAACTCTCTATCCTGATTTTAAATAATTTTAGCCTCAAAAACATCTTTAATTTCAAAGTCAAATTACTCCTGATTTTAAACTATCTTTTCAAATAATATATTTAACTTTTAAATATTTATACTTAGATTTAAATATAAAATTATAGTTAAATTATGTATATATTGTTTTTTATATTTACTTATGTATTTCAACTATAGTTAAGTATATATATAAAGTTTAAAATAATTTTAATATAAGATAGAGGTTATTTTCAAAGAAAATCAAAACACCACAAATTCCTTTGGGATGTCGACATGCCCAAGTACCCTATGTCGACATAGTGTCAGTTGGTTTCAAAATTCAAATTTCAAAAGAAGTGTCTATTCGCCATAACTCTTCACGAATGGACATGACTGTTGTTCTTCTATAAATAAGGGTCAGTTTCAACGAATTTTTAATCACTTTTTCTGGTTTTCACTTCTCTTCTTCTTCCACATTTCTTAATACAAAATCATACCATTACTCTGCCGAAATCAACATCGAATCATACTCGATTACTTCTAGTGTGATTCTCCATCACTATCTCTACAAGGTTCTCAGTGCTATTCAGAGTTATAGACTTTTTGTAATCAATCGAGCGAGAGAAGGTGTGATTGTAGCCTTGGAAATCAATTGGGTGAGCTTGTTGCCCCGGAAATCAAGTATCTCTACCCAGAGGATTGTTATTCTGGAGGGTGTATCTCGTAGCCTTGAAATCGAGGATTGTAATTGTTGAATTGGTTTTGAAAGGAAATCCATACTTAGTTGTGCGGGACTGGATGTAGGGTAACTCCGAACCAGTATAAAATCCGGTGTGTTCTTTCCTTTACTGCTTTTACTTTATATTTGCATATGTGTTTGATTCTGTGTTCATATCTGTGTCTGATTAGTGTATACATTGTTAACAAAGTAAGATAAACTCAAAAAGATTAACAAATTTCTTAAAACACTATTCACCCCCCTCTAGTGTTAATTCTAGCCTTAAGATCCTTAATCCGCATTTCTCTCAAGTAAGGCATGTTAGGGATGTAGAAACCTTTGCTAACTCCTTAATAAACTTCCAATAATAGCCAGCCAAACTAACAAAACCTTCTTCCTTTGTAGCACTTTCTGATACATGCCAATCCTATATTGCAACAATTTTACTAGGATCAACTTATAGTCCATGCTTAGAAACAACATGACCAAGAAAGTGAACCTCCTTGCACCAAAAGTGACATTTGGAAAATTTCACCTTCAACTTATGTCTACAGAGAATATTAAGCACTTCTCTCAAATGCATCTTGTGCTCTTCCTCACTTTTCGAATACACAAGTATATATCAACAAATACCACCATGAACTTATCCAACAACCCTTTAAAGACTTGACTCATAAGGTCAATAAAATATTTTGGTCCATTAATAAGTCCAATTGGCATGACTAACCATTCATAAAGTCAGTCAAGTGTACGAAAAGTGGTTTTCTAAATACCATCATCAGCCATACGCAACTGATGGAATCTGATTGCCAAGTCAAGCTAAGGAAATATCCATGCTCCAACCGACCGATCAAATAGTTTATCGGTTTTCTGGCAATGAATAACAATTCTTCTTTATCGGCTTGTTCAATTCATAATAATCTACACAAAGTCTTAAAGAGTCGCCTGCTCTAGTAGCAAAGACAGTAGGTGCTCCCTATTCTAAAATACTATTCCAAATAAAGTTCTTCTCCAACAATTCATTCACCTACTTACTAAATTTGCATCTTTCTCTAGGAACTATATGCCTAGGGGGTAAGACAATGGGTCTGGTGTCCTTCTCTAAATAAATTCAAAATTCAATCTCTTTATGAGGAGGAAGACTAGAAACTTTTGGCAAAGAAATCTGGGAAGTCATGAACTATAGGTATGTAAGCTAACTCATCATATGATAGCTCTATAGTATACAAGTAACTTAACATAACAGAACTTTTGGGATCATGGTAAACGTCAAGGTTTTTCCCGCTACAAGTACCTAAAGGAACTACCTTACCACCATAGTGAACGCCACTCCATACAAATCATCCAATCAATCCAATTAAACAAAACCCATAAAATCCAAATAAAAAAGCAATGGAGCTAAACTCGACAGCCAAACTATACAACTTCAAACACCTACATGCCATGGATAAATGGATCGATCCCTCAATAGGATTTCATACTATAATAGGGTGTGTAACTATACTAGTCTCTAAGTGCAATTCATCAATTAACTAACTTGAAATAAATTAATGAGATGCTCTGATGTCAAATAATGTGTGAATAGATAAATTAGAAAGAGTTAACACTCCTTCGAGGACAACTTTCTTCCCATTTTCCATAAAATGTGCTTAAGCTAGGAATATTATCAAGTATATATAAGCTGGAACCAACCAAGTAGAAATTTTAGACAAGGTTGGACACTCTCTCTTCATATGTATAAGATCATTGTAGTTGTAGCATTTGATCTTTGAAAAATTCACTTTGCAATCCTCTACCAAACGACTTTTCAAACTGCACCTCCTACACCTAAACATTGATTTATTTAATCCGCCTTGAGCTCCCAGTCCACCCTTGCATTTGTTCTACTAAACTACCTTCCCTTCTATCTTCTTAGGTTCTTCCTTAGACACTGAATTCAGCATCGCCATCTCAACCAAGCTCTCAAAACTGGCTCCGATGGGTACATGGTTTAAAGCAACATTTCTCAAAGATGGGTTCTGATAGAGTTAGGGGTATGCCCTAGGGCCAATTATGTAATTTTTTTTACATATCTCTAACTCAATAACCAATCTTATTTGAAATCAAAGGTATTTTCTTTCTATTATATACTTGATATAATGTGTTCATATTGATTAGTTAGTTTAACTAAAACTATATTTAATAGAAAATCCAAAAATGATATGTTTTGTGATAGAAGTTACGAAGTGTTGTAACTGTTAGTAATTTATCATAATGAAAACAAATATACCATTTTAAGTGTTCCTAGTTAAGATGCATCGAGACTGGATATCGATGTATCCATTGAGAATAGAATACGTAATGGTCTCAAATATTAGATAGTGTATTACTCATGGCTGTTGAGGGGCACCAAGGAATTATGTATTGATAATTATTAGATAACTATGGAATGACTCACTCGATAGTTTTATGTTGCTTAATATAACGAAGGTCAAACAGACGATATCGATGTGACTGATTTACACAGTTCACTCGACTTGAGAATACTATGGATCTTCAATATGAAAGACCCATCAATTGACTACAGTTGGGTCGAGTGGAAGTATTGGAAGTGAAACACTATTTAAGGAAGGATTCGTCCTCTCAGTTATATAAGGTTAGTATCATGGTCAACTAAAGTCAAGTCAAAGTCTCTGGCCAGGGCATTCGGTTAATAGTAGTTGTTATTATTGAACCATGGACTTTGTGTTTGGACTATAAAGTGGAATATGGATGATTTGAATTTTGACCATTACCAAATTCCATAAGTCCAAAGTGATATAGTTTTGACGAAGAGAACTGGTGTAAATAAATGTCACAACCATGTAATGCTTAATAAAGTGAAATTGGATTTTAACAAAACTAAGTAAGGGATAAATTTAGCCAAAATTTCACACCACCTGCTAGGTGATGTGTGAACGTTAACATTCAAATAGTCTGATGTAATCGCTGATCGAATTTACACCCGCGAGTTGCACAACCGAAATGTTGAATTCTCTTTAGACCAAACAATTTAATTAGTCTATAATTATTATAAATTAATTAAATTAATTAATACTTATGAAATATTAATTATAAAATTTGAATTTGATTTGAGGAATAAATATTGTTAAATACATGTTTATAATAGTTATAAATATATCGATCGATATGAGATATCGATAAGAAATTAAATTGGATTTAGTTAAACTATTTACTTGGACTTAAATGGGCTATTATCCCATGAAGTTGGAGGTAAAAGTTTTATAGCAAACATTAGATATAGGAGGCAGCCAAAATAGGGTGAAAGGGTTTGTGATGGATGCTAGAGATTTAGTGAAAAAGGTATGTGATGTGATCCACTTTTCTCTCTGATTCAACCATTATAAGAGGAACCCTAACCCTAACTTTAGAAGAGCTTTTTGCTGCCTCCTATCTCCTTCATCTAGGCCAAATTACACCTTGCAATAGCTCTAACAAAACTCAAATCAATTCCAATTAAAAATTATTTGATAACAAAAGGGTCTACGTATCTAGACTAACAATCTATATAATTGAGAAGTTTTCGAAAGAGGAAAATTCATCATTACAAGGTGGACTTAAGGATATTAGTTTTAGGTAAGTATTCAATTATATATATATATATGATACATAACCTCTGTATAATTGTATATTGTTCCTACATATATAGTATGATTATTGTATTGTTAGTTAAGTGAGATTTTTATAAGTATTGATGTTGTCACATATTGATTGGTTATATGTAAATGTTTATAAAATAAAAAACAATTTTTTTCATTAATGATGTGATACACACAGCAAAAATCATTACATTTTAATAATTAATATTTTATTAATTAATTTATACATAAATTAATAATTTATTAATTTGTTTATATGATATGCATTAAACTATATAATTATTTCACATAAATAACTAAATTATTATTTTTCAATTATATATTTATGTTGATTATGATTTTTAATGACTGAAAATAATTTTCGGTAATTATTTAATATTTTTATTATTATTTAGTCATTATAAAAATCAATAAATTAATAAAAAGTAAATTATGTTTCAAAAATTCAATTTTAAATTTTCTAAAATTAAATTGTCATCGAAAAAGCTCTCTGTCAAAAAACTATATTATTTCAATCAATTTTATATTTTTTAAAAATCATTGTCAAATTCGTTCGAAAGTATTTAATTAATAAAAATTAAAATTTTGACTTAGAAAATTTTGAAATTTTTTTGTAAGCTATAAAATATCATTCTTGATTTGTGAAATTTTAAAATTTGAAATATTTATTATTTAATTATTTTCTATCATTTATTTATTATTATTTAACAAATTAATTCATAATATATATATATATTAATACAATATAATTATAATTAAATTTATAGCTATTATATTCGACCTGGAATGCAAAAATATGATTTTTAAAATTTAAAATTTATATATATTTATATAAACTATTCAAACTCATATTTACATTAATTATTATATTTACACACACATATTGTTATATATATATATATGTGTGTGTGTGTGTGTGTGTGTGTGAAATTATATATATATATATATATATGTATGTATGTATGTATGGATGTATGTATGTATATGAAATTATATTACTTTAATACACACACATACATATGTATATGTATATATGTATATGTTATTCGACATTTTGACCCGGCTATATTCGAACTGATTGGACAAGTTAGATTCAACCGTCGTCAAGGCCAGTAAATCCAAAGCAATGATCGGGGTGTCTAGAAGTCAAGTACAAATGGTAATATGAAGCCATGATCGAATGGAATTGGGAGATATGCAATGTAGAATGTTTAAAGTATGGAATACAATTCTACATATAGGAGGGATCAGCTATAATAAACCTCCAATATAAGGATCAGCATGTTTTCAGAAGCAAGTGCACTTCAAAAGAAAACAATCAATATCTCAAGATCCATAAGTCCAATGCATATGAAATTTTGTGAGCAAGATGTGGGGATCCTAGGGAGCCTACCCTAGGGATCGCACCTCAATAAGATGAAATAAGAGGGATTGGCCCTCTTCTTTCAATAGGGATCGGCTGAAATCAGAAGACAACTCATATTAAAGCAAAGATCGAGCAATAACTCAAGTTCTACTAACCCTATTGGCATAAAACTTAAATTCAAAGCATATTACAACATGGGGAAGCTACCAAAGAGATCGCACCACCAAATTCCCATAAAATAGGAATCGGTACCGATCACTATTCCTTGGGATTTTGGCCATGCGATCCCTCTTATGGGTCTATATGCTCTTGGAGGTCCTTCTGTCGAATTTTAAGGAAGATATTTTGTCATCTTCGTCTATAAATAAAGATTTGGTTATTCATTTTGAGAACCTTTACGCTACTAGTTGCTTTATACTCTATTATATCTAAGGATTTTCATCTGATCCCTATTGTACTCAGTTTACAAAGTAATTAATAAAGCAATCTATTCAAAGTGGACGTAGGCAAACAATGTTGAACCACTATAAATCATTGTGCTCTTGTTATTACTTTAATTTTCTGCTATTTCATTACTACATTCTTCCATTTTCATTTTATATTCTTCATTTATTTTCTACAAAACTTCTTTTAGGTGTTTGTGCCAATTTTTGTCAAAAATCTTTTGGTGCTTTCATTGAGAATTTGATTCTCAGCCCTGTTTGGATCCCTTTGTTGCTAATGGATTACATAAATCCTCCAAAGAGATCTAGATTTATCTTCAAGAAACTTGTCTATTCTACTTAGATTTGCAAAAGTCTAAGGAAAATTATCTACAGTGATTAGGAATACCAAATCAACGTCTCAAAACGTAGAAGCAAACGAGAACTTTTGCATCCAGCAAGGAGGCCTAAGGAATCTACTAGTTGATGTCCAGAATTCCGCTGATTCCATCACAAGAGCTGAATTCCAACATCTGATGATAGAGCTACTGGATAGCCGCCGGCAGTTGATTCAGTAGATTCAAGTCAATATCGATCTAATGAACCAACTCAGTCAGCAACAGTGCAGAAAGCTAGGAGGGACCCTACCCCTTATTCTACATCGGAAAGTTCTAGTTCATCGGATGATATCTTAGATGCAGACGTCGTAGAACTGATGGATATCACGCAAAAGCTTCAGGACATCAACATACATACCAACATGGTTTGCCGAGACCGATTAGTGCCGATCCTTCCATAGGGATCGGTACCGTTTCCCTCCTCTATAGGGGGGAGCCTACCTTTCCATGCTGGAGTTGCTTCGATTAATTTGGATGTTGGAGTTCAGATGGATGCAGACCAATTGCCTCCCCGGAATGACGATGAAGTGAATGTATGTGATATACATCGAGAGGATGTTGAGCCAAGAAGGCATGGAGCGGCCCTTAGACATCGACTGGACCATTCATGTGCGGTGGGGCACGACCATCGCTTTGCTCCAACTACCCAAACATCAGACTTGTCAGTTATGATTAGACAACTAATAAAGGAGAGCCAAGGCTTGACCAATGATGATTGGGGGATTTTGAGAAGCCATACCTCATTCACTAACAATATCTTATTTGTAGAATATCTTAGGAGGTTCAGTATGTCATCGATGCCTTCCTACGAGGGAAAAACCGACCCCAAGCAGCACATCATGAGATATAGACACTACACCAAAACTTACTTTTAACTACACTCATTCTCAGCGTTTGAACGTTAATTGCAGTAAAAGTTAATTAATTCAGAAAATAATTTGCGTTCAAACGCTGAGGATTCTCTTGTGTCAATGTCATTTATCTGCCGCCACTCTTAATATACTTTTACCAAAAATTTCATTTTCCCTCTTCTATCAAAACTACCGCTCCCTCATCGTCCCTCATTTCATTCTCCTTCGTTTGTAGTTTCCCCCAAATTTTGCTTGTTTTTCGATGTTTCTTTGGTGGACTTGATTGTCATCGCCCTAATTACGTGTTCATACTTCAGGTAGCCCTAGTTCCCTATTTTTCTTTATTCAGTTAATCGAATTTTAGGCGTATTTCGTTTGTTGATTTTGATTTTCATATTCCAAATACCCTGCTTTGGTATTGCTGTAAGTCGAACTTTGTTCGATTATCAATTGTCGGAATGGCTTACTAGAAACTTGGTGAACTCGAGTTGTTGATAAAGTTTCGATTACTACAGGTAGCTTTAGGTGCTTCAGTAAATGAAACAAAACGCTTTCATTTGATTTATATAAGCTAAGAAACTAACAGGCGACAGTTTCGCCTGAAACTTGTTTTTACGGCTCCTTGTGGACCGGTGAAGAACAGTGCTGGAGCAATTGAAATATTTGGCTCTACCTCCACCAATCGAAAATGTTTCAAAAGGTTCAGATCGTACATTAGCATATCTGAGAACGTGTAGGTTGCGGTATAGTTATGTTGCTGCTCATTGTTAGTGCACCTAGTTGTTTATTTTGTTTTTTGTTGCAGTACTTAATATTTTAAGTAGTAACTAACACTTTGTTTGGATGTCATGTAAAAAGGTTTTCAACCTCCTGTAAGCTTGTCAATATAGTACAACACGTACTTAGTTTACATCATGACTTGACAAAGGTGAACTGTACTCATAATTTTTATCTAATATAGATGGGCCACGGAGAGCATAAATTTGGCTTGCAAATTGGGTTATCATGAAATAAGTTTTCTTAGGCTGGAATAAGTACTTTCTTTAAGGCATTGACTCATCTGTTTAGCTTTTGGGGTTCAATTGGATCAATATTCTAGTGCTTCTAGATGAAATAAGTGTGTTGCATACATAGAACATGATTGAGTATGTTTTATCGTTAGTGCTATTTCAAGCATAATGCTTATGGATTTTGAACACATATTAAAAACTCATATATATTGAATACAAAGGAACCATGAAGGTCAGTCTTTCATAAATAGTGAAATACCCACAAATACAGAGAATATGACACAGAAAGTTGCAGGATTTAGAATATAGTTAAAGGTACCAATAATAGATACATGTTGAACTAGAACTGTATACGAAGTGCTTGAGAGGATCCTTGTATTGGAATATTATAAGGTAAAGTTTCGGCATCCAGATCATTTGCTTCCTTCTCATTGTCTTTCCTACTACCCCTTCTAATAGTAAAGAACACTTTAGTTAATATCTTGGTCTTGATTTGGCCTCTCTTAGGCGTTGGATTTCTCAGACTTGGTGAAATGACCCTCCTATTTCTACCTTAATTTCATAGGGATTTTTTTTTCACAGATATAATATGTGTACATGCATATACACATTTAATTTATATGTATTTGAATGTCCACATATATTCATTTGCACTTTTAAGTTTGATTTAAATTTCCTTTGAATTATCAGAGTCATTTTCTTTCAAACAATTCAAACCAGGATTCAAACTCATTACCAATATAAATATATCAGTGTATTTCTAATAATATACACATACATATGAAGATGTATGTGTTCCTCTTGTTTAAATTCAGAGTATATACTTTATTTTTATTTGTTGTACAAGAGCATTCTGTTTGATTTGGATTTTAGCAATTCTGCCTAAAGTTTATTACTATATACTTTTGAATATTTGTAATAAGTCAGTAAATCCTATGCATATTTAATTTATATGAACTTGCTCATTCTAATTAATAGTTTTTAATATCAATTTTACCATGTCAGTTAAATTTCAAGATTCCTGAGATTTTATTTTCAGATCATGGATCAAAGGTATTGATATTTGGCTAAGGCCAGAAATGATATATTCACTTATCATTTTCCACTTATGTATTTTCAAAAAAAAAACTTTCTTATTTAAGATTCAATCTATGTGACTTGTTTTGCCTTAATCTTAGCCCACATGACACATAGTGAGTTGTGTATTTGCGTAAGATTTGCTATGTCAAGAATTTGAACTTAAAAAAATATTCATAAGAATAATTCCAGGTTTGCTTGTGCAAACCTTTCCAGATGGTATATCTGTTATGACTTTGAAAATTGGTTATGGTAAAACATTTGGTAAATGACCTAAAGCTTTTTGAAAGGCATTTTACTGTCAAAACACAACCAAACATAATCAACCAAAACTTCACTTATTTGAAGCTGGTTAACTCATGTGCCTAGTGTCATGCCAGGTACCTGATCATGGCAATTGAAATGCCAGTCATTTGCATCATACCTGTATCCTTCCCATACAATTACTTTTCTCAAAACAATTTAGAAAGTAGACTTGAACCATTTGTAGACATATTTCAGAGGAAAAACAATTAGATACTTAAAGGTATACTTCAAGGTAAATTCTAAATTTACTCCAAAACTCAGTGTTTTTAAAATAATTAAAGATTGTCTAATGCATAATATAATTGCAAAGCAATTTCTCACATAACTGTATATTTCCTTACCAGATTTTCATAGCTAATACTTGAGCATATTTTTCTTGTTTATGTTCCAGACACTACTTCAAAAACAAATCAAACCTTAACACACAATAATTTCGACAGAACAACTAATTTAATCTGACACTTTACAGAACATAAGAGCAACTTGATCACTAACCATAGAATATTCATTACATGACTGGAAGTCTTAGAAACATAATTTTTTTTTGAATACATGCAGATATAATCAATTTAAGCTCTTATTGAAACTAGCTAGCATGTTCATTCACTCCTCCATAATAGCCATAACTTCATTTTCTACTTAGTACCTGCGTTCCCTGAAAGAGCATGAGTGGCTGCCTCATTTTAAAATGAGACACCCCATATGCCATGAGCAAACAAGGGTCAGATCTAAGATCTGGTATGAGTAACATCAATACATTCATGATATTAAGCAACAGAGAATGTAAGAGTACCAACTAGTTATTTAAGCAAATTTCTGCAACCAATTACTTTATCATGGTATAAATAAGTTGATTCTGGTATGATATATTCATCTATCATTCTTACACTTGCATACATAACCATGCAAACATAATTATCTATTTGCAACATTTGCAATCACTGGAACCATCATGGTTCCATACCAACCAACCTAAGAAATATTCATATTCCTATTTCCTCATTTACAGGTTGTATAATTCAATTTAAATTCCTGCCTCATCTGCTATTAAGGAATCACAGGGACACATTGCAATGAACTAATTCACATCATTGCACAAAGATCTCAGGGCTTAAACAAACCATGTGCCAACTTGCATACTTCAAATATGACAAGCATTCCAGCAGCCTTCTTGGTCTTCCCTTCCCTAGTTTATTTACTAGTGTGTTGACTTAAATCCTATCATCAAATATGCTAAGTGAACATGTCACTGCAAACATGGAAACATCCATAATTTTTTCCTAGCATAATTCTCCTCAGAAATAAGCAGACAGTTATTTCTTAAATGGGGTCAATATGTCTTGATCTCAGTAAAATATAAGAATATTTTCAACTACAAAGGAGGCATGGCATGTTCTTATTATATTGATTTGCAAGCCTTTATAATTGATTCAGATTCATGATCTGGTTCAATCATAATTTTAGCTTGTGAGTTTTTTTTTTGATTAAGGGCCCAGCACTTAGAAAATTTCTATTGCACCCTTAACATCTTTCTTCTCAAGCCTCAGCACTTATACCAAGTATAATGCAGCTCCCAACATTTTTTTGTAAGTTTCCATGCCATAGATCTATAACAGTTGAGAGTATTCTCTATATAATTTTTAAGATTCTGGACTTTAACATTTTTGGGTAAAAATAAAACAGTATGATACACATCCAAAGACAAATGTCTCAACAAAGCAAAGATCACCAAAAACATCCATATTAATTCATATCAGATTTAAAATAAGACATCCAAAAAGCATTGATGAAATCATATACATCAAAACCAGAAATATATAAATGGCAATATAAAAAGTGGTTGCCTCATCTCAGGTCTTAATGCCATGAACTCAGTGAGGTTACTCACCTAAATATTTCTTCTTATTAATCCAGAAAATCCTTGTATGAGTGTTTTCTCCTTCCTTCCAATATTTTTCTTCCTTTCTTATTTTTGTGCAGCTCGGGGTAAAGATAATTTTACTGGCTAAAACTGCCTATTTATATGCATTTTTCCACTAGGGTTTTGTTAAAACAAAATTCCATTTCTGACCTAACCATCTTCATGCATTTTTCATTCATTTTCCTCCTTAATACCCCGGCCATAATAATTAGTTGAAGGCAGTATTTTTCTTCCCTTTACTTTTTCAGAAAAGGGCCACTCACCTAGTCATGTTAAAAGTGTGACTACCATATTTTATATTTTAATTATTTCTGAGAATCCCCTTTGCTATTTTTGCCTATACAAGCATATTGACTTGTATTACATTTCATGTCATTTTAATGTTTCCTTTTTATTGTTTTGCTTTAACACTTTCTGCTCACAGAAAATATATAGGTGCATAAGTGTACATATTTTTATTTGGTCTTTTTTTTACTGGGAATATTTATTTTTTCATGCATAAAAAAACATCTTTAATTTGATTAATAATCTACATTTCAAAATCACATTTGAAATGCTTCCTTGCTCAGTCTATTTATTTTATTATCATCATTTCTTTTTCCAGAAATTTTTGAATCTTTTCCTTGTGCCATTTCCAGTGTGCATGTGCCCACATATCCTTGCACACTATTTATTCCCAAAAATTTCACCATATTTAAATCTAAATATTTCAAAAATTATATCATTTTATAAAAATGATTTTTCACAAAATTTTGGGGTATTACATTCACCCCTCCTTTTAGGAATTGTGTCCTCACAATTTTCTAACATTTATAACAAGCATCATTTTTTTTTCTGAAAACTTATCAAACATATGCATAAGCAAACAAATTCAACCATATCAACCATGCATAACAAATTTTTCCAGAGAAAAAAAAAATTACCTTTTAATTTGCAAAAAGCTTAGGATAATCCATCCTAATCTTATCCTCTAACTCCCATGTGCAGTCATTAGGATCACTACTCCATTGGACCTTAACTAGTTTCAAGGTTTTGCTCCTTAATTTCTTTTCTTCCTTGGCTATAATCCCCACTGGCTCTTTTTCATAAACCAAGTCAGGATTTATTTGAATTTTGGTAGGCTTTTCCAAAATGTCTTCTTCATCATGTACCCATCTTCTAAGTTGGGACACATGAAAAACATTATGCATTGCTTTCATTTCCTCTGGTAATTCTAATTTGTAAGCCAATGAACCAATTCTTTCCAGAATTTTATAGGGTCCAACATACCTTGGTGAGAGCTTACCTTGCTTGCCAAATCTCAAGACTTTCTTCATAGGTGAAATCTTGATGAAAACAAAGTCTCCCACTTCATATTCCACTTGCTTTCTCTTCCTGTCTGCAAATTTCTTTTGCCTATCTTGAGCTGCTGCTATTCTTTTTCTTATTAACCCAATTTTCTCTGTAGTTTCTTTAACATATTCAGGTCCTAGAACAGCCCTTTCTCCAGTCTCTACCCAGCATATAGGTGATAAACATGGCTTGCCATATAAGGCTTCAAATGGTGCCATCCCTATGGTGCTTTGGTAACTGTTATTGTATGTGAATTCAGCTAGATGGAGGTGGTCTTCCCAGTTGCCTCCAAAGTCCAGTGTACATGCTCTCAACAAATCCTCTAAGACTTTGTTCACCACCTCAGTTTGACCATCTGATTGTGGATGGTAGGCAGTGCTTAAGCACAATTCACTCCCCATGGCCTCTTGAAAACTTTTCCAAAACCTTGAGGTGAAGATGGTATCCCTATCATCACAATGGTTTTGGGTATGCCATGCAACCTTACTACCTCTTCATGAATATTTGAGCCAATTTTGGAGCATTTCTTTCTGTTTTAACTGGGATAAAATGTGCTACCTTAGTTAGCCTATCCACTATTACCCATATACTTGTGTTTTCCCTCTTAGATCTAGGCAGACCATCTATGAAATCCATAGATATATCCTTCCACTTCCACTGTGGTATACTAAGGGGTTGCATTAGTCCTGATGGCCTTTGTGTCTCTGCCTTGACTTGTTGGCAAGTCATGCACCTTGCAACATGTCTGGCCACATCTGACTTCATCCCCTTCCACCAAAGATTTCTTTTCAAATTTTGATACATCTTGGTGCTACCTGGGTGTATGGAGTACTTACTCCTATGGTATTCATTTAATATTTCCTCCTTCAATTCTATATTTTCCGGAACACATATCCTATTTTTATTCCTTAAATAACCATTTTTATCAACTTGATAATTTATTACTTCTTCCCCTTTTGATATGAGCATTTTCTTTTCCACCATGTTTAGGTCTTGTTCCTGCATTTTCCCAATCTTAAGAAGTAAATATGATTGCAGAGATATCATACTTAATTTCCCTTTTCCTTCATCTTCTTCAATGGGCATCATTTGTACCCCACTGTTTTCCTCAATTTCCAAATCAGTAAGTATAGACAAATCCTTAAATTCTTCCATCATCAACATGGCTACTTTGGCATGTTGTCTACTCAAGGCATCTGCAACTTTATTTGCCTTGCCTGGTGTATAAAGTATATCTAGATCATAGGCAGCTAGGAACTCTACCCATCTATGTTGCCTCATGTTCAGTTCTTTTTGTGAGAATAAATATTTCAATGCCTTATGATCAGTGTACAAAATGAATTTGGCACCTAACAAATAATGTCTCCAAAGTTTCAAAGCATATACAACTGCTGCTAGTTCAAGATCATGGGTTCCATATCTTGTTTCATGTGGCTTTAATTGCCTAGATGCATAAGCTACCACCTGGTCTTGCTACATCAACACAGCCCCTAACCCAGAGCCACTTGCATCAGTGTACACAACTAAATTTTCATTTCCTTCTAGCACTCTCAATACTGGTGCATTAATCAGAGCTTCCTTTATTTTGATAAAAGCTTGCTCACATTTTTCTGTCCATACAAAGGCTTGGTTCTTTCTAGTTAAATTGGTAAGTGGTGATGATATTTTTGAGAAATCTTTTATAAATCTCCTATAATATCCTGCCATCACCATAAATGATCTAATCTCACTGATGGTACTAGGCCTTTTCCATGCTTGGATTGCCACTACCTTATTAGGGTTTACTGATATTCCTTTGGCAGAGATAACATGCCCAAGAAAATGTACTTCTTCTTTCCAAAATGCACATTTTGAAAATTTTGCCTTTAAATCATTTTCCCTTAGTCTTGACAAAACTAAATGCAAATGATTTTTATGCTCTTCCACTGTCTTGGAATAAATCAAAATGTCATCAATAAAAATCAGTACAAACTTGTCTAAATAATCTCTAAATATTCTATTCATTAAATCAACAAAATATGAAGGAGCATTTGTCAAACCAAATGGCATAACCATAAATTCATATAAGCCATATCTTGTGTTAAATGCAGTATACTTAACACTTGAGTCTTCAACCTTCATTTGATGGAATCCTGATGCTAGGTCTAGTCTAGAAAATATTTTAGCTTCACTGAGTTGGTCAAAGAGATCATCTATTCTAGGTAATGGGTATTTATTCTTGATGGTTACTTTATTTAGTTCTCTGTAATCTATGCACATTCTCAAGGTACCATCATGTTTTCTTACAAACACTACTGGAGAACCCCAGCAGGAATTGCTTGGCCTTATAAATCCCTTGCCTTCTAATTCTTCCAACTGATTTTTCAATTCTTTCAGTTCACTCGGCCCCATTCTATAAGGTTTCTTGATTATTGGACTTGCTCCTGGAATGAGATTAATTTGGAACTCAACTGGTCTGTGGTGTGGAACACCCTTAACTTCCCCAAACACATCCAAGTATTCATTAACTATGGGAATTTCTTCAATGGTTAGTTCACTGAGATCTTTTTCTAAGTCAACTAAATGATATAATTTCCCTTCCTTAGCTACTTCACATAGAACTGTGATCCTCTGGCCTCTAGAATTTTGCAATGATATGGTGGATGAGTCTAAATTAATTATGGCTTTAAATTGCCTTAACCAATCTACCCCCAATATAACTCCTATATTTGGGTAATTTAAAACATATAAATTGGAAATAAAAATATTTCCTCCTATGTTTAACTCCACATCCACACAATTCATGTTCAAAACACTAGAACTCCCTAGGGGACTTTGTACAAGCAATGGGGTTTCAACCAATATGCAGTTTAATTTTAACACTTTAACTATTTCATAAGAAATCAAAGAGTGTGTTGCTCCGGTATCATATACTACTGGTATGGGTATGGCACAAATGAGTAATGTACCTTCCACTTGGCCATGATTTTCAGCATCAATTTTCACTGCAGATTTTCCTTTACCTTCCAAAGTTGCCAATTTCCCTTGCTGTTTATTCTCAGGACAGTTCCTCTTCATATGCCCCTCTTTCCCACATAGGTAGCATTTGAAGGCTCCTCCTTTTAACTCTGGGCACCTTGGTTTGATGTGTCCTTCTTTACCACAATGATGGCAAACCAATTTCTTCTTAGTATCATTGGCTTTTGTATCTTTACTCTTCTTGTTGTCTGCCTCCTCCTTCTTTTTATCATAAGGGTGATATCTTCCCTTATCCTTCTTGTTGTTGCTCTTAAAATTCCTATATTTCTCTCTTTCTTTGTCATGTTGTTCCAGTTTCAATGCCAGATCAATTACTTGATCAAAAGTTCTATCTGCATATGGTAGCATAGCTCTGCTAAGTCCTGGGTTCAGACCTTTTATATACCTATCATTTTTGGATGCTTCATCTGCCACTAGCATTGCTCCATAATTAGATAGCCCCTCAAACTTTTGAGTGTATTCAGTGACATTCAAAGTTCCCTGCCTAAGTTTGATAAATTCTTCAAGCAAAGTGGTCTTGGCTGATGCTGGTACAAATCTTGCCTCCAACATCTCCTTGAACTGATTCCAAGTGATTTCATTTTCATTTCTTCCAGCTATGATCACCTCCCACCAGCTTAAAGCTACCCCTTTCAGTTGTCTTGAAGCTACTTGCCTCTTCCTTTGGTCATCTAACTGCATGTCATTGAAAATCCTATCAAGTGTTCTCAACCATGCTTGAATTTCCATCACATTCTCAGTTCCTTCAAAACTCCTGCCTCCCAAATTGGAATAAGTCTTTAGTAGTTTTGAAAGCTCTTCATGTGGGTTCTCAGGCCTATGCCCAATTCCATCTCTTAAATCCCTCACAAATTCTTGCATATCAAGCATTTGAGGTGCACTGGGTCCTGCATTGTGATGAGATCCTCTTCCTACCATGGTCTGCTAACTAAATTCTGGGCAAATGGTATTAGTATATTATGAGTACTTCTATAATTTCTATTTTCTTATCTAAATTATTTCATCCAAAACAAACAGACATAATACATTTCTATATTACTTAGCAATCAATGCAACCAAGTGCTCTGATACCAACTGAAATGACCCTCCTATTTCTACCTTAATTTCATAGGGATTTTTTTTCCATAGATATAATATGTGTACATGCATATACACAATTAATTTATATGTATTTGAATGTCCACATATATTCATTTGCACTTTTAAGTTTGATTTAAATTTCCTTTGAATTATCAGAGTTATTTTCTTTCAAACAATTCAAACCAGGATTCAAACTCATTACCAATATAAATATATCAGTGTATTTCTAATAATATACACATACATATGAAGATGTATGTGTTCCTCTTGTTTAAATTCAGAGTATATACTTTATTTTTATTTGTTGTACAAGAGCATTCTGTTTGATTTGGATTTTAGCAATTCTGCCTAAAGTTTATTACTATATACTTTTGAATATTTGTAATAAGTCAGTAAATCCTATGCACATTTAATTTATATGAACTTGCTCATTCTAATTGATAGTATTTAATATCAATTTTACCATGTCAGTTAAATTTCAAGATTCCTGAGATTTTATTTTCAGATCATGGATCAAAGATATTGATATTTGGCTAAGGCCAGAAATGATATATTCACTTATCATTTTCCACTTATGTATTTTCAAAAAAAAAACTTTCTTATTTAAGATTCAATCTATGTGCTTGTTTTGCCTTAATCTTAGCCCACATGACACATAGTGAGTTGTGTATTTGCGTAAGATTTGCTATGTCAAGAATTTGAACTTAAAAAAATATTCATAAGAATAATTCCAGGTTTGCTTGTGCAAACCTGTCCAGATGGTATATCTGTTATGACTTTGAAAATTGGTTATGGTAAAACATTTGCTAAATGACCTAAAGCTTTTTGAAAGGCATTTTACTGTCAAAACACAACCAAACATAATCAACCAAAACTTCACTTATTTGAAGCTGGTTAACTCATGTGCCTAGTGTCATGCCAGGTACCTGATCATGGCAATTGAAATGCCAGTCATTTGCATCATACCTGTATCCTTCCCATACAATTACTTTTCTCAAAACAATTTAGAAAGTAAACTTGAACCATTTGTAGACATATTTCAGAGGAAAAACAATTAGATACTTAAAGGTATACTTCAAGGTAAATTCTAAATTTACTCCAAAACTCAGTGTTTTTAAAATAACTAAAGATTGTCTAATGCATAATATAATTGCAAAGAAATTTCTCACATAACTGTATATTTCCTTACCAGATTTTCATAGCTAATACTTGAGCATATTTTTCTTGTTTATGTTCCAGACACTACTTCAAAAACAAATCAAACCTTAACACACAATAATTTCGACAGAACAACTAATTTAATCTGGCACTTTACAGAACATAAGAGCAACTTGATCACTAACCATAGAATATTCATTACATGACTGGAAGTCTTAGAAACATAATTTTTTTTTGAATACATGCAGATATAATCAATTTAAGCTCTTATTGAAACTAGCTAGCATGTTCATTCACTCCTCCATAATAGCCATAACTTCATTTTCTACTTAGTACCTGCGTTCCCTGAAAGAGCATGAGTGGCTGCCTCATTTTAAAATGAGACACCCCATATGCCATGAGCAAACAAGGGTCAGATCTAAGATCTGGTATGAGTAACATCAATACATTCATGATATTAAGCAACAGAGAATGTAAGAGTACCAACTAGTTATTTAACCAAATTTCTGCAACCAATTACTTTATCATGGTATAAATAAGTTGATTCTGGTATGATATATTCATCTATCATTCTTACACTTGCATACATAACCATGCAAACATAATTATCTATTTGCAACATTTGCAATCACTGGAACCATCATGGTTCCATACCAACCAACCTAAGAAATATTCATATTCCTATTTCATCATTTACAGGTTGTATAATTCAATTTAAATTCCTGCCTCATCTGCTATTAAGGAATCACAGGGACACATTGCAATGAACTAATTCACATCATTGCACAAAGATCTCCGGGCTTAAACAAACCATGTGCCAACTTGCATACTTCAAATATGGCAAGCATTCCAGCAGCCTTCTTGGTCTTCCCTTCCCTAGTTTATTTACTAGTGTGTTGACTTAAATCCTATCATCAAATATGCTAAGTGAACATGTCACTGCAAACATGGAAACATCCATAATTTTTTCCTAGCATAATTCTCCTCAGAAATAAGCAGACAGTTATTTCCTAAATGGGGTCAATATGTCTTGATCTCAGTAAAATATAAGAATATTTTCAACTGCAAAGGAGGCATGGCATGTTCTTATTATATTGATCTGCAAGCCTTTATGATTGATTCAGATTCATGATCTGGTTCAATCATAATTTTAGCTTGTGAGTTTTTTTTTTATTAAGGGCCCAGCACTTAGAAAATTTCTATTGCACCCTTAACATCTTTCTTCTCAAGCCTCAGCACTTATACCAAGTATAATGCAGCTCCCAACATTTTTTTGTAAGTTTCCATGCCATAGATCTATAACAGTTGAGAGTATTCTCTATATAATTTTTAAGATTCTGGACTTTAACATTTTTGGGTAAAAATAAAACAGTATGATACACATCCAAAGACAAATGTCTCAACAAAGCAAAGATCACCAAAAACATCCATATTAAATCATATCAGATTTAAAATAAGACATCCAAAAAGCATTGATGAAATCATATACATCAAAACCAGAAATATATAAATGGCAATATAAAAAGTGGCTGCCTCATCTCAGGTCTTAATGCCATGAACTCAGTGAGGTTACTCACCTAAATATTTCTTCTTATTAATCCAGAAAATCCTTGTATGAGTGTTTTCTCCTTCCTTCCAATATTTTTCTTCCTTTCTTATTTTTGTGCAGCTCGGGGTAAAGATAATTTTACTGGCTAAAACTGCCTATTTATATGCATTTTTCCATTAGGGTTTTGTTAAAACAAAATTCCATTTCTGACCTAACCATCTTCATGCATTTTTCATTCATTTTCCTCCTTAATACCCCGGCCATAATAATTAGTTAAATTCAGTATTTTTCTTCCCTTTACTTTTTCAGAAAAGGGCCACTCACCTAGTCATGTTAAAAGTGTGACTACCATATTTTATATTTAATTATTTCTGAGAATCCCCTTTGCTATTTTTGCCTATACAAGCATATTAACTTGTATTACATTTCATGTCATTTTAATGTTTCCTTTTTATTGTTTTGCTTTAACACTTTCTGCTCACAGAAAATATATAGGTGCATAAGTGTACATATTTTTATTTGGTCTTTTTTTTACTGGGAATATTTAATTTTTCATGCATAAAAAAACATCTTTAATTTGATTAATAATCTACATTTCAAAATCACATTTGAAATGCTTCCTTGCTCAGTCTATTTATTTTATTATCATCATTTCTTTTTCCAGAAATTTTTGAATCTTTTCCTTGTGCCATTTCCAGTGTGCATGTGCCCACATATCCTTGCACACTATTTATTCCCAAAAATTTCACCATATTTAAATCTAAATATTTCAAAAATTAAATCATTTTATAAAAATGATTTTTCACAAAATTTTGGGGTATTACACTTGGTTTCTTCTAAATTCCGGGAACTTGGTAAGCTATCGACATAATGATTAATTGTTTAGAAGAGTAGTGTATAGATGAAGATGAATTCTACTTAGGTTGATAACAAGCATGACAGGTTGAAGTATTTATCGATGGTAAATGGGCTTTTGACTATTGTTTGGAACTTTGGATTATTTAGAATAATATTACACTAGGCACTTTAAATTCAAACTGTCCCAGACTCCAAAGATATTTTGTACTATTTTTTTTATCCACTTAAGCCTACTGAAGATAATTTTTTGGATATAGAGGTTTATGCATATAACACATGTGCATGTTTTAGCATATGTGGACACTTGGCAATCAAATTTTGTTACCTAACTTGTTAGGATTATCCATTTTGTTAAATATAATAGCTATGTTGTCAATTTTTTTATTATAAAGTTTATCAATCATAACTTTGCATAAGTATACGAGAAGATATGTTAGACACTGCAGATTTTGTAGCTTATTTATACATGATCAAAAGCTTTATGTTCATATGAAATATCAGTATATTTATTATGCAGTATAGTTTAATCATAGTGCAAAATATGATGTATGTTTAGATGCCATGATAGTTTACATTCAAATATTTTTAATCAAAAGTATATATTATGTTATTTCAAGTGCAGCATAATCCAACTGCATTACAGTATCTAGAGAAAAAAAACGAAAAATAGCTAGAGCATAAAAACTTTTTGCTTAAATCTTACTACTCATTTGTCGAATGAATTATTAATTTTGCCTTGTAATATAAAAAGTAAAGGTGTTAAACATTTAATATCATCTTATATCAAGTAATGACAATTTTGTAATAGGAATTTGTTTCTGTGAACTTCTTCCTACTCCTTTTAATTTCTATAAACGGTTTTTGATGGAAAGAGAATCCGATCACATTCTTGAGGGCCTTACCATTATGCTAGTGGTCCTCAGCTACATGTGTGAACTTTAGGCTGATTACCGAAGTTCAGTCAAAATAAACTAAACAAACCACATTTACAATTTACTAACACTTCTTTGATCAATCTAAAAACTCATATTGTCAATGACACACACAGTTAATCAGATACAAAACTAAGTATGACAATCACATGAGCCCAACTTCTTGGAGAATGTTCTCTATCCTTGATTGAATGTTTAAGTGCACCTTTAGAATTATGTATAGTTCTTCTATTTTGATCAAAATTATCTCCTTTAGTGAAGATGGATATACATAGACTGGTTGAAATGTGAAGAATTTGATAAGAACAAGTTGTTCGGATGATTGGATCCCTACAACGTCTTATAATTTGGGTTGATAGAGAAATTCTGTGTTCTGGAATCTTTCTATAAAAATCTGTAGCTGTGAATATAAATAAGAAACTGGTTGTCTATTGCAAATTTGTTAATCATTATTAATAAAGGGAATGAAGTTTACATATGTTCTATTTTTCTAACAGCTGTTACCTTCATATATTTTTTGGAAACAATTTGGTGCTAATGTTGTATATGATTCTGACATTGTTGTATAAGTGGATAAAATTGTTGTTAATGGCGCAAGCCAAGTATCACGAGAGGGGTAATGCATAGACATTACTCTGGTGCTACAAAATGGCACCGTTGTAATGGCAAATTTTTTGAAAACAGTTTGGTGCTAATAACAAAATGACTAATTTGTAGAGTTCTGTCATTTTCAGTCTAATGTGGCCATGAAGTAGCTAATAACAAATTTATTTTATGCGTGCAGGCTTTGAACAGTTGATATTTGTAGAGTTCTGTCATTTTCAGTCTAGTGTGCTTAAACAACAAGGTATGAAACAGATGCTAAAAACTCTCAAGTATTATCATTATTGTCTATTAGTTTACCATCAAATAATTTCACAATTATGTTTTATTCCCTTCCATATTTCATCAAAAGGCTACTCTAAATTCAAATTACACCTTTACATTCTTTGATGTCTGATTGCCTCTATAATCAGATTATAACAGTCATTATTTTTTGTGAAGTTTATTAGCCAAACCATGGTAATGGGGTCATTTTTATATACTAGTAATGTGTACATGATTGGTTAGTAAGTTGTAAAGTTTATTTTCCCTAAATTCTTACAACTACCTTTATACAAATAAAACAGTTCAATGATAATTTAATAAAGGATATTTGTGCTTTTAACTTTTCAATCATTATAAATCAGATAATATTCTTAATAATAATTGTGAGAAATACTAAATGGTATATACCAATTGTTTTGTTCAAAAATTGAATTTTAGATGGGAAATATCTATTCATTGTTAAATCGGAGTGGAGATTTGTTGCCTTTTAAAATCTTTCCAAAGAGCCCACTTTCTACGTGCAAATGTATAAATAAAAATTTATAAGCTCAAACATAACACATATGTATAGTACTAGCTGTCTAGTTGGTTAAATTTGTCATTTAAATAAAAATTCTTCAAAAAATAAAGTAGGATAGTAGATTTCATTTGATGACGCTAATGGCTTAAATTTAATATATGCAGTTCAATGTTTTAATTTATATCGTTTAATAAGATTAACGGAGGCTTGTTGAACTTAGGTTGAAACCATAAAGAAGATTGCAAAGGTCAAAGCTATTAAAGAGAGGAAAAAACAAGAATCAGAGGTTAGCAGTTTAGTTCTATACAATATGTCTGGTTTGATGTTGGTCTTTTTTCTGACAAATACAAGCATTACCATCTTGTATCTTCTGCTAAGTATTCAGTTGTGTAGTTAATTGTAAAGTGTAGCTAAAAAACATGTGACATTTTCTTGAGTGTATTAGTAGTACACAACTGGTCTTGCATTCCATTACGTTATCATTTATGTGACTATAATTTGATTTTAGCAATGCACCTACGAACTAATTGATGGCATTGGGATAAATTTAGTTGTACATCTTTCTTGGATATCTACTTTGTTAGGGTTTTTACTTCAGCATGAAATGTCTTAAATGATTATATGTTTTTCTTCTTTTACTTTAAACTTGGAAAGCATATTTTTAATTCTCTAACCTGTCAATTTTAAAAGCATATCCTAGTTTTTCATATCTTTTTGGTTTGTGCGCACATGCCCTCTTGTAGCTAAAATAGCACATATAACAGACTATATGTTCTTCGCATATACACATAAACACTTACGTTAAATAATTGAGAACTCTTAATATTTATTTACTTCCTACTATAATCACAGCTTGAACTTGTGTTGGTTACGGAGAAACTGCAGGAGCTTCATTCAATTAGAATTCAAAAGCTGAAGAAACAAGGCATGTACCTTTTCCTTCCTCTTTTTTCTTTTTGTTTCTTTTTTTGCAATCATTGAATAGCTAGCATCATGTGCATCTTAGTGAAACTTTAGCATCTGTTTAAATAACATCAGTTTAAATAACATGTTTGCCAAATATGGGATGTAGTTTAATTAGATATGATTGTTTTTTCTTTTATTTTTTAAAATTCTTTCAGTTTCTATTTGTACAACTTTAGCATCTGTATCACTTTTAGTTCTGATGCAATAACAAGCAACAATCATCAATGTTTAAATTGAAATACTCTCTCAACTAAAGACCCGGATTCAGTTTTGAAACACAAACAAAGCATGATATTTGCTGCCAAAAGAGTTAATCGATTAAAAGTTTGCTTGTACTATCAACTCCTGGGCTATAAAAATGAATGTTTGGTTATTACAACTGGAAGCAGAAAGTCTGTGATATTTTACTATGTTGTGTTCTTGCATTTTGACAATATATTTTTCTCTTTGGATTTGTTTGTTTTGAGCATTTGTTTTGTTGTCTTTTATACATAAAAAAATTATTTGTCCATTTCTACTAAGAACTGTTTGGTCGTTATTATCATATATATATATATATATATTGTTCATAATCAATAATTAATTTCTATTTAAATTTTAGATTCTTTGTTGCATACATATATTGTATATGGTGATGGAGAGAGATTGGTTGCGTCTACATAGGTAATCATGTAGCAGCTAATTTAGACTTAAATTTAGAATTAATATTTTGATAATAAAAGCTAATATTTTTGTTGTTTTCAAATTTTAATCATAGGACTAGTAGATAGTATGGCCAAGGAGCTCGGAATTTTGTGTGTGTTGCGAAGAAAAATTTAGGAGATGTGGAAAAAATATTCTGTCCTTGTTTAGATTGTCGAAATCTTAGTCGTCATTATAGTGAAACTGTTGTTGAGCACCTGATTATAAAGGGAATGGATCCTAAGTATAAAGATGATATATGGTATAATCATGGCGAGAAAGTGAATGATGAAAAAAAAATTAAAATGGGTGAGATGTACGACTTGCTCAAAGCGATTCACTATGAAGATGAAGATTATTTCAATCATACTTTTTTTGATGACGACAAAGATAAGGACGATGTACAAATGATGATTTACTTAAAAATTTGGAAGATGCAGAAACCCCACTGTATCCTGGTTGCATAGATCATACAAAGTTATCTGCCATTACTATTTTGTATAATCTTAAATGTGAAACTGGATTATCTGATACTGGTTTTGATAAACTTCTTACCATCCAACATTTGTTTTACCAAAAAATAACGTACTTCCCAAGACTTTATTTGAAGTAAAGAAATTCCTCAAACTATTTGATATGGGTTTTGAAAAAATTCATGCTTGTGAGAATGATTGTTGTCTTTTCCGTAAAGAGTACAAAAATTTAAATAATTGTCTGAAATGTGGTTCATCACGATGGAAGATAAATCAAGATACAAAAGAGATTATGCAGGGTATCCCAATTAAGGTGTTGTGATATTTTCCAATAATTCCAAGATTTAGAAGAATGTTTAGATCCGAAAAAATGGCAGAAGAGTTAAGATGGCATTTTAAAAATAAAAGTAATGATGGAAAGATGCGGCACCCCGTAGATTCCGTGACATGGAGCATGGTTGATGAAAATTGGAAAACATTTTCAACCGATCCACGTAATCTTAGACTTGGTCTAGCTACAGATGGGTTCAATCCATTTTCTATGTTAAGCTCCAAGTATAGTTGCTGGCCAGTAATGCTTGTTACATATAATTTGTCGCCTTTGTTGTGCATGAAGAAAGAGAATATCATGTTAACACTTCTAATTCCAGGTCCAAAGCAACCAGGAAATGATATTGATGTATATCTAGAGCCATTAGTAGAAGACTTGCATTACTTATGGAGTACTGGAGTTGAGACATATGATGCATTAAGTAAGACAGTTTTTAACATGAAGGCTATTTTACTATGGATGATAAATGATTTTCCAGCTTATGGTAATCTTGCTGGATGCTGTGTAAAGGGTAAAAAAGCTTGTCCATTATGTGGTATCAATACCCACCGTCGATGGTTGAAATATAGTCGGAAAAATGTTTATATGGGCCATAGAAGATTTCTACCCCATTCAAATCATTGAGAAAAAGAAAGGCTTGGTTTGATAACACCGTGGAGGATGGGAAGATGCCTAGAGTTCTAACCGGAAAAAACATTTCTCTTATTTTGAAAGACTTTCTGAATAATTTCGGAAAAGGCGCTGAAAGCGAAAAGAAGAGTGCGAAGGGGAAAGGTAAAAAAAGGAAGATTGACGACAATAGTGAAGATGATGATAATGGAGATAATGATCCTATTAAAAAAGAGCTATCAAGGTGGAAAAAAAATCAATCTTTTTTGACTTGCCATATTGGGAGGTTAGCATTTATTTAGATTTCAGTTTTTATTATCGATGCGGGCTGGCCACGCGAACAAATTTTTTTGCTATTTTTTTAATCCATGGCCCATAAATTAAAAAATTTTAATAAAAAAATTTGCTAAAATAAATTATAGAACACTTTATCATTTAACTAATATTTTTTATAGGAACTTCCAGTTCGTCATAATTTAGACGTAATGCACGTTGAGAAAAATGTTTGTGAAAGCACATTGGGTACAATGTTGCATGACAACAAATCAAAGGATGGGATTAATTGTAGACATGATTTAGAGGATTGGGGAATTCGTCATGGTCTATATGCACAACCTCGTGGGACCAAAACGTATCTTCCATCGGCTCCATATACATTGTCAAGATTGGAAAAAAAATATTTTGCAAAAGGCTGTACGATTTCAAAGGACCTGATGGTTATTGCTCAAATTTAAAAAAATCCGTATCATTGATGGATTGTAAAGTTAGCGGTTTGAAGTCGCATGATTATCATGTTTTGATGCAACAAGTATTATCGGTCGCACTACGAGGTTTGTTGCCAACAAAACCTAGAAAAGCAATTATTCGTCTATGTTTATTTTTCAATAAAATATGTCAACGTGTTCTTGATAGAGAGAAGTTACAGCAACTCGATGACGAGATTGTTAAAATATTGTGTGATCTTGAAAGATATTTTCCACCTTCATTCTTCGATATTATGATACACTTGACAATTCATCTTGGAAGGGAAGCACGGTTGTGTGGACCAGTTCATTTTTCGTTGGATGTATCCTTTCGAAAGATATATGAAAACGCTTAAAGATTACGTGAGGAATTATGCACGACCAGAGGGATGCATTGCAGAATCCTATCTTGCAGAAGAATGCATGAAATTTTTCAAAGAATTTTTGAGTAAATCGATAAATGTGGAAAAAAAAGATCGAAATGAAGATTACGAAGATAACACAATACTTGAAAGGCGTCCAATTTCAATGTCCGATCCAGTTACGTTGTCTTTGAAGGAGAAAGAAATTGCTCATTTAGCGGTGCTAATGAATATGGCCGTGGTAGAACAATTTTTGGAGTGAGTATATATTATGTTATGTTTCCATTGATTTGTTGTGTTTGTAATTGCAATTATAAACTTAACATTGTTTTTATTATACTAGTTTGCACTTGGAGGAGTTGCAAAATTCAAACAAACGCTTAGAAAAAAACGCAACATTACTTTGGAAACACCATGGAGATAATTTCGCTGATTGGATTAAAAAGAAGGTTTGTTAAAAATTTCTCTATTTTTATATGTGAATCAAGGGTACTATTTTTAAAATCCATTTTAAATATATTTTTAGATACCTATTGACTCAAATGACCATGATGAAATGTTAAAATGGATTGCATATGGTCCTAAAAATGCTGCGCTATCATGTAAAGGATATATTATAAACGGTCAACGATTTCATACAAAAGACGTTGATAGAGAAACTCAGAATAGCGGAGTGACCTATGATGCGACTACTATGCGTAGAGCAAGTGCAAAAGACATTTCTCAAGTGGTTGATGTGATCACTTACTACGGAATATTGACTGATATAATTTTATTGGATTATAATGTTTTTTATATTCCTTTGTTTAAGTGTCATTTGGCAAACATAGGAAATGGGATGAAAGTTGAAGATGGATTTACGCTTGTTAATTTACATCAAAGTCAGGTTTCATTTTCAAGAGACCCTTATATCCTTGCATCTCAAGCGAAAAAAGTTTTCTATTCAAGGGAAAATGATTCTTCTAATTGGTATGTTGTGATGAAAGCACCGCCAAGAGGTTACCATGAATTAGAGATGAACGATTTTATTGAAGAAGTAAGCTATATTGGAGGAGATTGTGAAGAAATCGAGGATGACTTGGTCGAGGATGCTAGTTATGTTAGGGAGGATTGTGAAGGCATAATTGAGTAGTTCTAATATCACGTTTTTTTAGGGTAGTCATTGCTATGTGACTGAAAGTAGTAGGCATATGTTTCATGTGTGTGGTCATGGGGGAAACTTGTTCAGGCATTTAATAATGGAGAAGGATGTATAGAAACAGCAGGTGCACAAGGTATCATGTATTACACCGTATCATGTATTTTTATTTGTTAGCATATTTTTTTTAAACCCACAAGGTATCAGATTTTATATGTTCAGATTTTAACTGTTCAGATTTTGCCTTTGATTTTAGATGTTCAGATTTTATATGTTCAGATTTTATATGTTCATATTTTTAAACCCACACGTGAATTCAGATAACTAAGTATTGCACTGTTATCAGCATTGCACTGTTATCTAATATACAAAAATCTTCAGTACTGCACTGTTATCAACACTGCACTGTTATTTATTCACTGTTATCAGCACTGAATTCAGATTTTTAAACCGTATCAGCTCCAACAATTTTCAGTATACAAAAATCAATAAAAATCTAATATAGGACTTCCATTTTAGCACTGCACTGTTATCTAAATATTTTATGTTCATCATACCTATATTATTATTTGCATTTGAATGTCATGTATATCGCGTATCAACTGTTGCTGTATCTTAGCAGCAGTTTACAAATTGATCAGCAAACCAATTTACTCTTGAATTCCCGTGTCATGAATTCCTGTATCTTAGCAGCAGTTTACAAATTGATTAGCAAACCAGTTTATTTGAATATCATGAATTCCTGTGTCTGCCTGCAGAAAATGTTTAGAAGTACAAAGAAAACAACGAACAAGAAACTTACTCGCTATCAAAAAAGACTCGCAGAATTTGAAGATGCATCTGATAGGTCTAATGTAATGGAAGAGCATGTTGAGCCACCTTCGGAAAACATGGATGTTGGAAATGCAAGCCAGCCAATCGCATGCACAGCTCTGCAAATTGATGAAAATCCTGAAACTGCAGTGGAAGTGGATAGAGCAATTGCAGATGATGCAAAACAGGTTTCCAAAAAAAGGACTAGAGGCCCAACTAAAGTGAAAAGACTTCCTTCGAATGTTGCAAGCCGAATTGAAGTTGAGTTTAATTCATCGGGCGTACCTATAGGAGAAGGATCAGTGAAATTATCTTCTTATTTAGGGCCACTTGTCCGTGAGCATGTTTCATTTACGCTAGATGACTGGAGGCTACATGGTGACGATTTGAAAGTAGTTCTATGGAAATCCGTTCAGGTAATAATATAACGTTTCATATTTATTATGATGCATAAGCGTTTGCATGTAACTTCATATGACCTATTAGAATATATTTTTCCATTATCATCACCCCTTTCTGTTTTTACATTGATCTGATTAGAATATGTTGTCTGTATGTTTATTTGCACATAAATCATGCTTCTTTGATTTCCTCAAGTAGGAATGGTTTGGCCAGAGAGTCTCTATCGATTTTGCTATGTTATGCACATAAATCGGGCTTCTGTTTAGCTTGATGACTGATTCAACAAATTCTTTTTCAATAGTAAATTAAGAAGGCATGTATCGTTTGTATACCACTTATTAAAAATTTAAACTGATTAGATACCGATGGAAATTCCAAATCATGAGCAATACATTATATGTGTACTTATTTAATAATGGGTTGAAAACTTAAAAATTATTTTTGTAAGGAAATTTATAATATGAGCACAAGGTCACAATTACAGCACAAAAATTAATTAATAAGGCATATCTCAATGATTAGATTACGAGGGCATATCTTCATGGATATGAATCATGGATCTTGTATTAACAATGTTTTAGTTAATTAGTTTTAAAAATGAAATATGTATAGTCTTCATCATTAATTGTACCAATGATGAATGGAAAAGTGTTTCCGCTCTTTGTTAACATGAGTATTGTTAAGTGAACGTAAATGATCCAAAAAATTATACATAAAACTTCTCAAATGTGGTAAACTTTTAAATATAACACTTTATTTGCTTGTAAATATGATAAATAATTGAATTGATCAAATGTATAAAAATATCATGATTTTTTTAGTAATTAAATAATAAATTTTATTCCGGTTGTTGATGTCAATTTGGAGAAGGATGTGATTAGGAAACCTGAAACCATTCTCGACAATAACACACCAACACCTACGTGCAAGGTCGGCTCAACCAATAGTCAAATTAGGCAAAAGGACTAGGGTAGGGGTCCTAAAATGTTAGGGCCCTTTGCAATCTACTTCTATGATCCATTGAATGGATTATTAATGTGCAGCTAGTTTAGGTTGGAATATTTAGCCACCAAATGGTTTTATAAATGAACAATATTTATTTCTCAAGTCATTGTACTTCTTCCCAGACTCCACAGGGCACTTCTCCCAGCTTAAACCCAAGAGTTTGTGTTTTACATTTTCCCATGCTCCATAAATAAATTCTTCCAATTTAAACTTGAATAATCTCTAAACATTTGATTAAATTCTGTTCTTTATGCCAGTTATTCAGTTGGATAAGTTGAAAACAAATTTAAACAAATGTGATAATGAAGTCAGTATCCCCTAATTTACAAATTTGGAATTGTTAATACAGTTTATGAAGTCAGTATCCCCTAATTTACAGTAAATGCCTTGATTTAATCTTTCTTGACTAGATAGGATAGTATTGAAGTCACCAAGAATAATCCAGGGTAGATTAAAAAGACTAGCTTGATGAATGAGATAGTGCCAGGGATTTACTCTTTGTTCTCGGATATTAAATGCGTACATCACTGTACATATTATGCACAGCCCAGTTGCATTGTGAAGACTGCAAGTTATACACTGTTTATTTGTGTGCATGACAATAGTTGACCAAACTGATGTGTCCCAAACTAGGAGAATTCGATTCTTTTGATTTTCATTGCAATTGTGTTTCACATATCCATTTGCCGTTTGGTTTATACATGAATTGTTCAATACTATAATTACTTAACTTATTTTCCAATATTCCCATAAAAGAGAACTTGTTACTAGTAATGAGATTCAGGATTCCAAACTGTTTAGAAGGGGAGTTCATACCCCTAAAGTTCTATACAAGGAACTCCACTAATCTGATGAGGTCGACTCACTGCTTTTAGCCACTCTATAACTCAATTAAAACTATAACTTTATGACTCAAGTACCTCTTCGATATCTAATCTATTCAATGGCATGAAATTAATACACTTAAATGATATGCCAGCATATTCAGGAACTGACATTTATGTGGATTCCATATTCAAGAAGAATTTGAATGATTATCATTTTGATAAATGTTACAGGCTAGATTTAAATTGGATGAGGAATGGCAAAAGGCTCCCGTTTTTCAGCAAATGGGATGCATTTGGAGAGGTTCGAAAAGCAAATTCGTAAAACAGATATTACAAACAAAAACCAAGGAGGAACAACTTCAACTAAAACCAGAAAACGTTGGAAGTATGAAGGAATGGAAGAAGTTTATCGAGTCAAAAATGAGCAAAGAGTTTAAGGTAATTGTAATGTAATTTTTATTATTTCTTGTGTGTATATATATATATATATGAAATTTAAGCGTACGTAAAATGCAAATTAACTAATCAATGTGATAAATCTTGTAATCTAGCTACGAAGTGATAAATTTAAATCCATGAAGGACAAACAAATACCACACACGTGTAGTCGTCGAGGAATGGCTCGACTAACAGAAGATTTGGTGAGAAATATATTTGATTTATTACCTATGGTTAATAGTTTTGTTAATGTTATGTTTCCTTTAATGCAGAAAGAGAAAAGTAGCAGTCCTTCTTCCATTTGTAGATCTGATGTTTGGATTAAATCTCACACTCGAAAAAATGGTGAACCAGTGAACCCGCATGTTGCAGATACTATCGTAAGTGCTATGTTGTTTTTGTTTAAGCGTAATTTTTGGAAAATATATAATTTTGAACTCTTCTACAAAATATAATTTATGTTCACTTTGTAGGAGAAAATAAAGAATGCTGAAAAGGAATCACCGTCTAGCTTAACTTGTAAGATCAAAGAAGATGCCCTCTCATTGGTGTTGGGAAAAGATAGACCGGGACGACTACGAGGAATGGGAAGGGGTGTAACCATGACCACTGCAGTTTTCTCACAAATCAAAGATAAACAAGTAGCTCAATGTCAGCATAGGATTTCAGAGCTAGAGCAGTTGATTCACACCGTAATGAAACGTCAGGTATGTCGTTAATCACTTTATGTAAATATGAAAGCTTAGTTAGCATGTATGTGATCCTTGCATTGTATGATTTTCGACTTAATTTGTGTAATCATTCTCTTATTAAAAGCTACATGCTAAATAAGAAGTTAAAATTTAATTCCACCTCTTATTTTCCTCAAAACATGTTTTAAATTAAACTTTTATTTTTAGTTTTCTAAAAATTAATTGTGAAAATTTGTTTATAAAAATTACTGAGTTGTGTAGCTTCAGATTTTAAATTTATTATATGTATTTGCTGTCTTTGGTTGCTGGCCTAACTTTGAATTTTTATCCTTATGAGAGTACAAATGCGATTTTGCAATATATTTTTATCCTTATGAGATTTTAAAGCATTCACTTTTAAATTAAAGCATAATATGTACGAAACCAATATTGTCTTTTCAACACTTATAAAGTAATGTATTTTCAACACTAAACTAATATTGTCTTTTCAACACTAAACCAATATTGTCTTTTCAACACTTTTAAATTAAAGCATATTATATTTTTATCCTTATGAGATTTTAAACCATCCGCTACAATTCGACCAATCTGCAAAACAAAAATACCTTTTACTTATGATTAAATTGCTGACTCCTCATCCATCTGCAAAATAAAAATATCCTTATCTGGTTACTCTACAAATGATGTATCATTTCCATACATAAGTTTGTCAATTGTTATATCAAAATTCATTCTGAAAATGTATTCTCTTTGAAATTTGTACTTGTTTTCATCATAAGTGGAATAAATATACAAGTTCACTACAGGTTCACTACAATTTCACTACAGGTTCAAATTCTCTAATATTTTGTAATATTATTGATTTGCAGGATAAAGAAAATTGTGGAGGAGAGAACGTATCTCAAACGGTAAAAATATACGATAGTAAGGTTAAAACATCATACATAATTTGATATCTAAATCAGAAGTTATGTATTTTATTTTTTATTAATTGCAGAGTAAGCATAATGAAATAGGTGACGGTTGTAGTTTGCTGAATTGGCACGGGAATGATGATGAGGTAATTGCCGAAGGAAAAGTCGTGCCAAGTGATCCAAACGATCTTCTTAATGGAGTACCTTTAGGTCAGAATGCCAAGAAAATTTTGGTAGTCCATCCTAAAAAATCCGATGTTTTTTGTGGAGGCCTTCACCTGGTATGGTATACATAGGAGACACCAAGAATGAGAAGATAGCATGGCCAGCTGTTAGAGTTGTTATCCGCATAAAAGAAAACTCCAAAAAAGAAAACGAGGTATGAAAAACTCTCTACAAATATAGCATTGATATATGTCTCTGCATCCACCCTTTTGAACTGGAGGTGGCAGATTCCTAGTCATGTTTTTGCCACTATTCAGAGCTTTGTTATCGTCATCTAGGAAACGATGTGGTAAATAATAAGATTTGTTTAGCATCTACACATTAAAAATCTGTATAATGCAACGGTAAAAATATATTTATAAGAGAACCGTGGAATTAACATTGATATTATCCAAACTAGTCCATGTTCCCATTAGATTAGTACATTCTTTTACATATTAAAACTAAAATATGTGAAAATCCAACTACCGGAAGCATCAGTTCCATAGAGTCGAATACTAATTTATTACACATTTCTAGCTATGTTAGTATTATTATTTTTAATAACATTTGGTGGGTGAAATCAAGTTTAAAGTTTGACAAATGATTATTGAAAATTTAACAATGTTGATTTGCTTTGTATTGAATTGGTTGACACATGATAAAATGTTGAATGCAGTAAGACTATAGAAACAAGACTTTTATTAGATGACTATAATTTTTTTCTTTGATAGAGCAAAACCAATAGCACAGAAAACAAATGCAAGTTGTTCGATTGGGGTGGAACTGAAGTATTGGTTGCCGAAGGACGTGTGCACTCGAGTGATTCAAATCAGATTATTAATGGTGTTCCTCTTGGACCAGAAGCCGCAATAGTTTGGGTGGACAATCCGATAAAAGAAGATGCCTTTTTGTGGAGGCCCATAGCAGGTGTGACATGTATCGGAGAAGCCGTCGGTAAGACAATAGCATGGCCATCATCAAAATTGGTTTTTGAAAACACAATACCATCCACTCCTATGAGCAACGTTCCAACATCTCGTACGGTAATATATTATATTGCTAATATATATATATATATATGATTTGTTGATAATGTATCAATACTTTTTTTAATATCATAGAGTGCAAATTACGCGATGAATAACAAGTGCAAGTTATTTGCTGTGGAGGGCACAGGAAAAATTGTAGCTGAAGGCACCATATCTTCAACTAATCCAAATGATTTGGTTCATTCTATTCCACTAGGACCAAATGCAATAAGAGTTTGGGTGGATATTGTCAAAGACCCGAATGCGTCTTTATGGAGACCCACGTCATTCATGGAATGCTTATCAGATGCTATTGGTTCGACGGTAGCATGGCCTACTGCGAATGTTAATGTGGACTCAACTTCAGTAGTTTGAAATATTTGTATAGTTTGGCAGTTTTCAGGTAACTACCCTTGAACTTCAAGTTATTTAATATGCTCGGGAGGGTACATCAAGTCTTAAAAACTTTTATTAGATAAAAAAAATGCATCACAGCCCGTCAAAGAGATCTGAATATTAAAATGCAGATGAGGAATTTTATAAAATTAAGAAGATTTGTGACAAACAACTCTGTGGGTAATATATATAAATGTAATCAAGAGAAGTAGAATTTTTATCAAATTTTATCTAATTTAATGTTTTTTTGAATAAAATAATTTATCAAGACAGTACTTACGATATATATATATATATAGGATATAGGGTATTAGCTTTTTGTAATTCAAAAAATGCTCTATACTCAGTATATATATATAGAGCTTTGGCCGCTGACTAGGGTTACGCAATGAATCAATAGCGGGCGTGGGCCACATGACTCGCTTTATGTTAAGGCTAGGGCAAAAGGGTTTGAGTTGGGGGAGGTTCTTTCCCCCAAGTTGAAGTAGTTTCCAAGTCTGTTAGGTGATTCAAAAATTAGGTTTTGTTCTACTGCAGTTGTTTGGAGCTGCGTCCACTAGTGAATGAAACTTTTTTTTGTTCTCCACAAAGGTCCGAGAGGACCTGATTGACCTTGTCAGCTCATTGGCTCGTTAGGGACCAAGGGGATATAAGAAACTAGGGTCCTCAATCATGTTGCAAGTTAGTCATATAGTAGTTCATGCTAAATTGTATTGCTCGCAGTTTGAATTATATACAGTTCATGCTCACAGTTTAAGAACTTGCCTTCTTACTTATGTCTCAGAGCTACTACAAGCCTGCAAATTGCTTGGTTGGATCATGAATAACTGCCGCAACTTGCGGACGTGTTGTGATTCTATGACAGTTGACTTAGAGTTTTCATGCAACTTAGGGTCAATGACCATATTATATTTCATTTTCTTGCCGATATTTTAGGTTATGAACTATGTACAATATTGTATTGTTGCTGCCTGCCTTGTTGAACTTTGTACTATATGTATTATTGTTGAACTGGGGAGTGAGTACTATCTGAATTGGATTGCATATGGTATTATGTATTATTGTTGAACTGTGGAGTGAGTACTATCTGAATTGAATTGTACTATGTGTATTATTGTTGAACTGGGGAGTGAGTACTATCTGAACTGAATTGCACGAACTATTGTAATTGTAATGTACTGAGTATAGAGCATTTTCTGAATTCTTTGGAAAAAAAATGTATATCCCTACGACAGCGTTTATACATTGCTGTCAATTCATTGGAAAAAAAATGCATATCCCTACGACAGTGTTTATACATTGCTGTCAATTCATTGGGAAAAAAAATGCATATCCCTACGATAGCGTTTATACATTGCTGTCAATTCATTGGGAAAAAAATGCATATCCCTACGACAGCGTTTATACCTTGCAGTAGAAAACTATTAACATCGTTTATACCTTGCAGTAGAAAAATTATTAACAGCGTTTAAAAAACGCTGTAGAAAGTGGGTTTTTGGCAGCGTTTATATTTTGCATTTAAAACTTTAGGGTCAACGACCGCATGTCGTTATACAGCGTTTTTAAAAACGCTGTGAAAACTTTTAACAGCGTTTTTCAAACGCTATGAAAAGTCTTTTTGTTGTAGTGAGATGGCTGATGGATTCCACACAAGCTGATGATGCAAGATTAGAATGAGAGAAATCGGATCCCCAAAACTAGACCTCTTGGGTCTTATTTTTAGATGTAGACGACCCTCCTTTCGACTCCATGCTCTCGACTGGGTCGGAAGGTCTCCCTTTTATATGCCGTTGTGAACCTTTCAACTTTGTCGAAAGGTTTGCCTATCATCTGCTATTATGGACCTTTCTACTTTGTCGATATGTTTGCTTTTCTTTATGTCTTCATGAACCTTTCGACTTTGTCGAAGGGTTTGTCTCCTTTATACTGTTTTGAACCTTTCGACCTTGTCGAAAGGTTGCTCTTCACTTGATTGTTGTGAACCCTTCGACCTTATCGGAAGGTTGCACTTCATCTGATTGTTGTCGAGAGCTGTGCTTCCCTTCAATGTTGTCGAAAGGTCGTCTTTCATTCTTTGCTTACTTGTGAGTGCTGCTTTCTTCATAAACCTTTCGATATTGTCGAAAGGTACTTTGGATGTGTTTCAACTGATTCGAAAGGCTTGCTATGCTTTCGAAAAGGTCACTATGGAGTTGCTCACACTTGCTTTGACCCCTTCATCCTCTTCGAAAGGTAAGAACTTCTTAGATACTGAGAAATGGAACCTTTCGACTTCTTCGAAAGGTTTGGGACTGTTAAACTTTGATGACTGCATCCCTTCGACTCCTTCGATAGGTTTGGGCTGTGCTTCTTTTCCCTTGTCTTTGTTGAAAGACCTTTCGACTTAGTCAAAATGTTGATTTTTTATGTAACATTCCCCCCCCCCTTATTCGAAGGGATGCTCTTGACCTACCAAGTCATCTTTATCGAAAGCTTTAAATCTTCCTGCCTCTTGTCCTTCCTGCGTTAATCTGGGACGTCCATTTAAATAGGATCTAACAGTTGAGAGTTTGGACGACTTTTCTTATATATTACACCTCTTCTCTTTCTTCTTCTTTTACCTGAAACAAAAATTATTACACACAAGTAAAAGAATTCTCCAAAACTTTCTGAATTTCAATTTATAACAACAAGGTAATCTCTTGAATTCGATTCATAAATTTTAGTCTAATCTCTAATCTTATCGGTTTCCAATCAGATTTCCACTTTTCTGAACCCAAAATCGATAAAAATGTTAGTTTGGTTTTCTGAAATTTTTTCCTTCTAAATCAGTTTCTAACAAAATTCATCCGTGGCTTTGAATTTTAAACTGCTGATGTTTGATAAAGTAAAATCCCCTTATCGGGTTTAATTTTTAATCCAAAGTCTCTAAATTTAGTTTTTGTTTTTAATCCTAGGTTTTTGACTTGTAGATAATTTTAATTTTCTTCAAAATCGAATTAGATTGATTCCAGATGAAACCAGTTTTATTAATGGGTTTGTTTTACTTGTTCTTCAAGAAGAATTTGAAAATTGCATTTATTATCGGGTTTGGGTTTGGTTAAACCCAATATGATAACCTGGAACCCACTCGTATGAAATTTGTTAATACAAAATGACCTTTGCACCCCTTCGAAAGAGATTGAGGCGACAATAATGGATTTGCCTTCTTTATACCTTTCAATGAGGTCGGAAGGTGTTGTGATGTTAACTTTACCATTATTATCGAAAGGTTAGATAATTAAATGGTCTAACCTCTCGATAACAAGCTCTCGACAAGGTTGGGGAGTTTCAAACCTTTCGACTACCAACTTTTGAAAAGGTTGGAACTCTTCAACCTTAGAGTTGCTTCTGCCAATTTTCATTGAAACGTTTAAAGTACACATGAGTTAAACTTGAAACCTTTCGAGTTTGATGGGTAGAACGTGTTTTAACAATATTGACCAGACCTTTCGACAACATCAACAATATCAACACTTTTAACTTAAGAACCTTAAGGTTTTGGTTTCAACCATATCGAAAGGTCTTACCACTTGACTTTGTGTTACACTTGAAGTATATCCAAGTTTCCATAGAGCTTTCGACATTGTCGAAAGGTAATGAATGGGCTAATATTTCATCTCTACCATTCGACTTTGTCGTAAGGTTAAGGAATTTATATCCTTATTTATTCACTTTCTAAGTTTTCAATAATTTTGAAGTATGATGGTTAAGATTAATATCATCATTCCTTTCGACATTGTCGAAAGCTTGTTCTATAAACCTTTCGACCTTGTCGAAAGCCTTTACTATAACCTTTCGACTTTGTCGAAAGCTTTTACTATCAAGTTTTTGACTTAAACTTTCTGCACCATTTTTTAAAACTTTGTGTATGTTTTCACACTTAAGCTATCTAAGCAAACTTATTTACTTTTGAATTCTTAGTTGCTTTTTAAATTCATAATTGATCAAGGGTTTTAACTAAAATGTTTTCACCTGATAGAATCATGAGCTCTCCAAAAATCGAAGCCACTGCTAATCAATCTTCAATCGAATCTCAAAGCGAAGTCAGTGCCATACTCAAGGACTTTGGTATAACTCGGATCGAAGCCATCCCCCCTAAACGAACAAATACCATTGACAACCCTCCAGAAGGGTATTTTGCATGCACAGCCATCCACATATGGCACGGTGGCTTTCTTCCATTTCCCGAGTTCTTGCTTTCCTACTTGTCCCATCTTGGAGTTGCTCCAATACAGCTATCTCCAAATGTTTATACCCATCTTCTGTCTCTTGAAATGATGGCGTTGGAATTCGAACTTCCTTCATTCAATCTTGAAGTTCTAAACTGCTTGACGAAGCTGGCAAGGTTAAGCAAACTTAACAAGTAGATCTATAGAGTTAATGTACATAAGAAGCTGATTTCCGATGGCATCAATAAGTTTAAGGACTGGGAAAATCAATTTTTCTTCGTCAAGTGCTTTTCGGACGTTCATGGGGCCTTTGCCTCCCCTTGTAAGTCTATTTTAATGTTATCTCTACTTTACTTTACGTTTTTAGCTAACTAATCTTTGACCTTTTTCAGGTGAATCTCCCTAGCAACTCAGTGATGCTGATCAAAAAACCAATGATTCTTTAACCGCAACTTCCGAACCACTTAGGAGCAGGCTAAGGCTCTTAACCCTTTCGAATTAAAGGAAATATTCTTTGCTATTGCCTGGCCAAAGGATCCTAGGCACTCCGCTCACTATTATGCACACTTCACGAGGCAAATGTTTCCTTTCCATAGGCGATGCTGAACATTTTACTTTGATGTCCCCCATCTGTGCTGACACCTCAGGTATACTACTAGCTTAGTATTTTCTTCTTCATCTCTGGAACTTTTTAAATTACTTTGACTGATTTTATATCTGCTAGAATTTTCTTTAGCTCCATCCGAGGCCATCATATCTTCCAATAGTGCTGCCCCTCCTTCATTATCCTCGGAGGTGACATTAGTCTTGGAGGCCTTTGCTAGATCCAAGAGATCTTCAAAGAGAAAACTAACAGTACCTCCTGAAGACGCTCCTCCAGCGAAGATGGCAAAAATCACTGACGTGGAGGAGGAAGAAAACCGCACATCACTAGAGAAAGCTTTATAGAGCCCTATTATTGAAGCTCCTAAAGACAAAGTGGAGCCAACTCCACCTATACCTGCACCCTTTCCACATATTACCATTACTGACTCCCCAACAGAACTTGCGCAAATGCAGCTTGCTCTTCTAGAGACTCCTTCCAAGACGCAAATTCCGCCAGAGCCGTCATCTTCTATTCCTTTGTCAACCAACTTTGATGAACTAGTCAAGCAGATCTTACACTCATAATCTTTTACTTCCTCTTCCTTGCTTTCATTCAGTCTTGATTTGGCAGAAAATCATCGCTCTCTCATGGAGCAACAACTCTTGATAAGTTCTCGCCCAATTAATCTTATCATCATTGGATTTTTCTAATCGCTAACTTGTGTTTCTCTCCTTTTTGTTACAGATTTCCAGGAACTGGATTTCTTTAAATGAACAAGTCTCCAAGCTCTCTGTTGGATCCTCCAAGTTACAATAGGAAAACGCTGAATTGAAATATCGACTATCTTCTCTAACTGTCGCTCAGAACAACACTTCCTCTGAGTTGGAGCGAATTAAGGCTTCCCTCACCAGGGCTGAATCCGATCTAGAAGCAGAGAGGCAAGCTCACCAACTCACCTCCGATGAAAATTTTGCAAGGGAGTTGTCTTTGAAAGATTCGAAAGAGGAGAAAACTCGCTTGGTTACTAAGAACACTTTATTGAAAGATAAATTCAAGAGGACCAGAGCTTCACTCAAGTTAGCTGTTCAAACCCTCTCCGATTTCAAAATGCAAGTCTCTGAATTTGCCGAATCCACCTTGGGGCCCTTGGTGCTAAAACATTATGAGGATGCCCTCATGCTTGCTTACGTTGATAATCACGAGAAATGTCTCGACCTTAGCTTCCCCTCTCTCGACACAGCCATAGCCGAAAGAGTAATGGATAAAATTAACCAAACTAGGCAGAGCACCGAACCTGAAGGCGAGGATGAGGTAGTTAATGTATCGAAAGCTCTTTCTTTTGACATATTCCCTCCTTCGAGATTGAATCTGATTCTAAAGGGTAGGGTGATAAAGATAATGACCCCAAGGAAAAAGGCGATGACAATGATGGCCTTGATTGGGATAGCGATTATGATGATGAAAACGATGATAACCCCTTGGAGGTCAAGGCCCAGGTGGAGATAAAGGAGGGCCTTCTGGTGCTCCAGGGATGGATAATGGTGATCAAGACAAAGCTCCTGAGAAAGAGCAATCCCCTTCAAAAGATATGCCACCAACACCCCCTGGTCCATCTGCCCCTCCAGAGGAGGAAACTGCTCCCACTCATACCGAGGATCCACAAGAAAAAGAACAAGCTTCCCAGGCTCCCATTCTAGTTTCACAGGTATGGGCTTCTCTGTTTAAATGTCTTATACTTTGAAAATAATAATTAGTGATAAGTCATTTGTCTTAGATAAAGAAGAAGTCAAATCTTCCCCATAGAACAAAACTTGAGAGCAAACAGGTGGAAAATAACAAGTTATATAGGGAGTTAGACAAATTAATAAAGGAAAATAATGCTCTATCTCAGAAATACCACAGTCTGGAAAGGAGTACCACCATTGGCATCTTTTAAATATAAGAGGGCAGCTCCTTTACTAAAGAAGCACGCCTCCGATACAACACTCTCTTGAAGGAGAATAGAGAGTTAATAACTCTATTCTGGATGATGATGGAAGAGAGAGACATCTTAGTCAATTTTTTGTATAAAGCATATTGTAGACACTCTATCATAGATTTTACATACTTAGGGGAATTCAGTAGGGGTCTTCTAAGACGTTTTCACAAAAGATACTTAGATGAATTTGGTTCTGACACACATCCTTGAGCTTGCTGGAACTTACCGCAAGTCAAATCGATTCTTCAAGATCTTCCCCCTAAAAAGCTTAAGTACTATAAGGACAAATTTGTCTCTAAGTTTTTCTCTAAGTCTATTTTGTATGAACTGGATGAGTGATTGTAAATATGTATCAAGTAATCGATTTAGGAATACATGCTTTTGTTATGTTCTCTATGCTTAGTTTCTTTTACCGTACTATTTCAGAATATCAGTTCTTTAGGTCGAGTCGTCCCAATAGATCACTTAAGTCAATATGTTAACTTGAGGAGATTTTACTCTAAAAATGCACCAACTTTAAAAACTTCGAAGTTAGCGAGATATTATTTTCTTTGGGATTTAAAAAAATTATACTTGGAATACCCTCGTCTCCACTTTGACTTCCTCGGCGAAGAAAAGGAATAATTCTTAAAAGAAATTAGAACATTCCATTCTAAGTTAATTTGTGGTCGCGATAGTCCACCAGTTCAAAAAAGGGATTATAGTAAATGTCTGTCGGTTATAACTCCTGAAGGAGTCACTATACCTTTTGATTCGCCAGTCATGCTGTGACGCCCCACCTCTATACTCACAATAGCCAAAGACACTACGGGGTAATGCCGTCGACTAGCACGAAGAATAAGGCTGTTGAGGAGCGACCATCTATGTAATTGCTTTGTGCGAGTACCGATATATCAGATAATATGACATGCATTTCATTTCAAAAGGAAATCTGACATATCCAATACAAACTCAAAGCTACTACACAGTGGCTATGAGGCCTTCAGAAACAAATATAAAATAAGCATAACACAAATCAGTCACAAATATTCATATCACTAAGGCGAAAACATAGTTGAATATAACACATAGTAGTGAACATCAAAGTAGTGGTCATACAAGATCCACTACATCAAAAAATAATAGGTACAAGTGCTAGAAAAAAGAATATGTATACATCAAGGAGTCTTTATCTCGAATGTATAAAAACAAAAACTACTAAGCTAAAGTAGTTAGCCAAAAGTCAGAAGCTAATCCCTGCTAAGAAGTCAAGTGGAAGCACCTGAAACACCTCGGTCTCACCCGAGTATTATTTAAGAAGAAAAATAATAAATGGATCAGTCTAGCTATAAATATCATACAAGATGAGAAAGGATAAGAGATATGACAAAAATATATGATAACAATAATGACATACTGTGACAAGTATATATTTGATAACAATGAAAATCATATAATATCTCAAATCTCCTCAAATATCCAAAAAGAATATCATATTCTTTAGCTTATTCACCAAACCTCAAATATTGACAAAACATATCAATGCAAATCGCAAAAATTGGTGAAACACAAATTCCAAAAATCAATAATTAGAAATCCAGAAAACACAAAGGGGGAGGCCTATCATAAATTGGAGCATGAAAACTCACCAACACGTGTATCACTAACGGGACGCTATCCCATGGTCGCTTACCCATAAAATTTTAGCCGAAGCTCCACAAATGGCCCGAAGACCATGGTTCGCTACCCCACCAAATTGAGCTGATGCTCCACCGAAACGGGGTTTAGTCCCCCACGCGGACAAAGAGAAAACGCACATCGCTAGTCTAAATCACAAAATGATCATCATTGATCAATAAGTGTAAATTACACTAAGCTAGTAAATAAATGAGTTAGGCTTCATGTCTCATAACCACTGGCTGAACTTAAATATTTACGAACAAATTGTAGACTTCCACTCAAAAATTGTCATGAGATTTCAATCAAACAAGTCCATGAATTAACCGACGAAGTAAACGCAAGCGTTTCATACCACTTGTTTTGCTAAGTCGTTTGATTGGATTTCTCATACGAATGAGGTAAAGGTTTGTATATACTAATAGATTGGAAAATGGTTTTAAAAATGAGCTTTGTATTAAAAATAGCGTTGAAATCATTTTTGTGAAAGAGTTTGAGTATTTAGTATAGAAACCTTTGTATTTTAAAGTGACAAATCACAAAAATGATTGAAAAAACAATCTATCACCAAAAATCCACATTTTAATAATGTGAATCAAAACCATGGAAATCGATATCAAATCCATCAAATGGAAACACCAAAATCCAGAAAGGATGTCATCAAAGTCGGTATTGATTGACAATGGCTATTCGGATCATCGAAGATCGATAAAAATTGGAAATCCACTCAAAAATAGGCAAATAGGCAAAAAATTGCAGAACCAGACGTTTGGTAGGTTTAACCAGATGTTTGACCCTGGGTTCTGGAAATTTATAATTTCTTTTCCCTTATTCTTTTTATTTCCTAAAGCCTCCCAGATGTCTGGTTGGGTTTAACCAGACGTTTGGTCATGGGCTCTGGAATTTTTTTATTTCGTTTATATTTTTTTTCCTCAGAGCCCCTACCAGACGTTTGGAAATTTCAACCAGACATCTGGTTCCCTGAGCTGGGAAGAAATTTGCCTAGGCCATTGATGGCCAAATCAACTCGGAAGCGATCGAACGAGCGATGGAGGTTAGGGATTTATGCCAAGTGATAACCCAGCCCTTTAGGCTCTTCGATACACCCCAAATAACATGTCCAAACATTCAAGATTTTGACTTTAAAATACAAAATTGGAAAATTCACCAAATCAATTCAAATCAAAAGCAATTGAACATGAAATAGATGTTAGGAATTCATACCTAACAACAACGAAAGCTATAGACATAGATGTGAGTTAAAGAAATCGCCTTTAAATTCAAAAATAGAATTGAGAAGCTCTAAAACAAGCTAAGATTGATTTCTCTTCAACTACACCTCAAAGATCTTCAACCTATTACTACATGCAAAGATTTTCCTAAGTTAGGTTATAGGAAAAATCAAGAATTGAAGAGGAATTGAGATGGAGAAGATGAAGAGGATGCTTACCTAAGCTTCTCCTTGATTTTAGAACTTGAATTTGAATTTCCTAAGAATCTAGGGCTTAGGAATTTTTAATCTCCCCTCTTTCCCCCATTTTTCCTTTAGCTTGAGTGTTAGGAATTATTATGAGTAGAATGAATGAAGGGGAGAGGAGTTAGTGTATTTGGTAGAAGAGTTTGGGTTCTATTATTGGGTTATTGGGCTAGAATACAACCCTAAAGCCCAAATGAAAATACCAAAATCCTAATCAACTCCAAACATATCGATGTTTATACTTAAACAAAAACGTCGTTTTGAATTCAATGAAAGTGGTCTCGAGTCCAGATTCGACTATTTACAAAAAGTCACATTTCAGACTTTAATTCAACTAACAATGCTATATTTAAATAAAACATTTAAATATATATAATCGTAAAATATGCGGGTTGTTACACATGCTTTCTGCTAATACTTTAGACAAAGTTAGGAATATGGTCTCTCAACTTTAGATGTGATGAAAGTGTTTGTTGTAACTTTTAACTTTGTGGTTATTTGAGTTGTAATTCATTACTGCAATAATAAAAATATCTTTTATTCTAATTTTGATTTTCGCTCATTTCTTTTTATTTAAATAGGAGCCACAACCATCTATGTTTCAACATTCTCAAAATTTACTTTCTCACGTTGACGCTATTGGAGATAGATTATTAACAAGGAATGGCGAGATCATGGTCCATGACGAATTCCTTTTCGAGCGTTTTGGTGGAAACAGTAAAGCCGTGAAGTGGCATAAAAGATATCTTATTCAAAAGACCATCGCCAGTGGTTACAAAGACCATATAGCCTATCTTGATGTCGATGTCAAGAAAAAGGATGAGATGATCACTTCACTTAAGAGACAAGTGTAGACCAATCCCACAACTGATTTTGACCAAAGGATGTCTGAATTTATTCAACAAATAAGTGATTTAGAGTTGAAGTTAAATGATAGCCAGGCGCAGTGTGCCTCTCTAGAATTCATCTTGGGAGACAAGGCTCCAAAGATTAAGCTTCCGGTTCTTCAAGCAACTCCTTCAGCTGCCAAGCCTACTAGGTCAAAACTTTTCGTAGCTCAAAACTTTTCCACTATGCTCAAACCTCCCCCTGGCTTAGACGACAATGTAGTGGGGAACGAGTGTAAAATTAGAAATAGCAAATTATTTTGATGAGCATCAGAAGATGAAGTATTCTCAGACTATCAATGATTACGCTGCTAAAAATCAGAAGCTAGAACGTGATAATTACTTGCTCAACAAGCAGGTCGCAGAGTTAGAAAGAGAGAATAAAACAGTCAGGGCTGCAAACAGAGCCTTTAATCGTGCCTTAAAGCCCAACATCGATGCAATTGATGATGAAAACCAAATAAGGAGAAAAGAAAAGAAGCTTAATAAAGTTCTCTGCGTAGCAATCAGTCATGTCGTAAATCCTTCAGTGGCGGAGACTCTAAATAAAGCAGCTCAAGATTTGTGATTTATTTATGTATTTGAGCCATGTAAATATATCTTGTACATAATTTTGTCGTCTGTAAATGAATTCATAGCTTATATAAATTATAGAAATTTTGTAAATATCACCTGATTTGTCATCCTTTTCTATAGTGTAACTTTTAATATGCCTTTGAATTTCTCATCCAGCGACTTCTGTACTTGTTGTATCTTTTTTCATTCTGATTTCCTTGAGAAACATTTAACAAACAATATTTTTAATTGTTAGCTTACAATTGACATATTTGTCTATGCATATTATTTGCCTAGATTAGAAAATTATCTTGCCAATTGTATGAAAAGTAATTTATTCAAAATGTTAAGATCTCATCTTTAACCGTGATGAGAAATGATCAAGGATTTAACTCCTTCCACTTGTTCGGAAGGCGTAACACTTGTTGGTAGTAGATTCCACCTTATAATAAGGTCATGAATGTTAAACTATAACTTTTATTAGATAAAGAACCTAGTTCAGGAGTCCATGTCTGAAATTTTGAAGTGGGAACTCTCTCACCCATTCCTTAATATTAATGGGATTTAAAAAGTTAGAAGCCCACAGTTCCCATTTGGAGGCTCTTAATTGCGATATTTTTTATAATATTCTTTAGCCCAAATACGGGTGATTGAGATGAATAAAAATCCAAGGATCTTGTACCCAGATTAGGGTTTAAACAACAACAGGTTTGATACCTAGGTTCAGGTAAAATAAGTTAGTGATTTATAATGATTCAAAACCCAGATTCGGGTGTTAGATGATGAAATCTTTATGTGAAAGACTCAAAACCCAGATTCGGGTATTAGATTTTGAAATTCATATATGAGAATCCTGAAGCCCAGATTCAGGCATTAATAGATGATGTGAAGAAGGTCTTGAAACCTAGATTCAGGTAATAGTAAGTGGAGTTCTATTCTGCTGAACTTTTTATGTCTTCTTTGACATGTATGAACCCTCCAGATTTTGAATATACATAGAAGTAATTTGATTGGCTGACCCTTGAGCTAGGACATCTCAGTCCATTATGGATTGAGCCTCTTCTCGAGCTTGGATGTCTTAGTCCAAAGTTTGATGGGCCTCTTACCGGGCCTGGACATCTTAGTCAATTATTGATTGAGCCTCTTCTTGGGCTTGGACGTCTTAGTCCATTATTGAATGAGCCTCACTTGGGCTTGGACGTCTTTGTCCTTTATTTGATGGGCCTCTTCTTGGGCTTGGACATCTTAGTCCATTATCTGGTGCTCTTAGCTAGCTTATCTTAGAGGTTGGAACCAAGGACTTACCCGACCTCCCTCTAAGAGGCGCCCTGCCCCGGCCCTTTTGTGGCGCGAACAGGGGCTTGTTCAGTGCTCTACCCTGGCCATCTTAGGCGCGGATAGAGGCTTACTCCGTTCTCCCTCTAGGAGATGCCTTACCCTGGTCATAGCGTGGCATGGATAAGGGCTTGTTTGGTGCTCTACCCTGGCCATCTTAACCGCGGATAGAGGCTTACTCCGTCCTCCCTCTAGGAGGCGCTCTGCCCTGGACATCTCAACACAGACAGAGGCTTTTCTACTATCTTAGGTAGACTACCATTTTAGGTAGTATCCAAATTAAAGGAGTATTTCACACCCAACCATGTAGACTTTCTCTTTTCATAAAGTTGGTATTTACTAATCTTTTCTCAAGTTCATTTTACAAATTTGCTAATCTTTCCTTGCCTAAAGAAATTGATGATCATCCCTTCCAGGGTTTTGCAATGGCTGGTTTCATGACCATTCATCATATGATAGTGGCATAAAAATCCTCCCAAGTTTCTTCCATGTTTTGCCTTTTTCTTTTGTGATGGCCAATAGTTAAGTTTATCCTTTGTAAGCAAGTGGACGTTTTCCATTGATGTTCTTAAGTTGCATTCTTTTGGAAGTCTAGACTTGTAACTTGACTCTTGAGGATAACTCCTTTGCTTTTTATTTTTCGGCTTTATCATTTCATGCTCTTCAATCATCTTTCTTTTTGCTACCCTTTGAATCTCTTGGGTTGGAAGTGCTCTTGTTACTGTTGGTTGCCATTTGTGTGCAAAGGCATTGTAATAATTCATTATCTTTTTCTCAAAGATTCTGCCCTTGGAATAATGTTGAATTGTTCTTCTCATTTGACTAAAGACATTGTCACTTCCATTTGTTTTCTTTCCAAGTGAAAAGATTGGAGTGGGGCCTACATGAAAAGGATTTAAACTCCATTTTTCAGGGTCATAAGATTCTGCTTTCTTTTTGTTTATAATCCTTAGGGCTTCGAGCCTTAGTCTTTTCTCTTCATCTTGATTGGAGCTTTTGATGTCTACTTGAGAGAATCTTGTCAAGTGTGGTTCAGAAGACCCTTGTTCAGACCGTTTAAATCTTCTAGCCATGTTCAAACCAAAGTGGATAACTTGATGTAAATTGATCCAAGGGGCGTTAGAGAATAGTAGTGTTAAGGGATTAATCAAGGTGGAGGTTCAACCCCTTCCTCTAGCGCCAAAAATGTTAACAAGATTTCTTGTCCACATCCAAAAGTTATTCCAAGAAGAGTGGATTGACTAGTTTGGATGAAGGATATGACACCCTTATGCATTTCCTTTAAGTTTAGACTTGCTCATTGTTGATTCTTGGGTTGAACCTTTTGACGTCGTCGAAAGGTTGAGTCTTTGATTTAGGTTACCTTTTGTTTTAGTTGAACTTGTATGAGGTCTCTTTACAAAACCTTTTCTTTTGGTAAAGTTGAAGTCCTTTAAGATGGTCCCTTTTAAGGTTAATTTTAATCCTATCGAAAGGTTGGGTTGATAGTCCTCTTTGGGTTTAGGTAAGTTATCAAATTCCTTGATGGATTTGTAAGAACTTTCGACCTTGTCGAAAGGTAAGATCACTTATATGAAGTAGATTATGTCCTCGTCGAAAGGTATGAGAATGGTCTCTTTTGGATTAAACCTTATAAGTCCATGTATCTTTATTTAAAGGATAAACTTTGACCTTGTCTAAAGGTTTGATTACTTTGGTTATAGCTTCCAAAGATATAGGTGTTGTTAAAGTGTACAATATTTCCAACCTTTTCGAAAGGTTTATTCCAATGATTTCGAGAGGTTTCAATGAATGTTGATCTGAATAAGTTGTCAACCCTGTCGAAGGGTTTAGATTGTAGAGTTGAAGGCTTCGAAAGGTTGCGGTGATAAATTATAGCTGAAGCGTTATCAACCTTGTCGACAAGAACCTTCCGATGGTGTTGAACCTGAAAATATGAGTAAAACCAACAAAGATTTAAGCAAATAGTGAAGTAGTTAATAGAGTCAAGGGCATCCCGTTGTATTCAAGAAAAAGCTTCATTTTATTAAATTTCCCCAAATCATACTCAATTAGGGTTACAATACTTTGATTAAGAAGATACAAGATTATAATGAGAGAAATCGGATCCCCAAAACTGGACCCCTTGGGTCTTATTAATAGAGGCAGACGACCCTCCTTTCGACTTCATGCTCTTGACTGGGTCGGAAGGTCTCCCTTTTATATACAGCTGTGAACATTTCGACTTTGTCTAAAGTTTTGCCTTTCATCTGCTATTAAGGACCTTTCAACTTTGTCGATAGGTTTGCTTTTATTTATGTCTTCATGAACCTTTCAATTTTGTCGAAGGGTTTGTCTCCTTTATACTATTTCGAACCTTTCGAAATTGTCGGAAGGTTGCTCTTCACTTGATTGTTGTGAACCCTTCAACCTTGTCGGAAGGTTGCTCTTCATCTGATTATTGTCGAGAGCTGTGCTTCCCTTGAATGTTGTCGAAAGGTTGTCTTTCATTCTTTGCTTACTTGTGAGTGCTGCTTTCTTAAAAAACCTTTCGACATTGTCGAAAGGTACTCTGGATGCGTTTCAATCGGTTTGAAAGGCTTGCTATGCTTTCGAAAAGGTCACTATGGAGTTGCTCACACTTGCTTTGACTCCTTCATCCTCTTCGAAAGGTAAGAACTTCTTGGATACTGAGAGATGGAACCTTTCGACTCCTTCGAAAGGTTTGGGACTGTTAAACATTGATGACTGCATCCCTTCGACTCCTTTGAAAGGTTTGGGTTGTAATTCTTTTCCCTTGTCTTTGTTGAAAGACCTTTCGACTTAGTCGAAAGGTTGATTTTTTATGTAACATTAGATCTAGAGAGCAATCTTTTCTTCCTTAACTCTGAAAACCTCTACCAAATCCGAGATATATAAGATTATGGTCGGATTTGGGTTGTAATCTTTGTATTTTGAAGAGAATCAAAAGGATAATAATAATAAAGTGGACGTAGGACTCAGATTTGCCGAACCGCTATAAAAATTTCTCATGATTCTTTGTTTATTTTATTAGATCTCTTTATTTAATTTCATTTTGAAGTTGTTGTGCCATTTTCCGACATAACATTTTTAGTGCTTTCTCTCAGAACAAGCTATATTTAAAGACTAGAAGGTTGGATCTGAAGTTTGTAAGAGATGAAGAGTCCTTTAGTTTATGCCAAAAGTTGGCAGAAATACCTTAGAGATTTATAGAAGAGAATAAAAATGAAGAAATTAAATAAAAACAAGAAAGAATGACATACATCAATTTATAGTGGTTCAGTAATCACTAGCCTACGTCCGCTTAAGCTTTGTTAATAATTCTGCAATGTTTTTGCAACTATGATCTTATGGATCGGTAGTCAATGGATCAATGATGATCCAAGAAATGACAAAAACCATACAGAAATTTAGAATGGGAAAAAAAGGATCCTAAAATAGTGCCTCTTATCTCCTATTTATATATAAAGATCAATGAATATGTCTCCACTATGTTCTCCACACGTTCTCCATGTACTAAAAAAGGTGCCTAAAAAGATCACAGCTAAATAAGTGAACTATAGGGATCGATACCGAACCGAGTCGTATGGATTAGTGGCAATCCATACTGATGGTTCTTTGAACTTCATTTGATTCTTTGATGTTGATTGATTGTTCACACCTCCCTTTGATTGTTAACTACCTTGAAATAAGCTTCGATTTGAATAGGATCTTCAATTTGATGATGAATTAAAGGCATTTAGTTAAGTCGCTATGAAGTTTTGGCTTTGTCCATTAAGGTTCGACTCATAGATTGTTGGCGATCTAAGCCTTATTGCACGTTTTGATTAACATATGCCTTAGCTTCAAGCAACTAAGGTAGTTAGTTGTTTTAGGAAACTTCTTTAGTTCGGTACAAAACCATGGGGTTTGGGTCGGTACCGATCCAAGAATTTGTCTTTGATGTTAGTAATTTGGCTTTAGCCTTCTGAAGCACCTTGGCATTCTTATAATTATATCCTTGAACTTTACTTGGGATCTAAACTCTCAAGTCATTGTTCTAGGTTTCTGGTTTACTATCTGACTGCTCAATCGTTCTGATTCGTCCAGATATGGCTTGGTCACAAAGTTAGATAACAATTGCCTCCTAAAGTATATCTTATGTCTATAAGATATACTTTGGTCTAAAATAAACCATCTATTGCAAATCTGATTCTAAATGGAAGCTTTCTATTCTTTGAAACATTTTTGCAAAGCATTATATCTTTCGTCGATCATTACATCGCTTTGAATAGTTTTAGATTTTCAACTCTTGGGTAGCATAGGACTAGAACCACATTGCTTGGGTTTGTTATTCTAGTCCTCGAAGTTCTTCGAAAACCTTTTATTTAAGTTGTTCAGGTAGGATTTTATTGCTAAGAACTTCGTTTGATTTTAAACAAACTCTTCGCCACCATTATTATTTACACATTCATTTCATCACATTTCCATTTGTTATTTTTATTATTCATATGTGTGTGTATTATTTTAAATTTTTATGGTTTGGTACTAATCCGAAAGCCTTGGATCTGTACTATATACTTAGGCAATTTCTTTTCCTATTTTCTTGGGTGGTGGTTCTTATAAGTGAACCTACTTTTGGGCTTTTCCCACTTGTTTCATTTCTTTTGCCTTGAAATTTTGGAGCTCTGGTCTATCGTTATCGAACTTTGAATCATGGCCATCACCTCATTATGCTGCCATCCATTATCTGAATCATGGCTACAACTTGTTGTCTCCAAGCTCCTTTTTCACGGCCTATCAATTGCTTCAATTTTGGCTTCAGATTCAAAAAACTATCGAATTCAATCAACATTGAGTTAATTTATGCAGGTGATGGAATGGTGTTGCCTGGCTCACCTGTGGTAGAATGTCAACCACAACCTGACCATGGCTCGAACTCTTTCTCTCCCTCCCTTTAGTTCAGTTACCGAACCGATACTTAGATGGATATTCGAAATTTTTAAAGGAAAACAAGGTTTTGCTTTGTGCTAGGAAAACCTAGTGTGGACTCGATGAAGACTTGGTAATTTTCATGGTTTAACTCGAGTCTTTACTGGAGCTTCAATTTGCAATGCCTTTCTTGATCAACTTTGTGTCATACTTAGGATTAACTCAAGTTTTCCAAGTAGCCATTAATTTCAAGAGGCCTTCTACCAGAGCTATTGCATGACCAAGTCAACTTAAGCATAGATGCATCCAAGAGGTGTCTTCAAGTTCAAATCCATCCATCTACGTGACTAGAGAGGAGATGGAAATGATGATGAAAGAGATGCCAGATGAGATAATGGCCCGACAAAAAAATGCTAGATTGATTTTACATAAGGATGGATCAATAAAGAATGGTTGGAGTAGTTGGAATTCAGAACCAAAGGCCAAAAAACAATGCAAAAGCATCTGGAGCTAGAGTGAAGCATACTGGAATAGTGTGCCCACCACAAAATAAGATTAGTGACGGCCTAAATCAGGTCGGTACCAACATGAGTTTCTAGAGGCACTATCAATGTGGATCTGGGATGAGCTGGAATGCAGAGAGCGGATGATGTTAGGTCGAAAGGAGTGAATCAGAATTCAAACACACAACCAGAAGAGTATGAGCTAGAATTTCCCTATATGAAACGGGCTATGGATCAAAGACCTCAATTAGATAATGATGATCAAATAGCTGAGATGATTAGGAGAATAGTGAGAGTTGGACCTCCAGACCAGAGGTTGGAAGACGAGAACATGAATATGTTCACCCCAAACATCTGATACACAAGGAATCCACTTTATTTTAAGCGACCATCGCTAGAATTGTACAATGGGAGGACAGATCCGACCATTCGTCCAGTGAGATACATCCGACATATAGAGGTGTTGGGTGCTTTTGAGGAAGTAATAGGATGTTATTTCTCAATGTACTTGACGGAGCTTGCTACTATATGGTTCAGGAAGTTAGAGAATGGGTCCATAAGAATGTGGGCTAGATTAGTAGATAGATTCTTAAGACAATTTAGAGTTCACATTTCCCAACCAAAGAATGTGATGAAGCTTTCGAGCAAGAAGCAGAGGGCCTGAGAGATCCTAAGGAGTTACTTGACTAGGTTTAATGCAGCAGCCGTTGCGGTTCATAAGCTGTATCCATCGATTGTACTGATAGCTGCGGTGTCTGGAGTTGCAAGTAAGACTAACTTTAAAATTGCTTTTGAAAGGTATCCAACAATAGATCTTACGGAGTTCTACCATGAAGCTGAGAGATACTCGTGTCTAGAGGACACTGAAGCTAAGAATGCTGAAGTTAATGTTGTGAATGATGGAGGATCGTGTAGAGCAGGATATAGTAAAGACAAAGGAAAGCGGTAGGCTAAAGATAATGTAACGACTCGCATTTTTGATAATTAAAAATATTAAATTACATAAGACCTTGGAATTTAATATTGGGAGAAATTAATTTATTATTTATAAATGGGAATTTTTTTTGAAATGTAATTTAATAGTGTTGATTGAATGAAATTGACAATTGTTAATGTGATTTCAATCAACTGTAATGGTAAAGCTAATTGGGAATGTAATTATAGAGCTTAAATTGGAAATAATTGTAAGTCAATAAGGAGGGCATTTTACCAGAAGGACAAACTTTGCAGTCCAATTAGTTTCTAGGACACACATTCAAAGAAATTACTTTCAAGGCCAAAGTCAGCAGAATAATTACTTTCAAGGACAAAGTCAGCAGTCCAATTACTTTCAAGGACATAATTTCATAGGTTTTTAGGCCTTAGAAACTAATTATTTTACGTTTTGTCCTTGAAAGTAATTATTTCATTCGTGTGTTCTAGAAACTAATTCCCCTTGCTAAAGAGGCCCTTGTGGCTAATTTCCACTTAATTAAATGTTGTATTAATGGTGAAATTATATGTATTAAATTGAGATTAGTTAATATAGAAAATGAAATCAGTTTGGGTAAGTAATTTATAACCCTTGGTTGTAAACAATGAATTAATAGATATGAGTTACTAAGCTATAACAATTGATTTATTAGCATCTCATCGATTAAATCAGTTTGGAATTAATTTGGAAATCAATGAAATTTAATGTAATTAAATGTTTCAGTTAATATGAGCTAAGATGATAACTGTAGAATATGTACGTAATAAAATGTAAACTAATGTTAATTATATTCATAAGGTAATAGTTGATTCAATAATAAGAGTGAGAATCAAAATAAAAGAATTTATTGGAATCTTTTAATTAAAAAGAGGGAAGACGTTAATTGTAAACATTTATTGAAATAAATTTAAATTGGATGATTTATTTCCAATTAATTCAGTTCATGCTTCAAAATTTAATGTTAGTTTACTGCATATATGGTTATACCTAAATATAAACTTATGTTTTAGTTCCAATTATATCATAAAAAAGGATTATTTAGGTCTGAAATCTCATACGGTATTAAATTAAATGTTAATAGAAGATGCTAAGGAGGGTAAAATAGATTTACACTTGACTATTTCCTTTTCAATTAGATTTGATTATATTTTAATTGCAACATAATTTACCTTTACATCTTCACTCTTCTAATTTACTCTTACATTCATTGCCTCCTTATATGGATTATTTTCGTACCTTTTATTTATGGATGTAAACTATAAGTGGCGATAAATATGTACATATATATATTATACACCTGTTTATATTACCTTATTTATGCTATCATATTTTTGAATGTATGTCAATGCATTCCTAGTAAAACATTCAATCGAAATGCTAACATGTTTGTTTAAATTCCCAATCTAATCACAAAGAGAGAGAGAGAAATGAAAAGTTCTTAATGCTGTATATTCTTTTAATTTATGACACAAATTTGTGTAGAGAATTTATTTTTATTTATTGTATGTTAATTAAATCTTTAATGGATGTCAATTTTGGTATGTCTGGGGTTAACAAAATTAATTAAGTGAACAATTGTTTTTGAAATTTGAATTCCAAAAGTTTATTTACAGTATAGAGTTGGTCCATTAGTTCCCTTTCTAATTAAAAATTGCCGCATTCTTTTCATTAGTTCCTCATTTGTTCCATTACTCCTTTCCATTTACATTGTATGAAGCTTTTCCATTTTGCAAACATGAACTACTTTTCATATTTTTAATTCTTTCTTTTACCTTTTTTTAATACCTACTACTTTTAAAAACGCTGTTCATATTTACTTTATTTCAATACCTAGTTTGTTCATATTTACTTTATTTTTTTCATTCATTTTCCAACTTCATTTCCTGAAACTCATTTCATTTATTTCTAATTAATAGCAACCTCTCTTTTCAAATCTCATTGGCCCTAAACCTAACTCTAACATTATAAATAAGATATGATGCAAATGAAACCCTAGCCTCCATTCTAATCTTCTTCTTTTTTTCCTTTTTCCTTTTCTTCTTCAAATCTTCTTATTCTCTCTCATTTTATTTTTTCCTTCCTCTTCAAATATTCTTCTTCTTGAAATCTTCTTCTATTTCAAACTTTCTTCTTTCTTTTCAAATCCTGATCTTCTCTTTCATTTTCAGTTCTTCTTATTTTAATCCTTTTCTTTTTTTCAATTCTTCTTTTTCAAATCTTCTTATTTTTTTCAAACCTTCTAAAAATACATACATATATATATATATATATTAATATAATAAGGAGGAAAATTAAAGTAAATTAAACCAAAAGCAAAATTAAGGAACAAAGCTGGCAATCAAGAAGGAGACTAAGGAAACATAGAGAGGAGCTATTGATTAGAAGTCTATTATTTTCAGATTTATATAAAGGTGAGTGATTTAACCCACTCACGAATACTAAATCATCTTGTGTTAGTTAAATTAAATTTATGATGTGATTAGAAATTTATTGATTGTTGTTTGGTATTTTACATTTTTTTCATTTAAATTTAATTTGAATTTATATTGAATTCAATTGCCATTTAAATTTATATTGAATATTTAAATTGTTAGTTAAATACCTGATAATGATAACCAGTTAATCATTGTGATTTATTGGTTGATTTGAATGATGATTGTGATGGTGCTTAATTGTTGACATTTTGGATGGTTTGATGTCATGTTTATTTTATATGTTGTTATCACACTGCAAGTTCCCTTAGTTATTATTAGGAAAATCACTATGGGTTAAAATGATACATACCCGAACGATCTTATAGATTAGGAAAAAATTGTTATGGATTGAAATGATAAACTCGAGCGATATTATAGATTTGGAAAATTGTGATCCAAGATACGACTCGAAATGATATATATTCAAAATTTTAAATTTATTGCGGGTTGAAATGATATATATCCGTATCACTTGACCATAGGGTAGAAAATTATATACGAACACCAGATTGGTTAAATTAAATGATTTTAAATCCTTATATTTTGAATCTAGTTAAATGATATTATTTTAAATGAAATAAAATTGGATTTATATGAACTGAATTATTTTCAAAATCCAAGCTTTTAAAATGTTGAAATCGAAATTGGTTTAAATAAATTGATAAATGAATTTAAATTGAAATCTTAAAATTGAATATTAAATATAATTGAAATTTATCAAAATTGAGTTATTTTAAACGTTTGAATATTTAAACTTTGAAACCTATTTAATTTGAAGTGGTTTAAATTTGTAGTTCAAACATAGATTTGAAATCGATATAAATTGAAATGGTTTTTAATGAGAATTTGAATTGAAACCTTTATCCTTTTTAAATTGAAATCGTTGAACTGAGATTGATTTAAATTGAATTTTTGGAACTAAAGTTGATTTGAATTGATTTGTGAAATTGGAAGAAACAACTCTAATTTGAAACTATTTTCGATATGAACTCTTTTTATATACAAACTCTTTTAACATATAAACTATTTTTCTCATATAAACCATTTTAATATATTAATAATTTTTAACACTCTAACTATTTTTAATATATAACCTATTTTAATATATAAACTATTTTTAATATATAAACTATTTTAATCTATAACCTATTTTTAATATATAAACTATTTTAATATATATATATATATATATTATTTCAAATTTATAAACAACTTTTAATATATATATATATATATTAATGTATAAACTATTTTTAATGTATAACTATTCCAATATATAAACTATTTTGTGGTTATGATTTTGAAAACGAATATGATTTAAAGTGAATAATGATTTCGAAAGTGAATATTATTTTGAAATGATTATGATTGGAAGTGAATATGATATTTTGATATGGAGTATGAACTATTTGAAATGTAAAAGAACCATTCAGTGTGTAAAATATAATGATTTGTTGTTGAAGTGACCGGAGTCGGATATTGTCATACTCTCTGCCAATTTCGAAACCACTTTAACAACTGTGCAGGTGGTTGAGAATCCAGAACGAAGTAGGATAGTTTGGCGAACGCTAATGGTATGAGGTAAGAACGGAGCCCTGACCTTCGGGTCAGCTTGAGATGACTAAAACAGGAGCAATTGACGGGCCAAGTGAGGTCGCTCCTCCGATCGGACACACTTCTTCGATACCATATTCGTTAATTTGTGATTGATTTGGTGGCCACCTTCGATTTGATTATGGGAGTGTTATTTTGAGGTGGGCGGTAGCTGCGGCTATGCGTTACCACCAGCCCGAAAGTGTAAACGGTAGAATCCTACCCTTGCATTGCCTCGTTGTGCCTTATCATCTGCCTTATCGAGCCCACTATGATTTTGGTTTGTGTTGTACCTATGGAGTGCTCTCTGATAGTCCACCAGTTTATGGTGGAGTTTACAGTATTGTTTAGACTACAACGTTATATAAAATGTGTTAAAGGAGATGTGGGTAACGCCTTAACGCTATTTTAATACTTTACTTTACTGTAGACATATTATAATAGCATATTGTATTATATGTGTAGATAGTTTAATGGATCCTTAGGAGATGGAATCCCGAACATCTCTTAAGTTATTGCACGCACGTTAGACACTGGATAGGAGATGTAAAATCTAGTAAACATCTTTGAAGCCGTTACACTCATATTTACTTATTTTGATTTAACTTACACAAGATCTTTTAATTCTGACTCGAGTATTTTGTCTTTTCATTATGCTCGGGTCAGCCTGAGCTTTTCAGTGTTGAAGACATTATTCTGGAGGACGAAGATGGAGTTTAGTATTATATTATTATTTTATCCCACTGTATCATGTTGTTCTGCTGCATTATTTATTTATTCCTATTGTATGTATAACTCTGATTTGTATTGTAAAGTGTAATCAAATGTTATTTGTCAAACAGCTTCATGAACTGTTTATTTGATTATTATATTTTGTCATTCCGCTATAAGATTCTGTGTTTTGTTTTTCTTTCTTCTCTCTTATTTTCTTATTTACCCCATTAACAATCCACCCTTTTGAATGGTTTGAGTTGACATGTGTGGTTTATTGTCAATTTAAACCGTCCAAAAAGGTGGGTCATTGCAGATAACTTCGAAGGACCGAAGCAGCAAAGGAGAGAACTAAAATTCTCTTCCTACACTAGGTTAACTAAAACCCTGAAGAGGTGTACATAGATACTCGGGAGTAGATCCCCTACTGGAAGCTAGCTAAGAGGGAACCCATGGATTAAGAGAAAAGATCCAGAATATTTTGCATTTTCCATGAGATGGATGGATAGAAAACAAACAAGTGCAGACACCTTTATGATTTGATAAAAGAGCATCTTTGTAAACTGAATACATTAGTATGCGATGGACTAAATCGCAATGGTGCGGCAGGAGCAGAAATCATCCACAACGAAAGCATCTAGATACGACCGTGAAGCTAGGTCAAGAATGATAATCCCTTGATTGGGACGGACAGAAGTCATATTCGATTCCTTAGTTTTGATTTTTTTTTTTGAATAAATAAGACAACTATAACCTGTGGCTGCTTATACATGTACAAGACCTCGATTGGTTTTTATGCATGCTTTGAATTGGATGCCTAGGATGGATGCTTGGGATATTTGTTTGTTGCTTCTATTTGGATTTTACAAATGAATATTTAATTTGAAAACCACTGGAACATGATGACTGATATTGATTGAATAAGGTAGCTTTGTCCGAAGAGACAGGGCGATGAGCTTAAGGTACAAGTCCCCTCGCCGCTTCAAAGAGTGAGTGGATGGGTTAATTAGGAAAGGAAGTCATGGAGAGTGAGTGAATGGCATTGCTTGGATGTTGGGTCCCCTTGTCAGAGAGCAAGCCGGTTGGCCTCAATATGGGTCCAGAGGACTCAAACTCTAAATTGGATGTTGAACGAACCGGAGAGATCGAACCCTAGTTTGGATGTTGAACGATTTGGAGAGATCAGACCCTAGATTAGACATTGACCGTGCAATCCAGAGATATATAGAATTGACTTTATAATTTGAATGCCTTATGATTTGATAATGATAACTTATCGACTAAGGATTGTCACTGCCTCGATTCGGTTGGGCATACTTATGAAGGGTTGCTAGGTTACACCAGATGACTTACAAGTAACATTCCAAATGGTGGCAATGCACCCCTATAATTAATCTAAGATAAATAAATCTCAGGAGAACACGGGACGACATTAAAATAATAAAACTTAACCCAAGCGAACACTGGCTAGCTCTGTAAATGATATGTGAAAACTTAACCCCGGGCGAACATGGGATGGCTTAGACAATGACATATCGGATGTAATAACTCTTGTTGATCATGGAGTGATTATGATTTACGACTAACACCTAAGAATGGACTAGAGTCCTTTGCTATAATGGTCTAGAATGACTTTTGATTTACGGGTGAATCTGAAGGAATCAGATGATTCACCATGACTTGGATCGATGGATAACCAGAGAGTCCAACTACTAATGGTTGATTATTTTTGAAATTTTTTCTTTAGAAAAGCACACCTTACATTCATAAGTAATACTTTGGGAGGCAAGTATTATGGCCAAATCTTCCACAGTCTTAGAATAGACTCAAAATCATGAAATGGACTACAAACTAATAAAGGAATGAGTAAAGGAGCTTGGAAGATGTCAAGATTGAAGAAATCAAAGATTTGGCCAAGTTCCATAAATGCAAATCTGGTTGGTACCAACATGATTCACGCTAACATGATTAGAAGTATCTAGAATGATGATACAAAGAAATGCAAGAAGTTTGACAAACCTTTGAATAAGAAAATAATGTCAGTACCGACATGATTTGGTTGGTAATGACATGATTTGAAGACTTGGAATGGCAAGAGATGGATGAAAAAAGCTTAAATATGAAGAGAAAATCGTCTTTGCATGCATATATTCATATTGGCACCGACCTAATTCAGGTTGGTACCGATCTGATTTTCTTCCTAATATTTGTGCGGCATGACCTATTCTATCTACTAGATATTTGGATCTTGAAGTTGTGATGTTTTCAAACCTAGATGGTGAGATCTTTGCTGATTTTTCCTATAAATATGTAGCTACTTGCAACTAGAAAAGGGATTGAAACTTTAGATCTACAAAGCAATTTTTTCTACCTTAACTCTAAAAACCTTTACGAAATCTGAGTTCCATTGGATTGTGGTCGGATTTGTGTTGTAATATTTGTATTCTGGAGAGAATCAAAAGGATGATAAGATCAAAGTCAACGTAGGCCTTAGATTTGTGGAACCACTATAAAAATTTCTCATGTTTATTTTGTTAGTTCTCTTTATTTAATTCTCTTCGGAGGTGTTATACCATTTTCTGGCACAATAATTAATATAAAACAGATATACTCATGGAAAGTCAAATGGGGATTATACTCACTTTAATTAACACATACATGTTATCCAATATCGGTTACTTAAGTCATTCGTCACTAAAAATATAATATAATATATCTATATATTTATTTAAATCATGCATCACTTAAACTCAAAATTTAATTCAAATTCTTTTTTTCCTCCTTAAAAATAATTCAAATTTCATTTATTAAATATTTGCAACCCAAAATCCATCAAATACTAAACTTTTAGCCAAATAGTGAGATGAAGTAATCAAGTAATAAGAAGGATTATAGTGTGGTGTTTATTACTCTTGATATTTACTGGTAATGGATATAAAATAAAAACAAGTTAACTCACTAAAAATGAGGGTTGTGATCACTGTAAATGAACGTAGAAGATTATACTCACCTCGTTGTTCTTGCTTTTAGCAACCAGTCGTTAGCCCTATGCCTTACTACCGTCAACAGCCAAATACACCAGGCGTCATCCCGGTCTTCCATGTCAACGTCACTCAAGTCACATGCAAAGCTATGTTGTTGTTCGTCCTTTGGCGTCGACAAGCCAAGCACCGTTACCATCTTCTGATGGCCTGCCTCTATTAATAGCCGCATCAAATGTTGTGCAACACCCATGATAGCTCATGCCACGCACATCAGTAGTTGTCGTCGACGTTCGCGCATAGGTCATCGCCTTCGCTTTCTCTCGTCATAGTAATTATTGATTATCCGTGCGCATTATATATTATTTTTTTCTTTTTTCTTTTGCCTAATTTGTGAATTGGGGATTTTGGTATGATAGAGTGGGTATCGGTTGAGGAGAAGAGAAAAGTGAAAGAATGGGAAGACAAGGGTTAAGAAGCTTCGGGTTTAAGGTATATAGAATAAGTTAAATTTTAATGATGAAAATGATAAGGATTAAAAGTGTGGTCAGATAGAAAATTTCCAATTTATTTTATTTTTCTTTTAAATTATTTCTAACCCTTAACCACTTTATTATCCGACCGCTATTTGATACCCGATTAGTATTCTGCTCGAGGCATTTTCATCCAAATTTTATTTTATATTTATAACAATTTTTATTTTATTAATTTCCAATAATTATGAAATAATTATTTTATTTTCAAAATAAATTTAAAATTTTCATAGATATCATTTATTTTCTAGAAGTAATTTTCTAAACAACTTTTGGAAGAGTGGTTCAAATTTCAAATTTAAATTTTTAGATCAATATTACCCAAAAATTCAATTTATTGAATTAAATTCTGTGACATCACGGAATTTCAAGCAATATCAATTTAATAATCTATATTAAATATTAAATTGATTTGATATATCTTTGTTAATAAGATATGAATTGACTTGATAATTTTCTTTTAAATGGATATTTAACTGATAAATTATCTTTTAAAGCTAATAAATTGTTTTCTATTAATTTTCATAAATCTGTATATAGTGTAAATAGTTAAGATTTGTTTTAAATTTTAATAAATAAGAATATGTTTTCAAACTCAAATCTTTTTGGTAATTTGGAAATTTGATTTAATTCAATATTTAAATAAATAATCATATGGCTTGAATATACTTAAGATTTAAGTTAAAATTGTTTAAATGATTTTAGCTTAGATTTAAATTAAATAAAAGGTTTGTTGTTCTTTTTAAAGTATAGCTTGATAAAATTAGTAATTAAGTGATGAATTCTTTTATAAATTATTTTAAATTAATAATGAGCTTTATTTATAATATAATGTCTATATAAGTAGATTTTTATTATAAATGAAAATTGTTATATATATTTTGAAAAGGAATCATGGTTTTAAAATTTATGTAAATCTCTAAAATAAATATAATAATTATAGAAAATAAAATATACCTTATAAATATTTAAGGTAAGTATAAAATAGAATGTAATGGGTAATTATATATTGATAGTTTATCTTTTAAAATATAAATACCTTCATGTTAGAAATTAGAAATAAATACACTTATGTAGAGATAGAAACAAATATGCAAACTAATATAATACCATAACCATAACCTTATCAATTACAAAGTAAAGCTTAAGTAAAATATTATGTACACTTTAGCAAATACATTTGCAGGCAAGAAAACATCTCTATGCATACGAATGAAGATAGGGTAAGTATGCTAAGTTTAAATTAAATAATAAACATATGTTTGTAGGTTGTACATACAAGCATAGAATATGGGCTGTTATAGACTTTAATAAGAGCAAGACATTGAATGCCATCACTGCAAGTACACGAAATGCTTCATTTCAGTTTCCTTTTAGAAAAATCCCTGAATTTTTGGGTACTTGGACAATAAACAAGTGAGCTTGTTTTATTTATCAATTGCCTCATTCCATTTCGTATACAAAAGCCAAGCACCCAGTTTCTAAAAGTCTTAAAACAAATACAACCAAGTAAAAGAAAGAATAAAAGAAGTATACAAACCTGGAAATCAACTAGGAGTCAAACATTTCAGTTTCAAGTTTAAGCATGTTCAAGTTTTCTGGAATCAACAACAAGAGTATGCAAGTTTTCAAAATCCCAGTTTTCAAGTATTCCTGTTTTCAAATAAAAAGAGCAAGCTTTCTGTTTTAAATGACAGGTGAGTAAACTTTTAAAACTAAAACTTAAATACTCTGATAATTTCTATGATTATGTTTGGCTATATGTAGGTGTATATGCAATGCTTTGTGAACTTATGTATGTGTGTGCATATCTGATGCTACTAAAAACATCTCTGATCTTAGATAAGCCTCTGACTTTAAAACTGTTAATATGAGATATCTTTTTGTTTGATATATATATGACTTATTTTTGAAGTAAACATGTGATGTATGCTTGTATATATGCTTGGATGATGGGTTTTAAGCCTCTGAAAACTGTGAGTATGTTAGCTAAGGCTTGTGACCACCTCTGTTTAGTGTTCCAGGAATTTAAAACTGAGTTCATCTTCAAATTCTTCTTTCCTAAATCTCCTTTAGGTCTAAGTATTTAAACAAAATTTGTTGTTTTAAACTAAACTAAGCTTTAAAAATAGTTGCAAGAATTTTAGATAGAAAACATTGTCTGGAAACAATGAAACACAAAGAAAACTTGAAATAAGTTAAAAATCAAACGTTAAATTTTGTTGATATAATTACATATCTGAATTGTATCTAAAAGATAGGATTTTTAGAATCAAATTCACAATTTTTAATGAAGGATTGAATCTGATATTGGGTAGTGTCTGGAATTTGTGTTTTCAAGTTTCTCTGGTGATCCAGTTGATCTGGGAGTTCGTGGTGGTTACTGGAGATGCCTAGGAGGTCGGAGTGTCGGAGAAAAATGCGGTAGTGGTGGCCAGGTGGTCGTGGTGATGGCGGCGAGCCTGGGAAGTTGGTTGACCTAGTTTTTGAAGGGAGGAGAAACTCGTACACCCCAGACTCGTACGTGCATCGAGTGTTACCGAGTTTCAGGTGGTGACAGTTTGGTCGAAGACGAGGTCATAGCCGTAATTTCGAGTCCTCCGGTGGCCATGGCGACGAGATAGGGGCGATGACAGGTTTTGGGTAGATGGCTGTCTCGAATTCCAGGTTTGGGTAAGTTACTGGATTTCGATTTTGAGCTTCTGGGTGATATTGGATGATCGTGATCGGTTGAGGTGATGGTGGGTGATGGAATGAGGTGCTGGTAGGTGACCGGTGTTTGCCGGAGCCACGGTGCACGTGCACCGTGCAGTTTTGAAATGCTGAGGATTTGAGTTGAGCGGGAGGGAAGTCTCGAGTTTTCTCAAGTAATTTAGGGTTTTGCCTCGAAGCGGTATGATGTTCGACTCGAAGTCTTTTTGGGGTAGGCTCGGGTTTTATTGTTGTTGCCAGTTTTAAAAGCCTGTAAGGTTTTAAATGATTAAAAATTTAAAGATAGGGTTTAAATATAAGTTAAACCCAGAATTTAAGACAGGATTCAAATTTAGTTTTGTCTCCTAGTTTTAAAGAAATAAGTTTTATAAAAATAAAATGTTTTAACAACCTTTAAATGTTTAAAGTAGATTTTAAATTGTGACTTAAATCTTGCTAAGTTAAATTTGTACTTATTTTGAATCTAAATTTGAAAGGGAATGTAAAAGTAAATTTAAAAGTAAAATGTTTCAAATGTAATTGTAAATAAGAATTTGATCATTAATAAGAAATGTTATCCTTAAATTAATGAAAATTAAGGATTTGAAATTATTAAGTAAGTGAATAATTAACTAGTTTAATTAATTAATGATTGAATTAATTAATTTAATAATTAAAAGTTAAATTAGTTAATTTAGGTTTAAGATAATTAATTTAGGATTAATAAATGGATAATTAAGAATCATTTAATTAAATAAGAGTTGAATTTTAATTTATGATTATTAATTAATGAAGTAAGGGTTAATTAAGTTATATGAATACTTAATTAATTAAATAATTAAGGATTTATTTATGAGTTAGTAAAGATAAAATTTAATTGTAAGTAATAATAAATCTTAATTAATTACTTTAGAAAAGTAATTTAAGAGGTGTAAATAATTAATGGAAGTTATTAACTAGGATGATTAAATAATGAATGAATATGATTAATCTTGATAATTAATTAAGTTTATTAATTTAAGATAATCAGTTGTGAATTATTTAAGTATAAATTACTTACGGAAGTAATTAAGAAATTTATTTCACATTGTAATTAATGAAGTCTAATATGAATTGTTTAAGTTAATTAATTTAGTTTAATTAATTTAAATAACCTTTGATGATGTGATAAGTATAATTACTTAAGGAAGTAATTAATTGTGGATGATATAAAAATGGAAGTAATTTGGGTATAATTACTTTGTATAATTAATCAAGGGATTAATTAGAGATATTTAATTATGGAGTAATTAAATTATTTAATGAAGTAATTAAAGGTAGTTAATTACTGAATGGGGTTAATCAAGGTGATTAACAGTTTGGTTTAAATTGAAGATAAATTACTTAAGGTAATTAGAGATCATTAATTATTATAATTAATGATGTAAATTTGAATGGATTTATTTGGAAATAATTAATAAAGGAAGGAATTCATTAATGTTATTAATTAGGAAGTAATGTAATTAATTAATTTTAGTAATTTAAAGGTTACTTCTTATATTTGGTATAAGATAATTAAATTAAAAATAATTAAAGGATAATTACATAAATGTAATTAAAGGAAAATAAATCAAGAATGATTAATTAGGATGGAAAGTAGGAAATGATTAATTAATTAACTTGTAATTAATTAATGGTTATGTAAGCAAGATTAATATTGATGGGGAAATTAATTTAATTTACTTTAAATTAATTAGAGATTTGTAATTAATTTAATTCATTTTAAATTAATTATAAATGAGGTGATTATTAATCTTTGTTTATATATGATGGATGATATTGATTTCCATGATTGATTGTGATCTCAGATATATACCTATTGTGTTATGGATGTTTGGTTCAGTATGATGATATTGATTATCTGTTTGAGTAGATAATATGGATTAGCTGTTTATGATGATGATGTTATTATCCATTGTGATACTGTTATTTATCTATCTGTGTGTATATAGATAATTGAATTAAATTGTTTTAACTTTAAAACAACTTGGCCTTAAAAGACACGGTTTGGATTTCGATGAGACCGGGATCGGGTTTCCGTATACCGGGATTCTAGGTCTGGAGACCCGAATACCACATCGATCCAAAATAACGTTAGGTCGTGATATTCAAATGGAGCAAGTGAAGACTCGAGGTATAAGAACTATACGTCAGTATAACTCTGTGGGTGATTCCGTAATGAGTTGACGAAGATAGTACTTATAGATTCGAGATGGTGATTCAGAATGCAAGGGTTATTGTCGTTAACTCTGAGGGTGATTCCAATACGAGTGTAACGAGATAATGCCTTCGGTTTCGTTCGAACCCGGAACGAACTTGTATGGATTGAATGCTTTCAGAACATCGTCAGGTGGACGATGAGCATTCTAAGAGATGTGTTCTCTAAAGGTAATCGTAGCCTCAAGCCTCATCAACCGGGAATGGCTAAAACAGGGGAGGTGCAGCAAGGTTAGTGGGTAGCACCCAAGTAGGACGAGATTACCCCTGTCTAGATGTCCCTTATTATTCGGCTTTGTGTGCGGTTGATCATGACAACCGTGGGGTATCTTGTGCGGGAATTATCCAGTAAGGGATGTTCCGACCTTGTGTTGCAGGGAACTTAGGATGGGTTCTCGGTACGGTGATCTAGGCCACGTACTGTGACGGGCGGTACCCCAGTAGCCCTGCCATTGTATGGAATCCAAAATCCAATAAGTGCCATCGGATTTGATTGTATACCTAGTATGATGGAATTTAATGAATGTAACAATTTCGGCTATTTGCTATTTACTTGAAAACCCTAGACCTATTATAATATCACTGAATTTCCTATTAAACTGTTTTGGTTAGCGTAAGGTAAAAACATTTCCATGTTTATGTGTGGGATGTCTTACGTGATACCTTTTGTTTTCCAAGGTTTTTAAAAGTTAACCAACTTTAACCGTTTACTCATACCAGACCCATGTCTGACCCGAAGTTTATTTCTGTTTTCCATAAACTCTCGGGTACCCAAATTTTTACGGGTAGCCAAGGGATTCAGGTTAGCTTTGACGAACTGTGGAGGAGCAATGGAGCAGGAGACTTCAGCGTATAGATATATATTGGTTCCGCTGTGTCAGTATCTATGTGTTTATTCTGTATTTCCGCTGTGTTGTATCTCTGTGATGTGTGAGTTGTATTAACTAGACAGGTGTTTATAACTGTCTAGTATGTGTTGTATTATCTGGATAACTCTGATGTATATGATATTATGTAATCTATTATGTGATATATTATATTTTATTCGTTCCGCTGTTGAGATTCTGTGGTTGTTTCTTCTTCTTCTTTATCTTTTCTATTTCTCACCCCTTTCTTTCTTATCGATGATGCGATTTTCCGGGTGTGGAATTTCGGGTCGTCACAGGTGGTATCAGAGCATTAGGTTGAGTGAATACCTAGGCTCTGGAGTGGTGTCTATCCTGAGAGAGCGTACTTGTAATTTTTATCTATATATATATATTTATCTATTTCTACCTGTCTGTTGGATTACTTGTTCGGGTTTTCCAATATAAGTTATAAAGGTAGATAGTGTAGTGGTGTGTGAAACACGACTACCAATGGTTGGAAGTGTATTTGTCGAGACTGTAAACCTAATACCGTCTCGAGTGAGCTTTGTTGATGTAAAGTTTTCATGGATCTCTGAAGGAAACCTGTAAAGGTTCGGAGTCCATCTTTGAGTAGAGATTGGATCTGTCGGTTGGACAGAAGCTAGAGATAATATCTTGATATCTCAGGGATTGGTAGCTGTGTGATGAGACGCAGTGACTATGGATGTTTCCGAAGATGTTTCTTTGGAATAAGTTTTAAAGAAGTGTGTCTGCTTCGGTGATGTGGCTGAGTGCAACAGAGTGTTTCTGTTTAGTTTGAGGTTTGAGTTCTCGAAGAGCTTTGGATTTGGAATTCCTTGGCATTGGTGTCAGCAGTGTAGCTCGGAGTGTTCTGTGTGTTGGCAAGGAAGCTTTCTAGCTTAGCAGTGGAGTTCGGAAGCAGCAGAGTGGTTCCGTTCCTTCGATGGGTTGGCTAGATAAGTGTAAGCTGTTCTGTTTGGTAAAGAGAGAGCAGTTTTCTTTGGATATTAGATTAGGTTGATCGCAAAAGTGACTTGCGATAGTCTGAGTGTTCTTTTGGTTTGTCAGAGATTTTTTCTGGATGACTTCAGAAAGTCAGAATTTTGTTAGCATCTGGAGTTTGAGATGGTATCGACTTGATTTCAGGAGTGGTACCGATGGTTCAGCTTAGTAGTAGGATGTTTTTGGAGAAAGTTTAGTGAAGCAGCTCGGGTTTTGGAGGAACTTTTGAGTTTTCTCTTTATGGATCTATTGAACCATATTTTCGGAATGGTTGAGAAGCTTACCAGTTGTGGCTACTGACCGACGGTTGCAAAGCCTAGGTCCGTCACAGTTGGTATCAGTGGAAGTTTGTGCTTGTGTTCGTCATCAGCATTTTCATCTGCTCAGATCAGAGTTGTGCAGCGGAAGCAGTTTGGAGAGCATCTATTTTATCTCTTTCGGATAAGAGAAGTGAGATCCGTCTTTTGATTATGGAATAGAATGGAGTTCTGAGTTTTGGTTGATCTTGGAAAGATCATTTTGTTGGATTGTTTGGTTCGGGTTGTTTCGAGAGGTATCAGCGAAAGATAAGCTGATCAGTAAGGATATAGGAGACCCAGGATCGTCCGAAGGAATTTGGATTTCGGAATCGGAGATTTGATTTTGGATAAGTGTTTGATCTTCAGGAGTGAATTGTCAGTTTGGATAACTGAGATTCGTTGGTTTCACGTGTCTCTGAGGGAGTACGTGTATGAGTTATCTCTGGTTGTAGAACCAGCTGTTCAGGGAGTTTTGGATGTTGAGTCAGACTTGTTTATAGTCTGATATCCTATCTTGTTCGTAGATCTAGATGTGTGTAGCTTTGTAGTATTGATTGTTTGGATTCTATAGAGCGAGTAACCCGGTATTTATACTCGGGGAAACTCGAGGAAATTCTATCCAGTATTTTGTCTGGATAGTTAGATCTGTTTGATTGGATGATTGATTGCTATGGTTGTTAGTATATATTGATGATATGCTTGTGTTTTTAAAATTTAATCATTAATAAAATTATTAAATTACCTTTGTTTTAAATTTCGGGGACGAAATTCTTTTAAGAGGGGAGGAATGTGACATCCCGGAATTTCAAGCAATATCAATTTAATAATCTATATTAAATATTAAATTGATTTGATATATCTTTGTTAATAAGATATGAATTGACTTGATAATTTTCTTTTAAATGGATATTTAACTGATAAATTATCTTTTAAAGCTAATAAATTGTTTTCTATTAATTTTCATAAATCTGTATATAGTGTAAATAGTTAAGATTTGTTTTAAATTTTAATAAATAAGAATATGTTTTCAAACTCAAATCTTTTTGGTAATTTGGAAATTTGATTTAATTCAATATTTAAATAAATAATCATATGGCTTGAATATACTTAAGATTTAAGTTAAAATTGTTTAAATGATTTTAGCTTAGATTTAAATTAAATAAAAGGTTTGTTGTTCTTTTTAAAGTATAGCTTGATAAAATTAGTAATTAAGTGATGAATTCTTTTATAAATTATTTTAAATTGATAATGAGCTTTATTTATAATATAATGTCTATATAAGTAGATTTTTATTATAAATGAAAATTGTTATATATATTTTGAAAAGGAATTATGGTTTTAAAATTTATGTAAATCTCTAAAATAAATATAATAATTATAGAAAATAAAATATACCTTATAAATATTTAAGGTAAGTATAAAATAGAATGTAATGGGTAATTATATATTGATAGTTTATCTTTTAAAATATAAATACCTTCATGTTAGAAATTAGAAATAAATACACTTATGTAGAGATAGAAACAAATATGCAAACTAATATAATACCATAACCATAACCTTATCAATTACAAAGTAAAGCTTAAGTAAAATATTATGTACACTTTAGCAAATACATTTGCAGGCAAGAAAACATCTCTATGCATACGAATGAAGATAGGGTAAGTATGCTAAGTTTAAATTAAATAATAAACATATATTTGTAGGTTGTACATACAAGCATAGAATATGGGCTGTTGTAGACTTTAATAAGAGCAAGACATTGAATGCCATCACTGCAAGTACACGAAATGCTTCATTTCAGTTTCCTTTTAGAAAAATCCCTGAATTTTTGGGTACTTGGACAATAAACAAGTGAGCTTGTTTTATTTATCAATTGCCTCATTCCATTTCGTATACAAAAGCCAAGCACCCAGTTTCTAAAAGTCTTAAAACAAATACAACCAAGTAAAAGAAAGAATAAAAGAAGTATACAAACCTGGAAATCAACTAGGAGTCAAACATTTCAGTTTCAAGTTTAAGCATGTTCAAGTTTTCTGGAATCAACAACAAGAGTATGCAAGTTTTCAAAATCCCAGTTTTCAAGTATTCCTGTTTTCAAATAAAAAGAGCAAGCTTTCTGTTTTAAATGACAGGTGAGTAAACTTTTAAAACTAAAACTTAAATACTCTGATAATTTCTATGATTATGTTTGGCTATATGTAGGTGTATATGCAATGCTTTGTGAACTTATGTATGTGTGTGCATATCTGATGCTACTAAAAACATCTCTGATCTTAGATAAGCCTCTGACTTTAAAACTGTTAATATGAGATATCTTTTTGTTTGATATATATATGACTTATTTTTGAAGTAAACATGTGATGTATGCTTGTATATATGCTTGGATGATGGGTTTTAAGCCTCTGAAAACTGTGAGTATGTTAGCTAAGGCTTGTGACCACCTCTGTTTAGTGTTCCAGGAATTTAAAACTGAGTTCATCTTCAAATTCTTCTTTCCTAAATCTCCTTTAGGTCTAAGTATTTAAACAAAATTTGTTGTTTTAAACTAAACTAAGCTTTAAAAATAGTTGCAAGAATTTTAGATAGAAAACATTGTCTGGAAACAATGAAACACAAAGAAAACTTGAAATAAGTTAAAAATCAAACGTTAAATTTTGTTGATATAATTACATATCTGAATTGTATCTAAAAGATAGGATTTTTAGAATCAAATTCACAATTTTTAATGAAGGATTGAATGTGATATTGGGTAGTGTCTGGAATTTGTGTTTTCAAGTTTCTCTGGTGATCCAGTTGATCTGGGAGTTCGTGGTGGTTACTGGAGATGCCTAGGAGGTCGGAGTGTCGGAGAAAAATGCGGTAGTGGTGGCCAGGTGGTCGTGGTGATGGCGGCGAGCCTGGGAAGTTGGTTGACCTAGTTTTTGAAGGGAGGAGAAACTCGTACACCCCAGACTCGTACGTGCATCGAGTGTTACCGAGTTTCAGGTGGTGACAGTTTGGTCGAAGACGAGGTCGTAGCCGGAATTTCGAGTCCTCCGGTGGCCATGGCGACGAGATAGGGGCGATGACAGGTTTTGGGTAGATGGCTGTCTCGAATTCCAGGTTTGGGTAAGTTACTGGATTTCGATTTTGAGCTTCTGGGTGATATTGGATGATCGTGATCGGTTGAGGTGATGGTGGGTGATGGAATGAGGTGCTGGTAGGTGACCGGAGTTTGCCGGAGCCACGGTGCACGTGCACCGTGCAGTTTTGAAACGCTGAGGATTTGAGTTGAGCGGAAGGGAAGTCTCGAGTTTTCTCAAGTAATTTAGGGTTTTGCCTCGAAGCGGTATGATGTTCGACTCGAAGTCTTTTTGGGGTAGGCTCGGGTTTTATTGTTGTTGCCAGTTTTAAAAGCCTGTAAGGTTTTAAATGATTAAAAATTTAAAGATAGGGTTTAAATATAAGTTAAACCCAGAATTTAAGACAGGATTCAAATTTAGTTTTGTCTCCTAGTTTTAAAGAAATAAGTTTTATAAAAATAAAATGTTTTAACAACCTTTAAATGTTTAAAGTAGATTTTAAATTGTGACTTAAATCTTGCTAAGTTAAATTTGTACTTATTTTGAATCTAAATTTGAAAGGGAATGTAAAAGTAAATTTAAAAGTAAAATGTTTCAAATGTAATTGTAAATAAGAATTTGATCATTAATAAGAAATGTTATCCTTAAATTAATGAAAATTAAGGATTTGAAATTATTAAGTAAGTGAATAATTAACTAGTTTAATTAATTAATGATTGAATTAATTAATTTAATAATTAAAAGTTAAATTAGTTAATTTAGGTTTAAGATAATTAATTTAGGATTAATAAATGGATAATTAAGAATCATTTAATTAAATAAGAGTTGAATTTTAATTTATGATTATTAATTAATGAAGTAAGGGTTAATTAAGTTATATGAATACTTAATTAATTAAATAATTAAGGATTTATTTATGAGTTAGTAAAGATAAAATTTAATTGTAAGTAATAATAAATCTTAATTAATTACTTTAGAAAAGTAATTTAAGAGGTGTAAATAATTAATGGAAGTTATTAACTAGGATGATTAAATAATGAATGAATATGATTAATCTTGATAATTAATTAAGTTTATTAATTTAAGATAATCAGTTGTGAATTATTTAAGTATAAATTACTTACGGAAGTAATTAAGAAATTTATTTCACATTGTAATTAATGAAGTCTAATATGAATTGTTTAAGTTAATTAATTTAGTTTAATTAATTTAAATAACCTTTGATGATGTGATAAGTATAATTACTTAAGGAAGTAATTAATTGTGGATGATATAAAAATGGAAGTAATTTGGGTATAATTACTTTGTATAATTAATCAAGGGATTAATTAGAGATATTTAATTATGGAGTAATTAAATTATTTAATGAAGTAATTAAAGGTAGTTAATTACTGAATGGGGTTAATCAAGGTGATTAACAGTTTGGTTTAAATTGAAGATAAATTACTTAAGGTAATTAGAGATCATTAATTATTATAATTAATGATGTAAATTTGAATGGATTTATTTGGAAATAATTAATAAAGGAAGGAATTCATTAATGTTATTAATTAGGAAGTAATGTAATTAATTAATTTTAGTAATTTAAAGGTTACTTCTTATATTTGGTATAAGATAATTAAATTAAAAATAATTAAAGGATAATTACATAAATGTAATTAAAGGAAAATAAATCAAGAATGATTAATTAGGATGGAAAGTAGGAAATGATTAATTAATTAACTTGTAATTAATTAATGGTTATGTAAGCAAGATTAATATTGATGGGGAAATTAATTTAATTTACTTTAAATTAATTAGAGATTTGTAATTAATTTAATTCATTTTAAATTAATTATAAATGAGGTGATTATTAATCTTTGTTTATATATGATGGATGATATTGATTTCCATGATTGATTGTGATCTCAGATATATACCTATTGTGTTATGGATGTTTGGTTCAGTATGATGATATTGATTATCTGTTTGAGTAGATAATATGGATTAGCTGTTTATGATGATGATGTTATTATCCATTGTGATACTGTTATTTATCTATCTGTGTGTATATAGATAATTGAATTAAATTGTTTTAACTTTAAAACAACTTGGCCTTAAAAGACACGGTTTGGATTTCGATGAGACCGGGATCGGGTTTCCGTATACCGGGATTCTAGGTCTGGAGACCCGAATACCACATCGATCCAAAATAACGTTAGGTCGTGATATTCAAATGGAGCAAGTGAAGACTCGAGGTATAAGAACTATACGTCAGTATAACTCTGTGGGTGATTCCGTAATGAGTTGACGAAGATAGTACTTATAGATTCGAGATGGTGATTCAGAATGCAAGGGTTATTGTCGTTAACTCTGAGGGTGATTCCAATACGAGTGTAACGAGATAATGCCTTCGGTTTCGTTCGAACCCGGAACGAACTTGTATGGATTGAATGCTTTCAGAACATCGTCAGGTGGACGATGAGCATTCTAAGAGATGTGTTCTCTAAAGGTAATCGTAGCCTCAAGCCTCATCAACCGGGAATGGCTAAAACAGGGGAGGTGCAGCAAGGTTAGTGGGTAGCACCCAAGTAGGACGAGATTACCCCTGTCTAGATGTCCCTTATTATTCGGCTTTGTGTGCGGTTGATCATGACAACCGTGGGGTATCTTGTGCGGGAATTATCCAGTAAGGGATGTTCCGACCTTGTGTTGCAGGGAACTTAGGATGGGTTCTCGGTACGGTGATCTAGGCCACGTACTGTGACGGGCGGTACCCCAGTAGCCCTGCCATTGTATGGAATCCAAAATCCAATAAGTGCCATCGGATTTGATTGTATACCTAGTATGCTGGAATTTAATGAATGTAACAATTTCGGCTATTTGCTATTTACTTGAAAACCCTAGACCTATTATAATATCACTGAATTTCCTATTAAACTGTTTTGGTTAGCGTAAGGTAAAAACATTTCCATGTTTATGTGTGGGATGTCTTACGTGATACCTTTTGTTTTCCAAGGTTTTTAAAAGTTAACCAACTTTAACCGTTTACTCATACCAGACCCATGTCTGACCCGAAGTTTATTTCTGTTTTCCATAAACTCTCGGGTACCCAAATTTTTACGGGTAGCCAAGGGATTCAGGTTAGCTTTGACGAACTGTGGAGGAGCAATGGAGCAGGAGACTTCAGCGTATAGATATATATTGGTTCCGCTGTGTCAGTATCTATGTGTTTATTCTGTATTTCCGCTGTGTTGTATCTCTGTGATGTGTGAGTTGTATTAACTAGACAGGTGTTTATAACTGTCTAGTATGTGTTGTATTATCTGGATAACTCTGATGTATATGATATTATGTAATCTATTATGTGATATATTATATTTTATTCGTTCCGCTGTTGAGATTCTGTGGTTGTTTCTTCTTCTTCTTTATCTTTTCTATTTCTCACCCCTTTCTTTCTTATCGATGATGCGATTTTCCGGGCGTGGAATTTCGGGTCGTCACAAATTCAATAAAGCATTCAATTAAATTTCAAAAATACATTTTGATATATTTGTTAACAAGAAATCTTGTCAACACCTCAAGGTTGTGCTCGGGAATGAAGATTATCCTTTAGGCCAGTAAAGTAGGAAGGATGGTATGAATCCTTCTTGAATTTCCTTTCGAATAGGCTTTAGTAGATAGAAGTTACCCAGATCGACCTTTCGACTCAATCGAAAGGGTTGGTTTTTGTGCTTATTGACCTTTCGACCCAGTTGAGTCGGTATGAATTCTCCTTCGAAAGCTTTCCTTTTTGATTCAGTTGAGATATTCTGAATAAGGTTTGCCTTGGTTGTTTTCGACCTGGTCGTAGGTCTTAAGCGGTTGAATGGCTTGAACTTAGGTTAAGGATCAGAAGTATGGGTTTCGACCTTGTCGAAAGCAATGGCTCAGGGGGAGATTTTTTGAAGTATATAAACTAAAATTATTTGGATGTAGGAGGTTCCGACTTTGTCGATAGGAACATTTCGATGTAGACGTAACTTGAAATATAAGAGAAAATCTAACAATAGCCTACAAATCAGTAAAGTAATGTGAAATATTGGAGACTTCCCATTCGTAAGCCCAAAGACGATTTTATTACTTCAAATCCCCAAATCAATTTTGTAATTAGGGTTACACCACTTTTCATTAAGAAAAATATAAGTTTGGAGTGGAAGGAATCAGATCCCCAAAAATGTGACCCCATGGGTTTTATTTATATATGCGGGTCAGCACCTTTTGACCTTGATGCTTCCGACTTAGTCGAAAGGTGGCTGCCGAATGACCCAAGTATGCTTCGTCTTTGTCGAAAGGAAGGGATGCACCTCTCTTCTTTGTGTTACATTATAATCGCTTCTGACCCTGACGATAGTCATTGTTTAATGGTTTCGACGATGTTGGTTACGTCTGAGCTTTTGTTTCTGATTTGATGCAGAACCCTCCTGGAGCACATTGGCTCTGACCGAGTCGAAAGGTTTACCATAGCTTTCGAAGGGGCTGTTCAGTACAATGCCTGCTTTCGCATGGTTTAAATGAAGGTGAAACCTTTTGTTTCGAAAGGTTTAGCGTATATGCAAATAGCTGTTCTCATTGTCTTTCAAAGGTACTGCTTTGACTCAATCGAAAGGTCATCATGCATATGAAATGACCCAGTCGAAAGGTAACTACTAAAGGCAGAAGAGTGCTTTCAACTCCTTCAAATTTTTCGGAAGGAAAGAACCCAATGAATCTTGATTGTGGAAACCCTTCGACACCTTCGAAAGGTCTGAAAGCTTCCAAACTTTGACGGTAGCATCCCTTCAACTCCTTCAAAAGGTTTAGCTGGAACCTTCCTTGTCCTTTATTGACTTCTGCTCAAAATGGTTTCGACTAAGTCGAAAGGTTGATTTTTGGAGTAACATTTGCCCCCCTTGCGAAGGGATGCTCTTGACTTTCCAAGTCATCTATGTCGAAACTTAAAAGTTTCCCGCTTCTTGGTCTTCCCACATGAATCTGAGCCGCTTATTTTAACCTGACCTAATGGTTAGCAGCTCTTGGGAGACTTTTCTTATAAGTACGTTCTTTCCCCTTCTTCTTCATTTACCTATAATCAATATTTCGAATAAAAGTAAAAGAATTCCCAAAAATTCTCAAATTATCTTTCTGCTACCAAAAATCAAAGTAGACACCGAATCTAATTCGTAAGTTTAGATTCATCTCTGATTTGCTAATTTTTCTTCTCTGTTATTCATGTTTTAGTTGAATTTTGATTTCCCAAATCTTAAAATTAAGATTTCGATTTTAAACTGTTCAAACTTTAACTTTCTAAAAACATATTCGATTTGATTATCTGAAACTGTTTGATTCAATTTATATATATTTGTTTTTAGAAAATTTTGCGATTTAGTTCCCCGAACCAATAAGGCTTGTTTTTCGTTTTGAATTTACTTTAGTGTTTTAGGATTTCTGCTATTTTTTGAAAGAATTTGAATTCTCGTTTATAATTTTGAAATTAGAAGTGGTTGATGTTGAAATCCATCTCTTTATCGGGTTTGGTTCGTTTGTTTTTAAGAAATTTTGAAACCCTGGATTTGCAATCGGACTTGGGGAAGATCAGAGGTATCTATTTTCTTCGCCCGGAAGTTTCAAGTGTACGAACAAAAAATTGGCGCCACAAAATGACCTTTCTACCTTTTCGAAAGGGATTGAGGCGGCAACATTGGTTTTGTTTCCTTAGCCCATTTCGATGGGGTCGAAAGGTGTTGTAGCATAAATTTTATCAACCTTATCGAAAGACTTAGTAGAGTGTTGTCACCCCTCTCGAAAGCAAGATGTTTCGACTTAGTCGAAACATTTTGTGCCGATTGTAATCAATTTTCCTTGGTTAACTTCAAAAATCATAATGCCGCTCGACCTTTTCGAATCCGTTTGTATCTAATGTATAGAAAACCCTTAGAGTTATTTTTTTCGAGCTTTGTCCAAATGTTCTAAGTGCATATGACTTTAACTTAGGACCTTTCACTTAATGAGTATACAAGGTTTTGAGAACATTTGTATTTCCCTTAGGAAAATTAAGTCAAAGGTTTCGCCTGTGCCGAAGGGTCTTGTTATTTTATTTATGAAATGTTTGTGATGTACGTTTTTGTTCGAGTTTTTAAGTTAACTTTAACTGTTTCTTCCTAACAACTTTGTTCCTGTGAAGCCTTCGACATTGTTGGAAAGTACAACTTTATATTCCCATCTCTCCTATCAACCTTGTCGAAAGCTTAATGATGGCTCGTATTTATGCTTCCAACACTATCGAAAGGTTGTGGCTAAATGTTTAACTTTCTTTCCCTTTTGACCTTGTCAAAAGCTCTATGAATACTTTTATTTAGGCTTTTGACACTGTTATTAGGTATTTGTTAAATGTTGATGTCCCTTTTCCTTTCGACTTTGTCGAAAGCCCAATATCTTTAACTTTTAACTCAAACACATTTTTCAAGAATTTTAAATTCCTCGTTTGGCTTTATATTTAAGTAGGTTTTATATCAATTTTTGATAGTATGCAAAATTCATAATGAAATAAGAATTTTAACTGAAACATTTTCACCTGGCAGAACCATGAGTTCTACGAAGAAGGCCGAAGGTACTTCCAAGCATTCTCTCATATCAACTCAAGTTAAGGTTGATGCTATCTTCAATGACTTTGGCATTACTAGTGTTGAAGCTATTCCTCCCAAGGAGACTAATACTATCAACAACCCTCTCGAAGGGTTCTTTTCCTACACTGCCATCCATATATGGCATGGAGGATTCTTGCCTTTTTCAGAGTTCTTATCCACGTTCCTTTCTTATCTCGGGATTGCTCCAATCAAATTGTCACCAAATGTTTATACTTATCTCTTATCCTTGGAAATGATGGCATTGGAATCTGGACTTCCCTCCCTTAATGCTGAAGTGTTGAACTACTTGACCCGGCTGGTCAAGCTTAGCAACCTTAACAGTCAGATATACATAGCCAATCCCCAGAAGAAGCTAATGTCAGATGGGTTTAATAAGTTCAGAGACTGGGAAAACCAGTATTTCTTTGTTAAGTGTTTTTCAAACATCAGCGGGGTTTTTTGCTTCCCCTTGTAAGTCTACATTTTTGTTATCTTCCTTCGTTCAATGTTTTCTCTTACTTAATCTCTACTTTTGTCAGGTGCCCCTGCTAAAGAGCTTAATAATGATGATAAGAGAACAGTCGAATCTTGGATTGCGGCCTCAAGCCAAGTTCGGAGTAGATTGACGTTGTTGACCCAAACAAATTTACAAAAGCTCTCTCTTATGCCGGTAAGCCAAAGGATCCTAGGCAATCCTTCCTCTGTTCAACATACCTCCCGTGGAAAATGCTTCCTCTCTCTGGGAGACCCATCAACTTTCTCTCCTATGTCACCCATTTGTGCTGACCACTCCGGTATGTGAAGAACACTGCACTTGTCATGAACTGCTATGTCGCTTTTTCAATTTATTTTGTTAACACACAGTCTGCTTGGATTCTTTTTAGTTGCTCCTCAAGTTACTATGCTGGTCAGTGGTGCCGCTCCTCTTCCTACAACTTCTGGAGCATCATATATTATTGAATTTCTTGCTATAACTAGGAGGGCCTTCAAAAGGAAATTGGCACCATCATTTGAAATAGAGCCACCCAAGAAGGTTTCTAAAGTTGTTGATGTAGAGGAGGAGGAGGATTCATCTCTTGATAAAGCTCCAAAGAGCCCAATCGTAGAAGCTCGTAAAGAAAAACCGGAGCGGAATCCAACTATGACCGACCTTCATTCTCGCATTTCCATTTCTGAATCTCCAACTATATTCGAACAAATGCAACTGGCTCTAGAGATGAACCCCACTTTAAAGCACATTCCTTCAAAGCCGTCATCTTCTATCAATTTTGAAGAGATAGCCAAGTCTATCTTACATTCTGAGTCTTTCACTTCTATCCACCCGTCTTCAATTGTCTCTGAATTAGCGGGGCATTACCGCTCTTTGATAAAGCAGCAATTTTTGGTGAGTTTTACCTTAATTAACTTTGTCATTGTTGGTTTTCTCTAAATCTCTAACCTGCATTGCATCTTCTTCTTTTAGATTTCCAAGAGTTTGTTAATTTTGAATGAGAAAGCATCAAAATCTTCCGCTAAGTCCTCTGAATTTCAAGAGGAAATTTCTGCTCTTAAGAACCAAGTGTCCTCTCTTTCTACGGCCAAAGATTAAGCAACTTTAGAACTGGAACGATTAAGAGCTTCTCTTGCTCGAGCAGAAACTAATCTCCTAAAAGGAAGAAGGGCTTGTCAACTTCTTGCTGACGAAAAATTCGCTATGGGGCTAGCTTTAAAAGATTCTGATGAGTAGAAAGCCCGTATAGTAACATAGAACACTTCTTTGAAGGAGAAGTTCAAAAAACTGGGCCTCCCTGAAATTCACTATCGATACCATCTCTGATGCTAAGCACCGAGTATCTCAATTTATCAGTACTAATCTCGGGCAAATAATGCTGAATTCCTATGAAGAAGCCCTCATGCTTGCTTATGCTGATAATTTGAAGAAGTGCCCTGACTTGAGGTTCCCCTCGCTTGAGTTTGCCCTGGTTGATAGAGCAATGGGCAAGATAAATCAAATGAAGCAGGGGATTGAGCCTGCAGAAGAGGAGGAAATTGATGCCTCCAAGATTCTTTCCTTCGACGTCCCCTCTTTTTGAAATTGAATCTGACTCTGAAGATGAAGGTGACAAAAATGATGTTGCCGAGGAAGAAGGCAACGATAATGATAGCGATGATAATGATGATAATAATGATGATGGTGACGACAATGACAACGCCAATGGTGGATAAGGCTTAGGTGGAGATGGTGGAGATCATACTGAAGCCTTCGATAAGGATGGAGATGACAACACAAAGGCTTCCGAAAAAGAACCATCTCCTCCTTCAGCTACCCCGCCTAAATCTGTTGGGCCTTCTGCTCCTCAAGAGGATGAGCATGCTCCCTTTAATGTATAAGAGCCTAAAGGGAAAGAGCAGGTTTCCCAAACCTCTATCCCGGTATCAAAGGTATGGGATTCTCTATTTAAATATCTTTCTCTTCGAAGGTAGTAATAGTGTAAATCGTGAATTTTAGATAAGGAAGAAGTCCAACCTCCCCTATAAAACAAAAATTGAGAGAAAACAAGTTGAAATAAATAGGTTATATAGGGAGCTTGACAAGGAAATAAAAGAGCACAATGCACTTTCTGAAAAATATCATGGACTTGATAGAAGTGCATCGATGCTGGCATCTTTTAAGAACCAAAAAGCTGCCCCGATTCTAAAGAGAGCGCGTCTTCGCTATGACGCTATATTAAAAGAGAACCAGGAGTTGACTACCCTATTTTGGATGCTGGTTGAAGAAACAGACATTTTAATCAACTTTTTATATAAGGCTTATTGTAGACATTCAATTATCGATTTTTCATACTTAGGCGAATTTAGTGGGGGTCTCCTTAGATGTTTTCATAAGAGATACTTGGATGAATTCGGTTCTGACCCTCTCCCTGGAGCTTGTTGGAACTTACCATGAGTCAAACCGATTCCCCAGGATCTCTCTCCTAAAAAGCTTAAGTATTATAAAAATAAATTGGTATCTGAGTTGTTTCCTAAGCCTATTTTGTATGAACCAGATGAGTAGTTGTAAATATGTAACAATGTATTAATTTATAAATTAGTTTCGCTTTTAATGCTTAGCTTCGTTTTATTATATTACCCTAGAGTGACTGTTTACTAGGCCGACTTATTTCCATAGACCACTTAAGCCAATATGTTAAATTAAGAAGGTTTTATCTTGAAAAGGCATCAATTTTAAAATCTTTGAAATTGGCAAGATATTGTTTTTTTAGAGATTTACAGAAACTCTACTTAAAATATCCTCATCTCCGCTTTGACTTCCTCGACGATGAGAAGGAAACGCTTCTTAAGGAGACTAGAACATTTCACTCGAAGTTAATTCGTGGTCATGATAGTCCTCTAGCCGGGAAGTGGGACTATAGAAAATGTCCTCAAGTTAATAATCTAGAAGGAGTCGATATCCCTTTTCATTCAACGGTTACCCTTTCCGCTAACTCATTAGATAAAGTTAGAAAAGTAGTTTCTCAGCTTTAGATATAAACTAACAGTTTATTGTATTTTTCAACTTCGTTGTTGTTTGAGTTGTAATATGTTATTATTACAATAAAGAGACCTCTCATCTTGGTTTTAACTTTTTTTATTTCCTTTTGCTTAAATAGGATCTACAATTATCTACAGTTTCTCTTCCCTATGATTTATCATTATGCAACGCTACTCTTAGAGAGAAACTGTTAAAATCAAGCAGAAGGAGTGAACTCAGCGATGACATTTTACTAGAACGCTTTGGTGGGCTGAAGCCTTGAAATGGCACAAAAGATACTTTGTTCAAAAAACTATTGCTAGCAATTTGAAAGATCAAGTCGCCTATCTCGAGGCTGACATTAAAAGCAAAGATGAAATGATCTTGTCATTGAAGCAAAAAATAAAGTTTAACCCTTCAATCGATTTCGATCATTAGATGTCGGAGCTTATCCAACAGATCAGCGATTTAGAATTGAAATTAAAAGACAGTAAAGCTCAGCACGAATCATTAGAATTCATCATGGGGGAGAATATTTCAAATATTGATTTGCCGGTTCCTCGCGCTTCTCCCTCGGTCTCCAGGCCCATGAGGTTGAATTCTCTTGCTGCTAAAAAATTTCCCTTAATGATTAACCCTTCCCCAGGCTTGGATGGGAATGCTGCAGGTAACTGGTGCAAGAGAGTTAAGTTCTAAATATCTAAGTATTTTGATGAGCAACAAAGAGTGAAGTATTCTCAAAGTATCAACGAATATGCTGCCAAGGTTCAAGAGCTCGAACGCAATAAACACTTCCTTCAGAAGCGTGTTGCAGAGTTGGAAAGGGATAACAAGACCCTTAGGGGCACAAACAGAGCATTCGACCAAGCACTAAAGACAAATATTGACGCGATCGACGATGCAAACAACATAAGGAAGAAGGAAAAGAAACCGAAAGAAGCTCTTTGTGTCGCAATTCGTCACATAATTGATCCTTCAATCGCCAAGAATCTTACCAGAGCTACTCAAGACTTGTAATATATTTGCATCTTTGAAATGTATAAACTTGTTTTGTATATATGTGAATAACTTCATAGTTTTGTAAATAACTTCATGACTTATGTAAATCATGTAAATTTTGTAAATATCACCTGATTTGTAATTCTTTTCTGTAATGTCACTTCTAAAATACTTTCTGATAGCTCACTCATTATTTCTGTGTTTGCTGAATCTTTCATTTGTCTCTGCTAATTTCCCTGAAAAGTATGAAGCAAACAATATTTCTAATTGTTAGCTTGAAATTGACATACTAGTCTATGCATATCATTTGCCTAGATTAACAAATTATCTTGTTAGTTGCATGAAAAGTAGCTTATATTAAATGTCTAAATCCTATCTTTAACCGTGATGCGAGATAATCAAGAATTCAACTTCAACCATTTGGCTGGAATATCTAAAATTTGTTGATAGGAGATCCTGCCCTATCACAAGGGCATAAATGTTAGACATAGATTTTCAAGAGAGATTTAATAATAGGACTAAATCCAGAAATCATTATCTGAATATCTGTGGTAGAAACCCGTTGACCCATTATGGGGTATTAATGAGATTTAAGAGCATAGAAATCCGAGACCCGGATTCGGGCATTAGCGGAAACATATAGTAATGATCTCCTTGAAAGTATTCTTTGACCCAAATTCAGGCATTTGTGATTGAAATCCACTATAGAGATTCATAATAGAAATTCCAAGCCCAGATTAGGGAATTTATAAGTAGCAGCCTCGCAACCTAGATTTGGGTATGATGAAGATGTATTTGTGATTGATAAAGACCCAAAACCATAATTCGGGTATTAATAAATGAATTTCTGAAATGAATGTCCCGAAACCTAGATTCAGGTATTAATTGACGAAATTCAGATATGGGAGACTCGAAGCCCATATTCGGGTATTTATAGACGAAATTCCGGTATGAGAGACTCGAAACCCATATTCAGGTATTAATAGACGAAATTCCAGTATGAGAGACTCGAAACCCATATTCGGGTATAAATTGATGATGTTTGGAAATGAAAGTCCCGAAACCCAGATTCGAGTATTTATAAGTGAAGCTCCATTCTACTCCTTTAATGTGTGAACCCTTCGGGTCTTGTAGGAAGTGATTCGATTAGTTTCCTCTTGAGTTCGAACGTCTTAGTCCATAATTGAATATGCCGTTTCTCGGGCTTGGACATCTTAGTCCATTGCTGAATGAGCCTCCTCTTGAGCTTGGATGTCTTAATCCATAATTTTATGGGCATTTTCTTAGGCCTAGAAATCTTAGTCCATTGTTTGATGGGCCTCTTCTTGGGCCTATACGTCTTAGTCCATTTTTGTCCAGTGCTCTTGGTTAGCTCATCTTAGAGGCTGGAACCAAGGACTTACCTGACCTCCCTCTAGGAGGTGCCCTGCCCTGGCCCTTTTGCGGCGTGGCAGGAGCTTGTTTGGTGCTTTACCCTGGCCATCTTATGGCGCGGATAAAGGGTTACTCCATCCTCTCTCTAGGAAGTGCCTTACCCTGGCCATAGCATGGTGCATATAAGGGCTTTCTCAGTGCTTTACCATGGCCATCTTATGGCATGGATAAAGGCTTACTCCCTCCTCCCTCCAAGAGGTGCCTTGACCTAACTAGAGGCGCGACCAAGGGCTTGTCTGATGCTTTAACCTGGTCATCTTATGGCACGGCTAAAGGCTTACCCGCCCTACCTCCAGGAGGAGCTCTGCCCTGGCCAACTCGGGGTGGATAGAGGCTTTTCTACCATCTTAGGTAGACTACCATCTTAGGTAGTATCCAAATATAAGGAGCATTTCACTCCCAACCATGTAGAATTTATTTTTATGAAAAGCAGCTCTTTATTGATGTTTCTCAAATTCTTTTTACAAACTTATGAACCTTTCCTTGTCGGAAGAAATTTGTGATCATTCCCTTCAGAGCTCTATAATGATTGGTTTCATGGCCATTCATTATGTGGTAGTAACAGTAGGATCGTCCCAAATTCCTTTCATGTTTCGGTTTCTTTTTTTGTGATGGCCAATAGTTAAGCTCATCCTTAATAAGCAAGTAGATATTCTCTATAGATGTTGTTAAGTTGCACTCCTTTGGAAGTCTAGACTAGAAGCTTGATTCTTGCGGATGGCTTTTTGACTTTTTGTTTCTCGGCCTTATGTTTTCATGCTCTTCAATTGCTTTTCTTTTTGCTACCCTTTGTACTTCTTGTGTAGGAAGTGTTCTCTTTGTAATTGGTTGTTGCCACTTATTTGCAAAGGCATTATAAAAAGCCATAATTTCTTCTTCAAAGATTGTGCCTTTGAAATAGTAATAGATGGTTCTTCTCATTTGATTGAATACATTGTCCTTTCCATTTGTTCTCTTTGCCAATGCCAAAATAGGGATGGGGCCAACATGAAAGGGATTTAAGCTCCATTTCTCAGGATCGTATGATTTCGCTCTTTTCTTATTTGTAATTCTTAGTGCTTCTAATCTGAGTCTTTGTTCTTCATTCTGATTGGAATCCTTGATGGTTATTGGGGAGAATCCTGTCAAATATAGTTTAGAAGATCCTTGTTCTGATCTTATGATTCTTCTAGCCATGATTAAATCAAAGTAGACGAGCTTGAGATTGGGTTAAGTGGGGTTAGAGAATAGTAGTGTTGGGTGTTTAACCAAGTCGAAGGTTCGAGCCCTCATTCTAGCGCCAAAATGTTAACCAGAAATTTTGTCAACACCCCAAGGTTGTGCTAAGGAATGAAGATTATCCTTTAGGCCAGTAAAGTAGAAAGGATGGTATGAATCCTTCTTGAATTTCCTTTCGAATAGGCTTTAGTAGACAGAAGTTACCCAGATCGACCTTTGGACACAATCGAAAGGGTTGGTTTTTGTGCTTAATGAAATTTCGACCCAGTTGAGTCAGTATGGATTCTCCTTCGAAAGCTTTCCTTTTTGATTCAGTTGAGATACCTTGAATAAGGTTAGCTTTGGTTGGTTTCGACCTGGTCGAAGGTCTTAAGCGGTTGAATGGCTTGAACTTATGTTAAGGATCAGAAGTAGGGGGTTCGACCTTGTCGAAAGTAGTGGCTCAGGGGGAGGTTGTTTGAAGCATATAAACTGAAATTATTTGGATGTATGAGGTTCCGACTGTGTCGACAGGAACCTTTCGATGTAGACGTAACCTGAAATATAAGAGAAAACCTGACAATAGCCTACAAATCAGTAAAGTAATGTGAAATATTGGAGTCTTCCCTTTCGTAAGCCAAAATATGATTTTATAACTTTAAATCCCCAAATCAATTTTGTAATTAGGGTTACAACACTTTTCATTAAGAAAAATACAAGTTTAGAGTGGAAGGAATCGGATCCCCAAAAACGTGACCCCTTGGCACTTATTTATAAATGCGAGTCAGCACCTTTCGACCTTGATGTTTCTGACTTAGTCGAAAGGTGGTTGTTGAATGACTCAAGTATGCTTCGTCTTTGTCGAAAGGAAGGGCCGTGCCTCACTTCGTTGTGTTACATTGTAATTGCTTCTGACCCTGATGATAGGCATTGTTTAATGGTTTCGAAGATGTTTGTTACGTCAGAGCTCTTGTTTCTGATTTGATGCAGAACCCTCCTAGATCACATTGGCTTCGACAGGTTTGAAACCCTTACCATAGATTTCGAAGGGGTTGTTCAAAACAATGCCTGCTTTTGCATGGTTTAAATGAAGGCGAAACCTTTGGTGTCGAAAGGTTTGGTGCATATGCAAATAGTTGTTCTCATTGTCTTCGAAAGGTGCTGCTTTGATTCAATCAAAATTTCATCATGCATATGAAATAACCCAGTCAAAAGGTGGCTACTGAAGGTGGAAGTGTGCTTTCGACTCCTTCAACTCCTTCGGAAGGTAAGAACCCAATGAATCTTGATTGTAGAAACCCTTTGACACCTTCGAAAGGTCCTAAAGCTTCCAAACTTTGACGGTAGTATCCCTTCGACTCCTTCGAAAGGTTTAGCTGGAACCTTCCTCTCTTGTCCTTCTTTGACTTCTGCTCAAAATGGTTTCGACTAAGTCGAAAGGTGGATTTTCCGAGTAACAATATTTATTCTATTTTAACTACGAACATGGATGTTACATACCCTCCTCATTAAATAATTGCATTCTCGCAATTTAGTGGAGAGTATAATAATCGATCTAACCAATAATATTAACTGCACAATATAATTTATATATCCTTTATTACTGCTTTCCCTGTGCTACTCCAATAAAATTTCATATAATCTGTGACTGTAACAACCCTGTTGTTAATTACCTAATTAATCAAAATTAATTAGGGATAATTAATTTGTAATTGCAATTTGTGAAATTTAATTCTTATATTTGATAATATAAGAATTATTTTGAAGAACGTTGTAAATTTAATTAAGTGTTAATGTGACGACTCGGGTTTTGCCCGCTCGAAAATCAACATCCATACTTTACATCATATTCGAATGCCGTAGATTCGACCGTTCAAATCCGAGTCGCCAGAGCTTATAACAACATTAAGTAAACAACACAGCGGAAATAAAAGAATATAGATATACAATATCTGATACAATATCCAGATACAATGATGATACAATGAATATCTATATACATCAGAGATATGATACAACAAATAGCAGCGGAAAAGAAAAAGATAACATCAGCAGCGGATAATCTCCATCTTCAAAGCGCCAATCCATAAATAGCTCGAACTCCCAATAACGAGGCACAAAGATAAGTAAGTGCAGTCCGATCCAAAGACTGAACTAGCTCCAGATAATCTACTAAATCTGAATATCTGAAAAACCAAACTCTAGACTGCTCGCGTAGAAAATTTTGAGCATCCAGAGTTTAGGAAAGAAACAATAAACTCCGGATCAGTCATGGGACTGGTGTGAGCAACAAAAATAGTTTATCTTTAAAAACAAATAGCAGAGAATTTTAAAGTCAATTCGCAATGCTTTTGGAAAATGAAACTACCATAAGACCTCCCACCACACACACAATGCAAACGCAGAATTGGAGGAGATTTCTTCTTATGATAGTCAAAGATGCTTACTATGCAAAATCAAATCATTTTTGATATTATTATTAGTGCATAGTGTAGAAAAAATTTCGAAAGTAGAATTTAAATCTTAGCCAGCATAGACATTTCGCACTTATGCCTACTATAGCTACCATGTTCAATAGCAGGTTACCACCACATTCCATGGCAGGTAATACAACTAAAACCGTACATGGCTCGTATTGTTTTGTTTGGATTTCCAACAAATGGTCAGGCTAAGGAACTTCCTATTCCACGAAAGAAACGCCTCTGGCGGGACGTTCCGAGAACCACACCGTTCTCTGCCAAACAAGGCCGGCAACCCCTTTTCCCAAGGGATAAAAGAAACCTCAGATATGCCACCCCCGGTCCTTTGGGACCTTTAACCGAGGTACCTCTAATCCAACATCACACGTCATAAATAAAGTGTGTCCACATGAGTAAGTATCTGGGCTCCATACCATGATACTACCCTTTTCCAGAAGGAATGGTCATACCCTAGGGGAGCTACCCCTGAAACCTTTCCGCAACATTCCTGTTTCGACCATTACCGGGTTGTGAGGCTCGACGAAGTCTCGTCCACAAAGCTACGCTTTTTCAAAAAGCCACGCTTCGGGTCAACAAATGATCAACCTATGATCACAAAGATATAAGATCAAACAAATGATCATATCGCAAATGATCAAACACTGATCATTTCACAGCAGCACTCAGCATGCCACATTACCAAATTGGGATATATCGCTGATAAATTTCAACTACATAACCTCTGAGCTCGTACGTCTCAGAGAAGGGTGTTAAGCTAAGAGAATAAATTCTCCGCCACCAACAGAGATGTATTTGAAAGAAATCGGCTTTATATCTCAAAGTGTAATGTCAGACATACAATCCATACAAGTCTGTTCCGGGTTCGAACAGAACCGAAGGCACTTCTCACGAAGCCCTTGAAAATCTGGATAATTTCCAATCACGTCCGGACTTCCCGTCACTAAGGGTGATAAAACCTCTATATCGGGGATCAGCCGATGCAGAGTAACTCGACGGTAATCCTTCCGTTTTCAAAAATATCCGGTCTTCAACACCAGTCATCAAATGCTATCCATATACGTCGTATCACACATTCGGAATGGGTTATACGACCCAAAGGTCCTTTCCCGGCTAACCCGAATAGTGAGCGCAATTTAAAATCATATGGATATGGGATTTCAATTAAGTCACAACTTAAACCCAACTTTCTTTTCAACTGATTTAAGACAAATTACCATTTTCAAATCTTTGAACAAAAAGATTTATTTTAAACAACCTTCAACGGTTTAAACAATTTCCACATTTAAATCTTTTAAATAAAAGATTCATTCACAGATTTTCTAAATCAATCTCCATTTCAGTTTGATTAACTCGTTAAACCTTTAAATCAAGATTTAACTTATAGCTTTCAAAACAATCCCATTTCAAATGATTTAAACCAATCATTATTTTAAATCTGTTAAAAATAAACAGATTCAATTCATAGCTTTTCAAAACAATTTATTCATAACTTGGAAAACCATTTTCAATTCAATATTGAAATTCCTTTAATTAAACTGGAATTTCATTTCTTATCTGAAAGCTTTTATTCTTTTAAAACAACAGTTTTATTTCGGAAAATCTGATTCATCCATACGAGTTGAAATCCTTTGGTTAAGTTCAAATTCTCAAAATTACATTTTTTAAATGGTTTAAATTCAGATAAACACATTTATAACATTTTCAATCCCTAGTTTCAAATCATAGGATTCAATTCCAAACTTGAATTCAAATTTAAATCAAATTATTTAAATTTCCAAAACTCGATTAAGTTGTTCAAAATAACTTTTATCTTTGAAATTCCATTTCAAAAGCTTTTCACTTTAAACCCAAATTCCAATTTCAAAATCAATTGAAATTAAAATTTAAATTTCAAAAAAACATCAGATTTAAATTATCTGTGACTTAACCGATTTCCACGTGAAATCCATATTTGTGTGTGTAAAAGTGTAGTCCAGGGGTTTTACACACAATAGTGCAACATCAATCATCACATATCAGAATACAGAGATATAGTTGATAAACGATATAAACAATAACGCTCATCTTCATTCACAGATCACAGATATATATCACAGATAAGTAAATTACAGATCACAACATAAATCAGGGTATATCACAAAGCATCTCAAATCAGGGATATCAAACAATCAATCATTCAGTCAAATCCAATCATCCATAAGTAAGGTCAATTAATTATCTGATTAAATTGAATTAGATTAGACACTAATCCTGGTTTAATTATCATTAATAAATCACAATCCCTTTTATATTGATTTATGAAATTAATTAATTAATTCTTAATTCCAAGTTAATAAATCCCTTTGAAAACTAAAATTGTTAATTTATAAATCATTAATCATTACTTTATTCAATTAACAAATCACTCTTTAATCATTCCATTTATTATCAACTTATAATAAGTTTTTAAGATAAATTATTTCCCTTAATTTCTTACATTAAGTAATTAACCTTCAATCAATTACATAAATTTATTATCTTTAAATTAATCACATTTATCAATTTATCACATTAATTAATCCTTTAAATTGATCACATAAATTAATTTACCTTAATTATCTTCATTAAGTAATTACTTTTAAATAATTCCTTATCTTTATCAATTTATCAACATTTAATTATATTAATTATACTTTGACTTAAAAATCATTTTAACCCTTGATTTATAAATTCAAATTCAAATTTGAAACCCAGAAAAACAGAACAGGTTAGAGAAACCTGGAACAAAACTATCCCCCGAGCTACAACGCTTCCAGCTTCGAGTAAAACACTCGAATAACTCGAGTTCTTCCCGAGTCCAAACTGCACCACCCAAATAAAACGACAGTCCTTCCAATATGCACGTGCACGTGCACCGTGGCTCCAGCCACCTCCGGCCACTCACCAGAGTTGCTTCCTATCGCCGATCAACCCATGCCCCCTTCACAACCCACCAAAGCCACTGCAACATCTCGAATCGAAAACGAGCACTCGAACGTCAACAGAACCCAACTTTGACCAACGAAATTTGCTTCGCCGATGATGATTCCGACCACCTGAGATATCGCCGCCTCGTCCAAAGTCTCGTCATCGACCCCCGCGACGACTCCCCCACTCACGGTCACCTCCAGTCCACTGACGACGTCACACGACTTCGAAAAACAACGTCGATCTAAAAATGCTCTTAAACCCTATTGTAACTTAAATCAACTTCCCTGATTGCTTGAAAAGTTAACAAGCATTTTTCCCAAACTACTCTACCCCTCAGCAAGCTCCATCCACGATCGCGAAGCTTGATTTCTGGTTGATCATCAAGAATTTGCGAAAAACGTGTTTCAGTTCAACTCCCAAATGCTCGACAATTACACCCTTATAAATGATGAAATGAATTTCTAAATTCCTATTTTTGAATTACGAATAAGTTCATATGATCAAAGTTTGAAAATTTCAAAATCAAAACTTCGACTTGGATTCACTTATCACTGATATTCCTGGTTTCCAGCAACCCTACTCATCTATCTTACTTATTAACATATATTTTGTTCGAAAATGATGTTATAATGATACAGACATTTTTTTTTATTAAAGACCATAGCTTGCATTCAATTGAATATGAGGATATGAATTTATGTATAGATTTTTGGGTTCTATTGTTCTTAGACAGAGGAGATGAATATGCACAGAACTCATATCTACATAGGCATCTAATATGTACAACATGCAACCACAGTCAATATTCAAGTAAACATGTTCACACCATATTCATGCTTCAATCATCTATCTCATCAAATTAAAATATAACCATATTAAAGTCAAAATGGTAAGGGTTGCTCACCTTGTATGAAGAGCAGAGGATACAGGGAAGCTTTTGTTCCCTGGCTTGAAATTTTTTTTGAAAAATTTGACATTGCTTCAGGCTTTTAAATTTACCTTTAGCTCAGTTGAATCTGATCATCCACATGCTTGACTAAGGTGCATTTGCATGTCTTAGATCAGTATCAGGTTGAAGAACTTGCTTTGTTTGATCTTCTTGTTAGAATTGATTTAGTTGCTTCTTTGTTTTTGAAACTGCACTTGCTTTTCTTCTTTGTTTCTTGTTTTGAGTTGAAAATAAGCTTCATTTGAAATACACTTACTGGTAGGCTAAGTTTCTTCTTTCTTTTTCTTTTTTTTAAACGAAAAGAAATGAGGAAGGTTTGATATATAAAACAAGTGAAATGAATTGTTTATTGACCAGGTACAACAATTCAGAGATTTTTATCTCTTTGGGGCTGAAAGTATTTTCGAGCAGACCTTGTTTTGTGCTAGGATGAAAAACATTAAATGCTAATGTACCAGATGTCTTCCTTGCTTATCTTAGTTGTACAAAAGATGTTTTTATTTTTATCTTTTCTTTTTATAGTGCCTGCATCTTTCATTGTTAAAGTATATATTACTTGCCTTGTACCAATTTATAAATTTTTCTTCACTTCGGCTGATAGAAATCTTGTGATGGCTTCATTAATTTGCTTTGTACAAATGCATATTTTATTTTGTGTGCTAAGAATTGGCATTAATTGCCTTGTACAATATGCTTATTTTGGCTGTACAAATATACTTACCCAATTTGATTTTGTACATAGATATATTGTTATTTTAGCTTTGATTATTTCAGCCTGCAAACACTTTCTATACTTTGTTTTATACTTCATGACTAGATATTTTATTTATTTTGTTTCTTAGCTTTGCACATTTTCTTGTTTACATATATACCTTTACTCTGCTATTTGCTTTGCATTTGTTTACTTGCCTGAGTCTTCACTTACAAGCTACAACATATTACATGTTTACTTTGCTTTGTTTTCTTGCAGCCTACATACCCCTTTGATTTGTTGTACTCACATCAGCATGCTTTCCCATATTCGAATTATTATGTACATATCACCTATACTTACTTAGTTAAAATTTCCTTGCATAAACCCATAATGCCACAGTATAAATTGTTAGACTGATTTGTTTTAACTTGCTACTTGAATATGTTGACTGTCTCCCTTTGCAAGCTTATGGATATACTTATACTTTCTTTTGTTTGCTTCATTTGTAAGCTTATAGATATATATATTTATTTGTTTCATGCTTATAGTATTTATCCAATCTTGTTTCTTCATATTTAAATACGTTGTTAAAATTTATCTAAGTATTCGGGTTAGCTATGTTTTTGAGCACAAACTGAAATGATTCATACAGAATTTACTTGAGTTCGGGGATACTCGCATCCATTTAACCATCTATTTCACAAATTTTATTCAAAAACTAATTTAATTATCGATTTAAAATAGATTAAAATTCGGGGTCGTTACAGACTTTCCCCCTTAAAAGAATTTCGTCCTCGAAATTACCAAGGAGACAAAAAGATAGATGAAGAATGTTTCATCAACTCAAACTGAACATCTATTCTGCATTTGGCTCACCAAATCAGAATATCAATAATACACACAAGAACAAATCTGTTTAACAATCAACAAAATACTCGGGTTATCCAGATCTACGAAATATGCAGGGGCATCGGTCAGTTCGAAGGAATAACTAACCATTCGTAGAATATACTGGGACCCAAAGAATAGATAGATATATGGATATAATTTCAAATTTTCAGTTTTAAACTAAAGTATACCTATTAACCATAACAATCAAAGCAAACAATTCATCCAAACAAACAAGTCTGGCCTATCTGGAGTTTATGTTCCATATTAATATATCGAATCTCCTTTCTGGATCTACCAGAAATTATCGAAGAATTGAGAAAAAATGCTGAACAAAAGAGATTGATAGAGAAAAGATTGCTTCCTTGTTGTTACAGAGTATTGACCATTTATAGTCGGATTTCTCTGTCCCCTATTTCATCCTCTTCTTGCACTCATACTCACTATCAGTGGATAGTAAGAGAATTTACTAAGACGTTCAGACGGATATCTGAGAGATTACTCATTCTAGAGTTTACTTCACTCTATCTCTAATGAGCTACTTAACGTGTTACACTCCTGAGCTAAAGTTCAACCTTAGCTCTGATACCAAATGTGACGACTCGGGTTTTTCCCGCTCGAAAATCAACATCCATACTTTACATCGTATTCGAATGCCGTAGATTCGACCGTTCAAATTCGAGTCGCCGGAGCTTATAACAACATTAAGTAAACAACACAGCGGAAATAAAAGAATATAGATATACAATATCTGATACAATATCCAGATACAATGATGATACAATGAATATCTATATACATCAGAGATATGATACAACAAATAGCAGCGGAAAAGAAAACGATAACATCAGCAGCGGATAATCTCCATCTTCAAAGCGCCAATCCATAAATAGCTCGAACTCCCAATAACGAGGCACAAAGATAAGCAAGTGCAGTCCGATCCAAAGACTGAACTAGCTCCAGATAATCTACTAAATCTGAATATCTGAAAAACCAAACTCTAGACTGCTCGTGTAGAAAATTTTGAGCATCCAGAGTTTAGGAAAGAAACAATAAACTCCGGATCAGTCATGGGACTGGTGTGAGCAACAAAAACAGTTTATCTTTAAAAACAAATAGCAGAGAATTTTAAAGTCAATTCGCAATGCTTTTGGAAAATGAAACTACCATAAGACCTCCCACCACACACACAATGCAAACGCAGAATTGGAGGAGATTTCTTCTTATGATAGTCAAAGATGCTTACTACGCAAAATCAAATCATTTTTGATATTATTATTAGTGCATAGTGTAGAAAAAATTTCGAAAGTAGAATATAAATCTTAGCCAGCATAGACATTTCGCACTTATGCCTACTATAGCTACCATGTTCAATAGCAGGTTACCACCACATTCCATGGCAGGTAATACAACTAAAACCGTACATGGCTCGTATTGTTTTGTTTGGATTTCCAACAAATGGTCAGGCTAAGGAACTTCCTATTCCACGAAAGAAACACCTCTGGCGGGACGTTCCGAGAACCAACTGTTCTCTGCCAAACAAGGCCGGCAACCCCTTTTCCCAAGGGATAAAAGAAACCTCAGATATGCCACCCCCGGTCCTTTGGGACCTTTAACCGAGGTACCTCTAATCCAACATCACACGTCATAAATAAAGTGTGTCCACATGAGTAAGTATCTGGGCTCCATACCATGATACTACCCTTTTCCAGAAGGAATGGTCATACCCTAGGGGAGCTACCCCTGAAACCTTGCCGCAACATTCCTGTTTCGACCATTACCGGGTTGTGAGGCTCGACGAAGTCTCGTCCACAAAGCTACGCTTTTTCAAAAAGCCACGCTTCGGGTCAACAAATGATCAAACTATGATCACAAAGATATAAGATCAAACAAATGATCATATCGCAAATGATCAAACACTGATCATTTCACAGCAGCACTCAGCATGCCACATTACCAAATTGGGATATATCGCTGATAAATTTCAACTACATAACCTCTGAGCTCGTACGTCTCAGAGAAGGGTGTTAAGCTAAGAGAATAAATTCTCCGCCACCAACAGAGATGTATTTGAAAGAAATCGGCTTTATATCTCAAAGTGTAATGTCAGACATACAATCCATACAAGTCTGTTCCGGGTTCGAACAGAACCGAAGGCACTTCTCACGAAGCCCTTGAAAATCCGGATAATTTCCAATCACGTCCGGACTTCCCGTCACTAAGGGTGATAAAACCTCTATATCGGGGATCTGCCGATGCAGAGTAACTCGACGGTAATCCTTCCGTTTTCAAAAATATCCGGTCTTCAACACCGGTCATCAAATGCTATCCATATACGTCGTATCACACATTCGGAATGGGTTATACGACCCAAAGGTCCTTTCCCGGCTAACCCGAATAGTGAGCGCAATTTAAAATCATATGGATATGGGATTTCAATTAAGTCACAACATAAACCCAACTTTCTTTTCAACTGATTTAAGACAAATTACCATTTTCAAATCTTTGAACAAAAAGATTTATTTTAAACAACCTTCAACGGTTTAAACAATTTCCACATTTAAATCTTTTAAATAAAAGATTCATTCACAGATTTTCTAAATCAATCTCCATTTCAGTTTGATTAACTCGTTAAACCTTTAAATCAAGATTTAACTTATAGCTTTCAAAACAATCCCATTTCAAATGATTTAAACCAATCATTATTTTAAATCTGTTAAAAATAAACAGATTCAATTCATAGCTTTTCAAAACAATTTATTCATAACTTGGAAAACCATTTTCAATTCAATATTGAAATTCCTTTAATTAAACTGGAATTTAATTTCTTATCTGAAAGCTTTTATTCTTTTAAAACAACAGTTTTATTTCGGAAAATCTGATTCATCCATACGAGTTGAAATCCTTTGGTTAAGTTCAAATTCTCAAAATTACATTTTTTAAATGGTTTAAATTCAGAATAACACATTTATAACATTTTCAATCCCTAGTTTCAAATCATAGGATTCAATTCCAAACTTGAATTCAAATTTAAATCAAATTATTTAAATTTCCAAAACTCGATTAAGTTGTTCAAAATAACTTTTATCTTTGAAATTCCATTTCAAAAGCTTTTCACTTTAAACCCAAATTCCAATTTCAAAATCAATTGAAATTAAAATTTAAATTTCAAAAAAACATCAGATTTAAATTATCTGTGACTTAACCGATTTCCACGTGAAATCCATATTTGTGTGTGTAAAAGTGTAGTCCAGGGGTTTTACACACAATAGTGCAACATCAATCATCACATATCAGAATACAGAGATATAGTTGATAAACGATATAAACAATAACGCTCATCTTCATTCACAGATCACAGATATATATCACAGATAAGTAAATTACAGATCACAACATAAATCAGGGTATATCACAAAGCATCTCAAATCAGGGATATCAAACAATCAATCATTCAGTCAAATCCAATCATCCATAAGTAAGGTCAATTAATTATCTGATTAAATTGAATTAGATTAGACACTAATCCTGGTTTAATTATCATTAATAAATCACAATCCCTTTTATATTGATTTATGAAATTAATTAATTAATTCTTAATTCCAAGTTAATAAATCCCTTTGAAAACTAAAATTGTTAATTTATAAATCATTAATCATTAATTTATTTAATTAACAAATCACTCTTTAATCATTCCATTTATTATCAACTTATAATAAGTTTTTAAGATAAATTATTTCCCTTAATTTCTTACATTAAGTAATTAACCTTCAATCAATTACATAAATTTATTATCTTTAAATTAATCACATTTATCAATTTATCACATTAATTAATCCTTTAAATTGATCACATAAATTAATTTACCTTAATTATCTTCATTAAGTAATTACTTTTAAATAATTCCTTATCTTTATCAATTTATCAACATTTAATTATATTAATTATACTTTGACTTAAAAATCATTTTAACCCTTGATTTATAAATTCAAATTCAAATTTGAAACCCAGAAAAACAGAACAGGTTAGAGAAACCTGGAACAAAACTATCCCCCGAGCTACAACGCTTCCAGCTTCGAGTAAAACACTCGAATAACTCGAGTTCTTCCCGAGTCCAAACTGCACCACCCAAATAAAACGACAGTCCTTCCAATATGCACGTGCACGTGCACCGTGGCTCCAGCCACCTCCGGCCACTCACCATAGTTGCTTCCTATCGCCGATCAACCCATGCCCCCTTCACAACCCACCAAAGCCACTGCAACATTTCGAATCGAAAATGAGCACTCGAACGTCAACAGAACCCAACTTTGACCAACGAAATTTGCTTCGCCGATGATGATTCCGACCACCTGAGATATCGCCGCCTCGTCCAAAGTCTCGTCATCGACCCCCGCGACGACTCCCCCACTCACGGTCACCTCCAGTCCACTGACGACGTCACACGACTTCGAAAAACAACGTCGATCTAAAAATGCTCTTAAACCCTACTATAACTTAAATCAACTTCCCTGATTGCTTGAAAAGTTAACAAGCATTTTTCCCAAACTACTCTACCCCTCAGCAAGCTCCATCCACGATCGCGAAGCTTGATTTCTGGTTGATCATCAAGAATTTGCGAAAAACGTGTTTCAGTTCAACTCCCAAATGCTCGACAATTACACCCTTATAAATGATGAAATGAATTTCTAAATTCCTATTTTTGAATTACGAATAAGTTCATATGATCAAAGTTTGAAAATTTCAAAATCAAAACTTCGACTTGGATTCACTTATCACTGATATTCCTGGTTTCCAGCAACCCTACTCATCTATCTTACTTATTAACATATATTTTGTTCGAAAATGATGTTATAATGATACAGACATTTTTTTTATTAAAGACCATAGCTTGCATTCAATTGAATATGAGGATATGAATTTATGTATAGATTTTTGGGTTCTATTGTTCTTAGACAGAGGAGATGAATATGCACAGAACTCATATCTACATAGGCATCTAATATGTACAACATGCAACCACAGTCAATATTCAAGTAAACATGTTCACACCATATTCATGCTTCAATCATCTATCTCATCAAATTAAAATATAACCATATTAAAGTCAAAATGGTAAGGGTTGCTCACCTTGTATGAAGAGCAGAGGATACAGGGAAGCTTTTGTTCCCTGGCTTGAAATGTTTTTTGAAAAATTTGACATTGCTTCAGGCTTTTAAATTTACCTTTAGCTCAGTTGAATCTGATCATCCACATGCTTGACTAAGGTGCATTTGCATGTCTTAGATCAGTATCAGGTTGAAGAACTTGCTTTGTTTGATCTTCTTGTTAGAATTGATTTAGTTGCTTCTTTGTTTTTGAAACTGCACTTGCTTTTCTTCTTTGTTTCTTGTTTTGAGTTGAAAATAAGCTTCATTTGAAATACACTTACTGGTAGGCTAAGTTTCTTCTTTCTTTTTTTTTTAAACGAAAAGAAATGAGGAAGGTTTGATATATAAAACAAGTGAAATGAATTGTTTATTGACCAGGTACAACAATTCAGAGATTTTTATCTCTTTGGGGCTGAAAGTATTTTCGAGCAGACCTTGTTTTGTGCTAGGATGAAAAACATTAAATGCTAATGTACCAGATGTCTTCCTTGCTTATCTTAGTTGTACAAAAGATGTTTTTATTTTTATCTTTTCTTTTTATATTGCCTGCATCTTTCATTGTTAAAGTATATATTACTTGCCTTGTACCAATTTATAAATTTTTCTTCACTTCGGCTGATAGAAATCTTGTGATGGCTTCATTAATTTGCTTTGTACAAATGCATATTTTATTTTGTGTGCTAAGAATTGGCATTAATTGCCTTGTACAATATGCTTATTTTGGCTGTACAAATATACTTACCCAATTTGATTTTGTACATAGATATATTGTTATTTTAGCTTTGATTATTTCAGCCTGCAAACACTTTCTATACTTTGTTTTATACTTCATGACTAGATATTTTATTTATTTTGTTTCTTAGCTTTGCACATTTTCTTGTTTGCATATATACCTTTACTCTGCTATTTGCTTTGCATTTGTTTACTTGCCTGAGTCTTCACTTACAAGCTACAACATATTACATGTTTACTTTGCTTTGTTTTCTTGCAGCCTACATACCCCTTTGATTTGTTGTACTCACATCAGCATGCTTTCCCATATTCGAATTATTATGTACATATCACCTATACTTACTTAGTTAAAATTACCTTGCATAAACCCATAATGCCACAATATAAATTGTTAGACTGATTTGTTTTAACTTGCTACTTGAATATGTTGACTGTCTCCCTTTGCAAGCTTATGGATATACTTATACTTTCTTTTGTTTGCTTCATTTGTAAGCTTATAGATATATATATTTATTTGTTTCATGCTTATAGTATTTATCCAATCTTGTTTCTTCATATTTAAATACGCTGTTAAAATTTATCTAAGTATTCGGGTTAGCTATGTTTTTTAGCACAAACTGAAATGATTCATACAGAATTTACTTGAGTTCGGGGATACTCGCATCCATTTAACCATCTATTTCACAAATTTTATTCAAAAACTAATTTAATTATCGATTTAAAATAGATTAAAATTCGGGGTCGTTATAGTTTATATTGAGAATTTATTGTTAAAATGAAAATTTTCAATTTAGAATTTATAAGGTTTTATTGAGAATAAAGAGAATGACCATTATTTAAAAAGTTACATTTAATTGTACATAACATTTTCTATATTTATATAAATGGGAATTTTTATCTTATGAATGAGTTTTGATAAATTTTAAGAGATTAAAATATGTTAAATAAAACATTGGTAAAAGGTAAAAATAGTGTTTATAATAAGAGAATTGAGAAATATTTAGTCACACTTTCCTAGGAATCAAATTAGTAACACTTCTTTTCTTATTGGGTTTGGTTCTTAACCCAAGTCCACTTAGTCAACAAGATAATCCTCTTTCTCTTATTTTGTTCCTTCACTCCTTTGTCTGTAAAAGAAAACAGAAACAGCAAACCAAATAAAAAAAACTTATTTCTCATGAACCCTAGAGCTAAAATCCTCAAATCCAAGAGAAAATCAAAGGGCTTTGGTCTAATACTTGTAGAAATCAAATAAGGTAACCTCTTCTATCCTATAGTTCGTTTATTAGGATTTTAGTTTCAGTCTCATCTTGGTTAGTAATTGTGTTTTGCAAAATTCTGAAATTAAACCTAGGTCTAGTTGATGGAAGAGGCTAGCATAGGAGAATTTGAGTTTCTATGATCAATTCAAGTTAAAAAGTTGAGTTAACCCTCACATATCTATCTTTAAATTTCAGGTTTGCATATAATTGTTGTGTGATGAAAGATTGTGAATTTGAATGATTGTTTGGTTGTGCTTTGCTGAAAAAATTTTGTGGAAAATTGCTGTAATAAAATAGCGATATTTTAGTACAAAATTACCCAAATTAGCTCATTCCTTTTGCAGTTGAAAGAACATTCTATTAGCTACAAGTTCTCTTTTAATTACTTTACGAAATTCTTTATTTTAGAGGGTCAAAATTGAGTTTGAATTCGTTGGTGTAGCTCTGGCCTGTGCAATTTGTTTTAAGTTGAAACATGAGTTAAAAATAATCATAACTTTTGATTGGTAGAACAGAATTAAGTAAGGTTTTATTCAGTTTAAAGATAATTTTATAAGGAACAACTTTTATGTTCATCACTTTTTGTGAGTAAGCAGTTTACTAAGAGTAATTTGGGTTTGAAGATGATGTAACCTCTCTGTCCTGTGTTTTAATCTTAGCTTTGAAACACAGAAATTGTTTATGTCTTTCGCGTTTCTTGTCGGATTTAAATGATATTTCACGTTCCAGAAATCTTATTTTGTGTGTGACAACTTTCATGTTGAACGTATTTGCAAATTTTGAACATAGATTGATCGAAATTCTGTTGCAAACTCTCAGCTCTGTCGTTGTGATAATTACATTCTCTAAACTAAACAGTTAGTAAATTAGGCATATCTCTCTCGTTTCTTATCGGATTTTGATAATTTTTAATGTTCTGGAAATCTTACTTTGTGTTTGACAACTTTTATGTTTTGAGTTTTGCATAATTTTGAAAGTTATATGGTCAAAAATTCATTTCTTTGTCGCTGCTCTGTCAATGAAAGAGAATTATTTTTAAATTTTAAAATCTTAGAATTGTTTCTAAATTATGTTAATAAATATTAAATATGATTTTTTAGCAAGTTATTTTATATATTAAGCATTTTTAGTAAAATATTTATGGATCTGGAAATATGACTACGGAAATACAAATCTAATCTATTTTTACATAAAAATGATTATGGAATTGGAATATAAGTATTATGGTTTTATTACATAAATAATTTAGGATTCATGGAATTTGGAAATGTTGTTTAGAAAAGTATAAACTTAGTTTATTATTAAATAAAATGGTTATATTTTAATATGGATTTAGAATAGTAATAAAATATGGTTTTAAAAATATAGTTTTGTGAATAATACAACCATATGAAAATTCAAGACAACTTTGTTTATATAAATAAATCTTGAAAAATTCAGAGTTATGGAAAATTTTAACAAATCTGTGAATATTTTTACAAAGTTGAATAATAAACGGATTTATGGAAAATTATACTAAGCATTTTAAATAATAAACTTAAAAGAGAAAAATGTTTTGAGAAACTTAATTCTATAATTTGAGGAGTACTAATAATCGACTTAGTGTTATCGATTGGTTTAAATGCCTTCGAATAATGCTTCGTCGAGTATGGTATAACTCATTGAATAGAATGTTTGAGTGGAACCTACTAACCCATTAGCGAATACTCGAATTCCACCGGGTAGTATGGGATGCCTTGGTTAAATTCTTGTCATCGTATTTGGGAAAGTACTTAACACTTTAGAGTTGTATTCTCTTCTAGTGTGCAACAAGCGGTTGCTAGATCCTTAAGAGAATATAGTTCAGGTTTTCCACTGGTATCCGTAATAAGTGATATTTACTAGCTTTTAGTAAATACTTGGATTTCACCATACGGTATGGGACGTATTGGTTAAATTCTAGTGATTACTGAAGGTGATAGTATTTGGCACTTTAGAGTTTACTCCCTTTTGGTGTGCGGCAAGTGGCTGCTAGATCCTTAAGAAGTTACTCCTGGATTTCTTTTCGAACATAATAATATTAAATAAATGTAGATTTATCGAGTCATGGTTTCTACGATCACCTTGATCGGTATGGACTATCCTTGAGATCATTCTGAGATTCTGTGTTCTCGGTCTGAGTACGATCCTTGGTATTGGATCGGTTCGAGTGATACGAATTTGTTCGTTTGTCACGGGTTTTGAGTACAATCATTGCGATTGTTTTGGACGATCATTACGATCGGTTTGGATTAAGATCTCTTAGATTCTGGATATTTGGATTCTATGATAATTCTGTGTTCGTGAAATAAATATATATTCTTGTGTCTTGTGATGGATGTTAAGTTAATTCTGTTATTCTGTGTTTAGGGACTAGTTCGTGTTGTGACTTGAACTTATAACCATGTTCTGAGTTAATCATTGATATTTGCGTGCTTAGAGATATTGTGTTTTGTTCTGTGAATTCAGGGTTTAGTGACTAATATGTGTTTGTGAGTTAAATGTATAACCATGTGCCATGTGATGAACTCTAAGTTAAATTAATTCCCGTGACTCGTCATTTCATGGACATCTGTATTTACTTATATGCTGTTTATTCTTGTGTTATATTTTGTTCTCACCCTATTGGATATTTATAGATAGTCTGACCCGGGTGTTATTTTTCTCGGGTCAGGCCGAGAGTTTTCAGGTTATAGGATAGGTTGAACTTTGAATGGTTGTCCTAGCAAGGAGATAAACAGTTGGACTTTTAGTTTATCCCATTTAGGAATTTGGATCTTGTATATAAAATGTATAATTGAGATTAGAGAATTGTTAAATTTGTATAACAATCGAGTTTAGTATTTCATTTTGTAAACTAAATAATTTGTATATGTATAAGTTGAGATTTATTCCACTGTGATCTATGACTGTTATTTATATGATATATTGTTCTGATTCTGAGAAGTCGGTGTGTCTATTACTTCATATTAATATTGTAAACGTCAAATTCAGTTCAGATATTAAGTGAAAATGTATAAATGACGTGTCAGTATTAGTATAAATATATATTCACATTAGATCGCCCTTAACAAGCCGTATTCTCCGGATTAGCAGACGACATTACTTGTAATGTTCTTTGCTAATCTGGGCATCGCGGTGGGGTCGTAACATAATCAATATCACCTATTCGACATAATTTCACCAACATAACCATGCATAAGAAAAATAATTGTTCTTTATCATTCAAATGTACCACATAATATTATAAATACAGCGATCGTTATACCTATAGTTTTCAATAATTTTGTTTGAAAATTTCTTAAATTTCATAACATATAAAATTTCCAGAAAATTTCCGAGTGTTGAAAATTTTAAGAAATTTCGATAGAGATTCCTTTTTACGGAGAGGCTTTTGAACAATTATAATATGGTAAAATAGATATGCATCGACCAAAACATGGTCGAAAATAATTTATATATCGAAATTTGCCACACGACATATAATCCAAAATATATACAACTCCTTAAGTAAAAGAGACCATGTTTTTAGCATTTTAAAGTAGTTTATTTAGTTTTATGCAAGCACAAGCGAGTTTGCGCTACATTCCAATCCAAGTAGCCTTCGTATGCCTATGCCTAACTCGAAGAAACTATATTAGATCATATACACGCATATAAAAGAACACTGCATTCGCATATCAAATAAAGAACTTAACTATTTTTTAATGCACTACTGCATATTGTAGCAACCTACTTGCAGCAACATGCATTTTGTCAGTACAAGAATGCACCCTAAATTCACTTATATACTTTACATTCAATAAGTAACTGATCTTTAACAATACTGTTGTTAATGAACAAGTATTATAAATTTTATAGTTTGATCCTTTATAAATGAATATTTGATGTTATATGAATTAATGTTGGTCCTTAGGCTAACAACACATGCTAAAAGGTTTCTTGAAATGTAATGGCTCTAAAACCAAAAAAAAATCTTACATGAAAGACACCAAATATTCTATAAGCTACAAGTTCATATGAAACCAATTATAAGCCATAATCATACGAGCAATATAAACAAAATTATTGTTGTCATGGCTCCGTATATACGTAGTATCCAATATATATTCCAATACCTTTTTTTCTAAATGTTAATAGATTATATTATGGACATTTTTTGGGAGGAATGCATGGAACGAAACGTATCTAGTGCATTGGAATGTTGTATGAAATTGATCAGATAAAATCTAAATCACGTATGTAACTAAATTTATTTGCATACAAAAAACCCATACTCAAATGTTTGAATTTCCTTATGCCAATGATCTATATTGAAAAGTTAGTTAAATCATCCTACACAAGCTACATCTTTGTTCTTTTTATTATTCTTTGATTTTACCCTTTTTATTCTATATGTGGTTAAGATCTAGATCTCATTGAATCGTGCCCAAATGATAATCACACCTAACCGATTACCTGAATGGAATTCGAATCCTAGTGTATTGTTTAGAAGCATTTCTCTTTTCCTACATACCATTTTAAAAAATAATGAGCATCCAAACTTCGTTTAAATCAATTTCTTTCTCTAAAGATTGTATTTATTTTTATTTTTTCTTCATAAAACACTTATATTCAAAATATATCAATAGATAAACTTTCTTACTGATTGAAAACCAAAAAATAGTTTCTATAATTTCAATTTACTTTTATAAAACCATATACAACATTACTAGTCAAACACCCAAATAATACATTAAGTAAGCATTCATATCATCCAAATAAAATTCATTTTAACTTATCAAAATCACACATAAATATTCACATCATACTTGTAAATATCATTTTCTCTTTCTTTTAAAAAATATATAATTTTTACTTGATAAATTTTTAGTACAAATAAGTGTATATATATTTTACCCGATGATCGACCCTTTCAATCATTCACAACTCGCAGTCGTAAAAAATAGGTAAAACAATCTTAGTCTCACTCCTTTAAGGCAAAAAAATATATATCTATCTCTGTATTATTCTAACCTAAGCTCTGATACCATGCTATAACCCTGGCTCCGGTGACCAAAATATCAAAGGGACTTTACTGTCTGATAGCTTGGGTTAATCGGTATAAAAGGAGCGATCTCTTATATATAATACTATAGGTCAACACAGATACGTATGAATACTTGAATCCATCTGAAATACTACGTATCTTGTCTCGACACAAGGCAATGCACATAAGTTCTATAATTGAATAATATAGTATTAGAGTCATAAATAAAAATTTCCCAAGTAACAGATTCAGAGTGAATAAAAATGATGGATTTTATATTATATTTAAAAATACGATACATCATCTCATATATAAATATAACTCATCACATCATATCTATGAATACAACGATATTTCGATATAAGTACAAGCAAGTAATTACATGCCATTGTCCTCTGCTCTAACTTTGTATCATAGACCATACAACATATACAGAATAATATCAACCTATAAAACAACCTAAATCTGAGCCGACAAGTTGTCATATAACGAAACCTCGAGTCTCACTAGACATCCAACTATGAGTATAATTGTGCAATGGAATAAAAATGAATGTGTTGTATTGGGTTATATGAGGTATATAAATTACAAAAAGAGTCACACACTCCAAACAAATTCCCAAATCCCCATTTTCACAAATCACTTATAGCACCCATGTCACAAAACTATTCAATATAATATACACTATTGCAACTGTAATCAACTGGGTTATCATATCATATTCATTTTACTTCTGAGCTGCCTTGTGTTGTACAAGTTCAATCAATATTCAAAACAATCATTTCATGAGTTAAACGACATTTCAACTAATACTTGTGAGAAGGCTTAAATCATCTTCTCATCTTATGAATCCAAGAGGATTGCACGTTGATAAATCTCATATGTGGATTTACCTTATACATAGACTAATATGCCCCAGCAAGTCATCCCAGTCTATTTCACCTATACACTTCCGATCAGTTGTGATGCGCACTTCACACGATCCCTTAGTTGTCATACTCTATAGGTATCTAGAGACGTGATAAATTTTACTAGTATTTTAGTCCACTAAATCATATCTTCATCGACGGTGCTACTTCTCTTTGTTTTCACTACGTCTCTAACTATTATCATGATCCATTATAACTTTATATGTCCTAGTAACATATCCGTTGACATAATGACAAAGGACAAGGTCATCGCCATTTAGGTTGCGGCTCTCAAATTAGTCCACCAAGTGGGTACAAGCAGTCTAGTAGTAATATCCTATGTCAAACCCGATAAATGCTAAATTTATTACATTTAAAATCATTTGATTATTCTAGAAGACATTTATTTTCAAATTATTGTTTTAAACCCATCAAATAGCCTATTAGGTTTTTCATGTTCGTGCAAATATGGTTTAACTACAGATAATAACATTAGTTATAAATAAAGCAACTTTAAACATGACAATGAGTATTAATAATCGGGCTAAATGAAGTAAATAATTTAAACTGAACGAACATGTATAATATCATCCAAACAAATATATAATCACACAATTTCAAAGTATTTCAATAAAAGTGGATTTCGAACTATTTAACTAGGATTTATTCTTTTTAATCCTAGTTTAAATTAAATGTAATATTAAATAATTCAAATCAAAACATTTCAAAAGATTAATTTCATCCCAAATTACCATTAATATATATTTAGAAATTTTCAAAATAATAAACTTGAAATTTATTTATTCTCTCTTCCTTTAAAAATATTTTAAACCCTATTTATTCCATTTTAAATCAAAATAAAATCAATAATTAAAATTCAATCTTTGAAAATACAAATTTTATGTTAACATAATTCAAAAATATAATTTTGGTATTTTTCAAATCAATATACTTTGTTTTTTCCCAAAGTTTCATTTTTAAAATATTTATAATTTGAAAAATACCTCTTTCCAATTTAAATTCAACTTTAATTTAAATCTCTTTACTTTCGATTTAATATAGTAATAATTAAAATTCAACTTAATCTTATTTATTTCAATTCAAAAGTAATTCAAATAACAATTTCTTTAGTACAAAAATCCTAAAAATTTATTTATTTCAAATTTATAAACCAAAGAAAAAGCATTTCAAATAATATTTGCACCTCTTTTAACTATATATATAACCATTTAACATCCAAATAAATTCATCCAACCATATATAATCAATTCAAACAATCAACCATCAATCATCTACTAATAGTAATCATGGCTACTAAGCCATCATCAATCAAGATATAATCAAATGAAATAGATTTGCACTCAGATTGTTAAATCGATTAACTCATTGTAAATCAAAATAAATTGATCAATATCAAATAAAGAATCGTATGCTCAAATATTTACATTAAATTCTTATACTCGCTATAATTTTGCGATCAATTAATATGAAATCGACATACTAGCAGAAAATCAAAATGGGATTATACTCACTTTAATTAACACATACATGTTATTTAATAATGGTTATTTAAATCATTCACCACAAAAATATTATATGATGTATCCATATTTATTTAAATCATTCATCACTTAAATTCAAAATTCATTTCAAATTCTTTTTATTCCTCCTTGAAAATAATTAAAATTTCATTTATCAAATGTTTGCAACCATAAGCCCACAATGCTATACTTTTAGTCAAACAATGAGATGTATCAATCAAGTAATATGGAGGATTATAAAGCTGGTGTTTACTGACATTGACATTTACTGGCAATGGATATAAAATGATAAAAATTTATACTCGGTGAAAATCATGGTTGTACTCATTATAAATGAATGTAGAAGATTATACTCACCTTGTTGTTCTTGCTTTCAACAATCATTCGTTAGCCTTATGCCTCACCACCATCAATTGCCAACCGCACCAGACCCTACCACTGTCTTCTATTTCAATGCCACTTAAGTCGTGGGGAAGCCATGTTGCTGCTCCTCCACTAGTCGTTGACAAGCTCAGCGTTGTTGCAATCTTTTGACAGCATGCCCCTATCCACATCTACCTTGCACGATGTGCAATTCCCATTCGCACCTTAGGCCGTGTGCACCAGTACATGCAGTCGACATTCGCATATAGGTCGTCGCCTTCACTTTCTTCCTTCATCGTTGTTGCCATTTGGTCGTGCACATTATTATTTTTCTTTTTTGTTTTTTTCCTATTTTTTGAATTAGGGATTTTCGTATGGAAGAGTGCTTATCGGTTGAAGGGAAGAGATAAAGGAAAAAATGGGATGATAAGGGTTAAGAAGATTTTGGGTTAAGGTACATGTTAAATTTTAACCATGAAAAGTTAAGGATTAAGAGTGTGGTCAAATAGAAATTTTCCTTTTTATTTAAATTATTTCAAAACCTTAACAGCTTTATTATCCGACTGCTATTCGATACCCGAGTAAAATTTTGCTTGAAGCATTTTAATCCATATTTTATTTTATATTTGAAACAACTTTTACTTTATTAAAATATTTTTTGTAATATTGGCAATTATAAAATAATTGTTGTTTTTCAAAATAAAATTCAAAATTTCACAAATATTATTTATTTTCCAGAACTAATTTTTCAAACAAATTTTGGTTTAAAAATGTGGTTCAATTTCAAATTTAAATTTTTAAAATTAATTTCCCCCAAATTTTTTTGTTAAATTAAACTCCATAAAATATTCAACTATATTTCCAAAATACATTTCGATATATTTATTCTAGTTTAACTGCAAATAGGGATGTTATAGTCGACTTTGCTAAGTTGACGAGGGATTATTCTAGCTTTAGAAATAACTGTTCCTTGGAATGGAGTGGGCTATAGTGGTCCAAGATTGGATTGACACATGTGAAAGGATTTTTGAGGACTCAGAGGATGAGGATGCTATGAAGTGGAAGCTGGCATCTACACAGTTCAAGGGTGATCAGTGTTGTGGTGGAAGCTATCAATATCACTACTCTTAAGTATCATATCACCCTAGGCAGGTTAAGATGAAGCATGAGGAGAAATTTATACCTAACGCTCAGAAGTCAACATTATTTTGTAAATTTGCTGATTTGAGGTAGAGAGATATGTCTACGTTAGACTATGTAGCCGAGTTTGATATGTTGTCAAAGAATAGCCCATCCTTTGTTAATACTCCCCTATAAAAGAACGAGAAGTTCATCATGGGCTTGGATGATTATCTACGGAGAAGCTGGTTGGACATATCAATAAATCCTTTGAGAAGCTAGTTGAGAAGGCTCTCTGATACAAGAGTCTGTATCTTAATTCTAAGTTCGTTGTTGTTGTTTGCACTAACGAGCCAAAGCCACAAGCTAGAGGGGGAGGAAAAAGAAAGTGGAACAATAATAAGAATAAGTAGTTTTAGAAGGGTAGCCAGAAGTAGGCTAAGTAGGAGCGCCTACTTGCTATAAATAGGCACGAAGGATCACTTAAAGTTGAACTACAAAGCTGAAGGCAAGAAGTGCTACAACTTCAATAAATTCGGGCATACTCAGAGGTCTGTCATGAAACATTGAAGTAGTGGCAGATGGTTAAGGCATATGCATTGGATGTTGTTCCGACTTTGTCGAGTGCCCCATCAGTAAAGGAAAAAGGAAAGGGCGTAAATATGCAAGGTATGCTTTCCATTTATGTGTTCCAGTATGTGTATTATTTGATATCGGGGCTTCATATTTGTTTATATGTAGTGACTTGGTAAATAGATTGGAATAGAGATTCGACATAGTAGATCGAACATTAATTATGTCAAACCCAGTTGGGGGCTCAATTAGCCGGTTCATAGTATTTCAAGATAATGTTATGGAGTCATAGATGTTATTTTGTGCATGATTGTTTTATTTTGGGTTTTATTGGGTATGGTATTATTTTGAGGATGGAGTGGTTGAAAAAGTATGCGTGACTGGTGAATTTTGAGAGACCATTAGTGAAAATTGGGACTAAGGATGGGTGGAGGGTAGAGTTAGGCTGCCTACCTAAGGATAAGGTGATTATTAGCTCTCTATATTCGTTGAGGTACCTAGGATGAGTTATCATCTATTCCTATATTCATAGAGTATCCAGACGTATTCGAGGAGGTGAGCGAATTACCACTACATTGGGAGATAGAGTTCTGTATAGTTTTGTTTAAGGATGCCAAGCCAATGTTTATGCCTTTGAGGCATATGGCACCTAAGGAGCAACGAGAGCTTGAGGTGCAAGTGAATGACCTATTAAGGAAGGGGTTCATTCGAAGGAGTATATTTGAATGGGGAACAACCATAGTATTCATCACAAAAGCATATGGCTCCCTTAGATTATGTGTTGATTATCGCGCACTGAATAAGGTAAGGAAGAAGAACATGTATCCACTCCTATGTATTGATAATTTATTCAATCAGCTCCATTGTGCAAGTGTATTCTCTTAGTTAGACCAAGCAATGAGTTTTCATCAACTAAGAGTGGCGAAGAAGAGTGTATAGGTTATAGTGTTTCATATGTCATATGTGTTCTATGACTGGTTGGTTATGCCATTCTGGCTAACCACTGTGTTGGCATATTTTGTTGATCTCATGAACCATTTTTTCAAGGATCGGCTAAATAAGTTTGTGCTTGTGTTTGTTGATGATATTCTCATCTATCCTTAGACGAAAGTGGAACATAAGATACTTTTGAGGATCATGATCGTTTTTTGAGAAAACACCAGTTGAAGGTGAAGTTTTCGAAATGTCATTTTTGGAGGAGGGAAGTGAGATTTTTGGGTCACGTCGTTTACAAGCACGGCATTGCTGTGGATCCTGTGAAGGGAGCAACAGTGTAGGATTGGAGTCAACCCAAGAATGCCACGAATGTGAGGAATTTCCTTTGATTGGCTAGATATTATAGACGTTTTATCAAAGACATTTCAAAGGTAGCAGTACGTTAACTAATTTATGGAAGAAAAATCAGGCTTTTGCTTGGGACGCAAGGTGCGAGCACACATTCGTGAGTCTAAAAGAGAGGTTAATGAGTGTATTGATGTTAGTCATTTCGAGTGGTAATGAGGAGTTGAGAGTATACATAGATGCCTGTGGTAATGTACTAGGTGCGATGTTAATGTAAAAGGGTAAGTTTGTTGCGTATGCTAGTCCATAACTAAAACTGCATGAGAGGATGTATCCGACTCATGATTTGTAGTTGGCGATGACAGTATTCACCTTGAAGATTTAGAGGCACTATCTATTAGGGGAGAGGCTTGAGCTGTTTACTGACCATAAGTTAGTAAAATACCTCTTCTTCCAGAATGATCTCAATTTTCAACAGCATTGATGGTTGGAATTCATGGCCTCTTAAGTCTTTGGCATTTCATATAAACCTGGTAAGGGAAATGCAGTCTTTGACGCTTTGAGTAGAAGACGTGCTAGTTTTGGGAGTGATGTTCCCAGTGTAGACACAACATGAGTAATTTGTTTGTTATGACTTCAGACCTCGATGTGAGCTAGAGCCAAAAATATTGGTTAGTTTGTCCATCAGACTTTCTTTGATAGAGAGGATTGGCACTAGTCAGAAACGTGATGCTAGACAGGTGGAAATCAAAGCAAATGTAAAAGAAGGAGTAGAGTTTGAGGAGATGAACTAGTATAGAATCCACTAAGATGGTTGGTACCATAATGATGGAATATTGTTTTTGCTTGACATTGATGGGTTGAGGGATGAGGTGCTATGGCACTACCATCATTCGAGATTGACTATACATTCCGACGACAAAAAAAACAAGGTATGAAGCAAACATTTTACTAGGAAAGGATGAAGAAGGACGTTGGGACATTATCTGGAGGTGTATGAACTGGTGTTAGTTAAGGAAGAACAAAAGAAGCCTAGTTGTGTTATGAATCACTTGAGATGTATGAGTGGGAGTGGAAGTAGATATCAATGGATTTGATCGATGGATTGCCGAGGACAAGAGGAGAGTACGAGAGAATCTGTGTCATAGTTAATAGACTAACAAAGAGTGCTAGATTTATACATGTAAAGTTAAATAAAATGACATCCAAGTTGGCCGAGTAGTATGTGAAGTGGGTTATGTCATTCCATGGTGTGCTGAAAAGCACTATAAGTGACTAAGACCTTTTTATTCACTAGGGGATTTTAAAAGAGCTTACAAGAGGCATTGGGCAAAGAGCGGCATATCAGTATAGCTTATCACCCGGGAACTGATGGATATACCAAGAGGGTGAATCATGTCTTGGAGGATCTCTTGCGAGCTTGCATTCTAAACTTTGGAGGCTCATGGGACGATCACTTGCATTTAGTGGAGTTTGCATACAAAAATAGCTATCAATCTAACATCGGTATGGCACCATTCGAGGCACTATATAGCCAACCATGCAACGCTCCTTCATGTTGGTCGGAAGCAGGCGAGAAACTAATATTAGGGCCTGATATGATCAGGAAGACATCGAAGAAGATCAAGATAATTGAGCAATGAATGAAAGCTGCCTAGGATAGAATTAGAAATTTGAAGTTCTCTGTTGGCGATATGGTATTTGTAAATATCTCTCCGTTGAAGAATATAGTTTAATTTGGTATTGGAGGAAAGTTGGCATCGAGATTCCTAGATCTTTTTCTGATACTCGAGGGGATTAGAAACCTAGCTTATAGGGTCAACTTACCTCCGAAGATGATGGGGGTGCATAATATATTCCACGTTTTTCATTTGTAGAAGTTTGTACACAAAATCAGGGGTTACTATTTCACAAGATTGGTTTAATAATGTTGACATTAAAGCAGAAGCTACAAGATGTCATAGGCCTCTTTGTATTGTTAGACATGATGTGAAGAAGCTTAGGAGAAGATGATCAAGTTAGTGAAGGCCAAATGGAATGAAAGCGAGAGCAATTGTACATGGGATGCCGAGGAGAGCATAAGGACCGCTTATCTAGAGCTTTTCACTTCATAAGACTTTCTATTCATCGCATTTAATTCTACTTTTGATATCATGTAGGATAGTTTAGTACCTTGCATGCTAAGATAGGCTTAGATATTATTTGATTACTTGTACTTACATGGTTGCATGTTTGGACGATTGCTTATGGTTATTAGGCATGCAGGGTAAATATTGTTTGACTTGACCATGTAATTATGGATTTTGGAGGTGAAATTCCTAAAGAAGGTATGGGTAAGACCTGTATTTTACGTGTCAAAGAATCGTAAAATATTATTTTAAAATTCATATTGAGTCATATGACTCTATAACTATAGGAAATGTTATGTATTGACATTTCTTATCCTTAAAATTTTCATTGGATGATTTTCACCCTGAAAACTTATAAGGCCTATAACTTTTGATAGGAGCTGAAATAGGGGTTGACACTACTTCCATTGGAAAGATACGATAGTTTATCTTTTCGGAGTGGTCATAGTAGCCTTTTGGACTTATCTCTAAGAGATTTGATCATTCGATTTTCAAATAGTTCCTAGCCAGATCGGTAGGTAATAATTAAGCACTGATAAGGCCCATTAACACATTTTGGGATTTGTACATAATTAGGTGATGGGGCGGTCCTTATTCACTTTCTCACTTCCTAAAACTGATCCAAACCTCCATTTAACTCGTAACAACCAAAAATCACAATTTTTTCCTACTTTAATTAACTTAAACACATTATTAAGGAGTGATTAGCAAGGAAATTTAGGAGTTACTTTTTTGACTACAGAGGGATTTTCGCATCTAACGTTCTACCTCAAATTCACCTTAATTCGTGTATTTTAGTATAATGTGAGTGACTTTGATCTCCCATTATCCTATGAATGTTGATATAGAAAACAATGATTTTTAAGTGGAATTTTGATGTTAAAATGATTTTTAATTCTTGGTCTAACTTTAACAACCTATTTAAAATGAGTTTAAAAAGAAACAACTCAGTTTGATTTGTTTTCCACCTTTTAGCAATCATGTTGTCATTTTAGCATATAGTTAGATCTAGAATACTACATTTGTTTAAATTGTAATTTTGTGGATGATATATGTTTTTGAATGTTGTGTGATGAAGTATGCGATTTTTTGTTATGTTTATAGTCGTTTTAGTGTATTTAGGAAGAAGTCGTCAGTTTGAGCAAATCGATGTCAAAAACATTCAAAAAGTGATGTAACTTAATTATAGTTTTCTTGGGGACTTGGGATGTCCATAAAACTAGTCGCATGAGGGTTGGAGGAGATTTGAGGTGGAAAAATCATGTCGGCATTAGTGGAAAATCATGTCTATGGTGACTATTCAAAACAACTTGACGGTGAGTGTTTTATTGGATGATGAAGGTTAGCTTTGGTTCGGGGGGCTTAGGCGCTTCAGTGATGGAAGTAGAAAGCTTCGGGTCGAGCCAAGAGATGAGGGAGTTTGGAATTTTAGGGACTTAGAAAATTTTGGGGTAGAGCAATCAAGTTGGCACTAACTTGATTGGCCCCAAGAGGTTTTGCATGACGACTTCGTGTTATCCCACCTTTTGGCAAAGCCGTGACACCAAAAAGTTGACCGGAAAACTAAAGATAGTTCGTCTCAAAGACTGGCTGGACATTGCTTCACCATGGATATCGACGAATTTTGTCCAAAGCTCGAATCAAGCTACAATTGATAGGACACGGCAAGCAAAGTCATGGGAGCCAGCGTTTCAAATTTCAGGATAATCGGAGTTCGTATGAATGAGATATGATCGATACAAGTTAGAAAAAACATGCTGGTTCGTATCCACCAGGTTCGAATCGATGGCGTTCGCATCGATCAATCACCACTGCTTCACATCCATCGGTGCACCCTACTTCGAATCGATCGGTTTTGTATCCATCGCCAAGCACTACCTCGCATCGATCGACCTCGCATCCATCATCAGTGGCAAGTCACTGTTTCGTGTCCACGAAACCTGCCCTGTTCGTATCCATTCGACTCGTTTCGATCCAGTTCGTATCGATCAATGATTCGTATCCATCGGTTCAAACTGGGTCGTGGCACTTGATGCGAACAAGGCGAAATTCATGGATACGAAGCGGTCAACTCGGAGCAAAGGGTGGATCGATGCGAGATATGCGCGCCACGTCGTCTCAAAGACACGTGCATCCATCGATTCAAAGGCGTGGAGTCGAAGTGATCGAGTCGAAACGAACAGCCAACCCGGAAACCCTTACTCGTATCGATCATATCTCCCAATCTACAAATCCAAATGCTATGAAATTTTCACAGTAGCTTCCATACAAGGTAAAGAATGTTCCTGCCAAGTTTCAGCTCGATTGGACTAATCCTTGATGGATACGAAATCACTTCGTATCGATCGCAGATCGAGTCGAAACTTGGTGGGACCGGTCGCGTGGGCCCACTCACGTGCCAGAAAAAGTCTCCTGAAGTTTGGGCAAGATCTGGGCATCCTACACATAAATAGCCCCCTGAAGCCTATAGAAAAGGGATCTTTTGGCGATGAACGTCCAGACTCTGCCAGATTCAATTCTACATCTTACCATCACTGTCGTATTCGAATTTGAGAGCTATCATCAATTGTAATCTGCTGTAACAGATTGAAGTTATCAAGTGAATCAATAAAATCATAAGCTTCAGAGTGGACATAGGCAAGATCGCCGAACCACTATAAAATCTGTGTTGTTTACTGCTGTTCTTTTCAATTTTCTGAATGTTCTTCATTTCCATTTCTCTACATATTGATTATCTGTGAATTGTGATTTCGTACTGGTGCTTTCAACGCCTATTGGGTGTTTGTGACCAATTTTGGTGCAAACACTTCGAGCATGAAGTGATGGAACTTTAGGATGAGAAGTAAGATGCTTTAGGCATGCAAAAGACAAAGAAAGGATTAAGTGCTAAAACACTTGGCTATTTTGGCTAATTGAATCATATTGGCACTGATACGATGAATCATGTTGGTACCGACATAATAAGAGGTTGACCAATCATGGTCAAAATCCATGAAGGCGGCGGTGATGCTTTAGGAATCGTGTCGGGTATGTTCATTCGTTCATTCGACATTCAGTTCCGATGTTATGGCACAATGAAAAATGATGATTGATGGTGAGGCGATGACAGGATGGTTCCACTTTGGAACTTTGAGATGAGGATTCAACAACTTGTGAGGGATGTCTAGAGGTGTTCTGATGATGGCAACTCAATGATGGGAGTCATGATGATGATCCATAATGATGAGTTTGAGGAAGCGAGATCGTTTGTAGAATGACAATGTGTTCTTATATGGAAAATTGAATGAGATAGAACGATGATGGATTTGGAGATGTGTGTGAAAGGATTGTTGATACATGGAGGCTTCTAGAAGTACTCGTATATAAGGAGAGCATGGGGACAACGACTTGGATTATGATGTTGTCCGTATATTATGATGTTAGATTATCCTAGACTCGAGGATTGTGAGTCTAGTTCATGGCTATGCAAAGTGGCATGGATTCGAGTACCAAAGACCAAGAATTTTCTATTGGTCTTTGGCTTATGAGCATGCCATAAAAGTTATCTTATATCCAAAGCACTAAGTGATGTGAGGATTCTTTGATGGATGCTGTGATTGCATGTTTGTTTTATCACTCTCAGGTTGTCACACAACTTAGCTATTACTTTCTTGGATACTCGACATCAACATTGTACTTAGGCTTGTAGCACACCCATATGATGATGATAGTAGATTAGTATGTATTGTTATGTGCTAACTCTTTGGATGCAGAGACAAGTCAAGTATAATTCTCTATACCATATGTCCTATATTATCTCAGCTTTCATAGTATTTTTATATATGCTTATCGCTCACACCAGACAGTTGTCAGACTCGAGGTTTTATTCTTTGCTTTTTATTATCTCGTGTACTCTTAAATGTGTATACTAGATAGCAGATGTGGTGTAACACTCAGCATGGTACAGATGGACTAGCAGGAGCGTACGCTTTTATGTATACTATGCTTTTGGAGCTTTTTACTATTTCCGTTGTGCAACAATTGCAGTATTGACTGTGTTTGACTTGTTTCATCTAGAGATAGATACTTTGAGTTTATTTATCAGCTGTATAAACTCTATTACATTTTTGTATAACTTTATTGAACCAGTGCTCTGGTCTGTGATGGTTCAGTTAGTTATATTTCTATTTCACCTGCTTTATATCTGTGACCGATATTATATTTTATCCTTGTGTTGGGAGATATATGACATACCCGTGATTATTTAATTATTTCACCACTTGATAATCATTATACATTGGTCGGGCACCGATTCAGCTCACTATGTAGGTATATTGGGTTTTGGAGATGTAGGGTGGTCATCACATTATTACTAACAATTCTTTTCCTCAGTATTAATAAGAAAATCATAGTTTCTCTTTTAACGTACAAGAGTTCTTATTAGACATTTTAATGAGTTGTTTCCATTTTTGGCTTTAATTTTATTTCATCTTATGTTATCCGTTTCGTTGTTAGATTTTGGATCATATCCAAGTCCATTGTATTGCTACTAATTACTATTGTCGGTCGGTCCCAAACCACTTTGGGGTTGTCCACACAGGATCCTTCATGAATAAATCTTATGTCCAGCCTCTCTACTCACATAACATTTTATTCCTGAAATAACAATTGTTTCTCAGTGCGACGAATAGGCATTCAGAAACATTTTATGAACTTCCTTTATACTTACATAAAACTGATTCAATTTTGAGTTTACAAAACTTTGGCCATAACAATAATTAGACAATTGCACATCTTAAACTATTTAAGATTAGGTTTCTTATCAACTTGTATCTTACATAATCTTGTAAACTAAGATTTTGATGAAATTAAATTTAACATATATACTTACTCCTAATCGTGTATCATTATAGAAAGATGTTAACTCAACCTCACACATTATCTATCATCCTTTGTTTAACAATTACTAATTGCTCCTTCTCTATACATCGTAATGTATCATAGGGAGTAGTGACTTTGAGACAAAATCCTATTCCTTTTAGGTACTTTTGGAACTCTTTCCGATATATACTCACCTATTTGACCAAATTGATTTTTTTTTTATTTCCTTTTCATTTTATATTTCCTGCTTCTATTTTATATTCTATGACTTATCGTAGATATAATACTTGTTTATCAAATACAAAAGTTCATATATATGATAATCATTAGTGAATTTAACGTAGTGGGCCAGTTCTGGTACTAACTCTTTTATCACTCTCACTGTATGGGTAATTTGCCCTTAATTTTTTATGGTACAACTCACAAGTATCACGTGATTCATAATCATATGACTAAAGAATTATGTCTAAAAAATATGGCATATTCCATAATTCCAAAATAATTGTATACTTTTTTTGATACTTCTGTATTTTCTATAGTCAATGCATCACCATGATTGTGAAAACAAATACCATTATCACAATAGATTTATTTCATAATGAATATTCAGAGTATTTATTATAAAATAAAAGTACATATATTTTCAATCAATTTATAAAATGATTATTATTTCTTAAATAATACTTGGTATATATATGAAGCCCATCTTCTATAATTTTATTCGTCCGCAAATAAGTGTCATACGATACGCTTTCATTTTTTTCTCCATTACAATAATGATGCATGAAATACAAAGCTCAATCTGACCTCTTATTTTGAGCTATTTAGTTCAACTACAGTAACTAGTTTACAATCAAGAGTTTCGAGATGAGTATCTTGAACTTAAAGGAATAAGTCTTATAGAAAACAATTTTCTATAATAAAAAATTCACTTTGAATGTAAATCATATTTCTCATTCCATATTAAGTATCTACTAGCATTTATACAATTCCAATGTTTCTTCATGAAGCAAAGGTGATCGTTCACTCACTTCATCCCCACTATCCTTATGTTACATCTGCTGTCTGATATTCGCTTCCTATCCATATGGTTGAACCATTCAAAAGGAAACTCTTACTGAAAGTGCACCGAATTCTATAAAAATGTGTGTTGACATCGTTAACATTTTAAGGATATTATATGGGTTGCACTTAAGTAAACCGATCGAGACAAATATTTCAATGATCGAATTCAGAGGTTGACCTTCTAGTCCATAGTTTAGTGTTATTTTCAAATTAACAAGGTTCATGTTGTATTCAATTATATTAAACACATGATCTTGCGTTGTGGTTTACTTGCTCGAGATTTTGTATATTGTAACATGACTATTTATCGTACAACTTTTGTATGTGATTTAATATGGATTGAATATCCATGTTCTTGTATTGCTATAGAATTCGAAAATCAAAAGACAACAAACAGTCTTGGGCAAATAAACACTTAAGTGATTAACGTATGGATGTATTTAGTAGTTACATATGGCTCTTGCATGATTTTTTAGTAGTCTTGAACTAGATAACCTTAATTTTTTAGCGTGTGTTCTTACAATATTAGAATGGTTAAATGTTTTCATTTCATTTTTCTAGTAAGGTCCCAGTAGATTTTTGTATTCCTCAAAACCCTATGACAAATAGAGAAATCATTCGATCTGCAGTGAGTGTTAGGACTCGCTTTCCTTGGGGCTCTTACATTGAGTTTGCTCAATAAATCATAGGTCTGTATGAAATGGATAACACTTTATTGGCTATATCATATACAACTCCTAACTATGGTCTTTTCCCTAATCTCAACCTTGATCTTGAGTTTTCTCAACAAATCAAAAAAGATTATTTTCCCTCACCTATCATTTCACGACAGCCTAACTATAATGTATATACCTTGAGTTTGCTCTAAAAATACATGCATGTATCTTACCTCATCCAGGCAACATATTAATAGTACTACACATAATAGCTGTAGCTTGAGATTACTCAATAACTAGTGCATATGCAAGCAATCTATCAATATATAAATGATAGGGGGAAACTTATATTAAAGATTCATAATCTTTTAATATATTTTGAGCAATATTTTGTCAACAAGATGCTTGCTATCCGGTTTGCAAAAATAATGACAGTATACATTGATGACATGCTAGTAAAGTTCAAGAAGGCTAACTACTATATTGTCCACTTAGATAAGATGATCCAAGTTCTCCTAGAATTTGGGATGAAGCTATATCACCTGAATTGTTCTTTTAGGGTCTCCTCAAGGAAGTTTCTAAGCTTCATCTTACACACTAGAGGAATTGATGCTAACCGATAATAGGTCCAAACATTAAAAGACACTAAAATCCTAGAAATACAAAATGAAATGCAAAGTTTTAGTGGCAAGGTTGTCGCATTGAGTAGATTCATATCTAAGGCAATCAATAAGTGTGTAACAACTGCCCTAAACCACTAGCACATAATATAACTAAATCGTGCGCTGCTTTAGTGTTCGGCTAATGTAGGACAATTGTCAAGGGTTGAAAATGGATAAAACATTATCGTATATAGCGTGTCGAATAAAATATAATAGTCATTGCAGATATAAAACATGAGAGATAGTATTAACTAAGTGAACCAAATATCAAAGTACAAATCCACAGTTATACAACATAGCAATAGAGTTTATACGAATGAAAATAAACTAAAATAAAACTGTCTTAATAGTATAGGAAACACTGTCTAGGCCCCACAACATCGCACTGTGGGATACGCAATAGTATAGTCATAGATAATACAAGAAAGCTCCATCCAGCTCGTCCTCGGCACTGTCACTGTGTATCACCTAGACCTGCTATCTAGTCTACTCATTTAAGAATATCCAAGATAAAAAGAAACAAAGTATAAAACCTTGAGTCAGACAATAGTATATTGTGGGCGATAAGAAATCTAAAAATATTGTACAAGTCGATATAATAAGGAACAAGGGTACATGAACCATACCTAACATGTCCCTATAACCAAAGAGTTAGAATGTAACAAACATAATATGATACAATACAAATGTCATAATGTTGTTCCACAACCTAAGTACAATGATGGGTGTCTAGGTATCCCTATCCATAATACCTATCTCAAGTGACATCCCTAGAGCGACAGACTATGGGCGAAAACAACTAAAAAGACATAGCATCCATCAAAAAAATCCTTAATATCACTCAATGTGCCCTGGATATATGATAACTCATATGACTGATTAATGGATAAATCCCATTTTTTAGTGTACTTTCTCACAGCCCGAAGCTAATACTAGAGCCATTCCACTGGCCCAGGGTATATGGATCCATTCCACCGGCCCAGTGTAACCATTCCAAGTACACAATGAGCATCCTCACAATACCCATGCTTTTGAGTACATTAGAAAGCACTCTGAGTACCAAAGATCCCTTAACATGCATTTTCGAGATCTTTCCTTGCTCTATCTAGTTTCCATTATCCTCATGGAACCATTAAACATTCCTTTCTTTCCACAATAAAACCATTCAACATTCTATCCACGGGTCCCCCTTTCGCCATTTGTAGATAATCATTCTTATGACTTCTTTCAACATTGAGCCACATTTATCGGAACCTAACTCCATCACCGCTGAGTTACCATCATCGAAGCCCTAAAACTGTCATCATTCATCGTGCCACTACGTCACCACCGAACCTTAAGAGAATAAACAAACACCTTTAGCACGACCTGTAGAATCTACACATTCCCTTTTGGAAATTCCATGAACCTACCTCCATAAATTCATGTCGGTGTCGACCACTAGAGGTCAGTAGAAATATGAATTCTCTAATATATACTTAGCCAAAATTTGGATAAATATTTTCCTACCCTACCTCTTCTTCTCGGCATGCTTAGGGCCCTATTTTGCTTCATTTCCCAAGCTCCCAAGCTCCAAGGTCCAATCATATGCCCTAAAAGGTGGCGGTGCTGGCCAGAAATGGTCGGTACCGACCAAAAGTTGTCGTTACAAACATTCATACTTAGGCGATTTTCTAATTTTGGCTTTTGGAGTTCCTTCCTGACTTTGTCCCAAAGTTTACCTCGAAGTTTCAAAGCTTATGCCCTGAGGTATTCTTCCATCACTAACCAAATCTTGAACTAAATTCATCTAGCTTAAATTCATCTCGTCACCAACATCCCAAAGTAACTCCAATGACCTGCAATCAAAATCTTGGAATCCTCACCTCATCCAGTGCCCCTCCAAGTTTCATCCAATACTGATCCCTTTTTCCTTCGTTTTGGTTAAATCTACCTCTTTCCTAACTTCACTAAAACACTAGCAAACCATATCAAAATAATTCATCAAAGCACACATATCATTCATAAGCAATCATCAAAATATACAAGCAATCCAAACATGATTATCATACAAATTTTAGTATAGATTTTATCTTTACAGTAACATGGATGATCAAAAGATGGTTGCAAAACCATTTGAAATATATTTATTTTTGGCCACAAACATGTATGAAGATGTAATTAAAGTAAGAAAACATTTTTATGTCAAAATCATGTTAAAAACATCTATTTTTACTATATGGACATGCATAGGATAGTGAGAGATCAAGAATCAACACCTATTACCCAAATTACCACTTTAGATCCCCAAATCTGATATGAACAGCAAAGAGAACGAATCTCCAAGGAAAAAATGATGATTCTATGATCCCCTTTGTTAATTACCCTTCTAATGATGAATTTTGATAAGATCAGTAAGGAAAAGGTGAGTTTGTTGAGGAAATTAGGGCTAATGGTGGTTTGAAATTGTTTTGGGAAAGTGGGAAATGATCATTCTTATCCCAACTATCCCAATTAGGCACAATTCCGAAAATTCATTAGTGGGCTTAGGTATTGCTTGGTTTAATTGCACACTAATCTGTCTGACAGCAAACAGAATTTAAAATGGCCATATCTCCTAAACGGTAAGTCCATTTTTCTCTTATAACCACTATATAGAAGGAGAAACCAGAAGCTTGACCTAATGGAAGTTGTTTTTAGATCCTAATACGATGCATATCAAATGTCATAGGCCTTATAAGAATTTCCGGGTCTGAAATGTATGATAAAAGTTCTAAAGGTGGAAAATGTTCCTAGTTGTTATTTTCCAAAGTTTTAGAGTTATATGACCTCACATGAATTAAATAATAATATTTTACGATCATCCGATACGTAAAATACGGGTCATTACACTCTCCCACTTTAGAAATTTTGCCGCCGAAATTCCCAAACAAGTCAAAGAATAGTCAATCATAGTTACCACGCATTCCTAACAATCATATGCAACCATCAAACATATCAAACAGGCAGCCATGCAATCAATAGCATAGATAAGCCTATCCTAACATGCAAGATACTAAACTATCCTATGTGATATCAATATGGTGAAAGTAAATACGATAAATAGTAGGCCTTACCATGCAAATAGCTTTGGATATGCAGCCCTCATGCTCTCCTTATAATTTCCCACTTGCAATCGCCTTCACTTTCGCCCTATTGAACCTTCACTAACTCCACCATCTTTCTCCTAAGCTATTTCGTATCGCGTCTGACAATACAAACCACCTTACGATGTCTTGAAGCTTCTGGTTCAATCTTGACACCATCAAGTTGATCTACTGCAACTATTATGCCTGAGTTGTGCACAAACATCTACAAATGAGAGATGTGGAATACATTATGCACCCCCGCCATCTTTTGAGGTAAGTCGACCCCATATGCTAGGTTCTTAATCCTCTCTACTAGTGGAAAAAGACCTACGAATCTTAGTGCTAACTTCCCTTTACTATTGAGTCGAATAACATTCTTTAGTGGAGAAATCTTGACAAACACCATATCATTGACAGATAACTCGAAATCGCAACATTTCTTATCGACACCTATCCTGAGCAGCTTTCATTTATTGCTAAATGATCTCAATCTTCTCTGAGGTCTCCCTGATTATATCTTGCCTAAGTATTAGTTTCTCACCCGCTTCATACCAACGCGAAGGAGCTTTACACAGTCGACCATACAATGCTGCATACGATGCCATACCGATACTAGGCTGATAGCTATTATTGTATGCAAACTCTACCAAATGCAAGTGAGCTTCCCACAAGCCATAAGAAACTTCTCATTCTTCCTCAAAAGAGTGTCGATGAAAGACATCCCATATTTCGACAAGGCATCAAACTCAGCAACATACTCAAGGACAGACATGTCTCTCTACTACAAATCAGCAAATTTCCTAAATAACATCGACTTTTGAGTAGCTGGGATAAACTTCTCCTTGAATCGCGTTTTGAACCAGTCCAAAGTAAACCAATACTCGGGTGTAGCAACTCTAATAGCATTCCACCTCTTCATGTCTCTTCCCTGAAGCTGTTAGGAAGCCAACTTCCTCTTTATCGTATCATACAATTCAAGGTCGTCAAAAATCCTTTAGCAGGTGTCTAGTCAATCCTGCACTTCCATAGCCAATTCTGTACCTTGGAATGGTTTTCCACGAAGACTGGCAAAATCCTTATTTAGCTTAGGGAAATCGACTCTGGGTGCCTGCACTTGAGCACCAACACCCACGACAATATATAGAGTGGTAGCTTGAGCATTTTGCAGCATGTTCACCATCATTGTGTTGAACATCGCTTAAAAGTCAAGGTTAGCAGCTCCCGAACCCACTCCTTCTTTGACTCCAAAGAGGGAGTACTTCATAATTGTCTTGTATGTTAGCTCATTCTTAATTTGTAACAGGAATGATCAGCCTCTCATAAAAGAAAACCGCATCAATGGTACTCGTGTATGCATGCAACTTATGTACTATATATACTACTAAATAGTTTTGAAAACCATGCTCTCTCTCTCTCTCGTGTGTGTGTGTGTGTACACACACACACTCTCGATCGAGTCCAGGGTGATAACTCTTTCCCCATCTCTACCGGACCACGTTATCAACATAGGCTAATCGTGTAACTTAAGCTATATTACTAAATATGATGGCTACCCTACACCACCAGCACCCAATATAGCTAAATAGTGCATTGCTGTAGTGCCCGGCCGATGTAGGACTATTGTCAAGGGTTGAAATTGTATAAAACACCAAATAAATTGTCATATATCTCACAACACATTGAATAAAATATAATATTCATCACTGGTATAGAATAAGAATGATAGTAATAACTAAGTGAATGAAATATCAGAGTGTGGGTCAAATATCAAAGTATAGATCTACAGAATTATATAGTATAGCAATAGAGTTTATACAAATGGAAATAAACTCAAATAAAACAGTCTTGATAGTAAAGAAAACACTGTCTAGGCTCCACAGCATTGCACAGCGGGATAAGCAATGGTATATCCATATATAATACGAGAAAGCTCTATCCTACTCGTCCTCTGCACAGCCACTGCATATCATCTAGACATGCTATCCAGTCCACTCACTTAAGAGTACCCAAGATAATAAGAAGAAAAGCATAAAACCTTAAGTCATACAATAGTATGTTGTGAGCGATAAGAAATCTAAAAACACTATACAAGTCGATATAGTAATATGAATAAGGGTATATGAACCATATTGGACATGTACCTGCAACCAAGGAGTTAGCACATAACGAACATAATATGCTACTTTACAAACATCATAAAGGTGTACTGCAATCGAAGTACAATAACAGTTGTCCAGGTATCCCTATCCATAGTACCTATCTCAAGTGACATCCCTAGAGTGATTGACTATGGGAAAAACAATCAAACCAACATAGCATCCATCAAACAATCCTCACTATCAGTCAATGTGCTCTGGATATATAATAACTCATATGACATTTCCTTTGCCAGGGATTAATGGATAAATCCAGGTTTTCAGTATATTCGCTCACATACGAAAGCTGACACTAGACTCATTCCATCGGACTAGGACATATGGATCCATTCCACTAACCCGAGGTAACCATTCCAAGTACCCAATAAGCATCCTCACAATACCCCTGCTTTAGACTACATCAAAAAACACTCCGAACATCAATGATCCCTTAGAATGCATATTTGAGCCTTTTCTTTACTACATCTAGGTTCCATTATCCTCAAGGAAACATTTAACATTCCTTTCTTCCCACGATAGAATTATTAAACATTCTATCCATGGGGCACTTTTCGTAGAACCCATCCTTTGTGGATAATAATTCGCACGACTCCTTTCAACATCGAGCCACCCTCATCGGAACCTAACTTTATTCATCATTGAGTTACCTTTATCAAAGTCCTAAAGCTATCATCATTCATCGTTCCACTACATTGCCATCAAACCGCAAGCAAACAAACAAACACCTTCAGCATGACCTGTAGAGTCTCTATAGTCCCCTTTGGAAATTCCACGAACTTTGCCTTCATAAATTCATGTCTCCACTTTTGGTCGGTACCGATATGAATTCTCCAACATATACTTAGCCAAAATTTGAGTAAGTATATTCCTCCCTGACCTCCTTTTCTCAGCATGCTTAGAGCCTCCTTTCGCTTCATTCCCCAAGCTCCAAGATCCACTCATATGCTTGAAAATGTGCTCAGCACTGACCAAAAGTGGTCGGTATCGACATCTATACTTAGCCTATTTTCTGACTTTGGCTTCTGTAGTTCATTCCCAACTTTGTCTTGAAGCTTGGCTCAAATTTTCATAGCTTCTGTCCTAAGATGTTATACCATCACTGACAAAATTTGGAACTAACTCCACCGAGCTAAAATTCATTTCACCAATGACATCCTAAACTATCTCCATATCACCTACGATCAAAATCTTAGGCTTCTTACCATCTCCAGAGTCCCTCCTCTAAGTTTCATCAAATTTCAGTCACTTTTGCCATCGTTTTTCCCAAATCGACAACCTCTTTCCTAACTTTACTAAAATACTAGCAAACCATATCAAAACAATTCATGCAAGCATACATATCATTCATAAGCAATCATCAAACATATATAAGCAATCCAAACATGATTAGCATACAAATTTTAGTTTAGATCTAATCTATACACTAACATGGCAATATCATCAAAAGGGTTTGCAAAATCATTTAAAAACTATTTTAAACCTTTTTAATTTCGGCATGAACATGTATGAAGATTTTTTTAAAGTTAGAAAACGTTTAATGTCAAAATCATGTTAAAAATATATATTTTAATTATATGGACAAGCATAGGATAATGAGAGATCAAGAATTACTCACACAGTACCTAAATTACCACTTTAGATCCTCAAATCTCATATGAATAGCCAAGAGCACGAAGCTCCAAGCACCAAAATGATGAATCTATGATTGCTTGTGCTAGTTACCCTTCCAATAATGAGTTTGGCTAAGATTAGTATGGAAAATGTAAGATTTTTGATGACATTAAGGTTAACGAAGGTTTGGAATTATATTAAGAAAGTGGGAAATGATCTACGTCTGTCCCAACACCCTCAATTAGGCATAATTCTCGAAATTCATTAGTGGATCTAAGTATGGTTTTAGTTTAATTGTCCACTAATCTGTCCAGCAACAAATAAATTTAAAATGGCAATTTCTCCTAAACGGTAAGTCTGTTTTTTCTACTATGACCACTTTATAGAAAGAAAGACCAAAGCGTGACCTAATGAAAGTAGTTTCAGACCATAATTTGATCTTATCAAAAGTTATAGGCCTTATAAGAATTTCAAGGTCCGAAATTTCTGATAAAAATTCTAATGGTGGAAAATGTCCCTATTAGTCATTTTCCAATGTTTTAGAGTAACATAACCTCACATGAATTAAATAATAATATTTTATGATCCTCCGATACATAAAATACGGTCGTTACCAAGTGTGTTCCATTATTTGAGGCGTTGAAAAAAGAGAGAGGCAAGTTTATTTGGCCAGATGAATGCTCTTCATTTCCTAATCAGCTAGAACATCTGTAGAAGCCACCTTTCCTTTCCACACCAGCAGAGGGGGAAGATCAATACCCACACTTAACAATGTCGGCACACATTTCACCAATTAGAATCTAGATACCCTAAACTAGAGGGGTTACCTTACTACCTATGGATTGCTTCTAAGGCATTATTTTCAATCTCATCCTACTTGGGTATTAATGGATCAACCACTGAGGCAAGTGCTTCACCATCCAGATACAGCAGGTAGATTTGTAAAGTGGAGTACCGAGCTAAGCCAATATGAAATCACCTACCAACCTTGAACAACGATTAATAGGCAGGCTTTTGTTGACTTTTTTGTAGAATTCAGTGTTAGTGACGATGAAGCACGACCTTAGGAGAAAGAAGCTCTTAGGTGGTGAATGTTCATGGATGGATCTTCAAATGAGAATGGTTTTGGAACTAAAGTGGTGCTGGTTACACCTAAAGGGAAAATGTTATGCTATGCCTTATGATTGGAATTCAGAGCAACAAACAGAAGGCAAAGTATAAAGCATTAATAGTCGGTCTTGAAATAGAAAAAGGTGTTAGGATTAAGGTCATTACGTGTGTGTAGTGACTCCAAGCTAGTAGTCAACCAAGTGCTCGGGGAATTCTAGGCTAAAGGATAACGTTTGGCATTCTATCCGAAGGTGGTAAAAATTTTACTTAATGAGTTGGAATATTATGTGATTTCACATGTTCTAAGGGAGGAAAATTAGGACGGAGATTTGGAAAAATTAGCAAGCTTTGGAGATGGACCATTCCTTAGGTCGGTTCCACAAATGACCCTACCGGTCCCTAGCTTCGAGGAAGTAAACGTCATTGCAACTACCGATGGAGAGGTGACTTAGGTGACCCTAATAAGCGAATATTTGGCTAATGAAGTTTTGCCAACTAATCGAAATGAGGCTTGGAAGGTATTATGGAAGGGAACCTTTATTTAAGATATAGGACAACACCCAGTACTAAGAGGATTCACTAACTTACTGTTAAGCTGTGTTGCCGGAACAGAAACTCAGTGTAGCGAACCGTATTTTACATATCGAATGATAGTAAAATATTATTTTTAAATTCATTTAAGGTTGTATGACTCTATAACTTTGGGAAATGTTCATTAGGGACATATTTTGCCCTTAGAAGTTTTATCAGACAGTTTTAACGCTAAAAATCTTGTAAAACCTATAACTTTTGATAAATGTTGGTTTAGGGTCTTAAACCACTGATCGGTGATGGTTTCCCTTTCCGTAGAGTGGCCATAGTAGAAATCAAATTCATCGTTTAAGAAATATAGCCGTTTTAATTTTAGACTGTTGTCGTCCAGATTAGTGGGTAATTAATTATGCTCATACTTAAGCCCACAAATTCATTTCGGGATTTATGCCAAATTAGGGATGATGGGATAGATCTAAATCAATTTTCCACTTTCCAAAACAAGTCTAAACCACCATTAATATATTTTCCATCTTAAAGGTTCCTCTTTGTCATACTTTAATTAGCCAAAATCACATCATTAAGGGGTAGTTAACAAAGCGAATCATAAACCTGATATTTAGCTGCTTTGTAATCCATCCTACTACTGCTGATCTCGGATTTGGAGCAATGATTGTGTAAATTCGGTGATTGGTGAGTGATATTGCTTCTCTCACTTTACAATGCATGTTGATATTGTTAAATTATGGTTTTTGTTATGATTTTCAAAGTTAAAACAATTTCAAACTTAGATTTGAAGTTAATAATATCCTAAAACCAAATTTAAAAAGATCCATTTGGATTTTGGTATGTTTACAACATTTACCAACCATAATTGCCATTTTCTATAAATTAGATGTTGGATGATTTGTACTTAGACTATGTTTGGATGATTTAGGTGTCTTGTTTGGATGATATGGAGTGATATTTATTTTGTGTACGAATTATTTTGATGCGTTTGCTAGTTATTCTGTGCAGTTAGGATTGCCATCAAATTACTCAAATAATGCCAAAATACGGATATGACGTTCCTGAAGGCTTGGGAAGACTGCACAACAAATTGTAGGAGGATTGGAGTCGATTTAGTGCCTTAAATTTTGGTCGTCAAAACAAGTCAGTAGTGAGAAGTTTGATCGGCAGTGACCAAGTGTGGTCGGGGATAAGATGCTTTGAGTCATACTAGTTGTTACTTCGAGTTTTGGGTGAGAAAGCTTCGAGTTATTCCAACAAATTTTGATCAAGGTCAAGTTCTTTCGGGCATGCAAAATCTGGTTGATGGTTGGATGATGCTTCGAGTTGAGGAGTCCAAGGCATCAAATCTTTTATGGTGGAACTTTAGGGCAGGCACAGGATAGTTTGGGAAGGTGGAATTTAGGACTTATCCAAACTTTGAAGGAGGTAAGTACTCGATAATAACCACTCTTGCTTTGAGAAAATAAGTCAAAAACTTCGGGTATGGGTCGAGATGACTTTGTGTCACTTGAGAGTAAGGCAAAGAAGTGGAGAACTTCAATCAAGTGAAGTTTTGAGGTGGCCTAAGTTATCGGGGCCGACCATTTATTGTCGGTATCGACCACATTGAGTTGGGGCTAATTGGGTCGAGGCTTGGGGACGTGCATGTAGTGTTTTAGTATTCGTGTATGTTTGTTTGTTTGATCGTTCGACATTCTTCTTCATTAGTCACGATGTGATAAAGATCAATGTTGAAACGACGAGGCGAAAGCATGATGCTTTGGCATAATGGCTTCGAAACTTTGATGTGTTGGTCATACGACTTATGTGGAGTGTCTAGAGAAGTTCCGATGATGACGACTCATCATGATGATCCAGAAGTGCAAGTTCAAAGAGAAGACCTCATGAGAAGGATGATGAGGTGTTCTACTATGGATAGATGTACTGGAATGATGATGGGTTCGGAGACATGTGCGAAGGGATCGTAGCCACTCGAAGGTTTCTAAGGGTTACTTGTACAACAGGGTTATGTGGGGATGCCCACCTAGATTATGATGGTTTCGAATCTTTATGTAGATGATTACCACAGACCTTACATGGAAGGTCTAGTGCTTAGCCGTATAGGGTGGTGTAGATGTAAGTAATGAGAAACCAAGACCTTTCCATTGGTCTTTGGTTTATGTGGATGTCGTTCGAGCCATTTAACACCCAAAGCACATTGAGTGATGATGAGGATTATTTGATGGATGCATGTTTTCTATGCCACTATGCTGTTGTTTGTCGCTTTAGGGATGTCTCATGACTTTGGTATCTAAGAGACAGGTATATAGACACCTAATGGTATACCAAGATGTTTGTGTACTTTATGATGTTAGTGGAGTAGCATATTATCATTGTTAAATGCTAAAACTTTGGATGCAGGGACATGTCAGGTATGATTTTTATACCATTGTTCCTTACATATCGACTTATATTGTATTTTAAGGTTGCTTATTGCACACACTAGACGGTTGTCTAACTTAAGGTTTTATTCTTTGCTTCTTATTATCTTGGGTACTCTTAAATGAGTAGACTATATAGAAGGTTTGGGTGATACGCGATACGGTACAGATGGATGAGCAGGAGATGGTGCTTTCTCATATTTATATATGGGCCCATTATTGCTTATTCCGTTATGTGACACTGTGGAGCCTAGACAATGCTAGCTATATTATTTAGAGATAGTTTATCTTTGAGTTTATTTCTAGTTGTATAAGCTCTACTACTCTGTATAACTTTGTAAACCTTGTACTATGGTATTGTGGTTCATTTAGTTAAACTATGTTGCATGTTTTATGTCTATGATTATTATATCTTATTCGATGCATTGTGAGATATACGACAGGTTCTGTGATTGTCTATTTATTTTGCAACCTTGACATTCATCCTACATCTGCACACTATACAAGTATATTGGGTGTTAAAGGTGTTGGGCGGTCATCATACTCAAGAAGAGTTGGATAATATATGTCAAGGCAGTTGCGGAGACTATACTGAGGGGTAAACCTTGGCAGAAAAGGTATTGCGGCATGGTTACTTTTGGATAACATTGAACCATAACGTGATGGAATACACAAAAAGATGTGAGAAATCCCAAATATTTGCAAAAATTCCCAGGTTACCTCCGACTGAACTAACATAAATGGTCAGCCCTTAGCCTTTTGCTATTTAAGGGATTTATTTGATTAGAGAATTTCTTATAGCCAGTGGCAGAGCTTAATACACAATAATGGCAGTAGACTATTTTAAAAAGTGGGTTAAACCACTGTTGCTTACCAAGGATTTTTCCACCAAGGTCATCAACTTTTTGGTTAAAAATGTTATATGCAGGTGCAGACTACCACTTCAGATCATCTCAGATAATGGATTGGAGCTTGATATTGTGGAGTTCGCCAACTTCTACAAACAACATGGAATCAAGAAAACCTTTTTTGTAGCAGCGCATCCATAGGTAAATGGACAAGTAGAAGTGGTCAATAAGTTCTTAAAATTCTCACAAAGGAACATTTGGAAAAACATTAGGGAAAAGGTAAAGGAGGCATGGGTGGATGAACTACCACGAGCAGTTTGAGCTTACACACTTCTTATTATACTACAATGGGACATACTCCTTTCACTTGGACTTATGGGTCAAAGGTCATGCTCCTCGTCAAGACCTTCGCTCCATCTCATTGGCAGATTCACTATGACACGATCAAAAACATGGAGTTACTGAACATGTCTCCGGACCTAATTGACTAAAAAGCATGATGGAGCTGACTTATAGGCCGTAGCACACAAACGGAAGATAGCTAAGCAATACAATTTAAAGGTCAAATGCCAACCACTTAAGGAAGGGGACCTAGCATTAAAGATAATCTTTTCTAGACCGAGGGCACTTGACCGTATTTGGGAAGGACCATATGTTATCAACAAAGACTTAGGCAATGGAGCATATGTTCTTAACATAGTAGATTGGTTTGCATTTAGAAAAGCATGGAATGCACTTAACCTTCATCGTTATTTTACCAAGTTTATATTATTTTATTTAAATATTATTATCCTATAATAAAAGCAACTTTGAAACAATTATTACTAAATGTAAATTTCATGAAATCATACCGTGTTCGGTTTCTCATTTTCTTATGGATGGATTATGACAATTACTTGGACCATGAAATGTGGCATCACCAATCGAATTAACTTCATCGAATTAATAGGTAGTGAAAGATGAGTTATTGAACTTGCCCAATCACTATAAAAGTCACACGACCATACTGACTGAGTTTTCAATTACTTTATGGGTATGAATCCCTATACATTTAAGGGCATACTATGCTTAATCATCGTGAGAGTAATTTACTAAAACCTTGGCCAACAATTATGGACCAGACTTACCCATGGTCAGGACATAACCGTCGACTGGGTAGTTCACCATTGATGATCGGCCTAAAAGCCTTGGCTGATAATGGTGGACTAGATTACCCACGATTAGGACATGACTGATGACTGGGTAGTTCACCATGGACGATTGATCCGAAAACCATGGCTGTTAATGGTCGACTAGACATACCCATGCTCAGGACATGATCCCCAACTGGGTAGTTCACTATTGACGATTGGCTTGAAAACCTTGGCTAGCAATGGTGGATCGGACTTACTCTTGGTTAGGACATGCCCAATGACTGGTTAGTTCACAATTGATTATCTACCCGAAAACCATGATCGACAACGGTGAATCGGACTTACCTGTTATCAGGGCAATAATGCCAACTAGGTAGTTCACCATTAACAATCAACCCAAAAACTTTGGTTAGCAGCAACGAACCAGAATTGAACACGGTGGAAACATGATCCCGACTAGGTAGATCACTGTTAACGATCGAATCCTTAAGGTTTACTCTGATAAGAACCCCGAGGTCAGAAGCTAGAAATATTCGCTCAGACTAACAACGCAAAAAAATTCCCCCTCACCTAAAACTCCATAGTAATTGATCACGCTCGAGTATTGGAGGCATAAACAATCAAGGAAAATGACGAAACCTCAAAAGGTAACACTATATATCACCCTCCAGAACTTATCTTTGATCAATCATGAATAAGTGTGCTTGACTGTAAAATGGGAGGGGGGTTATGGCATACCACCACTTGAACAATGGTGAAGTAATAGTTGAATGCATTATAAAGGAACTTGGTAAAATATAAAGGTGTTGGGTGAAACTTACAAAAGGTGTATATGTGTTCATATAAGTGTTCGTCATAGAAAGATGATGTAACATGGATTAAAGGAAGCATCAATAAAAGAAAGTTTCAATGTTCAAAATAATTGCATCATAATCACCGCAAAGTCGAAGAGTTAAAGTCAATAAAAGTAATGGGCTTATGCCTTTACAAAAATTAGAGTTGTTAATGTTTGTGCCAAAATTGGTCACAAACCCCAAAAGTAATGAAAGCACCAGTGTTTACACATAAATCTAAATATCCAAACACAGATCTCAGATCCAGAAAATGTAGAGAATAAAAATGAAGAGATAATAAAATTAAAATGAGAGAAAGTAAGAGAAGACATGAGATTTATAATGGTTCGGCTATCTCCGGCCTACGTCCACTTTGAATTGATCCTTTTATTCCTTTTACATTTAGATTCCAGTCGCAAGCCTTTGAAATCAGTAAACAAAATGGCAGAGTTTCGCCTAGAAAAGCAGAAGAAGAAGATCCTTTTTTAGTTACCATAGAGCTGCTATTTATAGGTGGAGATCTAAAAATATCCGCCCCAAAACCTGGAATACCTCTTCTCATGTGCAAGTGGCCCCACCAGATTGATCTAGAGTCGTTTGGGATCGATCCTGATCGATTCAAGTATAATTCATATCGATCCAAAAATAGTCCAATTAAGCTGAGATCGATGATGTTCTTGAGTGAATAAGCAAGCTCCTGTGAAAATTTCATAGCATTTGGACTTGTAGAATGAGAGTTGTGATCTATCTAAGTCTCAATTTTGCAAATAGGCTTTTGGATTCGTATCAATAGGCTTCGTATCGATGACGTGGCCCGAGTATCATGCAGAGATCCATATTTCATGCTTGTAGACTGCTTTCCTTGGTTTGACCCATTTCTTCGTATCCATCGGTTGTCGAGCTCTTCGTATCGATCCCTATATACTGCCTTCGTATCGATGCTAAAGTCCTTGCTTCGTATCCATAGACCACCATCCATCCGTTAACGCCTGCTGCCTTCTTCGTATCGATCCCTGAGTGTGTCCTTCGTATCGATCAATAATTGATCGATACGAAGTGCTCATCAAAATCCCTATAACCATTGCTTCATTCTTCGTATCGATCCCAACCTTGATCGATACGAATTGCATTGGCATACTTTGCCATCCAATCGATACGTGTGTACCAATACAAACTCCATATCCATCAACCTATTTCCTTCCTGAAGTCTACTTATCGATGCAAAGTGCATCGATATGAGATGCATCGATCCGAAGACCGATCGATCCAAACCAATCATCATAATGATCGATACAAAGGTATCGATCAAAAACCATTTCTCTCCAATATTGACCCATCCATAACTCGAGCATATGAACTCCGATTGACCTGAAATTTAAAGTGCAGCCTTTCCTAGCCTTGTTCATCATTCCCAATCAATCCAACTTTGATTGGAGCTTAGTCCAATTTTGACGGTATCGATCATAGCCTCGTTTCCAATCGATCTCCAATCTTGATATCCATCCTTTTTAACCGATTTGTTGATATCCCGGCCTTGACCAAAAGGCAGGGTAACATTTTCCCCCTGTTGCCTGAAGGTTTGACTAGGCAACTCGGCACTGGTACATGGATCGACATTCCAGAGTGATCGGCATGCATGGATCGGCATTCTAGAGTGTTCGGCATACATAGATCGTTCGGCATACATGGATCGTCATACCCAGAGCGTTCGACACTCCATACTGCTCGGCATCCACACTTCGTTCGGCATAGCAGAGCATTCGACATACGGAGTTGATCGGCGTCTAGAGATGTCTGACATCATTCTGATCGGCATGGATGGTTTGACATCAATCTGTTCGGCATCGATGGCTCGGCATCAATCTGTTCGGCATCGATGGTTCGGCACCAGACTGTCCAGCGTCGATTGTTCGGCATCACTTCCGTTCGACATCACTTCGGTTCGGCATCTGTTTTGTTCGGCATCAGTTCTGTTCGGCATCTGTTGTGTTCGGCATCAGTTCTGTTCGGCATCACTTCTGTTCGGCATCTGTTGTGTTCGGCATCAGTTATGTTCGGCATCTGTTGTGTTCGGCATCTGTTCTGTTCGGCATCACTTCTGTTCGGCATCAGTTCTGTTCGGCATCACTTCTGTTCGACACACAGAACTCACTCGTTTTGGGCCAAAGTGTTCAGCTGCCAGGCCCACCAGGGAAGTCCGACCCATCTTTGTCTATAAATAGAGAGGCAGGGGCACAGTGAATTGGACCTTTTTTCGAGAACACTGGGGAGACTCTGCCGCTTTCAAGACTCATTCCCTTTACCTAGCAATTGTATTCAAGTAGTTGGGCTACGGATTGTATCTGTAATCAATCATCAAGTAAAGCAATAAAGATTAACTTCAAAGTGGACGTAAGCAGTTACGCCGAACCGTTATAAATCTGGTGTTCTCGTCTTTGCATTCAATTCAGCATATTATTCTTTGTTTAATTTACTTTCATCATTTATCTCTCCACATAATCTTTCTCAACGAGGTTAGTGACCAATTTTGGTGCTAACACTTTGGTGCTTTCACTGAGAATCGAATTCTCAAACCTCAAGGATCTGCTTTGAAGCTACTGGATTGAATAAATCCCCCAAAGAAGATCTGATTCATTCGTAGGACGTCCATTGATTCTACTCAGATTTCATACCAATAACTCTACAATGGCAAGACCACATACCAGATCAACCTCTCATAATGCGGACGCCCACGAGACTGCTAGTGTACAGCAAGCATGGCCTAGCAATCAGCAAGCAATTCTAGGTGCAGGGACTACCGCCCAGGACTAGATGCCAGTTGTCACCAGAATAGAGTTCAACGACTTTGTTTGCGCCAAAATTGGTCACAAACCCCAAATGTTGTGAAAGCACCAGTTCCCAATCACAGATCACAGATATCAAATATGTAAAGAAATAAAAATGAAGAACTCTCAGAAAAATTAGATGAAAGCAGGAAACAACACAGAATTTATAGTGGTTCGGCGATCTTGCCTACGTCCACTCTGAAGTTTGATGACTTTATTGCTCGATCGTTGAAGATTACAATTCCTTATAATGCAGTACAACTGATTTTATGATCTAAGTCTGAATCTAAGGTAGCAGTGGTGATTTGGAGTAAATCTGGCAGAATCTGGGCGTTCTTTATCTCTTAAAATTCTCCGACCCCTTTTCTGAATGACCAAAGGGTCTCTATTTATAGGTGTAGGAGGCTGATATTTCGCCTAAATTTCGGGAGACCAGTTCTGGCACGTGAGGGGGCCCACATGCCCGCTCTCAGGAAATCCAGGCCCACTTTGGGATTGATTCGAAGTCCATTCGAATCGATCAAGAAATCATTCAATCGAGCTGAAATTTGGTGTGGACATTCTTCAACATGTGGATCTCCACTTATGATCGATTTGTGGATCTCTAGTTATGATCGATTCAAGATCGTATTTCTGGTTGATGTGCTCTGTTCGAATCGATCCCCTTTGAATCGATAGGGTCGAATCGATGAAGGCGTTGACGTGGCGCGCGCTTTCCGGGTTGATCCAGTTTTTGCTCTGAGTTTTACTATGTCGACCCCATGAATTTCGCCGCTTTGACTTAGTGGGTTCGAAGGAATGGGTTCGAAGAAAGGGGAACTTGATGGATTCGAACATGTGTCCCAGCAATGGATTCGAATGACGCATCGTTCGTGTCGATTGTGATCTTGCTTCAATCGATACGAAGTCAACATAGCCTGATGGATTCGATGAAAGGTACTTCAATGGATTCGATCATGCCACTCATGCATGGATTCGAAGCAGAGTATCTCGTTGGGTACGAAGTAGGATGTCTGAAGGATTCGAACATGGATTCGGGCGATGGATACAAAGCTTGACCACCTGTTGGATTCGAACAAGGAGGTAATCGATCGATCCAGAGCAAACAGGTCCTGATGGATTCGAACATAGGTTTCACCTATGGATTCGAATCAGGGGAATCTCCTTCATCTTGTATCGACCATAAGTTGAGCATACGAACTCGGATCGACTTGAAACTTGGAACGTTAGTTTGCATGGCTTTACCTGTCATGTCTTATCGATTGTAGCCTGATCCGGACTCGGACAAAATTCATCGATATCCATGGTGAAATTGTGATGTAACCGTCCTACAGGATGGACTGTCATTGATTTCTATTCAATTTCTTGGTGTCACGGCCTTGCCAAAAGGTGGGATAACATTTGCCCCCCAAAACATGCCTTGCGATAGAAAGGTGTGTTTTGTAGTTCCATAAGCTGGTTGTTCATATCCTATCATCGACCTGTAAAGAACTTGATAGTCTTTCCTGACCAAGAATGACGATCGTTCGAGACCGTATGTCATCTGAGGTAATATGGGGACCTTTCGAGGTCGGATGCCGTTCGCGGCAAATAACGAAATGGGACCGTTCGTGGTCGGATGTCGTTCTAGACAAGTTGTGACCGTTCACGATCGAGTGTCGTTCTAGACGAATTATGATGGATTGTGACCGTTCGTGGTCGTATGATGCATGAGATAAAATGTGATCGTTCGCGATCGAATGCCGCACGAGGCAGGATGTGATCGTTCGCGATCGAATGTCATACTGGGTGAATTGTGATCGTTCGTGATCGGGTGCCGCACGAGGCAGAGTGTGATCGTTCGCGATCGAATGTTACACTAGATGAAGTGTGACCGTTCGCAGTCGGGTGCCGTACGAGGCAGATCGTGACCGTTCGAGGTCGGGTGCCGTTCGAGGCTAATGGTGACCATTCGAGGTCAGGTGCCGTACGAGGAAGATCGTGACCGTTCGAGGTCGGGTGCCGTTCGAGGCTAATGGTGACCGTTCGAGGTCGGGTGCCGTACGAGGCAGATCATGACCGTTCGAGGTCGGGTGCCGTTCGAGGCTAATGGTGACCGTTCGAGGTCGGGTGTCGTACGAGGCGAATGAGTGTGCCCGGGGAGGACTTAGTATTATCGATGTCAGGTTCACGTTCGGGTGAATTTCTGAATCAGCGATCGTGGCGGTTCGTCGCCATACAAAGTGTGCTTGTAGACCGTTCGCGATCCAAAGCATACGCGAGTAACTTCTTCTACAGAATTGCAAATATCAAATTAACGTTCACATGAATTCCATAACAGAAATGTCCAAACAAACAAAGTCTAAATGTCCAAATCAACATGAAACAAAAGCAAAGCAAGGATGTCAAAGTGTAAATTCTCACTACGAAATGGTCAACAATCATTCAGAGCATGCCTGTGGATCGTTCGCGATCTCATACATGTGCAAATGGTGTGATGGTGTTAGTGAGAAGTTTACGACTCGTTCATCGTTATTTAAATCAATTGATAACCATATGGTGCCCCGGCTCGGGGTTACCCCTAGCTGATGTAGATGGTGGCCGCTCTGGTTCCACCGTTGGAGCTCGCCTTCTCACATACTGAAGTAGCATACCGTTCCTGATATGCCCTTCTACCTCATCCTTTAGGTGTCTACAGTCATTTGTGCTATGTCCATTCAGCTCGTGGAATAAGCAATATTTGTCTGATTTTCTCTCGTCGGTAGTTGGATCCCGTCGCATTGGTCTACGATAGGCGACTTGTTCTCGGGTGTCTTGGTAGATTCGCTCCAAACCCTCGTTCAGTTCTGAATAGGTGGTAAATCGCGGCTCCCTCCGTTGCTGCTTTGACCTGTCAACATTTTCTTCAGCCTTTTGCTTTCCTTTACCAGTCTCTGCACCTTTTCTAGGTGAATTACCGCCTCTAACTGCATAAACATCGATTTCTTCTTCTCTCTCCGTACGATCATCCTCTAATCGCAAAAACTTTTCGGCTTCATGATAAAACTCTCCCAGGTCTGTATGTGGATCCTTAGTTAGTGAATTCTTGAACTCTGTGCCATCAGATATTTCAGATACAGCTGCCATCATGACCATAGACGGATCTGGCCGATCCACTGACGCTACTGCCGCATTGAATCGCGTCAGAAAATTCCTCAAAGACTCCCCAGCTTTCTGCTTTAGAGTCGCCAAACTCATCACGTTCTTGGGTCTCGAAATATGAACCCTGAATTGTCTCATAAACCTTTCTGTCAAATCTGTCCAAGTCCCAATGGAGCTACTCTCCAGTTGTCTAAACCATAGCGCTGCAATGTCCGACAAATACAATGGAAAGCATCGGGCCATGACTTCCTATGATGCCCCCAGCACTTCCATGTGCCTCATGTACTTCGTTAGATGGACCGCTAGATCTGTCCACCCATCATACATTTCCACCGATGGTAGCTTGAAGTTTGGTGGATTCCTGGCCTGCCTGATCGTAGGAGTAAAGGGACTCCTATGTACATCCTCCAGATCTCTATTGACTAGTCCACCTCTCATGGCCCGTCTGACCATCTCTGCCAATCTGTCGTTGTCGTCAGGCTGTGATCTTTGAGTGTCACCTTCGTTCTGCCCCCCTGGCTGAGCGTTCATCCCTCTATTGCCACCAGGTTGCTCGGATGTCCCTGAATCTCTTTCTCGGGATTGGATCAACATGCTCTAAGTGTGTGCCCCCCAGCTCCGGCGCTGCGCCAGATGGTGCTGCTCCGTTCTGGACTCTGGTTGTTCCTTGATTTTGCGCTCCAAGTTGTCCAATCTGTTGAAGCAAATTCTGGATCATTTCCTCCTGTCTCTTCATCATTGTCTCCATCTCATCCCTGGTGATGAAGATCGATGCTTGGTTTGCCCCCGAGGAAGCCTCTTGACTCCCTTCATGCTGACTTTGCTCTGCCCTTTGTCTTTTACTAGTTTGTCTTGTCATGATTCTTCGGATCTAAATCTCTTAGCCTTCTGATTCAACTTTCAAATGATAGGACTCCTGAATTAGCGTTCTCAGTGAAAGCGCCAAAGTGTTTGCGCCAAAATTGGTCACAAACCCCAAATGTTGTGAAAGCACCAGTTCCCAATCACAGATCACAGATATCAAATATGTAAAGAAATAAAAATGAAGAACTCTCAGAAAAATTAGATGAAAGCAGGAAACAACACAGAATTTATAGTGGTTCGGCGATCTTGCCTACGTCCACTCTGAAGTTTGATGACTTTATTGCTCGATCGTTGAAGATTACAATTCCTTATAATGCAGTACAACTGATTTTATGATCTAAGTCTAAATCTAAGGTAGCAGTGGTGATTTGGAGTAAATCTGGCAGAATCTGGGCGTTCTTTATCTCTTAAAATTCTCCGACCCCTTTTCTAAATGACCAAAGGGTCTCTATTTATAGGTGTAGGAGGCTGATATTTCGCCTAAATTTCGGGAGACCAGTTCTGGCACGTGAGGGGGCCCACATGCCCGCTCTCAGGAAATCCAGGCCCACTTTGGGATCGATTCGAAGTCCATTCGAATCGATCAAGAAATCATTCAATCGAGCTGAAATTTGGTGTGGACATTCTTCAACATGTGTGCAAGCTTCTGTGAAAATTTCATAGCATTTGGATTTGTGGATCTCTAGTTATGATGGATTCAAGATCGTATTTCTGGTTGATGTGCTCTGTTCGAATCGATAGGGTCGAATCAATGAAGGCGTTGACGTGGCGCGCGCTTTTCGGGTTGATCCAGTTTTTGCTCCGAGTTTTACTATGTCGACCCCATGAATTTCGCCGCTTTGACTTAGTGGGTTCGAAGGAATGGGTTCGAAGAAAGGGGAACTTGATGGATTCGAACATGTGTCCCAGCAATGGATTCGAATGACGCATCGTTCGTATCGATTATGATCTTGCTTCAATCGATACGAAGTTAACATAGCCTGATGGATTCGATGAAAGGTACTTCAATGGATTCGATCATGCCACTCATGCATGGATTCGAAGCAGAGTATCTCGTTGGGTACGAATTAGGATGTCTGAAGGATTCAAACATGGATTCGAGCGATGGATACGAAGCTTGACCACCTGTTGGATTCGACAAGGAGGTAATCGATCGATCCGGAGCAAACAGGTCCTGGTGGATTCGAACATAGGTTTCACCTATGGATTCAAATCAGGGGGAATCTCCTTCATCTTGTATCGACCATAAGTTGAGCATACGAACTCGGATCGACTTGAAACTTGGAACGTTGGTTTGCATGGCTTTACTTGTCATATCTTATCGATTGTAGCCTGATCCAGACTCGGACAAAATTCATCGATATCCATGGTGAACTTGTGATGTAACCGTCCTACAGGATGGACTGTCATTGATTCTAGTCAATTTCTTGGTGTCACGGCCTTGCCAAAAGGCGGGATAACAGACTTGATGAGAGAACTCGGGGAAAGCAGGAGGCAACTCGGAGAGCAGATGCATGCTAACGCCAACCTCATGGCACAGCTCACTCAACAACAGCATCAGAATGCTGGGGGCAATCCAGCTATTTATTCTTCATCTGACAGCTCGACTTCATCCGACGAACCTCCCAGGCATAGATGCCGCAAGACTGAAACTACGCAGGCAGGTGCTGCTGTTCGAACAGCTGGGGACCACTTACACCTCGGAGACCATGACCAAGCAAGAGCTGGAAATTTAGGAGCTGGAGTGTAGGAGGAGGCTGGACACCCAGCTCACCAAGGTGCTAATGATGTCGAACCTCAAGATGCACGTTTGGCAGATCGCCAACAGAGGAGGCATCAACCTGGTCAATCCCATAGGACATGCTCCAACCTTCCATCTTCCATACAAACCCCAGATCTAACAGCTATGATCAGACGGTTGATGAAAGTGAATCAAGGCTTATTAAACGACGATTGGGGAGTGACCAAAAGTTGTACTCCATTCACGGACGTTGTTCTACAGGCGGAGTACCCCAGGAAGTTCAACATGCCAACTATCCCGGCTTATGAAGGAAATTCTGATCCCAGGCAGCATGTGATGAGGTACGAATGGATGATGGATTCAGCTAGAGCGAATGATGCAACCAAGTGCAGGTGCTTTCCAATAACTCTATCCGGGATCGCTACCATGTGGTTAACCCGACTTCCTCCGCGGTCCGTATCCAGTTTCGAGGAGTTGGTGAAGAAATTTATAGAACAGTTCAGGATACATACTACTCGTCCGAAGGACGTGATGTCTCTATCAAGTGTAATCCAAGCTCCTGGGAGTCGTTGAAGGAGTATTTACAGAGATTCCATGTTGCGGCTACTAAAGTCAGTAATCCCAATGATCATGCAATTCTTATGGCTGTGATGCGAGGTGTGGATCCGGATTCAGAGTTTGGAGATTGGTTGGCAGGAAAACCTCCAACTACGCTAGAACGTTTTTACTCAAAGGGACATCAGTTCATAAGAAGAGAGGAAGCCAGGTGATAAGGCGAGATAAAGCACCGGGGCCTGCTCAGGAGTCCGTAAAAAGCAACATTGCTGTGAAGCAGTCCGGAGATAACTCGGGAAAAGTTCAAGTCAATGTCCAGAACAAGCCCGGGCAATCCTAGGAATCCGGAGGAAGAAACCAAGGGAAGAAAAGAGAAGCGGGGAAATGGAAGCCAAAAATTCCAACCTACAACGAGTACACCCCGCTGAATGTGTCTCTTGAAAACATTTACCTATCGACCTGCAATACCTTTCAGTACAGAAAGCCACGCCCGAAGGAGTCAACCGAGGAACAAAAGCGGACTGGGAAATACTGCCGCTTCCATGAAACTTATGGGCACAATACTGAAGAGTGCAGACACCTACATGATGCTATAGAGAAGTTGATTAGACAGAAAAAGTTACAGGAGTTTGTGAAGAATCCGCAATAAGGTGGACAGGGAACGTCCAATCCTAGTCGTGCACCAGCTCCGCGTCATCTCGAGGAGCCTGCTCGGACCGTGGGAAGACTAGTTATCAACACGATCATCGGCGGACCTCACCCTGCAGATAAGAACTGGCAAGAGATGGAACGGTATGCTAATTCCCTGAGGCACACAGACTTCGAGTGTTGTTCCAATGTGGAGGATGGGACCCCCGCCAAACAGCTACGCATGATGACAGACGATATAGTATTCAGGAGCAGAGATGCTGACCAGGTGGAGGCTCCAACCATTGACCCAATGGTCATATCTGCGACAATCGGACTAGCTTTTGTGAAAAGGATTTTGATTGATTGTGGAAGTTCTGTCAATATCATCTTCAAGAAGGCTTATGATCAGATGAAGATGGAGACGAAGGATTTGAAGCCATCTAAAGCTCGTATACATGGCTTTAATGGCGCAGCAACCGATGCAGTGGGATATGTTGAGTTTCCAGTTGAACTGGGACAAGGTGAGCGTAGGAGAGTGCGAATCCTACCTTTCGTAGTTTTGGATGTAGATTCTCCGTACAATGTGTTTTTGGCCGACCGGCCCTGGCTGAGTTTAGGGCGGCATTAGCCCTGTGGTGTTTGACTTTAAAATTCCCGACCGCCAAAGGAGTAGGTGTTGTTCATGGGGACCAGGCGACCGGTCGTGCATGTTATGTGGCTAAGCTCCGAGAGGCCCAGCGGAGAGAGAAAGGAAAGGTTATGGACAATTCCGTCTGCATCCAGAATGCCGACAATTGACAAATAATGCCCGAGCCCTGGCTCGGGCAAAATTCTCGGATCTACAGAGACATAGATCTGAGAGACGACGATGAGGAACCCAGGGAAGAAAAAGCAGCACCGGCTGAACTGACAATTGACATTTCAGTCAGTCGAGACGATCCATCGCGAGTACTAAAGATCGAATCACAACTCAGCCCCGCAATGACTGAAGACCTTAGTGATTTCCTCCGAGCGAATCTCGATGTTTTCGCTTGGACACATTCTAATATGTGTGGGATTTCTCCCGCTATTACGAGTCATATGTTGAACAAAGACCCGAAGTACGTCCCAGTTAAACAAAAGAGGAGAGGAATGGACCTGGAGAGGTCCGCTGCTCCCAGAGAGGAAGTGGACAAACTCAAAGCCAATGGGTTCGTCCGCGACGCCCTCTACCCTGAATGGGTATCAAACCCCGTGCTGGTGAAAAAGGCGAACGGGAAATGGAGAACTTGCGTAGATTATTCCGATTTGAACAAAGCGTGTCCCAAAGACAGTTTCCCATTGCCTAGGATTGATCAGTTGGTCGACTCCACCGCAGGACACGAGTTGTTGTCATTCATGGATGCATACTCGGGATATAATCAGATCCCGATGCATATTCCGGACTAGGAACACACCAGTTTTGTCACAGACGTTGGGCTATATTGCTATGTAGTAATGCCTTTCGGATTGAAAAATGCAGGAGCGACCTATCAGCGTTTGGTGAATCGAATGTTCAAAGACCAGATTGGTAGAACGATGGAAGTCTATGTGGATGACATGCTCGTGAAGTCACGACAGTCAAACGACCACATTCGAGACTTAGCAGAGATGTTCGATATACTCAGATATCATGAGATAAAGATCAACCCTCCGAAGTGTTCCTTCGGCGTTGCGTCGGGGAAGTTTTTGGGATTCATTGTTAATGCCAGGGGAATTGAGGCTAACCCAGAAAAGATTCATGCTATTCGAGATGTGCAAGTGCCCAGAACTATAAAACAGGTGCAAAGCATGAATGGAAAAGTGGTTGCACTGAGTCGATTTATATCCAGAGCCATGGACAAGTGCATTCCCTTCTTCGATATAATAAAGAAAGGGAAGAGGAATTTCGAATGGACATCCAACTGTGAGGAAGCATTCCGAGATCTGGTGAGGCATCTGGAAAGTCCTCTAGTGTTGTTGAAACCAGTAGACCACGAGATGCTGTTCGTATATTTGGCTGTATCCCCGCATGCTATAAGTGCGACTTTAGTCCGCTAGGAGGACCGTGTCCAAAAGCCGGTGTATTACGTTAGCAAACGTTTAACGGGGGCAGAAAGAAATTATCCTAAAATTGAGAAATTGGCCTATTGCTTGGTGATTGCATCACGTAAGCTGCGTCCATACTTTCAAGCGCGCATAGTCAGTGTCTATACCGATCGGCCCCTACGGCAGGTACTCCAACGACCAGAAACTTTTGGAAGGATGTTAAAATGGAATATCGAGTTGAGTCAGTTCGATATTACCTACCTGCCACGTAGAGCCATACAAGGGTAAGCATTAGCAGATTTCATTGCTGAGTTTACCGTATCTGACGAACCAGATGGTCACGGTGTCGTTCCCCCCATTCGATGGAAATTGTACACCGATGAAGCATCAAACGACCGTTGCTCCGGAGCTGGTATAGTTCTCGTGACTCCAGAAAATCGATCGATTTGTTACGCTTTGAAGCTCAATTTCCCGGCTACGAATAATGAGGCAGAATATGAAGCACTGATTGCTGGCTTGAAGCTTGTTGGAGAACTCGGGGTTAAATCAGTTGAAATCTTTTGTGACTCACAGCTGGTGGTATACCAAGTGCGAGGAGACTACCAAGCAAGGGGACAAAAGCTTGCTCCATACCTTACTCTGGTTCAGGAACTGTTGGCGAACTTCGAACATTATGACATTTCGCATGTCCCGCGTGAACAAAACAAGGAAGCCGACTCGTTGGCCAAATTCGCAAGCACTGGCGACGTGCAGTGTGACGCCCCACCTTTATGCTCATAATAACAAAGAGTATTAAAAGAAATACTGTCTATTATTACGAAGAATAAGGCTGGATGGGAGCGACCATCCGTAATTGGCCTTACACTAACACCGGTTATCTCGATAGGAGTGGTACATTCTTTTTATTTTTCTTCTATTATTTATTTACTCCCATCGACACACCCAATACTAGTATAAAACGAACTACGACGGTTCATAATAGTTTAGGACATTAGATATAACAATAACACAGATAATATAAATGCGGAACACAGATGAAAACAAAAATCTCAGATATATATAACTGATGTCAGTTAATACATAGTTGACACTATACATATGATACAACTACAACTGTCGACTCTAGAAGTTATATATACAAGTACATTATCGACTAATATACATGAATACATATCGTTCTATACAATGACACGACTATTACAAAATGACTGACAACTTCAGAAGATGTGAAAAGTCTTCAATCCCGAACAGCAACTCAAGAAAGAAATCTACAACCTGAAATACTCGGGTCTGACCCGAGTATTACATTCAAAAGAAAATAATACCCAGGTCAGTCTAATTCAAACCAGTTTATTAGTGCTTATAGGCAGTAATAATTTTAGTAGACGATAGTCGCAATAATTCCCGTCTATCCGATTCTTTTAAACAAAGAAACCGGATAACGGTCAATATAACACTTAACAGTGCTTAACAAAAATCAGCAGATTTAAATCATCAACAGAGATAAATAAACAATTTATCAAATCGACTAAATTAATTTAAGACTGTCAAATCTGATAGGGCTGCAGTACACGCACGCGTGTACTGCCTCGCCACATTAAAATGTTAAAACTGTGCGGCTGCAGTACACGCACGCGTGTACTGCCTCGCCACAATATTGTATAAAATCATCACAACACCAAATGTAGGTCAACAACATAAAACTACGGAGGTCAAGTTACGACTATCGTGACTCAACACTGCTACAACAAATACAAACTGCCTCGATGCATACATAATGTCAAGCGATGCACCGTAGGACAATGTCTGATACAAGGAATTCACCCAGAACTTCAAAAGAACAAGTGCAGTAATAATCTCCATTCACTACAAATGCCCAGCAACAACCAATATACACGCATGCAAATGAGGGTAACTGTAAACATGTTCGATCAAGGCACAATTCGAAGCAATGTAACTAATAAAATATAATGCTTTTCCAGACTAAGACGGCAATTAAATACCAAATCAGGTCAAAGTGAACCTACACCAATGAAGTCAAGACAATGAACAAGCCTCGATCAAACGAGTGCTGTGATATGCTCATGAAAGAAAACAGGACTGCAATGTCAAGTTCAACACTGGAACCTAAATTGTCCAGACCAGGTTACATAATAGCAAAGTTTAGTGAAACTCGAACCAAATAGTCAAGTTCAAAACATAGCAAAGGATGGCCAAGAACTGATACAGGCAATTTAGTGAATGGCAGTACCAATATCAGGATAGTGCCAACCCCAAACAATTCAAATCAATTAAATAAACAAAGTAGAGACTGATATCAAAACCAGATCAGCAATTAATTACAACTGGAAATCACACAGGGGTGAACAAACTCTGGTGACGAGTTCGAATAATTCCAAAGCCGATCAAGTACAATTATACACGACAACAACTCTACCAAGAAACTACACATATACTTGGACCAATGCACATGTAAACAGTGACTTGGAATATATATACAGGGTCAGGCAACGTGAAGGACAATTCAGTGCATATGCTTACAACTAAACGACCAAGGTCAAAGTGGGGATCATGTACAATGAGGCATCTACAACTCGAGGCACAAGACAATGCAGACTCGAGCTTGAGGCAGTACACTAAGGTACAAATGGAACTGATATTTAAGTGCAAGCCTCGAGTAGTGTATGATACTTGGTTAGCTGTGCTACAGGTGGATAGTGCATACATATGAAGCCAAAGATCGCGACAAGCACACTCGACTGATAAAGGACACAAGTGACTTCAGGAAGAATGAAACTCAGTTTACACTTTAACATATAATTACGACTTGCAGAGGGTACAAGTAAATAGTCACAAAACAACTCCATAAGGAGATGGATTCTGATAATATACAATTACCTATTTAAATGCTCAGATGACCAAAGTCGCAAACGACATAAATCAGTTGTAAGATCACACACGAAAGTCAAAACCATCCCATAAACGACATCACAAACCGAAGCCAAAAAGATCGGAATCGAACAATTTACATTCGAAATTGTGGTGATAAGGAGACAAGAAATCGAACCAAGTCACAGTTCAAAACCGCATGAAACAAAAAAATCAGTGGACAAATCTCAAACATCACCACAAAATCACTGGCCAACACAAATCGAATGACAACATTCTCATAAACCAAAGTCAGGGAATAAACAACTTGAAGCAGAAACAGAATTCACGACAATACCGAAAACAACAGGAATCGAAATCGAGTGACGAAATAAATCATCAACGAATTTAAATAATTATCAGACGAACGCAATTAGGGAATTTAAACCCTACCACAAATGGTTTGAGCTAGATGTGAGTAAATAGGGATTACTCACCTTTGTTCGACGAGGTCGCGAGCGAAGGAGAACGGGAGACGAAGCCCTAGAGGAAGACGAGCGAAGCTGAAGCCCTAATTCGCAAACGTCGCCATTTTTTTTTCGTTCGTTTTGTTTTCTTCGCCTAGGGTTTACCAATCAGAGTAAGAAATGGGAACGGGTTTGAATTCACCCAAGGAAAGAATGGCAGTGGTACCAAGTATCAACTCTTCATCAAACAATTGGCCCAATTAACTTTTACAAAAAGGATTCCGATTCGATTAAAATCTACAATAGCACTTAACAATGATTTAACCGTCATTTATAAATTGACGCGAAAACCCGGGTTGTTACAGACTCCCCTCCTTAAAGAAATTGCGTCCACGCAATCATAGGGAATAAATGGACAAAAGGTAACAACCAAAAGAGCAAGGCAATGACGAGTGCATAAGCAAAGCAAATGTCAGCAGGGGAAGTACTAGATATGAAATCAAAAGGTTCGACTGCTTCAAATCAAAAGAATCAACATCGTGGGAATCAGGGATCAAACTCAGACGACTAACAAAAGCAAGAACAATCGAGTTCCAGCAACTAAAAGAGAAGGAAAAACAGAGCAGAAACCCCCTACAGAGCACGAATTGAATGTGAGTAAATCAAATTACTCACCTGAATCGCCAGAGAAAAAGACGAAGCTCAAATCTCAAGAATCGCAAATATTCAATCATCAAAACGATAATTGAATTTCTCGAATCAACAAACATTCAATTATCAAAATGATAATCAAATTTTAAATTTAACAAATATTTGATTATCCCAAGCGATAACCAAATTTCTCAAATTAACAAATATTCGATCGTCACAAATGATAATCAAATTTCTAATTCACAATTTTTTTTTTTTTTTTTTTTTCTAAAGCGATAATTACATCTCAAAGCACAAATATTTAATTATCTAAAGCGACAATTAAATTTCAAAGCAGCAAATATTTAATTATCAAAGGCGATAATTAAATTCTCAAAGCAACAATTATTTAATTATCTAAAGCGAAAATTAAATTTCAAAGCAGCAAATATTTAATTATCAAAAGCGATAATCAAATCTCGAATCAGCAAATATTTAATTATCAAAAGCGATAATTAAATCTCAAAGCAGCAAATATTTAATTATCAAAGGCGATAATTAAATTCTCAAAGCAACAATTATTTAATTATCTAAAGCGATAATTAAATTCGAAATCAGCAATTATTTAATTATCTAAAGCGATAATTAAAAGCAACAAATATCTGATTATCAAAAACGATAATCAGAACTCATATCAACAAATATCTAATTATCACAAGCGATAATTAGAAACAGCAAATATCTGATTATCAAAAACGATAATCAGAACTCATATCAACAAATATCTAATTATCACAAGCGATAATTAGAAACAGCAAATATCTAATTATCAAAAACGATAATCAGAACTCATATCAACAAATATCTAATTATCACAAGCGATAATTAGAAACAGCAAATATCTGATTATCAAAAACGATAATCAGAACTCATATCAACAAATATCTAATTATCAAAAACGATAATCAGAACTCATATCAACAAATATCTAATTATCACAAGCGATAATTAGAAACAGCAAATATCTGATTATCAAAAACGATAATCAGAACTCATATCAACAAATATCTAATTATCACAAGCGATAATTAGAAACAGCAAATATCTGATTATCAAAAACGATAATCAGAACTCATATCAACAAATATCTAATTATCACAAGCGATAATTAGAAACAGCAAATATCTGATTATCAAAAACGATAATCAGAACTCATATCAACAAATATCTAATTATCACAAGCGATAATTAGAAACAGCAAATATCTGATTATCAAAAACGATAATCAGAACTCATATCAACAAATATCTAATTATCACAAGCGATAATTAGAAACAGCAAATATCTGATTATCAAAAACGATAATCAGAACTCATATCAACAAATATCTAATTATCACAAGCGATAATTAGAAACAGCAAATATCTGATTATCAAAAACGATAATCAGAACTCATATCAACAAATATCTAATTATCACAAGCGATAATTAGAAACAGCAAATATCTAATTATCAAAAACGATAATCAGAACTCATATCAACAAATATCTAATTATCACAAGCGATAATTAGAAACAGCAAATATCTGATTATCAAAAACGATAATCAGAACTCATATCAACAAATATCTAATTATCACAAGCGATAATTAGAAACAGCAAATATCTGATTATCAAAAACGATAATCAGAACTCATATCAACAAATATCTAATTATCACAAGCGATAATTAGAAACAGCAAATATCTGATTATCAAAAACGATAATCAGAACTCATATCAACAAATATCTAATTATCACAAGCGATAATTAGAAACAGCAAATATCTGATTATCAAAAACGATAATCAGAACTCATATCAACAAATATCTAATTATCACAAGCGATAATTAGAAACAGCAAATATCTGATTATCAAAAACGATAATCAGAACTCATATCAACAAATATCCAATTACCTGCAGATAATTGGAAGCAACAAATATCTAGAAATCAATTAAGAAGACTAGAAAATCAACATAAAAGCTTGGATCGATCCCATCAGATGGCGAGTTTTTAATTCGCCGCACGTGCAACAACAAATGGCCGAAGCCTACCAAGTACTCAACATAATTTTGGCGCCCATCAGATTGACCCGAAGGTCTAGTACTGGTATTTGACCCGAAGGTCCATCATATGACCCGAAGGTCCATCATATGACCCGAAGGTCCATCATATGACCCGAAGGTCCATCATAGTGGCTCGAAAGCACACGAAAGCATCAAATATTTCAATTAACGAGTCCGGAATTAACCGAAAAAGTAAAAGTGTGGTTCCATACTCCGCACTTTTGCTAAATCGTTTAAATCTCTTCTTCGTTTCCTTGAAAGTGCAAAATTGTGTATTTCGTAAAAATACACTTTACATTCTCAAACGGACAAGTCCGGAATTAAGCGAATCAGTAAAAGAAAGGGGTCATAGTCCTCGATTTTGCTGAAACGTTTAAATCGCTTCCTCATTCTTTTGAAATCGCAAACTGTAAAATTTTTGAAAACAATTTTATTTATTTTGCAAAAATAACAATTCGCATTCTCAACTGGACAAGTCCGGAGTTAAGCGAAACAGTAAAAGAAAGGGGTCATAATCCTCGATTTTGCTGAATCGTTTAAGTCGCTTTCTCATTCTTTTGAAAACGCAAACTATTAAAATTTTATAAAACAATTTTCATTTTAAAACGATTTTTCCAATCACGTGGTTAAAGCAGCAAATCAGTAACAATTTCGATAAGGAAATTGTGCTTCTAAAAATACCGTAAAACGGTTACACATCAGTATTGCGGAATAACCGCTTGAAAATCCACTTTTAAAAATTTGGTTGTTACTGAAGTCAAAGCGACAGTAATTTTAAAACATCAAATATCTCATCAAAAGAATTCACATCAAAATGTGACATCAGTGAATTTTCATTCATTAAAATTGTCAACAAAACACTGTGCCTCAAAATTCGGCATTGGTGTAAAAATCTCGTTATAAAAATAACGGCAACAAAATACGTATCATAACCAAGCATCGGTTCAACGTAAAATAAATGCAATAACGTGCAATTCAAATTTTTGCACGTATTACAAAATGAACAAAGAAATCATTCAAATGTATCTTCAACGAAGATAATTCAAAACAGCGAAAGTCTAATCACTAGATGATTAGTACAAAAGAAAGCCAGCGGAAATTTCAACAAAATCACATATCTGCAATTTCTTCGAATCCTCAATTCGGATTCGAAATTCTCAAAGAAACAAAATAATTACAGGTATGTAAACAACAAATGAAATTCATATCAATTTCGTATTTGGATTCTTAAATCAAAAAGATTACCAGTTGTACTCAGCGAAGACAGTTTCCGCTGCGCACTCTGATAAACAGAACACAATTCAATCAAATCAACAAAACACAGTTTCACTTTTATTTTTAAATAAAGTTATTTAAAAATTTCATCCAAATTTCAAAACTTTAGTTTTGACTCAAAGTACAAATAAAACATCGACCAATAGTTGTAACATACGTTCCATCCAAGTTATGTTTTATATTATGTCCATAAACCCCAAGCTCTGATACCAACTGTGACGCCCCACCTTTATGCTCATAATAACAAAGAGTATTAAAAGAAATACTGTCTATTATTACGAAGAATAAGGCTGGATGGGAGCGACCATCCGTAATTGGCCTTACACTAACACCGGTTATCTCGATAGGAGTGGTACATTCTTTTTATTTTTCTTCTATTATTTATTTACTCCCATCGACACACCCAATACTAGTATAAAACGAACTACGACGGTTCATAATAGTTTAGGACATTAGATATAACAATAACACAGATAATATAAATGCGGAACACAGATGAAAACAAAAATCTCAGATATATATAACTGATGTCAGTTAATACATAGTTGACACTATACATATGATACAACTACAACTGTCGACTCTAGAAGTTATATATACAAGTACATTATCGACTAATATACATGAATACATATCGTTCTATACAATGACACGACTATTACAAAATGACTGACAACTTCAGAAGATGTGAAAAGTCTTCAATCCCGAACAGCAACTCAAGAAAGAAATCTACAACCTGAAATACTCGGGTCTGACCCGAGTATTACATTCAAAAGAAAATAATACCCAGGTCAGTCTAATTCAAACCAGTTTATTAGTGCTTATAGGCAGTAATAATTTTAGTAGACGATAGTCGCAATAATTCCCGTCTATCCGATTCTTTTAAACAAAGAAACCGGATAACGGTCAATATAACACTTAACAGTGTTTAACAAAAATCAGCAGATTTAAATCATCAACAGAGATAAATAAACAATTTATCAAATCGACTAAATTAATTTAAGACTGTCAAATCTGATAGGGCTGCAGTACACGCACGCGTGTACTGCCTCGCCACATTAAAATGTTAAAACTGTGCGGCTGCAGTACACGCACGCGTGTACTGCCTCGCCACAATATTGTATAAAATCATCACAACACCAAATGTAGGTCAACAACATAAAACTACGGAGGTCAAGTTACGACTATCGTGACTCAACACTGCTACAACAAATACAAACTGCCTCGATGCATACATAATGTCAAGCGATGCACCGTAGGACAATGTCTGATACAAGGAATTCACCCAGAACTTCAAAAGAACAAGTGCAGTAATAATCTCCATTCACTACAAATGCCCAGCAACAACCAATATACACGCATGCAAATGAGGGTAACTGTAAACATGTTCGATCAAGGCACAATTCGAAGCAATGTAACTAATAAAATATAATGCTTTTCCAGACTAAGACGGCAATTAAATACCAAATCAGGTCAAAGTGAACCTACACCAATGAAGTCAAGACAATGAACAAGCCTCGATCAAACGAGTGCTGTGATATGCTCATGAAAGAAAACAGGACTGCAATGTCAAGTTCAACACTGGAACCTAAATTGTCCAGACCAGGTTACATAATAGCAAAGTTCAGTGAAACTCGAACCAAATAGTCAAGTTCAAAACATAGCAAAGGATGGCCAAGAACTGATACAGGCAATTTAGTGAATGGCAGTACCAATATCAGGATAGTGCCAACCCCAAACAATTCAAATCAATTAAATAAACAAAGTAGAGACTGATATCAAAACCAGATCAGCAATTAATTACAACTGGAAATCACACAGGGGTGAACAAACTCTGGTGACGAGTTCGAATAATTCCAAAGCCGATCAAGTACAATTATACACGACAACAACTCTACCAAGAAACTACACATATACTTGGACCAATGCACATGTAAACAGTGACTTGGAATATATATACAGGGTCAGGCAACGTGAAGGACAATTCAGTGCATATGCTTACAACTAAACGACCAAGGTCAAAGTGGGGATCATGTACAATGAGGCATCTACAACTCGAGGCACAAGACAATGCAGACTCGAGCTTGAGGCAGTACACTAAGGTACAAATGGAACTGATATTTAAGTGCAAGCCTCGAGTAGTGTATGATACTTGGTTAGCTGTGCTACAGGTGGATAGTGCATACATATGAAGCCAAAGATCGCGACAAGCACACTCGACTGATAAAGGACACAAGTGACTTCAGGAAGAATGAAACTCAGTTTACACTTTAACATATAATTACGACTTGCAGAGGGTACAAGTAAATAGTCACAAAACAACTCCATAAGGAGATGGATTCTGATAATATACAATTACCTATTTAAATGCTCAGATGACCAAAGTCGCAAACGACATAAATCAGTTGTAAGATCACACACGAAAGTCAAAACCATCCCATAAACGACATCACAAACCGAAGCCAAAAAGATCGGAATCGAACAATTTACATTCGAAATTGTGGTGATAAGGAGACAAGAAATCGAACCAAGTCACAGTTCAAAACCGCATGAAACAAAAAAATCAGTGGACAAATCTCAAACATCACCACAAAATCACTGGCCAACACAAATCGAATGACAACATTCTCATAAACCAAAGTCAGGGAATAAACAACTTGAAGCAGAAACAGAATTCACGACAATACCGAAAACAACAGGAATCGAAATCGAGTGACGAAATAAATCATCAATGAATTTAAATAATTATCAGACGAACGCAATTAGGGAATTTAAACCCTACCACAAATGGTTTGAGCTAGATGTGAGTAAATAGGGATTACTCACCTTTGTTCGACGAGGTCGCGAGCGAAGGAGAACGGGAGACGAAGCCCTAGAGGAAGACGAGCGAAGCTGAAGCCCTAATTCGCAAACGTCGCCATTTTTTTTTCGTTCGTTTTGTTTTCTTCGCCTAGGGTTTACCAATCAGAGTAAGAAATGGGAACGGGTTTGAATTCACCCAAGGAAAGAATGGCAGTGGTACCAAGTATCAACTCTTCATCAAACAATTGGCCCAATTAACTTTTACAAAAAGGATTCCGATTCGATTAAAATCTACAATAGCACTTAACAATGATTTAACCGTCATTTATAAATTGACGCGAAAACCCGGGTTGTTACATGCAGCAAATGGGATTAGTTCCCATCGAAACCTTACACACTCCAAGCATAGATGTGATGGAAGTCGATTTTGCATTGGAAACGAGAATCGAGGAGGAGTCGTAGATGACCCCATTCAAACGATACCTGCTAAACGGGACTTTGCCCAAAAGAAGAAGCGAAAGATGACAGGTCATTCGCAAAGACGCTCGATATGTGATGCAGGGCAAAGTAATGTATCAGAGAGGGTTCTCGGTCCCTTTACTACGGTGCATTGCCCGTGATGAGGCAAAGCGGGTCTTGGAGGAGGTTCACGAAGGAGAATGTGGCGACCATACTGGGGGGCAGACATTAGCAAAAAAGATCCTCCGCTACGGATACTATTAGCCAACTGTGAATCAGGATGCTGCAGATTATGCAAGAATATGTGACAAGTGTCAAAGATATGCGAAAATCCCGAGAGCTCCACCAACAGAACTCACACAAATGGTTAGTCCCTGGCCGTTTGCAATCTGGAAAATCGACATAATCGGTTCTTTGCCTATATCCAAAGGTGGTGCAAAATACGCGATAGTTGCGGTCGACTATTTCACAAAATGGACCGAGGCAGAGCCTTTAGCCATAATCACCTCCAAGAAGGTCATTAATTTCGTTGTACGAAACATTATATGCCGCTTTGGCCTTCCACGAACCATCATTACGGACAACGGAACGCAGTTCGAAAGCAGGGAATTCAAAGACTTCTGTTTAAAGTATGGCGTTGAGAAAAAGTTTGCCGCCGTTGCACATCCGAAAGCTAACGGACAAGTCGAGGCCGTGAACAAAATAATCAAGTCCATATTGAAGAAGGGTTTGGAAAAAGCCGGAGGAAAGTGGGTAGATGAACTACCAACAGCGCTATGGGCTTATAGGACTACCCACAAGTCCGCGACTGGCCACACTCCATTCGCATTGGCATACGGCTCAGAAGCTGTTGTACCCGTGGAGCTTGAAGTTCCATCGCATCGAGTGACGTATTATGATCCTAAGAAAAATCAGGACCTCTTGTTGGAATCACTGGAATGCATCGATGAAAAACGTGAAGAGGCTGAATTAAGGGCGGCATCATATAGGCACCGAGTCAAGCGATATTACGACGACAAAATCCACCCAAGAATCTTTGATGTGGGTGATCTCGTTTTGAAATGAGTTTTCCCGATACCATCACGTATGAATCCCAACTGGGAAGGTCCTTATGTCGTTGAATGGAAGCTTGGAGAGGGAACTTTCAAGCTAGCGACCGTTGATGGCGTGACACTCCCACGAGCATGGAACAGTGAACATTTACGACGTTATTATGTTTAGCATGTTTCTTTTCTATTTTGGGTACAATTGTTTGCTGTATGTTCTTATTCCATTGATTCTTAGTTTCCTTTTTAGCGTGTAATCGGACAATTTAGTTTGTTTCATTAATAAAGGCTTGATGCCGTCTTTTCCATGAATTATTGATGTTTTTGTACCTTATAATCTGGTGATGAACCGCTGGAGTTACATTATTCCATATGATGTACAAACTCGCATAAACGACTTCAATCTCTGAGTCCCCTGAATGTGGACCGGAGTACTCTAAGTCCCCGGAGCGTGGACTAGAGTATAAACGACTTGAATCTCCGAGTCCCCTGAGTGCGGACCGGAGTACCCTAAGTCCCCGGAGCGTGGACTAGAGTATAAACGACTTCAATCTCCGAGTCCCCTGAATGCGGACCGGAGTACTCTAAGTCTCCGGAGCATGGACTAGAGTATAAACGACTTGAATCTCCGAGTCCCCTGAGTGCGGACCGGAGTACTCTAAGTCCCCGGAGCGTGGACTACAGTATAAACGACTTCAATCTCTGAGTCCCCTGAATGCGGACCGGAGTACTCTAAGTCCCCGGAGCACGAACTAGAGTATAAACGACTTGAATCTCCGAGTCCCCTGAGTGCGGACCGGAGTACTCTACGTCCCCAGAGCGCGGAATAGAGTATAAACGACTTCAATCTCCGAGTCCCCTGAGTGCAGACCGGAGTACTCTAAGTCCCCGGAGCATGGACTAGAGTATAAACGACTTGAATCTCCGAGTCCCCTGAGTGCGGACCGGAGTAGTCTAAGTCCCCAGAGCGCAGAATAGAGTATAAACGATTTCAATCTCCGAGTCCCCTGAGTGCGGACCGGAGTACTCTAAGTCCTCAGAGCGCGGACTAGAGTATAAACGACTCCAATCTCCGAGTCCCCTGAATGCGGACCTAATTACTCTGAGTCCCCGGAGCGCGGATTAGAATATATTCTGAGTACCAAAGATGTGAAACGAGAAATGTACAATTCCAAAGAATGTTCGAACAATGTAAGAATGGATTGGGAAATTATGCAACTCATAAGAACTTGAGTTTCGACCATAGTTGTACAGAAAGCTAAAAAAGCAAAAGAATCGTTCAAATGACAAAGAAACTAAACTTTATTCAATAATCCAAAATGGGGATATACAACCACTCCTCCAAAACTTGGAGTCAAAAATCTATCTACACAAACTACGAAAACGAAAAAGTAAAAGTAGTTACAGAACCTAAGAAAAATCTCGTTGAACGAGTATAGTGGCTATTACTTCGGCTTCTTTTTCTTGTCTTCCTTTGTTTTCTCAAATGACTCCTCTCCCTCACGCTTTCTTTTGGACTTTTTGCTTGCCAAAGAAGCGGAGTCAGGAGTAGGAGAAGGAACATCCAGTGGTTTGGATTTGCCAGGAAGAATGATTTTCAGAGGCCTATTCAGCGGGTCGGTAAGCTCTAGTATTTGAGGCTCGACCTTGATCTCGACCTTCCTTTTCTTCTCTTCTGTGAGTCGCTCCTTCATACTCATCTTCGAAGTATGTTCTGAGGTGCCAGTGATTTCGATTTCATAACTCCCTTCAACGGGAGATGAAGTGTCAGACTTATCATCATCTAGCGCCCCGATCACTTGAGCGTCAGGGCCGGGAGTTACTCCCGCGTGAGCGACATCGCTTGTTTTCCCCGCCTCCTCCTTGGCGTCATTGCTCCTCGGAGTTGGTTCAGGATCAGAGTGGCCTGCATAAAAACATAAAGAACGAACATTAGGATCAATAACCGCTCACAGAAAACGATAGATCTTTGAACTTCTAAAAGAAGAGTTTTATACTGATTTGCTAGCTTTCAGCTGTGCGCGGGGTTTCACCCTCTAGAATAGGGGATAGCACGTGAATGCCGAGACTGGGATCTTCCGGATCGTAGCTGGCATGCTGCTCGAATGGGTCAAGTGCTGGCCGACCGGCCGATTGAGTAGAAGGAGGAGCTGCAGCCTAAGCCCCAAATGGGCCAGCTTCGTCGTCTTTCTCTTTTAATAGGGGAGAGCCTTTACCATAGAGAGCCATAGCTGCAGACAAGTCCGATGGCTCGTTTCCCCTGAGAAACTCCTTCACTAAAGCCTCCTCATCGACCTCCTCAGTGCCCGACTCAACCTTCCTGATCTTTATTAAAGTCTCCCAGGCCTCAGCTAGAGATTCAAGATAGCCTTCACCTAAGAAAGTCAGTTCTCGGTGCATGAGAACGCGGGCGCTGTATTCGGCAATCAGCGGGTTAAACATACACTTGACCTCTTCTTTGCCGGCCTCTGTAGCTGCTTCAAGATGGGAGTCGATCTTCTCGGAAGCTAGTCTCTTGCCCTCCTCACGGGCTTCGCTCTTCATCGTCTCAACCTTAGAAAGCTCATCATCGAGCTTTGCTTTTAAGAGACATGTATCAACGATCTCGTTACAGTACCGTTGAGACTCTTCTTGAGCCGCTATCTTCTCTTCCCTCTCCTTAGAGAGTATCTCCTTTATCTCTTTGACCTGCAGGGCGAGTGTATCCCTTTCTTTTTGAATAGAATCTTTTTCTAGAGCTAGGGCCCCACTACGTTGGACTGCGACGTCAAGTTCTTTCTTATGGGTCGTCTCTAGACGAGCGACGACCTCCGCAGTCTCCTTAGCACTCTGCTCTGCGGCTTCAAGCTTGGACTTATATGAAGCGAGCTCTTCATCTTGATTCTTGATGATGTCCTTGTCAAAGATAGCTTCAAGCTTCAAGCGGTCAATTTCCTGTTGGCGCTCAACGGATACTTCCGAGACTTTTTCGACCAAATGTACAAATGCGTCATGTTGAACATAGAGGTCGTTGTTGCAGGCGATGGCACTCTGCTTGACATGCCTTGGAATGTGATGAATAGCTGGGAGGAACTTCAGACCGTCGAAGCAGATTTTGGGAAATTTAGCCTTAAGATCGACCATCTTCTCTGCTATCGTTGGGTCAGCTGCAGTAACAGGGGGAGTAGGCTTTGAAAGTTCTGTTCTCATCCGATGTTCCCGAGATTGCCGTGTGCTTGATGAACCGAAATGTTGATCTCGGGAAACATCAGGTTGAGACCCCTTTTGCGGAAGTTTTTCTCTGTCTGGCTTAGTTTGAGGAGGGAGATCGCGAGAGTATGAAGACTGGGAATATGTTTTCTTTCAATAAGACGACTCACGAGGACGGTTGTCTTGATCTTCGTAATTGTCTCTGTCCCTGCGTCTACCGGAGCCTGAATCCCATCCAGAATGGTGGAATATAGAAGAGCCGTGGAGGCGATCGAACCCGTGGGAGCGCCCCATGTCACCCGCATAGAATAAAAATAACAGCGAGTTAGGAAGAATCGATGTAATGGAAAAAATTGAAGTGTATGGTGAAGTGCATGGGTGCGTGTGTGTCCTAGTGTTCCCCCCGACGGACCAGTTCCTTTATCTTTACTAACTGGAGTATTATCTCCCTGGACTGAGGCTTGAACTCCTGTGTCGCCTCTAGCGGGCGAATGTAACTTGAGGGCCTTTGGATCGTCGAAACCGTAGTTGAGTAGATCATCTGGAAGGGTAAGGTTCGACAGGCCCTTCAAAGGACTTTCTAAATGTGATGAGGAAGCTTCTTTCTCCACTGGAACAAGGGTAATTTTGGAGGTTCCACCAAATTTTTCCTTCCTCATCTTGTATGTCGGTTTCTTTTCCCCCTTAGAAGGGGAAGATGACGTTTCGATGTCGTGAACTTCGACCGTTGGGTCTTGAATGTGACCGACATTCTCATCTTGTGCTTCGGGTTTCTCAGTCTCCTTGATTTCCCCCTCTTCTGGTGTATTAGGAGCGTTGCATGCTGAAGACTCCGCCTTTTTTCCCTTTGCCAGAACCAGGCCTGGGAATGGTGACGCCCTGAGGAAGGCTTATCCGACGGCCTTCTGCCAACAGCCTGAGCCTTGTGAGTGACTCATTTGAAATGAGAGCTCTAATGTCCCGTTCTCCGGCAGGAAGGGCTCGAATGGCTTCGACGACATCAGAGTGTCCGCGGCCGTCAGGATGTGGAGTGATACCTGAGAAGATAGGTAAAAGTTAGAAGAGGTACGGCTGCTGCTAAACACGAGTAACGGTTCAAGAAAAAGGCTTACTTCCTTCAACCCATCTCCTCGCAAAGCCGGGAGGACAACGCACATAAAACCATTCCTGCTTATACAAAGCAAACTTGGTCCACGCTCCAGTTAGGATTTGACATTTGTTGTGCGGCTCGAGAAACACGAATGATGGGCTATCCTTCCGCTTCTTGATGCAATATATGTATCTGATATCGCGCGGAGTTGGAAGCCTAGAGAAGACATTCATAAAGAGGATGCAAGTGCCGTAGAGGAATGCATGGCCGTTTGGGTGCTGTTGCGATGGAGCGATGTCGATGTACTGCAGCTTATCCCGAAGGAACGAGTTGAATGGTGGCACGCTGCCAACCCAACACATGAATTTGTTACAAGCTGTGTATCCGACGGAGTATACTTTCATTAATCTTTGAAGCAAGTGAATCGACAGGGTTGTCCAAGAAAATTGCTACCTCTAGTGCATCGGGAGCTAAGTCATGTGCAGTGGAAGTTGACAAATTTGAAGTATCTTCGACTTCTCGTCGGGAGGACGGCCTAGGCCTGTCTGAGATGGTGGCGGAGCTAGATTTTCTAGACATCGCTGATAAGGAATGAATCTATCAAAGTACTTGTTCGAACTATACTTAAAAAATAATCGACGTTAGACTTAACAATGCGAATATTCCCCACGTGTAGTGTGTGAACTAGTGCGATCATTCGGATGTAAACGCTGACAAATTATAAATCACAGAATTGATTGCATGAAGTTGAGCATTGAACTGTCGTCTTCGAAGACCGTCATCGTTGACCGTCTCCGAAAGCCAGCATTGCAATTTTTTCAATCTTGGACTCGGACATTGGCACTGTGTGTTAAAAGATTTGATCTGTTATTACTGGTTTAAGTTCAGGCTTGTGACTATTGAAACTAAGAAGTTATCATTCTAGATTAGTTCGATATGCTGGTATGCTTAAAGTCCTTGCCTTTGTGTTTGATGTTTGATTAGGCAAGATGAATAGGAGTTCGGTGAAAAGGTCCGTTCGGCTTAAAATTCTGTTCGGCTTAGAGTTCTGATCGGCTTAAGTTTTGTTCGGCTTAAGTTTTGTTCGACTTAAGTTCTGTTTGGCCTAGATTCTGTTCGACTTAGGTTCTGTTCGGCTTAGGGTCCTGGTCGGCTTAAGTTTTGTTCGGCTTAAGTTTTGTTCGACTTAAGTTCTGTTCGGCCTAGATTATGTTCGACTTAGGTTCTGTTCGGCTTAGGGTCCTGGTCGGCTTAAGTTTTGTTCGGCTTAAGTTTTGTTCCACTTAAGTTCTGTTCGGCCTAGATTCTGTTCGACTTAGGTTCTGTTCGGCTTAGAGTTCTGGTCGGCTTAAGTCTGTTCGACTTAGGTTCTGTCCGGCTTAACATTCGTTCGGCCTTCGTTCTGTTCGGCCAAGAATTCTGCTCGGCCAGAATTCTGTTCGAATAGAATTCTGTTCGACCTCTCTTCTGTTCGGCCTGAAAACGAATGCACACAGCAGGTCGTGCCAAGCTTCCCGACCAACATACCCGAGTCGTTCGGCAAGCCGTGCCAAACCACGGTCATGCCGATCCACTTCACTAAAACCTTAACTCCAATGTCACTACCATACCTCCCTTCCATCGCTCGGCATAAGGAAGTCATGCCGAGCCACATCAATACATCTTCCACCAACTCCCTCCTTCGAACACCTCTGCCATCCTCTTCTCTTCTACCGTTCGTCTAGCCTTCAACTCCTTTTAAAACACCCACACTTCGCCCTTAACTCCTCCTGCTCCATGCAAATCACTTCTGACTCTGGTTTTACAGAGATTCGCGAGTTCGAATCTCATGCTAGGTTTCCTAATTGAATTGAAGAATTTAAGCAGAAGTTTTTTACCTAAGAAATGGGTCGAAGCTCGAGGAGATTCTGGAGTAGGAAACGTGGTTCTAGTTGGATTCAATTGGTTGGGGAGGGAAGTGAGGCAACGAGTGATGTTTGAGAAGGGAACGGAAAAGTGTATTATTCTCTGAAGTTTGTTGAGAGGAAAAGTTTATAAATACTGAAAAATGGAGGTAGAAGTAAAAGGGAGAAGAAGAAGGAGCATTGGCTTATATAGAGAGAAGGGAAGTCGAAGAGACTATAACCGATAGAACTCGACAAATTGACATTGTTCGGCATCTAGGGTGCTCGGCATTGGCTATGTCGTTCGGCATCCAAGGTGCTCGGCTTCGGCTGTGTCTGTCGATATTGGCATATCATTCGGCATCCAGAGTAATTCAAAGCACACCACGTTCGGTCACGTGATGTACTTTGGGGGGCAAGTGTTGCCTGAAGGTTTGACCAAGCAACTAGGCACTCGACACTGGTACATGGATCGGCATTCCAGAGTGATCGGCATGCATGGATCGGCATTCCAGAGTATTCGGCATACATGGATCGTCATACCCAGAGCGTTTAGGACTCCATACTGCTCGACATCCACACTTCGTTCGGCATGGCAGAGCATTCGACATATGGAGTTGATCGGCGTCTAGAGATGTCTGACATCATTCTGATCGGCATGGATGGTTCGGCATCAATCTGTTCGGCATCGATGGCTCGGCATCAATCTGTTCGGCATCGATGGTTCGGCACCAAACTGTTCAGCGTCGATTGTTCGGCATCACTTCTGTTCGACATCACTTCTGTTCGGCATCTGTTCTGTTCGGCATCAGTTCTGTTCGGCATCTTTTCTATTCGGCATCAGTTCTGTTCGGCATCAGTTCTGTTCGGCATCTGTTCTGTTCGGTATCAGTTATGTTTGGCATCTGTTGTGTTCAGCATCTGTTCTGTTTCGCATCACTTCTGTTCGGCATCAGTTCTGTTCGGCATCACTTCTATTCGGCATCAGTTCTGTTCGGCATCACTTCTGTTCGGCACACAGAACTCACTCGTTCTGGGCCAAAGTGTTCGGCTGCCAGGCCCACCAGGGAAGTCCGACCCATCTTTGTCTATAAATAGAGAGGCAGGGGCACAGTGAAATGGACCTTTTTTCGAGAACACTGGGGAGACTCTGCCGCTTTCAAGACTCATTCCCTTTACCTAGCAATTGTATTCAAGTAGTTGGGCTACGGATTATATCTATAATCAATCATCAAGTAAAGCAATAAAGATTAACCTCAAAGTGGACGTTAGCAGTTACGCCGAACCACTATAAATCTGGTGTTCTCGTCATTGCATTAAATTCAGCATATTGTTCTTTGTTTAATTTACTTTCATCATTTATCTCTCTACATAATCTTTCTCAACGAGGTTAGTGACCAATTTTGGTGCTAACACCCCCCAAAACATGCCTTGTGATAGGAAGGCGTGTTTTGAATAGCTTTAAATCCATCATTCAAAATCCATATTCCATCCATAGCCATACCATCCGGTCCATAATCCAATCCATTACCAAGCCATTCTATCCAAGTGTCATAGCCATATCCTTGTCCAAATCCACGATTTCTTCGAGTCGATAACCGATTCTGAATCTAGTAACCAAATCCTTAGCCAATTCCATATCCATTCAAACCCGTCAACTGATTTTTAATCCATTCATATCCAAAATCCAATAACCAAATCCATGACCCCTCTAGGTCGCTTTATCCAAGTCCGGGACCTTGCCGGGTCCAAATCCAAAGCCGAGACCTCTCCGGGTCCAAATCCAAATCCGTAGACCTTACCGGGTCATTTTATCATACTCCGTCCTCGACTCTCCGGTCAAGGGCTTATCCACGGTTTTCCTTCTTCGGCCTTGACTATTTGGTCGAGGGCTTATATTCTTCAGCTTCGACTCTCCGGTCGAGGACTTGTATTCTCCGGCCTTGACTCTTCGGTCGAGGACTTGTATTCTCGGGCCTCGACTCTCTGGTCGAGGGCTTTTGTATTCTCCGGCCTCGACTCTCCGGTCGACGACTTTTGTATTCTCCGGCCTCGACTCTCCGGTCGAGGACTTTTGTATTGCGTTCTAGTCCATTCCATCGCTCTCCGGTGAAGGAACTCGTAACTTGCGATTACTGCACCGTCTCTCCAGTCGAGATCGTAATCGCATGACCTATATTATTTATTATATTAATCCAAATCCCATCAACACAAAGTCAAATTGACAAAATAAAAGTCATACAATCAAGAAATCAAATATCCATAGTACCAAGAAAGAAACCAGAGTCCACAGAATATAGAAAGAAAATAAAATTTCATAAACCCGAGCATCACGGTTTATCATCATCTCAGAGGTTTACTTCAGGGTTTATCATCATCTCAGAAAATAGTAACAAAATTTCACTTTGGGGTTTACTACTTATTCAAAGCCATAAATCCATTCAGCTGATAATAAGCTGACGATGCCTAGATCCAGCGCCATCTTCGTCTGAGGTAGGAGGTGGCTGCTCTTGTCCCACTGCCACAGCTCGATTCCTTACGTACTATTGCAGATGACCATTCCTTACATGCTCCCCAACGATATCCTTCAAATGCCTACAGTCGTTCGTGCTGTGCCCATCCAGGTCATGGAATATGCAATGCTTTCCTGATGCTCGTTCGTATTCAAAGGGTTCCCTTTTGCCGACCTTCGATACTGGAGGCGCCCTCGAGTATCCAAGTAAATCCTTTCTAGAGTTTTAGTTTAATCCGTGTAAGAAGAGAATTTAGATTCCCTCCGTTGCCTTTATGATGTGTTACCGTTGTCGTTCATTTTCCTTTTGCCTCTATCGTCCTTGTTTGAATCTTCCCTAGGCGGACCTCCACCTTTTACCACATAAACTTCAGCCTCTCTCCCCTCTTTTTAAGCTTTCGCATCTTCTTGTCGTAAAAACCTTTTTTCTTCATGATAAAACTCTCAAAGATCCATTTGTGGATCTCGTTCTAATGATATCTTAAAATCTGAATCACCCGCAATTCCTGAGACTGTTGCCATCAAAACCATCGACGGATCAAGTCGATCCACCGAAGCTATTGCCGCATTGAATCTGGTTAAGAAATCCCTAATTGATTCTCCCTTTCATTGTTTTATCGATGTTAAAGTCATCACATTCTTGGGTCTCACGATGTGGACATGAAATTGCCTCATAAATCTCTCAATCAACTCCGTCCAAGTGCCAATTGAGCCGCTCTCCAGTTGTCTGAACCATAGTGCTGCTATATCTGTCAAATACAAAGGGAAGCACCGAGCCATATCTCCCTCAGATGCCCCCAATACTTCCATATGCCTCATGTACCTCGTCAAGTGAACAGTGGGATCCGTTCTCCCATCATACATCTCTAGCGTTGGTAGTTTTAAATCCGATGGATTCCTAGCCTGCCTGATCACAGGAGTGAAGGGACTCCTGTTCACGTCCTCCAAATCTCTATTCACCAATCCTTCCCTCATAGCCTGTCTGATCATGTCCGCTAACCTGTCGTTGTCATCAAGGGGTAGCCTCTATCTACGATCTCCAACCTGCCCCTCGAGTCCACGAGGAAATCCTGAAACCTATCCTTCTGGATGAGCATCCATATCCCGATCAACGCCAAACTGCACAGCGCCGCCTGGTACCCTTCTTGGAATTGAGCCAAGATGATTTGAGGGCCCGCCTCCTGGCTCAGGGACTATTCCTGATGGTCCCACTCTATCCTGAATCCCGGTTACTCCATGCTCCTGATCCTAATTCCGAACTGTCTCCGCTCCTGCTGCTCCAGCTTCACGATCCCTATTTCCAGCATTTCCTATAGTTACATTCTCTTGATTTTGCACTCCACCTTGTCCAACTTGTCAGAGTAGGTTCTGCATCATCTCCTCCTACCTTTTCAACGTCCCTTCCTGTATAGCATCCATCATCATCTCCATCTCACCTCTGGTGATGAAAATTGAGGTCTGCTTAGCTCCTGAAGAGGCCTCCTGACTTCCTTCATGTTGACTCCTTTCCGTTCTCTGTCTCCTTGTTGATTGCTTAGCCATTGCTTCCCAAATTTCGATCCTTTAGCTTTCCAAATCTGAATTCCAAATTCAGAATAGCAGGTGCTAGTCCTTCTCAGTGAAAGCAATTGGTCACAAACACCAAAAGTAATGAAAGCACTAGTGTTTACACATAAATCTCAATATCCAAACACATATCTCAGATCCATATAATGTAGTGAATAAAAATAAAGAGATGATAAAATTAAAATGAGGGAAAGTAAGAGGAGACACGAGATTTATAGTGGCTCGGCTATCTCTAGCCTACGTCCACTTTGAATTGATCCTTTTATTCCTTTTATATTGAGACTATAGTTACAAGCCTTTGAAATCAGTAAACAAAATGGTAGAGTTTTGCCTAGAAAAGCAGAAGAAGAAGAAGAAGAAGATCCTTTTTTAGTTACCATAGAGCTGCTATTTATAGGTGCAGATCTAAAAATATCCACCCCAAAACCTGGAATACCTCTTCTCATGCGCAGATGGGCCCACCAGATCGATCTAGAGTCGTTTGGGATCGATCCTGATCGATTCAAGTATAATTCGTATCGATCCAAAAATAGTCCAATCAAGCTGAGATCGATCATGGATGTTCTTGAGTGAATAAGCAAGCTCTAGTGAAAATTTCATAGCATTTGGACTTGTAGAATGAGAGTTATGACCGATCCAAGTTTGAGTTTTGCAAATAGGCTGCTGGATTTGTATCGATACATTTGTATCGATAGGCTTCGTATCGATGACGTGGCCCGAGTATCATGCAGAGATCCATATTTCATGCTTGTAGACCACTTCCCTTGGTTTGACCCATTTCTTCATATCCATCGGTTGCTGAGCTCTTCATATCGATCCCTATATCCTGCCTTCGTATCGATGCCAAAGTCCTTGCTTCGTATCCATTCGCGGCCATGCCCTTTGTATCCATAGACCACCATCCATTTGCTAACGCCTGTTGCCTTCTTCGTATCGATCCCTGAGTATTTCCTTTGTATCGATCAATAATTGATTGATACAAAGTGCTCATCCAAATCCTTGTAACTATTGCTTTATTCTTCGTATCGATCCAGCCTTGATTAATACGAAGTGCATTGGCATACTTTGTCATCCAATTGATACGTGCATATTAATACGAACTCCATATCCATCAATTATTTCCTTCCTGAAGTCTACTTGTCAATGCAAAGTGTATCGATACAAGATGCATCGATCCGAAGACCGATCGATCCAAACCAATCATCACAATGATCGATACGAAGGTATCGACCTAAAACCATTTCTCTCTAATATTGACCCATCCATAACTCGAACATATGAACTCTGATTGACCTGAAATTTGAAGTGCAGCCTTTCCTAGCCTTGCTCATCATTCCCAATCGATCCTACCTTGATTGGAGCTTAGCCCAATTTTGACGGTATCGATCATAGCCTCATTTCCAATCGATCTCCAATCTTGATATCCATCCTTTTTAACCGATTTATTAATATCCCAGCCTTAACCAATTGGGTAACAGTCAAAATTAGATGCATATCCATTCAATTCTAGTACAATAAAAATCAAGTCAATAGAGAAGCATTTTTTTAATTAGAATGATAGGATTAACTCTTTCTATAAGCTTTGGATTTGGGTGGCTTCACTTTTGTTTTGTCCTCCTCAACTTTGGATTGGGCAGCGGCGCAGAGTTTAGCTTGATTCTTCTTCATAAATCCAAGTTTTTATGATTCCTCGAGCTTAAGCCTGGCTATATAACCAGCAAAATTAGCCATTATGTTTGTCCTAAGTGACTCATCCCTACAAAGTCTTATGGCCCCACATGGTAGTCCAATAGCTGTATATCCGGATCATCTTCTAAATCAAAAAACATTTTGGATGCTCCTTGTTTTCGATTAACTTAGAGGGACCCTTGGGCATAAATGCTAAATTAGTAGAAAATGAAGGTGGAACCAACCCAATAAAATCCATAATAGTTGCCTCATTTATGTGAAAACGAGGAGGACTATCAGATTTTGATATACCCTATCGGGCTCATATTAGTTGTGTAGTGGACAAGGACTGTAAAGGATAATCTTATCTCTCTTAGGAATAGGCAGAGAATTATCCAAGGGATTACTCGTAGCACTGGCATCTGAACACATATGAAGTATTATTAGTGGGAATATCATGCATGGGGCATAAAGGACAGATTTCGAAGTCTGACCTTGATGCATAGCAGCAGAATTGTGGTTTCCCTCTCCTTTTTTATTCTCTCTTCTTCTTCAACAGTGGCTAGTTTAAGATAACCTTGGCCTATAGCTTCTCTCTTTTTCTCGAAAAATTGGGCACTAATGGCATCCAAGCTAAAAGTTGGCCCAACTTCTTGCCCACTGGCCTCCTTCGCCTCCCTCACCGGCTACTTGTGGATGATGCCATGACTTTCAGGTAATCGTCCATCCATTTTAAATTCCCCTCCATATACATCCAGTAGTATACCTTGTTGAGGAGGTCTTTTACTTGGTTCAATTGGCCACCCAGTATCTCATTCTCTGCCCGAAGGGTTTTCTCAGTATTTTCCTAAGCTTCCTTCCTTGGCTAATAGGGCTACGATTTGTGCTCGGAGAGAAGCTTTCTCCACCTTCCACTCATTAACTGTTTTTTGTATCTCATCTTGGGCTACCTCCACCTTTACAATCCTAGCCCTGACGTCTTCCATCTTATTCATTGAACTGATCTTGGTAGCCTTATAGTTCTCGTATATCTTAGTGGACAGTGGCCTTTGTGTTATATTTATTTCTCAATGCCCAAAATTCATCTGCGCGCTCTTTCTTCAACCATTCTACATCCTGGGGATGAGCCTTCTTTATTTTTTCACTTCAAAGCGTGGACCACTCCAGAGCATCTACTGCCTCCTTATGTTCATTGTCCTTTTGGTGAATCTCTTTTCAAAGGTCGAAGACCTACACATTCCTTGCCACGTTTTTCCAACAAATCTCCTCCCTAGGCTACACTAACATGGCATGAAATTTGGATAATGCCCTAATGTCACTAACACCCCTCCTAATATGATTAATCACACCATTAATGAAGTAGGAGGTGCATGCCAGTACCGGGCTAGGGGATTCCGAGGTTGAAAATCTTGCTGAAATTCATCGTAACCTGGTTCATTAGGAGTAATGATCATTGCAATTTTTAATTTCTCTCAAACGGGAGCCTTTGCAGCCGCCTCTGAGGAAGAAGTTGTCAAGGCTATCTCAAGATACTCCATTTTTTCTATTCTCCTAATGTTTGGAGGATTTAGAACTAAAAATAGTAAATGGTGACTTTATGGGAGACTTTGAGGAGGAGGCATGCTATATTTCAGTATTTCTAGGGAGTAAGATACTTCTAGGAGCTGCCCCTGTGGGCCGGGTGAGCCTGATCTCTGGATGGATGGTAGGTGACTTTCTGCCCTATTATGAGCTTTGTGTCGGTTATGCTATATTCTGACTTGGGCCAAAAACTGAAGCTTCTATCTTCATTTTCTTCAGGTCATCCTCCCAGCTCATCTGCTTGAACTTCGATTGAAGCTTGTCCTTCTAGAACTTTACTCAAGAGATGTTAGAACCACTTTAACACAAACAAGAATGATAATGTGAAAGATATGATATTGTGTAGGTGTTAAGTGCATATAACGTTTAGATAAAATCTTAGGTTCCTCGGGGATATCAAGCTGTTGTTGAATCTCCACTAGCGACGTGGAATCCCAATAATAAATATCCAACTCTATATCTTGTAAGTAATCTAAGACCATGATATCTCCCAGGACAAATTATTTCTTACCCTCCAACCCAAAGTCCTTGCCTTCCAACATAAACCTTGGTCAATGGATCGGGTCCAATGGCTCTTGGGGGATGGTATTTGTCCTGATCAAAAGTGGTGGCCTCACTATCCATAGGATATGGTTCTTCTCTTTCCGTAGTTGCGCACTCAACATCGTTATCCTCCAACTCCCTATGGAATTTAAGTCAACCAGTTCGACGAGGTCGAAGTCGGAGTGATTCTAAAACCTTGACTTCCGTGTTGGCCCCTTCTCAGTGCCAGTCGGGATTAATGTCAAATTAGTGTCAAGAGTGGGCGGTTGAATTCGACAGCGCCCTACCGGTCTCTCTAGCCTTAAAAGTGTTTTCTTTTCCCTTTTCCCCAAGCTTCTAGGCTAGTGGAGCTCTAGCCTTCCTAATCTAATGACCTTCATGCAATAGCCTATACTGTTGGACAGACTCATTATTACTAGATGAGGAACCTTTCTTGACTTAGGTTGGATCCTCCTCGGACATTCAAGCATCTCCTCAAGATCGACATTAGTGGTGGCCTTCACAACACCTAAGGAAGAAGTAAAGATAATAGTCAATGAAAATCCAAAGAGGGAAAGGAACATAAGCCAATGCTCGGAATATACATCATGAGTGCCATTGGTGAAAGCAAGGGGAATCATGCCTGATGAAAAAGTACTCTTGCTCAAACAAGCTGTATTTGGAATATAAATCTTCCATAGGAATAAACTTACTTCATGATACAAGATAATAAAAGGGGAACCTTTGGCCTTGCTCTTAATTGCATGCAAGAATCTGATCTGTCTATGAGTGGCAGGTACTAGAAATTCCCTCATGAAAATAACATAAAGTCCTGTCAGAAAAGCATAATCATTCAGATAGAGTTGGAAGAGAACATTATTTATACGAGTATATATGCACGCCCAGGTGGGCCTGCATCTAATCATAATGTACATGCATTAATTCAACAGTGTGAATTATCCTATTTGGTAGATATAGCCAAGTTTGCATGCATCAAGCATTTTATAGGAGTCAAGGAAATTCTTATTTTCATTAAAATGCTTCATGGAGAAATGAAAGAAGTTTCCAAAGGTGTTGAATATAAGCTGCTTTTTCAGATTGCAAATGTTAACAGAAGAACTTTAAAGTATGAACCGGTTGTTTTTTGGAGAAAGATAATCGTCGAATGTCAATTGCGCCATGTTGGACCAAGGACAATATTTTGATATACTATTTCATAATTTGTGCATTAATTGGGCATAATAAGTGATAATGGTATTGACCTAGTGGTTCAACCCCTTTTGAAAACAATATTATTACTTTTATTGGAAAAAAAATTCTTTTCAAAAGAAATGTGAGTTTTTTGGCAAGGCAAACAACGTTGAATGGTCCTCTACTATATTTCATAAAGCACATAAAAACATAGGAGGGGGCAGGAGATACCTCAACTATTGCAACTCATGCATAATTCACAGTAAGCAAGGGCTATAAACTCAACGCATTCTACCAAAATACACATTAAAAATCCCTATGCAGCTTTGCTTTGCTTTTATATTTGGACCTCAAAACCAATTCCAAGCAAAGCAAATAGTGTTATTGTAAATAAAAGGTACCGTCGCAGCAAAATATATAACGTTCACATATTGTTTCTATTTTCAAATAAATGTATTATCAACTGAGTAGGTGCTCTGTTGAAACTTGGCATGAATTCAGAGTTTTTGAATGATAACGAAGTTAGCAAGGCCAGCTTGTTCAATAGGTGGAGTATCATTAGAGCGGTTTAAAAGGAAACCCAACTGTCTGCAGTGTATACCTAGCCAGTACAGCTCTTCCACTACTTGTAGAATAACTGTTGATGTAGGGCCTAATGTGCCCTATAGTATGGTTAGTGTTGAAACGTCCTATAGTGCGGGAACCATCTGCTAAACAAAGCTGCATTGAAGTTGTCGGTTTAGACTCATCAACTGCAATAGGAGAAGCAACAGGTGTAGGAATTACAACAGTGGTGCTGGAAGTAGAAGAAGATCCAGTTCCTAGAGTTCTTCCTATTCCTTGAAAGACTACTCTTGCTGGTCCCTATAAATTTACAACCACAATTGTATATCACAAATTGAACTTCAATAAAGCATCATAAATTTTGATTCAGCACCATGTTTTTTTTTTGTTTTTCTTCTAATTATTAGTAGAGTTATACATAGCAGAACATACTGCTCATGAATACTTCATATGCTAGCAAGCTTAAGACATTAGATATGTCCATTATATTCTAATTTCAAGCCACGGTACTTATTCACTGATTAAATTTTGTCTTATGTTTTGATGTTAAGATTCCAAATTTCCAAGCAACATCTAAAAGAAACTAACAAATAAGATATTTGGCTATGTAGTCATAGGCACTGAGTTTACATCCTTGAAGCATAAATTATTTTTATTCTTAAAAATGAAAGACATGTTGAGATAGGAATACAAACAGGTGAGGTAATCACATAAATTTGATGTTTAAAGACAACGGGAAAATAATAATACACAACTGGATGGTTGATGTTTGCAGAATTGAACATAACACCATAGAGACACAGAGCATATAAAAGCAAAGCACTTGATTACAGAAGCAAAGCACTTGATTATACATTTAATTTATATTTATATTTAAAGCTGTAGATATGTTCTTTCTTTCAAAACGGTTAGTTGAACTAAAATTCATTACCATGCCAGAATTATATTTAGAACTCGCAAGGAGATTCTGGTTCTGCTGGAAAAGTATTGTTGGTTTATTTTTTAAGTCAGAAGTGTTGTCCTATGTTGATGTAAAATCAATTGGGCCATAAATATTGTTAATAGTTTCATATTGATGGAAAATGGAGATTTATTAGTGTAGGAAATTGATTCTTCTACCAACTTAAAATTTTCTTCATTCTAGTTTTTATGCAATTGTAAAATGCACACCGTAATGAAATTATACACCAAAAATCCTTATTCCAAAAGAAATCCTCCTCATAGAACTGTATTATAGGATAGTTAAAAAATTGATAGGATATAATTTTAACAGAAGTGATATGAACAATTAAATTCAGCAGTAAGCATTTTTAGGATATATATCGCACTCCACACTCAGGGTCCAAATTTCATGAAATCGGGTTATACAAAACGGAGTCATTCACCATATTTCAAAGGTCACATTTCAGCTTTTTTATGTTAAATACTATTGCAACAAATATCCTTTAGCTGGGATCATAAGTAGTAAAAACAACATTGCAAAATTATTGATAAATAAATGGTAAAAAAATTATTTTTATGAAGCAATAGAAATCATACATACCATCTTTTCTTCCAAACACATTTTTACATGACTCACATCTGCAGCTTAGTGAGCATCGCACACCACCCTTCAATTGATGGTTCAAACAATTCATTTACAAATAACAAAATAAATCAACTTATACGAATGAAATCTAACCTAATAACATTCACAATATTTATTCAAGCAGTTTGACTTCTTACAGTTGCATCCTATTTTATGTCTGGCTAAAAGTTAATTCCGGTAGAAGTGGAATGAAAATAGCTCTCAATTACGGTAGAAAGTTAATTCCCTTAAATGTCATTGCTTCTGCGACATGAAAATTTTATGATTTAAATGTTGTTTCAAATCAAACCTCTGTTCTTTTGAATCCATCCTCAAGTTGCTATTCAAATCACAATTAAAAGGAATAATTAAAATATATGAGGATACTTAATCGGATCACAATTGATATGCTTGTAGCTTTTCATAAAGAGATAAACATGTATTAAAAACGATAATGTAATTAAATGGATAATGATATTTGATTCAAATTCAACAGAGAGAAGCGAGCATTAAAGGGATAATGTACTTTTTCACACAACATCAAAGTACTAAAGATGGTAACATACATTCCATGGAACAAAATCATATATAATTGTAAACATTTGATAAAACAGAACCACGTTTACATGTAATTACAACCTTTTGTACATGCTTATGTGACACAAAAAATAAACACTGTAGTATTCCCAGTTGCTTGTAGTTTACAGTAGTGTTCAACATGGTGCTCAGTGTTGCACAGTCCAATTGTGTGCAGTTTTAGCCATCAAGTTCAGCTCAGATATCTACTTATTCAGTTTGCATGATGTTACCTAATCAATTTTAAAGCTGCTCCATTTCAGTTTGCTTAATCACACTATGATAGCAATACTTTTGTTGGGTGTTTTGATTCATTCTTCGATACTACTGCTTAATCCGTGTCCTGCATCAAGAAAATGGCTGTGTTACATGTATCCTGATCTATTTCATTGTGCTTGGTATTGAAGTTATATTGAATACAACATATCCTGACCATTATGAGAGAAATAAAAAAAAGTCAGATAATAGTACAACCATGTTTAAATTATACATGAAATGTCTTAAAAAATAACAGAGAAATGGTTTTATTCCTATTTTCAGCAATCCATTTCAAATATAATGTGTAGTCGGTGGTAGTCAATTGACAAAGGATCTGCACCTGATTACATACAATCGACGGAAAGATATTCTGTGTACAAAAAAGACAGTGCTCAAAGGCAAATAAGTTATGAACGTATTAAGCATTGACGAAGAAAGTGTAGGAAAAGATGCAAAAAGCTAGTAGTATATGGCATGTCATTTACAGTAGCATCAGTAGTGTACTATAGTTGAAGAAATTAGTAGACGTTGTTTTCCACTTTTAGGTAATAGGTAAAATATTCGAACTGTACATAGTCATGGTTAACATTGATTCAAAGATCATTATAATCAATTCAACTGGGACATTTTTTTGTTTGGTGATCCGAAATACCAACTAATACAAAAATAAAGGGAACAGATAACAGCTATGGCTATGATGTTCGTTTAAGTAAGCAATTAAAAAAAACAGCAAATAGTTTGCACACAAACATATGTATATGGATAACAAAGTTAATCAGATATATATGGATAACAATAAAAAGAATAAAAGTACATCTTATATGGGGTTCAGAAACCATTAATTACTGGTATTACTATTGAAATTTCATCTTGAAATTGGTTAAACCTACAAAATTTGTTAAGGTATTCATCCTAATTAAGGGTTGGTTGCATAAGTTAATCAGTTTATAAGTGGTTCATCTTATTCTCCTTTGGTTTAACCTTAATTTCCCATCCAAATTTAGTGAACAAAGTGTAATTGATTTATTGGGAGATTGTTGAAATTGGTAAAACCAAAGACTAAAAAATTTGCGAGGATTAGTACAGCAGATATCAGGAAATTAAAATATCCAAGTAAGGGATTTTCAATGAGAATAAAAGGAGTCAATAGAAAGCACTGATGTAAAGTGCATATCTCCTTTGTTGAACAGTATTAGTTTGAAGTGTAGAATAATGGAGATATCAGTAAACCTCCTGTATTAGCTGAGACAGACACAAAATGACGACAGGCAGCAACACACTTTTTATCCACTACTTCAGCTTGTTACTACATTGTCAAATTCACGTAGCACCAAGTTAGTATCCCTTGGAGAAAATTTAAAGTAGAAAAGGAAAAACCAAAATAAAGAAAAAGAAAATTTAATAACGGTTAAGTTACTAATAATATAGAGTAAGGTTACAGTAAAACAGAAAAAAGCTATATTTTCTAACAGAAAATAGTTTAAATTGTTTTGATAGTTGCATTTATTCCGGTCTCAAATAATGACAGATGTCCTGTATTTCTACTAATTTATAATAATATTACTGTTGTGAAATGCCAACCATCTTTCAGCATTATTTACCTTGCTTGCATGACTAAATAGTAAATGCTGACAAAGGAAACATGAGTTTAAAGGATCAGCCAAACTGTGCAGTTCTTCAAAATTATAGATTCTAGTCAGTACAGGCCTACCATACCATATATTTCAGTAATTAATGTTCAATCTCTTTAGACCATAATTGGGAAATTGGGTGCCCGTGGCTCATGGTAAAAACTTGCCATACTGAATTGTACACCTAGGCTCTGTACTTTCATTATTATGTCCTCTCCATGAACAATTCATCGTATTGACACTATTGTAACAAATTAAGCATGTACAGAAATTATGGCCTATAGGTCAAATACATAAATCCAGCGGTATATATTAGCAGTTTGATCAGAAATTTTGAACATAATACAATGATATTATTTGTCAAGTTTAGTTCCATAAAGCTTTCTTGTTAGCATGAATTAAAAAGAAATCCTTATAATGTCTTTATGACTACATTTGTAAATCATGTATCTAAAATCATCCTTTAACAACTATCCCCACAACTGTTAAGTTGCAAGTTTAGTATTTCATTAATCATGCATAGAAGTTGAGATTTAAGCTTTCAGCACCCGTTCGGAGTTATATTTTATTTTCCCTCTTTAGTGTATCAAAGAATTATTTATGTCAAGTATGATAAAACATAGTAAGAAAGTACGTGTGAACTGAGTGAGTTTTCAATCAAAATGATACTAACTTTTTTGGACTAAGTATGTGTATGTTAAGCGAGTATAGCTGCATGTACCATTTAATAAATAATAAAATATTGAATAAAAAATATTCTGGATGAGCAATACAATGATCTAAATTATTACGCATAACTTATTACGCATCTTAATTACATGCCTAAACGGCATTACTGAGAGGATTAAGTCATTATAAAAGTAAATGTTTAAAGGAATGTGAAATGCTTAAGCATGAAAAAAATATAAAGAGAAAACATAAATACTTCGTATCAAATGCTCTTAAGACAAACTATACGTATGGATAAAAGAAAACACATTGACAGTTGAAAGAACAGCGTTCAACACATAAACATGAGGGTCGGCTAATCACTTAAGATAAGAAAGCAGTTATCTAGGTCCCCAGAAACAAAAGGTGTCCATAAACATGCAATTATTCAACTTCCTATCATATTGTTATAGTTTAACCCAAATATAAAATTTATCATGACTAAAAAGAGACTTGGGATGATTTAAATTTGGCACATGATATTTAAATTAACAATAGCATGAAAAGCTAATACAACAACAAAATTGGTTATACCTCTTTCTATAGATGATATTCACATCATAAATCACAGAACACGATCGTAAATCAACAAATGGCAGTATCTTAGTAGACACCTAACTCTCTTTGCAAACCGAGGTTGATAAAATATGACCTTATTTTACTTTTTCTGGATTATGAAAAACTGGAAAAAAATTATACAACAAAATCACATCGGTGTGAACATTTTTTTAATCAATCTGAGCAACAAATTCAAGCAAACACATCAAGCATCAAACTTGAAATTGTGGAAAAGGTTCAACAGCAAGCACCAAAGTAATTTAGGTATCGCACAGTCCATGGGATAATTGACAACAGTCCATTGAGTGATAATAACAAAGCATATATATCAATATAGCTCATTTCAAACAGTTTAAAAAGTCGGTCTATGATGAAATATAAATTACAGAAATTGCAGAAGAAAAATACCTAAAATTGGTCGAAGCATGGTATCAAAGGAGCGGTTGTTGAGGAATCGGAGCAGAATAAATCAATTAAATGGAGGAATCGGAGCACAGTCAGTTAACCCTAGTCTACAAATTTGGTCGAATGCAACTGCCACTCGTTCCTTTGGAAACCAGGATGGTGCAATAGCTGAAATTTCCAGTGGTTAATGGCGTCGATAATCATGAGACCGTGGATGATTAACATGGACAATGGATTATCAATGACGATGACATTAATGTTTGGGTGGTTAGGTTTTTCAATGTAGTGATTGAAGATTGGAGATGTGAGATGTGAGAGGGAGTGAAACGCGAAAGGGTACGACAGTAGTTAAATGGGCATTTTTGGAATTTCCAAACGTGGTTGAAAATAGTTGAATGAATTACTATTATTAGTAGTAAAGATATACTAAGATCTTAGTTACTCATTTATGAAGAGGAGGAGAGGCCTATGTCAAGCAATGATACCTAGAGTAGGCCATATAGCCCTACGAAGAAGCATGAGCCTACTGACCTAGAGTCAGTAAAAGCATATCACCTTTGGCAATCCATGATGGGCATTAATAGTTGAATGTTAAGTGGATCATGTATATATAGAAAATCTACTAATATAAGTGTATAAATAAAACTAAACTAACAAAAGATAAAGTAAAGTAAAGAAAAGAATGTGTACACCAGGATCTTTGTACTGGTTCGGACCACCAACTTACGTCCAATCCAGAATCTCTATTCTGTCTTTTTACTCACTAAACACCCACGCTTCAGCCGAAAGAATGGGTCTGCACAAGTGAGTGAGCCATTGAAAAGGTCTTTTCCACGAACTTGATAAAAACAGACTTTGGCAGTATACGTGTATGAATACATAAAATTCCAAATATAATACAAATCCTACAACTCATAAGAACCGCTTTGTAATTGAATGCGTAGGAGTTTAGGACGTTTGAAATCAAAAAGTTGATATTAATAAATGAATGATCGCTGATTGGAAAGAAGGATGGTAAACAGAGGTTTCAAAAAATAGATTGGAGATTTTGAAAGTAAGGTGATTGATCCTCTAGAGAACATAGTTATTTGTAGAATTGAAAAGCTTCAAAAAGGGGATATGATGTTTACTATTGAAGAGAGTTGCTCTTGAAGAAGAAGAAGAAATGCGACCACTTAGGATGAAAAGAAATGTTTTATCATGCTTCAGAAATTCCAAAAGTAATTCATGCATTGGTGCACCGATGGCCTACCATCGGTGGATGTCTTTACTTTAGAGTTCTAAAGCTTAAATGGCTTAAAAATTCATAAAAAATATAGAAACATTATCAGAAAATATTTAACATCTTTAAGGCTTTGAGATTATAGTGTATGTTTTAACAATATATTTCTAAGACAAAGTGACTCACATATACATGGTCTTCGAGTCTTCTTCATTTAGACGATTATCTGAAGCTGTAGTGTTCATTTTTTCATCTATTTAAAGCTCTGTGACGACTCTTGCTTAGACTATAGTATGAAGTTGTCATCATCAAAATCTAGGAAATCTTGCCCTAACATTCTCTCTCTTTTTGACGATGGTCACTCATATGTGTTAACGCTAAGGATGGATCAACACCCAAAGATAAAGTTGTAGAAAACATGTGAGACCTAGATCTAGCAGGTAATAGGAGAAATAAAAGAAAAACAACAGAAATAAGAAAGAGACACACAAGATTTTATAGTGGTTTAGAATCTTTGGCCTACATCCACTTTATAGTTTTGTCACTTATAAATTTGATGTGGTTTGTTTGAGATTACAAGAGATTTGAGAGAGAAAGTCACTAATATAGGGGTTAGACAAATTTGAAGTTCTAGAATTGTCTATAGTAACTGCCCTGGTGACTATTGTGCAGAGATAAAAGATGAAGAAGAGACAGAGCTTTCATGTAGTAATGGTAAAAACCAGATCCTCTTTAAGTTACTCTATGATTTGTAATTATTGGGGTAGAGGAGGTGTTGGGTCAAAAGCATGTTATTAAAAGAGCCTAGGAGTCAACCCAGAGTAACACAAGAAAAATCAAGCGCGTACGAGTTGAGGAAATAAATATATACCGAGTGAAATAACTCTGTACCAAGTCATTTCCTTAGATGGAAATGACCCAACTCCTCTTCCATCGTCCTTCTATCATTGAGTTCATGTGTCTCATGCTTTTTCTTTGGTCGTTTAGTTGATGACAGTGATAGTCCCTTTATCACTTGGATTACTTTGCTATTTGAGTTGTCTTCTCATCAAACTTTAAGAAGGGTCATCAAAACCTTATGAAATCACTTGGGCACACTCTAGAGAAGTAAAGATTAACTTGCATGAAGATAATAAGTTGTTTTGGGGTTAAAAAATGACTTGGTACCGAGTTGTTTAACAGAATTTACAACACAAAATAACACAGAATGATCACAATGTCACAAAACGCATACTAAATATCAAATAAACGTTAGAATCAAAAATAATGTCAAATAACCGAGAATGACACAAATGCAAGACCGAATGTCGAACAACACAAACTAATGCAAAGACAAGATGAAAATAATAGTAGATGTCCATAAAAAAAGATACTAACAAAGAGGAGTTGTAGACTATGACCAGTCATGATATCATGGAGGGGTAGTAGTGTCAAACTGGGTGAATCCCGTATGCTGCCTAGCATGTATCAGAGGATAAGCTGGAGAACCTAATGCATGAGTAATAGTCGCATGTGGTATGGGTACTTTTCCTTGGGTGCACATCCTCATAGGTCCAGCAGCCTGCTAATGTGACGGTCCTACTACTCAATACCCTATGCTTCTATCTAAAAATCATGTACTAAAGGCCGATATATAAGGGGAAGCTGAAGAGAACTGCCCTCACTACTAATCCTGCTTCACTCTCTCTCGTGCGAACTGAGCCACACAGACGTGTAAGAAGAGTGCGAATAATGCCCAATTCCTTCTTCTATTCCTGTTGTTCTTCTATAATCATCTATATCAACTACTCATGTCTGTTGAGCATTAAAATAATCCGGTCATCTGTAGATGGAGAGGCATGCACTGAGAAATTGGATGCTGAGAAGACGAGGGGATAAATCTTCCTCTATTGGCAGGTACATAGGAAGCTCAACCTGAATCTCATCTAAGGTAGCAGGAAACTTCTTGGCCTTTAATACTTTATCATCAAGAATAGTAGAAGTTTGTCTAAGTGGAATTTCATCATCTAACAGAGCACCGACGCGATGAAGTGTCACAATATTCAAATTTCCATATGGTTATATCTACTCTTCTCTCCCGAGCGGTTTTCAATCATATTATCCATTATTGCATGTGCCCAATTTACTCTAATACTTCCAATAATTGCATACATGGCTTGTCAGACTAAATGATATATCTCGTCGAAACTACTTGTTTTTGGAATTAAATTATGTTGTAGAATTCTAATCACTATATGAGCTTGATGAGTTATGTTTGAAGGTTTCTGAATTGCATTTTGTCTTTTAACTATTTGATGAAAAATATACTCATCTTACATAACCAAAGCATCCAGCATCACACCTTCAGACAAGATTCCCAAAATTATCCTAATACTTGTTCGTTAAATTTAATATTGACATCTTTAACACTAGTATAAATTCTAATCCATTATCATCATGCTCGACTTCAAGATTAGAATAAAAAGAGTTATGCATCTCATGTAGATTTCAATTTCACATCCATTCATATTTATGATATTTACTAATTGTGCTTGATTGAATGGATTTCGGATGTTGTATAAGGAAAGAGTAATTAAGTTTACCGGACCCCCATCAATGGATTCATTCAATATGATAGCCTTGAATCTTTTGATATTCTCCTTCTTATTTTTATCTAAACCTTATCTTTATCGGTAAAGATTTAAATAATGTAACCAAAGTATGTTGAAGAGATTGTCTATTTTCCTCTTCCTATGAAGAAAAGTAATGATTTTGAGTGAAAAATGGAAGGATTTGGGGTATTATAAGACTCGGATCAATAGGATTAAAGTTTAATATCAGGTAGATTTGATAAAATGAAGAAAGGAGTGAAAGAAGGGGTTTAAAATAGGTTTTGGGTAACCAAAAATATGTAGCACCGGTGTACCATTAGAAGTATTTTCTGCAGTATTCTGCTTTGATTAACAAATTTGAATATATTTTAATTAACATTTGAATTTTACTATGATGTTATGCGTAAGTTAAAGTTTATAAAATTCATTATTATAAAATATCTATTAATAACACTATTACTTTATTTTAGTTTATATTTACTTTAGTATTATATTACATAAAATGAATTTATAACAATTTAATAAATTTAGAAACGTCAACTTGTTAATTTATGTTTGTCTTTTAGAATTATGCACTCTAAAAAAGTTAAATACATATTTTAAGTTATGCGAGAAATATTGAAACAAGATTGTATTGTATTTACAAATATTATTATTCTTTTACAAATATTTTTACTTAACTTTTATTAGTGCAAATTTTTTCCATTAAACTATTATTTAAAATCAGGGTGACTTAAGTAAACTTATAAGATTTAATTAAGCTTACAAAAAGGAAAAAAACTAATATATAAACTTTCTTAAATTTGTATCGATTTGCTCAGTTTTAAAATTTAAATAAGTTTAAAAAATATTTATTATATATTTTAAAATGGATAATACTAAAAAATTAAACTAAATCTCTTATCGAACAAATTCCTCATACTCGACTAACGTAATATAAGTATTTTCATTTAATGGTCTAGTAAATATATCTATAACTTTTTTTTTGGTATTTTCGAATTCTAAAAGGATATTTCCTTTTTCAAAATGGTGTCTTATATCAATATGCTTAGTTCTAGAGTTATTTATTGGATTTTTGGTCAAATTAATTGCACTGGTGTTGTCATGATATATAGATGATTTTGTTAAATTTATACCAAAATCCTTTAATGTTGTTGCATATAAATAATTTGAGCGCAAGCTAAAGCAGTTGAAATATATTATGCTTCACACATAGATAAAGATACATAGTTTTATTTCTTGCTAACCAGAAAACTAGTCCTATAAAGTGACATTTGCCATCGGTAATTTTTCTATTTGTATGATATCCACCAAAATCAACATTACTATATGACGGTAATTCAAATAGACATCCTTTTGGATAAAACAGAGCGTAATCTTTAGTTCCAATTAAATATCTTAATTTTGTTAATAGCTCGTAGAAGTGATTCTTTCGGATTAGCTTGAAATCTGGCACAAAAGATACACTCAACATTATATCGGGGTGACTCGCTTATAAATATTGCAAAGGCCCAATGATACTCCTATAATGTTTCTGATCAACATTCTTACTATTTCATCTTTATATAAGTGAACAATTGTTCTTATTGGCTTTGGCTTACTACCCATATTTTTGATTCCAAACTGTGACGACCCACCTTTTTGGACAGTTTAAATCGACAATAAACCACACATGTCAAATCAAACCATTCAAAAGGGAGGATTGTTAATGGGGTAAATAAGAAAATAAGAGAAAAGGAAGAAGAAAACAAACACAGAATCTCACAGCGGAACGATAAAATATAATAATCAGATAAACAGTTCATGAAACTGTTTATACAATACATTTGATTATATTCAATACAACATTTATTAGAGTTATATATATATATACACACATTAGAGATACATAAGTAATGCAACAGACAACATGATGCAGGAATAATAATAGTAATAATATATCAAATCTTCGTCCTCGTCCTCCAAATTAAGTCTTCAATAAGCTGAAAAACTCAGGAATGACCCGAGCTCTTAGAACATTTGATTTGGCTGACTCGCTTATAAATATTGCAAAGGCCCAATGATACTCCTATAATGTTTCTGATCAACATTCTTACTATTTCATCTTTGTATAAGTGAACAATTGTTCTTATTGGCTTTGGCTTACTACCCATATTTTTTATTCCAAACTGTGACGACCCACCTTTTTGGACAGTTTAAATCGACAATAAACCACACATGTCAAATCAAACCATTCAAAAGGGAGGATTGTTAATGTGGTAAATAAGAAAATAAGAGAAAAGGAAGAAGAAAACAAACACAGAATCTCACAGCGGAACGATAAAATATAATAATCAGATAAACAGTTCATGAAGCTGTTTATACAATACATTTGATTATATTCAATACAACATTTATTAGAGTTATATATATATATACACACATTAGAGATACATAAGTAATGCAACAGACAACATGATGCAGGAATAATAATAGTAATAATATATCAAATCTTCGTCCTCGTCCTCCAAAATAAGTCTTCAATAAGCTGAAAAACTCAGGAATGACCCGAGCTCTTAGAACATTTGATTTGGCTAATTTAGGTATCGCACAGTCCATGGGATAATTGACAACAGTCCATTGAGTGATAATAACAAAGCATATATATCAATATAGCTCATTTCAAACAGTTTAAAAAGTCGGTCTATGATGAAATATAAATTACAGAAATTGCAGAAGAAAAATACCTAAAATTGGTCGAAGCATGGTATCAAAGGAGCGGTTGTTGAGGAATCGGAGCAGAATAAATCACTTAAATGGAGGAATCGGAGCACAGTCAGTTAACCCTAGTCTACAAATTTGGTCGAATGCAACTGCCACTCGTTCCTTTGGAAACCAGGATGGTGCAATAGCTGAAATTTCCAGCGGTTAATGGCGTCGATAATCATGAGACCGTGGATGATTAGCATGGACAATGGATTATCAATGACGATGACATTAATGTTTGGGTGGTTAGGTTTTTCAATGTAGTGATTGAAGATTGGAGATGTGAGATGTGAGAGGGAGTGAAACGCGAAAGGGTACGATAGTAGTTAAAAGGGCATTTTTGGAATTTCCAAACGTGGTTGAAAATAGTTGAATGAATTACTATTATTAGTAGTAAAGATATACTAAGATCTTAGTTACTCATTTATGAAGAGGAGGAGAGGCCTATGTCAAGCAATGATATCTAGAGTAGGCCATATAGCCCTACGAAGAAGCATGAGCCTACTGACCTAGAGTCAGTAAAAGCATATCACCTTTGGCAATCCATGATCGGCATTAATAGTTGAATGTTAAGTGGATCATGTATATATAGAAAATCTACTAATATAAGTGTATAAATAAAACTAAACTAACAAAAGATAAAGTAAAGTAAAGAAAAGAATGTGTACACCAGGATCTTTGTACTGGTTCGGACCACCAACTTACGTCCAATCCAGAATCCCTATTCTGTCTTTTTACTCACTAAACACCCTCGCTTCAGCCGAAAGAATGGGTCTGCACAAGCGAGTGAGCCATTGAAAAGGTCTTTTCCACAAACTTGATAAAAACAGACTTTGGCAGTATACGTGTATGAATACATAAAATTCCAAATATAGTACAAATCCTACAACTCACAAGAACCGCTTTGTAATTGAATGCGTAGGAGTTTAGGACGTTTGAAATCAAAAAGTTGATATTAATAAATGAATGATCGCTGATTGGAAAGAAGGATGGTAAACAGAGGTTTCAAAAAATAGATTGGAGATTTTGAAAGTAAGGTGATTGATCCTCTTTAGAACATAGTTATTTGTAGAATTGAAAAGCTTCAAAAAGGGGATATGATGTTTACTATTGAAGAGAGTTGCTCTTGAAGAAGAAGAAGAAATGCGACCACTTAGGATGAAAAGAAATGTTTTATCATGCTTCAGAAATTCCAAAAGTAATTCATGCATTGGTGCACCGATGGCCTACCATCGGTGGATGTCTTTACTTTAGAGTTCTAAAGCATAAATGGCTTAAAAATTCATAAAAAATATAGAAACATTATCAGAAAATATTTAACATCTTTAAGGCTTTGAGATTATAGTGTATGTTTTAACAATATATTTCTAAGACAAAGTGACTCACATATACATGGTCTTCGAGTGTTCTTCATTTAGACGATTATCTGAAGCTGTAGTGTTCATTTTTTCATCTATTTAAAGCTCTGTGACGACTCTTGCTTAGACTATAGTATGAAGTTGTCATCATCAAAACCTAGGATATCTTGCCCTAACATTCTCTCTCTTTTTGACGATGGTCACTCATATGTGTTAACGCTAAGGATGGATCAACACCCAAAGATAAAGTTGTAGAAAACATGTGAGACCTAGATCTAGCAGGTAATAGGAGAAATAAAAGAAAAACAACAAAAATAAGAAAGAGACACACAAGATTTTATAGTGGTTTAGAATCTTTGGCCTACATCCACTTTATAGTTTTGTCACTTATAAATTTGATGTGGTTTGTTTGAGATTACAAGAGATTTGAGAGAGAAAGTCACTAATATAGGGGTTAGACAAATTTGAAGTTCTAGAATTGTCTATAGTAACTGCCCTGGTGACTATTGTGCAGAGATAAAAGAAGAAGAAGAGACAGAGCTTTCATGTAGTAATGGTAAAAACCAGATCCTCTTTAAGTTACTCTATGATTTGTAATTATTGGGGTAGAGGAGGTGTTGGGTCAAAAGCATGTTATTAAAAGAGCCTAGGAGTCAACCCAGAGTAACACAAGAAAAATCATGCGCGTACGAGTTGAGGAAATAAATATATACCGAGTGAAATAACTCTGTACCAAGTCATTTCCTTAGATGGAAATGACCCAACTCCTCTTCCATCGTCCTTCTATCATTGAGTTCATGCGTCTCATGCTTTTTCTTTGGTCGTTTAGTTGATGACAGTGATAGTTCCTTTATCACTTGGATTACTTTGCTATTTGAGTTGTCTTCTCATCAAACTTTAAGAAGGGTCATCAAAACCTTATGAAATCACTTGGGCACACTCTAGAGAAGTAAAGATTAACTTGCATGAAGATAATAAGTTGTTTTGGGGTTAAAAAATGACTTGGTACCGAGTTGTTTAACAGAATTTACAACACAAAATAACACAGAATGATCACAATGTCACAAAACGCATACTAAATATCAAATAAACGTTAGAATCAAAAATAAAGTCAAATAACCGAGAATGACACAAATGCAAGACCGAATGTCGAACAATATGCAAAGACAAGATGAAAATAATAGTAGATGTCCATAAAAAAGATACTAACAAAGAGGAGTTGTAGACTATGACCAGTCATGATATCATGGAGGGGTAGTAGTGTCAAACTGGGTGAATCCCGTATGCTGCCTAGCATGTATCAGAGGATAAGCTGGAGAACCTAATGCATGAGTAATAGTCGCATGTGGTATGGGTACTTTTCCTTGGGTGCACATCCTCATAGGTCCAGCAGCCTGCTAATGTGACGGTCCTACTACTCAATACCCTATGCTTCTATCTAAAAATCATGTACTAAAGGCCGATATATAAGGGGAAGCTGAAGAGAACTGCCCTCACTACTAATCCTGCTTCACTCTCTCTCGTGCGAACTGAGCCACACAGACGTGTAAGAAGAGTGCGAATAATGCCCAATTGCTTCTTCTATTCCTGTTGTTCTTCTATAATCATCTATATCAACTACTCATGTCTGTTGAACATTAAAATTATCTGGTCATCTGTAGATGGAGAGGCATGCACTGAGAAATTGGATGCTGAGAAGACGAGGGGATAAATCTTCCTCTATTGGCAGGTACATAGGAAGCTCAACTTGAATCTCATCTAAGGTAGCAGGAAACTTCTTGGCCTTTAATACTTTATCATCAAGAATATTAGAAGTTTGTCTAAGTGGAATTTCATCATCTAATAGAGCACCAACGCGATGAAGTGTCACAATATTCAAATTTCCATATGGTTATATCTACTCTTCTCTCCCGAGCGGTTTTCAATCATATTATCCATTATTGCATGTGCCCAATTTACTCTAATACTTCCAATAATTGCATACATGGCTTGTCAGACTAAATGATATATCTCGTCGAAACTACTTGTTTTTGGAATTAAATTATGTTGTAGAATTCTAATCACTATATGAGCTTGATGAGTTATGTTTGAAGGTTTCTGACTTGCATTTTGTCTTTTAACTATTTGATGAAAAATATACTCATCTTACATAACCAAAGCATCCAACATCACACCTTCAGACAAGATTCCCAAAATTATCCTAATACTTGTTCGTTAAATTTAATATTGACATCTTTAACACTAGTATAAATTCTAATCCATTATCATCATGCTCGACTTCAAGATTAGAATAAAAAGAGTTATGCATCTCATGTAGATTTCAATTTCACATCCATTCATATTTATGATATTTACTAATTGTGCTTGATTGAATGGATTTCGGATGTTGTATAAGGAAAGAGTAATTAAGTTTACCGGACCCCCATCAATGGATTCATTCAATATGATAGCCTTGAATCTTTTGATATTCTACTTCTTATTTTTATCTAAACCTTATCTTTATCGGTAAAGATTTAAATAATGTAACCAAAGTATGTTGAAGAGATTGTCCATTTTCCTCTTCCTATGAAGCAAAGTAATGATTTTGAGTGAAAAATGGAAGGATTTGGGGTATTATAAGACTCGGATCAATAGGATTAAAGTTTAATATCAGGTAGATTTGATAAAATGAAGAAGGGAGTGAAAGAAGGGGTTTAAAATAGGTTTTGGGTAACCAAAAATATGTAGCACCGGTGTACCATTAGAAGTATTTTCTGCAGTATTCTGCTTTGATTAACAAATTTGAATATATTTTAATTAACATTTGAATTTTACTATGATGTTATGCGTAAGTTAAAGTTTATAAAATTCATTATTATAAAATATCTATTAATAACACTATTACTTTATTTTAGTTTATATTTACTTTAGTATTATATTACATAAAATGAATTTATAACAATTTAATAAATTTAGAAACGTCAACTTGTTAATTTATGTTTGTCTTTTAGAATTATGCACTCTAAAAAAGTTAAATACATATTTTAAGTTATGCGAGAAATATTGAAACAAGATTGTATTGTATTTACAAATATTATTATTCTTTTACAAATATTTTTACTTAACTTTTATTAGTGCAAATTTTTTCCATTAAACTATTATTTAAAATCAGGGTGACTTAAGTAAACTTATAAGATTTAATCAAGCTTACAAAAAGGAAAAAAACTAATATATAAACTTTCTTAAATTTGTATCGATTTGCTCAGTTTTAAAATTTAAATAAGTTTAAAAAATATTTATTATATATTTTAAAATGGATAATACTAAAAAATTAAACTAAATCTCTTATCGAACAAATTCCTCATACTCGACTAACGTAATATAAGTATTTTCATTTAATGGTCTAGTAAATATATCTATAACTTTTTTTTTGGTATTTTCGAATTCTAAAAGGATATTTCCTTTTTCAAAATGGTGTCTTATATCAATATGCTTAGTTCTAGAGTTATTTATTGGATTTTTGGTCAAATTAATTGCACTGGTGTTGTCATAATATATAGATGATTTTGTTAAATTTATACCAAAATCCTTTAATGTTGTTGCATATAAATAATTTGAGCGCAAGCTAAAGCAGTTGAAATATATTATGCTTCACACATAGATAAAGATACATAGTTTTATTTCTTGCTAACCAGAAAACTAGTCCTATAAAGTGACATTTGCCATCGGTAATTTTTCTATTTGTATGATATCCACCAAAATCAACATTACTATATGACGGTAATTCAAATAGACATCCTTTTGGATAAAACAGAGCGTAATCTTTAGTTCCAATTAAATATCTTAATTTTTTTAATAGCTCGTAGAAGTGATTCTTTTGGATTAGCTTGAAATCTGGCACAAAAGATACACTCAACATTATATCGGGGTGACTCGCTTATAAATATTGCAAAGGCCCAATGATACTCCTATAATGTTTCTGATCAACATTCTTACTATTTCATCTTTATATAAGCGAACAATTGTTCTTATTGGCTTTGGCTTACTACCCATATTTTTGATTCCAAACTGTGACGACCCACCTTTTTGGACAGTTTAAATCGACAATAAACCACACATGTCAAATCAAACCATTCAAAAGGGAGGATTGTTAATGGGGTAAATAAGAAAATAAGAGAAAAGGAAGAAGAAAACAAACACAGAATCTCACAGCGGAACGATAAAATATAATAATCAGATAAACAGTTCATGAAGCTGTTTATACAATACATTTGATTATATTCAATACAACATTTATTAGAGTTATATATATATACACACATTAGAGATACATAAGTAATGCACCAGACAACATGATGCAGGAATAATAATAGTAATAATATATCAAATCTTCGTCCTCGTCCTCCAAAATAAGTCTTCAATAAGCTGAAAAACTCAGGAATGACCCGAGCTCGGGTCTTCTAGTCCTGACTCAAGTGTTTTGTTCTAAGAACTTACAAAAGGATCTTCTAGAATATATGTATTGTCTAATCAATAAACTAAATATTTAGCATTAAGGATTTAAATTAATCCCCCTTAACGCGTTTTTAAGCATTATCATACAGTTTGCATATAAAACACCAATTGATGGTCGGTGGATAGGGATGCGCCGTGATACGACAACACTAAATTAAAATCGTAGGGTCTTGTTTAGGGATAAAAGTATGAAAAGGCACGTGAGGCAATGCCCAAGGTAGGATACTACCAGTTTTCCCTTCCCAGCTGGTGGTAATGCATCATAGCTATGATCGCCCACCGCATCCAACACTCCCATAATTCGGAGGGTGCGCACCAATCAATCACAATATAAATGATGGTAATACGAAGAAGTGCGTCCACTCGGGATAGCTAACCCCTTCAAATCTAGCAAACGACGCCAAATCCAACCACTTCATTCTGGAGTCTCCTCCGTGTACACAGTTGTGAAAGTGGTTCCGGTATCGACAGAGAGTATGCCCATATCCAGCCTCGATCTCTTTAACAACCAAACGTCGTTTTACACACCGGTTGGTAACTTTACCTCTCGAAAACAGTTCATACTTGATATCAAAATATCATATTCGCTTCACAATCAAATCCATTTCGAAATCATCATATTTACTCAAAATATACTATTTCAGTTCAAAATCATTTTTGCCTTAATATTACGATTTCGATTCCAAAATTGTTTTGAATTTCAATTTGGGTTATAACTTCGTTTAACCCAATTCGTATTTAAATCCAAGATTTAAAATAAACATTTCACCCTTGACCAGTTTGAATTTTTTAAAAATAGTTTGAATAGTTTTAAAATAGTTTAAATAGTTAAAATAGTTTAAATGATTAAAATAGTTTAATAGTTTAAATGATTAAAATAGTTTAATATAAAATAGTTTAAGTAATAAAATGGTTTATATAACAAATAATCTGGAAAATCAAAATAATTTGTATGTTTAAGAAGATAGCTTTTAAATAGTTTTATATTAAATAATTTATTTTAAAATAGTTTCAAAGTCAAACCGATTCAATTCCAACTTCCTAATTCAAATCAATTCAAATTTCCGTTCAATCGATTCAATTTCGATTTCAATTCGAATCGATTTCAACTTCGATTTCAAATTTATTCAATTCCACTTTCAAATCTAATTAATTCAATTTCAATTCCAATTTATATCGATTTCGAGCTCGATTTCCAAAATATCAATTGAAAACATTTAAATCAAATTATCCTTCAATATTCAGTTTAAAATCTCCATCTTCAAATATAATTCAATTCCGAGCTCAATTTCAAAATATCGTTTTTATATCACTTTTACATAGTAATATTCAAAGTTCGGATAAAAGTTCAATCTTTTAAAACAATCCAAATTCCAAATTTCAAATCTTATTTCGATTATAAATTCAAAATCTCCACTTCAATTATTTAAACAATCTCTTTTATCCAAAATTAATTTTCATTTCAAACTCGAAGCCGTGATTAATTCAAATTTCATAACCTTAAATTCAAAATCATTGAATAATTTCAAAACCAAGACTTTTAAAATAATTTAATTTAACCAATCCGGTGCCCATATATAATTTTCTATCCTATGGCCAAGTGATCAGTTATTTCAATTTAATTTCAGGGATGGATATATATCAATTCAATCCAAATCACAGTGTCATAGGTGTTGAGTCGCAGATTCTATAAACTTTTGATTTCTGACAAAGAAATAAAGGCGATCGACAAAACGAAGACATCATGGCTATAAAGAGGCACAAAAGAGCTACATATGGTACTCTAGATTATAGGTTGATTATTTGATGTTGTAATAGTGTTAAACTTGTTAAAATCTATCCTCAAATAATCATGCACGTCAATATAATCGATATATATATATACGTTTGAATGGAATTGCACATTCATTGTGCAATTTTACAAGGATCGGTCGACCGGTAATAAACCAGGCGGTCGACCGTTTCTGTGTAAAATACACAATGAACGTACACACATGCACATAACGTCTATATATTTGAAATCCTGTCTACCGGCCATTTTTGACCTGTCGACCGTTTTTAAACAGAGAGCAACCTTTCCCAAAAGACACTTCTTTCTCCAATGGTTGCATCTCTTACCTTTCATCAATGATCATATCTATTAATGGCTACTCTTCAAAAAGAGTTACAACCATTTATTCTCTATATAAACACGTCTAAATCATTGATTCAAAAATTAAGAATTCATGCTCTAATTTCTGATCTTACTTTCTAAATATTCTTGCATTCTAAAAGCTCTCAAATATATCAATTGCTTATTGAATCATTGAAATTATTTCATATCTTTTGATTCAATAAGTAATATACTTCCTTCAATCTTCACAAACATCATTCACATATTTTGAGGATAAGATTATAGGAAGGGTGTACTACAAGTGACAAATCCGTGTTATCAAGAACACAAGTTGTCAACGGCAATTGTATTTGTTTTTGTTGAAGTCCTCGGTGTTGTAAGAGGCACGAAATCCCGTTCGGCTGTTCGGTGTTGTAAACCTGTTCCTCCGGGTGAAGCGAGGTAGTTGGTAGTGAAAATCCAGATAGAAGTCTGGGACTGGACGTAGGACGGAAGGTCCGAACCAGTATAAAAATCCCTGGTGTGATTTTTTCAGTTTACTGCATTTACTATTATATATCTGTGAATTGCTATATAGTTAGTTTACTGAATATTTATTTGTATAGTAATTGTAAATAACATTCCGCATATATTGTTAGTCCATATTACACGATCCATAATTAGTGTGCACAAGCGTACACATTTTCATTTGGTATCAGAGCACGGTCATCATATAACCGTAACACAGTTATTTGATATATTCTTGTAATATGGCAAATAACGCAAGTACTAGCACTCAAAACACCACTTACATGGAAGGTCCATCGACACAAAGACCTCCATTTTTCAATGGTCTCAACTATAGCTATTGGGCAACACGTATGTCATTTTTTATGCAATCAAATAGCTATGATGCTTGGAATGCTACCCAAACAGAAATAGTAAATCCAACAACTGAATATTCAGAATGGACAGCGGCTGAGAAAACGGCAGCAGCCGTAAATGCAAAGGCAATAAATATGTTGTTTTGTGCATTAGACCAAAATGAATATAACCATGTTAGTATCTGCACTACTGCATATCAAATTTGGCAAACGCTGAAAACCACTCATGAAGGTACTAACAAGGTTAAACAAGCCAAAATAGCCATGCTGAAAAGTCAGTTTCAAAATTTCAAAAAGAAACCGATTGAGACAATCAATGATATGTATTCAAGGTTTCAAACTGTTCATCATGCACTTATCGGATTAGGGCAAAAATATTCAGATTTTGATGTTGTTTCAACAGTCCTACATTCTCTGACTAGTGAATAGGAAGGAAAAGTATTAGCAATTGAAGAAGCTAATGACCTTTCTGTCATGAAGCCAGATGAATTGATAGGAAATCTAATGTCCTATGAAGCAAATTTGCAGGCTAGAAAAGAACAGAAAGAAGAAAAGAAAAATGTAGCATTTCATGCTGAGAAAGATGAAAATGAATCAGATTCTGAAGATGAAGATCTGGCATTCATTGCAAAAGGATTCAAAATATTCCTAAAATATCGAAAAGCCAGTCGTTACAACAAAAGGAAACCTGGATCAAATAAACCATCTTCATCCGCTATAGAATGTTTCAACTGCCACAAAAAGGGGCACATGCAGAAGGATTGTCCAGAACAAAAGAAGAAGTCAGAAAATGACAAATTCAAATATAAGAAGGACAAGTCAAAGAAACGAGCCTTCTCAGTAACATGGGATGATTCAGACTCATCTTCATCAGAAAGTGAAAGTGATTCGGAGAATGAACAAGCTAATGTTTGTTTTATGGCAACAGAAGATGAGGTACAAATTCATACATTTGATGAATTACTTGATATTAATGATGAATTGATAGTCAAATATAAAGACATAAAACGTCAATTAAAAGTAGTCAAAGCAGATTTAAGTAGAGTAGAGTTTGAACGAGATATGTTAAAAGATGAGAAGAAAATATTAGAAGAAGAACTTGAAAAAATTCAAGAATCATCATCTAATGTTGACTTTCAACTATCTCTTTTGAGTCAAGAAATAGAAGCTCAAAAAGAGAAAAATAATGCTCTCACTACTGAAAATCATGAGCTTAAGGCAAAAGTCAAAATTCTAGACCTAGAAAAAGATAGTTTACAAACAAAGTTCGATGACATTACTCAAAATATTTCTAACTTTAACAAAGGTCGAGAAAATTTGACAAAAATCATTGAAAGTTCACAATCTATTTCAAATAAACAAGGTTTGGGATATAAGAAACAAGAAACCAAGAAATATCTTGGTAATGAAAGGAAGAAGAAAATACAAAAGACTGAAGCTAAGAAGAATCTTAGTTTATTATATTCCAAACCAAAGCCAGTTGTGAAATTTCAAAAGAAAAATACAAAGACTATCAAAATATGGGTTCCTAAAACAAATAACAATTTTATTAGGAACAAATACATTCAGCAATTCATGAATACTGTGCATTATAATTCTAATTATGTATATAAAGGGGATACCGGACCCGTATGGGTTTGGATTCCTAAGATCTAACTCTTAGGACCCCATAAAAAGTGGGTACCATGGTCTTAATTATATTTTTTGCAGGTCCCACTTAAGAAAAGAGGAAAGTGGATATTGGACATGATACATTCCCATATTATTCCATTATCTATTACTCCTTTTTGTCGATGACAAAGGGGGAGAAAGTGCTAACAATTATTTGCAGGAATATATATATATATATATATATATAAAGAATACAGACAAAATCTTAGGGGGAGATCACATATTCAGGGGGAGATTCAGAACTTCTGATATATGTTGTCATCAATCAAAAAGGGGGAGAATGTTGAGTCGCGGATTCTATGAAGTTTTGATTTCTGACAAAGAAATAAAGGCGATCGACAAAACGAAGACATCATGGCTATAAAGAGGCACAAAAGAGCTACATATGGTACTCTAGATTATAGGTTGATTATTTGATGTTGTAATAGTGTTAAACTTGTTAAAATCTATCCTCAAATAATCATGCACCTCAATATAATCGATATATATACGTTTGAATGGCATTGCACATTCATTGTGCAATTTTACAAGGACAGGTCGACCGGTAATAAACCAGGCGGTCGACCGTTTCTATGTAAAATACACAATGAACGTACACACATGCACATAACGTCTATATATTTGAAATCCTGTCTACCGGCCATTTTTGACCTGTCGACCGTTTTTAAACAGAGAGCAACCTTTCCCAAAAGACACTTCTTTCTCCAATGGTTGCATCTATTACCTTTCATCAATGATCATATCTATTAATGGCTACTCTTCACAAAGAGTTAAACCATTTATTCTCTATATAAACACGTCTAAATCATTGATTCAAAAATTAAGAATTCATGCTCTAATTTCTGATCTTACTTTCTAAATATTCTTGCATTCTAAAAGCTCTCAAATATTTCAATTGCTTATTGAATCATTGAAATTATTTCATATCTTTTGATTCAATAAGTAATATACTTCCTTCAATCTTCACAAACATCATTCACATATTTTGAGGATAAGATTATAGGAAGGGTGTACTACAAGTGACAAATCCGTGTTATCAAGAACACAAGTTGTCAATGGCAATTGTATTTGTTTTTGTTGAAGTCCTCGGTGTTGTAAGAGGCACGAAATCCCGTTCGGCTGTTCGGGTGTTGTAAACCTGTTCCTCCGGGTGAAGCGAGGTAGTTGGTAGTGAAAATCCAGATAGAAGTCTGGGACTGGACGTAGGACGGGAGGTCCGAACCAGTATAAAAATCCCTAGTGTGATTTTTCCAGTTTACTGCATTTACTATTATATATCTGTGAATTGCTATATAGTTAGTTTACTGAATATTTATTTGTATAGCAATTGTAAATAACATTCCGCATATATTGTTAGTCCATATTACACGATCCATAATTAGTGTGCACAAGCGTACACATTTTCAATAGGTATATATCATTTCAACATATTTCTTAATTTATTCAAAAACAATTCAATTCACATCTTATATACTGTAAATAATTTACAGAGTGATAACAGGATATATCAGAATAAACAAACATCCAAATTATCCAACATATTAACTAATAGCATCCATCGTAATCAATCATACAAATAGTCAATATAATTCACAACAATTTCATAGTTGTTAAAATCGGGTGTTTTACTGGCAATTCAATTCCAATTTCGAATTTAACAGTCAATTTTAATTTCTATAGTTAATTCAAATGACAATTTAGAGGACAATTTATCAAACAACAATCAATAAATTCATATCACTTCATAATTTCAAATTTAACTAGCATAAAAATATTCTAGTACTTGTGAGCGTTATAAAACACTCACCTTGAGTTTCAATTTTAAATCAAATCGAACGACGTTCGATTTAACCTAAAACTTTAACTAGCTCCAAACAACTCCAAATCAGTTCCATGATGTAATGCTCATTGCCACGATTCCGTTGCCGCTTGTTTCGTCCAATTCTGATAACGTATGAAAAAGATATACAGTTTTAAAGATTTCATATTATATAATATAATTAATATTCAATTTCCTTTTTTTTTATAATAAACCTTAGCTAAAATCACGGACATTGCTTCCCACAGATCTGGGCCGCACCTAGCTCCTTCTCCAAATCGTGTGATACAGGCATCACACTCCCGTTTGAACCCATCGCCGTTACCTTAAATGACCAATCGCGACCACCACACGCCCCTAGAAGATGATCGACTCTGGCACATCGTAGCCCATCTCCACGCGTGCCCATGGCCAGAATGAGGTCGAGCTCGGCTGCACCTAGACCTCGGAATTTGCGCATGAGCGGAGGATGAACAAGGGCGTGTTTCTCCTCCAGACGACAACGATAACAAAGATCCACCGTTGGATCTGTAGATCTCTCCATGCTCTACAATATTGTAGTTGAGAGTTTTGCCTAATAGTTGATGGATGAGGAGATAAATCGAGGAGAAGAACAATGTTTTTCGGCCATTGAAATAGAAGGCGACGACGACTACAGTTTTAGGGCTAGGGTTTTTACCGTGCGCGTATATATAAGTGTGCAAACCTATTATTTTATTATTATTTTCAACTTTTTCCGGACGAACTCCAAACGAAGCGTGCCGCCTGGCGTTTATAATGTTTTACCCCTATTCCGAACACAATGGAACAGGTTTCAAGTCTCAATTCGATCTTATGTAGAAGATAGCTTTTCTGACCCAATTATTACATTGAATTCTCGATATAAATTTCAACGTGTTTATATTTCGTACGACCAGAAGATAACTCCAAATGCTATGAAATTTGAAATCCGATAATAATACACTATTACGGATCAAATGGAAATAGTTTCGTCGAAATCCAAGACTGTGCCCCGGATCGCTATTTTAACGTCTCGATTATAATATAAAATTTTCAATTTCTAATTAATCGCTTTTAAATCCAATTTTAAATGTTAGCAATCTTCATTGTTGTTTAAATAAAATTTACATCAACTTTCGATATCATTTTTAATCGTATTAAATTCAGAATTCAATTATTCAAATAATTTCCAATATTAAATTTAAACAATTTAATCGTTCAATATTCAACAAATTTCAATATTATATTTTAAATGAATTTTAGTTATCGATCAATTACTTTATTTACATCTAATGAATTCAACATTTATTATTTAATCCAACTATTTATTGTAACACATTCAATTCATAGCATTACCTTTCAATACTTGTTATTACTTAAATCTTCGAAATTAGTTTATTTCAAAATTTTATTCAAGTTCATATCCAAAACTTACACTCAAAATCATTAAATTTTTATTTTTAACCATTTTTCTTTAATAATCACAATAAATTCAATAATTTAAATAACTAAAAATATGGGTCGTTACACAAATCATTTAATTAGACCTTTAAGGTATTTTTGTTGTGAAATAAAAATTTCCATTATTTAACTGTTTAATTTGTAGAACAAGAACATAATTTAATTCACCTATACGGGATATTTCAAGTTCTTTTCTCATAATTCCAGAATAATCTGTACAAAGTTTTCATTAGTTGATCCAAAAATAATGTCATCAACGTATATTTGGACAACTATTAAATCATTATTTTAATGTTTTATAAAATGTGTTAGATCTACTTTTCCAATTTCAAAACTAGAATTAATTAAATAGCTTTTTAGTCTATCATACCAAGCATGTGCTGCTTGTGTTAAACCATAAATTGCCTTTTTTAGTTTAAAAACATGACCTGGATATTTTTCATGTTTAAATAAGAGTAGATGTTCTACATATACATTTTCTTTTATAAAATCATTTAAGTAAGCACTTTTTACATCCATTTGATATAGTTTAATATTATGTTGACAAGCATAAGCTAGTAATTTTCTAATTGCCTCATGACGTGCACCAAGAGTATAAGTCTCATCATAGTCGATTCCTTCCTCAACCAATCTAGCTTTGTTTCTTATAATATCACCATTTTCATCACTTTTATTTTTATATACCCATTTTTTTCCTATTACTAATCGATCTTTAGGTCTTGGGACAAATTCCCATACATTACTTCTTTCAAACTGATTTAATTCCTCTTGCATTGCAATTATCCAATATTCATCTTTACTAACTTCTTTATAGTTCTTGGGTTCAATTGTAGAAATAAATGTCATATGACCCATTTCATTTAGTTGTCTTCTAGTTAAAAATTTAATACTTATGTCTCCTAATTTTTTTCGATGGGGCGATCTCTTAAAATCCTAAGGGAGGTCTTTATTTGTATTTTGTTCTGGAAATTCATTTATTTCTTGAGTATTTACATTAAGTTTATCCTGATTTTTTTTAATAGTATTTGTAGATTCATTAATATTGATTATTTCTGTATCAACTTCATATTTATTAAAATTTTCATCAAAGGAAATGTGTAAGGTTTCTTCAATAATATTTGTTCTTTTATTAAAAATTCAATAAGCTTTACTTCTTTCTCAATAACCGATAAAGATTCCTTCATCAGCTTTCGAGTCAAACCTACCCAGATTATCTTTAGTGTTTAAAATAAAACATTTTTCTCCAAAAATTTAAAGTATGATAGTTTAGGTTTTCTTTGATAAAAAAGTTCATATAGAGTACTTTTAGTTTTTGTCTTATTGAAACACGGTTCAGAACATAACTGGCAATAACAACTGCTTCAACCTAGAAATTCTGAGGTAAAGTGGTGCTATTTGGTAATGTTCTAGCGCACTCTGTAAAGTTCTATTTTTTCTTTCCATTACACCATTTTGCTGTGGTGTTTTTGGAAAAGAAAAGTTATGACTAATTCCATTTTTAATATAAAAGTTTGTAAAAACATCATTTTTGAACTCTCCTCCATGATCACTTCTAATATTTTTAACTTTTTGATCTTTTAAATTATGAATTCTTTTTACAAATTTTCTTAACATTTCAAAAGTAACACTTCTATGTTTTAAAAATAGAGTTAAAGTATATCTTGAAAAATCATCAACAATTACAAAAACATATTTATTATGATTTATGATTTATCTTTAGTCGGACTAAATAAATTTAAGCGAAGTAATTCCAAAGTTTGATTAGTTGAAATTTCACTTATAGATTTAAAAGATTATTTTCTTAGTTTACCTTTCTGACAAGCATCACATAAGTTATTTACTTTAAAATTCAATTTAGGTAGACCTCTTACAATTTTATGTTATTAATAATTTATTTAATAGTTTAAAGTTAATATAACATAAATGTTTGTGCCAAAGCCATAGATCATTCGAGTTAGCTACAAGACACATGTTAATGTTGTTATTAACTTTCATATTTAAGATATAAATATTTTGTTTTCTTATATCTTCAAAAATTAATCTTTCATTTTAAACAAAGATATTAAATTACATTTTTTAAAATTAATTTAAAAACCATTATCGCATAGTTGACTAATACTTAAGAGATTATGTTATAAATTTTTAACTAAGTAAACAATAGTAATTAAAGGTGAATTTGGATTACCGTCATTGTTGACATCCTTTATTCCGATGATATATCCTTTGGAATTGTCAATAAAGGATACAGTACTTCCATCCATTGGTTAGCATATTGGAGTTTCCTATCATGTGGTTGGAACATCCGCTGTCTAGAATCCATCTTCTATTTTTATTAATGTGTGTGGGTACCTACAAAAAATAAGCTAGTTTATTTATACCCACTTCCTACATTAGGGTCCTTGGGTTAAGTTTTAGGTAATATACCTAGTAGGATTTGGTAGAACCTTTGAAAGAGTAATTAATATTATTATGAACAATAGAGAAAAACTTATCCATATGTTTCTTTCTAAAAAGATTATCATTGGCTTTAGGAATCCATATTTTTATTACCTCATTTTCATATATTTGTTTTTCCTTTTAAGAGTTAGTAGGTTTTTAAAATTTTACATATAGAAAACCAGTTTTCTTTGGATTTTTCTAATTTTTATCTTTCTTGAAACCCAATCCTCTTTTATTATGTGATGGTCTTGAAATCTTTGTCAAATTTGATAAATTTTCTTAACCTTTATTAAATTTTGAAGTATTTTTAGCAATCTTTTCAAATTTTTCTTTATAGTCTAAATTTTCAAAATCAAGATTTTTATTTTTGAAATTAATTTAAAATTTTCTTTTGATAATGTGACATTTTCATTTCAATAAGAATCGAGTTCATTTTGTAGTACAAAAATTTTATTTGTCAAATTTTCAAATGAGCTTTGTGAATTTTCTTATTCTTTAATCCTATTAACTAGACCAATATTATATTTTCTAAAGAATCAATTTTCTTTTCTAAATAATCAACTTTAGAACTTAAATTGTCATTTGAAATTTTTTAATCTTTATTTGAATCCTTTAAAATTAATATTCTCTAGATAAATCCATTTTCTCTTGAAATAAAATTTATGTTCCATTTTCCATAAACTTATTTTTCTGAAGACTATTTTTTTATTTCAATTACATCTTCAAAAATAGTTTTCTCATATTTGACATGGTTATTTCTAATTCTGCCTTATTTAGTTAACTATAGTTTATTTATGAGTTTTTTGTAAATTTCTATTTGTTTAATCTAATTCTATATAGAATTCAAATAATTCGGTACAAGTTAAGTCTAATTTTACCTCATTTTTGTGGCCTTGAAATAGACGTTAGCTTGTTTATTAACACTATCACTCTCCGAAGATGATGAGGGGTCTAAGTCATCCTAAAGTTGCTTGAAATGCAGAATTTTTTTTTGTTTAGTTTCTCCAACGTATTTTTGTTCCTATATTCCTTCTTTCTATTATTTTTAAGTGAACATACCTTTATGATATGACTAAACTTATTGCAGCTAAAGCATTTTAGTCCTATGCTTTGTTCCCATTGTTATTGCCTCTCTTCACTTGTTTTTTAAGTTTTCTGTAATTTTTCACAATGAAAGCCATTTCCTCCTCTTCTAATTCGTAGCCCTCTTCAAATTGGAATGTTATAGTCCTTTTATTTTGATTGTGTATTTTCCCAGCTCGTAAATTCACTTCATAGGCCATTATATTACCAATTAACTTCTCGACCTTGAGTTGTGAAAGATCATTAGCTTTTTCGATGGCTAATATGTTTTTCCCAATCATTAGTCAAAAAGGTTAAAATTTTTGCGACCGTATCAAATTCAGATATAGTTTCACCTAGACCTACTAGTGCATGTGTAATATCTTGCAAATGGGAGTGCATATCAAATATATTTTCATCATCCTTCATTCTAAAATTTTGAAAATGACTTTTCAGCATAGCAATTCTAGACTATTTAACCTTATTTGTGCCTTGATGGCTGACTTGTAAAGCGTGCCAAAAGTCATAAGTAGTTTTGCGTATCATAACTCTGGTAAATTCATTTTTATGTAAGGCATAGAAAAGAATGTTCATAGCTTTTGACTAATTGGTTGCAGCATTCTTTTGTTCGAGAGTCCACGTGTTCAATGGTGTAGTCGTAGCTACATATTGATATTTCATGGCATCCCAAATTTCAAGACCTTTTTCTTCCATATAGATTTTCATTCTATGTGACCAAAAATTATAACCACTGCCAATAAACATTGGGAGTCGTGCAATAGAATGACCATCTATGAAAGTTCTTATATGGGCTATATTAATAAAATATTCAATAAACTGTGTTACGGTTTATGAATTATCTTGCTCCGATACCAAATGAATGTTAAGTGGATTGTGTGTATTTGACTAATCTACTGATATAAGTGTATAAATCAAATATTAAGCTAACATAACATAATGTAAAGTAAAGTAAAGAACATGTAAACAAGGATTTTTATACTGGTTTAGACCGTCGTCCTACGTCTAGTCCCAAAATGTTTATTATGGATTTTTATGCACTAAACACCTTCGTTTCACCTAGAGGAATGGGTCTATACATATTTTGAGTCATTGAACAGGTCTTTTCTACTAACTTGACACAAATAGACTTTGGCAGTATACGTGTCTGAATACAGTATATGCCCAATGTAGTACAAGTTCCTATACTCACAAGAACCACTTTGTAATTGAATGTGCAGGAGTTAAGGTGGCTTGAAATCAGAAAGTTGATAATAATAGTTGAATGGCCGCTAATTTGAAAGTAGTATGGTAAACTAGGATTTCAATAAATAGATTGGAGATTTTGAAAGCAAGTAAGATGATTGATCCTCTTGAGAACATAATTATTTATAGAATCGAAAAGAATCGAAGAGGGGATACGATTTACAATTGGAGGGAGTCGAATCTGGAAGAAGAAGAAATATGACTATTAGGGATGAAAAGAAATGTTTTATTGGGCTTTAGAAATTCTAAAAGAAGACCGTGCACCGGTGCACCGGTGGCCTACCGCTGGCCCACTTATTAACGTCTTTGCTTCAAAATTCTAAAATTTAATGGCCTTAAAAAATATTCTTAAAACATATGGAAAATTTTCAAGGTCTTTAAGGCTTTGAGATGATAGTGTGTGATTCTTGTGCTTTTTAACAGTATATTTCTAAGACAAAACGATTTAGATATATAAGGTGTGACGACCCACTATTTTGGACCATTCAAATCGACAATAATCCACACATGTCTGACTTGAATAATTCAAAATAACAGATTGTAATAAAATTTGGAGCAAATAAAATCAAACACAGAATCACAGACACAGAAAATCAGAATAACTCGCAGCGGAAATAAATACCATAGTAGTTCATGAAGCTACTATATACAACTCTCAAAACATATATGAAATACCATAGTTTAAAAATGGATACAATAGAAGTCAGGAAACATAAATCAATAATACAGAGACAATACCGAATAATAAATAACTGGATTTGAAGATAAGAAATAACAGATGGACAAATAAGCTCCAGAAAATCTCTAGCTCCAGAAGATAAATTCCAAAGTTGTGATTCCCAGGCTGACCCGAGCGTAAAGCAAAACACAAAACGCTCGAGTCATGACATATATACTTATACAATGTAAACCAACTCAAGTGAACTATAATAGCAATGCATAATAACTTAAAGGATGCTTGAGATCGCCCATCCTTTTAGGATCCATAAAACCATCAATTTAATTACATCCCGTGGTTAAAATTCCAAAATGGTAATTTCTACTTCGAAATCAAATATCATTTCAAATCCATTTCAAAATACCAAAATATTTCAAATCAAATCATTCCATTTAAATCATTTAAAAATGAAGTTATTATATTTAATAGTCAATATTCAATGCTCAAAATTTTACCATTTCAAAATTCATTTATTCACTTAAATTTATTAAAACAGTGAAATTTCAACTTTTGCAGCATTTAGAAAATGCTACGGAAAGTTATGTTTAAAAACAATTCAATTAGCAAAAGACAGCATTTAGATGCTGTAATGGGTTTAGATTCCAAATAAAACTTTAGTTAAATTCAGCAACTACAGCACTTTGTTCATTTTAGACATTTAGTTCATTTATATCAATTACAGCATTTACAAAATGCTGTAATATCTTTAACTTTAGAAATGATAGCATTTCAGGAATGCTGTCAATTTAAATTCCAAACTTTCACTACAATTTCATAAACAATTAAAATTTATTTAAATCCATTTTAACTTATAAAAATCATATTTTCTTACTTTAAAAACAATCATTTAAATAACCCTTAATTTATGATTTTACAAAGTGAAAGTTTCACAAACAATTATCAAATCTTTAATAATTCACTTATAAAATAAATGTAAAATTTATAATATTTCATTTACTTAACATTTTAATTAAGTTTACCATTTCAATTTTTTATTTAAATTCCATTTTATTTTCTTAACTTAACTTTTATTTTAAAACACTTTCACGTTTTCCAAGTTAAGTTATACTTCAAATTTCAACTTTTAAACATTTATTTATTTAACTATTTTTAATTTATAGAAAAATCAATAACACTTTATAAAATCATTTTAAATTAAAATAAAAATCAAATTATCATAATATTTACATTTTAAAATACTTAAAATATTCAAAAAAACACTTTATAAAAATAACCACGGGCCTGTATATATAGTTTTCTAACCTAGGTCAAGTGATACAGATATGTATCATTTCAATCCGCAGTTTAAAAAGCAAAAATCCGGGTTCTATCATTTCAAACCCGCAATCCCAAGTCAAAATAAATTAAATAAAAACCGTTCAGGCCTATCATTTCAGCCCATAATGATTTTTCCCTATTCTAAAGTCCGTTCGGGTATGTATCATTTCAACCCATAGTTATTTCTATACTAACAGGGAACTTGCAGTGTGATAAACAGATATAAATGAACAGTTAACAACATATATCAGTAACAGATGATATGACAAATAAATAAACAGGTTTAACATCATATAATATATGACATAAGCATGTATAACATAACATAATATTCTACACATTCAATTGTTGTCGCTTCACATTTGTATAAGTATAAAATGTCCTGTGAGATTTACTCACCTTTTTACGGTGGAGATAACAAAACCAAAGACACAACGGAAAACAAAGCACGATGACAAGATTACGGACTTGAGTGGATAGCAAATCCAATGCTATAGATCTTGTGTTACAACCCAAACAAAAAAATCAAAACAAACCATAAATTTCAATACACTTGAAATGGAATAACTTTTAAATAAAAAGAGATACGAATGCCAAATCTTTTGCCTTGCTTCCTCTATTTTTTTTTCAGCCTAGGGATGTTGTTTGGCTCTGGTTTGAACAAGTTTTGGCTCAGGTTTGGTCATGTGATTGCACGGCCAAAGTGGTGAAACATAGGGAGGAAGTTACATAGTGAGAAGGTGAAGAGTTTAAGGCAAAATAGTGTGATTTTGTTCATCCAATTGGGCTTGGCCATGGGCAATTGGGTCAGTTCAGAGGAGTATGGGTCAGGTTAGTGGGAGGAAAGGTGTGTGGTGGTCTGGCCAGAGGTGGTGGAGGCGGCCTAAGGTGGTGGTGGTGGTGGAAAATGAAGTGGTGAACAACTAGTGGTCAAACAACATGTTTTTATGGCGTGTGTTGCATTTTTTGTGGAGTTTTGGCATCATGGTTGCTCGGCCTTGGTCAAGACCAGAGTAGTAGCTGGTGGTGATGGCAGGGAAGCAATGTAGGGGGTGGTGGGGGTCATGGCCATGACAAACAAGGAGGAGTTCAAGCAAAACTATGGAGAGAACAAGGCAAAATGACATGAAAATAAAAAGAAAATAAGAAGAAAAAGTATAGAAACAAAGGAGCCATTACCCAAAGTTTTTGCTCAGATCTGAAATGGTCGAATTGAGAAATTAAAATGAGATGTTTCATGTGAAAAAAAAGAATAAAGTCACGGCCAAAGCATAATGGGAAGGTTATGGAAAGTGAAAAGACTTAAGGAGGTTAAATGACTTAAGTTTCTAAAGCATTTTAAACTCTTTCATATTTCTTTTTTCTTTAATTCAAATAAAACAAAATTAAATCAGTAATTTGACTTTAGAACCGAAACAAATTAATATAAAATAAAAATAATTAATTAATTTTAAAGAAAATGGGAAAAGAATATAAGAAATTGCTTAAAAATTGAAAACAGGGTCCAGAAATTACAAATAAATCACTATTGACTTTGGAAAATTAACAACTTCATTTTAAAAATATTTTAAAACAAAAATGTGAAGTAAAATAATTCATTTATATTTTCAAAATGAAATAAATAATTAAATTTAGAGAACTTAGAAAAAGAACTAAAGAAATTGTTTAAAAATTCAAAACAGGACTTAAAAATTACAAATAGAATATCACTAGTTTTAGAAAATTTCTATTTCACTTTAAAACAAATGAAAGGTCAATTAAAAAAAATGAGGAAAAAAATAAAGTAGGAATGAGAATAAAATAAGATCTTAAGGAAAAAGAGAAATAAATAAAGAATTCCTTTAATTAATTGAAATTGGAGATTAAAATTTATCAAAAGAATACAACTGACATTGGAAAATGTCAATTACACTTTGAAAAATGTTTTAAACCCAAAATATATACATAACAAGTTATTTTACCCATATAAACATAAATTATAACATTACATGACCAAATAAAATATTATTTATATAATTTTAAATAAACAATTTTGTTAAATACAACAAATTACACACACTATTTAAAAGGGCATAACTTTCACATTATAAATCAGATTTCAACGAAACGAAAAGCAGTATTCTTTAAATTTTATTTACTTTCATAATCAAAGATAAAATTCAAATTTTCAAACTTTCAAATTTTAAATTTAAAAGTCAAAGTTTGACCATATTGACCAAAATTCACTTTTCTGGAAAATATTCTATTTAGTCATGTTTGGAATTCAAATTCACATATAAATCAAAATTTATATTTAAAATAAATTTTTTTATTCATTTTAATAAATAAAATAAAATTTTCAAATCAGGAAATTCAATTAAAATATACAATTAAAATATACAATTAAAATAATCACACAATACAGGGTTGTTACATAAGGTCTCCGAGTGTTCTTCAGTTAGACTATTCTATGAAGCTATAATGCGCATTCTTCCATCTATTTAAAGCTCTGTGATGATTTTTTCTACTTAGACTACAGTATGGAGTTACTGTCATCAAAATCTAGGAAATCTTGCTCTAACATTAGTGTCCAGCTACCTGGCAGTCCATGTAGTAATAACCGACTCTATGGGATCCATTAATAGCTAAGAAGGACTGTAGCCATGGATCAAAGTGCACGTTAAGCAAGGTTGGCTAACCATAACCCTAGATGATGAAGACAATCTGGTCGTAAATAAAGAAGGAGCCTCGGCTTCAACAGCGCTCAATGATCGAGTTTGGCATCTAGCCAACAGGCTTATCTAATATACCAACTCGTCTCATGTACTAACATTAGATATACATATGTGTGCGCGTCATGACAAATGAAATAGGATTTTTAAAATACATGGTAGAAGGAAAACCAATTGTATGCCTAAGAATCATAGTTAAAAGTACGAACCCAACGTAGTTAAGCTAATCCAATACCACTAAGTGTTTGATTCGGTTACCAATCCAAGGACAACCTACCTCAAAAAAAATTACAATTCCTTTATGCAGTGATAGATAATGCCAAGCTGATATACATATAATAACCCAATAAGGGATCTAGTCCCGTGTTTGGTTATTGATTAAGTATGATGACTTAGGTAATCCCAATCACCAAGCAATCCCATTTCCCATCTCGGTTTGGCAATCCAAAGCCTTAATCCGTACAACCAAACCATTTTCCCCCTGGATTCAAACTTCACCCTAGTTTCTAATCATGCAAAAATAGCAAATGAGGTCGTAACCTTGATAATATGGTCTAGGATAGCCCAACATGCCTCAGTCATTTCTACACTCAATCACTTCTATTCAACAATTAATCCATTAACCGAACTGTAAAGCCTTATAAAATCTTAAAATCTACCAAGCCAAAACTTACTACGTGATACCCTAGAGTGAGAGCCAAACAATACTCATACAAACATTGCAAAAATCCCAAAACAGTACTCAAACACAGGCCTATCCAAAACTGTAGAACCTAAGGCCCCGTTTGGCTTGTGGTTTTTAGTTTTGTGTTTTCGTCTATACAAAAGCGCGTCCGTCGTATGTATTGTTGAAAAGCAATAAATTTTAAAAAATGAAACTAACATGTAAAATAGAAAACAAGTTTATTTTGTTTTTCGTGTTTCGAGAGATAACAAAAGCACGGAGAACAATCCAACTCTTTCGTTGTCCGTTGGTCGTCGCAATGGCTAAGAATTATAAATCTTCTTCTCTTATTTCTTGCTATTTCTTAGTGCAAGTTGAAAACACAAAACTCAAAATACACAATGAAACCAAACGGGCCCTAATTTTTGCATAAACTTAAATCGAAATCAACCCAAATGTTTGTATATTATTGAGAATAGAGGTGTTATCTTTTTTAATTGATGAAGATGAGAGATGTTGTCGAAGTCTAGAATGAATTATAATCAAATTTAGGTGCACAATGACTAGGGAGACGAGCAATTTTCCGTTTTGGGGAAATAGACAAAATGAAAGTGTGAGTGGTGTAGGGTCACGAGCACTTATATAGGTCAAAGCAACTGTTGTCGAACACTGAAACTCCAAACAGCAATTAACCAAGCAAGAACATTTGTTTGGTGATAGATGCCGAACCAAACTTAAACCAAGGAAGATGAGCCAAAGAGATGATTTTAATGAATAACATGCCAATTAGGAAGGCAATGACGGACTTTACATGCAAAAATAAACAAAGCACACTTACTATTCTACGAAGCTTACTTTGGGGGTCAAGTCTTGTGGGCATATTCACCCATGGAATGGTGAATACGGAGAGTAGCCATTAAGAGTAGGAACAGCTAAAATCTTAGTAATAGAAGTGTTACTACTTAACCAAGGACTTGTTGTGAGGTCATAAGGTAGCACGAGAAGGAACGTAGAAGAAACGATGGAATTTTTTTAAGGTATGGATTGATTTGGCTCTTACCACACAACTCATCCTGTCCAGTAGGTTTACTACCAGATAAGATTTCATGTCCGGTAGTCAAACTATAGGACAAGATTTCTAGTTTGGTAGTCAAGCTGCTGGACAAAGATCTATTGGACCCCAAAATTAAAGATGGTCAACCAAGTATTAATCGTCCTCACATATCGATCAAGATACATCCAGATACATATAACTGGACCGAACCAAATGATGCATATAAGGAAAGTCTAGATTCAATCTTTATACATTGAAATTCTAGATCATATCTTTTGTATATGGAGAAACCCGAACCAAGCGAGCTAAGGAGATCCTATATTAGTGGCCTAACCCCCTATATCTTCACTTCTATAAATACCCAAACTTACGATCATAATGGCAGAAAAATTCTAGAGAGAAAATACATCCGATCTGAGCTAGCCAAATAAGATTCCTATGAGTTATACTTCACTTTAAATCCTATATATTTTGTATTCCAGTCATTGTACAACTATCTATAGGAGGAATAACAAAAATGGACAGTGGATGTAGGCACATTCTGGCTGAACCACTATAAATTCATGTGTACCTTACTTTATTGATTTTTCTTTCTGTCTATAATTTTCTCTTTTACAGAAAAGCTATTAAACCACATATAACACGGCTATGCTATATACTCAGTATACACAGTTCTACAACAAATCGATTGAAGTTATTTGCTCATTGAGAATGCACATACATATTATATTAAACAGTTCTAATATATTTATAAATATGTATATATAAAACATATATGCATGTGTGTATGAAATACATAGATAAACTTTTGGAATTTTTTTAAAATTTTAAAACTACCAAAAGGATCTTGAAATTAAAAAAATATGTTAAGTTAAATAAGATATCAATGAATTTTACATTTCAAAATTGATTAAAATTCAAACAAAATAATTTAATTATTACATATTGTATCCTATGTTTAGAAAACTATGATATGTATATACATATTCACGGATGAAACTATAATTATATATATATATAAGTTTTAGTATAATAAATTGAATCAAATCATATCATTCAACAAGTTATTCGGATTATGAAGTTAGCCCCAAATCAAGGTGAGGCAATGATATATATATAAAATCATGATAAGAATAATATAACTAATGTATAAATCTTAATTGAGAGAGCACCGTATAGATTTGGCATGTTAGTGACATAATGATCTTTAAAACCTCTATAGATTCCTTGAATCAACATCTAGACTTTGCTAGAATCGAATGAACCATGTAATTTAGTTTTGTTTGATGTTCCTTTTTCTTTAAAAATATTTCAGCCTAAGGTGAAAGAATATAGTGGCCATGGATGTGTGAACTGGAAGGAAAAAATGAATTAAAATAATAAATGAATGAGAGGATTTTTCTTACGTAAAGAATAGAAACATTTCCAATTCTCTCTTTGAAACTTCCCTTTTTAATTCACCAATCAATTCTTAATCATATCTCATCCATATCCTTTCCTCGCACTCTAGTATGGCTGGCCATGTCATTCCATCACATGGATCATTGTTACCAAAATCCTATTAATCAATTAAGTATATTTAAAACCTGTTTAAATATATTCTAACATCGTATATCGATACGCGTATATATAACTTTTATATATACATTAAATAATTACTAACAATGCCCAAACACGAAATAAATTATTAGTTATTAATTCTTAAATATTAATTAATGCAATATTATGTAACATTTCATAAACTAGTTAAATCGAGCAGCTTTTCGAAGAATTCAAAAATGTGGTTGTGAGACTCATAGGTGTGAATTTAGGCAGTGATTAATATTTAAAAGTTCAAATATTAACTTTCATACATCAGCCTAGCCAGAGGTGTGATAGTTTAGCCAAATTCATCACTTACGGATTTTTTTAGTATTATCGTGGTTTATTTATCTTAGGTTATGCCAATAGTGATAATAATATACACATATTCTCTTCGCCAATACTATATCACACAAGGATGTATGGAATTTGGTATTGGTCAAAGCTCCAGTATCATACACATTCAACTTTAGTAGTTCGTAAACAAATCCTTGCTTTAATAATAACATTTACTATTAAACACTTTACTCTAGTAAGAGATTTTTACTTTGAGTTGACTACAGTTGACCGCGATACTAACCTCTTGCAATTGAGAGGATGAATACTCCACTAAATAGTGCTTCACTTCCAATGCTTCAACTCTAACCCAACTATAATTGCTCAAAGGATCGCCATGCCATGATCTAACTATAATCAAAGTGGAGTATTCACATTGAAGTTCAATAATATTCTAGTGTCGAGGAAACTATATAACATCATCACATTGATTCTTGTTAGACTCAACTGTTATTATGACAACCCGCACCCTAGTAGGCCAAAAAAATTTCTAAATCAAAAACTCAAGTCCATCAAAGTACAAATCATTGGTTTTGGTACCCTAAAAATAAACAAATTCATGTCAGAGAACTATTGTATATAAACTCACAGTGGACTAGTAAAATATAATAAAACATATCATCACTGACCAAGGTTGACAACATAGATATCTAGTGTCCCTGGCAGTGTTGAGCATGCATAAGGAATCAATCCTTCCACTGTTCTTGCCTTATACCAGTATATGTCCCTCTAAGCTATCTTGTGGGTTGTAATGAGGAGGGGGTTAAAACGACGTTCCAAAGACTGCTAAATTACACATAGTACATAACACTAGTTTATGTCGATTGCCTTCAATTACATGTTATGTCTCTTATTTTTTCTTAGTCGTCTCAACTCCATGTATGCGTACGATACGCCCCATCTTCCCTAGGTGGACAATAGATACATACGCGCGCGCGTGTGTGTGTATAAGTACCACAGTCCTCCTTTAGACCAAGATATTAACCCTGCTATTATCTGTAACCCACCACCTTGTCAGGATCCATTATCAATGTAGTATCAAATCCTCATCATCATGCATACCAAGGGACTCCCGTAGTGCTTAATAATGGCATCACAATAGTTATTCGTATTATATCCGTTTGAAAGACTTCCATAAAGGGTTATCAATCCTTGCCCCTAACAAACAATCTAGCAAAGCAACTATAGCGTTGCATGACCTAAACGTGATCTACACTAGAAGGAGGTCTAGCCATTTAGGTGTAACCCCTGTCTTTCCACTGACTATTCGAGACTGATGATGTTCTCAACCTATATACAGCTCTTGTGATGACTCCCCTACACCACCAGCACCCCATATACATAAGATAGTGCGTTGTTGACGTGCTCGACCGATGTAGAACAATAACCAAGGTTTCAAAATGAAATAAACGTCACAGAACCTGTCGTGTATCTCACAACACATGGAATAAAATATAGTATACATCAAATATATAAAATAGGAGAGACAGTAATAACTAAGTGATCAAAATATCAGAGTACAGATTCATAGAGTTCTACAACAAGTAATAGAGCTTAAACAATGGAAATAAGCTCAAATAACCGTCCCATAATAATCAGCAAACACAGCTAGCCATAGTGTTGCATAGCGGAATAAGCATAGAAATTCAAATATAATACGAGATAGCTCTATCCAGCTTGTCCTCTGGACAGCTACTGCATCGCACCAAGACCTGCTTCTTATCTACTCATTTAATAGTACCCGAGATAATAAGAAGCAAAGCATAAAATCACGAGTCAGAAAATAGTCCAGTGTGAGCGGTAAATGAATCTCAAAATATTATACAAGTAAATATAGTAAGGAACAGAGGTATATGAATCATACCTAACCTGTCCCTACAACCAAAGAGTTAGCACATAACAAAATAGTCTCCTACTCTAGGAATATAGTAAAGGTACACTGCAAACCAAGTGTGATGATAGGAGTCTAGGTATCCCTATCTCCATACATATCTACAATGATATCCTTAGATTGATAGACAATGGAAGAACAAACAAGAACTATAGCATCCATCAAACAATCCTCACTATCACTCAATGTGCTTTAAATATATGATAACTCAGAAGACCTTTCTACTACCAGGGACTAATGGAAATCCCAGTTTTCAGTGTACACTCTTTAGCCCGAAGCTGATACTAGACCCATTCAATCGATCGAGGGTACAAGGATCCATTCAACTGATCCGGGGTAGCTTTTCAACGTACCCATGAGCATCCTCACAATACCCCTGCTTTGAGTACATCAAAAAATATTTCGAGTGTCAACGATCCCTTAGCACGCATATCCGAGCCCTTTCTTTGCTCTATCCAATTTTCGTTATTCTCGAGGAACCATTCTACATTCCTCCATTCCACGATAGAATCATTAAACCATTCGATCCACATGTCACTTTTCTTAGAACTCACCCATTTATCGATAACAATTCTCACGACTCCGTTGAACGTCGAGTCGCCACTATCGGAACCTAACTCCTTTCATCATCGAGTTGTTATCAAAGTCTCGAAACTATCATTGTGCCATTATGTCGCCATCAAACACCAAACGAACAAACAAACACCTTCAGAATAACCTGTAGAGCTTCTACTTCTCCACCAGGAAGTTTCACTGCGATCTCATCAACATAAATAACTCAGTATCGAGCTATCATAGCTCGACACCAAGCTATGTAGTTGGCCAATTTTGGCCATGTCTTCTCCCATGCCTCTATTACTTCCTTCCCCATGTGCTTTAGACCCAACCTATCCTTGTAAAATAGCTTATCCCCCAATCTAAAGCTCACATTTCCAAGTTCTAGAGATAGCTTGGTATGGTACCAATACTTAGCCAATTTTCTACGTCTTTCCTTGGTTCATCTTCTCTAACCATTCTCTACCAAGCCACCACTTTCAAACCTATTTTTTCCACTAAACATAGCTTAGCACTGACCTATGTACTTAGCTCCATTTTTGCTATGATTTGAAACTTTGACTCCTTCCATACTCCAAAGCATACCCTCCAAGTTTCATCCAATTCCACCTTCGATTTGTCGAATTCGCCAACCTACCAACTACCTAAAACATAAGCAAGCAACATCAAGGCACAATATACAATCATAGAATAACTTAAGTAAACCCCCATTCATACATGCAATGCATAAAAATATGATAACCAAGAAAATCTAAATCTGGATCTAACTTTTATACTAGCATATACATATGAATACAAAGGATTGAAATACATTTAAAAACCCTTTTATACCTTTAAAAATTCGTTCTTAAACACGTATAAATGTGCGATTAAAGTTAGAAAATGTGTTAGAATAAAAATCATGTCAAACACTTCATTTTTAACTATAAACATGTATAGTAGGATGAGAGGCCAAAAACCACTCACCAAATACCCAAAATACCAATTTTCTCCTTAAATATGAAGTAGACAGTAAAGAAGTTGAACCCAAATCAGTAAAAATGATAATCAAAAGCTTCTCTATGCCAATCACTCCTCTAATCAATGGTTTCGGTAAGATTAGTAAGGAAGACATGCGATTTTTGATGAAATCAGTGTTAATGGAGATTTAGAACTATTTTGGGAAAGATGGAAATGACTTGGATCAGTTCCTACAACTTTCCCTTAGCATAATTTTCGAAATGGGTTAATGGGCCTAAGCAAAGGCTTAGTCAATTACCCACTAAAACAGGTCAGTAGCAGCCAAAACTTAAAACATGTATAACTTTCAAATGATAAGTCCGTTTTTGTATTATGACCACTTTATGGAGTGGAAAACCATTATCTTGAAGCAATAGGAGTGATTTGAGACCTTAATTCGGCTCCTATTAAAACTTATAGTCCAAAAAAGAATTTCAGGGTTAAAATGGTCACATAGAAATTCAAAAAAAATTATAGAAGTGGAAAATGTCCCTAAGAGCCCTTTCCAAATTTTTAGGGTCATATGACCTCAAATGAATAAAATAAAAATATTTTACAATCCTTAGATACGTAAAACATGGGTCGTTACACTCTCCGCCTCTTTAGGAATTTCGCCCCCGAAATACCCAAATAAATAAAGGAATAGTCAACCAGATTTACTCTGCACGCCTATCGATCACGTGTAACCAAAAAACACATCAAACAAGTAGTCATGTAATCAATAACATAAGCAAACCTACCCTTGCATGCGAGATACTACACTACCCTATACAATATCAGAGGTGAAAGTAAATACGAAAAACAATAGGCCTTATCATACAAAGAGCTCCGGATATGTGGCCCTCATGCTCTCCTCCGTTTCTCATGAGTGCTCACCTTCACTTCGCCCTCATTGATCCTTCACTAACTTCACCATCTTCCTCCTAAGCTGTTTCGTATCGCGTTTGTAATGACCTGTAATTTAATCACCTAAATTCGATTATTTAAATATTTTTAAATGTTTAACTAATATGTTTTATAACTCAAATAATCCTCTTCTTCATAATAACTAATTGTTATGTGGGATTTTAACCCAATAAGATTTAAAGGAAGTCGTGACATCTACGTCGAGTCAGAGAAACTCAAGAACCAACCAAAAGGAGTAGACTAAACAACCAAGAAAGGCTAAAGGAAAAGAAGGCAAAAATATGCTAAGGTGATGGATCGCTAGCGATCCATCTCCTATGGATCGCTAGCGATCCATATGGGTCGCTCGTGGATCCTCCAATCCTCTTGCACCATAATCCAATAGGTATTCTAGGAATGATTGCTCAGTTTGATGGAATTCAAAGCTAGTTAGATTGAGAAGTGAGCATTCTTCTGATTCCATTAGTAGTTCAATGCAAACAGTGTATGAATCATCATCAAAACAAGGCGACTAACTACGAAATTACATGGAGAACGCCTATGTAACGACCTCGAATTTTAATCTATTTTAAATCGATAATTAAATTTATTTTTGAATGAAAATTGTGAAATAAATCGATAAAGTGATGCGAGTTTCCCCGAATCAAAATAAATTTGGTATAAATCATTTACATTTTTAAAGTAACATTAGCTAGATTCCAACAACATATCAAAATAGAAGTTAATTTTAGTTTAAAGTAATGAGATAAAGTAAAAGCAAGCTTGTATAGGAAGAACTAAATACATACATACTATAAAAGTTTTATATGAAGCATAAAGAACAAGAAACAAAGTAAATGAAACAAGATTATTTCATATTAGCAAACAAATATAAACATATATGTGTAAGCTTATAAACGAAGACACTAGTATTATATGTAAATTTGTACAAAAGTAATTAATGCTTGTACGCGACATTATCATTTCAGCCGAAATAAAAAAATTAGCATAGTCAAAGCAAGTGAATATAAATATAAGTATACAAACAAAGTACATATGCATTAAAGGGTTGCATCTTTAAGTACATACAACATTGCCCTCTCAGCCACCAAAGTGAACGAATCAGCCTAGTCAAAGAAAGTATCTCTGATCTTGCTCTGTAGAAACAAGCAAAACAATATAATCACTTGTACAAATTACCCTGTAACCTCATTTTCTTATATCAAGCTCTTCATTCCATTTTCGTTCATTTCAAGCTGAGAACAATCCAAAGTAAACATCATCTTAAAAAAAAAACTTAAATAAACTTCAACTAAAACATCAAACAAATCAAGACTACCAGAGATCAAAAGGCAGAGATCAAAGGGATGGTTTCAGCTAGCAGATTCAACATCTCAAACTCTGTTTTCTTTCTGGAAAAAAACAACTGTGAGTAACTAATTTAATCCAACTAAGAATGTATCTGTTCATACTTCCCAGGATTTAAGTTTTGACTTAAATTCGAACCCTCATGATTTTGTCATGATTTAAACTTAAGATTCAAAGCAAACTAGTTTGCCCCATCATAAACTTTCGTTTTAAAATTTTACTTAAGTAAAATAGCTTTGCATTATCACTGGAAGTCAGTAACAGCTGATCAAACTTCAAAATAGTGAGAATTTAAATATCACGATTTAATGCCTCAGGGTTAGGGTCTGAAACAACATTCGAAAACATGAATTTTAAAACTAAAATCAAGATTTTTAATACCATATTTGTTGGGAAATTCAAAGTCGAAAAGTTTTGGGTTTTTAATCAAATGCGCGTGATCGGGTTGATTGATTCACCTCGTGATCGATTCTGGAGTAAGCTGGGGTGTTGTGAATCATCGGAAAATTGTTCAGCGATTTTTTATTCCATCGTGGAGGGCATACGGGTTCGATTTAGGGTTTAAGGCAAGGTTTTGGTGGCTGTTGAATTCGAGATTTGATTACCATCAATGTTGCATCGGAATGAATGGGACCTTGGGGATTTGTTGCATCATCGTACGTTGAAGCTTTGGGCACGATGGTGTGGTTTCCGGTGGAAGGATCGTCGGCGGCGAAGGGTTTTAGCGATTCGTTTTGGTTCCAGTTTTCAACCGAAAGTCTCGATTTCGATTCGCGACGAGATTATGACATCTAGGTGGTCGGGGTAAATGTCGAGGCCAATGTCGACTTGTTGAGATACTCGGTTACGACCGGAGATGATCGGAGCTGTGTGCAACATGCACACGTTTGTGGGGATGTTAGTAGCCTGGAAATGGAGGAGAAGGTGTTGTTTTGAGTTGGCTCGGGGAGAAGCTCGAGCAGTTGAAGGGATTCACGGGGTTGTACTCGAGTTCGAGGAGTGGATATAAAACTAACAGTTTATACGTAAACTTTTTAAAGAAGAAAAAAAAGAAAAGAAGAGAAGTGAGGAAGGAGGGAACTCGGGAAATTTAGTGGGAAACTCGGGTATCTCTCGAAGTAAAAAGGGAGGCAACTCGAAGTAGTGTACTGTCTCGAGTTTGTTTTAAAATCCGTTTAAAAAAAATCTAAAGGTGTTTTAAACAAGTTTAAATTTAACTTAACTTTGGTTAAGGTTTTTAAAGAGTAAATCATGTTGAATCTTATATTCAAAGTGTGATTTAAATTTAAATTCAAAAACGTAATGTTCCACACATTAATATTTATTAAATCGTTAATAAAGGAATAGATTATCTTAGAGATAATTAAGGTAATCAAAATGATTTATTAAATAAGGTAATTAAAGAATGATTTATTTTATCTATAAATTAATAAATTAAATTAATTAGAAATGATTTATGATGATTTAAATCTAAGAAAATTTCTTAAGAAAGTGATTAAGAAATGTTATTAGTAAATGAAGTTAATTAACTAAGGATTAATCACTTATAGTAATTAATTTTGGATTTTGTTTATTTAAAGTTAATTAATTATGTAATTGGTTTAAAAGGTTGATATAATTAATATGATTAATTAAGAATAAATAAATTTAAATAAAATGATTTGTAATTAATTAATCAGAATATGATAATCATTTCATAAGTAAATAAATTTGATTTGAAATAAATTGAATCAATTAGGATTAAACAATTAATAAATCCTGCTTATAAATGATTATTTATATGTGATGCCTTGAATTGATTGTCCTATCTGATTTATGATAGTTTGTTCTGTGGATTTAGTTGTGTGTAATTTATTCATTTACTTATGATAAATCTGTATATATATCTGTGATCTGTGAATAAGTGATAAGCGTTATAGCTTATATCGCTTATCAACTATATTTTTGTATTCTGATCTGTGATGATTGTATGATGTTGCACTATTGTGTGTGAAACCCCTGGACTACACTTTTACACACACAAATATGGATTTCACGTGGAAATCAGTTAAGTCACAGATAATTTAAATTTGATGTTGTTGAAATTGAAAATTTAAATTTCAATTGATTTTGAAATTGGAAATTTGGGTTTAAAGTGAAAAGCTTTTGAAATGGAATTTCAAAGATAAAAGTTATTCGAATAACTTAATCGAGTTTTGAAAATTTAAACAATTTGATTTAATTTTGAATTCAAGTTTGAAATTGAATCCTATGATTTGAAACTAGGGATTAAAGATGATATAAATGTGTTTATATGAATTTGAACCATTTTAAAAGTAAAATTTTGAGATTTTGGATTTAACCCAAGAACCTTAACTCGTATGAATGAATCAGATTTCCAAAATGAAAACTGTTTGTTTTCAAATGATAAAAGCTTTCATATAAGAAAAGAAATTCCAGTTTAAATTAAAGGAATTTCAAGTGAATTGAAAAATGGATTTTCCAAGTTATGAATGAATTCTTTTTGAAAGCTATGAATTAAATCTGTCTATTTTCAGATTTAAAATGATGATTTATTTAAACCATTAGAAATGAAATTGTTTTTAAAGCTATGAGTTAAATCTTTGATTTAAAGATTTAACGAATTAATCAAATTGAAAGGGAAATTGATTTGGAAAATCTGTGAATGAATCTTTGTGAAATTAAGTGAACTTTGTGAATTGAATCTTTTTGTTTAAAAAGATTAAAATGGTAATTTGATAAACCATTTGTAAAGAAAGTTTGGGTTTAAGTTGTGACTTAATTGAAATCCCAATATCCGTATGTTTTTGAATATTGCGCTCACTATTCGGGTTAGCCGGGAAAAGACATCTGTGTCGTATAACTCATTCCGAATAGTGATACGTCGTATATGGATAGCATTTGAAGACCGGTGTTGAAGACCGGATATTTTTCGAAAATGAAAGGACAACCTGTCGAATGTCTCTGCACTGAGTCGCGCCGGTATAGAGATTTATATCACTCTTTTGTGACGGGAAGTCCGGACGTGATTGAAAGTTATCCGGAATTGCAAGGGCTTGGTGAGAAGTGCCTTCGGTTCTGTTCGAACCCGGAACAGACTTGTATGGATACATGTCTGACATTACACTTTGAGATATAAAGCCGATTTCTTTCAAATACATTTCTGTTTGGTGGCGGAGAATTTATTCTCTTAGCTTAACACCCTTCTCTGAGACGTACGAGCTCAGAGGTTATGTAGTTGAAATTTATCAGCGATATATCCCAATTTGGTAATGTGGCATGCTGAGTGTTGCTGTGTGATGATCAGTGTTTGATCATTTGTGATATGATCATTTGTTTGATCATTTATCTTTGTGATCATAGGTTGATCATCTATTGACCCAAAGCGTGGCTTTTTGAAAAAGCGTAGCTTTGTGGACGAGACTTCGTCGAGCCTCACAAACCGGTAATGGTCGAAACAGGAATTGTGCGGCAAGGTTTTAGGGGTAGCTTCCCTAGGGTATGACCATTCCTTCTGGAAAAGGGTAGTATCATGGTATGGAGCCCAGATACTTACTCATGTGGACACACTTTATTTACTGTGTGATGTTGGTTAGAGAGCTCTCGGTTAAAGGTCCCAAAGGACCGGGGGTGGCATATCTGAGGTTTCTTTTATCCCTTGGGAAAAGGGGTAGCCGGCCTTGTTTGGCAGAGAACAGTTTGGTTCTCGGAACGTCCCGCCAGAGGCGTTTCTTTCGTGGAATAGGAAGTTCCTTAGCCTGATCATTTGTTGGAAATCCAAACAAAACAATACGAACCCTGTACAGTATTAGTTGTATTACCTGCCATGGAATGTGGTGGTAACCTGCTATTGAACATGGTAGCTATAGTAGGCATAAGTGCGAAATGTCTATGCTGGCTAAGATTTATATTCTACTTTCGAAATTGTTTTCTGCACTATGCACTAATAATAATATCAAAAATGATTTGATTTTGCGTAGTAAGCATCTTTGACTATCATAAGAAGAAATCTCCTCCAATTCTGCGTTTGCATTGTGTGTGTGGTGGGAGGTCTTATGGTAGTTTCATTTTTCCAAAAGCATTACGAATTGACTTTAAAATTCTCTGCTATTTGTTTTTAAAGATAAACTGTTTTTGTTGCTCACACCAGTCCCATGACTGATCCGGAGTTTATTGTTTCTTTCCTAAACTCTGGGTGCTCATAATTTTCTACACGAGCAGTCTAGAGTTGGGTTTTCAGATATTCAGATTTAGTAGATTATCTGGAGCTAGTTCAGTCTTTGGATCGGACTGCACTTGCTTATCTTTGTGCCTCGTTATTGGGAGTTCGAGCTATTTCTGGATTGATGCTTTGGAAATGGAGATTATCCGCTGCTGATGTTATCGTTTTCTTTTCCGCTGCTATTTGTTGTATCATATCTCTGATGTATATTGATATTCATTGTATCACTCTGTTGTATCAGATATTGTATATTAATGTATTATTCTTTTATTCCGCTGTGTTATTTACTTAACTGTGTTATAAGCTCCCAAGAACCAGATTCGGTATTTGAATCTACGGCATTTTGAGTACAAGTGAAGTACGGGTGCCGATTTTCGAAGGTCGACTTTTGGACCTTGACAAGTGGTATCAGAGCTAAGGTTGAACTTTAGCTCAGGAGTATAACACGTTAAGTAGCTCATTAGAGATAGAGTGAAGTAAACTCTAGAATGAGTAATCTCTAAGATATCCGTCTGAACGTCTCAGTAAATTCTCTTACTATCCACTGATAGTGAGTATGAGTGCAAGAAGAAGACGAGATAGGGGACAGGGAAATACGATTATAAATGGTCAATACCCTGTAATAACAAGGAAGTAATCTTTTCTCTATCAATCTCTTTTGTTCAGCATTTTTTCTCAATTCTTCGATGATTTCTGGTAGATCCAGGAAGAAATTTGATATATTAAAATGGGACGTAAACTCCGGATAAGCCAAAATTGTTTGTTTGGATGAATTGATTGCATTGGTTGCTTTGATTGTTATAGTTGATAGGTATATTTTAGTTTTAAACTAAAAAGTTTTGAAATCGTATCCATCTATCTATCTATTCCTTAGGTCCGGATATATTCTACGAATGGTTAGTTATTCTTTTGAACTAACCGATGCCCTTGTATTTTTCGTAGATCTGGATAACCCGAGTATCTTGTGAAGTGTTAAACAGATTCGTTCTTGTATCTGTTATTGATATTCTAATTTGGTGAGCCAAATGCAGAATAAACGTTCAGTTTGATTCGATGAAACATTCTTCATCTATCTTTGTGTCTCCCTATGCAATTTCGAGGACGAAATTCTTTTAAGGGGGGAAGTCTGTAACGACCTCGAATTTTAATCTATTTTAAATCGATAATTAAATTTATTTTTGAATGAAAATTGTGAAATAAATCGATAAAGTGATGCGAGTTTCCCCGAATCAAAATAAATTTGGTATAAATCATTTACATTTTTAAAGTAACATTAGCTAGATTCCAACAACATATCAAAATAGAAGTTAATTTTAGTTTAAAGTAATGAGATAAAGTAAAAGCAAGCTTGTATAGGAAGAACTAAATACATACATACTATAAAAGTTTTATATGAAGCATAAAGAACAAGAAACAAAGTAAATGAAACAAGATTATTTCATATTAGCAAACAAATATAAACATATATGTGAAAGCTTATAAACGAAGACACTAGTATTATATGTAAATTTGTACAAAAGTAATTAATGCTTGTACGCGACATTATCATTTCAGCCGAAATAAAAAAATTAGCATAGTCAAAGCAAGTGAATATAAATATAAGTATACAAACAAAGTACATATGCATTAAAGGGTTGCATCTTTAAGTACATACAACATTGCCCTCTCAGCCACCAAAGTGAACGAATCAGCCTAGTCAAAGAAAGTATCTCTGATCTTGCTCTGTACAAACAAGCAAAACAATATAATCACTTGTACAAATTACCCTGTAACCTCATTTTCTTATATCAAGCTCTTCATTCCATTTTCGTTCATTTCAAGCTGAGAACAATCCAAAGTAAACATCATCTTAAAAAAAAAAACTTAAAAAAACTTCAACTAAAACATCAAACAAAACAAGACTACCAGAGATCAAAAGGCAGAGATCAAAGGGATGGTTTCAGCTAGCAGATTCAACATCTCAAACTCTGTTTTCTTTCTCTGGAAAAAAACAACTGTGAGTAACTAATTTAATCCAACTAAGAATGTATCTGTTCATACTTTCCAGGATTTAAGTTTTGACTTAAATTCGAACCCTCATGATTTTGTCATGATTTAAACTTAAGATTCAAAGCAAACTAGTTTGCCCCATCATAAACTTTCGTTTTAAAATTTTACTTAAGTAAAATAGCTTTGCATTATCACTGGAAGTCAGTAACAGCTGATCAAACTTCAAAATAGTGAGAATTTAAATATCACGATTTAATGCCTCAGGGTTAGGGTCTGAAACAACATTCGAAAACATGAATTTTAAAACTAAAATCAAGATTTTTAATACCATATTTGTTGGGAAATTCAAAGTCGAAAAGTTTTGGGTTTTTTATCAAATGCGCGTGATCGGGTTGATTGATTCACCTCGTGATCGATTCTGGAGTAAGCTGGGGTGTTGTGAATCATCAGAAAATTGTTCAGCGATTTTTTATTCCATCGTGGAGGGCATACGGGTTCGATTTAGGGTTTAAGGCAAGGTTTTGGTGGCTGTTGAATTCGAGATTTGATTACCATCAATGTTGCATCGGAATGAATGGGACCTTGGGGATTTGTTGCATCATCGTACGTTGAAGCTTTGGGCACGATGGTGTGGTTTCCGGTGGAAGGATCGTCGGCGGCGAGGGGTTTTAGCGATTCGTTTTGGTTCCAGTTTTCAACCGAAAGTCTCGATTTCGATTCGCGACGAGATTATGACATCTAGGTGGTCGGGGTAAATGTCGAGGCCAATGTCGACTTGTTGAGATACTCGGTTACGACCTGAGATGATCGGAGCTGTGTGCAACATGCACACGTTTGTGGGGATGTTAGTAGCCTGGAAATGGAGGAGAAGGTGTTGTTTTGAGTTGGCTCGGGGAGAAGCTCGAGCAGTTGAAGGGATTCACGGGGTTGTACTCGAGTTCGAGGAGTGGCTATAAAACTAACAGTTTATACGTAAACTTTTTAGAGAAGAAAAGAAAAAGAAAAGAAGAGAAGTGAGGAAGGAGGGAACTCGGGAAATTTAGTGGGAAACTCGGGTATCTCTCGAAGTAAAAAGGGAGGCAACTCGAAGTAGTGTACTGTCTCGAGTTTGTTTTAAAATCCGTTTAAAAAAAATCTAAAGGTGTTTTAAACAAGTTTAAATTTAACTTAACTTTGGTTAAGGTTTTTAAAGAGTAAATCATGTTGAATCTTATATTCAAAGTGTGATTTAAATTTAAATTCAAAAACGTAATGTTCCACACATTAATATTTATTAAATCGTTAATAAAGGAATAGATTATCTTAGAGATAATTAAGATAATCAAAATGATTTAATAAATAAGGTAATTAAAGAATGATTTATTTTATCTATAAATTAATAAATTAAATTAATTAGAAATGATTTATGATGATTTAAATCTAAGAAAATTTCTTAAGAAAGTGATTAAGAAATGTTATTAGTAAATGAAGTTAATTAACTAAGGATTAATCACTTATAGTAATTAATTTTGTATTTTTTTTATTTAAAGTTAATTAATTATGTAATTGGTTTAAAAGGTTGATATAATTAATATGATTAATTAAGAATAAATAAATTTAAATAAAATGATTTGTAATTAATTAATCAGAATATGATAATCAATTCATAAGTAAATAAATTTGATTTGAAATAAATTGAATCAATTAGGATTAAACAATTAATAAATCCTGCTTATAAATGATTATTTATATGTGATGCCTTGAATTGATTGTCCTATCTGATTTATGATAGTTTGTTCTGTGGATTTAGTTGTGTGTAATTTATTCATTTACTTATGATACATCTGTATATATATCTGTGATCTGTGAATAAGTGATAAGCGTTATAGCTTATATCGCTTATCAACTATATTTTTGTATTCTGATCTGTGATGATTGTATGATGTTGCACTATTGTGTGTGAAACCCCTGGACTACACTTTTACACACACAAATATGGATTTCACGTGGAAATCGGTTAAGTCACAGATAATTTAAATTTGATGTTGTTGAAATTGAAAATTTAAATTTCAATTGATTTTGAAATTGGAAATTTGGGTTTAAAGTGAAAAGCTTTTGAAATGGAATTTCAAAGATAAAATATTCGAATAACTTAATCGAGTTTTGAAAATTTAAACAATTTGATTTAATTTTGAATTCAAGTTTGAAATTGAATCCTATGATTTGAAACTAGGGATTAAAGATGATATAAATGTGTTTATATGAATTTGAACCATTTTAAAAGTAAAATTTTGAGATTTTGGATTTAACCCAAGAACCTTAACTCGTATGAATGAATCAGATTTCCAAAATGAAAACTGTTTGTTTTCAAATGATAAAAGCTTTCATATAAGAAAAGAAATTCCAGTTTAAATTAAAGGAATTTCAAGTGAATTGAAAAATGGATTTTCCAAGTTATGAATGAATTCTTTTTGAAAGCTATGAATTAAATCTGTCTATTTTCAGATTTAAAATGATGATTTATTTAAACCATTAGAAATGAAATTGTTTTGAAAGCTATGAGTTAAATCTTTGATTTAAAGATTTAACGAATTAATCAAATTGAAAAGGAAATTGATTTGGAAAATCTGTGAATGAATCTTTGTGAAATTAAGTGAACTTTGTGAATTGAATCTTTTTGTTTAAAAAGATTAAAATGGTAATTTGATAAACCATTTGTAAAGAAAGTTTGGGTTTAAGTTGTGACTTAATTGAAATCCCAATATCCGTATGTTTTTGAATATTGCGCTCACTATTCGGGTTAGCCGGGAAAAGACATCTATGTCGTATAACTCATTCCGAATAGTGATACATCGTATATGGATAGCATTTGAAGACCGGTGTTGAAGACCGGATATTTTTCGAAAATGAAAGGACAACCTGTCGAATGTCTCTGCACTGAGTCGCGCCGGTATAGAGATTTATATCACTCTTTTGTGACGGGAAGTCCGGACGTGATTGAAAGTTATCCGGAATTGCAAGGGCTTCGTGAGAAGTGCCTTCGGTTCTGTTCGAACCCGGAACAGACTTGTATGGATACATGTCTGACATTACATGTAACAACCCGACTTTTTCTCCATAGAAAGTCGCATCGTTAATTAAGAAAGAAAGGGATAGAAGAAGAAAAGAAAAGAAGAAAGAACAACAACAATATCAGAATCTCACAGCGGAACGAAACAAAATATAATATATCACATAACTATTACATAGTCTTTACATAATCAGAGTTACACAACTTATACAACAAAATAGACAGTTATAATTTCTGTCTATTATACAACTCAAGATACAATTCAAACAAAAAAACTCAGATCAACCAACACAGCGGAATACTATCTATCTACGGATGCTGAAGCCTCCTGCTCCATATCTCCTCCATAGATTCGTCAAAGCTAACCTGAATCCCTTGGCTACTCGTAAAAATTTGAGTACCCAAGAGTTTTGACTTTCTCTCCACAGAAATTCGCATCATTAACATTACACTTTGAGATATAAAGCCGATTTCTTTCAAATACATTTCTGTTTGGTGGCGGAGAATTTATTCTCTTAGCTTAACACCCTTCTCTGAGACGTACGAGCTCAGAGGTTATGTAGTTGAAATTTATCAGCGATATATCCCAATTTGGTAATGTGGCATGCTGAGTGTTGCTGTGTGATGATCAGTGTTTGATCATTTGTGATATGATCATTTGTTTGATCATTTATCTTTGTGATCATAGGTTGATCATCTATTGACCCAAAGCGTGGCTTTTTGAAAAAGCGTAGCTTTGTGGACGAGACTTCGTCGAGCCTCACAAACCGGTAATGGTCGAAACAGGAATTGTGCGGCAAGGTTTCAGGGGTAGCTTCCCTAGGGTATGACCATTCCTTCTGGAAAAGGGTAGTATCATGGTATGGAGCCCAGATACTTACTCATGTGGACACACTTTATTTACTGTGTGATGTTGGTTAGAGAGCTCTCGGTTAAAGGTCCCAAAGGACCGGGGGTGGCATATCTGAGGTTTCTTTTATCCCTTGGGAAAAGGGGTAGCCGGCCTTGTTTGGCAGAGAACAGTTTGGTTCTCGGAACGTCCCGCCAGAGGCGTTTCTTTCGTGGAATAGGAAGTTCCTTAGCCTGACCATTTGTTGGAAATCCAAACAAAACAATACGAGCCCTGTACGGTATTAGTTGTATTACCTGCCATGGAATGTGGTGGTAACCTGCTATTGAACATGGTAGCTATAGTAGGCATAAGTGCGAAATGTCTATGCTGGCTAAGATTTATATTCTACTTTCGAAATTGTTTTCTGCACTATGCACTAATAATAATATCAAAAATGATTTGATTTTGCGTAGTAAGCATCTTTGACTATCATAAGAAGAAATCTCCTCCAATTCTGCGTTTGCATTGTGTGTGTGGTGGGAGGTCTTATGGTAGTTTCATTTTTCCAAAAGCATTACGAATTGACTTTAAAATTCTCTGCTATTTGTTTTTAAAGATAAACTGTTTTTGTTGCTCACACCAGTCCCATGATTGATCCAGAGTTTATTGTTTCTTTCCTAAACTCTGGGTGCTCATAATTTTCTACACGAGCAGTCTAGAGTTGGGTTTTCAGATATTCAGATTTAGTAGATTATCTGGAGCTAGTTCAGTCTTTGGATCGGACTGCACTTGCTTATCTTTGTGCCTCGTTATTGGGAGTTCAAGCTATTTCTGGATTGATGCTTTGGAAATGGAGATTATCCGCTGCTGATGTTATCGTTTTCTTTTCCGCTGCTATTTGTTGTATCATATCTCTGATGTATATTGATATTCATTGTATCACTCTGTTGTATCAGATATTGTATATTAATGTATTATTCTTCTATTCCGCTGTGTTATTTACTTAACTGTGTTATAAGCTCCCAAGAACCAGATTCGGCATTTGAATCTACGGCATTTTGAGTACAAGTGAAGTACGGGTGCCGATTTTCGAAGGTCGACTTTTGGACCTTGACAGCCTACATAAGGCAAAAGGTGCAATTCAAAAGAATAAGTCCAAAAACCATTTAAGTACATGGACCGCTGGCTATCTATGCAATATGGATCGCTAGCGATTGATAGGACCATGCTAGATTGCTTTGAAGTTTTTGGAAAGGATGAAGGAAATATACCCAAATAATTTGATCATTAGCAATCCTAAACCTACGGACCACTAGTGATCCATCACCTATGGATCGCTAGCGATCCATCAGGTTGACTCGGGTCGTCATGAAACTCTTTGGACTTCTTCGTGTCATCATGTAGAGGCTTCTAGTAAAGCGGCCTAGACCAATAGTTCTCCAACTCCTATAAATACAATCCTACCTGTAACATAAACATGATCTTTTGGACTGGCTACTAAAACTCTGTAGAAACTACTCTTCACACTTCTCCTCCTATGAAAAAGTCATCTATAGGGTTCACTGTGATTCTCTAGTGAACGCTAACACCGGTGACTTGATCTAACTTACAAGATTCATTCACACTGTAATCGGGTTCAACTAGTAATCACATCAATAATAAAAGTTATAGAGTGAATGTAGGCTTCGCTAACAGCCGAACTACTATAAAAAATCTCTTGTTCGTTTACTTTTTCTGCAATTTACTATTTCTTTTTCTATTTTATTTGCCTTGATAAACAAGCTGGTACTTCTATACTCAATCCAGGGTGTTGATCTATTTTTCGGTTAACATTTTGGTGCTTTCACTGAGAGTCTAACTCAGGTAAAGATCCAGCTATCTACTTTGGATCAGATAGGTTCATAAGTTAGATCCTTAATCTCTGATTGAAAGTTTTGCTGCTAAGAATCAATGGCTTTAGGAAGAAAGAGAACTACTTCTGGAAGATTCATAAGGGTGGTAATTGCCGGAGAAAAGATGAATCATCGGCAAATCGAAGTAAATGGCACCAATGAAGGAGATCAGGTGGCAGGATCTTCTAATCAACGCGAAATTGTTATTAGAGATGAATTGAATAAAATGGTTGACAAAATCAATTAGAAAATGGAAAGCAGTTAGAGAGCTCTTATGGATAAACTTAATATCCTCTTGACCTTACAATCACATCCTGCTCCAAGAACCATGGCAGAACTCGCGGCTGTCGCAGAACAAGAAAATTCTTCCGTTTCTGGCTAAAACAGAAGGAACGGAAAGCAGCCGCAGAAAGGAGTGATAGATGGAACCGTGGGAATCAACATAGAAGGAAACACAAGCACTCCATCAACCGCGAGACAACCAGCTACAAACTTAATGTAGAAGCAAATACCCCACAAGAAGATATAGCCATGGACCTCTCCGATTCGGAAGATGGAGAGCAACTTTATGACGTCAAGTTTGAAGGAAATGCCAATGCATTCGATAACGCCAGGGATATCCAAACTACCCCAAGTAGGCCAACCGCAAGCCAACGGAATCCCAAGGGAGTGACTCTTCCGAAGATAGGAGAGCCTAGGCTTCAGCCCACTGACCAAGATCATTTGCAAAGCCAAACACTCAGTGTAGTTATTGACAGCCGACCCCCGGATTACTGGGCATTTGAGGCATATATCGCGGACGTGGTCAAGTGACTGATTGATGAGTATAAGAACAGAAGGGATGATGAATGGGGATTCACTCCAAGTCGGACTCCTTTAACTGATGATATTTTAAATGAGCGATACCCAGAAAAATTCACTATGCCAACTATTCCATCCTATGAGAGAATGCGAGATCTGAAACCCCATTTATATAAGTACAGTTGGTACATGGACGGAGCAAATGCTTCGGACGACGTTTGATGTTGATGTTTCCCAATTTTTCTGGAGGGAATTGCTTCCATTTGGTTTACTAGGGTTCCACCAAGATCCATCCCCACTTTTGATCAACTAGCAACGAGATTCCTTGCTCAATTTAGACTTCACATGGCACAGCCTAAAGATGTGATGTCCTTTTCTGGTCTATTCCAGGGACGAAATGGATCTCTAAAGTCTTTCGTGGATCGGTTCAACACCATGATGACAAAAGTAAGCAATCTAAACGAGGATATGGTTTTTATGGCATTGGTTCGCGCCATCCACCTCGAAACCGAGTTCGGAAAATGGATCAAAAAATTAAACAACATACCACTAGGAAGGACTTCAACCATAAGGCGAGTCAATACTTGAGATTGGAAGAGGCGCAAGAGTCAGAAAGGAAATCTACTAGCTTACAATCGATGAACATTGGGTAGAATGGCATGGAAATGAACCAGGACATAAATACCTCCCGGACCGCTGAAGGAAGTGTGGGGAAAGGCAGAAACACTAAAAGTAAAAATCAGAATTTCAACAAACGAAATGGCAACAATAAGCAGCTTAAAGGCTTCAGGCCAAAGATTACACCCCGCTCAATGATACTCCGGAAAACATCTATCTCGGAACATAAGGGACAGAGGAGTATGAGAAACCCCCTTAAAAGGAATCAACTGAATAGGAAAAGTGTTCCAGGAAGTACTTCCGCTTTCACGAAACGCATGGCTACAACATGAACGAGTGCCATCACCTAAAGAACTTGATCGAGGAGCTAATCCAGGAAAACAAGCTTCAGCAATACGTGAGAAAATCACAAAATCCTGACCAACCAACGGCTCCCCAAGCTCCTAGGGATCGAGGAAACCAAGCTAGAACCAATGAAGAGGGTTTTAAACAAACTGACCAGAGACTCATTACTGGAACGATATCTAGAGGATCTCATCCCGCAAAGAAGTGTTGGGGAGAAATGGAGCAGTATGTGAGCTCATTAAAACACACTTCGAAGGATTCCTGCCTCGCGACCAAAGATGGAACCCCCGCTAAGCAGCAGAGAACTTTGAACGATGACATAGTATTCTTAAATCGAGACACTGAAGGAGTAGAAGCTCCAACTCCCGATCCCATGGTTGTGACAGTAGGAATCGGACCCACTGTGGTTCGACGAGTATTAGTAGATAGTGGCAGTTCCATGAATATCCTTTTCAAATGCACCTTTGATCAGATGAAGATCAGCATGAAAGATGTTTCCGCATGCCAAACCAAAATTCGAGGATTCACCGATGAACCCAAACCACCCGTTAGAACGATTGACTTGCCTATGGAACTTTAGGAAGGCAACCAAAGAGTCACCCTCATCCAAACATTCATGATGGGTAGACGAAACTTCCGCATATAATGCCTTATTGGGACGACCCGCACTGGCGGATTTCATAATTTCTTTAGGCTAATGCTGCATTACCGTGAAATTCCAAATGGAGAATGGAGTTGGGGTGATCAAAGGAGACCAAAGTGCCGCCAGAGAATGTTATATTGCAGAACTACGTGAATCTTAAAGAAAGGAAAAGAGGAAGAATATGGGGAGAACTCTCCGCATTCGCGAACCTGCTAAATAACAACTACAGAGCCACCCTGGCTTGGGGACCATAGCAATTTCGACAAGGTTTTGGACCCTAGAAAGAAGAGTTTAGGGGAGGATTGGGCAGCACTGGTAGAATTGACGATGTTTGTCCCATTTGACATGGATGACCCAATGCGGGTCTTAAAAATTGGATCGCACCTTGGAAACAAGATGCTATTAGAACTCACTAAATTTCTTCACGCCAACTTGGATGTGTTCACCTAGACACATTCCGATATGTGTGGGATATCACCGGAAATTGTATGTCATGCACTCAACATTATCCAAAGTACACACCGGTAAAGCAGAAGAGCACAGCTTGGTCCAAGGCGTTGGTAGAAGAAGTAGACAAGCTGGTGGCCAATGGTTTTATCCGTGATGCGACCTACCCCGTATAGGTATCTAACCCGGTTTTAGTCAAGAAGCCCAATGGGAAATGGTGAACTTGTATCGATTACTCGGACTTAAAAAAAGGCTGCCTGAAAGACGGCTTTCCTCTGCCCAGAATTGACTAGCTTGTGGACGGGACAGCTGGACATGAACTGCTATCATTTATGGACGCATACCCAGGATACAACCAGATCCTGATACACAAACCTGATCACGAATACACCAGCTTCATCATCGATCTAGGATTATACTGCTACAGGGTAATGCCATTCGGTTTAAATAATGCTGGGGCAACCTACCAAAGATTAGTAAATGCCATGTTCAAGTGTCAAATTGGAAAAACCATGGAAGTCTACGTGGATGACATGTTGGTTAAATCGCGAATAACTGCCAATTACTTTGATAATCTTGCCAAAATGTTTGAAATACTCCAAAAATATGGGATGAAGCTCAATCCACTCAAATGTCACTTTGGGGTAGCCTCCGGAAAGTTCTTGAGATTTATAGTGAGTGCCAGAGGCATTAAACAGGACCCGGAGCAAATTACTGCCCTACGAGAAGTTGAAGCCTCAAAGAACAGGAAGGAGTTTACAAAGCCTAAATGGGGAAGTTGCATCGCTGAGCCAATTCATCTCAAAGGACACCGATAAATGTATACAGTATTTGATGCACTAAAGAAAGGAAAGAAGAACTTCGAATGGAATGAGGCTTGTCAAACCACGTTTGAAGAGTTGCTGCGACATATGGAAACCCCACCAATCCTATCGAAGCTAGTAGACGAAAAGGACTTGTTCATCTACATAGCAGTCTCACCACAAGCATAAGTGCTGCTCTTGTACGTGTAGCTAGGATCCAGTGACCTGTGTATTACACCAGTAAACGTTTTACTAGAGCTGAGAAAAATTATCCGAAACTGGAAAAGCTAGCTTATTACCTCTTGATCGCATCCAGGAAGTTATGACCATATTTCCATGCACACCCGATCAAAGTATTAACCGATCTACCCTTGAAGCAAGTACTATACCGCCTCGAGACATTCGGGCGGCTCATCAAATGGAATATCGAATTGAGTCAATATGAAATCACTTAAAATCCTAGAAGGGCAATCAATTGGCAAGCATTAGAAGATTTCATCGCCAAATTTACCATACGGGATAATGAAGAGGAAATAACACCGAAAGTGGAAACACGATGGAAGCTCTTCATCGATGGTGCATCTAATAACTTCTGCTCGGGGACAGGGGTAGTGCTTGAGACTCCTAATGGAGTAGCCGTTTACTCCGCCTTACAATTAGAATTTCTAGTGACAAATAACAGAGCAGAATATAAGGCATCGATAGCCATGCTAAAAATTGTGAAAGATCTGGAGATAAAATCCATACACATCTATAGCGACTCTCAATTAGTCATCTATCAGGTGAAAGGCGAATATTAGGCTCGAGGGGAGAAACTTGCCCCATATCTATCTAAAGTGCAAAAGTGGCTGAACTACAACGAACATTACACCATAACTCACATCCCGAGGGAGCAGAATACGAAAGCCGACTACTTGGCTAAACTGGCTAGTTCCGGGGAAGCTCAATCGTTGGGACTAGTCCCGGTTGAAACCCTGACCACTCCAAGCATAAGCGAAATGGATGTCAACTGGATTTTTGAGACCACCATTTAACCAAAAACGTGGATGATGCCAATCAAGGACTACTTTCTTACAGGAAATCTTCCCATAGATAGGAATCAGTAGAAAAGGATTCTTCGGAAGGCACTAGGATTCATAATACAGGATGTGATACTCTACCGAAGGGGGTTCTCTACCCCCTTACTCAGATGTGTGACCAATGACGAAGCTCAACGGATCCTGGGAGAAGTTCACAAAGGCGACTGCAGAGACCATACCGGGGGCAAATCCTTATAAAGAAAATCCTCCGATACGAGTATTTCTAGCCAACAATAAACCACGATGCAACAGATTATGCTAGACGGTGCTACTGATGCCAAAGATTCAATAAGATAAAAAGAACTCCCTCAACAAAGCTAACGCAGAAAGTCAGCCCATGGCCGTTCATGATATAGGGAATTAATCTGATTGGCGTATTGCCAATGGCAAAAGGAGGGGCTAAATATGCTATAGTTGTCGTTAACTATTTCACCAAATGAGCCGAAGTGGAACCACTGGCCATTATTACCACAAAGAAAGTCATTAATTTTGTTAGTAAAAACATTATTTGTAGGTTTGGTGTGCCATAGAAAATCATCACCGATAATGGGACCAAATTCGAAAGTGCCAAGTTTAAAGACTTTTGCACACGCTTCCAAATCGAGAAGAGCTTTTCCACGGTCGCTTATCCGCAGGCCAACTGGCAAGTGGAAGCAATAAATAAGATCATCAAGTCCACCATCAAAAAGCGGCTAACAAAAGCTAAAGGAAATTTGGTTGATGAACTTCTACTCGCACTATGGGCTTATAGAACAACACACAAAGCAGCAGTCGGGCACACCCCATTCACTTTGGCGTATGGTTCAGAAGCAATGATCCTCATCGAATTGTACCTTTTCTTGTGTCATCTTGTATCGAAATAAAAATGTTTTTGCTCCTGTTCACCAAAGATTAATATTTCTTCTTTTTCGGATATATTAGAAATCTTTTGTTTAGATTCATACATTCATTATTTTAAATAAATAAAAACATAAGAAATAAGAAGTAGTAGACAAACACAAAGTTTTAGAGGGGAGTCATTCATTGAGCAAATGGAGCTTCTACTTCTATTATTCAATTAATTTCCACCTTTAATTTATATTTTTTTTTTCAATATTACTAAAAATTTAATTATTTGGTTGAAAAGCAGCGCGGATTAGAATCTATTTTTATGCATACCTAAATGCTTATTTTTTATTTTATCTCTCATCGAAGGCAGAATTTCAATCAGAGGCAAAACGAGTAGCTCCTACTCGAGTCACTTGAGATGATCAATGAGAAAAGGGAAGAGGCCGAGTTAAGGACCGTTGCTCACCAAAAAAGGGTCGCATGGTACTTCAACTCCAAACTTCACAACGAAACCTTCGAAGTAGGAGACCTCATCCTCAAACAAGTCAATGTCGTACTGGGAACCTTCAGAACAAACTGGGAAGGGCCGTATGTGATCAGCCAAAAGCTAGGGGATGGAATATTCAAATGGATAACCGTATCGACAAAATCTAAATTCCCCGAGTATGGAACAGCGAATAACCGCGTCGTTATTTTATATGATACTATCTTATGTACTCCTTATTTTTCAGCAAATAAGCCACCCGGGATATCGGAGGCATTGTAAATAGGTAGAATTTGCCTAACTTTTCTTAATAAAATTGCTTTGCTTTCTGAACTAATAAAACTGTATCCATAAAAGTAACCTACCGAGTTGATGGGGTCAAATCAGATGAGAACCGTCAATAGCTACTTGAGATAGTTGAATCATGCTCAAGTACGCTCCACATACCCACCAGGTCGATGAAAGCAAATCAACTCAAACCATCGATCGGCGGAACCCGATCCTCGCCTTCTAAGAATCGGTGCTACTCTGGAAGCGCCGGGGAGGCCTAAATCAAAGCCGCGCATCCCATAAGTCGTGTGTTACCTTTTGAGTTGTGGAATCATACTCTCGAAGCATAAACTCCTCACGTTGCCCAAAGATTAGTAACGTCAAGAAGTTCCAAACCGTTTCGGATCGACGGGTCATATCGTTCCCAAAAGCCATGCATCCCAGTAAGCCACGCACAAACCCAAAAGCCGCGCATCCCGTAAGCCACGCACACACCCAAAATTCATGCATCTCATAAGCTGTAGAATATGCTAGTATATGATTTTTGTTTGATGATAATAAACATACATACATATATATATATATATATATATATATATATTCGTTTAAACGTATTTGTTGTTGTACTATCTTATTTTTCACATAATTAAATAAATATTTGTTGGATAAAATAAATAACACAGAATTCAAATTCAAACAAATATTTTATTCAAACAAATATTTTATTACAAATTCAAATAGTACAAATTTGAGCTCTCATTACATTTACACATTGTCAATTACAATACAATTTCGATTACATCACAATTTTTCAATTTACATATTACTCCTCACTACATATTCACTCAACACTCATATTTTTATCTTCAACTCTGCTCTAGTCTAAATCCAGCATCTGAGCTATCTGCAAAATAAACACTGATACGGTAAAATTGAAAAAGAAAATATTTTGCAGTGCATAATAAAGTGTGTTTTGAAAATATTGTTTGCCGTAGTTATTTGGGTTATTCGTCATCATTTAATTTGAATTCATCGTACACGAACAGCTTGTAACATGCACAGTGTATCACTATACATGCCACAAGGCCGTGCACACCAATATACACTTGCTTGATAAAATTGCAGGGACAGCTGAGCACAAGGTCAAACCCAAGCCAAAGGCTGGATTCAACTCAAGTCCAAATATAAATGACAACAAAATATCCTCGACCAAAAATTGAACATCATCAAAGAATCCAGACCAGATCAGACATACTCTGGTTCAAATGAAGATTCAACAAATGACCAATAGCTCAACTCATGTGCACCAAACATATGCAACAAAGTGGACAGTGCAACCAAGTGCACAAATCAAAGCGACAAGCACATGAAAGCGAGGAGGCAACAACAAATCAGAGTCCAGTTGGAACAAGACTCAATGCAATGGTCAGGTGCAACATGGAGACCACCATACATGTTAAATGGAATCAAGTACAAGACAAATGTAAGAGCTACAGTTCAAGTCCATAGCAGACCAGTGCACAAGTGTAATCTCAACCAAGACACAGTGCAAATCCCAAAGCAATTTGACTTGAAGCATGTACAAAGCAGCAGCAAGCACATGGAATCAAGTGCAGACCACATGAAACAGAGACTCGAGCAGACATGTAACAAGACCAATGTAATACAAGTGAATGCAACAAGAATAAAGTGTACCAGATCAGTACAACATCACAACCAGAGGCAACAACAAATCAAGGTAAACAACAGTATGTACATGTACATACATATGAGATACAAGTACACACATCACACATACAAGTGATCACAACAACTCAATGGATGTTGTAGCATAAGAAATATAATGGTTGATATACAGTGACATCAAACTACACTGAGGTTCAAAATGAAATGACTCGAAGAAACTGCACACTTAACTTGAAGTATGAAAACAATATGCAACATGATCTCAAGAGAAACCAGACAGCAGCTCAAATGAGCAAATTCAGACAAGACCAAGTCATAACCAAAAGGAACTTCAAATGAAATGAAAAAAATGTATATGTAAGCAACATTAAATCAGTGATGCAATGGCCAAACTTCAGTGCATATTTGCATGAGTACAAAGCACACTGCACCATACCACATACAACAAAACCACATATGTACAAGTTTATATGCAGTGTAATATATAAACAATTATGCATATACACATATGTATGTATACAACATACATATGAAACACGGACTATCCACAAGAATACAAGTTCATATGCACTGACTCAAAGTCTGAAAACTAATGCAACAGAGGAGATAGCAATGTGACAGTAATGCAACAAGACATATACAAGTTTATATATAGTATACACAAATATGAAAACTTCAATTTCAACATTTCAGTAGTGTGTGACAGCAAGTATGGTTCAACAATGAAATGGTCAGATGCCGTGGGTCATCAAGTAGCAGTTTGATGAAAGTCAAGGAAAGTTTTCAAAAAGAATTCAACTTGCAGAAGAAAAATGAATTAAAATGGCAAAAGTTATCTCAGAATTCAAAGGGCCAAAGTCAAAGCAGTAAAGAACGGAAAGCAAATACCAGCAAAGAATGGAATTAGTAAACAAGCCAAGAAAATCAAAATTATCACAATATTCAAATGCCGAAGTTATAGGAACCGACCCAAAGCAAGTCAAGCTAAAATTCAGAGATGAACAAGTAAAAGAATTATCACAAGCATTCAAGTAATAATTGTATGGCCGAGCAAATTAATAGACGAATTCAAACCAGAAATATACGAACGATAAAATAGGGTTTTTATCCCTATATAACCCAATAATCATCATCGGCAGAAAATCATTGGAGTTCGAAACAAAAAGATCCAGAGCATATTTAAAACAAAAACAAAAAACTCCAATCAAGTTCGAAAGTGATTCGAGTTCAAATAAATCCGAGAGCAAGCATTGTCCAGAACTCGAATCAAGTCGAGTATAAGTATAAATCAAATTCAAAAAGGAAAGTCACGTACCAATTTCATCCAAGTATTCGAGCTCGACAAATTGGAGCTACCGAAAGCCAACCAAAGCCAGTGATCAATTAACGAAGCCAATCAAGTGAAATTATAATCTCAATTGATCACAATCGAAGCAGCGACTTCAATCGAACGAAAACCTAGCTTATGAAAGAGGAACGAAGAAAGAAAGAATCGACCAAAGTTTTGCACAGAGAAAAAAAATAAAGGGGAATGCTTCTTCCTTTTTTTTAATTACAATTGGGTCGGTTCAATTTATATTGGGCTTAGAGTTTAATTAAATAGGGTTTCCGTTTAGTTGTTTTGTTTTATTTGTATTTTTCTTTTAAAATTTGTGTAAATTCTAGTCGTGTGACTAAGGACGAACTATGGTGGTGTAGTTCTAGAATTCGCAACTCAGTGGCTGAGTTGTGGTAGGGTTTTGAGTGTAGAGTTAGGTTAGTCATTAGCGTGTGTCGCAAGTTTACGTAAGTTAAGCGTTTGACTACTTAATTTCTAGTAGAAACCTTGGAGGCAGCACGTAGTCAGGTTATTGCCGAAGCTGGGTAAATCTGTATTGTTCTATTTCTGATTTTATTATTCTGCTATTATCTGTGCTGCAATTATTTCTGCATAATTTTTATTATTATTAGTATCACCCTATTCACTCCCTCTCTAGGGTGAAATCGATCCTACATAAGTCATGCACACTCTCAAAATCCACACATTTCATAAGTCGTGCACACTCTTAGGTACTGGTATTGCCCCGACAATACCGGGAAACTTGTCCATTGCAGGAATAACAAGAATCAACCCACTCCCACTATAGGGAGCAACAGGGATGAATCCAACAATGTCAAACAACTATGAGTCAACAGAGAATTCCAATTGTTGACCAAAAATATACCTGAAATCGAGCCGTTCAAAGCATAAGTTCCCGAAGATAGGAACCACAAAATAAGTCCTATTATAGACATCCAGAAAATCACTCGGATCAACCGGTCATTTGGTAAGTGTTCGAAGTAAGCAACCCCGTGAACTAGGGGGCACATACCGATACTCAAATAAAAAAATACTTATAAACAAAAACCAAGCACTTTACAGTTCTGTTACTCCAAACAAAGAAATTTAGCGGTAATCACAGGACTAGATAAAATAAAATAGCAGTAAATAAAGTTGGCACAAGAGCATGAAATGCAGAAAGTTACAATCTAAATGACAACAGTGTATTACTTATAAGCATTTTCTATACAAAGTCGAAATATGGGGGCCGTACCCACACAATATCGGCCGACAAAAAGAAAAATACAGATGCTATAACAATCAAAGCAGTAAGTGCAGATTCTGCACTTGAACAAAGTACGTATCAAACAAAACAAAATGTCCAAAAAATTGGCTCTACTGCTATCCGGACCTGTCAAAGCCTCTTTCCACCGCTCCCCTTCCCACATTTAGTTGGAAGTTTCTGCTTCCCCTTAGAATCCCGGCCAGGGTTAGTATCGTTGCATGTGATATGAACTATCTCATCGGCGCCAGCATCTCCTACCTGCTCTCCGACCTTATCGGAGGACTCCCTTTTGGCCTTGCGCTTCTGTGATTTACAGGAGCTCCACGAAGATTTTATCGCTTCGACCTATTCCTTCTTAACAGTAACTAGTTGTTGTTCAGATTTACGTAGCTGGCCAACCTGGTCCTCCTATGCTCGAGTTTCAGCTGCCATGAAGTCGCCCTCCAAAGATACTAAAGGGTCGTCTAGACCATGAAATGCAGTAATCTTCTCAGATTCCGGCCCTGGCTGCGAGCCAGATGTAGGCGCAATAATCAAAGTTGTTATGGAGATAAGCATCGAGGCAATTGAAATAGCGAAAAGCCCAAGCATTGAGGAAACTGGGGGGTCAGTAGGTAAATAGGACGGACCTATAAGATCAAAAATGATTAAGTTCTTCTTGTTCTTGCGATGTGAGCTGAAAATTCTCAAACTCGAGGGAAACAAGAAGGTTACCCACATCAGAGGAAGGATCGAGAATGTCGATCTCGTATTCCCCGCCTTCTTCTTCTTTTGATGGCTACACGATCTTCAAAAAAGTTCCAAGGCCACTTGATGTTTCAGAGACAACTGCGAGAGGAACAGACGACAAAGCAGCATCGACAGAACTCGCCAACTGATCGCAAGGCTGTCTTGATAGTCCGCTAGGCCTAGAAATGAAAGGATCCAGCAACATTTTGGCAGTTGCAGTCGTAGCAGCATCGGCAACCTCCTATTCCTTCTGAATTCGAAGGACCACTCGGCCCTCTATCAGTGTTTTCTTTGATTTTTTTATTGTGGTAGGCATCTTCTAACTCTTGCTCGGAATATACATCCCCATTTTCTTGGAAATGAGCCAAGAGTTCTTCCCAAACCACGGCCAGAGTACGTGGGAATTTAGGGCCCAAATAACTGAGGCTCCCCTGATGCAGCAAGGAATTTACATAGAAATTTAAGATGGTATCGTCCATCTTCTCCATCTTTCTCGAAAGTGTCCTGTAGCTCTAGGTAATCCGCTATTATGGCGGCATTCCCAACTTCAACTCGATTTTTCTCGGTGATATGCCACGCAACTCTTTCTTGGAGCGAAGTGATCGTCTAGGCTTGATTGTAAACGGTCTTGTCATGGGATTCCATAATTCCTGCATTTTCAGCAATTGTTTTGTTGTGCCCTTTAACAATTTTTTTATGATCAATAATAGTCTTCTTTTGAGCTTCAATAATCATCTCGTGGGCTTCAAGCTCCACTTTCAACTTAACTTCGTCCGCATGGGCTTTGTTAATTTTGTCTCGAAATATGATCTCTATTTTTGCATGGGACTTTTTCAGCTCCTTCAGCAAGCTAGCGCTATTCTTACTCTCCCAAAGCAACGCCTCCCTCTCCTGTATTAGTCACTCAGTCCTGGCGTCATGTTCCGCTAACACCCTCTCGAAGTCATCTTTCTCCGATTCAAAGGAGAGGATCTATTGATAATTATTGTAGTTTGTGTCGGCCAGCTGCTTGCATAACTTTTTCCATCCCTCATCTTGATCTAAATCATTTTGAATCGCCCGAAGATGGGGCATATATGAATCTTTGCGGACGGGGTGAAGGTCTCGGTCAAATTTAATTCCCTTAAAAACCACTCGGGGAGCGCAGCTTTGAGTCTAAGAGGACCGAAAGGAAGAATGTGAGTCGGCCTCCTGTTGGGACGTGAGGAACCTGAAACGGGCACCACATGAGTCTATGGGGCTTGAGATGAAAATGGAGCCTGAACGGAAAAACCATAATTTCAAAGCTGATAGTAACTAGGGCCGGGGCAAAAGCCTGATGCTCAAAAGGATGAGAACTGCGATCAACCTTTGACTTCTTAGACGGTTCCTCTTGGTCGTCAAGGGTTTTTCTCTTATCATAACCACTCATATACGTTCGATCTTGTTCTTTGTCATCCCGGGGATGAGCTTTGGATTCCGAGTCTTTTCGCCTTCTCCACTCCTCCTTGGTCTCACGGGGCTGGCGGCGGTTTGAAAATCATCTTGATAAACATTGCGAATTAGTGAATTGTTCAAGATCATCGTAAAGTCCATGGCCTATCATGGTACCTGACATGAAGAATAAATAAAAGGCTTTAGCAACGAGAAATAGGCCTAAATAATGCATGTGTAAGTGAATGTGACCCTAGTGAAATGTGTAATGTGTCTTAGGGGGCCTAAAAAGACGTCACAAACCGGATCGGGAAGCCACCACGGTAGAGGTCGGGCTGACTCTAGACATGATATAACCAAGGTGAAGAGACAATCCCTCAAATTTGAAATCCTCCCTCATAAGTTCATCGATATCCATGTAAACATTGCTCAAATCCCCAAAGTCTACGCTGGTATCTTTAATAAGGAACCCTGACGTCGCTCAGCTATTGCGGGAGCATCTTTATTTCAAACCTCTTGGGGTGGCGAATCCAGGAGAATGAGACTCATTCCCGGAGTCTCATCACACGATTCGAAGTCTCTCTCACCGGAGCTTGCATCAAAATCATCATCACTATAGGAGGAATCATAACTACTGCTACCCTCAACTTCACCCTCCTCCTTTTTGATTGCCACTACAGCTTTGCCCTCATGCTACTTGAATTCTTCTTCCCCTTCCTTCGGAATTAGGGGTATTCTGGTCGGATAGTTGGCATCAGTCATGACACCCCTTTCTTCATGAGTTTCTTAAATTGACATGCCAGACGGGCCTTCTTTTTCCGGGGAAAACACCTTCTTCAAAGCCGTCCGATAAAGAAATAGAGCGTCTTTGTACTCTGGAATGGGAAGGAGACAGGACTTCAACGGCCACGGCGGATCTCCTAGGAAGCAGCAGCCCATACTAGAGCAAGTTTCCGTCCATTAGCAAAAATTTAACCAATCTTTCCTTGTCATCTACGGCCTTGAGAGTATGGAAAATCTGATCGAGCGATGGGTCTTTATTCGTCCTAGGAATTACTACAAGGAGTATCTGATCAACTAGAAATCCCATAGCGACATATCAAAACTCAATAAGTAAAAGTGAGAACTTACCCCCCGTCATCCAAAGGCGGTTCAATCCTTCAGGACATCTAACAAAGAAATACCGAGTCTTGAATTGAGACAGATTACTTTGGAGCTGCAGCACGATCTTGCTGTTCCTTTGGGCCTCAATAACGACAAGTGATGGGCACTTGTATTTCTTCTTAAACGAGAGAAAATATCTCAACTCATCGAAACTCGGGGCACGATTAAATGTCTGCATAAACGGGACGTAAAGGAAGGTCAAAATTGCATATTTAGTAGGATGAATTTGGAATGGAGCAATTGCCAAGTTCAGAAGAGTCTCTTTAAGAAGATATTAAGGGTAGCACTGCTCCATTTAAGCACATATATCAGTGGCAAGTGATGTATCTAGAAGGTGACATATGGGCAAACTCATTCTTCTCCGAAAGGCGCACATCATCCTCCGGAATGCCGTGTTGTATGCAAATGTTATGTCAAACCTTAGTGGAGATTATGGAGGAAGCTCTCTACGGGGGATTAAGTAAAACTCTAAAATTCAGAGAAGTCCGGTCTATAACCGGGCCAACCAGAACAAGTTAACCGTATTTAACTCGTGGAATAGAAGAGGAAGGCGCAACGTATGACGATTCAGCTTCTGAAAGTGTTGGACTTCCTCCAAAGGACTTACGGTGAAAGGACAGATGCTTCATTCTATACATTAGAACGCGGTCAGGTAATTCTATATTTAACTAAAAATTGCCCTACAACACTTGAATTCTAAAAGAATATCAGTTTACACTGACACATCGGATTCAAGTATATATCGGGGAAAATGGAGTGTGTGATCTATATGAGGTGGGCTTGGTGTCCTGAGCACTACAAATGCTCTATCCCATGTAGGTAGTTCACTTGCAGTGAAGAATGAAAGGGGCTTCTCGTATCTTTTATTGAAGTCATTTCTCCTGCACTTACCCATCATCGATCAACGATCGATAACGGATCCATTGTCCAAGGCGATGCGAGAAGCTCTTTCCATTTCAGATACACTAAGAGTGCAGTAACATGACCAATCCGAACTCTTTGGAAGGCGATAACAACATAAGATGCACGCAAAATGCGACCTTAAGCTGTTATTCCCCTCCAAAAAACTAAAACCAATTCGCGAGATGTCGTGTTGGATCAACAATATAATTGAGTGCACGTCAATTCTGATTTTGTAGACGAAGACAACAAAATATGTCAAGCACCAGGGCAAAGCCTAAGCATCGTTCCATGAAGAACTCAAGACTTGATTTACTATCTTCATCCACAAATTGCAATGCTCTCAAATTCTCCACAACGAGCATCACCAATACAACTCCATCATCGAATTGCAAGCAAGAAAAATCAATATTACCCACCTGTAATCGAGAATCAAGAAGAGAATGCAAATGGACTTGGAATGCTAGTGGCTTATGGCAAGAAGGGTCAGCGGCGATCCAGGGAAGATCGGTGGCGATCCAGAAAGGCGGAGCAACAAGGATGCGTAACTAGGTCAAGAGGGCGACAAAGTCAAAGATGGTCGAAGGCGAGGAGCCCCGGTGGCAAAGAACAGCGGTGGTGATGGCAAAGGAAGATTTAGGTTTTGGAATTTTTGGATCGGGTCGTAAAGCAAAAGAGTCGAATCACATTAGAAAGCATGATTAAGATAGGGTTGGCTCGAATAGATTAAGTAGGGCACATCAGAAAGAAAAATACACTAAGTCCATGGATCGCTAGTGATCCATGCAATTATAACCAAATTTTTTCCATTCTCTAAGCACGATCTAGGTTTCTTTTGCAAGCCTCTTGAAAGTTGTCAGATTGAAATTGATTCATTGTTATAAGCAATGATGATTCCCCGTCAGAATTCAACATACGTTGAATGAATAGAACCTAATTCGCATAATGGCCTCAGCATGATCACTCAAACTTCACCAAGTGAAAAATCAAAAGCAGTTACTTCCAGAGCACACCTTGTTTCCAACAAAGGCATAATCTGGAGGGCAAATGTTATGCGGGTTTTTTAACCCAACATGATTCAAAGGAATTCAGAACATCTACGTCGAGTCAGAGCAACTCAAGAACCAACCAAAAGGAGTAGAAGAACCAACCAAGAAAGGCTAAAGGAAAAGAAGGCAAAAATATGCTAAGGTCATGGATCACTGGCGATCTATCTCCTATGGATCGCTAGCGATCCATATGGATCGCTCGTGGATCCTCCAATCCTCTTGCACCATAATCCAATAGGTATTCTAGGAATGATTGCTCAGTTCGATGGAATTCCAAGCTATTTAGATCGAGAAGTGAGCATTCGTCTGATTCCATCAGTAGTTCAATGCAAACAGTGTATGAATCATCATCAAAATAGGGAGATTGCTAGAAATTACATGTGAACAGCTACATAAGGCAACAAGTGCAATTCAAATGAATAAGTCCAAAAACCATTTAAGTACATGGACTGTTGGCGATCCATGCACTACGGATTGCTAGCGATCCATAAGACCATGCTAGATTACTTTGAAATTTTCAGAAATGATGAAGAAGAAATACTCAAATAATTGGATCGTTAGCAATCCAAAACTTATGGACCACTAGCGATCCATCACCTATGGATCGCTATCCATCACCTATGGATCGCTAGCGATCCATCAGGTTAGATCGGGTCATCATGAAACTCACTGGACTTCTTCGTGTCATCATGTATAGGCTTCTGGTAAAGCGGCCTGGCCCAATAGTTCTCCAACCCCTATAAATTACCCGCAACATAAACAGGATCTTCTGAACTGGCTGCTAAAACTCTGCAGAAAATACTCTTTACTCTTCACCTCCCACACAACTATCATCTACAAGGTTCATTGCGATCTCCAGTGAACTCTAATGCTGGAAACTTGATCTAACTGACAAGATTCATTCGCATTGTAAACGTATTCAACTTGTAATTATAGTCAGTCAATAATAAAAGTTATAGAGTGGACGTAGGCTTCGTTGACAGCCGAACCACTATAAAAATCTCTTGTTCATTTACTTTGTCTGTGATTTAATATTGCTTTTTTATTTTATTTGCCTTAATAAACATGGCTGGTGCTTTCATACTCAATCCAGGGTGTTGATCCATTTTTTGGGTTAGTAACAATGATGGTAAAATTGTTTTAAATTTTTGTTTACGAAAATAAGTATAGAAAAAAATCAAAAATGTGACCGAAAATTGTTTTTCGAATTTTCATCGTCTAAAATTTGTCAAAATGTGTTGTGTACACATTTATGTAAATAACATATGCTTTTATTAATGAAGTAATTTTATTATATTTTGATTTAAAAATATACTTAAGTAAATGAAGTAAGTTTTGACTTTCCTTTTAAAATTTAAAAAGGAAAAGGTACAAAATGAGGAAACATCAAATCATGTGAAGTGATGGAAAGGAGGAGGACGTTGGCTGTATGTGTAAGAGGGTAAGGGGAGATGATGTGGCTTGATTTTGGTGGACGACAATGGCCAAGAGGTAAAAGGGTAATTTCTATATTTAAATTTATATAAAAATAATTTTTCTTTTTTCAATTCTCATTTTACTCCACTTCATTCATTTTCCAAATGTTTATTTCTTCTATTTCAAGCATTACTTTTATTACCATGGCCTCTTTGAAAATTTCTAAGTTAAAAATCCCTTCTTTTCCACTTTAAAATCTTAAAACAATAGCCAAAATACTTTGTTTTTTCTCTAGACTTACTCTCCAAAAACAAGTCCAAAAACCCATTTTTCAAAGTAAGGCCGAGCCCCCCTCAACCTAGACCGAGCCCATTTAACTCCCTTACGCCCTCAAAAAAAGATCAAGTCTTCAAAGGAAAAAGTTAGATTCGGGTGTCGGTGGAAAAGTTGAAGTAGTTTTGGTTCGATTCATGTTGATTTTGGTGAGTAAATCTCACTTTTTAAAACAAAGATTTAAACTTCAATTTTGTGATAATAATAGATGTTAATTGTTTGTGTTCATATGTATTGGAAAGTAATGATTATTTGGTTTCGCTGGAAGCGGATGACATCTATGATAATTGGTTAATGACTAGAGATTTAGTCGAAATGTTTAAGAAATTATTTACAAGTGATGCTCTCCCATGCTGTATGGATGTTATTTGCATTTGTATATATGTATATGCGTATGTTTATGAGATGTTTGGATGAATCAATATGACATATAAAATGTTTATGGAAGTGTCCGTATAGCAACTATCGCTAGATCGACACTTTGAAAATATCATCTCTTTTGGAAAATCTTTTTATTAATCTCGTGGTTTGGTTTTTAAAAAACAAAAATTAGGTTAATTAATCATTTTGATAATGATGTTTAAAATTAATTAATCATTTTAAATAATGATGTTTAAGGTTAATTAATGATTCTAATAATGATGTTTAAAGTTAATTAATCATTTAATAATGATGTTTAAAATTAATTAATCATTTTGATGTTTAAGGTTAACTAATCATTTTAACAATTGTGTTTACAATTAATTAACCATTTTAAATAATGATGTTTAAGGTTAATTAATCATTTTAATAATGATATTTAAAGTTAATTAACCATTTTAATAATGACGTTTAAAGTTAATTAACCATTTTAATAATGACGTTTAAAGTTAATTAATCATTTTAATAATATATTTTAAAGTTAATTAACCATTTTAATAATGATGTGCTAAAGTTAATTTATCATTTCAATAATGATGATTAAAGTTAATTAATCATTTTAAATAATGATGTTTGAATTAATTAATCATGTTTAAATTAATTGACCATTTTTAATATTGCTGTTTAAAGTTAATATTTGTGATGTGAAATCCAATCACAAGTTCGATTTTAAAAGTTTAAAAGTTGGATTCGGTTATGGAAAAGATAAGAAAATTAATTTTCCTAAATGATATTGCTTATATGGAAAGGATTTATTCATATTCTCAGCACTAAACGTTGAGGTATGGAATTCGTTCCTGTCTCGAAGGATAAAAAGATCGTCAAGGCAAGTCTTAGAGTTAACACTACCTTTACTTGCCCAGCTTCAACTTCAACCAAGGGATGGTACAAGTTTGAAATCGACAAGTATTGGTAAGTGTATGATATTTAATTTCCATATATGACCATTTTAAATATTCTCGATAGCTGATTTATTGACTATTGACTCCGCTTTCTTCTTTGAGATTCATCAATCTAAGACGATTTGTTGCTTATTTGAGCATTGATATCCTTTGTTGGAAATGACTAAAACGAAAGTGTGAGTGGACGTCAAGCTATGTAAGGTTGCTCCCATTAGGGTATATTCACATCTACTCTAGATTGGATTCGGTTGTATGTCCACGGAGATGTGAAATACCTGGATACTCGTTAACATTGGCGGGGTCCGGCTTGTACATTTTTGAAAGCAATCGTAGTTCTCAAGTATATTTTTTAGAGGTATATTTTTGATAAGAGGGGTGCACCCTCCTATTCATTGTTGTAAAATTTTCATTTCCTTGTTTTTGATTCAAACCCTTGAATTTATTCTTAATTGCATCGGGAAGTGTCTTGCACATTTCGCGATGTTTGATTATTTATACCCATTACCCGTGGTTAGATACTGTAAGAGAAACCCATCCCGCATTTGGAGGCATGGTCGCACATATTATTATTATTTATTTTCCATCCTTTGTTTAGAGTTTTAATCATACTAGACTTATTGTCTGATCCGAGTTGTTTATTTTCCCTAAACTCTTGGGTACTCATTTATATTTGAGTAGTCCGGGAGTAGCAGGTTTCTTTCGGCTCTTTTGAAGATGATGGACGAGCAGGAGGCTCCTTATCTATCTAGCTATCTATTTTTGCTACTATGTTTATATGTATGTGTATTTTGTATCAGCAAGTGTAAAGGAAGGGTGTATAACTATCTAGGTTGATGGTAGTGCTTTGTTGTAACTCTGATAACTCCATGTTAAGAGTAACCTTATGTACTATCGTATTGTTATATTATAATTAACATTTCCATTATCAGGTTTTTTATTCTATTCTTTTATTTTACCCCACGACGATTCGTCTTTAGAAGCTTGGGCAATGACACATGAATACTGTGGATATATTACGTGTCGTTCCTAAGGGTTAGAAAGGTGGCTCATCATAGTTGCTATTAGAGCTTTGGTTGATCGAACACCTTAGCATGATTGGGATACTACTCATTAGAGATAGGGTAAGTGATACCCTAGAATAAGTTAATCTTGAGAGAGTGTATTTGTAATTTTTGTAATAATAATATCTATCCTCTAAAGTCTCGTTCTAGATCCTTTGGTGATGTTTTCCTTAAACTATTTTGATCCTGTCCATGTATTATAAAGGTACATGTTATTTGTTCAGGTAATAGGAGATGAATACAAGAAGAAGAGGAAGGAGTGGATCCAGAACTAGCATGGCTATTAATGGCAGGGCACCTAGAAATGCTGCTATGCCAACTGTAGATCCGGTATGGGAAGTGTACTGCAAGTTCATCCTCTTATGAACTTTATGGCTTTGTGTAATTTTACCACTATGGGGGGAAACCATTCTATGGAACTGAAGATATTCTTGGAGTGCAGATGTGGCTTCGATCTTATGAAAGAATATTTGGAGATTTCTTTTGGAAGATGCTGAGAAATGGCTATTGGTATCGCGACAACTTCAAAAGTCGACAATGGATTGATGGGATTCGGTGGCAACTAATACTACGAAGGAGTTTTCTTGGGAATAGTTCAAGGAAGTTTTTGAAGCACGGTTTATTCCAAAAGCCAGATTGAATCAGTTGTTTACGAGATTAATTGATTTAAAGTAAGGTGATTTGACAGTGTCACGATATGAGCATAAATTCAATGCTTTGTCCCATTTCAGGCTTAGTCGAATGGGCACACCGCTCAAGAAAAATGAAATGTTTGTGAATGGGATGCGGCCAGAGTTCCAATGTGAAATGACCAATCGTCTTATAGGTACATTCACCAACCTTATTAGCATGGCTTTGAGGTTTGAAGCTCTCGATATTTAGGAAGGAGTTCAGAAGGGAGAAGTGCCAGCAGTCAGTGCCATTGTCAGTAATACTAGTTGAAGGCAAGCCAAATTTCAAGTGCAAGTTTAAGGGAAAGAAGTAGCTGGTATAAAAGAAACTCGTAGGTAGGGTTGCAACACAGAAGAAGCCGCTCAATCTGGCTAATATTACTTATTTCAAGTGCAATAAGATGGGCCATTTCTTAACTCATTGTCCAACTGCCACCTATTACAGCTGCAGCTAGATGGGACACATGAAGAATGAGTGCCCTTTTCCAAAGAAGGTGTCTCAAGGACAGGCTTTTGCCATAGAAGAGATACCATCCACTTCTTTAGGGCAGAAGGGGAAGCAGGTGTTGCAAGGTACATTATCCATACATGATCTTCCTATAATAATATTATTCGATACGGGTGCTTCCCATAGTTTTATTTCATATGACCTAATGAACAAACTAAACCTAAAATATATTATTTTAAGTAATCCTCTTTGTGTGTCGAACCCAGTTGGGGGTCCGACAAATCTTGACACTAGGTGTCTAAATGTGCTTATTTCTTATCAAAATCATCATTTTCTCTCTGATTTGTTTATTCTTAGGCTTATGGGTTTTGTAATGTTGTTGGGAATGGATTGGTTATCTAAGTTTAAGACTGCCTTCGATTGTGGTAGTATAAGGGTGATGATAGAGGATGAGGTAGGAAGAAGCATTGATATATGTTGCGAAAAGCCTAATGAGTTAATGAGAAGTTTTCTTTATTCACTCGAAGTGACTAAAGGTGGGCTAAGAGATAAATCAGTTGTTCAAGATTTCACTAATATTTTTGATGAAGTGCAAGGTTTACCACTTCACCATTAAGTGGAGTTTTGTATTGATTTGATTCGAGGAATTAGAACTATTGTACAACCCCTATAAAGGTTGACTCCGAAAGAGAGGAGGGAGAGTTAGAAGGCCATACATTCGACTTGTTGCAGAAGGGTTTGATAAGACATAGTACCTCGAGTTAGGGTCGCTAGTCATTTTTGTTCCAAAGGAAGACAGTTCTCTAAGGTTATGTGCAGACTACCGAGAGTAGAACAAGAGGACTATCAAGAATAAATATACTTTACCAAGGATCGATGATATGTTTGACCAACTCCATGGCGCTCGGATATTTTCTCAATTGGGTCTTGCCACCAGTTTCCACCAATTAAGGGTAGTGGAGGAGAGTGTGCCTTTAACAGCTTTTTGGACTCTAGAACATTTCTACGAGTGGTTAGTTATGCCGTTTGGGCTAACTAATGTACCCGCTTATTTTGTGGACCTAATGAACTGAGTATTTCAGATGTTCATAATAATTTTGTCTTCGTCCTTATTGATGACATTTTTGCTTATTCAAAAATGGAGAAAGAGCACAAATATCATCTCGCAATACCTTAAGAAGCCATGTGTTGAAGGCTAAGTTTTCTAAGTGCCATTTGTGGAAATCTGAAGTTAGGTTTCTAGGGCATGTTGTTTTGGAAGAAGGCTTATAAATTAACCCAGCTAAACTTGTTGCAGTTCAAGACTGGAAGAAGCTCAAACGTGTAATGGAAGTTAGAAGTTTCTTGGGATTGGTTGGTTTTACCAAAGGTTCATCAAAGACTTTTCGAAGACTTCTTCTCATTTGACGAAGTTAACAAAGAAAGATGTTAAATTTGTGTGGATGCCTAAGTGTGATCAAGTATTCAATGAATTAAAGGAAAATTTGACTAGCGCTCTTGTTTTGACCATTGCAGATAGGAACAAAGGTTTAACCGTGTATACGGATGCTTGTAGTACCAGATTGGAAGAAGTTCTGATGCAGTATGAGAAAGTTATTGCCTACGCAACTCGACAACTAAAGACACATAAGAAAAATTATGCTATGCACGATTTGGAGTTTTTGGCTATTGTCTTCGCACTAAGGATGTGGAGGCATTATCTTCTAGGAGAAAAGTTCGAGTTACACATAGACTATAGATCCTTAAAATATCTCTTTACCCAAAAAGATTTGAATTTGAGGTAGAGAGATGGCTGGAATTTCTCGCTTTCTATGATCTGGAGATTCTTTATACCCTTAGGAAAGAGAATGTTGTTGTAGATGCCTTGAGTAAGAATGTAGCAATGGTTGCTAACTTAGAAGTTAAGCCAGTATTAATAGAGAGGATTGCATCTAGTCAGGAGGAATATCCTATTTTGGCTCGACTAAAGAAGGATGTTCATGAAGGTGTTAGCTCTAGCTTTGAGATTAATCCCTGGGGCGTATTAAAAATAAACGGCTGTATATGTGTTGCAAATGTTAATGGACTTAGGCAAGAAGTGTTAGCCAAATGCCACCATTCAAATTTATCTGTCCATCCAGGAGTGACCAAGATATTCAAAGATACGAAGATAGTATTGTAGGGGAAGGGGATGAAGCAAGATATTTTGATTTTTGTGAGTCAGTGTGCAAACTACCAACAAAATAAAAGTGACCAACAAAAGACAGCAGGATTGCTTTAGCCACTTGAGATCCCGAAGAGGAAGTGGGAGCAGATCCATATGGACTTTATTGATGGACTACCTAGGTCAAGGGAATAAAGGCATTTGGGTTATAGTCAATCGGCTAACCAAGAGTGCTTATTTCATTTCTGTGAAGCCGACTAGGACTGCTACAATTCTGGCGAGTTTGTATGTGAAGAAGATTGTGAGAATCTATGGTATTCATTGTAGTATTGTAAGTGACCAAGTCCCGATATTCACTCGCGGGTCCTCGAAGGAACTGCAAACTGCTTTAGGGACTGAGCTGAATCTGAGTACAGCTTACCAACCCCAGACAGATGAGCAGACAAAGAGAGTGAATGAAATCTTAGAAGATTTATTGTGGACATGTTTTCTCGACTTCAGGGTTTCTTGGAAAGATCATTTACCCTTAGTTGAATTCACTTACAACAACAACAACTATTAAGCAAGCATTGGCATGGCCCCTTTCAAACCTCTTTATGGTTGTCCATGTCGTTCTCCATCCTGTTGGGTTGAATGTAGAGATAGTATTGTTCTTTGGCCCGACATGATCTCAGAAGCCAATAAGAAGGTAGCTAATATTAGAAGCAAGATGAAGGAGGTGCAAGATTGGTAGAAGTGTTATGCAGATCAAAGGCGTAGGGATCTAGAGTTCTAAGTAAGAGATGTGGTATTTGTGAAAGTTTCTCCGTTGAGAAGTGTTATGAGGTTTGGAAGTCAGGGATGCTAGCCCCTCGATATATTGGCATTTTCCCCATACTGGACTAGATAGGTAGACTTGCATATAAATTGAAGTTACCAGATAGACTATTAGATGTTCATAATGAATTTTACATATCCCATTTCCGTAAGTATGTGCACAACCCTTCGATGATAGTAGAACCGACACAACAAGTTGATTTGGAAGTTCAACCTAACCTAATCATTCTTAGGTCACCTATTCGTATCATTACTCGAGATATAAAGTGATTAAGGACGAACGATGTGAATCCTATAAAGTTTCAGTGGAGTGGGGACGATAGAGGTTGTACTTGGGAAACCGAGGACCATACTAGGAATTCTTATCCTCGTATGTTGTCGTAGTTGCTCGTATTTTGTTTTATATTTTTAATATACTCACTAGTTGTGGTAGAGTCACTTTCTTTATACCTATTTATTGAATGATATCATTTCGGTTTCTTTTGATATCTTTTAATTGTGTGTGATTAATTTCAGGGATGAAATTTCCTACAAGAAGGGGAGGATATAACGACCTGTAATTTAATCATTTTGAATTTGAATATTTAAAATATACTTAAACGTTTAAATAATGGGTTTTATAACTCAAATAAACCTCTTTTTAACAGTAAATAATGATATAAAGTTGTTTTAAAATTTGGTTCACAAAAATAAGTTGTTCGGAGAAAAATTGAAAAATGTGACCGAAAATCGTTTTTCGGATTTTTAAATTTTCATCTTTTTAAAGTTGTCAGAACGTGTTGTGTACATTAATGTATATGTGTACACATTTATAGAAAAAACATATGTTTTTATTAATGAAGTAATTTGGTTATATTTTTGTTTAAAAATATACTTAAGTAAATGAAGTATGTTTTGACTTTCCTTTTAAAATTCAACAAGAAAAAGGTACAAAATGGGGAAACATCAAATCATGTGAAGTGATGGAAATGAGGGGGAGGAGGTTGGTTGTGCGTGTAAAGGGGTAAGGGGAGATGATGGGGCTTGATTTTGGTGGAGGGTAATGGCCAATGGGTAAAAAGGTAATTTCTATACTTCAATTTATATAAAAACAATTTTTCTTTTTTTCAATTCTCATTTTACTCCACTTCATTCATTTTCAAAGCTTTTATTTCTTCCATTTCAAGCTTCAATTTTATTTCCATGGCCTCTTTGAAAACTTCTAAGTTAAAAATCCATTCATTTCCACTTTAAAATCTTAAAGCAATAGCCAAAATACTTTCTTTCTTCTCTACAAATCCTCTCTTCCAAAAACAAGTCCAAAACCCATTTTTCAAAGTAAGGCCGAGCCTCCCTCAACCTAGGTCGAGCCCATTTAGCTCCCTTATACCCTCAAAAAATAAATAAAGTCTTTGAAGGAAAAAATTAGATCTGGGTGTCGGTTGAAAAGTTGAAGTAGTTTTGGTTCAATTTGTGTTGATCTTGGTGAGTAAATATCACTTTTAAAAAGAAAGATTTAAACTTTATTTTTGTGATAATAATAGATGTTACTTGCTTATGTTTATATGTGTTGGAAAGTAATGATTGTTTGGTTTGGTTCCCGTTTGAAGCAGGTGACATGTATGATAATTAGTTAATGACTTGAGATTTAGTCGAAATGTTTAAGTAACTATTTACAAGTGAAGCTCTCCCCATGTTGTATGGATGTTATTTGCATTTGTATATATGTATATTCTTATGTTTATAAGATGTTTGGATAAATCTATATGACATATAAAACGTTTATGGAAGTGTCCGTACAGCGATTGTCGCTATATCGACACTTTGAAATTATCATTTCTTTTGGAAAATATTTTTGCCAATCTCATGTATGGGTTTTTACAAAGCAAAAATAAGGTTTGCTAATATTTTAAATAATGATGTTTAAGTTTAATCAATCATTTTAAATAATGATGTTTAAGGTTAATCTATCATTTTAATAACGATATTTGAGGTTAATTAATCATTTTAAATAATGACGTTTAAGGTTAATTAATCATTTTAATAATGATGTTTAATCATTTAAAATAATGATGTTTAAGGTTAATTAATCATTTTAGTAATTATGTCTAAAGTTAATTAACCATTTTAATAATGATGTTTAAAGTTAATTAATCATCTTAATTATGATTTTTAAAGTTAATTAACCATTTTAATAATGATGTGTTAAAGTTAATTAATCATTGCATAATGATGATTAAAGTTAATTCATTTTAAATTATGATGTTTGAAGTAATTGATCATGTTTAAAGTTAATTGACCATTTTTAGTAATGCTGTTTAACGTTAATGTTTGTGACTTACAATCTAAGCACAAGTTCGATTTTAGAAGTTTAAAAGTTTGATTCGATTATGGAAAAGATAAGAAGGTTAATTTCAGTAAATGATATCGCTTATATGGAAAGGATTTAGTCATATTCTCAGCAATGAACGTCGAGGTATGGAAGCTCGTCTCTATCTCGAAGGTTAAAAAGGTCGTCAAGCCAAGTCTTAGAAGTAACACTACCTTTACTTACGCACTTCAATTTCAACCGAGGTATAGTATAAGTTTGAAATCGACGAGTAGTGGGAAGAGTATGAGATTTAATTTACATATACGATCATTTTAATTTTTTCCGATAGTTGACTTACTGACTATCGATTCCACGTTCTTCTTTGAGATTCGTCAATCTAAGATGATTTGTTGCTCATTTGGGCATTGATATGCTTTATCGGAAATGACTAAAAACCAAAGCGCAAGTGGAAGTTAAGCTATGTGGGGTTGCTCCCTTTAGGGTATCTTCACATCTACTCTAGATTAGGTTCGGTTGTATGTGCATGGAGATGTGGAATACTCGGATACTTAGTAAGGTTGGAGGGGTCCGGCTTGTACATTTTTTGAGAGCCATCATAGTACTCAAGTATATATTCTAAAGGTATACTTTTGGTAAGGGGGTGTACTCTCCTAGTCATTATTGGAAAATTTTCCTTTCCTTCTTTTTGATTCAACTTCGAATTTATTTCTCTCTTAATTGCATCAGGAAGTGTCTTGCACACTTTGCAATGTTAAGTTATTTACACCCAGTACATGTGGTTGGATGTGTTCTTGTGAGGGGAAACCCATTCACATTTGGCGGCGTGGTCTCACATATTGTTGTTTATTTCCACAATTTGTTTAGAGTTTTACTCATACTAGATTTATTGTTTGGCCAAAGTTGTTTATTTTTCCTAAACTCTCGGGTAGTCATTTATATTTAAGTAGTCCAAGAGTAGTACGTTGTTTTGGGCTCTTTTGAAGATGATGGACGAACAGGAGGCTCCTTATCTATCTAGATATCTATTTCTACTGTTATGTTTATTATGTATGTGTATTTTGTATCAACAAGTGTAAAAGCAGGGTGTATAACTACCTAGGCTGATGGTACCACTTTGTTGTAACTATGATAACTCAATGTTAAGGAGTAACCTAATGTACTATCATATTATTATATTATAATTAACAATTTCATTGTGAGATTTTCTACTCTATTCTTTTATTTTACTCCACGACAACTCGTCTTTTGAATGTTTGGGCAACGACACACGAATATCGTGGATGTATTAAGTGTCATTCCCATAGGTCGGAAAGGTGGGTCGTCACAGCGTCTGACAATATGAACCGTCCTACAAGGTCTCGAAGCTTCTGGTTTAATCTCGATATCATCGAGTTGATCACATGATTGTCACGCCTAAGTCATGCAAAAACTTCCACAAGTGAGAAATATAGAAGACATTGAGCACACCCATCATTTTTTGAGGTAAGTCGACCCTATATACTAGGTTCCCAATCTTTTCTTCTATCGAAAAAGGACATACGAATTTCGATGCCTACTTCCACTTACTACCGAATCGAATAATGTTCTTTAAAAGAGAAATCTTCACAAATACCATATCACCGACGGATAATTCCATATCTTTACATCTTCTATCAGCGTAGCTCTTCTATCTATCTTGAGAAGCTTTCATTCGTCGTCGAATGATCTCTATCTTCTCCATGATTCCTCTGATCATATCTAGCCCAAGTATCAGTTTCTCAACTGCTTCCTACCAACACAAAGAAGCATTACACAGTCAGCCATACAATGCTTCATATCGTTCCATACCGATACTAGACTGATAACTATGGTTGTATGCGAACTCTACCAAATGCAGATGATCATCCCACGAGCCTTCGAAATCGAGAATTATAAGATCTATAATAACCCGCTTTGAAACATGCATGAATTCCGATCTAGAAAAGGCTCATCAAAACTTAGGCCGATTCCAAAGCTGGCTGTTGGTTACTGAAAAGAAAAACTAACAGAGCTATATATCTATTCTTTCAGAACTCACAGCAGAAGGAATAAAGTATAATAACAATAATAGAAACCATTTATTTCAAATTATTTCAAATGTCATAATAAATAATAACAACTGCTACAACATTTTTTCAAAAATACATTTCATGGGTACAATAGAAAATAATACAAAAAGATAGATGGTAACTGCCACAAGCTTCAACCTCGCCATCTTCAAGCTTCACCAACTTCTTCTCTAACCTATGTTGTAATAAGAAGGGAGTCAGAACAACATGTGTTTTGGTGAATAAAAATCTCAAGTCTTGCCATTTCAATACTTGGATAGTATATTTCTAATTAAGAATATGTCTCACATACATAAAACCATTTAATACTTCTTTTAAAGAAAGGAGGTGGGTCCACACATCAACCACTTAATACCTTCCATTCCCAAAGTAGGTTTCTAAATCCCATAACCCAACTCCCACGTCGTAAATGTCTAACAATGCGAGAGATAGTACCCACGCCACTTCATACCTTTTATTGGAAAATAGGCAGATTCTGCTCATTTAAGACCTCAACTGAGGCAGACCCTATAATTTAATACCAATTTCCAAGTGAATCCCTCAATGGTAACTATCTAGCTGACATCATATGGAATCTCTTAAACCACTTAATACTTCTTTATTGAAAGGTGGACCCTCAGTCAGTCACTTAATACCTTATCCCAAAGAAGACCCTTATCGAGATATCACCTAAAGTGCCTAATAACTAGCCCCTTGTCCATTTAATACTTCATTTTGGGGAAAGAGGCAGGCCCTTAAACAACCACTTAATACCTCAAGACCCCGAATAAGGCCCTTATTATTATAACCCATACACATAATGATGTCTCACATTAGTCCAACTATTCATAGGAATTGGTAGCTAGATTATTTGGGTAGATTTACCCTATAAAATTTGGGACTAACCTCGCGTCATCACAAATATTTATCATAGGAGATGTCTCACATCAATAGAAAGTATACACAACCGTTGATAGCCTCAAAATGGAGGGCTGACTTTTGTCATGCAACTCTACTGACCTCACATCCCTATGACTTAGCCATAATTTAAATATTCTCCAAATATATAATACCCATCTCACGTTCCATAATTAAGGCCTTATAAGGAATCTTCCTTATTACACCTTAAAACATCAATTACTTTCCTAAGGAGGAAATTAATGATGATTACTATCCAATTAACTGCACAATTATATGCCATACTTATACGTTTATTACGTTATAGAAATGTGTGTGTGTGTATTCGTGCCTAATCATTTCTAGCATCCGGTTTATATGCCCTAAACTAGCGTTAAATGACAATTCATTTAACCATAATACTAATACAAGTCATTTTCCTTCAAAATTCCTAAGATTTGAATATCTATAACAAGGGATTAAATATTCATATCCAAAACTGCAATACATAGACTTGTAAAAATAGAAACCCAATTTATTACGTCAATCTAATGTGGAATATTCTAAATAATAGGAATTGCAATCCTAACTTTATATTCTATTTAAATCCTCTTTCGCACAGAAATAAATGAAAGAATTTTATGTGGAATAGGTATTGTAAACTACGAATAGAATTCATACTTTAAACCCTTATTTTATCACTGAAAATTCACAATTTGAATCAAAGAAGGAGAAGAAGTGGAAAAGACTATGAAACTATCAAAAATTGTAGAAGAATATAAATCCCATCAAACTAACATAAATGATTGAGAATCTCCATCTAGAGTTGACATTTCGAAATAAAAGGAATTTTGGAGGATTTTATCTATTTTGTTTTTGCAATTCCAAAATCCCTAAGACATATTCAAATCCATAGATATATACTAATCAATTACTGAAATAAAAATACTAAGGTTTTCACTCATAAATTGTCTTTAGCTTTTCTTGTATAGATTTGCAATGCTAAAGCAACTTTTTTCAGATCTCCTTCTTTTGATATATATACATAGCAAAGGATAGGTATATATATAATTTTGTTAGATTTAGAGAGGTTGGAGGAGAAGAAAATATATTAAAAGAAAATTTAGAAAAGGATTAGAACCCTACCTGAATTTCTAATTGAATTTCTAAATCTAATCGAAGAGAGAAAATGGCAATGGTTCGAGGTATTTTCCAAATATTTATGAATAAAAAGTGGAGAGGATATAGTCCTATTTATAGGAGTTGAAATGTACTAGAATTGTAGGATGGAGTTAGGTGAAAACTAGATAAATCTGGAGCGTTTAACATTGAAAAAACCCTAATCGCCACCTAAGTAGGAGTCAATCGCCCATAATAGACCGATCGACCGCTAGGGGTCGACCGCTTAGGTCGGAGGTGTCGACCTCTATTCCTATTTTTGGGGTGCGTTGATTTATTTCTATTGCTCATTTATATTATTCCCTAATTAACATTTAACTGTTTATCTTAATGGTTACTTAACCCCAAGTAAAGCTACAGTTAATTTTTAAAATTCAAACCCTAAATTTAAATAATCATTTGAATTTGAATTTGGACTAAATTAGTTTAAATCTGAAAACTTCAATTGCTCATAACTTCTTAGTTTGAGCTCCGTTTTCAGCATATTATATATAGAATTAGATCGGAATTTCACCACGAACGCAACGGGATAACTTCCTTGGTCGATTTCCAACTTTTATAAAATTTAAAATTTCAACCCTACCTTATTTAATTCGATTCACCCAATTTACTTATGGTTAATTTTATGGGGTATTACAAGATCCTCCACTATACGATTCACTCTCTCAGTCTGCCCATCCATTTGCAGGTGATAAACTATACTGGCATCCAGCTGAATACCAACACCTTTTGCCAGCTCTTTTAAAACTTGCTAGTGAACAACGGGTCTCGGTCGCTCATAATGTTCTTTGGTACACCTTGAAATCGTACAACCTTTTTTACATACAACTCAGCCAGTTTGGCTGTCGTCTTACTTGACATGATGGGTGTAATCTAGCACTCTTTGCCAATCGATCAAATATGTCCCAAATGTTATTGTATTATGCTCGAGTCCTTGGCAGTCCGTCAATGAAGTCCATCGATACTTGCTTCCACTTCCATTTGGGAATTTCAAAGGGTTGTAAGAATCTACTTGGCTTCTTTTACTCTACCATCACCAACTGGTAGTTCATACAATTCGAGAGGAATGTTCAGACATCCCTCTTCGTCCCCTCCCAATAATAAGTCTACTTCATATCATAGTGCATCTTATTACCGTCCGGATGTATGGTTATCCTAGAATGGTGGCACTCTCGTAGCATCTCATCCCGTAATCCATCAACATCGGGAACAAACTGCCTCCTATCCCTATGGAGCCAACCTTCTTGGTTGAGTCCTATTGCTTCATATCTTTAGACTCTCTTTCTATTTTCGCCATGATCTCTGCTAGTTTAGCATCTTGCCTTTGACTAGTACCGATCCGCTCAATCAGAGTAGGACTGATAGTCAAGTACGCCAACAACTCTGGCTCTAACTCACAATGGGGTCTGAAGTCATAGCCAATAATATACTCCAATGTTTCCACTCCAAATACATTGCTCCCAAACTGGCAAGTCTTCTACTTAATGCATCATGGACCGCATTTCCTTTACCAGGTGTATAAGAATTGCTGGAATCATAGGAGGCTAAGAATTCTAACCATCGCTACTGGCGAAGGTTGAGATCCTTCTAAGTGAAAAGGTACTTTAAGGATTTATGGTCCGTGAACAGCTCAAACCTCTCTCCTAAGAAGTAGTGCCACTAAATCTTCAAGGCAAACACTATAGCCGCCAACTCCAAATCATGAGTTGGATACTTCCTCTCATGCGGTTTCAATTGTTAACTTGCATAGGTGACAATTTTTCCCTTCTACATCTATACAGCGCCTAATCCAGTATTACATGCATATGTGTATGCTGTCAGCTCCTCATTCTCGTTCTAAATGATCAATACCAGTCCACCCATCAACCTTTCGTTCAGACTTACAAGCGCATGCTCACACTTCGCATCCCAAACAAAAGTCTGATTCTTCTTCGTCAAATTGGACAACTATGCTGCTATCTTCGAGTAGCCCTTAATAAAACGTCTATAATATCCCACCAATCCTAGAAAACTCCTTACATCTGTAACATTCTTGGGTTGGTTCCAATCCTCAACCACTTCCACCTTAGAAGGATCTACTATGATGCACTGCTCTGAGATGACATGACCTAAGAATCTCACTTCCCACCTCTAAAAATAACATTTTCAAAACATCGCTTTCAACTTGTGCTTTCTTAACACCTCAAGCACAATTCTCAAGTGTGCCTTGTGTTCCTCCTCCGTCCAAAAGTAGATCACAATATTAGCCACGGACGAAACCACAAACTTGTTTAAGTGATTCTTGAAGACAGAGATCAATAAAGTATGTTGGAATATCGGTTTACCTGAATGGCATAACCAACCACTCATGTAAACCAGACATCGTACGAAACGCAGTAATTGGCACACTCTCCTTTTCCATTCTCAACTTTTGAAATCTTGTCGCCAGATCCAATTAAAAGAACACCTTCGCACCGTGGAGCTGGTCTAACAAGTCATCAATACAAAGGAGTGGATACTTGTTCTTCTTCATTACTTTATTCAACTCACTGTATTCTACACACAACCTCAGAGATTTATCGCCTTACTGGCGAATATTATAAGTGCGTCCCACTCAAATATGCTCCTACGAATGAACCCCTTATTCAACTAGTCATTCACTTGCACCCCAACTCCTTTTTCTCCCTAGGTGTCATATGTCTCAAAGGCATAACTATCGGTGTTGCATCCTTCATCAAGTCTATATGAAACTCAATTTCTCTACGCGACGGTAATCCGGTCACTTCCTCAAACACATCTGGAGACTCTCTAACGATATGCACAAATGACAACCAATCCTATGGACTTTCAAGCGAATATAGAAAGCTAACCATAACCCCATCTTTCGGATGGCAACCAACCACTACCATCCGCCCATCCACAGCCCCACCCATCACCAATAGACTCTCAAAATCCACTAATACCGCATTCTTCCTTAGTTTGTCCGTTCCCAAGATAATTCCAAACCCAATGAAATTCAAAATAAATAAATCATAAACAAAAAAGCATCTATGACTCGATAAGGTCAAAACACGACAAACCATGCACAGGCTAGTGGAGCCTCTGATAAGGTTCGTTACAACTGAGGGTTAGTCAACTATTTCGGGTTTCGATCCCACCCTATCTACTAAATCACTAGATATAAAGGAAACTGAAGCCCTAGTATCAAATAAAACACGTATGTGAACAACGTAAATGTAAAGCATACTATGAATAATAATGCTCTTCCCCTTCTCTTTCGCCGAGGGAGCAGTCGACGATGTCGGAGGAGCGTCCAAATCATATGCCTTCAAAACTTGTTTCTACTATGGTAGTTTCGGGCAATTCTTTAGTATATGTCCGGGTTTGCCAAAGTTATAATACTTCTTCCCATTAGATTTGCACTCTCAAATTAGGTGACCCTTGTCTCCATCACCATAACAAATAGGATCCTATTTAGCCTTCTTCTAAGCATTCTTTCCTTGAGACTACTTCCTCTTTCCATTCCATTTATTCTTGCCTCCACCACTTTGTTTCAGTTTACACTCTTCCTTAGAAAAAATAGCTGATTTAGACTTGGGGTATAAACTCTCCTGGCGAAGAGCTTTCTCGACAGGTATTTCGAATGGCTCATCGATATGACTAACCAACTTTTCCCTTAAGCAATCGTTCAAACCCATAATGAAATTCTCATTCTTTCTCAACAAACTATCAATGAAAGACATCCCGTACTTTGACAAAGCATCAAACTCAACAATATATTCGAAGATAGACATATCACCTTGCTTTAAATTAGTAAATTTCCTGAAAAGCACCGACTTTTGAGTAGCTAAAACGAACTTCTCTTCAAACCTGGCCTTGAACTGGTCCTAATTAAACTTATCCTCAGGTGTAGAAAAGGTAATGGCATTCCACCAGTTCATGGCCCACCTCTGAAGCAGTCTAGAGGCCAGCTTTCTCTTCGTGGCATCATCTATTATCATGTCACCAAAGATACGCTCGCAGTTGTCCAACCAATCCTGCACTTTGATAGCTGATTTGTTCCAAGGAATGGTTTCCTCCCAAGGTGGAGTAATCTTTGCATAGCTTGGGAAAGTCAGCTCTCGGCACCTACACTTGAGCACCACAACCAACAACAATATCTGGAGCGACTGCTTCAGCATTTCGCAGCATGTTTTCCATCATCGCGTTGAACATAGTTTGCAAGTCAGTGTTAGCAGCCCCAGAGCCCGCTCCTTCCTTAACTCTAAAGATGGAGTTCCTCATAGAGTTTCTTGTTTTCTGATTCATTCTTGATCTGTAACAAGAATGATCAGTCTCTCAAAATGAAAACTACGTCAATGGTACTCGTGTGTGCGTGGGGCTTATATACTATATATACTGCTATATAGTTTTGAAAAGAAAAATATATAGCAAGTACGCACTCTCTCATATATATATTCTCGGTCCAATCTAGAGCGATAACTCCTTCTCTATATCCATTGGACCACGGTGTCAACTCAGGTTAATCGTGTAACCTAAGCTCGATACCAAATGTTACGACTGCCCTACACCACTAGCACCCCATATACATAAGATAGTGCGCTACTGATGTGCTCGGCCGATGTAGATCAATCATTAAGGTTTCAAAATGAAATAAACATCACAGAACTGTCATATACCTCACAACGCATGGAATAAAATATATTATGCGTCATAGATATAAAATAGGAGAGATAGTAATAACTAAGTGATCCAAATATCAAAGTACAGATTCACAGAGTTACACAACAAATAATAGAGTTTATACAACGAAAATAAGCTCAAATAACTATCTCATAATAATATGCAAACACTACCAAGTCTCTATAGTGTTGCACAGCATAGAAATCCATATATAATATGAGATAGCTCTAATCAGCTCGTCCTCTGCACAGATACTACGTCACACCTAAACTTGGTATCGAGTCTACTCATTTAAGATCCCTGAGATAATAAGAAGTATAGCATAAAATCTCAAGTCAGAAAATAGTCTGGTTTGAGTGGTAAATGAATCTCAAAATACTATACAATCAATATAGTAAGGAACAAAGGTATACAAATCATACCTAACCTATATCTATAACTAAACAGTTAGCACATAACAAAATAGTATGCCACTCTACGAATATAGTACAGCTACACTACAAACCAAGTGTGATGACGGGTGTTTAGATATCCCTATCTCTAATACCTATCTACAACGACTTCCCTAGAGTGATAGACTACGAAAGAACAAGCAAGACAACCATAGCTTCCATCAAACAGTCCTCAATATCACTCAATGTGATCTGGATATATGATAACTCGTATGACCTTTCTACTGCTAGGGACTAATGGAAATCCTATTTTTTAGTGTGCTCTCTTTAGCCCAAAGCCGATAATAGATCCATTCAACCAGTATAGGGTACACAGATCCATTCAACCAATATGGGGTAGCCTTTTATAGTACCCATGAGCATCCTCACAATACCTCTGATTTGAGTACATCAGAAAACACTCCATGTAGCAACAATCCTTTAGCACGTGTATCTGAGTCCTTTCCTTGGTCCATCCAATTTATATTATACTCGAGGAACCATTCTACATTCCTCCATTCCATGATAGAACCATTCAAATGTTCTATCCATAAGTCACCTTTTTTGGAACCCGCGCCATTGTGGATAACCATTCTCACGATTCCGTTCAACATCGAGCCGCCACCATCGAAACCTAACTCATTTCATTATCGAGTTGTCATTGTAGTCCCAAAACTATCATCGTGCCACTATATCGCCATCAAACCCTAAGCGAATAAACAAACACCTTCAGCATGACCTGCAGATCTTCTACTTCCCTTCCAGGAAGTTTCACTACCATCCTATCAACATAGATAACATGGTACCGAGCTATGTACTAGCCGACTTTGGCCAAGTCTTCTCTCATGCCTCTAGTACATCCTTCCCTATGTGCTTTAGATTCGACCCATCCTTCTAAAATAGCTTGTCCCCCAATCTAAAGCTCTCATTTCTAAGTTCTAGAGATAGCTCAGTATGGTACCAATACTTAGCCAATTTTCCTGTATCTTGCTTTGGTCTATTTCCTTTAACCATTCTCCACCAAGCCATCAATTGCCAACCTATTTTGGCCACTAAACATATCTTGGTGCCGACGCATGATAGCTTGGTACTGACCTATGTATGTAGCTCTGTTTCTGTTGTGATTTTAAACTTAGACTACTTCCATACTCTAGAGCCTCCCCTCCAAGTTTCACCCAATTCTGACCATCTTTGCCTTCAATTTGTCATATTCGCCAACCTATTCTCCAACTACCTAAAACACTAGCAAACATCATCAAAGCACAACGTACAATCATAGAATAACATAAGTAAACACCCATTTATTCATACAAGACATAAAAATGGGATAACCAAGCAAATCTAAATCTAGATCTAACTTTTACACTAGCAAATGCATATGAATACAAAGGATTGCAAAATCATTTAAAAGCCATTTTAAACCTTTAAAAATTCGTTCTTAAACAGGTATAAAAGTGTGATTAAAGTTAGAAAATGTTTTAGGATCAAAATCCTATCAAAAACATCATTTTGAACCATATAAACATGCATATTAGAGTGAGAGGTTAAGAACCACTCACCAAATACCCAAAGTACCAATTGTTCTCCTTAAATCTGAAGTAGACAGCAAAGGAGATGAACACAAATCAGCAAAAATGATAATTTAAAGCTTGCATATGCTAATCACCCCTTTAATTTATGATTTGGCTAAGATTAGTAAGGAAAAAAAATGTGATTGTTGATACTACTAGGGTTAATGGAGATTTTGAACTATTTTGGTGAAGATGGAAATGACTTAATTCCATTCCTACAGCCTTCCCTTAGCACAATATTCGAAATGGGTTAATGGGCTAAGCACGGGCTTAGTTAATTACCCACTAAAACCGGCCAACAATAGCCAAAAATTAAAATAGTTATAACTTTCAAATGTTAAGTCCATTTTTATATTATGACTACACTACGAAATGAGAAACCATTATCCTAAAGCAATGGAAGTAGTTTGAAACCTTAATTCTACATTAATCAAAAGTTATAAACCAAACAACATTTTCAAGGTCAAAATGGTGAGATGGAAATTCGAAAAAAATCAAAGATGTGGAAAATGTCCCTAAGAGTCACTTCTCAAAATTTTAGAGTCGCACGACCTCATATGAATAAAACAAAAAATTTTTACGATCCTCCAATATGTAAAACACTCATTACAACTCCTACTCCCTAATATGGTACCAAACACACACTCATATAGCATCGAGCCTTGCTCGCCGTCCCACTTAGATTGCTTAATGTTATAAAGGTAATACTCACTTGTTACTTAATACCCCCTAAAAGGTTGAAGTAGTCTCTATTGGTCCTTGACACTTCGACCGAGACGAACCTTCCTACTTGGGTATCCCTCACCTATACGCAAACATATATACTCCACCGATCCTGTAGTTGGATATGTCCCATCAGTATAATGTCTAAACAACTGATGATAGACCTATGTGGTGGACAGACTTCTGTTGTGTAACACTACTGACCTCGCATTCCAACCCATTTTAATGACTATGTCATTTTCATCTAATCTAAGTTCTCACTAACTTTAATAATTCACACACATTGTAAACACATACTTAAGGCTATGTATATATATCTATCTCTGTGTATATGTTCATACTCGTGTAATTATTACATCTCCAAAAGAGAAATAACTACTAGTGTGGACATGAAGTCTGGAACGACAACGTTTCCTTCCCACGAGATCCCACCTAAATAACTAGATCCCCCACCTAGTTCTGGAAACCAATCTTAAAATACTAATTGGAAAAAATCCTGGATGGAGGCGGTTAGAGGAACAACTTCTATGGTGGAGGAACCAAAAGAGATTTGCAGTTTATTAAATCGCTTCAAGATAATGGCGACACATTGTTCTACATACCAGAAAGCAACAATCAAATTGCCTCTTAAAAATGGAAGAACTCAATAGTACTATATGTACTTGGCAGTCGAGCTTTATATAAATAGTTTGTGGAATATATGCAAAAAACATGGAATCCTACTGTTCATTCAATGTCTATTACAAATCAAGTGGTTTTATTATTATCAGGTTTGAAAAGGAGGATGATGTTATGCATATTATCAAGTTTGGGCCATATACTTATAATTCGAGAAAATCATAATCAAATAATGAAAGCCGGGTATGAAATTCAGTAGGAATTACTTCTCTACAATTCATATTTGGATAAAATTACTTGATTTAAACTTAGAGTTGTGGAAAAGAGATGCCATAAGTAGAATTGCATCTACCCTGGGCAGCCTATTCAAATGGATTCAAATATAGCAAAGGAAACCCATTTAAATTATGCTAGAATCCTATTAGAAGTTAACATCAACTTCTCTTCTCCCCATTCAATTCTTGGATTGAACTTTGATGAAGACAAATTTATCATTCTAATTTCATATGAGTATAAACATATTCCTTGCGAAAATTGTAAAGTGTTTGGACATAATACTAGGAACTACTCTATATCTACTCACAAAAGTTGGTAACATAAACAGAGTTCACCAAAGACAGATTGGGATGAAGTACATACAAGTACTACACAATAGGACTCTAGAAATTCTACATCTACTCATACACAGCAGCAACAAGATGAAACATGTCATAACAAAATAATACTCCAAATGAAAATACAGCAAGGAATGAAAGAGAGACTATAATTGAGAAAGATAAACAAAATATGCTTCACCCAACATATCAGAAGTAGAAGATCTCTATACAAAAGTGGTTAACACAGGAAGTACTCCAAAGAAACCATCTAGGAATAAAAGGAAGGAACATGCATAGCAATCCGAAAATATTGAAATCCTACTACACACCCCTTTGATTGCCTACAGAGAGAAGACACTCCTTCAATGTCCGCTGCATCATTTCCAGAAAGCATTTCAGAGCTGGGTCGAGAATCACCAATAGTAACTGCACATGAAATTCTAGAAAACATTGTGTGATTATTGAAGATGTAAGTTAAAGTTCTAGTTCAAAAGATCTTTGTGTCACAGATGACTATTTTGGTGACTCATATCAATAGTTTATAGAGAATGGAGAGCAAACATACAAGAATACCAAACGTAAAAGCAAATATCGATTTTTCGAATATGATCTTTGCAAATCCTGCATATGACCAAAAATGTGGCACAAAAAGTCCTAAACCAACCATTAGCTAACAAGGAGCTCTTCCAATATTACATGAATTTTAAGGTATGGATCACAAGGGGTATGAATGTGGATTATGCATTCAAACTCCTTGGTCCCCACAAACTCTCTATTATGGGTTTGATGGGTAATAATTTAAGTAGACAACCAAGAGCATTTAGACTCAAATCATGGGGTATTAAAGAAGGGCTTTTATGTAAGCAACATTAGAATATCTACTTACTTTTGTATCTAAGGAAGGAACGATGCCGACCACTTGCTTGCAACCAGTGGCTGATCATCTCTTATTGGATGGATTGAAGTTTTATCATCGAGCTCTCCTCCATGAAAGACGAGTCCAAATCTTAGCTTTGCTCGCAGCGTTAATGATAACTCAGCACACTTGGTTGGATAGGAATTCATGTATTTTCAATTTGAAATTTTTGAATGATTTACAATGAGCAAGCACCCTCTACTATGAGCATAAGATGGAAGACATTTACCTGTTGTGGCAATGGAAGTGTGGCGACATTTTAGGTTTTAGGTTGCTTATGATTTAAGTTTTTAGTTAATTGGGCTGGACTGGGTCGATTTGGTGGATGTAGGTGATTATGCTTTGTAAGATGTAGCGTATTTGAATAATGTTACTTATACATGTACTACATTTTTAGTTATTAATAAATGAACCCATTTTTTAAAAAAATTACTGCACCTCCAATGTTCGACTGTTAATAGTATTCCTTTATTTTTTAATGCGTTTTCTTATTCCATTTATATCAATTTAATATCATTTACATTTTTTTTAAAAGATCCAAATATCTTTTCTCATTTACTTTCCTTTTCAATTATTGAACTTTTACTTATATTCTTTTCAACTTTTACTGCCCTTCCTTATTTAGTAGACTTTCCAATACCTTTTTATTTATAACGCTGCTTGCCATTATTCATTCTATGACTTGCCTATCTTTTTATCGTTTATTATTTGATTTCTATCTTTTCTCTATTGCATACATATTAGTTTTTCACCTAAACCACTATTATTATCACATTTATAATTCTTTAATTCATCCTTAGGGATTTCTACATTTTAATGCATTGGAATTATATCTCTCTTAAAAGAAAAGGCTAAAACTATAAATGTCTATATCCTATCCAAAAAGGGAATTTGCATTACATTTGGAATTACAAGGAATTCTATTTTTATAGTTATTTAAATATACAGTACAAAATACTATGAATATCCCTATTTTATACGTCTCTTTCCTTTAGGCATATTTCTTATTGTTTCAAACGATACACTTTTATTTATGAATCTGAACTTGATAACTTATAGAAATTTATATTACAACACCCTACATTCCAGTGAATTAAAATTCTACATAAATCCCTATCATTTATTTTGATAACTCTAACTTACATATTACTTGCGTACTTGCAGAAGTGGTTTAAATCTACAAATCTGAAACTACCACATAATTTATCAATTAAGGGACTACTACTACTTTTCTAAATTCAAATACATGCAATGTTGAAATTAATTTATCAATCACAAAATATGTAGGAAGGATTTACAAATTCATTACCCGTATATAATATTAGCTTATAAATGCAAGTTTACATTTTAGGCGTATAGGAATATATTTACAATGATATAAATCCAATATTATATAAAAGTATATAATCTTCACTCACCTTTTTAGCTTTCCAAATCTTCAAATAAATCCCTGTTATTCCAGTTTGACTCCCCTTATTCTCCCTATTTGAATATATGTAGCAACACGGAATTTTTAAATATTTTAAATAGGAATATTAGATTTATTTAAATATTCAGATTGGATTCAAATTTAATAAATAATAAGAAAGTTAATTTTTAATATAACGACTTGATTTTTAATAACGTATTTTTGATTTAATTTATTTGATTTTTCCATAATTTTTGATTTGGAATATATTTAAATTATCATTTGATGATTTTTGGCAAACAATGGTACTTTTGTAAATTTACAAATAAGATAATATGTGTATTTTATTTTTGATATGTGATCGTGTCACATTTTGGTGCACAATTGTATTTTTAATTATGTCATTCGCAATTCGTACGGAATCGAAATATTGGGCAGTGGAATGCCGTAAAACCTTTTAAAAATTCAAAATTTTCAACCAACCATTAATATTGATTTGATTTTGAGATGATAGGTGATTTGAAAATATTGTTTGACATGATTTTTTGGACTTCTTTTTACTTAAGCAAGAATTTATTTATTTTTATTAAATTAAAAATTCCAACACACTTTTCCATTTTTATTTCCATCTTTTCGTCTCTCTCTTTTCTTTTCCAATCTCCAGTAAAGTAAAAATTAGGCCGCTTACATTAAAAATCAAAACCAAGTATTTTACTCCAAAGTTGATTTCTTTAGGATCGTGATGGGAAGGTCTATCTGATGGTGTGTTGGATGATGGTTGCAAGGTCGTATGGGGTTCATCGACATTTGGGTAGAGAGGCTAGGGTTTTGGATTGAAAGATTTTAGATGTCGATAGGACTTGAGGTGATTGCCGTGGTATCCATCGGGTCGAGGAGCTGCTGTGGTCGTCGTACGGTAGAATACGATGCACATTTGGGTGGCACGGCCCTCAAATGGACGAAGTCAAGGGGAGAATGTTTTGATGTTATTGGAGGGTGCGTATATGATGTTTGTGGCATAACCAGGTTTGCCTTGCTTTGATGAAGATGATGGCGGCGATGGCAGAAACTCCGATGATCCGTGGAGGCATATCGGGCTAGCATTAGGATTTTGGGTTCGGTTGTCTTGGGTTCACGTTTTTTGAGTTGCGGTAACAAATAGAGTTGTCGAGTTGGCTAGGGTAAGGGCTAGGCATGCTCAGGTCGGTGGTGGTTGCAATTGTGGTGGAGGCAATGGCTGTAGGTGGCCAGGGCAGTGGAGAGGGAGGTGCGTTCGTGTTGGATTTTTATCACCTGGGCGCGTTTTCCTTTTTAAATCTGGGGAAGATGTTTTAGCGAGTTGGGTATGGGTAGTGATGCTTGTGGGTTGGGCTTGGCTATGTTATTTTGGAGAGATTATAATTAAAGAACTAAATTGTGTAATTATTATGATTTAATAATTCAAAACTTATAAAATGAATATCTATTTTATATGAGGTCCAATTGTGGCAAGACTTTTTGTGTTACGCCCGTAATAGTGATAGCTACATATTGGAACTCGTTTCGTTGAATTTGGAGCAAATAAAATTTTGGACTAAAATCGGCGTCGTTCGATTTTAGTTCCAAACCGGAATGCCTAAGCATCCGATAGAATTTCGATAAGTTAAACCTACCTTTTTGGATAATCTGTATGATATATAGTATATAAAATTTATTGTTTCTGTTTGGATGAATTGTTGGTTGGTTTGGTAAAATATCCGCTTTTGAAAAACGAGTGACATTTAAAATGAAATATAGAGAATTTTATAGAGAAATCTGGATTTCTCGTCGTTGTGATTTTTAATTTCTATTATATATCTTTGATTTTATTTAAGTCATATACCTATTATGTAGATTACTAAATGTTAAAATTTGATTGTTTGGCAATATTGGATTTGACACTGACATAAGTTAAAAGTTGAACATTTTTAGTGGAAAAGGTAGTAATAACATTGGTTAAGTGCTATAGTAATTATTGGTTTTGTTGTGGTATTTTGAAAAATAATATTAATTGTTGTTTGAGCTAGAAATGTCTTCAATTTGGAAATATAATTTCTAATCTGACTCTTTTGGAATTTTTGTGATATTTTAATCAAAATGGGTTTTTGAACTTCTCTATTTTATTCCTGCTTCTTTTATTATTATTTTCTAATAGATGAATAAATATAAATGTTTTACAATTATTTTAGAAAGTATTTATCTTTATAGAAAAACATATTGTAAAAATTAATGTTTACTTTTAAAGAAAATAAAGGGGTTTATCCTTTATTTAAAAGTGATTTTGTCTTTAAAAGATGGTAAAAATATTTTCGAATAAATATTTGTGAAGTGTCTTATATAAAATTTGTAAAAGATTAGATTTATAAATATTATTTTATAAGTAAAAGATAGTTTTATAAATAGCGTCTTATAAAAAAGAATGGTTTTATAAATGATATTTTATAAAAAGGAAATTAATATCTTTTTGATAAATTAGAAAAATTAATTCCATTTATGAATTTATCGTGATATAGGAAATTCGTTTTATGAAAGTATTTGGTCTTATTTTGGAAACAAAGATTTGTGTTAAGAATATAAGATCTATAAAAATGAGTTTTAGTTTTGGAAACGAAGATTTTTATAAATGGCTTTATAATTATATTTTAAAATTTATAAGAAGTATACGAGTTTATAATTTTATATTTGGAGATTCATTGAAGGAGTTTATAATTATATTTGAAGATTTATAAAAGGAGTTTTATAAAAGAGTTTATTTATATAAAAGAGTTTATATATATAAGAGTTTTATAAATTAAAAGGAGATTTATAGAAATGAGTTTTATAAATATGGAAAGGATTCTTAAAAGGAGGTTTTATAACGAGTTTATAAAAGGAATGAGACTTGATTTCCATAAATGATTGTTTTAAATTTCGGTGATATGGAAAATGTTCTTTCTATACTTAACACCAAATTTCGAGGTATGGAAACTCGACTCTATCTTAAGAATTAAGAATGTGTATCAAGGCAAGAATAGTTTTCTAACTTGTTTGATCTCATTGTTAATCGAGAGATAGTACTATTTGAAATCGGGGAGTGGTATTAAGTATATTTGGCTAAATTTCCATACGATCTGTTTACTTACACCAAAAGTGTTTTGGGTTTATTATTATCACTGTTTTTAAGTAACTTTTGTTCTAACCCAAATTAAGTGTGATATTCAGAAATGAAATATCCTTTAGATTTGTAAATATACTTATACCGTTGAGATAAGTATAGGGTACATTTTCTAAGTACTAGAAAACTAATGTTTTGCGAATATACTTATGCTATGGATATAAGTATATGGAAAAGTTTTTCTAAGTTTTGAAAATGAAATGTTTTGTGAGTATACTTATACAATTAAGTGATATGTTTTCAAGTATTTAAAAGAGTAGTGAAAGTGGTGAATATATCTTTGTAAAAGTATTTTAATACAAGAATTTACAAAGTTGTTTTAATTAATGAAAAGATAAATTAAAGAGGCTTAGTGGGTGCTTAGGTTCTTAACCAATATTAATTTCCTTATGGAATTAAATCTCTGATTGAATTGTTTTTTTATTTGTATGTTGAAACTATCGTTGTCGGTTTGGAGAGACCATGATCGGACAGACGTGAGTTATCCGAAAACCACTTCGAACCGGCATAAGCATTCGAATTGAAGATATCTCGAGGATGATTAAATCAAAGACGAAGCTCTTTGAAGTGCGAGGGCTACTTGCTGCTATCCTGAGGATGATTCCAGAATGGATGTAGTAGAAGTAGTGCCTTCGGTTTGTTTATATTGGATGAATGTTGGCATTGCATTGTTCCTAGAGGGCAGTGTTCGCATTCTAAGTCGGATTTCTATATAAAAGGTAAAACATAGCCTCAGGTCTGACCACCGGTAATGACTAAAGAAGGGACGTGCCGTAGGGCTATGTGAGCCGTTTCAATTAGGGTATGATCATCACTTGTATCTAGATCGACATTTATTTATGTATTATGTATGTTTGTGGCAATGGAAACAGTTTGTCAAGGACAACTGGGGGATGATCATATTCGGTACGATCAGGAAGGGGCAGGTCGGTCCTGAGTAGCAGAGGTGCAATTAAGGTAGCCTCGGTACATTTACTCTAGTAGTGTACTGTACGGAAGGTAGACCTTTACCTTGTCATTTATGGAAGCCATTCTCCAATTAGTGCCTTTGGACTTAGTTGTATACCTATTATGCTGGAATTTAATTAATGTAACAATTGTAGCTAAGATTCAGTATTTATTTTAAACCCGAAGCATTATTATAATATCAGAAGATTTTCTATAAATGATTTGGTTATCGTAAGGTAAAATCACGTCCATATTTATATGCGTCGTTGTCGTACGAGATATCTTTATATTGAAAGGTTTTATAACATTAAAATCCATTTAATTTATGTTTCTCACGCTAGTTTACCAGACTAAACTGAGCGTTATTTTCCTTATAATGCTTGGGTGGGACCAAGCACATTTTCAGATCCAGTTATGAATGTTTTGGAGCTTTAGGCGACGAGCTGGATGCCTCCAAGATGTACTCATGTATATTTTATTTCCACTGCATTGGTTATTTAATATTTATCAGCAATTGTGAGGATAGGTTATTATAACTGTCCCGGATGATGATAGATAATTACTCTGGTTGATGTATGTTTATTACAGTTTTCTTTTGTAAAGATCTATTGTGTATTATATATTACTCGTCACAATGTGAGATTTTGTTTTGTCTTTTCTTTCTTTTCCCCTAACAATCTATCTTTCCAGCACTTAGATGCTTAGCACGTGAATATCGTGGATGTATTAGTGTTGACTTTTAAGGGTTGAAAAGGTAGAACATTGTAGAATACATATACCATAAGCATACATATATCTATTAGAAATCTAGATCAGAGAAGAGATTTGGATTTAATTTAAATTCGGATCTGGATTTATAATTTACCGTAGCTTTGACAATTTGATACCATATTCTTCTTTTCTACTATCCTATGTTGCTCTCTACTTATATACATGTATAACTATAATTATATTTAGAATTAAGAATTTTGAGGAGAAGAGGAAATGGCAGAGCTCCGTTGTCACTCTAGAAAATATGAGAAGAAAGTGAGGGGTTAGAACCGTATTTTTAGAGATTTGAATTGATGCCAGCTGTTAGATTAAATTATTTTAAATCTAGGTGTTTAGCCAAATCAAAATCTTTGTAGAAAATACACAACGGTTGACCGTCGCTCCCTTACAAGCCGACCACTAACGGTCGACCGGTAGATATCAGGATCGACCAGTTGCTATAAATTTTATTAATTAATTACTGACGTTTATTTCATTGATACTTCACTTTTAAAATCAACTAAGAAAATTTGTTTTTGTGTTAAGCTTACTTAAACCCTAAGCAACCATTAATGTTAGTATGTATTAATTTATTTCATTATTAAAATTATTTTCCTTAATTGCATATATAATTATTTCCAATTCAAAAACTTCAAACGTCAATAACATTTTCGTTTGAATTCTGATCAGAAAACTTTATATATGAAAACTGATCAGAAAATTGCCATGACCCCAATGGTATTAGTTTCATAACCAAATTCTAAAGTATGTGAAAATTTTATTTTTTGGCATTATGTTTTATTAATTAATTTCTTTTCTAATTAACTATCGTTAAAATAACGAGGTGTTACTGTTATTAATCAATAGGAAGCTCTCAAATGAGTCATTCCATAGTACCAATAATTATGATTATGTAACCCCTTGGTGGCCCATTAGCCATGAGTAATAAAGGAACCGAGCTAGTTGGAAGCGGGTGAAATAGGTTGATTTTAATTTTTTTCCCATTTTGGATTTGTTGGACCTATAAAGTCTAAAGGGCTTATTAGATCTAATCTAATAAAGTTTTAAATAAAACCTTATTTTATTTATTTATTTTTTGAAAAATGAGTTTTAATTTAATTTAAAAATTTATATAATTGTAAGAACATCAAATACACTCACACGTGTGTAGTGGGCGTGCAACATATATGAAGTGTACATATCTAATTTCATCAAATATAGATGTTGGGATTTACACTACAATGGACACATTTGTCCCTTTCGTTATGCTTTGTTATGCAAATTTTTTTCCAAATAATATAAAATAAAAATTGTAAATATATGTATAATAACAAATGCATATACACACACACATATATTTTAAAATTGATTTTGACTATTTTATATGTTATGAATTCTAGAACTAACAATTTTAAATGTAGTCTTAATTCAGAAAGGATTTAAAATTAAATTTACGACTTTATACAGAAGTCCTTGTTTTACAAATTAAGTTGAAACAACACACACATATATGTATACATGGATAAATAATTGTTACGTAAGTTTAAAATAACACACACACACACATGTATAAAATTTTATATCTTTAAAAATTTAAAGTCAAAATTAGAAATCTAACTTTAACATAGGAAGAATTAAAAGTAGGTTTATTATTTTACACAAAAGTCCACTCGTCAAATTTTTAATTGAAACAAATTTTAAACATATAAAAACAAAAACTTAATGAATTTACGTACAAAACCAACAAGCATTACAAAACATGAATTTAATTTTCAAAATGATTTCAAGTAATCAACATATGATGCTTACTTATGTTTGTGTACGTAAAAGTAACAAAATTATATCATCAATCGAGAATTAGTTTCCAAATCAAAATTGTTTTTTAAACATCAATATCCAAATCAATAATAAAATTAGATTGGACAACCCAGGAATATAAAATTCATTGTATAATATTTGAGATCTAAACTACACATACAAGATAAACATATAAATAATAGGACAAACACATGGGGATCTAAACTACATTAACATTATGTATTTCATAATAAACAAAGATTAAAAAAGTATCATAGATGAAGCCAAAAATCACACCTGGAATGAAGAATAAAATTTCTAAATTTTATTGAATTATATCTAGAAATTGCAACAATTTGAAGCACCACTTTTGTATTTATTTCATTTTATATTTTTTGTTTTGGGATTTTTTCATGTAGCCATGGATTTTCTACCACTAAGGGAGAGAGGAAGAGAGGAAGAGAGGAGAAGAGAATGAATTATCAGAAGGAAGGAATGAATGAATGAAAGAATACAATTTTGTTTTAAAGGAACCAATGAAACCTTTCCAATTCCTTCCTCAAAACCTTTGACCTTTAGTTCATCCAATCTCAATCAATTCCACACCCCTTATCATGCATGGTTGGCCAAGCATGTGCCTAGATAGGCCTTTAAAATTTCCAAATCCACTTAGTAATTAATTGATTTAAATCAAATTTAAATATTTATCGATATCATATAATGATACCTACATATGTAAGTTTTATATACGCACTATATTAAATACTAATGGCAATCGAACAAATCAAATCAAATATGATAATTACCATTTCATAACTATTAATTTAATTAATCGAAAACAATTACAATTTAATTAAATCGTGTGGTTTTAAGATTATTCATCATTATGCTTGTGAGACTCAAAGGTGTAAATTCAATCAGCGATTAACATCAAAATTTAGAATATTAATGTTTATGCATCACATTAGCTAGTGGTCTGAAATTTTGGCTGAATTTATTGCTTGCACATCTTTTTGTTAAAATTTAATTTTACTATTATAAGTGGTACCCGATAGTAACAACTTTTTACACCTATTCTCTTTGTCAATACTATATCACATTAGGACTTATAGAATTCGGTTTTCGTCAAAATTTCAACATCGTCGACATTCAACACGACTAGCCCAAAAATAAAATCCTTGGTTTAATGATAACAGTTATTATTAACCAAACTACTCTGGCTAGAGACTTTGACTTTGAGTTCACTACAATTGATCGTAATACTAACCACATATAACCGATGATAAAATTCTCTATTGAATAAAGTTTCACTTTCAATGCTTCAACTCAGACCCAACTATAGTCTTCATTTGACGCAATGCCACGATTTAAATATAACAAAGCGGAGTGTCCATATTAAATTTCAATATGTTCTCAAATCGAGAGAATACTGTGTAATATCATCACTTCAAGATTCTACGTTTGACCTTAGTTGTATTAACTAGCAAAAAACTTTCAATTGAGTCATTCCAGATCTATCAATAACTATCCGCACGTAACCCCTTGGTGCCTCCAATAGCCATGAGTAGTACACTGTCCAACATTTGAAGAGCATTATATACTCTAGTCTCAACGGATGAATTGATATCATTTCTCGAAATATCTTGACAAGGAATATTTAAAATAATATGTTATTTTTAATATGATAAATTTCTCTTGACTATAATACATTGTATTTTAACACAATACATAACCACAAAACATATCATTTAAGGATTTCTATTTAGTATACTTAAATTAAATAATTAATCAACATTTCACAACATGACAACTATATAATAGAATGAAAAAAAACCCTTTTTTATGAACAAGATTGGTTATCAAGTTAGGTATATGTAACAAATTACATAATTGCCTTAAAGGCATACCCCTAACCCTATTAATTTCCCACTTGAAGTTTGGATCAATAATGGAATTTTATTCCAACTCCTTCGATCGGTTTTCTCTAAGCTAATTGGGCCAATTCCTTAGTGAATAGGTATGTTATATCATTTTAATTATCGACTCTGTCAATTAACTCTCTCCGATGCTGATAAACTACCTTTATCACGTGTAACTTTTTGGAGTATGCTTTTTGACTTCTAGTGAGTTTAGGTTCTTTTATGATCTATGCCACAACATTGTTATGATATATCAATGTCATGGGATTCTCAACATTTGGAATCACCCTTAGCTCAGTTATAAATTTGTGCATTTTTTATGCTTCTTTTGTTAAAAAAATCTTCATGGTAATGTACTTAACCTCTGGTTAAATCAATGACTACTTATTGTTTGAATATTTTCAACTTAAAGTTCTTAACTTAAGCTTGAAAATGAATTTAGAATTGACATACTTTACTCGATATCACTTACGAAGTTTGAGTCTGTGCACTCCTCATAAGGAGTTTGTTATTTATATAAACAATTCTTCAGTATTTCGTATATACTTGATAACACTCTAAATTGTCATTTAATGATCTTAATTTGGATTTGATACTTGCCTTACGTACCAAATACATAAGCAAAATGTGATATTGTAGATAATACAACATGTACGATAATTTCTGTAACATCTCGTTATTTAGTAATTATAATAATAATATTTATTTTGTATTTTATTTGGAATTTATTTGAAAAACTGATTTACAAAATTAAAATTTGGAATTTGAATTGTATTTTTAAAATCCAAAAGATGTTTAAAATTTTTTTGCAAAATAAATATTATTTGAGGAATTTTGGAATTACTTTGGAAATTAAAAAATTATATTTTAATTGTTGAAAATTGAAGATTAATTTTTTAATAAAATAAAAATCATTATAAATATAAAATAAAATTTGAAGTAAAACGCCTCAAATGGTATTTTAATTGAAGACCGAATCGTGATAGGACAATTACACGGTTAACAGTGTAATTTTTTTTTAAAGGTGTGAAACTATCAAAAAGAAAAATAAAATAAATTACTTATCCCTTTTATCATTATATGTCTTTTGGAAATGGTAAAAGAGTTTCGGCCCAAGGCCTTTACATATTACCCGTTAATAAAATAAATAACGAAACGGGTAGTAATACTCATATCCGCCTGCTTCTAACATAAGAAACCCTAGCTATTTACTTCGATTCATTTTATATTCCTTCATCAAAACAAAATAAACCCTAAAAATTAGGGGAGTAGGTGTACTGAGGCGATTTTCTTCGAATCTCAATATCGCAGCTAGATCTTCCTTCGTGAAGACTTCATAGTCGACTCCTTACGATTTGTAGTGCCAGATACTCTTAATCGAAGTGTAATTCTCTAGATTTGCGTAGCTCATCAATAGTTTGAAGTAGATCCAGAGTGATTCACTTTGATCTTCTAATTTTGCTACAAACCCTTCCTTCATGGAGGCTTACATATCCTTTCCTTACTTTTATTAATGTCAATATTCTCTGAATCTAAGTATGCTTCACTGGATTTGCTGTAATCGTTGTTGCTCTTGTCAGTTATTCTCCTTGGCTCTTGAAGATTACCGCTTTCACCTTTATTCTACACAGATAAGTGATATATTTTCTTGTTTAGCTTACTTCTGTAGAAATTTTCTCCAATTCTCTAATTATTGATTTCCAGTTGGAAATTCCTTTCTTTTGCAGTAATCTACCCTCTTCCGGAACACTACTAGGTGAGTGGTAGCTCCTGTCTAAAGCAGGTGAGAGTAAAATACTATTATTTCAATTAAGTTTTATATAATTGTCTAACTTTAAAGTATTGAGAGCATGTTTACTTCCCTTGTAGGGTTCGACTTTGCTTTGGATTCTGGAATGGCCACCCCTAGGAAGATTACCTGAAGTGGATTCGCTCTAACAGATTTCAAAGTCCTTTGACCTGTGACTACCTCAAAGTTGAAGGCATTTATTTCTTGGTAAATATCTAAGGGAAATTTCCTGCATTGTAAGTGATCTTCAATCCTTTCTTCATAGATATCAAGCTCGCAAATACTCTAATCAGGACTGTTATGATTGGCTTTGTTACTGTTTTTTAGAAATATAATATTGTATTATGTTTCTATGTTTTTCCAAAGTTGGATGCTATTTTGTTTCGATTCCTTTATGCAGTCTACTATTTCGTTCTTTCCAGATAAAATATACAATTGTATGTAGGACAATTCATGTTATATTGAATTCCTTCTTCTTATTTTTGAATGCTTCCTATATGTGTTGAATGCTATCTCTAATATTTTAGAGAGCTTTCTATTGTTTGAGCTTTAGTTTTTTTTTTGCAATGAACCGTAAGTACCTAGTATAAATGCAATCGAAGAATAGACGATCTATGTTTTCAGGCTCATTCTAACAAAGAAGAAAGTAGATATTTCCACTTTTGTTCCATTTGATACACTTATCTCTTGTCGGCACTCTATTTAAAACTGCAAAATAAGCACAATGAGCTATTTTTGGACAGTTTGCATTATTCCAAATTACTCTGTGCCAATTTACTTCCACTTCTTCACCTATGATAAAATCTCAAGTGCTTTTAAAAGAAAATTTTCCTTTTGTTAGTAGTTTCGACTCCTAACTGTCTTCTTTCATACTTGTGTCTATTTCTAATTTGTTGATTGCTAAATTAAAAATTGATGTCGCTAGTTGCAAATGAGTTTTCCAATTTGAATTTTGAATGATGCTTTCCACCTTCTCATTATTACCTCCAAATTGGTATAAATTATTCCAGCCTAACAGATTGATCAAGTATTCTCCATTAATCCAAGGATCAAACCAAATGTTGGTTTGCTTGCCTTCTATGAACTTTCTTACTATTAGTTTTGCACCTGCTTCCCTAAATTTTAGAATACTTTTCCAAGTATGAAAGTGGTGATTTTCTAAAGGCATGGTCTAGAAATTTTTGTTTTTAACATATTTGTCTTTCATCCACTTAGCCCATAAAGAATTTCCTTCTACGAATTTCCAAAATAATTTTAAATTGCATGCATTAATCAGATTTTTGAAACTTTTTAGACCTAATCCACCATCTTTCTTTGTTTTTGTAACTGTGCTCCATGCTACTTTGTGATTTTTACCATTCCATACAAAGTTGGAACATAATTTCTCAATTTTGTCCATTGCTTTAGCTGGAATATTGTATGATTGTATCTAGTAAATGATAATAGCTGTCATGAATGTGTGTAAGCTCCAATCTACCTGCAATAGATAGTAATTTGCTAGACCAGTCATCTATTTTACGTTGTATGATATCATGTAGTCTAGCACAGTCCCTTCCTTAATCTGATTTGAACTGAGAGGGAGACCCAAGTATGTGACTGGGAGATCACTTTCTTTAAATTTAATAATGTTGATTATTTCTTCTTTTCTGCTACATGCTTTGCTGATATGAATCTTGATTTGTTTTCATTAATTTGCAAACTAGAATAAGTTTTGAACTTGTCAAAAATTTCTTTGATGATCCTTGCATTCTTTAAGTCTGCATTTAAAAATATTAGCAAATCATTTGCATATAATAAATGGGCAATACAAGGAACAGCCGTGTTTAATGATTTTATATTTTTAAGAAACTTTTCCTTCTCTATTTGTAATGAAAAATATTCCATAGCAATAATAAATAGGTAAGGAGAAAGTGGGTCTCCTTGCCTAATACCTCTATTATAATGCATAAATCCACAAGGAGATTCATTTATTTGTATGGAATAAGTTACATTACATATGTGTTATTTCACTAAACTACAAAAATTTTCATTGAATCCTAATTGCCTCATCGTGAAAAAAATAAAATGCGTATTTATTTTGTCAAAAGCTTTGTGAACGTCCACTTTAATGCACATCTTATTTTTACCCCCTTGATTAAAATTTCTTAACATTTCATGCGCTAATAAAGGTTTTTCAACTATTAATCTACCTGGGATAAAAGCACTTTGATTTTTAGAGGTCAAATATTTTAGAAAAACTTTTATTCTATTACTTAAAATAGTAGCAATAATTTTATGAAAGAAGTTAAAACAAGCTATAGGCCTGTAATCTCCTAGACAGTTTGGAACTTTCACTTTTAGCGCAAGTGTAATAAAAGTATGATTCATATTTTTCAAATGCTTCCTAATTTTTAAAAATTCATTTATGGCATCAAAAAGAGTATGTTATATTTCCTCCCAATGAACCTTATAGAATTTGGCCCCAAAACCATCTGGTTCTGGGCTTTTATCATCATTGGCATTAAAAATAATATTTTTAATATCCTCCAACAAACTTGAGCAAGAAATATTTATTTCCTATTATCATGTAGCAGGAATTTTGTAGTGATGTTTGGGAAAATACATAGGCTTCTATCAGTATTGTATAAATCGGTGAAATATCAAATAATCTCCTTTTCTAATTGAGAGGCTTCATTAACGACAACTCCCTTATCATTAAGTAATTTTCCTTTGTCATTTTTTTGTTTCCCACTTGACATCTTGGAATAGAAAAATTTACTTATGTGTCACCACTAGTAAGCCAATCAACTTTGGCTTTTTGTTTGATATTCACAGACTCAACATGAACTCTTTGATTAGTCGCTTTTGCATATGAAAAAAATTATTAATTGTATGGTGTTTGAGCTAACAAAGTCTATACTATCTTGCAATCTCACATATTCCTGTCTAGTTGAATTTTTCTTTTATTCTTACTCTTATTCCATAATTTTAGATTTTCCTTTATGTTTTGCAAAATTTTACTAAATTTAAATTGAGCTGTACCCACTATTTGATTTTGAAAACAATTTTTGCCAACGGTTTTATATTCCTTACCAAAAGTCCATCCATTTTTAAACCTGAAAGGAAAATTATTTTCAATTGTATTACTCTGAGAAAATATTATTTGCATTAAAGTATGATCACTAGTAGCTTGAGGCAAAGTATAACATTTAAAATTTGGGAAAACCTTGGTTAAATAGGATTCTACCTAACTTGTAATGCATGTTTCTAAATTCCCCTGACTTCTAAGTAAACTTGTTGTGACGATTTGTCTTTCTTACACCTAAAGATGACACTTAATGCATCCTTGGTATTTATGTGCCGATCATTTAAGTGTCCAAAAGATATGTCATTTTGGGTGAAGTAAGAAGAAGACAGAACAAAATCTCACATAGTGACGAGCAATACATATTATTTACAAAATCTTTACACAAAGAAATCATCTTTATTTATACACAACATCAGAGTACACTATCCTATTATCAGCCTAGACAGTTATAAAAGCCTGTCCTTACAATTTAATAACTACAACTAGAACAAACAATGGAAGAATATAAGATACGTGAATATGTTTTGGAGAATCCAGCTCGTCTCCTAAAAGCGTCAAAGGACCCAGCTAAATTTAGAAAATATACTCAGGCTGACCTGAGCATTACTAGAAAAATAACGTCCGGATCAGTGTGGTAAAACCAGCATGAGAAACTTAATTCACAAGGAATTTTATTTATAATAACTTAAAAAATCCTTTAAAATCAAAGGTATCTAGTAAGACCACGTCGCGCATAAACATGGACAGGTTGTTGCCTTACGATTACCAAAACACTTTCTATAGAAAATCCAGTGATATTATAATAATGTCTAAGGTACAAATACATATTAATCATAGTCGAAATTATTATATTAATTAAATTCTAGCATAATAGGTATATAATCAAGTCTGAAGGCTCGTATTGGAAAATGGATTCCAACAATGAAAGGGTAAGGGTATACCCATCGAATCCGTACACCTTTAGATAAAATGTAAAAGAGGCTACAACATGTTTCACCTCTGCTACTTAGGACCTGTCCTACCCCTTACTAGATAATGCTGAATATGATCATCCCCGATTGATAAACAACCATAACGGGCTCTGAAGCATACATAAATATCGACTCTAGATAAGGGATGATCATACCCTAATAGGAGCGACCCATTTAGCCTTGCCTCATGTTCCTGCTTTAGTTCTTTACCGGGTGTGAAGCTCGAGGCTCTGTTTTACCTTTTAGATAGAAATTCCACTTGGAATGCTAACACTGCCATCCAGGTAGAAATTCAATGCCTCATCCATACAAGTTCATTCTAGGTCTGAAAAAAACCGAAGGCACTACCTCTACTACATCCATTTTGGAATCACCTTCACGATTAGCAACAAGTAGCCTTGCACTTCAAAAGCTCCATCTTCAAGATGTCTTCAGTTCGTGCATATATTGGTTCGAAGTAGTTTTTAGATAATATATCCAATCTCGATCTCTCTGAACTAACAACGATAATTTCCAATAAATTCAACCCGGTTCTTTTGGAAATAATCAGACAATACATAGGAGCAATGATCACCCCTTAACCATTTAAGTGGACGGATCTCCATTTATCATAGGAGAACAAAACAAGATTTATACGCACATATCATCAACGAAGATGATTGTTCCATATAACTCAAGTGCTTCGCCTAGATATTTCTAGAGTTATATTTTGGTCCAGATTTGACAGTCGGTGTTTTTAACTATTAAATAAACAAACAAACAAACAACAGTTCAGAGATTTAATTACCTATAGAAACCACTAAGCCTCAAAAGAAAATCTTTCATTTATTTAAATCTCTTTCCAAAAATATTTATATACTTATCTCACCAGCATAAGTATATTCACAAAACATTGTGAAAGATTTCTTTTTTCAAATCATATTAAAATAATCAAAACAAATGTTATTTAAATTATAGATAAGAATAATCCCAAAAATTATTCCTTTGGTGTTAAGCATGGAACAAAAGTTCCATGCCACCGTAATTAAGAAGGTCGGTTAAGGGAACCCCATCTCAAATTCTTTTGTAATTTTTTTCAATAAATCCTTTTAATAAATCTTCTTTATTTAAATTCCAAACCCATTTATGAAAACTCTTTATAAATCTCTAGGTTTATTTATAAACCTCTTTTATAAATATCAACCCGTTATAAACTCTTTTGTAAATATCCAAAATAATTTATTAAACTCTTTTATAAATATCCACAATGATTTATAAATTCTTTCCCGATTTTAAGATCGCTTTTCAATTTATAAGATCGTTTTATAAACTTTCCTTATTTAAAACAAAGGTTCTTTAATAAACTTTAATCGATAAAGTTCCTTTGATAATTAAATCCATCATTTAAAACACCCTTTTAAAACCAAGTTGTTATTTAAACATTCTTCATTTAATTATCTTTAAATCTCATTCAAAATAATAAATTTTAGAATATCATTAATAATATATTAAATTAACTTTAAACAATACTATTATACTAATAATTTAACTTCAAAACAATATTAATATAATAATTGATTAACTTTAAAACATTGTTAATATAAAAATTAATCAAACTTTAGAACAATATAAATTTAGTAATTAATTAAATTTTAAATATTATTAAAATGATAATTATTAAACCTTTAAATATAATTAAATATCTTAAATCAATATAATTAAATAACTTAATTTATAATTAATTATAATTAAAACATTTTAAAAAAATAATTAAATATCTTTGAAACAATGAGTAAACATTCTCAAATAATTTTAAGAAATAACTTCAAAGAATCATATTAATAAATTAATTAACTTTAAATCATTATTAGAACAATAATTAACTGTCTTTAAAACATTATTAATAAATAATAATGACCTTGAAAACCTTATTAATAAATAATAATTATCATTAAAATAACATTAATTCAATGATTAACTTTTCAAATTTAGAAGAGGCTTAGTGATCATTATGGTACTTAAAAAAGTTACCATTTATTTTAATTAAACTTTCCAAGTTATAATACTTGGTATTTACATAGGCAGATATACGTATGAATTAAATCCATGATTAATAATCAATTGTTAATATACACTTATCTAATATTAATCATCTGGTATATAATAAGTGTCCATACCAATGTAATGGCAGAACTATGGTTATTTTGCTAAATAGGTTTCCAAATTAATCTATCTTGTTAATTATAGTAGAACATTGATTTATTCGGCTAACCAGGTGTCCAATTAATTTAATTAGCAGAACGGTGTTTTTTTCTGCTAAATAGGTGTCCACATTTCCCTATTCAATTTACTTTAACAGAATGGTGTTTATATGGCCAAATAGATAACACCAATTAAAATATAATTAATTAAACTACGTTATTATCCAAATTAACATAATTATTATTATGACAATATTAATTTATCATTAAATTTTACTACACCAAAATTAACCACAACTTATGACAAAACATTGTATTCGCCAATACAAACACAACGCAAAAATCCACGTGTTAAATGGATTTCAAATGGGTGAGTTATAGTTTGTTAAAGCTAATACATAATTATAAATTTTAATAAAACAAGAATTCTCACCCATATTTGCCAACACAACCAAAAAGCACAGCCAAGGCCCAACAATAAACCAACCCAAACCTGATCCAAGAACGAACAGGGGCCTCTCTTCTCCAAACCAATTCACGCCAGCCTACTTTTGCAACCTGTCCACCTTACCTTCCAACCACTGCCGCTACACCCGACTAGGCACCACGCCCTCTTGCCGCCACACCGCTTGTTCCTGCGCCATCGCCTGGCCACGTGCGGCCTCACTTGACGCCCTCAACACGTTTAGTTCGATGAAACCCGAGCACCACTTCATAAGCCAAACAAAACCTTTAAACGCCTCATGTCGCCGCCATGGTCCACCGGAGACCAAGCAATCTTCACCAAAGCTTCAACCATCTCCCAAGGCTGCTCCAACCCCGACCATTCTACCCATCGTCAATCGTTGGAAAATCAATATATACCCAGATAAAATCAGGTCTTCCTCCACGATAAGCCCCTCCACTAAAAGTCATACGATCACCTATAAAAATCTTAATTCTTCGATTGGAACACACCCATACTCTTAAATATGAAATTCACGATCGTCAAAATCACACTATTTTGAGCACGGTCATGGTTTTTCAACGATCACGGCCACCACACTTGTCAAAACGACGGCCGACCCTTTTTATAAAATATCACACTCATAAACATGCCACTTTCCGGTTGAAAGTTTCCTAAAAAGGTTGATGGATTTTGAGATGTTGATTTTTGAAGTTGAAGGAGATAATTTATATTGTATAACAGAGGAAAAATATGAAGGGGAAGATGAATGTCTGCATATATATCACTGTGAACATGAAATGTGTATGTAAATGTGAATTTGTGTTCGTGAGTGAAAATCTCCATTGTGTTGTGTATGGATGGGTATTTATAGGCTAGGAATTTCTCAATGCCTAAGGAAAGGAAAGCAAGGAAAAGCAAGATCAGGGGACAAAGGGATAAGATGGCTGCTTTGATGAAGGAGGACAAAGGCAACAGGGGAGAAAACAAGAGAAATGAGCAAGACTATGTTAAATATTATGTGTGCACATGTGTAGTTTTAAAATTTTGAAAATAAAGTTTTGGGATACCTTGATACATAATATCATGTCCATGTATGAGTCGTGAATGACAAAAATAAAAATACGACTGTCCATATATGAGTCATGAATGACAAAATTAAAAATACGACCGTGCACATCAATGTGACACGATTAAAAAACAATAATAAACAGATTGGTTACCTTATTCTGTAAAGCATTAAAAATGCCAACGTTTGACAGTAAAGCGTCAAATGGCAAATTTAAATATTTTTCAAATTAAAAATTGTACAAAAATTCTATAAATTCATTTTATTACTAGAAACATTTTCTTTTTATTTTAAAACCAAAAATCGAATATTTAAATTAAATTAAATATTCCAAAAATCAAGGTGATAAAATCCCTAGTCGTTACACTTTTTCTATTATTGGTGTTTAAATAAGCTAGTTTTAAACATGAAATTCGAGAGGAATTCAAATTTTTAAAAGGAATAGGAATTCCTCCCATTTTCCCTGATACATACATTACTGTGTTAAAGTCACCAATTAGAGCCCATAGATTAGGAATTTTTTGATTTAATAGTTATAAATTGTTCCATAACAATAATCTATCTTTTTTAATGTTAAGTGCATAGATGAAAGTTATATCTAATCATAACCCCCCTTTATTTTTAAATTTACAACGTATGTTTTGTAAATCTACTAATATAATTCCCAAAAATTAGGATTCCAAGTTACATCTATTCTACCATTGCCTCTCATTGAGTTATTATTGACCATACTCCAATTATTTATATGTCTATTTTGAAAGTCAGTAAGACATTGATCAACAAGCTTGTGTTTTAAAGTACCAACAATAGTAGGTTTATAGGAAGCTGGTAAATTGGAAAGGTCAAGTTTCCTTTCTAGAGAATGTAATCCCTTAACATTCCATGCAATTATCGATATAATCAAAAAAATATAAAGGATATCTCTGCAGCTACAATGAGATATTAGAGCAGCTAACTTCTATGCTTTCAAAAGTTCCCCCCTCTTTTCTAGCAATCTTTCCTATCTTGAACTTTCATATAGTTATCCCATTTAGTATTTTTAGTAATGTATTTTTCTTCAAAGCACTTTGGATCAGTAATGACATTATTATTCCTGTCCAAAATTTTGTGTATATGTTTCTTCTTGTTCTTTTTTCTTTTGTTGTTGACAGGTGAGGAAGAAGAGGATAAAAGGATAGCTACATTCTCTATAAGCAGTTCAGGATTGGATGTAGTAGCTTTATGCAAACCAATATTTTCCATATTTACTGTGTTTATCCTTTCATTCGGGCTACTACTGTCTATAATTAAACTTGGCTCTTCCTGTAGAGGGGAGAAACCATGAACTGTATATTTTAATCTCCTGAACTCTTTTGCTTGATCTCTAAGTTATTATTGTTCGTTTTGACATAGGGAACATTTCCCTTTGAAATTTTTGCTTGAAGGCTTTGCTGATTGGTTTCATTGGCTACATAAAGCTATTTTCTTGATTCTTGTCCAAATTTGATGCAGCTTGTGATAGGGTATTCTCGGTTTGCTCATCATCGTATATGATTTTCATACTATCAATTGTTTTATTCAAACCTGAATCATTTTTCCTTCCTTCGAAAAAATGAAATTTTTTCTGAAATTGAGTTGTTTCCGAGAATAATCGGATCTTCTGTATGGACATTGTTTTTCAAGGTTTTCATAATTACTTACCTGTTCAACCGTTTCTTGATTTGAAGAATTTTGTTCTTTTCTTGATTTCTTCGAAACTTGCGATTTTTCTAAAGCCAAATTGGGGTTTGCTTTTTCTTTCCAAACTTGCTTTAATGAGCATGATTTTACGAGATGCCCAAAACAAGCGCATTTCATACATCTAGGCGGTATCCATTCATATTATATTTTCTAAGTTATGTTTTCTCCATATGGTGATCTGGGCGCCTAGGTTCGAGTTCGGAAACAACCTCTTCACAATGCGAGGGAAATGCTGCGTACATTATCGACCTCCCCAGAGCCGCTATTGTGTGAGAGGCTCGTGCATTGGGTTCCAACTTTTTTATGTTTCCTCTGTCATACATTATGATATAAGCCTCCTTTTTCAGTTCTTCATCAACTTTAATCTCTATAAGTATTCTTGTATAACTGAGTCTAGTCTCATTAGCCGTTGGCTCATCTAGCTTGGTATACCCACTACATTGGCTATAGCACTTAATGCTTCTTTGTCCTAGAGTCGAAGATTTAACTTTGGTAATCTGTTCCAAATTGGATAGGTAGACAACAAATCTCTATTAAGAATAATTTTTTTGCTCCATCTTTTCAGTATGATTAGTTTTTCATTAATGGAAATGAACATCCATTAAAGATTTTATTGCAATCAGTTTAATTTGAAAATTTGATTATAAAATAACCGTTGTTTCTTGTGTAGATTTCAAATTTTCCATTGGCTTCCATGTTCTAAGATAAGAGAGGCGAGGTGGAGCCGTGGTGCAACGGATAGGTCACCCGCATGGTGATCTGCGCATCCAGATTCGAATCCGAAAATAGCTATTCGCAATGCGAGGTAAATGCCGCGTACATTATCAGCCTTTCCAAAGCTTGCTATCGGCGGGAGCCTCGTGCACTGGGTTCCACCTTTTTTTTATGATAAGAGGGGCAGGATCCAAAACATACGCAACAACAGAATTCCCCCATTTGTCTTCGGTCCTTTGCCTAACCGCTTTCTTAACAGCAACAATTCTTTTATCGCCTAATTTGATTGGCACAAAAAACCCTAAATCAAAATTGGAGTTAAGCCCTCCAATTATAACAAGATATGCTAAGTTGATAATGATTTTTCTTGATTTACTACATCAGTTGTGGGATTTCTTGAGTTTCTAAAGATATTCTGAGCCTGCTTGTTCCATGCCGATGGTTGTTTTAATAAATTTTGATTGTTATTTGACACTTTCAACTGAAATCTTGTCGGAATATGGACGCCAGGTGCTTGGATTTTTGCTGGTGGGTTTCTACGGCGATTTCTTATGGACTGAAACCCATCATTATCTATGTCGGGTGGCTTATCCTTTTGATTTGGAAAAGATGGCATATTGGAATTTGGTGGAGAATCGGAGAAGGGGGATGAAGAGCCCTTTAAGATCTGATCAGCGGACATGAATTTTTTGTTTGTAGAACTTGTATTTCTCTTAAAGTTTTCATCATTATACGTTAACTTACGTATTTATCTTTTACCCCAAAATGAACCTATCCATCCCTATTTAAATACTGCGTTCGTGATACGCAAACAACATTATCTACAAGAAAACACATACCTTATCTATCTTCCATTTCATCTAAAAGCATTTGTGAGTATAATTTTCTTTCTTTCTTCTTTATTTTTGCATGTAACTTACCTATTTAGATTACTACCTCTCCTTTATGTTTTATTAGTGAGTACATTCTTCTTTTGTTGCCATTAACTCATCAAATAGTGAATATACCTCTTACGTCATCATCTTATGTCTTAATCACCATTGGAAAATTGTTAGTAAAGTCTTGTAGATACAGCTGCATATATATTAGAAACCTTACATATCGGTACTTAGTTTTTCTATTTCATTTTGATTGTTATTGACATTGGTCAGTAAACAAAAATAAATAGAGCAAGGTAACATTCTCTGGTGTGTATATACGTACATTAGTACATAAAGATATTAAATCATTCTCTGTAAGTAAACACATAATGTTTCACCACCTTATCCATCTTCATCAAGCAGCATCAGTGAGTACAATCTCTATTTCTAGTTTCTACACAAGTTTAGCGAGTATAATATCATTTTTAATTTCTAAAAGTGAGTATGCTTCTTTATCTTTTAGTTTTAGTATCAACTGCTGGTGCTTTTATATCTGGATTGTTTGCATCAATTCATTTCCCAGTAATGAATCTTGTTCAATTATATAATTATCTTGAATGATACCAAATCAGTAAGCCTTTTTAACTATTATTTTTAATCCAAATATATGTGAATGAGGTGATGTTTTCATATTGCGGATAGGCATTGCTACCCACAATCAGTTTTGATTATGAATATTGATGCAGCACGGAAGTAGATCTGAACCAGCAGTCAAATCTATCCAGGATCCAATCACGAATTGCGGAAAAATGAATCGATGAAACAAGATAAATTGATGAATTGATGATACCCAAGTGCCCAAATCCGTTGATCTCTCGAGATACCGGATTCTAGCTATCTTCAACACGTTGATCGCGCACGATACCATGTTAAAAGATCTACGATTCTTCGACGTTGATCTCGCGCACGAGATTCCGTGAATCGGCTTCAAAGTCGTTGATTCGAACGCACTCGAATACCCGAAGTTGGAGAAAGGAGATCACACTCAACTTCCTATTTTAATGGAGGCACAAAACTCTCAACAAATTTTATTCAAAATTTAACTACTATTACAAATGACCATACACCCCTATTTATAGGGAAAGTACAACACCACACGACTCAACACAATTACAACACGACTTAACAAACAAACAAATGACTCAAGAAAATACAAACATTCAATGACGCAACAATACACAGCGACTTAAGAAAAATAAAATACAAACGACTCAGCAAACAATCAGGCGACTCAATCATCTGGATGGAGCGACTTAACTTCCACATGACATAAGATAATTCGCGACTTAGGTCGTCAGTCAACAGCGACCTAAAAACAGTAGTCTCACGACTTAAGATCTCAGCAGCAAAGTAATGGCCGCGACTTAGCAAAATGAAGAAATCTCGCGACATAAGAAATTCTGTTCGCGACCTAGGCTTCACGACATAAGGATTCTGTTCGATCGCGACCTAGGCTGGAGCGACCTAAGGCTTCGCGACATAGGGATTCTGCTCGCGACCTAGGGCTTCGCGACATAAAGATATACTCGCGCCATAAGGATCTGCTCGTTTGCAACCTAGGTGGAAGCGACCTAAGGTATGTCGTTCGCGACTTAAGGTATGCGCTGCATCATTCTCCCCTGGTTGAAAAGAATTCGATCCCGAATTCACACTTTCCTCTTCTTCGATCTGCTTATTCTCATGATATGGAATCAAGTGTTTATAATAACCCAATATTTTCAACCATTCGCATCCATTATAAGTGTATAGGTAGACACTCATGCCGGAGTTGAATTGCTCAAAATACCGTATTGTAAATAAAATTTGGCAAATCTCAGAAATACGGTAAATAAATATAATCACATATCATAGAGTAAAATAATGCAGCGGAAGTAAAAGAAACGGTAGTTCATGAAGCTACTATGTAAATATATCAGAGTTACATAAGATACAACATAAGAAATAAAGTACAGCAGAAGTCTCAATACAATAACCAAGTACAGGCTGAATAGAACAACAGAACCGAAGTTGATAGAACAAGACTAGCAGATAATCTCCAGCGATTCAAATCTCCAGAAGGTGGAAATCCAAATCTGTGAATACTCAGGCTGACCCGAGCATAAAGCAGAACACAAAACACTCGAGTCAGGACAATATATACTTATATAATGTAAACCAACTCAAGTGAACTGTAATAAAGGTACAAGTAACTTAGAAGATGGTTGGGACCGCCCATCCTCTAAGGATCCGTTTAAATATCTACTATGTAGTAATATTCGCTATTATAATAATGTCTAATAAGTAAAGTATAATCATATAGAAAATAGCGTTAAGGGGATGGAGAACCTTAACGCAGTCGGATCTTAAAATCATAATCGTAGTGGGTTCGATATGGTAGGTGACACGACACACAAGGCAATGCCAGGGTAGATATACCATTTACGCACACGGACTGATGGATACGCATAGCAGCCACTACCGTTCCACCTCGAACAACACTCCCAAATCAAGGGTGGCCACCAAAAATCACAAAGTAATAGAATGGTATCAAAGAAGTGTGTCCGATACGAGGTGCTACCTCACTGGCCCGAGATCGCTCCTGTTTTAGTCACCTTATGCCAACTCACGGGAGTTGGGTCCACGTATATACCTTAGGATCGTCACCACCATCCTACTTCATTCTGGAAACTCCACCGCGTACACAGTTGTCAAAGTGGTTTTCGGTATCGACAGAGAGTATGTCCATATCCGATCCCGGTCTCTTTAACAACCAATCGTTATTATAACCCGTGGTTATAACTTTTAAAACTATACTTTACTTCAAAATAAAATATCATTTCAAAACCATATATTTATCAAAATAAAGATTAAATCAATTCCAAACCATTTCCATATATTTAAAATATCATATCATTTCAAAACTTCATTTCAAATCATTTCAATATATCAAAATATCATATCTTTCCAAAACTTCATTTCAAATCATTTTAATATAATAAAATATCTTATCAGTTCAAAACCAAAAATTCAACTTTAAATACCCTTTAAATTCAAAGATATCGTTCATTTACTATCATTTCAAATCACCTTTAAATAGTTTATATTCCAATCAAAATAATTCATTTAACCCTTTTAAAAGTGTAATTATTATACTTTCAAATAAAGTATTCAATTTCCAAAGTTTCAAACCATTCTGAGTTCGTTTACTAAGTCAAAAACCATAATTATTAAAATTTCAGCATTTCACAGCATTTAAAAACAACTGCTATAAGTTATATTTGAAAACATTTTTAATTCAGCAAAGACAGCACTTAAAACTACTGTTAAAACTCAGTTTTAGTTGATTTATAGTTCAAAAACAGAAAAGACAGCATTTCAAAAGTGCTGCGGTAGTTCAGATTTAAAAAACAAGGGTTAAATTTGGTTTCAGCAAAGACTGCAGACCATTATAGCATTTCCAGAGAATGCTATAATAGGCCTGAGTTCAATATTAGCCTATAAGTTCAATTACAGCAACTACATCATTTCAGAAATGCTGTAATAGCTCTTTTTACACAATTTTTGTTCAAAACAAAATCTATAGCATTTCTGAATGCTATTGAAAGTAGATTTCAGGTGTTAGTGTATTTCCAGCAATTAAATAACTTCAATTTAAAACACATAAACATTTTAAAAATCATATTTTAACATTTAAAATATTCATTTACATATCTTTTAACATATATCTTTTTCACAATAAATTTCTTATAATTAAATCCAATTTTCAACAATTTACTTAATAAATTTAAGTGTAAAAGTTTCCAATTCTTCACATTTCAACAAATAAACTTAACACTTCAAATTTAAATTACCATTTCACAAATTTAACTAAATTTCCAATTTTATTTAATTAACTTAACCTTTAATTAAAACCAAATTTCACATTTCCAAGTCAAGTTATATTTTAAAAGATCACTTTTAAACATTCATTTATTTAACCACTTAAATTCAAAGAAAAAATAAATAATACTTTAATAAATCGCTTAAATCCAAATTTAATCAAATTATCATATTTACCATTTTACAAATATAATTAAATTTTCATTTTTATTCATATAACTTAAATATCATTTTTAACCAAAATTCCAAATTCCAAACTTAAGTTATATTTCAATAATACAATTTAACCATTCATTAATTACATTTTTAACTCATAGAAAAATCATAATTACTTTATTTTAAAACATTTCAAAATCTATTTAAATCAAATTTCATAAATTTGTACTTTTAAAAATACTTAAAAATATCCAAAACACTTTATAAAATAACCACGGGCCTGTATATAATTTTCTAACCTAGGTCAAGTGATACGGATATATATCATTTCAACCCGCAGTTTAAAAAAAATAGAAAAATCCGGGTTATATCATTTCAAACCCGCAATCCCAAGTTAAATGAATGAATTTGAAAACCGCTCAGGCCTATCATTTCAGCCCATAACGATATTCCCTTATTCTAAAGTTCGTTCGGGTATGTATCATTTCAACCCATAGTGATTCTAGTCTACAGGGAATTTGCAGTGTGATAAACTGATATAAATAAACAGAATAACATAAAACAACAGTAACATATGATATAACAGGTGTAATAACAGGTGTGAACATCATATGATAATAATATAAGAATATATAACATGATAATATACATTACAGATTCAAATGGTGTCGGTTTATCAGTTATATAGGTACATATTGTCTGGTGAGAATAACTCACCTGTTCAAAGCTGGAGATTACGACCAAATACACAAAATAGAGATCCACAAAGGCACGAAAACATGACTACGATTTGAATGAGGGAGAGCCAATGTTATTTGTCTTGTCACATATCAAACAAAACAAAATATACAACATGAATTTCAAACCAAACTATTATAAACAAAGCTAGAAATATAAGCACAATACATAGCTAAACTTTTGCACTTGCATTCAACCACTTATGCTTCAGCTATGGGCTGGAAAGGTACTGCAATGGGATGGTTTTGAATCAGGTTTGGTCAGGTTGAGGTCATATAGGTTGGCCATAACAATATATGAAGGAGATGAAGGCATATGTGTGCATCAACACACAACTACAAGCAACAACATGGATTCCATGGCCTAAATGTCTTCGACCAAGGGACTATTGGGCATGGCCTGATCTAGAAAGTTCCACTACAGATGTGGCAAGGTCTAAAGCTCAGGTTTGTGGTGGTGGTGGTGGATTGGTCGGCCAAAACATGATGGTGGAGTAGTGGCAACAAGGTAGCTCAGCTATGGTGTTTTAAATGGAGTTTTTTGTTCATTTTTAGGTGGATCTTCAACATAGGATGGCACGGCTCAGGAATGGCAGTGGAGAGGAGGGTATGGTGGCTGGAATAGGTAGTGGTGGAGGCAGCAAAGTGGCTGGAGATGGCAGGCCGAACATAAAGTAGATGAAGGCAAGTGCAAAAATCACAACAAAACAATGAAAAAGTGAAAAAGAAAAAGAGATTTTACCAAACTTTTTATAGGAATGGAGGCCATGATTTTTGTGAGAAGTTTCTCAGTTGTTTTCACGTGAATAAGAGAGAGGTACAGCTGAAGCAAGTATAAGGAACGGCCAAAATAACTGATGGATTGATTGAAAAAGAAACGGTAAAAGAAACGGTAGAATTCAAAAGGACTAAGCACACAAAAGGCATCAAACTCTTCATATATCTTTAATCCCTTTTTATAACTTTATATTTCTGAAAAAAAAATCCCAGATAAAATTTCGAAATTTTATCAAAATATAATAATTTATATAAATATTTATCAATTATATAAAGTTAAATTAAGAAAATAGCTAAAATAGTAAACTAGTCTAGAAAATTTGGAATTGAATAGAATAAATTTTTAGAAAATTCACATGAGCTTGTAATATATTTTTAAACATAAATAATAACATAAAATAAAAATATATTCACAAAATAAACATTTAAAATTTAATTTACATATAATTTTTAATGAAGAAAATAGCGGAAAATAGGGAAACAGCCTTTAAAAATAGGGAATCATCATAGTAAATTTTGGAAAAATTCTATTATTATTTTTGAAAATATTTAGAGATGAAAATATAAATAAATTAACATATTGACACATATTAAAATAAAATATAACAAAGAAAAAGTAATTTATACAATTTAAAATAGACAAAATTGTTAAATAAACAGTTTATACTCAAAATTGAAATGTACATAACTTTTACATTTTAACTCCGTTTTCAATGAAACGAAAAGCAGTATTCATGTTATTAAATCTATTTTCATAATAAAAGGTAAAATTTATAATTTCAAATATTTAAAATTTAAATATAAAGTCAAAGTTTGACTATTGACCAAAATTCACATTTTCTGGAAATATTAAATCTAGTCATATTTGGAATTCTAATCCACATCAAAATCAAAGTTTATACTTAAAATAACAAAATTTATTCTTTCTCATAAATAAAGCTTTTGAATCTGGAAAAATCAATTTAAGAATATTTGTAAAATACAGGGTTGTTACACTCTCCCCCACTCAAAACTTTTCGTCCCCGAAAAGGAACAAGGTACGGGAAAGCACAGAAAAAGATAGAATGAAATAGAATTAAGACAAGATGATAAGAAGATTGAAATTACACCTGATAACTATTGTTATAGGTATGTTTGACAAGATGGAGGTGATCAAATCAAGAATATAAGCACGAAAAAGATCCTCTAGAGTCTGAATCACCCCTTTCACTTGACCGACGGTCTATGAATGGAAAAACAGTGTTCAGATCCAGATGAGTAACAAAGATTATCAAAGATTACAGAAAGATTTCTAAACGGACTGGTATAAGCAATAGCCTTCCCATTCTGTAACAAGATAAGAGAAATAAGGGCAACCAAAAGGTAGTTTGAAAAACAAAATAAGATAATAAATTTGAAACCATAATGCTTTGGAATCATAACAATTTAGAGATGTTTATCATTTGGAAATCATACTACTAAAATTATAACACTTTGGAAATGTTATTCTTTAAAAAAACATAATACTTAGAAAAACATAACACCTTTTAAAATAATCTTTATTTAAACCATTTTAATTCAAGGTCAAATAATATTCATTTTAAAGTTGTAACATTTCTAAGTTCATTCAATTATAAAAACTTCCAAAACATTGTATTTTCAAAATAGTAGCACTTATAAAATGCTACAGTAGGTATATTAGTATTTCAAATCAGTTTAATTTCAAAAATATTCATTTGGATATCATTTAACTTATGACTTATTAAAACAAACTTTTATGAATGGAATATTCAAATCAAACTATACTTCATTTATTAAGTCAAAAGCTCCCTATTTTAGTTAGCTCTTAATTTAACACATAACCTAACACTTTATTTAAAATACCCATTTCATAAATAGATATTCCTTTAATGAGTTACACTTAAAATTCCCATTTGAAAACCAAATTCTCAATTATCAAGTTTTAGTGATGTTAAAATACATTTTAACTATTTAAATCATAATTATTCATTTTTCAAGACATATCAATTTCATAATTTAAATATTTATCATAGCAAATATAACAATCAAATTTCTTTACACATTTATTCATTTAGACATCAATTAAACTATGATTTCAAATTAAATAAACTTTATTACAAAATGTCCCATTCAAATGTATTTTATTTTATCTACTCAAAGATACATTATTTATTATACAACATATTCATTTTAGGAAATAACCTTTATTAAAATTCCTAGGTTAGACTTAAGGTTCCATAGTAAATCAAATTTGATTATTAAGTTATTTAAATAAAATCTCTTTAAATTCCTTTTTCACCATTTGCCTCTGTTAATCTTTTATAACTAAAATTTAAGTGTATAACATGTATTATAACCACTCAAATTTTATTTATAAAAATCCTTTTTATATTGTATATTATCCAATTCCATATTCAACTTCTGTGTAATTTAGGTAAGTTATATTGGAATGAAATTGTGTGTTATACAAGTAAAACTTTCCAATTCAATTATCTCAAGTTTAAATCATTTATTCAAATTTTTGATTTTCTTCTTATAACTGAAATTATTCTTTAAAATAAAATTTAAGAATTAAACTTCCGATTCCTTCCAAACCATTTAGAGATAAGTAATTATATATACATAATATGTCAAATCAAATTTAAATCATATATCTATATATATTATAATCCAGTCATATTTTAGAAATTCAAATCAATTAGATTTTCCAAAACAAAGCTGTAGCAAGACTACAGAACGGTCTCTTCACTCCGAAACTCGAAAATGAACGTCGATGATGCTGCAGTCATCACCGAAATTATTTTCCAGCGACAAAGAGAAGAGCACTAAATTTTTAAACTTTAAAATCCTTTAGAGACAAATTTTTATTCAAAATACTTTAAATAATATCCTTTTAAAAAATTTAAACACAAGGTTTGAAACCATCGGAAATTAAATTCTTTAAATTTCTTGTTTTAAATTCATTTCAGTTCCCAAATAAATTTATAAACAACTATTTATAAATTCATTTGTAGAACAATAAATGATAAATCAAGTATTATCATTTCAAATTATCAATTTAAATCAATTTATTAAGTTCCATAAATTTACCTATATATCAAAATTTATTTCATTAACATTTTTTAAAATAATATTGTGTCAGTTTGTTCTGTCAAAGTGTTTTAGAAATCCTATCGATAGCGTTGATCAGACGAATCGATCGAAAACCCAAATCAACATCAACAACTCAAACAACACAATATATAAAACAAAACATAGATTTACAAGTACAATTCAAAATGTTTGGAGATATTTTGGAAACAAAACAAGATGATTAATTATCAACATATGAAGATGGATAAGCTTAGATAAATCGCGGGCAACCTTAACCGGGTCAACCGTGACTTAAAGAATAAGATCGATGTGGATTTTCCTGGGACAAATCTACGTTCGATCTCAAGAGATGGAGTTTGGAAAAATAAAAGATATTAGCATCTAAACCAAGGATAAATATAAATCTCTGGTGAATCGATGCTGATTGTAAAGGATTTTCACCCTTTTACAAGAAAATTAGAATATTGGCGAGACCGCCAATTCACTATAAAGATCATTCGAAGTGGAGTTATGGGATACTCCAGAATCAAAAGAAGATGAATAGTGAGGGACAAGAATGAATTTTGGAACCGCAGGGAACGTTCTAAAAATTCAAAGGAAATTCGAATCAAGAGGAAAAGATTCAAGCTCGAACGAAAGTGATTCTGTAAATAAATCTACTCCATATGCTGAGTTTTGCCTCAAAGCCAAAGCTCTGATACCAACTGTAACGACCCGATATTTTCAACCATTCGCATCCATTATAAGTGTATAGGTAGACACTCATGCCGGAGTTGAATTGCTCAAAATACCGTGCTGTAAATAAAATTTGGCAAATCTCAGAATATACAGTAAATAAATATAATCACAGATCACAGAGTAAAATAATGCAGCGGAAGTAAAAGAAATAGTTGTGACGACCGCCCATGACCCTTGCACCGAACCTAGAGATAGTGCGCTGTAAAGTGTGCCAGGCGACCATGGACGATTGCCAGGGTAAATTTAAACAACAGAATCTATCGTATTACTCACAGCGCATGGACAAAATACAATAGAATATATATGTAGTGAAGCTTCACAGAATAGAATCTCATCAATAAAACTTCATAATAGTTGAATACAAACATCTAAACAGTCAATACATCAAGCCTCATTACATAACACTCAGAGAAATATACAAGCAGCGGAACATCCAGTACATATAGTAAGAAGATAATATGCAATCCTCCAGCTCGTCTTCGATATCAGCACCGTGGAAAGCAAGAACAGCACCTGTCACCTGCTACCTAGTCTGCCCGTCCCAAAATGGACGAACAGCCCAAGGCAATAAGAGTTAAAACATAAAGCCTTGAGTCAGACAACAGTCTTAGTGAGCGGTAAATTAACTAACAACATACCAAAAGAGCATAAAGGAAAAGGAATAGGAATACAACCCTCCCACTCCACCTCTTTCTACAGTGATAGCCCCCAGACACACACTAAGTAGAAGCAAACATAGCAGAGCATACAATTTAAAGTAAAGCAATTATCACTCGAGTCAAGGGCAATATTTTCCAAGTACAAACCCCCAAGGCCTAAACCAAGATCAGATAAGCACCCAGAAAATACCGCTATTGAGACCGAATGATGATACAACCAAACATCCATGACTCTGGCTATCACTGTTATCATTGCTTCGATACCACCGTTAATTGAATGACCGGCACATTCTTTCAGCCGTCCGTCAAGGGCTAATGGAAACCCCGGTTCTAGACATAACTCCGCACGTCATCGTGACTCCGTGCCTAGGACTATCGAATCTGCCCAGAGTACTCGACTAATAATCAGTAGCCTTCAGGGACTATCGAATCTGCCCAACGTACTCTTTCTTTGAGCATGCTAGAACCTTCAACAACGATGAAACCTGAGCCTTCTAGTCATCCTCCTCGACGACTATTTCCATACTAGCTCAAGCGCCTCTCGAGCCAACCATTATCCTCAACTCGAACCATATCACCGAGTTATCAACATGCTTGGAATGATCCCGTCTGGATTAGACCAAGACTATCTCATACTATGCTTCGCCTCATCATCATCATAGCAAAGCCTCATCTCAACATCATCATCAAATCTATCCATATGAGCTTCATCATCCACCACATATGCCAGGAGCAGCTTTTCCAATTAAAGAGCCTTTCCCTTAGCTTTTGAATCATCTTCGACCATCTTGTCTAAATCAAACCATCAATCATCTAATTCATAGCAATCAATCAAGTCAAACATTTATCCAAGTAATCAAGCATTCAAATATGATCTAAATAGACAATTATAACAATAATGGCAATTTCGCAAATAAAGAGTCAAAAGTCTAACAAGCATGAAAACATGAGCAATATCTCTATAATCTTGATGAATGAACTTGCATAGGTTAACATGTAGTAAAATGGTTGTCAAATCATCATGAAAAATGGATCTATACTTAGGATTAAGAAAATGCATGAAAACCACTACTTTAACACAAAATCAAGCCAACGATCCGATATACTCCTTTGGATCCGTGTGAGAGATAATCACCACTCACCAAATCACCTAAACACCTTAAAAGAAACCCACTTCAGATCTGGACAGCGAAGGATCTAACTTGATCTATCACAAATCCGCTTCAAACGATGAAATCTCTCTTCGATGGATGAAGATCTTCAATCTAAGCTCTTGGATCTTCGATTTGGATGGAAGGAATCACTAGATTAGAGTGGAGAAAAGAAGTGAAGAAGTGTAGAGGTCGATCTCTCAAAATGGCAGCACTTCGTCGCTTTGAAATCCGGATCCCAAAAATGGAGAAAAACCCTCCTATTTATAGGCTGAAATCACTTTAGGTCGCTCACTCGGAGTTAGGTCGTCCACGACCTAAAAACCCTACGACCTAAAACCCTTCGACCTAAAACCCTACGACCTAACAGATCCAACAGTCTACGACTTAACGACTCAATACGATAAGTCTTCACGCGACCTAACAGCTTACGACCTAAGACAATGCGCACCCATGCGACCTAACAGATCCAACGACCTACGCGCATCCACGACCTACGACCTAACGAGGATGCAGCCTAGCGACCTAACACAGACCGCTTCTACGACCTAACACTCCTGCGACCTAACACAGACACGCTTCTTCGCGACCTAACAATGCCACGACCTAACGACCTAACAAACCTACGACTTAACACACACACGCGACCTTACACTTAGCCAGGATACGACCTAACTCCTTAGTTCGTCTAACGACCTAACCATGCTAACTCACTCACCACTAGGTCGCTCACCACTAGGTCGCTCGCCACTGTAGGTTACTAACCCTTAGGTCGCTAACTCCTATAGGTCGCTACTCACTAGCTCTCTTAGGTCGCTGCAAACCCTTAAGTCGCTCAAAACCTTAGGTCGCCAACATCCTATAGGTCGCTCCAACCGACCTAACCTACCCCACGACCTAAGCCACCACACGACCTATCTTCTAAACGACCTAACTATCACACGACCTAACTCCTTAGGTCGGTCCAATCCTTAGGTCGCTCCATTCCATTAGGTCGTCTACTCCTTAACTCGCCATCTTCCTTAGGTCGCTCCAAACCCTCATACGACCTAAGACTTAGACTCTGGACGACTTATCAACAATGCGACCAAATGTCAACTGTTTTACGATGTTTCGATCCGTAAAAATACGGGTCGTTACATTCTCTCCCCCTTAGGAATTTCGCCCCCGAAATTCCAAACAAACAGAGCAATCAAAGACTATTCTGCATGCCTACCATCCATAGCAATCATCAAACCATGCATCCAATTCTAGCTTAGCATGCAGAATTCTAAAACTTAGAACAAGTTACAATGTCGTTAGATGACACGACACTTTAGGGCCATACCTTGAAGAGTTCAGGATGAGCTGCTTTCATCCTCTCTTCCACCTCCCATGTACAGTCATTATCATCATCACTCCATTGTATCTTGAGCAACTTAACTACCTTCCTCCTAAGCTGTTTCGTGTCGGTTTCCACAACACGAAGCGACTTATGAGGTCTCTTATCGACTGGATCAACTTCGAAATCTTCACAGCTATCAGCAGAAATCACTGTATTCGAGTCGTGCACATACTTCCGTAGATATGATACATGAAAAACATTGTGCACACCCGACATCTTTTCTGGTAACTCCAATCTATAGGCGAGCTTTCCAATTCGCTCGGTGATCGGGAATGGTCCAACAAATCTCGGAGTCAATTTTCCTTTCTTCCCGAATCGAATAACATTCTTCAGTGGAGAAATCTTCACAAAAACCATATCACCTACGTCGAATTCCAAATCCTTACGATGCTTATCAGCATAACTTTTCTGACGGTCTTGGGCTGCCTTCATTCGTTGCCGAATGATCTCTATGCAATCCGAAGTCTGTTGAATCATCTCTGGCCCAAGCATCCGCTTTTCTCCTGTCTCTAACCAACATGTCGGAGAGTTACACGGTCTTCCATACAATGCCTCATACGGTGCCATACCAATGCTTGACTGGTAACTGTTGTTATATGAAAATTCCACTGAATGAAGGTGTTCCCATGATCCTTCGAAATCCAAAACACAAGCTCTGAGGAGATCTTCCAAAACTCGGTTGACTCTCTCGGTCTGACCATCTGTTTGAGGGTGATAAGCTGTACTCAAACACAACTCGGTTCCCAAAACTTCCTGGAAGCTCTTCCAAAATCCACAAGTGAACAATGGGTCTCGATCACTCACTATACTCTTTGGAATACCATGGAATCGAACTATCCACTTAACATATAACTCAGCCAACTTTGATGCAGTCCTAGTCGATCGAACAGGAATGAATCTTGCACTCTTAGTCAAACGATCTACAATGACCCAAATCCCTTCATTCCCCGTTCTTGTTCTAGGTAACCCATCAATAAAATCCATCGATACTTGCTCCCACTTCCATGTAGGAACTTCTAACGGTTGAAGCAATCCACTTGGCTTCTTCTATTCGGCTTTTACCAACTGGCAGTTCATGCACTTGGAAATAAAATTTCCAACATCCTTCTTCATACCTTCCCAGTAATAGGTTCTCTTCATATCCCGATACATCTTATTCCCACCTGGATGAATTGTCAGCTTCGAGTGATGACTTTCTCTCAGAACTTCATTCCTCAATTCATCGATATCGGGAACAACTAGTCGTCCTTGCTTCCGAAGCCAACCCTCTCGATCAACCTCGAATCCTTTATCCTTTTCTGGGTCCAATCCAGATTCCAAATCACGGATAACCTTGACAAGCTTATCATCTCGCTTTTGACTCTCGCCAATCCTTTCCACAAGAGTCGGTATTATCGATAAGTTTGCCAACATCTCAGGTTCCAATTCACATCTAGGCCTGAAGTCAAATCCAGCTAAATACTCGAGGCTCTTCCATTCTGAAAACATGACTCCCAATCCTGCATGTCTTCGACTTAACGCATCTTCCACTGCGTTACCTTTTCCCGGAGTATAAGCTATACCAAAATCATATGATGCCAAAAACTCTAGCCATCGCTGCTGCCGAAGATTCAAATCCTTTTGGGAGAAAAGATACTTCAACGACTTATGATCCGTAAACAACTCGAATCGAACTCCCAATAGATAATGTCTCCACATCTTCAGAGCAAATACAATCGCCGCTAACTCCAAATCATGAGTCGGATAATTCCTCTCATGCGGCTTCAGTTGTCGACTGGCATACGCAACAACTTTATCCCTCTGCATCAGCACTGCTCCAAGTCCAGTACCACATGCGTCGGTGTAAACCACCATCTCATCATTCCCACTTGGAATAGTCAAAATAGGAGCACTTGTCAATCTCTCTTTCAGGATTCTGAAAGCTTGCTCACACTTATCATTCCATCTGAACACTTGGTTCTTTTTCGTCAATCCTGTTAACGGTGCAGCTACCTTGGAGTAGTCCTTGATAAACCATCGATAATATCCTGCTAATCCAAGAAAACTTCTCACATCAGATGCATTCTTAGGTCTACCCCAATCCTGGATTGCTGCCACCTTAGCGGGATCAACCGCTATTCCATTTCCAGAGATAAAATGGCCTAAGAACCTCACTTCACTCTTCCAGAAGTGACACTTCGAAAACTTAGCCTTCAGCTGATGTTTCCGCAAGATTTCCAAAACAATACGCAAGTGCATCTTGTGCTCTTCTTCAGTTCTGGAATAAATCAGAATATCATCCACGAATACTAGCACGAACTTGCTCAACTGATCTCTGAACACTCTATTCATAAGATCCACAAAATATGCTGGCGCATTAGTCAATCTAAACGGCATTACCAGCCACTCAAAGAAACCGGATGGTGTCCTAAAAGCAGTCTTCGGCACACTATCCTTAGCCACTCTTAACTGGTGAAATCCCGTTGCCAAATCCATCTGAGAAAACACCTTAGCTTTGTGAAGCTGATCAAACAAGTCATCTATTCTCGGCAATGGATACTTGTTCTTCTTAGTCACCTTATTCAGCTCACGATAATCTACACACAACCTCAACGATCCATCCGCTTTGGTTGCAAACACAACTGGTGCACCCCATTCGGACACACTACACCGAATGAATCCTTTCTGTAAAAGGTCATCAACCTGCACCTTCAACTCCTGCTGTTCCCTAGGCGCCATCCGCCTAAGAGGCATCACAAAAGGTCTGGCTCCTTCAACTAGATCTATACGAAACTCGATCTCTCTATGCGGCGGTAACCCTTTGACCTCGTCAAAGACATCCTGAAATCCATTAGCGATTGGCACAGATGACAGTCCATCCCGTGGAATAACCAGCGAATACATGAAGCTCATGAAGATGCCTTCTTCATGCTTACATCGTATCATTATCTTTCGCCCCTCCACATTCTCGACTGTCACCTCCAACCTATCACAATCAACCTTTGCCGCATATCTCCTAAACCAGTCCATACCCAAAATAATTCCGAACCCCGCAAAGTTCAGAACAAAGCAATCACAAACAAAAGAGCAATCATGACTCGATACAATCAGACCACGGCATAGCATACACAAACAAGACGAACCCCCAACTGGATTAGTCACAACCAATGGCCTATCAACAATATCCGGTTCTAAACCCAACTGGCCTACAAGTTCGTTACAAACAAACGAATGCTACGCCCCAGTATCAAATAGAACTCTAACTGGAACACCACATATGGAAAGAGTACCTTGAACCACCACACTCTTTCCTTTCTCTTCAACGGTAGGAGCTTTCGAAGAAGATGGAACAGCTCCCAAAGCATAAGCTTGCACAATCTGCTTGTCCTTCCGCGGTTCTGAACAATTCTTCCTGATATGCCCCGGCTTGTCACAGTTGTGACACTTCATCGGTACCTTCGGATTCTTGCAATCTATAGAGAAATGGCCCTTTTGCTGACAATTGTAGCAGGTCACTTCTCCCTTCGGCTTCTTCTGGCCATCCTTACCCTTTTGCTGCTGCTGCTTCCTCTTCTTGTTTCCACCCTTCTGTGGTTTAAACTCTTCTTTCGTCACAGCAACAACAGACCTTTCCTTAGGAAACAGATTCTCGTGCCTGAAAGCTTTCTCTACTAGCTTCTCAAATGGATCGTCCAAATGATCTACCAACTGCCTCCCAAGATAACTGTCCAAGCCTGTTACAAACTTCTCATTCTTCTGATACGAAGATTCAATATACGACCGGGCATACTTGGACAGAGCTTCAAACTCAGAAACATACTCAAGAACTGGTCTTCCACCTTGCTTGAGCTCCACAAACTTCTTGAACAGAACAGACTTCTGAGCTGTAGAAATGAACTTAGCTTCAAATATGACTTGGAATTGCTCCCAAGTGATCTCCTCCTCCGGAGTATCAATGGTGATAGAATTCCACCAATCTGAAGCTCTTCCTTGCAGCTGTCTTGATGCTAACTTCCTCTTAGTTGCATCCTCAATCCCCAAGTCACCAAAGATCCTTCTACAAGCATCTATCCACCTCTGGACTTCAATGGTTGATTCTGTTCCCAAGAAAACCTTTCCTCCAAGAGTAGTAAAGTCCTTACACAACTTAGCGAAATCCACCGGTTTTGGAGGTTGAACTTGAACTCCAACATCCACCGATGGCCCCGGAGCTGGCATAATTCTCATGATCGAAGTCATCATAGCTTCGAACATAGCTGCATAATCAGCAGCCCCTTCAGTAGCACGGCCTTCCCTAGCAGCTGGTCTCCCTCTTCGACTCATTCTCAATATCTATAAAAAGGAATGATTAGCACACCTTGAGAAACAACTGCATAAAGGACTCAAACTCTACTAAGCTACTATATTATATATAGTAATCATCCATCAAAATACAATTACGTCTCTCATACGTAGTTACGTCAGCGAGCGTTGGGTAAAATCGATTAACCAACGCTCTGATACCAAATGTGACGACCGCCCATGACCCCTGCACCAAACCTAGAGATAGTGCGCTGTAAAGTGTGCCAGGCGACCATGGACGATTGCCAGGGTAAATTTAAACAACAGAATCTATCGTATTACTCACAGCGCATGGACAAAATACAATAGAATATATATGTAGTGAAGCTTCACAGAATAGAATCTCATCAATAAAACTTCATAATAGTTGAATACAAACATCTAAACAGTCAATACATCAAGCCTCACTACATAACACTCAGAGAAATATACAAGCAGCGGAACATCCAGTACATATAGTAAGAAGATAATATGCAATCCTCCAGCTCGTCTTCGATATCAGCACCGTGGAAAGCAAGAACAGCACCTGTCACCTGCTACCTAGTCTGCCCGTCCCAAAATGGACGAACAGCCCAAGGCAATAAGAGTTAAAACATAAAGCCTTGAGTCAGACAACAGTCTTAGTGAGCGGTAAATTAACTAACAACATACCAAAAGAGCATAAAGGAAAAGGAATAGGAATACAACCCTCCCACTCCACCTCTTTCTACAGTGATAGCCCCCAGACACACACTAAGTAGAAGCAAACATAGCAGAGCATACAATTTAAAGTAAAGCAATTATCACTCGAGTCAAGGGCGATGTTTTCCAAGTACAAACCCCCAAGGCCTAAACCAAGATCAGATAAGCACCCAGAAAATACCGCTCTTGAGACCGAATGATGATACAACCAAACATCCATGACTCTGGCTATCACTGTTATCATTGCTTCGATACCACCGTTAATTGAATGACTGGCACATTCTTTCAGCCGTCCGTCAAGGGTTAATGGAAACCCCGGTTCTAGACATAACTCCGCACGTCATCGTGACCCGTGCCTAGGACTATCGAATCTTCCCAGAGTACTCGGCTACCAATCAGTAGCCTTCAGGGACTATCGAATCTGCCCAACGTACTCTTGCTTTGAGCATGCTAGAACCTTCAACAACGATGAAACTCAGCCTTCTAGTCATCCTCCTCGACAACTATTTCCATACTAGCTCAAGCGCCTCTCGAGCCAACCATTATCCTCAACTCGAACCATATCACCGAGTTATCAACATGCTTGGAATGATCCCGTCTGGATTAGACCAAGACTATCTCATACTATGCTTCGCCTCATCATCATCATAGCAAAGCCTCATCTCAACATCATCATCAAATCTATCCATATGATCTTCATCATCCACCACATATGCCACAAGCAGCTTTTCCAATTAAAGAGCCTTTCCCTTAGCTTTTGAATCATCTTCGACCATCTTGTCTAAATCAAACCATCAATCATCTAATTCATAGCAATCAATCAAGTCAAACATTTATCCAAGTAATCAAGCATTCAAATATGATCTAAATAGACAATTATAACAATAATGGCAATTTCGTAAATAAAGAGTCAAAAGTCTAACAAGCATGAAAACATGAGCAATATCTCTATAATCTTGATGAATGAACTTGCATAGGTTAACATGTAGTAAAATGGTTGTCAAATCATCATGAACAATGGATCTATATGGATCTATACTTAGGATTAAGAAAATGCATGGAAACCACTACTTTAACACAAAATCAAGCCAACGATCCGATATACTCCTTTGGATCCGTGTGAGAGATAATCACCACTCACCAAATCACCTAAACACCTTAAAAGAAACCCACTTCAGATCTGGACGGTGAAGGATCTAACTTGATCTATCACAAATCCGCTTCAAACGATGAAATCTCTCTTCGATGGATGAAGATCTTCAATCTAAGCTCTTGGATCTTCGATTTGATCTTCGATTTGGATGGAAGGAATCACTAGATTAGAGTGGAGAAAAGAAGTGAAGAAGTGTAGAGGTCGATCTCTCAAAATGGCAGCACTTCGTCGCTTCGAAATCCGGATCCCAAAAATGGAGAAAAACCCTCCTATTTATAGGCTGAAATCACTTTAGGTCGCTCACTCGGAGTTAGGTCATCCACGACCTAAAAACCCTACGACCTAAAACCCTTCGACCTAAAACCCTACGACCTAACAGATCCAACATTCTACGACTTAACGACTCAATACGATAAGTCTTCACGCGACCTAACAGCTTACGACCTAAGACAATGCGCACCCATGCGACCTAACAGATCCAACGACCTACGCGCATCCACGACCTACGACCTAACAAGGATGCAGCCTAGTGACCTAACACAGACCGCTTCTATGACCTAACAATCCTACGACCTAACACAGACACGCTTCTTCGCGACCTAACAATGCCACGACCTAACGACCTAACAAACCTATGACTTAACACACACACGCGACCTAACACTTAGCCAGGATACGACCTAACTCCTTAGGTCGTGTAATGACCTAACCATGCTAACTCGCTCACCACTAGGTCGCTCACCACTAGGTCGCTCGCCACTGTAGGTTACTAACCCTTAGGTCGCTAACTCCTATAGGTCGCTACTCACTAGCTCTCTTAGGTCGCTGCAAACCCTTAAGTCTCTCAAAACCTTAGGTCGCCAACATCCTATAGGTCGCTCCAACCGACCTAACCTACCCCACGACCTAAGCCACCACACGACCTATCTTCTAAACGACCTAACTATCACACGACCTAACTCCTTAGGTCGTTCCAATCCTTAGGTCGCTCCATTCCACTAGGTCGTCTACTCCTTAACTCGCCATCTTCCTTAGGTCGCTCCAAACCCTCATACGACCTAAGACTTAGACTCTGGACGACTTATCAACAATGCGACCAAATGTCAACTATTTTACGATGTTTCGATCCGTAAAAATACGGGTCGTTACAATAGTAGTTCATGAAGCTACAATGTAAATATATCAGAGTTATATAAGATACAACATAAGAAATAAAGTACAGCAGAAGTCTCAATACAATAACCAAGTACAGGCTGAATAGAACAACGGAACCGAAGTTGATAGAACAAGACTAGCAGATAATCTCCAGCGATTCAAATCTCCAGAAGGTGGAAATCCAAATTTGTGAATACTCAGGCTGACCCGAGCGTAAAGCAGAACACAAAACACTCGAGTCAGGACAATATATACTTATATAATGTAAACCAACTCAAGTGAACTGTAATAAAGGTACAAGTAACTTAGAAGATGCTTGGGATCGCCCATCCTCTAAGGATCCGTCAAAATATCTACTATGTAGTAATATTCGCTATTATAATAATGTCTAATAAGTAAAGTATAATCATATAGAAAATAGCGTTAAGGGGATGGAGAACCTTAACGCGGTCGGATTTTAAAATCATAATCGTAGTGGGTTCGATATGGTAGGCGACACGGCACACAAGGCAATGCCAGGGTAGATATACCAATTACGCACACGGACTGATGGATACGCATAGCAGCCACTACCGTTCCACCTCGAACAACACTCCCAAATCAAGGGTGGCCACCAAAAATCACAAAGTAATAGAATGGTATCGAAGAAGTGTGTCCGATACGAGGTGCTACCTCACTGGCCCGAGATCGCTCCTGTTTTAGTCACCTTATGCCAACTCACGGGAGTTGGGTCCACGTATATACCTTAGGATCGTCGCCACCATCCTACTTCATTCTGGAAACTCCACCGCGTACACAGTTGTCAAAGTTGTTTTCGGTATCGACAGAGAGTATGTCCATATCCGATCCCGGTCTCTTTAACAACCAATCGTTATTATAACCCGTGGTTATAACTTTTAAAACAATACTTTACTTCAAAATAAAATATCATTTCAAAACCATATATTTATCAAAATAAAGATTAAATCAATTCCAAACCATTTCCATATATTTAAAATATCATATCATTTCAAAACTTCATTTCAATTCATTTCAATATATCAAAATATCATATCTTTCCAAAACTTCATTTCAAATCATTTTAATATAATAAAATATCTTATCAGTTCAAAACCAAAAATTCAACTTTAAATACCCTTTAAATTCAAAGATATCGTTCATTTACTATCATTTCAAATCACCTTTAAATAGTTTATATTCCAATCAAAATAATTCATTTAACCCTTTTAAAAGTGTAATTATTATACTTTCAAATCAAGTATTCAATTTCCAAAGTTTCAAACCATTCTGAGTTCGTTTACTAAGTCAAAAACCATAATTATTAAAATTTCACCATTTCACAGCATTTAAAAACAACTGCTATAAGTTAAATTTGAAAACATTTTTAATTCAGCAAAGACAGCACTTAAAACTGCTGTTAAAACTCAGTTTTAGTTGAATTATAGTTCAAAAACAGAAAAGACAACATTTCAGAAGTGCTGCGGTAGTTCAGATTTCAAAAACAAGGGTTAAATTTGGTTTCAGCAAAGACTACAGACCATTATAGCATTTCCAGAGAATGCTATAATAGGCCTGAGTTCAATATTAGCCTCTAAGTTCAATTACAGCAACTACAGCATTTCAGAAATGCTGTAATAGCTCTTTTTACGCAATTTTAGTTCAAAACAGAATCTATAGCATTTCTGAATGCTATTGAAAGTAGATTTCAGGTGTTAGTGTATTTCCAGCAATTAAATAACTTCAATTTAAAACACATAAACATTTTAAAAATCATATTTTAACATTTAAAATATTCATTTACATATCTTTTAACATATATCTTTTTCACAATAAATTTCCTATAATTAAATCCAATTTTCAACAATTTACTTAATAAATTTAAGTGTAAAAGTTTCCAATTCTTCACATTTCAACAAATAAACTTAACACTTCAAATTTAAATTACAATTTCACAAATTTAACTAAATTTCCAATTTTATTTAATTAACTTAACCTTTAATTAAAACCAAATTTCACATTTCCAAGTCAAGTTATATTTTAAAAGATCACTTTTAAACATTCATTTATTTAACCACTTAAATTCAAAGAAAAAATCAATAATACTTTAATAAATTGCTTAAATCCAAATTTAATCAAATTATCATATTTACCATTTTACAAATATAATTAAATTTTCATTTTTATTCATGTAACTTAAATATCATTTTTAACCAAAATTCCAAATTCCAAACTTAAGTTATATTTCAATAATCCAATTTAACCATTCATTAATTACATTTTTAACTCATAGAAAAATCATAATTTCTTTATTTTAAAACATTTCAAAATCTATTTAAATCAAATTTCATAAATTTATATTTTTAAAAATACTTAAAAATATCCAAAACACTTTATAAAATAACCACGGGCCTGTATATAATTTTCTAACCTAGGTCAAGTGATACAGATATATATCATTTCAACCCGCAGTTTAAAAAAAATAGAAAAATCCGAGTTATATCATTTCAAACCCGCAATCCCAAGTTAAATGAATGAATTTGAAAACCGCTCAGGCCTATCATTTCAGTCCATAACGATATTCCCTTATTCTAAAGTTCGTTCGGGTATGTATCATTTCAACCCATAGTGATTCTAGTCTACAGGGAACTTGCAGTGTGATAAACTGATATAAATAAACAGAATAACATAAAACAACAGTAACATATGATATAACAGGTGTAATAACAGGTGTGAACATCATATGATAATAATATAAGCATATATAACATGATAATATACATTACAGATTCAAATGGTGTCGGTTTATCAGTTATATAGGTACATATTGTCTGGTGAGAATAACTCACCTGTTCAAAGCTGGAGATTACGACCAAATACACAAAACAGAGATCCACAAAGGCACGAAAACATGAAAATGATTTGAATGAGGGAGAGCCAATGTTATTTGTCTTGTCACATATCAAACAAAACAAAATATACAACATGAATTTCAAACCAAACTATTATAAACAAAGCTAGAAATATAAGCACAATACAAAGCTAAACTTTTGCACTTGCATTCAACCACTTATACTTCAGCTATGGGCTGGAAAGGTACTGCAATGGGATGGTTTTGAATCAGGTTTGGTCAGGTTGAGGTCATATAGGTTGGCCATAACAATATATGAAGGAGATGAAGGCATATGTGTGCATCAACACACAACTACAAGCAACAACATGGATTCCATGGCCTAAATGTCTTCGACCAAGGGACTATTGGGCATGGCCTGATCTAGAAAGTTCCACTACAGATGTGGCAAGGTCTAAAGCTCAGGTTTGTGTTGGTGGTGGTGGTGGATTGGTCGGCCAAAACATGATGGTGGAGTAGTGGCAACAAGGTAGCTCAACTATGGTGTTTTAAATGGAGTTTTTTGTTCATTTTTAGGTGGATCTTCAACATAGGATGGCTCGGCTCAGGAATAGCAGTGGAGAGGAGGGTATGGTGGCTGGAATAGGTGGTGGTGGTGGTAGCAAAGTGGCTGGAGATGGCAGGCCGAACATAAAGTAGATGAAGGCAAGTGCAAAAATCACAACAAAACAATGAAAAAGTGAAAAAGAAAAAGAGATTTTACCAAAACTTTTGTATAGGAATGGAGGCCATGATTTTTGTGAGAAGTTTCTCAGTTGTTTTCACGTGAATAAGAGAGAGGTACAGCTGAAGCAAGTATAAGGAACGGCCAAAATAACTGATGTATTGATTGAAAAAGAAACGGTAAAAGAAACGGTAGAACTCAAAAGGACTAAGCACACAAAAGGCATCAAACTCTTCATATATCTTTAATCCCTTTTTATAACTTTATATTTCTGAAAATAATAATAATACCAGATAAAATTTCGAAATTTTATCAAAATATAATAATTTATATAAATATTTGTCAATTATATAAAGTTAAATTAAGAAAATAGCTAAAATAGTAAACTAGTCTAGAAAATTTGGAATTGAATAGAATAAATTTTTAGAAAATTCACATGAGCTTGTAATATATTTTTAAACATAAATAATAACATAAAATAAAAATATATTCACAAAATAAACATTTAAAATTTAATTTACATATAATTTTTAATGAAGAAAATAGCGGAAAATAGGGAAACAGCCTTTAAAAATAGGGAATCATCATAGTTAATTTTAGAAAAATTCTATTATTATTTTTGAAAATATTTAGAGATGAAAATATACATAAATTAACTTATTTACATATATTAAAATAAAATATAACAAAGAAAAAGTAATTTATACAATTTAAAATAGACAAAATTGTTAAATAAACAGTTTATACCCAAAATTGAAATGTACATAACTTTTACATTTTAACTCCGTTTTCAACGAAACGAAAAGCAGTATTCATGTTATTAAATCTATTTTCATAATAAAAGATAAAATTTATAATTTCAAATATTTAAAATTTAAATTTAAAAGTCAAAGTTTGACTGTTGACCAAAATTCACATTTTCTGGAAATATTAAATCTAGTCATATTTGGAATTCTAATCCACATCAAAATCAAAGTTTATACTTAAAATAACAAAATTTATTCTTTTTCATAAATAAAGCTTTTGAATCTGGAAAAATCAATTTAAGAATATTTGTAAAATACTGGGTTGTTACAGTGTTTGACGTTGAAAACGTCAGCAGTATGGATATGATCTGGCAATCTTAATCGATAAGCATTCTCATTAATCTTCTTTACGATTTCGAAAGGGCCAATCTTTCTAGCCGCCAGTTTGTTGTAAGTACCAATAGGAAATCGATCTTTAGTCAATACTGCATATACAAAATCTCCTTCTTTGAACTCAACATTTCGTTGCTTAATATCCGCGGATTGCTTATATTTCTCATTTGCCTTAAGCAATCGTTCATGCACGACCTTGTGGCACTCTTGCAATTCATTCACAAAATCACTAGCTCGTTTGATCACTCCTTTCTACTGTGGTACTGTAGATAAATCTAATGGTCCCTTAGGCATTCTTGAGTAAACGACCTAGAATGGACTGAACCCAGTGCTACGATTAACTGCATGGTTGTGTGCAAACTCAGCTTGACATAGCTTGGAATCCCAACTCTTCAAATTGTCATTTACGAGGCATCTCAATAGATTACCTAGGGATCTATTCACAACTTCTGTCTGTCCATCCGTCTGTGGATGATAAGCACTACTGAATTTCAGCTTTGTCCTGACCATTTTCCATAGACTCATCCAAAAATGACTCAGAAAACGAGTGTCTCAATCCGATACAATAGATTCAAGCAACCCATGAAGACGATAGATCTCTCTGAAATATAACTGTGCGACATTAACTGCATCTGCCGTCTTCTTGCATGCGATAAAATGTACCATTTTTGAAAACCGATCAACCACCATGTAGATAGAATCAATGCCACGTTGCGTTCTCGGCAATCCCAATACAAAGTCCATACTAACATCCACCCATGGTTTAGTAGGTATAGGCAACGACATATATAAACCTGCATTTGTTGCGGTCCCCTTTGAAACTTGACAAATATGGCACCTTTGAACGAACTTTTCAACCTCCTTCCTCATTGATGGCCAAAAATAAGACTTTGAGATCAACTGCATAGTATGATCACGACCCACGTGTCCTTCTTCATGTAATTCTTTGATGATTTTCATTCGCAGACTGCCATCTTGAATACACAACTAATTTCTCTTGAATAGAAAACCATCAACCAGCATATATCCATCCATGTTTCCCTGCTTGACTTTGTCTAAGATCTTGGAAAAATATGAATCTGAAGTAAGCAAATCTGGAAGTAAGTCAAAACCCATCACCTCTACTCGCATGGTTGTTAGTAAATTATTCCTCCGACTCAATGCATCGGCGACGCGATTAGTTACTCCAGACTTGTGCGTTACGACGAATGTAAATTGCTGCAAATAAGCTATCCACGATGCATGCCTAACTGCAATTTTATTCTGCCCTTGTAAATGTTTCAATGCTTCCTAATCCATATACAAAACAAATTCTTTGTGGAGAAAGTAATGTCTCCAATGCTTCACGGCCTGCACAATAGCATAAAACTCCACATCATAAGTATTGTATCTCATCTTTGCTCCAGAAAGCTTTTCACTGAAATAAGCAATTGGACGACCCTTCTGACTCAACACTCCTCCAATTCCAACTTTGGACGCATCTGTATGTAACTCAAATAGTAACTGAAAATCTGGCAACACTAGAATCGGTGCTGATGTTAAAAGTTCCTTGATCTGTTCAAAAGCAGATCCTGCCTCTTTCATCCATGAAAACTGCTTTCCTTTCATACAATCAGTAACAGAAGCCATCACACTACTAAAGTGCAGTATAAATCTTCGATAAAGTGAAGCTAACCCATGGAAACTTCTGACTTCTGTTATAGTTTTGGGTTGTGGCCAATTTTTGATTGCGGCTACTTTACTCTGGTCCACTTGTATCCCTTCCTTGGACACGACATAACCCAGAAATAAAACACTCGGCGTCATGAACACGCATTTCTTCGTCGCTGCATAGAACTATTCTTAACGAAGAATAGTTAACACCTTTCGCAAGTGTTGAACGTGCTCCTATGTGCTAGCATTATGTATCAAGATATCATCAAAGTAGACTACAACAAACTTCCCGATGTAAGGTCGGAAAATTTGATTCATCGCCCTCATAAATGTACTTGGTGCATTAGATAGACCAAATGGCATGACCAGCCATTCATATAATCCTTCCCGAGTCTTGAATGCTGTCTTCCATTCATCACCTGGTCTTATGCGAATTTGATGATAACCACTCTTAAGGTCGATCTTAGAAAAGATTACAGACCCACTAAGTAGATCCAATAGATCATCAAGTCTTGGCATAGGAAATCTGTATCTGACAGTTATTTTGTTGAGTGCCCTGCTGTCTGTACACATTCTCCACGAACCATCTTTCTTTGGTACCAACAGAGCTGGTACAACACAAGGATTGAGACTCTCTCGAACACGCCCTTGCTCAAGCAACTCCTCAACCTGTCTCCTCAACTCTTCATGCTCTTTCGGACTCATACAATAATGCGACCTATGCGGTAAAACAGAACCTGACACTAGATCAATTTGATGTTGTATGTCCCTTAGTGGCGGTAAATCCTTGGGTAATTCCGTAGGAAAGACATCTTCAAATTCATTTAACACCGGTCAAACCTCCGTAGGAATTTCAAGATCTTCACTTGTTTCATACCCAATCAACATAAACAATTCAGCACTATCTTCCACTTCTTTAACAAATTCTCTCGAAGATAATAGACTAGTTGGTTCCACTTTCTTCTCTGACTTTCTTTCACTTTGTTCACGCTTCTTAGGAACTAAGGTGATTTGGGTACCTTCGAACATGAAACTGTAGTTGTTGGTACGACCATTATGTTGTACAGCTCTATCATATTGTCACGGTCTTCCCAATAGTAGATGACACACATCCATATGGACAACATCACACCATATATCATCTTTGTACTTCTTCCCAATAGAAAATGTAACAAATGCTCATCTTCCCACTGTCACTTCTCCACCTTTCTTTAGCCATGCTAGTTTATAAAGACTAGGGTGTTTTTCAGTCTTCAACCCTAACTTCTTGACGGCTTCTTCATAAATAATGTTATCGCAGCTTCTCGCATCAATAACAAATTGACAAACTTTTCCCAAGATAGTACATGTAGACTGAAAGATATTGCTTCTCAGCCAACTAGAATCATTCTCATGCTTTGGCATTAAATAAGACCTCCTCATCATCAAGTTACACCCTTCGTCTCCTGACACAACTTCTTCATCTTCATCAAACTTCGGTGGTTGAGAATAATCAATTTCAGATTCCATATCCTCTACTCACATTCCTCCGCAACTAATGCTCTCTTCTTTGGCTTTGTACATTCATTACTTTTATAGCCAAACTCCTGACAATTATAGCACTTGATACTGTTATTGACCTTTGCTTTAGCGGATTCATTGACAATTGGTTTATTGACAGTCTTGGAAACATTTGCACTGCTACTAGCACCCTTATTCTGGTTGTTGGAACTCGTAAACACACCACTTCCTCGTCTCCCTTGTTTCTCCCAAGCTAGAGCTTTCTGATGTGCTTCAGCAACAGACATAGGATTAAACATATTAACCATGTCTTGAATTTGCATTCGTAACCCTCCAACATATCTAGCCGTTAGTTGTTCCTCGGTTTCCATAATATCATTCCTTGCAATCAATTGATAGAATTCATCTGCATAGTCATTCACTGTCTTCGTCCCTTGTCTCAAATTCTGCAAACGTTGATACATAAGAGATTGATAATTATACGGCAAGAAAGTCGCTTTCATCATCTTTCTCATCTTCTCCTAAGTGACAACTTTTGATTTTCCCATTCTCTTCTGGGTTAGTTTAGTTTGTTGCCACCAAGCCATAGCTCTTCCCCTTAGTCTTGTAGCTAGCAATTAATTGGACTCGGTGATTCTCAGGCACATCCTTGAATTCCAAAATTTCTTCAACATTCGACAACCAATCAAGAAATTCTTCTGCTTGCATACCACCTTTGAATTCTGGAATTTCCATCCTCATACCTGACTCCCATTTACGATCATTTTCTGAATCTCGAAATTGATTTCGCACTTGGCCTTGATTTCGATAATGAATACTACCTCCATCACCATCTTCCTCAAAATCAGATGTATTTCGATATCGATCCTGACCATCTACATCCATACGACCACGCATGTTCCTTCTACCTTGTCTTTCAGCATCACGATATGGTTCATTTTCGAAACCACGTTGAGTTCCTCCCTCTTCATTTCGGTACCCATCGTGGTCTCGCATTATTGAAACTGATGATTCTCTCCTATCTCGATAAGACTGGGGTGACATCCTCCTTTCTTCCGAAGCCGATGGCGAAACCCTGTTTCCACCCTGGTTCGAAACTGGTGACGTTCTCCTTTGATTTTGATTCATGTCGTTCATCAATTTCTCCAATTTTTCAATACCCTCATTGAACTTTTCATTGATACGCTGCTCCATCAGCTCAGCTACTTGTCTTCTATACAAATCTTCAATATTTTGATAGCGTTTAGCACGTCTCAGAGGCATGATCAAATCTTCAACAAATCCAAACACAAACTTCACACCCAACGACCTTGGAAAAGTTCGTCTCCTTGCTCTGATACCAAATGATGCAGTACGGAAGTAGATCTGAACCAGCGGTCAAATCTATCCAGGATCCAATCACGAATTGCGGAAAAATGAATCGATGAAACAAGAAAAATTGATGAATTGATGATACCCAAGTGCCCAAACCTGTTGATCTCTCGAGATACCGTATTCTAGCTATCTTCAACACGTTGATCGCGCACGATACCACGTTAAAAGGTCTACGATTCTTCGACGTTGATCTCTCGCATGAGATTCCGTGAATCGGCTTCAAAGTCGTTGATTCGAGCGCACTCGAATACCCAAAGTTGGAGAAAGGAGATCACACTCAACTTCCAATTTTAATGGAGGCACAAAGCTCTCAACAAATTTTATTCAAAATTCAACTCCTATTACAAATGACCATACACCCCTATTTATAGGGAAAGTACAACACCACACGACTCAACACAATTACAACACGACTTAACAAACAAACAAACGACTCAAGAAAATACAAACATTCAATGACGCAACAATACACAGCGACTTAAGAAAAATAAAATACAAACGACTCAGCAAACAATCAGGCGACTCAATCATCTGGACGGAGCGACTTAACTTCCACACGACATAAGATAATTCGCGACTTAGGTCGTCAGGCAACAACGACCTAAAAACAGTAGTCTCACGACTTAAGATCTCAGCAGCAAAGTAATGGCCGTGACTTAGCAAAATGAAGAAATCTCGCGACATAAGAAATTCTGTTCGCGACCTAGGCTTCGCGACATAAGGATTCTGTTCGTTTGCGACCTAGGCTGGAGCGACCCAAGGCTTCGCGACATAGGGATTCTTCTCGTGACCTAGGGCTTCATGACATAAGGATCTGCTCGCGCCATAAGGATCTGCTCGTTCGCGTCCTAGGTGGAAGCGACCTAAGGTATGTCGTTCACGACTTAAGGTATGCGCTGCATCATCCTCCCCTAGTTGAAAAGAATTCGACCCCAAATTCACACTTTCCTCTTCTTCGATCGACAAAGCAAGAACGAATACATCATTCGATTGAACAACTGAGAGCGGCGCTTTCGATTTCCCAAAGTCCTAGCTATCGACTAAGGAACGAACGAAGGGATGAACGAGCAGCCATTATTTTTGAAGCCCTAGTTTTCACAGAGGGACGAAGAAGAGAACGAGCGCCACCATTTTTTTTTCTCTCGTTCGATTTAGGGTTAGGGCATACGAATGGGAATGGTCAAAGAGGATCGGGTTATAGGGTTTGAAAATGAATGGGGTAAAGGGGGAAACAGGTATTAAACTCGAAATAATTTGGTACCAAGAATAAATGGGCCGAGACAAATTTGCAAATCTCAAATAATACTTAACAAATTTTCAAAGGATTTACAACAGATTAAAACACCCAACAGCAATCAACAACCCAGTAAAATGCCAATAGCAATTAGCAACCAAATTAAGTCGTCTAATGACGATTATAAATTTGTTACAAAACCCCGAGTTGTTACATAGGGATTCTGCTCGCGACTTAGGGCTTCGCAACATAAGGATCTGCTCGTTCGCGACCTAGGTGGAAGCGACCTAAGGTATGTCGTTCGCGACTTAAGGTATGCGCTGCATCAAATATATATATATATATATATATATATATATATATATATATATATATTCCAAATATAAATTCACCAACGTAAACTATTTGACTAGTGCTTCATTTTTTAGTCACCCAATAGTAACACTAAAATAGATTACAGAATACAGTACATGACTTATGAATATATTTGATCTGTGCTTATACGAAAATAACGGGTTTTCACCGGTTAATTAAGCCAAGAGCAAACAAATTAGTTGTGACAAACTAGTCTTTTTAAAGACCAATCCAACATCGGTTCGACCACGGATAATTTTCAACCATAGAGAACTATGGTTCTGAAAATGAAATAATCTTGCACGTTCATGAACCTACAGTTTAACCTTAAAACTTTTAAAAAAATCTGGACCGACTTTTTTGAACCACACGGCTCTTTAAATTTGTGGAAAAATTATAGCTTCACTCTCTTCATTTTTTCAGATAATCAAAGTAATAAATAATTTTGTATGCTTAGCCACTAAATTATTGGATTATCTTTTCAAATTTTGGACGATGTTATACATTATTAGTATATATTTATGAATCATTATTAAGCTGAACTTATTTTATTTCAAAAAATAAGAAAAGCGATCCGGAAATTTTAACGATTCTAATTAACTAAAAAATTACTTGAAATTATATAATTAAATTTTAGCAATGGAAATTTGATATTTGAGATACGTCTATTCGAACGTAGCAAGTGTCAAATTTTTATTGGAAAATATGAAAGTTTACTTTGTTGTGTAATTTTCTATTTCAATTTAAAATCAGTTAATTTGATGGAAATGAAATATATTTGAAATCTTAATATTTTTATATAATAAATTTGTAAATCATTTTCTTAGTGAGACGTCATATTTCGTTTCGTCAAATTTGGATTGCTCTAGCTCCGTTTAAATTATTTTCGGCATTTTAGCAGCAGTTTTGGCTTCGAAATTCGTGTTTTGATAGGATGATCATATCGCTTGTACCTATTTACCATTCTGTTCGTCTCGTCGTGCCAATCTCCACAGTATATTCATTTCTGTAATTTGACGTTCGATACGTGGCGAATTTGGCAAAACGATTAGCCGTATCGGAAGTCATTTCTTGTATTTTTGGTTCCGTGTCCTTTCATAGCCGTTTAACTATTAATATTCTTGAATTCAACGGGTATGACTTCTGGTCTTCCCTTGGTAATTTATTTCTGGTTGGCTCTCTCTTCGTGTTCCCATTTATCTTATTTTTTTCATTCTCTTCCCTTTGTTCTGTCATGTCAAATAAAAAAAACAAAATCATATTTGAACCTCCTCCTCCTATTGAATACATGCAACAAAAATATATATATGCGCTCGCATATATTGGTCTGGAAGCTGCACGCTTCCTTCTTGCTAACCATCGGCCTCAACATCTTTCCCTCCTGTGCCTATTCCCATCCACTGCCATGTCTTACGACACGCGACGCCTTGCCCATGTCCACCATCATGACGTGAACCCACACAGCCCGCAGCTCCTCAACCAGTGCCACCATCCCTTAGCACTGACCGCGACCCCACCATCCGAGAACGAGCTGCCATCTCCCACTACTACATCGTGACCAGACTCGAACATCCCATCTCCTCCACCTTGTCCACGTTGCAGCCCACGCCATGGCAGCCGCAAGTACCCTCTAGAACCATCCTCCGCCCTAATACCTTAGTATCCACTCGGCCCTTCTTCCCAAAGAAACCCGACCACCCATAACCCATTCCAGCAGTCGTAGCAACCTCACCCGATCTCGACCAACCACCCTCCTCGACAGCCCTCCGCCTGAGCTCCTCCACCCGTAAGCGCCAGCCTCCCACTCCTTTGTAATTTTTTTTAAAGATCTTATATATAAAAAGCTTGCATATTTGGTCAGAGAAGCCGCTCGCCCTCCCCTTCTTTTTGCTTCGGGGAAAAAGTTTTATTTACATCTTTTGCTTCGGGAAAACAAGTTCATATATATTGGCTTGCTTGTATTGCCTGCTCGTGACATCCCTTCTTTTGCAACTTGTTCAGTGTTCTCTTTTTTTTTAAGTTTATATAAAGGGGTATTTTAATATATATATATATATATTATAAGCTGTTCATATTATATGAAATATATATGTTGTTATATTTCGGTCCCTTTGTTTTATACCTTATTTATTTACAATTTTAACAGTTTTGAATATATGTATTTGGGAAATATTGATTTTAAGTATTTGGTATCAAAAGATAATGTAAATACATACATATTTTTTTTTTGATTTGAGAAAAATAGGTGTTTTTAAGGAATAATGATTTTGAAGTATAATATATATAGACTTTATTTTATATGTGTTTAAAATTAGATATTAATTTTAAGGTGTGTGTGTGTTTATAAATATATATATATATATATATATTGATTTTAAAATATAATATATATATATATTGTATTTCATCAAATCCAAGTTCATATACCTTGCTTTGCTTGTTCTGTTGCTGTCCGAAAATTATTTCTGCTACTCTAGCTTGTTCGTGTGTATCCGTGTCCGTGCTTCTCATTCCCATTATTTCTCTAGCCTCGAAAGGTGAGCAATCACTCACGATTAACATTCTTATATTTAGTAAATTTAATTCACATGAAATGACGATTGAAATATATTGTTAAATTTGAATTGCTAGTTCTTTAATTGTTGAATATGATATCTTAATATTTAAAATTGTTTACCTATGACATATGAGACCATGATCTGTTGATTATATATTTAAATTTGTTTACCTGTGACATATGACACCATGACCTGTTAGTCATATATTAAATTGTTAACTGTGATATGTGCTTGCCAATTGATATGTTATGTTATTTCATGTTATAATTCTATTGTTGTCACACTGCAAGTTCCCTGTAGTTTAGGAATCCCTATGAGTTGAAATGATACATACCCGAACGATCCTATAAATTAAGGGAAAATCGTTATGGGTTGAAATGATAAACCTAAGCGATTTTCATTGATTTTGAAATTTTGGGATTGCCCGTTGAAATTATAATACCCGTAAATATTAATTATTGTGAATTGAAATGATAAATATCCGTATCACTTGACCATAGGATAAAAAACTATATGCGGACACCGTTGGTCTATTTTTGGAAAATGATTTCCTAGGTTTTGGAAGGAAAAATATATGGATTTTGATAAATACTGATTTTAAATTATAATATGAATATTTATTTTAATATTTGTAAAATTTAGATTTCAAAATTATAAGTCAAGTATTAAAATGTAAATTATAAAATTTTACTTATAACTTTATTATCTTTTAAAATATATAAAATAAGATTTAAAATAGATTTAATTTAATAAAATATAATTTAGCTAATATATATAAAGTATGTTTAAATATTTATTTAAAAGGTATATTAATATTTTAAAATTAGATTTTGCAATAACTTTAATAAATAGAGGTTGGAAAGATAAATTAAAGTTGACTTGACATTTAAACTGGTTAATAATTGAATTTGAATAAGAATTGATCTGTAATTTAATTTAAATAAGAGTTGATTTGAACTTATTGATTTTAAGATTTTTAAAGATATGATTTTTATAACTTAATAACTTGTTTTTATAAAGGTGATTTAATGAATATTTCAAATTTAAATAAAATTGTAATTCAATGTTAATTTTGATTTAAATTTATAATATGAGATTTTATTTAAATATTATAAAAATGATTAAGTGAATATTTTCAAATTTAAATAAAATTAAAGTTGAATTTGAAATATAAATGAAATTTATCAAATTGAGTTATTGTAAATGTTTGAATATTTAGAATTTGAAACCTATTGAATTGGAAGTGGTTTAGATTTGTAATTCAAACTTGGATTTGAAACCGAAGTAAATTAAAAATGGTTTTAATAAGAATTTGAATTGAACCTTCAATTGAAATTGTTGAACTTAGATTGATTTAAAATTGAATTTTGGAATGAAAGTTGATTTGAATTGATTTGTGGAATTGGAAGAAACAATTTTAATTTGAAACTATTTTCGGTATAAACTCTTTTAATATATAAACTATTTTTAATATATAAACTATTTTAATCTATAACCTATTTTAAATGTAAACTATTTTAATGTATAACTATTTCAATATATATAAACTATTTTCAATATTTAAACTGTTTAAGTTTGAACTGTTATGATTTAGATTTAATGGTTTAAATGCGAAAATTTAATATGATGGTTTAAACTATTTTGTAGTTATGATTTCGAAAGTGAATACGATTTCGAAAGTGACATGATTTCGAAAGGATTATGATATTCTGATATGAAGTATAAACTATTTTGAATAAAATGACCACGGTGTAAAATAAGCGTTTGGTTGTTAAAGAGACCGAGTCGGATATTGCCATACTCTTTGCCAATACCGGAAACCACTTTAACAACTGTGTACCTGTGGAGATTCCAAAACGAAGTAGGATGATTTGGTGATGATTCTGTATGAGGCATTAACGCAGACCTGACTCCCGTGAGTCAGCTTGATGTGGCTAAAACAGGAGCCATGCTGGGCCAAGTGAGGTCGCACCTCCAATCGAGCACATCTCTTCGATACCATTCTATTACTTTGTGATTCGATTGGGTGCACCTTTGATTTGAGAGTGTGTCTCGAGGTGGGCGGTAGTAGCTGCTATGCATTACCACCAGTCTGGATCCGCAAAACGGTAGAATCCTACCTTGGGTATTTCCTCGCGTGCCTTGTTACATGCCTTATCGCGCCTTCTATGAGTTTGTTTTGTACCATACCTATGGAGTGCTCCCTGAGTAAACCACCAGTTTGGTGGAGCTTACAGCATCTGTATAGACTACGGGAACATATAAAATGTGTTAAGGGGGATATGGGTAATGCCTTAACGCTATTTTAATAGTTTACTTTACTATAGACATTATATATGTAGCGTATTGTACTATGTATGTAGATAGTTTAACGGATCCTTAAAGGATGGGAATCCCAAACATCCTTTGAGTTATTTTGTATTTCAGTTGACATTTCACTTGAGTTGATTTACTAGTATAAGAATTTTAATCCTGACTCGAGTGTTTTGTGTTTTGCTTTATGCTCGAGTAAAACTGAGTGTCACAGCCTTTGAGACTCACCTTTGCAGCTTGGAATTTTGCTTGAAGACCTGTCTTATATTTGTTCAGCTTTTAGTTATTCCAGTTACCTCCAGTTTTTTATATTCAAACTTGTTATTTTCTAATGTAATTGAGATTTCATTGTATTTGAGACTTCTATTGTATCTTGTTTAGACTCTGATGTTGTAGTAGCTTCATGAACTTCTATTTATCTATTCCGCTGCTTATTGTTGTATTACTCTATGTCTGTGATTCTGTGATTGATTTATTTAATGTATATGCTAAGTTTTGCCAAATATAAATTAACAATCTATTGTTATGAGCAATTCAAGTCCGACATGAGTGGATGATTGTTGATTTGAATGGTTCGAAACACGAGGTCAATACTAGTGGTATTAGAGCTTTGGTTTAGGCAAAACTTAGCATATGGAATAAAAACTCATTAGAAATAGGGTAGCGGTACCCTAGAATGAGTAAAATTAATTACAGAATCATCTTCGTCCGAGCTTGAATTTCTTCGTTAGGATCCTCCTGAACTAGGATTTCTTTTAAATTTTGGAACTTTCCTTTTGTTTTGGAATCCATTCTTGTCTTCCCCTGTTCATCTTCGCTTTGATACTGGAGCATCCCATAGCTCTATTTCGGTTGATCTCTGTAATAAGTTTGAGTTCTTCTTGCAACCTCAATTGGCAACTTCACCCTTATGTGTGACTAATCCCATCGGCGGTCCCGCCAGCCTCAATATGATTTGTAAGGGGGGAAAACTTCTTTACAATAGGCATCGATTCACAGGAGATTTCTATGTCCTCGGTTTTGATGCTGTTATTTCTTGCAAAGCCCGAACCATTTCTTTAGTAGATGACCAGTGCAATTCTCTTGTAATCGAATGTCGGTTGCCTCGGGATTTTGCGGGCAGCCTTATCTTTTCGTTGATTCTCGGCCTAGTGATCTCGTCTTCACCCGATAGTCAGGGATTATCCTGATGTTTTGGTGAAGGCATTCCTCTTCCTTCCAAATGGGAAATTGAATTCCACATCGATCTTATTCCTAGAACTCGACATATAGTCCTTCTTTCCGGATGAATGGTTTCTATGAACGGTTAGTCATGCCCTTTGGATTAACCAATGCTCTTGCCTTCTTGTCGATCTCATGAATCGCATTTTCTGCGATGTTCTCAACAGGTTTGTCCCCATTTCCTTTGACGGTATTCTCATTTCCTAAGTGTTGGTTGACCTGGTTAAGGTCACCCGCGATTAATATAAGTCTATCCATCTTTCCTCTTTTGTAATTTAATTATCTTATATTTCTTTCGAGCCTGTCTTCGTAGTTAGAATTCTCTTTGATTAAGGTCACTCTAAATTTGAGTCTCTATCCTTGTTTTGAAATCCATTCTTGAATCATCCTATGAGGGAGCATATTTGTAATTAATATAAAATGTTTTATATTGTGTTGGTTGAGTTGTTAAGTTTGAATTTTGGGTTTTGATCGATTCATCTGGCCAACACTATCGATAGGAATTCAAAAAACACCTGAACAGAGCAAACCAGCACAATATTGTTTTCGTAATTTGTAAAAGAATCAATTTTATGTATGATTATATTTTATATATAAAAGTATGATTTTCTGAAATTAGATAGTTAAATGAATTGGTTGTTAGAAATGATAATACTAGGTTATCATTTATTGTTTGGTCAACATTCTTAAACCATTGATTATTGTTGTTTGATTTTAAAACATGGTTTATAAATCTGTTTGCAAATGAAATGAATTTAAATTAAGGATTTGAGAATTAAATTTCTGGTGTTTTTCTAAATTGGATTTTCAACGTTTTGAAATATATTATTTGACAGTATTTTCGAATGAGGATTTGTTTCCAAAGAATTTTAAAGGGAGTAAGTCAGTACTCTCCTCTTTTGTCACTAAAAAATAATTTCGGTAATGACTGCAGCATCATCGACATTCATTTTCGAGTGTCAAAGTGGAGAGACCACTTAGTAGCTTTGCTACACTTTTGTTTTGGAAAATGGATTTGATTTGAATTTCTTAAGTATAATTTGATGTATAAAATATATATACGCATATATTTATTTCAAAATGGTTTGAAGTGAAACCAGAAATTAAACTCTTAAGTCTATGTTAAGTAATGGTTTTCAATTATTTAAATAAACCAAAGTTTTGAATAATTAGAGTGTCTAATATGAGAAATGGAATTGAAACAACTTGAAACAGTTGAACTAGGATTAAATTAATTTGTATAATACTCAATTGCATTCTAGAACATATTGCCTGAAATATTCAAAAGTTAAAATGTTAATGTGAATATGTAACTGAATAATATACAATATAAATGTAAGTAATCAAATGTCCAAAAATGAAATTCATATGGTTTTAAATTAATTATTGTATTTGGTACTTGTATTTCAAATATATCTTTCTTTCTGGTTGCTTCTATTCTCCTATCTCGTTCCTTTTCGGGGACGAAAAGTTTTGAGTGAGGAAGTGTGTAACGACCTGGAAATTTTAACGATTCTAATTAACTAAAAAATTTCTTTAAATCGTATAATTAAACTAGCAATGAAAATTTGATATTTGAGATATGTCTGTTCGAACGTAGTAAGTGTCAAATTTTTATTGGAAAATATGAAAGTTTACTTTATTGTATAATTTTCTATTTCAATTTAAAATCAGTTAATTTGATGGAAATGAAATATTATTGAAATCTTAATATTTTTATATAATAAATTTGTAAATCATTTTCTGAGTGAAACATCATATTTCGTTTCGCCAAATTTGGACTACTCTAGCTCCGTTTATCTTATTTTTGGCATTTTAGCAGCTGTTTTGGCACCGAAATTCGAGTTTTGATAGGATGATCATATCGCTTGTATCTGTTTACCATTCTGTTCGTTTCGTCATGCTGATCTCCGTAGTATATTCGTTCCTGTAAATTGGCGTTCGATACGCGGCGAAATCGGGAAAACGATCAGCCGTATCGGTACTCATTTCGTGCCTTTTTGGGTTCTGTGTCCTTTCATTTTCAACCGTGTAAACCAATAGCTGCTTAACTATTAATATTCTTGAATTCAATGGGTATGACTTCTGCTCTTCCCGTGGTAATTTATTTCTGGTTGGCTCTCTCTTCGTTCCTTTTTTTTCATTCTCTTCCCTTTGTTTTGTCATGTCAAATATTAAAAAAACAAAATCATATTTGCACCTCTTCCTTCTATTGAATTCATGCAACAGAGATATATATGCGCTCGCATATGTTGGTCTGCATGCTGCATGCTTCCTTCTTGCTAACCATCGGCCTCAACATCCTTCCCTCCTGTGCCTCATCCCCTCCATTTCCATGCCTCACGACACGCGACACCTTGCCCACGTCCACCATCAGCACGTGAACCCACACAGCCCGCAGCTCCTTAACCTGCGCCACCATCCATTAGCACTGACCACGACCCCACCATTCAAGAACGAGCTGCCATCTCCCACTACTGCATCGTGACCAGACCCGAACATCCCATCTCCTCCACCTTGTCCACGCTGCAACCCATGCCATAGCAGCCACAAGTCCCCTCCAGAACCATCCTCCGCCCTAATACCCTAGCAGCCACTGGGCCCTGCTTCTAAAAGGAACCCAACCACCCAGAACCCATTCCAACAGCCATAGCAACCTCATCCGATCTCGGCCTGCCACCCTCCTCCACAGCCCTCCGCCTGAGCTCCTTCACCCGTAAGCACCAGCCTCCCTCTCCTTTGTAATTTTTTTAAAAGATCTTATATATAAAAGCTTGCATATTTGGTCAGAGAAGTCGCTCGCCATCCCCTTCCTTTTTCTTCGAGGAAAAAGTTTTATTTACATATGTTGCTTCGGGAAAACAAGTTCATATATATTGGCTTGCTTGTATTGCCTGCTCGTGACATCCCTACTTCTGCAACCTATTCAGACTTCTTTTTTATTTTTAAAAAAGTTTATATAAAGGGGTATTTTCATATTATGTGAAATATATATGCTGTTATATTTCGGTCCCTTTGTTTTAAACTTTATTTATTTGTAGTTTTAACAATTTTGAATATATGTGTTTTGGAAATATTGATTTTAAGTATTTGGTTTTGAAAGATAATATACATACATACATACGTATATATATATATATATATATTGATTTGAGAAAAATAGGTGTTTTTAAGGAATAATGATTTTGAAGTAGAATATATATATAGATTTTATTTTATATGTGTTTAAAATTAGATATTAATTTTAAGGTGTGTGTGTGTATATATATATATATTATTTTTAATATGCGTTTTCAAATTGAATATTGATGTTAAAATATAATATATATATATATTGTATTTCATCAAATCCAAGTTCGTTTACCTTGCTTTGCTTGTTCCATTGCTGTCTGGAGATTATTTCCGCAACTCTAGCTTGTTCGTGTGTATCCGTGTTCATGCTTCCAATTTTCGTTATTTCTCTAGCCTCGAAAGGTGAGCAATCACTCACAATTAACATTCTTATATTTAGTAAATTTAATTCACATGAAGTGACGATTGAAATATGTTGTTAAATTTGAATTGCTAGTTATTTAATTGTTGAATATGATATGTTAATATTTAAAATTGTTTACCTATGACATATGACACCATGACCTGTTGATTATATATTTAAATTTGTTTACCTATGACATATGACACCATGACCTATTAGTCATATATTTAAATTGTTAACTATGATATATGCTTGTGAATTGATATGTTATGTTATTTCATGTTATAATTCTATTGTTCTCACACTTCAAGTTCCCTGTAGTTTTGGAATCCCTATGGGTTGAAATGATACATACCCGAACGATCTTATAGATTAGTGGAAAATCGTTATGGGTTGAAATGATAAACCCAAGCGATTTTCATTGATTTTGAAATTTTGGGATTGCGGGTTGAAATGATAATACCCGTAAATATTATTTATTGCGGATTGAAATGATAAATATCCATTATCACTTGCCCATAGGATAGAAAACTATATGCGGACACCGTTGGTCTATTTTTGGAAAATGATTTCCAAGGTTTTGAAAGGAAAAATATATGGGTTTTGATAAATACTAATTTTAAATTATAATATGAATATTTATTTAAAATTTGTAAAATTTAGATTTTTAAATTATATGTTTTGAAAAATTTAAAATTATAAGTTTAGTTTTAAAATGTAAATTATAAAATTTTACTTATAACTTTATTATCTTTTAAAATATATAAAATAAGATTTAAAATAGATTTAATTTAATAAAATTTAATTTAACTAATATATATAAAGTATGTTTAAATATTTATTTAAAAGGTATATTAATATTTTAAAATTAGATTTTGCAAAAACTTTAATAAATAGAGGTTGGAAAGATAAATTAAAGTTGACTTGACATTTAAACTGGTTAATAATTGAATTTGAATAAGAATTAATCTGTAATTTAATTTAAATAAGAGTTGATTTGAACTTATTGATTTTAAGATTTTTAAAGATATGATTTTTATAACTTAATAACTTGATTTTTATAAAGGTGATTTAATGAATATTTCAACTTTAAATAAAATTGTAATTGAATGTTAATTTTGATTTAAATTTGTAATATGAGATTTTATTTAAATATTATAAAAATGATTAAGTGAATATTTTCAAATTTATATAAAATTATAGTTGAATTTGAAATATAAATGAAATTTATATATCAAATTGAGTTATTGTAAATGTTTGAATATTTAGAATTTGAAACCTACTGAATTGGAAGTGGTTTAGATTTGTAATTCAAACCTGGATTTGGAATCGAAGTAAATTAAAAATGGTTTTTAATAATAATTTGAATTGAACCTTCAATTGAAATTGTTGAACTTAGATTGATTTAAAATTGAATTTTGGAATGAAAGTTGATTTGAATTGATTTGTGGAATTGGAAGAAACAATTTTAATTTGAAACTATTTTCGATATAAACTCTTTTAATATATAAACTATGTTTAATATATAAACTATTTTAATCTATAACCTATTTTAAATGTAAACTATTTTAATGTATAATTATTTCAATATATATAAACTATTTTCAATATTTAAACTGTTTAAGTTTGAACTGTTATGATTTAGATTTAATGGATTTAAATGCGAAAATTTAATATGATGGTTTAAACTATTTTGTAGTTATGATTTCGAAAGTGAATACGATTTCGAAAGTGATATGATTTCGAAAGGATTATGATATTTTGATATGAAGTACAAACTATTTTGAATAAAATGACTACGGTGTGAAATAAGCGTTTGGTTGTTAAAGAGACCGAGATCAGATATTGTCTTACTCTCTGCCAATACCGAAAACCACTTTAATAACTGTGTACATGTGGAGATTCCATAACGAAGTAGGATGATTTGCCGACGATTCTGTATGAGGTATTAACGCGGCCCTGACTCCCACGAGTCAGCTTGATGTGGCTAAAACAGGAGCCATGCCGGGCCAAGTGAGGTCGCACCTCCAATCGGACACATTTCTTCGATACCATTCTATTACTTTGTGATTTGATTGGGTGCACCTTTGATTTGAGAGTGTGTCTCGAGGTGGGCGGTAGTAGCTGCTATGCGTTACCACCAGTCTGGATCCGCAAAACGGTAGAATCCTACCCTGGGCATTGCCTCGTGTGCCTTGTCATATGCCTTATCTCGCCTTCTACGAGTTTGTTTTGTACCGTACCTATGGAGTGCTCCCTGAGTAAACCACCGGTTTGGTGGAGCTTACATTATCTATATAGACTACATGAATATATAAAATGTGTTAAGGGGGATATGGGTAACGCCTTTACGCTATTTTAATAGTTTACTTTACTATAGACATTATATATGTAGCGTATTGTACTATGTATGTAGATAGTTTAATGAATCCTTAAAGGATGGGAATCCCAAACATCCTTTGAGTTATTTTGTATTTTAGTTGCATTTCTCCAAAGTTGATTTACTGGTATAAGAATGATAATTCTGACTCGAGTGTTTTGTGTTTTGCTTTATGCTCGGGTCAGACTGAGTGTCACAGTCTTTGAGACTCACCTTTGGAGCTTGGAGTTTTGCTTGAAGACATGTCTTATATTTGTTCATCTTTCAGTTATTCCAGTTGCCTCCAGTTTTTTATATTCAAACTTGTTATTTGCTAATGTATTTGAGATTCCATTGTATTTTAGACTTCTATTGTATCTTGTTTAGAATCTGATGTTGTTGTAGCTTCATGAACTACTATTTATCTATTCCGCTGCTTATTATTGTATTACTCTGTGTTTGTGATTCTGTGATTGATTTATTTACTATATATGCTAAGTTTTGCCAAATATAAATTAACAATCTATTGTTTTGAGCAATTCAAGTCCGACATGACTGGATGATTATCTATTTGAATGGTTCGAAACACCAGGTCAGTACAAAAATTTACAATTTTGCCGTAAAAAATTGTTATAGAATTATTTCAATTGATATTTATCATGAAAGGTTCAAGAATAATTATTTTAAAGTTTAATATATTAGTCATAATTGGTTAAATTTTAACATTAATTTAAATAATTTTACATTTAAATCAGAAAAATAGTAAATAACGACCAATACAGTTCTCACAGTCTAACAGGTTGAACCACTAGAACCTTTGACCTTACGCCAACACGGTTTAACTCATGGTTCGGTCTTTGAAACTATGGTGACAACCACGAAAACTTGGTTAATATGTACATATGAAACACTCCTCTAAACTTCAATATGGAAATAGGTTAATAAAAACGTGTCCAATTATATATATATATATATATATATATGGGAAAGTCTACCAAGACACAAAATATCGGCACAATTGGTGACACAATGAATCTCCATCATTGGATTGCTCTCGATTTCCACCTATAGTGACCCGAGATTTTCGACCCTCGAAAATCGACATCAATACGTTCACTGTATAGCATGCTGAATATTCTAGTGCAGAAAATACCGATTGCTTGGGGTGAAGAAGGAGAAGAGACAGAACAAAATAGAAACAATAACATAGAATCTCACAATCGCAGCGGAACAATTATAATACATAAAAACATATCTTTATACAAAAAGAACCATAATTGTTATTATACATACCATCGTCAGAGCACAACAATCAACAAATCAATTTGGATAGTTATAATAACTAGTCCTCATAAGTTCTGAATATACAGCACACACGCCCAACGGAATATAATCAAGTACGTGGAATACGCCTGAGACTCCTCCAACATGTCTCCTATGCTCCATAGCATCCTAACCTGAATCTGCAATACTCAGTCTGACCCGGGCATTATAATAAAATAACACCCGAGTCAGTCTTGAAAACCAGCGTGAGAAAACACACTCAATTTGAATTTAATTATTTTCAAAAATCCTTATGGAAACAAAGGTATCTCGTAAGACCACGCCACACATAAATACAACGGGTTTGTACCTTACGATAACCAAAACATTTTATATCAAAATCATCTGATATTATAATAGTGTCTATAGAAAATAAACTATAAAATAGCAGATTGCTTGCATCTCACGTTTCAGCATATTTGGTATACAATTAAAACCGTAAAGCCACGTATTGGAGATTGGATTCCATACTACGACAAGGTAAGGAACTACCTTCCGAAGGTACATCTCTAGATAAATGCACCGGGGTCTAACAAGAACATCTTGTACCCATGCCACATAGGACTGGCCTACCACTTGACTAGTAGTACCAAATATGAAAACCCCACTTGGGCCCCGAAGCATACAAGAATAGATAGTAACCGATCCAGATTTGGGATGACCATACCCTACTTGGGTGCTACCCACTTAGCCCTATTGTATGCCCAATTTTTATCATTTGCCGGCTGATAAGATTCGAGGCTACGTTTTACCTATTAAATAGTAATCCCACTTGGAATGCTAATCACCGCCTTCCAAGCAACAGTGCAATGATAGCATTCATCCATACAAGTTGTTCTAGGACTGAACAACCAATCTCTTCAAAGATCACCGTCTTCATTATCCTCAAGATTTCACAATTCGCAATGCTCAAATCGGATAAAAGTGGTTTTTGGATAATTAAATCTGATCCCGGTCTCTTCGAAATGATCGACAAATTTAGCCAGCTTTAATAGTCGGTTATTTAACTATCAAATTACACACATAAGCTATCACTAGGCCCAATTTTATAAATCTTTCAAAACATTCATTTCAAACCTATCTTTACAAAGATATATATTCAACTTTCATCCAGAATTCCAACATTTGAAAAGCAATTTCAAATACTTATCCATAATAGGATATTTTTAAAACATTTCACCACTTAGAAATATTTCTGAATTCAATTTATAACAGTTAGAAAAATATTTCTATATAATTCATTTCACACTTAAAATATTTCCAAAATCCTCTTTTCAATACTTAGGAAACTATTTATAAACATATTCTCCAAAATCATTTTAATATCAACTTAGGAAATATTTCATAACTTATCTCACAAAACTTCGAAATTTATATTAATTCCTTTTACAATTTCCAAAATAGATTATACTCGCTTATAATCTCTTTTAACCATTTATAACTTCTTTATGAATTCAGATTCATCCTCGAGTTCTTGTTTCTAACATTTTAGAAATTTCGTTGAGTTTCCAAAATTCCATTATAAGATTTCTCTTATAAAATCACATCTATTCAATAAAATCCGGTTTCAAATCCCGAGAGTATTTATAAATAAAATTCAATCAACTACTTTGAAATTCTATATATATACAATAATAATAATAATAGCAAGTATTTTAAGGAAATAATTATTTTCCAAAAAGGCGTTAAGTAATTATTTAAAAAATCAAAACACTTCCCAAATAAACAATGGAAACTAATTCCCAATTCATTATAAATAATATTTATTGACTTACAAGGGTTATTTATAACAAATTAAATCTATTCGAATAGTTAACTTTTCCAAAATATTTTAAATACAAATAACAGTTTTAAAACAACACTGTTTAATAAATAATCTCTTTTTAAACAAATTTTACTTCTTGATTCCAAGAATCTATTTTTAAAATTCCAAGGATTAAACATGAGGTTAATTAAATTTTTAAGTAGTGATTAAGGTTTAACTAGTCCTCACAAGTTCTGAATATACAGCATATACACCTAGCGGAATATAATCAAGTACGTAGAATACGCTTGAGACTCCTTCAGCACGTCTCCTGTGCTCCATAGCATCCTAACCTAAACCTGCAATACTCGGTCTGACCCGAGCATTATAATAAAATAACACCGGAGTCAGTCTAGAAAACCAGCATGAGAAAACACACTCAATTAGAATTTAATTATTTTCAAAAATCCTTATGGAAACAAAGGTATCTCGTAAGACCACGCCACACATAAATACAACGGGTTTGTACCTTACGATAACCAAAACATTTTATATCAAAATCATCTGATATTATAATAGTGTCTATAGAAAATAAACTATAAAATAGCAGATTGCTTGCATCTCACGTTTCAGCATATTTGGTATAAAACTAAAACCACAAAGTTACGTATTGGAGATTAGATTCCATACTATGACAAGGTAAGGAACTAACTTCCGAAGGTACATCTCTAGATAAATGTACCAGGGTCTGACAAGAACATCTTGTACCCCTGCTACACAGGAATGGCCTACCACTTGACTTGTGGTACCGAATATGATCACCCCACTTGGGCCCCGAAGCATACAAGAATAGATAGTAACCGATCTAGATTTGGGATGACCATACCCTACTTGGGTGATACACACATGACCCTGCTGCATGCTCGATTTTTGTCATTTCCCGGTTGATGAGGTTCGAGGTTACATTTTACATTTTGAATAGCAATTCCACTTAGAATGCTAATCACTGCCTTCCTAGCAACAATGCAATGATATCATTCATCCATACAAGTTGTTCTGGGACTGAACAAACCAATCTCTTAAAAGATCACCATCTTTATTATCATCAATATTTCACAAATTCGTAACGCTCAAATCGGATTGAAGTGGTTTTCAGATAATTAAATCTGATCCCGGTCTCTTCGAAACGATCAACGAATTTGGCCAGATTTGATAGTCAGTTATTTAACTATCAAATTACACACATAAGTAGTCACTAGGCCCAATTTTATAAATCTTTCAAAACATTCATTTCAAAACTATCTTTACAAAGACATATATTCAACTTTCTTCAAACATTCCAACATTTGAAGAACAATTTCAAATACTTATTCATAATAGGATATTTTTAAACCATTTCAACACTTAGAAATATTTTTGAATTCAATTTATAATACTTAGAAAAATATTTCTATATAATTCATTTCACACTTAAAATATTTCCAAAACCCTCTTTTCAATACTTAGGAAACTATTTATAAATATATTCTCCAAACTCATTTTAATATCAACTTAGGAAATATTTCATAACTTATCACATAAATCTCCGGAATTTATATTAATTCATTTTGCAATTCCCAAAATTGATTATACTCATTTATAATCTCATCTAACCATTTATAACTTCTTTATGAATTAAGATTCATTCTCGAAGTTCTTGTTTCTAACATTTCGGAAATTTTATTAAGTTAGTATTTATAAATAAAATTCAATCACTTACTTTAAAATTCTATATATATATATAATAATAACAACAAGTATTTTAAGGAAATAATTATTTTCCAAAAAAGCCTTTAAGTAATTATTTAAAAGATCAAAACACTTCCCAAATAAACAATGGAAACTGATTCCCAATTCATTATAAATAATATTTATTGACTTACAAGGGTTATTTATAACAAATTAAATCTATTCGAATAGTTAACTTTTCCAAAATATTTTAAATACAAATAAAGTTTTAAAACAACACTGTTTAATAAATAATCTCTTTTTAAACAAATTTTACTTCTTGGTTCCAAGAATCTATTTTTAAATTACGATATAACATATTTCAATTTATACACCTCGATTTACAATTCAAATTCCATAACCATTTCCAGTTCCCAAAAATAGAATCATCTATTTTTCCTAAACTAAATTCCTATATCTCATTTTAAATCCATACTGCGACATATCCTCCTAAATTTTATCCGTTCATAACTATTTCATTTCATTTCTAAATATCGATTATAAATTCATAACTCATTCTTGTTTTATCTATTAATAACAGATCCATATTTTAAAAGCCCATTTAATTCAATTTCTATTTAAAATCCCGTTTGGAAATCTCTTTTCAATAAATCCAATTATATTCCAAATCCCTTCAAAAACTTTATTTCAACTTCTAATTATAATTTAAGAAATATTATTAAAATCCCTTGTTTTAATTTCCTTGTATATATATAAATTTCAAATATATATTTATTTTTGAAAACTCCTTACGAAATAGTTAAGTATATTTCCAAAAATCAAATCCTTTATTTAATCCAAACCATTCCTTATTCAATATTCCAATTTCCATATAAATATTTTTATTTCCAAAAATCACCTTTGAATTTCTTTTTAAGATTTAAAAATATTATTTATGGTATTTAAAATACAAAACTTAGGGCCAGTGCTACTATAACATCCAGTATATCAAATCACACAACAATCCATAACAGATTATTCAATCACATCATATATCACTATATATATGAACCAATCAATATATTTTTGAGGAATCAAGTTGGATCCCTCCAACTTGTTTCCCTACATCCACTGATGTTATATAACATAAAATACCAATCCCGCTTCCAGGCGGGATATTGCAGTAATATAGGATCATCTGCTATTATGCAGGGCGCATAGTGTCTCATCTGCTCCAATCGACGGGAAATATACCCAACTACTAATATATATATATATATATACACACACTACCATAAATAATATAAAATCCAACTGATAAATTATGATCATTTTATCCAATCAACCAATAAAAATAATTTTTAACATTTTATATTAAAACGAGTAATCCAAATGAGTGAGATTTACTCACCTTGATTTTAGTTGACGTTTCTGCGTTCAGGTTCCGACTAAATTGTGCAAAATTCCAATAGCTCCAATTTTGACCAATTTGATTCCATCGCATAGATCTCGTCATTACGAATATATCGCAAAACCCCACGTTCGATTCGGACCTAGAATGGATAAGATATACAATTTATAAGATTTCATAAATAAGTTATATGGTTAAACCTTTGTCACTACTTAAAAATTTAATTAATCTCATGTTTAATCCTTCTTCCCCAATTTCAAAATTCTCCCCCTTTTCAGATTTCCCTCTTCACCATTGACCGCCGAAGACCTCTCATCGCTTCTGCACTCTTCACCGAGATGCCATGCGACCACAGCCATACTCCCCCTCGCCGAAACAAAACGAGATATCCCCTACCTATAGCCTCGACCGTACGGTCGTGATGGCATACCCAATGCTAAGCTTCCCCATATTGAGCCACCAACTGCCATCTAAACCCTAGTTGCTACGAATGCCTCGCTTCGCCATCCAATCGCCTATGTGCGACACCAACGACCGCAGCCCCAAATCCTGTCCTCATCCCTATGAACACAGCCTCACAAAAACACAACCTGCTCGGAGCTAATGGGTACCAAGTCGACTACCTTGCCTCGTCACCACGCGTGATTTCGTGGTGGACGAGCGTGTTTTCATTTTTTTTCTTTTTTCTTTCTACGAATCGTTGTAATTTAAAGGAAATGGGTTTCAACATTTCCTATATATTTATAGTGTACGAAGAGGAGACAAGTGAACATGTTTGTGTTCTATTTGTATGCTATAGTACTTAGTTTTTATTATATATTTTTTTGTTCAAAATATCTCGTCTCGTAACTCGAAATCCTGAACTCCTATTATGGCATGCCGCCCGGTGTTCCTAATGTTATACCGCTATTCTGAACTCAATGGAACTTGTCTCAAGGCCTTATTTGATCGTATGTGGAAGATAGCTTTTCAAATCGACGATTTTAATTTAAATTAATCTTGTGCGTTTTTAGCTCGCACGACCAAATGGTTACTCCAAACACTATGAAATTTGATATCCTATAATAATACACTATTACGGATCCAATGGAACTTGTTTCGTCGAATTCCGAGACTATGCCCCGGATCGCTACTTTTACGCATCGATTAAATCGACGATTTCAAAAATTGACGAAATCACCTGAAATTCTAGTTTTAAAAACTTACTAACTCAATTCTAATTCAAATAGAATTTATATCAACATTAGAAATCATGGTTAAACAACTGATTTGAGATGACGGTGTGACGCCCCACCTCTATACCCACGCTAACCAAGAACACTACGATGTAGTGCTGTCAATTAGCACGGAGAATAAGGCTGTGGAGGAGCGACCATCCATGTAACTTCTTTGTGCGAGCACCGATACGCCAGATAGAGTAGAATGCATATCCTTTAAGGAGGAAATCCGACATACCGATACAAACACAAAGCTATCACACGGTGGCTATATATATAATCTTCGGAAACAAACATAGAAATAATCATAACATAAATCAGTCACAGACATCCATATCACAAAGGCGGAAGAAGATATGAATAAACATATAACACATGAAAGTGTACATCAGAGTAGTGGTCGGAAAGATCCACTATAATACAAAAGAATAGCATCACGTGCTATACAAAAGAATAGATACACAACATAGAGTCTATATCTCAAATGTGTACAACCAAAAACTACTAATCTAAGTAGTTAGCCAAAAGTCAGAGTAATCCAGAAGAGAAGTCAAGCAGAAGCACCTGTAACATCTCGGTCTGACCCGAGTATTATTTATAAGAAAATAATAAACGGATCAGTCTAACTATAAATATCAGATGACATGATGTAGGATAAGGGGTATGGCATAAACATATGATAACCATGATGGCATACTACTATAAGTATGTAAATGATAATCAACAAGGGATTAATCAATGTCACAAGAATCTTCTCAAAGATCCAAACACATAAAAAGGGTAATGACACACAAATTCACCAATACACAAAAACTGATATCATATCAGTGAAAACCACAAAAGTTGGTGAAGCACTAAATCCAGAAATCAACACACGAAATCCAGAACAAATCCCAGAAATCAACACACGAAATCCAGAAATCACTAAAAGGGGGAAGTCCGAACACACGGACGAGAAGCTATCTCATGGAAGCTATCCATTTAATTTTTCCGAACACACGGATGACCCGAAGGCAAGTCCGAACACACGGACGAAGAGACATCGCACATTGCTAGTCTAAACCATAAAATGATCATCATCGATCATAAAGAAGTGTCAATCACACTAAGCTAGTAAATATATGAGTTTAGCTTCATGTCCCATAACCACTTGCTTAACTTAAATATTTACGAACAAACTGTAGATCTTCACTAGGAAATTGTCACAAAAAGGGTTCAATCGAACAAGTCCAAGAGCTAACCGATGAAGTGAACGCAAGCGTTTCATACCACTCCTTTTACTAAGTCGTTTAAGTCGATTTCTTATTCGAGTGAAGTAAAGGCTTGTATATACTAGTAGATTGAAAATCGGTTTGAGAAAACGAACTTTTGATATTTAAAATAGTGTTGAAATCGCTTTGATGAAAGAGTTTTGATATTTACTATTAGTATTGAAACCTTCATATATCTTTAAAGTGACAAGTCATAAAACGATTGTAGAAACAAATCAATTCACGTTCGAAGACGTGAGTAAAGTCCAAAGAAGTCAATCCCAAAACCATCAAAGTAGAAATTCTGATAAATGTTTTTCAGACGAGATTGCCTACGCAGAGTAATACGCGGTTTGACCTGCCCGGTCAGGTCGCGGGGGTCCAGGGGCCAGCGCCCACGGCGGGGTGCGGGGCAGCGCCCCGTCACGGTACGACTTAGCGAAGGCAAGCTGGTCCAGCGACCTAAGGAGAAGTAGGTCATACGACCTAAGGGAAAGACTGCCGTGCGACCTAGCTGAAGAACAGGTCAAATGACCTAAGTGCTAACTCGCGAGCGACCTAAGGTCTGCGACCTAAATGCGAGCGACCTAACGAAGTGCGCGACCTAACAGTGAGGCGCGACCTAAGTGTTCACGACCTAAGAGAATGCGCGACCTAACTGGGTTCGCGACCTAATAAGGTGCGACCTAAGGTCTTGCGACCTAATGGAAAAAGGACTTCGACCTAACAGTTAAAAGGTCCTACGACCTAAAGGAGAACAAGACCACGCGACCTAAAGTGCCACGCGACTTAGAGGTGAACGACCAAACGAGGTCTAGGGGAAGCGACCTAAAATGTTTCGACTTAAAGGTGCACGACCTAAGGTCTTACGACCTAACGACTTGACTAGGCACGCGACCTAACGACTTAACTGGGCATGCGACCTAATGAGTTAGCAAGGCACGCGACCTAACGACTTAAGCTTTGAACGACTCAAGGAGTTAACTCGCGAACGACCTAATACTTAACTCGTAACCGACCTAAGATTTGCCTGGAGATTATAGGTCGGCAACGACCTAAGACTTAACAAAAATCAAGCGACTTAGTGGTTTGCCTAGGAATTTTAGGTCGGCAACGACCTAAGACTTAAAGCTGTTTCGACCTACGACTTATTTCCCTACGACCTAAGCCAGAACGACCTAAGCACGCAAGCGACCTAAGCCTTAACTCGTGAACGACCTAAGAAAGTGGAGACTTTTCAACACACGAGCTAGCAGTCTGGACGACCTAAGGAGGGCAGAACGACCTAGGGCCAGATTTTTGCAAGCAGCACTGAAACTTGAGTTTCTCACCAATTCAATCCAAACCAGTTGCAAACATTAATGCTAAAGTGATAGGAATTCATTTCCAACAACCCAATGACAGTTATAGGCGAGATGTGAGATTAAAAATCTCATCTTTTCACGAAATTTGATGAAGATGGAGATTTGAGAGCAAAGCAAGAACACCAACAGGCTTGAAGCAATGTTCTTCACGTGAATTTGATGTTGAATCTCGGATTTGCAATAGAATATGTGTTTGGAGTTTTAATTTCCACTTCCCACCACCATTTTTGACAAAGCTTGAAGTGTTTTGATAGAGTGAGGAAGATGGTTGGGCTGAACTAAAAGGGGTGCAGTCCAAACCAAAGTCAAAGGCGGGAAAAAGTGTCGAAAATTTCACTATCTCCAAACATATCGAAGTTTACACTCAAAAAGATCGCAAACGTCATTTTGAACTCAATGGAAGTGGTCTCGAGTCCTTATTTGACCGTATGCAAAAAGTAGCTTTTCGGACTAACATCCGACTAACGATAAAATATTTAAATATAAAATCGATAGATATGCGGGTTGTTACAGGGAGTCATGATTAAACAACTGACAAGGAAGAATGGAAGTTGCACAAATTCATGCACAGAAAGAAATGGAAGGTGCTGGAGTTGGCTGCTGGCAAGGACATCAGAAAGTAGCATGGCTAATGGTGGGGTCGCATCGTTCTAAGGTGGTCAGAGGCGATAGAGCTAGGATTGGTGTAGGTTTTGCTCTTGTTGGTTCCTGGAGATGAACAAAGCAAGAAAGAAAAAAAGTAAGGTAGCCACCATTTCATCATCCACAGAAAAGTTATTTAAAAGCAGAAAATAAAGTTGAAGTAGATTGGAGCCTACATGCATGCAGAAACTAATAAAAACAAAATATATACTGATCAGGTTATAGGTTTATAAAAAAAATTATATATAAGTTATAAATTTTCAATTAAACCCCCTAGCTTGAATCGATGATATCTTCTTCATATGAAATCTATTTGGGACCCAATTTGCATCATTAGGATCGTTATGATAAATAAAACATTTTAGTATAATTTACTTAATCATTTAAGAAAGTGTAAAATTATGGTAAAATTCATATTTTTAAACAATAAATTCAAATTATTTAATATATGGAATTAAAATCAAGATTAAAAGAATAAAATCTAGTTAATTAGTTCAAATCCACTTTGATTGAAATAATATAAATTGTTGTGATTAATTACCTGTTTAGATGAACCAACATATGTTTTTCAGTTTAAATTCTGTTATTTAAGTTAATTACTCTATTTTAACCCAATTATTAATATTCAATGTCGTGTTTAATTGTTATTGTTATAGATGATGTTATTATCTACAAGTTAAACCATATTGCATGAACACGACAAATAAAATGGGCTATATGATGAGTTTAAAACGGCGTTGCAGGAATGAATGTCATTTAGGGTGGCCGAATGATTTAAAAGTAATAAATTTAACATTTCTCGAGTTCGGCGTAGGATTTGACTACTAGACTACTAGTATCCATCCTAGCGGACTAATTCGAGTGTCGCAACCCAAAATGTGACGACCTTGTCCCTCGTCACTTTGTCTAAATGATTTGTTGCTAGGACATTTAAAGCTATCAAGGATAATGAAGATTGTTGGAGACATAGTGCAAACGAAGAGAAGTAACACCACATATGGAGATTGGAAGTAGTGGACCGCTGTAGTAACAATGACGCAGCGGATTAATCAAAACGATGTAGATCGTTGAAAGTAGCAATCTGTGGATTGATGGATACTGAAATGCTTGAATTCGTTGATCCGAAGATACCTAACTCTAGCTATCTCTGACTCGTTGATCCGAAGATACCGGGAAAGAGATCTACGACTCTTCGACGTTGATCTTGCGCACAAGATACCGTGAATCGGCTTCAACAAACGATGATTCGAGCGCACTCGAATGACGTAAGTGGAGATAGGAGATACACTCGACTACCAATTGAAATGAAAGCACAAAGCAATCAAAAGAGAATTTTATTCAATATTCAACAACCTTACAAAATGACACAACTTGCCTATTTATAGGCTACAACACATATCCAGAAAAATTTCTAAGTCATAAGTCGTCTTCGACTCATCACCTTCGACTCATCATAAGTCGTCTTCGACTCATCACCTTCGACTCATCATAAGTCATATATGACTCATCACCTACGACTCATCATAAGTCTTAAGTCGACTCATCACCTACGACTCATCATAAGTCTTAAGTCATTTTCGACTCATCACCTACGACTCATCATAAGTCATATACGACTCATCACCTACGACTCATCATAAGTCATATACGACTCATAACCTACGACTCATCATAAGTCTTAAGTCGTTTTCGACTCATCACCTACAACTCATCATAAGTCATATACGACTCATCACCTACGACTCATCATAAGTCTTAAGTCGTTTTCGACTCATCACCTACGACTCATCATAAGTCTTAAGTCGTTTTCGACTCATCACCTACGACTCATCATGAGTCATATACGACTCATGCCTTGGCCAAAATAAGGGTTGCGCTGCATCATCCGACTCATCATGAGTCATATACGACTCATGCCTTGGCCAAAATAAGGGTTGCGCTGCATCATCCTCCCCAGGTTGAGAGAAATTCGACCTCGAATTTGCACACTCTTCATCCCCAACAAACTCATCCCCATGATATGGTACGAGATGCTTAACATTGAATACGTCAGATGTATACACATCATCTGGCAGCTTCAGTTTATAAGCATTTTCATTGATTCGTTTCACAACTTCCAACGGACCAATTTTCCTGGCTTTCAACTTGTTATAAGCGCCCACTGGAAAACGATCTTTTGTTAATACTGCATAAACCAAATCTCCTTCGTTAAACTCAACATTTCGTCGTTTCAAATCTGCAGCTCGTTTATATTTCTCATTTGCTTTCTCCAATCGTTCCTGAACGACTTTATGACATTCCGTCAACCCTTCAATAAAATCAGCAGCTTTCTTAACTGTCTTCTTTGATTGTGGCACTACCGTCAAATCCAACGGCCCCTTTGGTAAGCTCGAATAAACAATCTGAAATGGACTGTAACTAGTGCTTCGGTTAACAGCATGATTATGAGCAAACTCTGCCTGACACAACTTTAAGTCCCAACTCTTCAAATTGTCCTGCACAGGACATCGCAACAAATTTCCCAACGATCTATTCACAACTTCAGTTTGTCCATCCGTCTGAGGATGATATGCACTACTAAATTTCAACTTCGTTCCCACCATCTTCCATAGACTCAACCAAAAGTGACTCAGAAATCGAGTATCTCGGTCAGAAACAATAGATTCGGGTAAACCATGTAAACGATATATTTCTTTAAAGAATAACTGTGCCACTCGAACTGCATCCGCTGTCTTCTTGCAGGCTATAAAATGTGCCATCTTCGAAAACCTGTCCACCACAACAAATATAGAATCATTTCCCCTCTGAGTTCTCGGCAATCCCAACACGAAATCCATGCTGATATCAACCCATGGTTTGGTAGGCACGGGTAACGGCATATATAACCCCGCATTCGTCGCTGTTCCTTTCGAAACCTGACAAATATGACACCTCTCCACAAATCTTTCTACCTCTTTCCTCATTGACGGCCAAAAATAAGATTGAGAAATTAACTGCAACGTACTATCTCTACCCACATGGCCTTCTTCATGTAGTTCTTTAACAATCTTCATTCTCAAGCTACAGTCTGGGATGCACAATCGATTTCCTTTAAACGGAAAACCATCCACCAACACAAATTCATCAGTGCTTCCTTCCTTTACCTTTTCAACAAATTTCACAAAGTAAGGATCTTCTTCAATCAATTCTGGCAATAATTCAAAACCTGTCACTTCAACTTTCATTTTCGTCAACAAATGACTCCTCCTGCTCAAAGCATCAGCCACACGATTGGTTACCCCTGACTTGTGTTTAACGACAAAAGTAAACTGTTGTAGATATGCAATCCACGATGCATGTCTTGCTGAAATCTTGTCTTGCCCTTGTAAATGCTTCAATGCCTCATGATCAGTGTAAAGAACAAACTCCTTCTGAAATAGATAGTGTCTCCAGTGTTTAATAGATTGCACAACAGCATAGAACTCCACATCATATGTACTGTATCGCATCTTCGCTCCTGACAACTTCTCACTGAAATATGCAATAGGACGCCCCTTCTGACTCAACACCCCTCCAATCCCAACCTTGGATGCATCAGTATGTAGTTCAAACACCAACTGAAAATCAGGTAGCACTAGAATTGGTGCAGACGTCAGCAATTCCTTGATCTTCCCAAAAGCACTCCCTGCTTCCTCTGTCCATGCAAACTGTTTACCTTTCATGCAATCTGTAACAGGTGCCATCACACTACTAAAGTGTGGTATAAACCTTTGATAGAATGAAGCCAACCCGTGAAAACTACGAACTTCCGTTATCGTCTTGGGCGGTGGCCAATCTCTGATCGCCTCAACTTTACTTTGGTCAACCTGTATTCCTTTCTCTGAAACAACATACCCCAGAAATAAAACACTATGCGTCATGAACACGCATTTTTTCGTTGCAGCATAGAATTGTTCTTGTCGCAATACCATCAGCACTTCTCTAAGATGATTCAAATGTTCCTCTGGACTCCCACTGTAAATAAGAATATCATCGAAATACACTACCACGAATTTCCCAATGAACGGTCGAAAAATCTGATTCATCACCCTCATGAAAGTACTTGGTGCATTGGATAAACCAAATGGCATGACCAACCATTCGTATAGACCCTCCCTGGTTTTAAAAGCAGTCTTCCACTCATCTCCTGGTCTGATACGAATTTGATGATATCCGCTCTTCAAATCTATCTTCGAAAATATATTAGCTCCGCTTATTTGATCTAACAAGTCATCCAACCTCGGCATTGGAAATCTATATCTCACGGTAATCTTATTCAATGCTCGACTGTCAGTGCACATCCTCCACGTTCCATCCTTTTTGGGTACCAATAAATCTGGTACAGCACAAGGACTCAGACTCTCCTGCACACGTCCCTGCTCAAGCAATTCCTCTACCTGCCTCCGCAATTCTTCATGTTCCTTCGGACTCATTCGATAATGTGGTCTGTGCGGCAATACAGCACCTGGAACAAGATCTATCTGATGTTGTATATCCCTCAACGGTGGCAACTCCGTTGGTAATTCCTCTGGAAATACATCGTCAAATTCTTTCAAAACTGGTTTAACTTCTTCTGGAATTTCAACTTCTTCACTGCTCTCACGCCCAATCAACAAGAATACTTCCGGCTCTTCTTCAACTTCTTTAACAAACTCCTTTAAAGTCAATAAAGTTTTCAGCTCTTTAATTTCTTCTGACTTACTTTCTTCTTGTGATCTCTTCTTCGGAACTAAGATAATCTTCGTGCCTTTAAACATAAAACTGTAGCTATTGGTCCGACCGTCATGTTGTACTGCTCGATCATACTGCCATGGTCTTCCCAATAATAAATGACAAACATCCATCTCTACTACATCACACCAGATCTCGTCTTTGTATTTCTTCCTAAAAGAGAATGGAACACGAACTCGTTTATCCACTTTCACTTCTCCTCCTTTTCTCAACCATGCTAACTTGTATGGACTCGGATGTTTCTCTGTCTTCAATTTCAACTTCGTCACAGCCTCGGTCGAAATAATATTATCACAGCTTCCTGTGTCAATTACAAACTTACACACCTTCCCCAGAATAGTACATGTTGACTGAAAAATATTACTTCTCAACCAACTAGCTTCCTCCTGCTTCGGTGTTAAACACGATCTTCTTAGCATTAGATTACAACCTTCATCTCCTGACGCAATATCCTGCTCATCCTCATCAGCGGGATTAGAACAATCTCCATCAACATCCTCATCGTCAACTTCTGCAATCATGGTTCTCTTCTTTGGCTTTGGACACTCACTGCTTTTATGACCCAATTCCTGACAATTGTAACATTTGAAACCATTGTTAACCCTTGTCTTCTCAACCTCCTTCACCACTGGTCTACTGATAGGTTTAGAAACATTAGAACTTCCTCCAACACCCTTCGCTTGATTGTTAGAATTAGTAAACACACCACTTCCTCGTCTCCCTTGTTTTTCCCAAGCCAACGCTTTCTGATGTGCTTCTGCCACAGATCTTGGATCGAACATATTAACCATATCCTGAATCTGCATTCTCAATCCCCCAATGAACCTAGATGTCAGCTGCTCTTCTGTTTCCATAATATCGTTCCTTGCAATAAGTTGATAGAATTCATCAGCATAGTCATTAACTGTCTTTGTGCCCTGCCTCAAATTCTGCAAACGTTGATACATCAAAGATTGATAATTATAGGGTAAGAACGTTGCTTTCATCAATTTCTTCATCTTCTCCCAAGATTCAACTTTTGACTTTCCCATCCGATCACGTGTAAGTTTGGTCTGTTGCCACCATGCCAAAGCTCTACCCCTCAGCCTCGTAGCAACCAACTTCACTCTATGATGTTCTGGAACTCCTTTGTAGTCAAAAATCTCCTCAACATTAGCTACCCAATCTAGAAATTCCTCTGCTTGCATACCACCTTTGAATTCAGGAATTTCAGTTTTCATCCCCGATTCCCACTTGTGATCATACTCAGAATAGTTTCTTCCTTGACCTCTTCCTTGAATACTACCACCATCATACTCCTCTTCAAAATCAGATGCATAACGATGTCGATTCTGACCACCAACATCTCTACTACCATTACGTCTTCCACCTTCATTCCTTCTATCGACATTCCTCCGTTCACGATCATTCACGTTCCTCCCACGCCCTTGATCATTTTCAACACTTCTGTCTCGATTGGAATGTGGCGAGACCCTACTACCCCCATGGTTAGATTCTGGTGAAACCCTTCTCCGATTTTGATTCATCTCCATCATAAGCCTCTCTAACCGGCCAATTCCTTCGTTAAGCTTTTCACTAAAATTCTCATTGATTCTTTGTTCCATCTCATCAGCTTCTTCTCTTCGATACAAAGCTTCTACGTTTTGGTGGCGATTAGCTCTTCTTGGCGGCATACTTGAAAATTTTCTAACACTTCAAAATTCAAACACAATTCGGACTTTGATCCAAAATGAAACGGATCGAAAACTTCCACTTTGTAGCAAATCGCGATGAACACGATGGACAAAGTTTCGACCTCCAATTAAAATTTGATCAATCAATCTTCGTACAATGATGACTCTCTTCTCGGCCGTGATAAGCAACCTTCAATCTCGGCAAATCTCTTCAAATTGAATAGGCTCCAAGTCTCGATCTAGCTATGATTGGCTAGAACAGGCTCTGATACCAAACTGACGCAGCGGATTAATCAAAATGATGTAGATCGTTGAAAGTAGCAATCTGTGGATTGATGGATACTGAAATGCTTGAATTCGTTGATCCGAAGATACCGAACTCTAGCTATCTCTGACTCGTTGATCCGAAGATACCGGGAAAGAGATCTACGACTCTTCGACGTTGATCTTGCGCACAAGATACCGTGAATCGGCTTCAACAAACGATGATTCGAGCGCACTCGAATGACGTAAGTGGAGATAGGAGATACACTCGACTACCAATTGAAATGAAAGCACAAAGCAATCAAAAGAGAATTTTATTCAATATTCAACAACCTTACAAAATGACACAACTTGCCTATTTATAGGCTACAACACATATCCAGAAAAATTTCTAAGTCATAAGTCGTCTTCGACTCATCACCTTCGACTCATCATAAGTCGTCTTCGACTCATCACCTTCGACTCATCATAAGTCATATATGACTCATCACCTACGACTCATCATAAGTCTTAAGTCGACTCATCACCTACGACTCATCATAAGTCTTAAGTCATTTTCGACTCATCACCTACGACTCATCATAAGTCATATACGACTCATCACCTACGACTCATCACCTACGACTCATCATAAGTCATATACGACTCATAACCTACGACTCATCATAAGTCTTAAGTCGTTTTCGACTCATCACCTACGACTCATCATAAGTCATATACGACTCATCACCTACGACTCATCATAAGTCTTAAGTCGTTTTCGACTCATCACCTACGACTCATCATAAGTCTTAAGTCGTTTTCGACTCATCACCTACGACTCATCATGAGTCATATACGACTCATGCCTTGGCCAAAATAAGGGTTGCGCTGCATCATCCGACTCATCATGAGTCATATACGACTCATGCCTTGGCCAAAATAAGGGTTGCGCTGCATCAAACAAGATTTGTCACGCTTCCAGATATCTAAAGGGTACGGCAACTAAGGGATCGTGTGAAGTTCCCACCACAACTGACCGTAAGTGTACGGGTAAAATAGACCGGGACAACTTGTCGGGGCATAGTAGTCTATGTAGAGGGTAAATCACAGACGAGATTTATCACCGTGCAATCCTTCTAAAATTCATAAGATGAGAAGATGATTTAAGCCTTCTCATAAGTATTATTATAAATGTCGTTCAACTCAACAATGACTATTTTCAAATATTGATTTGAATTTATACAACACAAGGCAACTCATAAGTAAAATTAATAGGATATGATATCATAGTTTGCAACTTATATACCCATAGAACCTGACATGACACATTCATTTATTTCTACTGCACGATTATACTCACAGTTAAATATCTAGCCTGACTCGAGGTTTTGTTTTGTGACAACTCATTGGGTCAGACCGATGTTGTTTTATAGGTTTGATATGACTGTATATGCTTCGTGGGCTACGATATGGAGTTGGAGCAGATAATGGTGGCGAATATTTACTCTACTTGTATTTTGTGTTGGTCTAAGTGATTATTTATGTGATGAGTTCTGTATATAAAAATAATGTATCAGATTTTTAGATATGATATAAAATTCAATATTTTATTCACTCCGATTCTGTTAGTTGGGAAATTTTTTAACTGTCTTTAATACTTTATTATTCAAGTCTATAACTCATGTACACTTCCTTGCATCGAGAGAAGATACGTATTATTTCAGATGTATTTAGGTATTGAAACATATCCATATTGATCCAAAGTAGTCTATATGAGAGATCACTCCGAATTATCTAACGTAAACTCCCTCTGATATTTCGGTCGTTGGAGCCGAGGCGTTACAATTTCTATTTCTAGTGCATTAGAAATTAATCTTACATACTCATATTAAACATTTTAATATGGATTTTGTGTATATAATTTTGGGACAATCCCAACATTCTTATATATATATAAGATGTCAAGTTCAAATCCAATATCAAGAATTAAACAACCAAACTAAAATGATTTTATCATAAGTACATCGTTAAAAATCTGAAGTTTGTTATATACTTATATTTTTGAAATATTTTAGTACCTCTATAGTTCTTTCATACAGACATATGCTTCCTCTGTGTTTTCACTAAAATTCAAACTGTTTGATTTGTTGTCAAAATATTTTCTCAACTCTGATGCTTGTTGAAAGATACTTTCATATCAGTTCTTAGATTATATACAATAACCAAACAACTTAGAATCACTCCTACTGTAAAACATCATATTCTAAATCATTATTTAGATCTTCTGTTTCAACATACATATACTAAAACTCAAAATCATATTGAGCAATAATTTTGCGAGTAAAATTGGAATGAACTTAAGTATGTCGAATGAAGAATCTATTATATTAATTTCAACAATTGAAATTTACGATGTTATTCTATCAGCATAGCTTACCATATTCCAACTGCATTGGTCTTCTTCTCTGGGACACTTTTGCAGTCGATGGATCACATCTCTTCGGGTACAACTATCAAAATAATATGTTAACAATATACTTGGAATTCATTCTGAATTTGTGCATCATCCCATGTGATAGAGTCATTACACTTAATGGCATATTGAAAATATTTTCTCGACATCAATAAGAAAAACATAGTTTTCTTTTAATGTGCGAGAGTTCTCAGTCGACATTCTAATTAGTTGTGTTCGTATAGGCTAGGTCAATTTCATTTCATATTTTTTTAATCAATTTTGTCATTGGATCGTATCCAAATTCATTTTACAACCATTAATTTTCGAAATGAATTTCTAACTTGGTGTTTCTTGAAACAAAAATTATCTCTCAATGTAACAAAATAGATATTTATAAACATATTATGAATTACCTATATAAAATTGATTTATTTTTAAGTCTATGAAAATAATGTTCATAACCTAAATTGGTCAGTCAAAATTGATTGGACCCAAACTCATTTGGGGTGCTCCATACAAGATCCCTTATGAACAAGTATTACTTATAGTCTCCTGACTCAAACAACCTGTCAACTTGTAACGACCTGGTATTTCGAACCATTCGCATCCGCACATATCGGACTTGAATTTCTCAAAATATCAGATTGTTAATTTATATTTGGCAAACTCAGCATATACAGTAAATAAAGCAATCACAGAATCACGGACACAGAGTAATATAACAATAAGCAGCGGAATAGATAAATAGTAGTTCATGAAGCTACTATATAAACCCCAGAGTTTAAAATAAAATACAGCAGAATATCTCAAATACAATGTAGTCTTGAATACAAACAGATGACAAATTTGAACAAAACAATTGGAAAAAAACTGAATAGGTAAAACAGATCTTCAGGCAAAGCTCCAATCTCCAAAGGTCAGTCGCAAATGTTGTGACACTCAGTCTGACCCAAGCATAAAGCAAAACACAAAACACTCGAGTCAGGATTAACATTCTTATATCAATAAATTTAACTCAAATGAAATGTCAAACTGAAACACAAGTAGCTTAAAGGATGTTTGGGATTTCCATCCTTTAAGGATCCGTGGAACTATCTACTATGTAGTAATATACGCTATTATAATATGTCTATAGTAAAGTAAACTATTAAAATAGCGTTAAGGCGTTACCCATATCCCCCTTAACACATTTTATATATTCTCGTAGTCTATACAATGTCGTACGCTCCACCAAACTGGTGGTTTACCAAGAGGACACCACATAGGTACAATACAAACCAAACTCGTAGAAGGTGCAATAAGGCATGCGACAAGGCACTCGAGGCAATGCCAGGGTAGATATACCATTTGCACTCTCAGACTGGTGGTAACGCATAGCAGCTACTACCGCCCACCTTGTGACACACTCCCAAATCAAAGGGTGGGTCCAATTAAATCACAAAAGCAATAGAATGGTATTGAAGAAATGTGGCCGATCGGGGGAATGACCCCACTTGGCCCGGTATAGCTCCTGTTTTAGCCACATCAAGCTGACTCACGGGAGTCAGGGCTACGTAAATGCCATATAGAATCGTCACCAAACCATCCTACTTCATTCTGGAATCTCCACCACGTACATAGTTGTTAAAGTGGTTTTCGGTATTGGCAGAGAGTATGACAATATCCGATCCCGGTCTCTTTAACAACCAAACGCTTATTTCACACCGTGGTCATTTCATTTCAAATAGTTCATACTTCAAAATCAAAATATCATATTCATTTCAAAATCATATCAATTCGATATCATTATACACTTTAAATCATATTCATTTCCAAAGATCATAACACTTTCAAAATTATAACACATTTGAAATCATAACACTTTTGACTTAAACAGTTTAGATATTGAAAATAGTATATATATATATATATATTAAAATAGCTATAAATTTAATAGTTTATATATTAAAATAATTTATATATTAAAATAGTTTATATATATTAAAAGTACTTTATATAATAAATATAGTTTCCTCCAATTTCACAAATCGATTCAAATCAATTCAAATATAAAGAAATTCAATTTAATTCAATCCCAGTTCATCAATTTCAATTCAATTCAACCTCTCAATAAACCATTTTAATTTATATCGATTTCAAACATTGATTGGAACTACAAATTAAACCATTTCAATTTCAATAGATTTCAAAGTTTAAATACACAACATTTACAATAACTCAATTTGATACATTTCATTTACACTTCAAATTCAACTTTATTATTATTTAGTTTTGAAATATTCACTTAATTAATCCAATAATCATTTAAATAAAATCTCAAATTACAAATTTAAATAAAACTAAATATCCCATTTCAATTTATTTAAATTTGAAATATTCCTTTAATCACCTTAAATCAAAAATCAAGTTATAAATCATATCATTAAAATCTTCATTTCAATAGGTTTCAAGTAAATTTTATTTAAGTAAAATTCTTAAACAAATACAATTTCAAATCAATTTCAATTTATCCTCCCAACCTGAATTTATTATAGTTATTACAAAAATCTATATTTTTTTATAATTTAAATAAATACCTAAACATAATACTTATTAATTAAATTAAATTTTTATTAAATTAAATCATTTTATTAAATTTATTTTGTAATAAATCTATTTTTATATATTTTTAAAATAATAAAATTATAAGTAAAATCTTAAAAATTATCCTTCCAAAACTAACTTAAAATTTTAAAATTTTCAAAACATATAATTTTAAAAAAACAAAAATTATATATATATATATAGCATTTATATATTATATTTTAAAATCAATATTCATTAGACCCATATATTTCCTTTCAAACATTGGAAATCATTTTTCAAAATATAGACCAACGGTGTCCGTATATAATTTTCTATCCTATGGTCAAGTGATACGGATATTTATCATTTCAATTCGCAAATTAAAATATCTACGGGTGTAACGACCCGTATTTTTCACGGATCGAAAAGTTTGTCAAATCTGGAATTTTAGCATTTTTAAGTCATTTCAGATTTTTAGGAAGATTTATCTAAGTCCTAGGTCGTGAACGACCTAAGAGCTAAGTCGTGACCGAGTTAAGGAATTCGGCGAGTTAGTGTTAGGTCGTGGGTTAGTTGGAGCGACCTATAGAATTATGCAACCTAGGATTTGGTTAAGTATTAGGTCGGCAGGGTGGGTTAACGACCTAAAGAACTGACCGACTTAAGGGTATGGCGACTCAAGGGTAGGCAGACCTAGTGAAGTAAGCGACCTAGTGGTTACTGGGTTAGTGTGGTTAGGTCGGCAACGACTTAGAGTGTATAGAAGTTAGGTCGGTTGGACGAGTTAGTGGGTTGACCGACTTATGATTGTAGACGACCTAAGGTTAGAATTAGGTCGTAGTAACCGAGTTAAGGGATAGGTCGCTGTGTTAGGTCGTCTGGTAGCTTGGTTGGTTAGGTCGTAAGCGACCTAAGGGTTAGGTTGTTACCAAGTTAGGTCGACTGGGTGGGTTAGCGACCTAAAGAGATAAGTCGTAGTCTAGTTGAGTCGTGGCCGTGCTAAGGAGTTAGCGTGTTAGCGACCTAAGGAGTTAGCGTGTTAGCGACCTAAGAAGTTAGCATGTGGAGTTAAGTCGCATAAGTGTTAGGTCGCTGGGTTTTGCCTAAGTGTTAGGTCGCTGAGGTTATAGGTCGTAACCTTGTTAGGTCATGAGTCATTGGGTTCTGTTAGGTCGCAAGGTTTTATAAGTTGTATAAGTTGTTAAGTCGTGACCGACTTAGGAGATAGCAGTTGTTAGGTCGCAGATGCTTCTGGTTAAGTCGTAGGATGGCTAAGTGTTAGGTCGTAGGTCGGCAGTGTTAAGTCGGCAGCGACTTAAGGAGATAGCCGAGTTACGACTTAGGGGCAGTTTTCAGCTATAAATAGGAGAGCTTCTCTTCATTTTTGGGATCCGGATTTTGAAGCGACGAAGTGCTGCCATTTTGAGAGCTCGACTTCTACACTTCTTCACTTCTTTTCTCCACTCTAATCTAGTGCTTCCATCCATCCAAATCGAAGATCAAGATTGAAGATTCAAGAGCTTAGATTGAAGATCTTCATCTTTTCAAGAGAGATTTCTTCATTGGAAGCGGATTTGTGATAGATCTAGCTTAGTTCTTCGCTGTCCAGATCTGAAGTTGATATCTTTTGGATTGTTTAGGTGATTTGGTGAGTGGTGATTATCTCTCACACGGATCCAAAGGAGTATATCGGATTGTTGGCTCGATTTGGTGTTAAAATAGAGATTTCCATGCATTTTCTTCATCCTATGTGTAGATCCATATAGATCCATTGTTCATGATGATGTTACATCCATTTTATCATATGTTAACCTATGCAAGTTCATTCATCAAGTTTGTAGAGATATAATCCATGTTTTCATGCTTATTCGACTTTCAACTCTTTAATTACGAAAATGCCATTATTGTTATAATTGTCTACTTAGATCATATTTGAATGCTTGATTGTTTGGATTGATGATTGATTTGATTGATTGTTATGAACTAGATAATTGATGATTAGATTTAGATCGAAGATGATTCAAAAGCTAAGGGAAAGGCTCTTGAATTGGAAAAGCTGCTCGTGGCATATGTAGCGGGATGATGAAGCTCTTATGCATAGATTTGATGATGTGATGATGAGATGAGGCTTTGCGAGGATGTAATGAAGCGAGGCAATCATGTGACGAAGACTTGGTCTAATCCAGATGGGATCATTCCAAGCATGTTGATAACTCGGTGATATGATTCGAGTTGAAGATAATGAATGGATATGAGAATAGTCGTCGAGGAGGATGACTAGGAGGCTTGGATAGCATCGTTGTTGAAGGTTCTAGCATGCTCTAAGCAAGAGTACGTTTGGGCAGATTCGATAGTCCCAACGGCCAACTGTTGATGGTCGAGTACTCTGGGCAGATTCGATAGTCCTAGGCACGGGCTGCGACGACGTGCGGGAGTTATGTCTAGAACTGGGGTTTCCATTAGCCCTTGACGGACGGCTGAAAGAATGTGCCGGTCATTCAATTAACGGTGATATCGAAGCAATGATAACAGTGATAGTCAGAGTCATGGATGTTTGGTTGTATCGTCATTCGGACTCAAGAGCGGTACTTTCTGGGTGCTTATCTGATTTAGGCCTTGGTACTTGGAAAACATCGCCCTTGACTCGAGTGATAGTAGCTTTACTTTAAATTGTATGCTCTGCTATGTTTGCTTCTGCTTAGTGTGTGTCTGGGGGCTATCACTGTAGAATGAGGTTGGAGTGGGAGGGTTGTATTCCTATTCCTTTTCCTTTATGCTCTTTTGGTATGTTGTTAGTTAATTTACTGCTCACTAAGACTGTTGTCTGACTCAAGGCTTTATGTTTTAATTCTTATTGCCTTGGGCTGTTCGTCCATTTTGGGACGGGCAGACTAGGTAGCAGGTGACAGGTGCTGTTCTCTTCTCACGATGCTGATATCGAAGACGAGCTAGAGAGTTGCATATTATCTTCTTATTATATGTACTGGATATTCCGCTGTTTTGTATTCTCTGAGAGATGTAGTGAGGCTGGATGTATTGACTATGTGGATTCTTGTATTCAACTACATTTGGAGTTTTATATGATGTCATTTTGTTCTGTAAAGCTTCACTATACATATGTTCTATTGTATTTTATCCATGCGCTGTGAGTATTACGATAGACTCTGTTGTTTTAAATCTTACCTTGACAATCGTCCGTGGTCGCCTAGCACACTTTACAGCGCTCTTTCTCTAGGTTCGGTGCAGGGGTCATGGGCGGTCGTCACATTTGGTATCAGAGCATTGGTTAATCGATTTTACCCAACGCTCGCTGTCGTAACTACGTATGAGAGACGTAATTGTATTTTTGATGGATAAATACTATATATAATATAGTAGTTTAGTTGAGTTTGAGTCCTTTATGCAGTTGTTTCTCTAGATGTTCTAATCATTCATTTTTATAGATATTGAGAATGAGTCGAAGAGGGAGGCCAACTGCTAGGGAAGGCCATGCTACTGAAGAGACTGCTGATTATGCAGCCATGTTCGAAGCTATGATGACTTCGATCATGAGAAGGATACCAGTTCTGGGGGCAGCAGTTGATGTTGGAGTTCAAGTCCAAACTCCGAAACCAGTGGATTTTGCTAAGCTGTGCAAGGATTATACTGCTCTTGGAGGGAAGGTTTTCTTGGGAACAGAATCAACTATCGAGGTCCAGAGATGGATAGATGCTTGTAGAAGGATCTTTGGTGATTTGGGAATTGATGATGCAACTAAGAGGAAGTTGGCATCAAGACAGCTTCAAGGGAGAGCCTCTGATTGGTGGAACTCTATTACCATCGATACTGCGGAGGAAGAGATTACTTGGGAGCAATTCCAAGCTAGATTTGAAGCTAAGTTCATTTCTACAGCTCAGAAGTCTGTTCTGTTCAAGAAGTTTGTAGAGCTCAAGCAGGGTGGAAGATCTGTTCTTGAGTATGTTTCTGAGTTTGAAGCTTTGTCCAAGTATGCCCGGTCATATATTGAGTCTGCTTATCAGAAGAATGAGAAGTTTGTGACCGGCTTGGATAGTTATCTTGGGAGACAGTTGGTGGATCATTTGGACGATTCATTTGAGAAGCTTGTGGAGAAAGCTCTTAGGCATGAGAGTCTGTTTCCTAAGGAAGGACCTGTTGTTGCTGTTACCAAGGGAGAATCTAAACCACAGCAGGGTGGAAACCAGAAGAGGAAGCAGCAGCAGCAGAAGGGTAGGGATGGCCAGAAGAAGCCGAAAGGCGAGGTGACTTGCTACAATTGTCAGCAGAAGGGCCATTTCTCGAAGGATTGTAAGAATCCTAAGGTGCCGATGAAGTGTCATAACTGTGACAAGCCGGGGCATTTCAGGAAGAATTGTCCAGAACCGAGGAAGGACAGGCAGGTTGTGCAAGCCAATGCTTTAGGAGCTGTTCCATCGTCTTCAAAAGCTCCTACTGCTGAAGAGAAGGGAAAGAGTGTGGTTGTTCAAGGTACTCTTTTCCTATGTGGTATTCCAGTTAGAGTTTTGTTTGATACTGGAGCATCGCATTCGTTTGTTTGTAATGAACTAGTGGGCCGGTTAGATTTGAAGCCGGATATTGTTGATAGGCCATTGGTTGTGACTAATCCAGTTGGGGGTTCGTCTTGTTTGTGTATGTTATGCCGTGGTCTAGTTGTGTCGAGTCATGGTTGCTCTTTTGTTTGTGATTGCTTTGTTCTGAACTTTGCGGGGTTCGAAATTATCTTGGGTATGGACTGGCTTAGGAAGTATGCGGCAAAGGTTGATTGCGAGAGGTTGGAAGTGACAGTCGAGAATGTGGAGGGGCGAAAGATTGTGATACGATGTAAGCATGAGGAAGGCGTCTTCATGAGCTTCATGTATTCGCTAGTTGTTCCACGGGATGGACTGTCTTTAGTGCCAATCGCAAATGGATTCGAGGATGTCTTTGACGAAGTCAAAGGGTTGCCGCCGCATAGAGAGATCGAGTTTCGTATAGATCTAGTTGAAGGAGCCAGACCTGTTGTGATGCCTCTTAGGCGGATGGCGCCTAGGGAACAGCAGGAGTTGAGGGTGCAAGTTGATGATCTTTTGCAGAAAGGATTCATTCGGCGTAGTGTGTCCGAGTGGGGTGCACCAGTTGTGTTTGCAACCAAGGCAGATGGGTCGTTGAGATTGTGTGTGGATTATCGTGAGCTGAATAAGGTGACTAAGAAGAACAAGTATCCATTGCCGAGAATAGATGACTTGTTTGATCAGCTTCACGAGGCTAAGGTGTTTTCTCAGATGGATTTGGCAACGGGATTTCACCAGTTGAGAGTGGCTAAGGATAGTGTGCCGAAGACTGCTTTTTGGACACCATCTGGTTTCTTTGAGTGGTTGGTAATGCCGTTTGGATTGACTAACGCGCCAGCATATTTTGTGGATCTTATGAATAGAGTGTTCAGAGATCAGTTGAACAAGTTCGTACTTGTGTTCGTGGATGATATTCTGATTTATTCCAGAACGGAAGAAGAGCACAAGACGCACTTGCGAATTGTTTTGGATATCTTACGGAAACATCAGCTGAAGGCTAAGTTTTCGAAGTGTCACTTCTGGAAGAGTGAAGTGAGGTTCTTAGGCCATGTGATTTCTGGAAATGGAATAGCGGTTGATCCCGCTAAGGTGGCAGCAATCCAGGATTGGGTTAGACCTAAGAATGCATCTGATGTGAGAAGTTTTCTTGGATTAGCAGGATATTATCGACGGTTTATCAAAGACTTCTCCAAGGTAGCTGCACCATTAACAGGATTGACGAAGAAGAACCAAGTGTTCAGTTGGGATGCTAAGTGTGAGCAAGCTTTCGGAATCCTGAAAGAGAGACTGACGAGTGCTCCTGTTTTGACTATTCCAAGTGGGAATGATGAGATGGTGGTTTACACCGACGCATGTGGTACTGGACTTGGAGCAGTGCTGATGCAGAAGAATAAAGTTGTTGCGTATGCCAGTCGACAACTGAAGCCGCATGAAAGAAATTACCCAACTCATGATTTGGAATTGGCGGCGATTGTATTTGCTCTGAAAATGTGGAGACATTATCTGTTGGGAGTTCGATTCGAGTTGTTTACGGATCACAAGTCGTTGAAGTATCTTTTCTCCCAAAAGGATTTGAATCTTCGGCAGCAACGTTGGCTAGAATTTTTGGCATCGTATGACTTTGGTATAGCTTATACTCCGGGAAAAGGTAACGCAGTGGCTGATGCGTTAAGTCGAAGACATGCAGGATTGGGAGCCATGTTTTCTGAATGGAAGAATCTCGAGTATTTAGCTGGATTTGACTTCAGGCCTAGATGCGAATTGGAACCTGAGATGTTGGCAAACTTATCGATAAGACCTTCTCTTGTGGAAAGGATTGGCGAGAGTCAAAAGCGAGATGATAAGCTTGTCAAGATTATCCGTGATTTGGAATCTGGGGTGGATCCAGAAAAGGATAAAGGATTCGAGGTCGATCGAGAGGGTTGGCTTCGGAAGCAAGGACGACTAGTTGTTCCCGATATAGATGAATTGAGGAGTGAAGTTCTGAAGGAAAGTCATCACTCGAAGCTGACAATTCATCTAGGTGGAAATAAGATGTATCGGGATATGAAGAGAACCTACTACTGGGAAGGTATGAAGAAGGATGTTGGAAATTTTATTTCCAAATGTATGAACTGCCAGTTGGTAAAAGCCGAACAGAAGAAGCCAAGTGGATTGCTTCAGCCATTAGAAGTTCCTACCTGGAAGTGGGAACAAGTGTCGATGGATTTTATCGATGGATTGCCTAGAACCAGAACGGGAAATGAAGGGATTTGGGTCATTGTGGATCGTCTGACTAAGAGTGCTAGATTCATTCCTGTTCGATCGACTAGGACTGCATCAAAGTTGGCTGAGTTGTATGTTAAGTGGATAGTTCGATTCCATGGTATTCCGAAGAGTATAGTGAGCGATCGGGATCCGTTGTTCACTAGTGGATTTTGGAAGAGCTTCCAGGAAGTTTTGGGAACCGAGTTGTGTTTAAGTACAGCTTATCACCCTCAAACAGATGGTCAGACTGAGAGAGTCAACCGAGTTTTGGAAGATCTCCTCAGAGCTTGTGTTTTGGATTTCGGAGGATCATGGGAAGATCACCTTCATTTGGTAGAGTTTGCATACAACAACAGTTACCAGTCAAGCATTGGTATGGCACCGTATGAGGCATTGTATGGAAGACCGTGTAACTCTCCGACATGTTGGTTGGAAACTGGAGAAAAGCTGATGCTTGGGCCAGAGATGATTCGTCAGACTTCAGATTTCATAGAGATCATTCGGCAACGAATGAAGGCAGCCCAAGACCGTCAGAAGAGTTATGCTGATAAGCGTCGAAAGGATTTGGAATTCGACGTGGGAGATAGGGTTTTTGTGAAGATTTCTCCACTGAAGAATGTTATTCGATTCGGGAAGAAAGGAAAATTGACTCCGAGATTTGTTGGACCATTCCCGATCATCGAGCGAATTGGAAAGCTCGCCTACAGATTGGAGTTACCGAAGAAGATGTCGGGTGTGCACAATGTTTTTCATGTATCGTATCTACGGAAGTATGTGCACGACTCGAGTACAGTGGTTTCTGCTGATAGCTGTGAAGACTTAGAAGTTGATCCAGTCGATAGAAGACCTCGTAATCCGCTTCGTGTTGTTGAAACTGACACGAAACAGCTTAGGAGGAAGGTGGTTAAGTTGCTCAAGATACAATGGAGTGATGATGATAACGACTGTACGTGGGAGGTGGAAGAGAGGATGAAGGCAGCTCATCCTGAACTCTTCGAGGTATGGCCCTAAGGTGTCGTGTCATCTCGCGATATTGTAACTTGTTCTAAGTCTTAGAATTCTGTACGCTAAGTTAGAATTGGATGCATGGTTTGATGATTGCTATGGATGGTAGGCGTACAGAATAGTTTTGATTGCTATGATTGTTTGGGATTTCGGGGGCGAAATTCCTAAGGGGGAGAGAATGTAACGACCCGTATTTTTCACGGATCGAAAAGTTTGTCAAATCTGGAATTTTAGCATTTTTAAGTCATTTCAGATTTTTAGGAAGATTTATCTAAGTCCTAGGTCGTGAACGACCTAAGAGCTAAGTCGTGACCGAGTTAAGGAATTCGGCGAGTTAGTGTTAGGTCGTGGGTTAGTTGGAGCGACCTATAGAATTATGCAACCTAGGATTTGGTTAAGTATTAGGTCGGCAGGGTGGGTTAACGACCTAAAGAACTGACCGACTTAAGGGTATGGCGACTCAAGGGTAGGCAGACCTAGTGAAGTAAGCGACCTAGTGGTTACTGGGTTAGTGTGGTTAGGTCGGCAACGACTTAGAGTGTATAGAAGTTAGGTCGGTTGGACGAGTTAGTGGGTTGACCGACTTATGATTGTAGACGACCTAAGGTTAGAATTAGGTCGTAGTAACTGAGTTAAGGGATAGGTCGCTGTGTTAGGTCGTCTGGTAGCTTGGTTGGTTAGGTCGTAAGCGACCTAAGGGTTAGGTTGTTACCAAGTTAGGTCGACTGGGTGGGTTAGCGACCTAAAGAGATAAGTCGTAGTCTAGTTGAGTCGTGGCCGTGCTAAGGAGTTAGCGTGTTAGCGACCTAAGGAGTTAGCGTGTTAGCGACCTAAGAAGTTAGCATGTGGAGTTAAGTCGCATAAGTGTTAGGTCGCTGGGTTTTGCCTAAGTGTTAGGTCGCTGAGGTTATAGGTCGTAACCTTGTTAGGTCATGAGTCGTTGGGTTCTGTTAGGTCGCAAGGTTTTATAAGTTGTATTAGTTGTTAAGTCGTGACCGACTTAGGAGATAGCAGTTGTTAGGTCGCAGATGCTTCTGGTTAAGTCGTAGGATGGCTAAGTGTTAGGTCGTAGGTCGGCAGTGTTAAGTCGGCAGCGACTTAAGGAGATAGCCGAGTTACGACTTAGGGGCAGTTTTCAGCTATAAATAGGAGAGCTTCTCTTCATTTTTGGGATCCGGATTTTGAAGCGACGAAGTGCTGCCATTTTGAGAGCTCGACTTCTACACTTCTTCACTTCTTTTCTCCACTCTAATCTAGTGCTTCCATCCATCCAAATCGAAGATCAAGATTGAAGATTCAAGAGCTTAGATTGAAGATCTTCATCTTTTCAAGAGAGATTTCTTCATTTGAAGCGGATTTGTGATAGATCTAGCTTAGTTCTTCGCTGTCCAGATCTGAAGTTGATATCTTTTGGATTGTTTAGGTGATTTGGTGAGTGGTGATTATCTCTCACACGGATCCAAAGGAGTATATCGGATTGTTGGCTCGATTTGGTGTTAAAATAGAGATTTCCATGCATTTTCTTCATCCTATGTGTAGATCCATATAGATCCATTGTTCATGATGATGTTACATCCATTTTATCATATGTTAACCTATGCAAGTTCATTCATCAAGTTTGTAGAGATATAATCCATGTTTTCATGCTTATTGGACTTTCAACTCTTTAATTACGAAAATGCCATTATTGTTATAATTGTCTACTTAGATCATATTTGAATGCTTGATTGTTTGGATTGATGATTGATTTGATTGATTGTTATGAACTAGATAATTGATGATTAGATTTAGATCGAAGATGATTCAAAAGCTAAGGGAAAGGCTCTTGAATTGGAAAAGCTGCTCGTGGCATATGTAGCGGGATGATGAAGCTCTTATGCATAGATTTGATGATGTGATGATGAGATGAGGCTTTGCGAGGATGTAATGAAGCGAGGCAATCATGTGACGAAGACTTGGTCTAATCCAGATGGGATCATTCCAAGCATGTTGATAACTCGGTGATATGATTCGAGTTGAAGATAATGAATGGATATGAGAATAGTCGTCGAGGAGGATGACTAGGAGGCTTGGATAGCATTGTTGTTGAAGGTTCTAGCATGCTCTAAGCAAGAGTACGTTTGGGCAGATTCGATAGTCCCAACGGCCAACTGTTGATGGTCGAGTACTCTGGGCAGATTCGATAGTCCTAGGCACGGGCTGCGACGACGTGCGGGAGTTATGTCTAGAACCGGGGTTTCCATTAGCCCTTGACGGACGACTGAAATAATGTGCCGGTCATTCAATTAACGGTGATATCGAAGCAATGATAACAGTGATAGTCAGAGTCATGGATGTTTGGTTGTATCGTCATTCGGACTCAAGAGCGGTACTTTCTGGGTGCTTATCTGATTTAGGCCTTGGTACTTTGAAAACATCGCCCTTGACTCGAGTGATAGTAGCTTTACTTTAAATTGTATGCTCTGCTATGTTTGCTTCTGCTTAGTGTGTGTCTGGGGGCTATCACTGTAGAATGAGGTTGGAGTGGGAGGGTTGTATTCCTATTCCTTTTCCTTTATGCTCTTTTGGTATGTTGTTAGTTAATTTACTGCTCACTAAGACTGTTGTCTGACTCAAGGCTTTATGTTTTAATTCTTATTGCCTTGGGCTGTTCGTCCATTTTGGGACGGGCAGACTAGGTAGCAGGTGACAGGTGCTGTTCTCTTCTCACGATGCTGATATCGAAGACGAGCTAGAGAGTTGCATATTATCTTCTTATTATATGTACTGGATATTCCGCTGTTTTGTATTCTCTGAGAGATGTAGTGAGGCTGGATGTATTGACTATGTGGATTCTTGTATTCAACTACATTTGGAGTTTTATATGATGTCATTTTGTTCTGTAAAGCTTCACTATACATATGTTCTATTGTATTTTGTCCATGCGCTGTGAGTATTACGATAGACTCTGTTGTTTTAAATCTTACCTTGACAATCGTCCGTGGTCGCCTAGCACACTTTACAGCGCTCTTTCTCTAGGTTCGGTGTAGGGGTCATGGGCGGTCGTCACAACGGGTATATATCATTTCAACCCGCAATCCCAAAATTCAAAATCAATGAAAATCGCTTGGGTTTATCATTTCAAACCATAACGATTTTCCCCTAATCAGTAATATCGTTCGGGTATGTATCATTTCAACCCATAGGGAATTCTAAACTAACAGTGAACTTGCAGAGTGAGAACAAATATGATAATAATATGACATATCACCAAAGGCATATATCATCAGTAACAAATGTAAATATAATGTAAACAACAGGTGATGGTGTCAGGTGTCATAGGTGAACAACTGTAGATTTTGGCATATCATATTTAACAATTAATTAACTAGCAATTCAAATTTAATAGCATATTTCAATTGTCGTTTCAAGTAAAATCAAATTTACTAACTATAAGAATGTTAATCATGAGTGATTGCTCACCTTTCAAGACTAGAGAATTTTGAAAATGAACCGAGCTGGGAATCCAAGCAACGATTCCAAAGTAAAGTACGATGAACACGAATTTGATGATCAAAGCAAAGCTAGAAGTTTGGAATCGATGGAAGAACAAATCAAAATAGCTAGATATATGTAAATGGAAACAAAATATATATAGCTATATTTTTAAAAGTCTAAAATTTTAAAGCACGTATTTAAAATAAAAATCTTTATAATATATATATTTTTGTAAATCAATATAACATATATGCATATCTCAAAATCAACATCTATATATGTATTTGAAAACCAAACGCATTTGTAGTTATGTATATAAGCTAATATATATACATATATATAAACTTACCTACTTATTATATTTCAAAATTTATACTTATACACACATATATATATATAAATCAACATACATATGTATATTATATGCAAAATTTACACTGACCATATATATACACACATATACACTGCCGTAACATACAAAAGTTAGTACAACAGATTTAAATATACGAACAGATATAAAACATTTTATAAACTCATAATTTATAACTAACAGTTCATAGACACAAAAATCAGTAAAGGCCCTATGCAAAGTAAAGCATACTTTGTAAAGTAAAGAGTGGCAGAACAACTTATATAATATATATACTATATGTAAAGTGACAGCTCATAACAATAAATAAAGTAACCGGTCAACTTCATAATATAATATATAATTATACTTCTTTTATAAAAATATACAGTAACATATATAGTAAACACATATAATACTTCTTTTAAGATCTAATATATTGTAACCTATATATATATATATATTATAATCGCATAGATTTAACAAGATATTTATATATACAGGCAGCATATAAGCTTGAAATTGAATAACAAATATATAGCTAACATATTAGATACTACATATATATCTATAAAAAATCAAAGCGTATATATATACACGGCTTATATATTAAATATATATATATATAATTCTTTTCTTTTACAACAATGGTGCTGCACGAGTTTGAAGGAGGTGGAAGGCGGAACGGAGGCCGAACTGGGTAATGTTTGTCAGGGCGTGGAGATGAGCCAAAGGGGGATAGTCGGGTTTCGGTGGAGGTGAACGAATCTGGGATTGAAAAATGGAGCAGAGAGTTAGGCCGCGTGGGCAAAGCTACTTGCTCAGGGAGTGTCGGCGCAAGATAGTGGGATGGTGGGAAGGACGAGGAGCAGAGTGGTGGTCAGAGGAAAGGGATGAAGGCGTGGGTGAAAGATGGTGGCAGGCTGAGTTTTGAAGGGTGGTGGGCTGTTGTTAGGTCAGTTCGGCAAGGACTTGCGAGCTTCAGGGAGGAGGCTCTGGCGAGGCGGGCTGTTAGCGTGGTGGCTACGGGCGCTGTGGAAGGTGAAGAGAAGGCGAAGTATTGGGTTGTGGTGGTTGGGGGGCTTAGGGTCGGATCGTTGGAGTTGTCGTGGCGGGTGGGGATGTGTAACGACCTGCCTTTTTGGACAGTTTAAATCGACAAATCAGACACACATGCCGATTCTAAACCATTCAAAAGGGCGGATGGTTAATGGGGTTAAATAAGAAAAGAAAGAAAGAACAGAAACAAACTCAGAATCTCGCAGCGGAAGGAACAAGATATAATAATAAAATAACAGTTCATGAAGCTGTTAAATAAATAAATTTGATTATTATTATTATTATACATCATAAATCAGAGTTACATACATATCAGGGATAATACAACAATGCATCGGAAAAATAATACAGTAGTAGAATACAAATGATGTAATACCAAACTCCGTCTTCGTCCTCCAAAATAGATCTTCAACCTTATCTGAAATGCTCAGGCTGACCCGAGCGTAATGAAAAGACAAAACACTCGAGTCAGGACTAAAATATCTCATGTAAGTTAAATCGAAAAAGTAAATATGAGTGTGACGGCGTCGGAGATGTTTACGGGTTTTAGACACCTCCTATCCAGTGTTTAACGTGCGTGCATTAACTTAAGAGATGTTCGGGATTTCCATCTCCTAAGGATCCGTTAAACTATCTACTATATAATAGAATACGCTATATACAATAATGTCTATCATAAAGTAAAATATCAAACTAGTGTTAAGCCATGGCCCATTCCACCCTTAACACATTTTTATTCCCAATAGCATATACAAGACCGTAGTTTCCCCAAAACCGGAAGTCACCAGAGGGCAATCCATATACTAAAGGTACAAACCAAAATCGTAGTGGTCGCGAATAGGATAATCAGTATGACAAGGTACATGAGGCAATACCAACTAGGATACTAGTAGTTGCGTGATCCGGACTGATGTTGGGCATAGCAGCTACTACCCCAACACCGCGAAACAACACTCCCATAATCGAGGGGTGCACCCAAATCGAATCACAAAAGTAATAGACATGGTAACGAAGAAGTGTGTCCGCTAGAGGCGGCGAACCTCAATGGCCCGGCGCGGCTCCTGTTTTAGTCATGTCAGGGGTCATCCAAAAATCGTTCTCTTTCTTCAAATCAACACGTTCACCAAAACCATCCACTTCGTTCTGGAACAACACTGCACGTATACTAGTTATTAAAGTGGTTTTCGGTATCGACAGAGAGTATGTCCATATCCGATCCCGGTCTCTTTAATAACTACGTATTATTACACCGATGGCACTTTTACATTTTCAAATTCAATTCATAATTGATTATCAAAAATATCATATTCGCTTCAAAATAAAAGCCTTTTCAAAATCATCATATCTACTCAAAGTATACGATTTCATTTCAAAATCATTTCGCCTCAATATCTCATTTCGATTTCAAAATCATTTCGAATTTCAATTTAGGTTGCAACTTCATTTACCCCAATTCGTATTTAAATTCGAGATTTAAATATAAACAATTCACCTTATTGACTAGCTTGAAAATTTTAGAAAATAGTTTTAAGTAGTTTAAAAGTAGTTTAAATAATTAAAATAGTTAAAATAGTTTAATAGAAAATATTTAAATAGTTAAAAATAGTTTAATAGAAAATATTTAAATAGTTTAATCGAAAATAATTTGAATATAAAAATGGTTTATATAGTAAAACAGTTTGAAAATCAAAATAATTTCAATATTTAAAGAATATAGATTTTAAATCATTCATACTAAAATATTCATTAAAAACAATTCCAAAGTCAAACCGGTCAACTTCCTAATTTCCTACCCAAATCCATTCCAATTTCCATTTCGATTTAATCGATTCAATTCCGATTTCAACTCGAATGAATTTTGATTCCATATAAATTTCGATCCCACTAAACAAATCCCGTTCACTTTCAATTTCCAATTTCAAATCAATTTCCAATTCCAAATTAATTTCAATTCCAATCCCAATTCCAAATGAATTTAAATTTAAATTCCAAATTAATTTAAATTCCAATTTCAAATTAATTTCCAATTTCAATTCCAAATCCAATTTCAAAATATCGATTTAAACATTAAATTAAATTTACTTTCAATACCAAATTTTTGAATCCAAATTTCAATTCTAAACTCAAACCTGAAATATCATTTCATATAAATTTTCTTAGAAATATTCAAAGTTCGAATAAAAGTCCAATCTTTAAAACAAATCAACTTCCGAAAATTTATGCCGTATTTCAATTTTTAATTAAAAACTAAACTTCAATTAATTAAACAATTTCGTTTATCAAGTTTAAATTCCAACATTTCAAGCTCCAATTCAAAATAATTCAATTTCCATAATTTGGATTTTTTTCTTAAAATCAATTCATTTAAATAATTTCAAAACAACTTTTAAAATCCATTAATTTAGCCAACCCGGTGTCCGTATATAATTTTCTATCCTATGGCCAAGTGATTATTTATTTTAGTTAAATGTTAGGGATGAATATATATCACTTAACCGATCACAGTGTCATATGTATCACAGGATATATATAAGCAAATAAACATCCAAACAATTAAATATCAACCAATAGCATCCATCGAAATAAATCATCCAATAGACAATACAATTCACAGCAATTTCATAGTTATCAATATCAGGTAATTTAATCGCAATTAAATTTTAATTTCAATTTGACTGTCAATTTTTAATTTCTAACATTAATTTCGATGACAATCTATATAACAATTAAATTTTATCAAACAGCGACAAATAAAATCGTAACACTTCATAATGTCAAATTTAACTAGCATAAAGATATTTAGTACGTTGTGAGCGTTATAAAACACTCACTTTGATTTTTTGTTGTCGCCGAGACGTTCCGGTTTGGAACTAAAACTGGACGACGTCCAACTTTAGCCCAAATTTCCACCGTCTCCAAATCCATCCAAACCAGTTTCATTTCGAAGCTCTTGTCATTTCGATCGCAACGCAAAAAGTTTCGTTCCAATCGGACCTCGTATGAAAAAGTTATGCTATTTTAAAGTTTGTACGAATTATATAATATAATAATTCAATTTCTATTTTTATTTTCTAACCCTAAAAGCAAATCTGGCCATTGATTTCTGCTTCCTTCAGATCTGGACCGCCCCCTACCTTCTTCTCCTTTCACGTTATCTCCAGATAACCTAAACCCATAGCCGCCGTTAAACATCGAATTATTGCGACCAAACCGAGCAACTTGAAGACGATCGGAGACCGGGGTTTCGAAGCCCAAAGCAAGACCTATCTTCGGCCTGAACATGGCTGCTCGGCCTCCCCCACTGCCTCGAATTGCGTGAAAAACGCAGCCCCTTTGAACGCGATTTCCCGTTGATTCGTTGCTCCGTTTTCGATCATCTCCGTATGGATTGGAAGATATCGTCGTTCCCTACAACTTTCATGTTGAACACTTCTTCTAATTGTTGATAGATTTGAAGATAAATGAGGATGAATGTCGTGAATTGCTGGCCATTGAAATCAAGTGGCGGCTGAAGCTTGAGAGGAAACCCTAGTCTTTTTTGCAAAATGAAATAAGTGAGGGGCTTTTTATAGAAAAATACGCGACACTATTCACCCGAAATTTTCCGAACTCCAAACGAAGCGTGCCGGCTGGCATTTCTAAGGTTTACCCCTACGTTCCGAACGCAATGGAACATGTTTCGAAGGCTAATTTGGTCATTTGTGCGAGTTACGGAGAAAATGATCAGTTTTAAATTAAACCGATTTAAACCGATTTCGATGCGTTTTGGCTTGCCCCGGACAAATGGTAACTCCGATTGACATGAAATTTGAAACCATACAATAATATCACATTACGGATCCGATGAAACTGGTTTCGTCGAAATCCAAGACTTTTTGAAAAATGACTATTTTCTCTCGCCGAATTAATATTAAAAACAATTTGATGCGTTTCGAGCTGCCACGGTCAAATGATAACTCCGATTGCTACGAAAATTGAAATCCGATAATAATGAACTATTACGGATCCAATGGAACTAGTTTCGTTCAATTCTGAGACTGTTTGAAAAATGGCTATTTTTCAGTCGATAATTAAATATTAAAATATTCAATTTTCACAAATTAACTTTAAATTCAATTTTAAAAGTTCTATAACATTACTGTACTCCAATATGATAAGATATAATTTTACAAATCATTTTCAATCATATTCAACTCAATTTTCAATTATTTCTGAAATTTAACTTATTAAATTATCGATTTAATTGTCTAATTAAATCCAATATTCGAAAAATAATTTATTCGACTGTTTAATTTCAATTTAAAATTCCCAATTTTAAATTATTAACTTTTAAATCAAATTTCAATTGTTCACAAATTCCATTTTTAATTTCACAGTAATTAACAATCTTTTACAATGCAATTTTCCATTATAAATCCAATATAAAAGATTATATTAGATTCCACGTTCAATTATATTGTAATTCAAATTCAAGTTATTTAATTCCAAATGAATTCTTTTATTTCGATTTACACTTTCATTATTGAATCAACCATTTACTTATACATTATTATCAATAGTTTATAATTCATTTACTATCATTTCTTCGGCTATCATCTTATTTAAATTCACAGTAATATTAAATTACATTCATTTACATTGATTTCCATATTATAACTTCAATATTAAATGTAACATTTTATTTATTTCGTTGCTTACAATCAAATTCAATTCAATTAAATTACTTGTTACATTCAAATTTAAATCTTTACTTACGTTCAATTACAAGTTAACATCTTTATTTAATTTACAAATAAGTTATTTCAAAATTCAGTTTTGTATTTTAACTTGTAATTCACATTTAACAACACAAAATTTTATTTCCTTCGGATTTTTATCAAAATTTTCATTTTAATTCGTATTTTTTAAAGTGTTAAAAATACGGGTTGTTACAGGATGCGTGTGGATCTCGACTGGTGGTTGATAGGAAGGCGGAGGAGAAAAAGGTGGTGTGCGTGATGGGTTTGAGCATGGTCAGAGAGGAGGCGTTTTGTGGCCATGAGGTGAGAAGTGTGGTGAGAAGCAAAAGTAAAGCAACAGTTTCAAATAAATATATGTATGACAGCTTGCAACCGAAAGAGGCGTGTCTCTTCACATTATATACATGTTTATATATATTTTAAACGACGCGAATATCAAAGGGCAAGAGTTGAATTCAGTAAATAATAATGGTAAGTGGCTGTTAGAATTTATACAGTGGAAAATTGAATGGTCACGGGAAACAAATAGACTCGAACATGTACCGATATGGCGAACTGTTTCGCAGATTTCGTCGAGTACCGAACTCTGAAATGCACGAATGAATATACTATGGAGATCAGCACGACAAGACGAACAGAATGGTACACAGATATTAGCGATACGACCATCCTATCAAAAGTCGATATTCGCTGCCAAACTGTTGCTATTTTGCCAAAAATAAAATAAATGGAGCTAGAGCAGTCTAAATTTGATGAAACGAATTGTGACGTCTTACTCGGAAAATAGTTTACATTTTTATTATAAAAATATTCAGCTTTCGATAACAATTTAATTTCACCAAATTAACTGATTATAAATTCAAAATTTCACAACAGAATTTACTTTCATATTTTCCAATAAGAATTTACCAATTGTTGTGTTGAAATAGACGTATTCCAAATATCAAATTTTCATTGCAGAATTTTATAATCAAATTTCAAACAAAAATTTCAATTAATTACGTTATAAAAACGTTAAAATTTACGGGTCGTTACACAACTCTTGTCCTAAGATATGTAGGGGTTATTTCATCAACTCTTCTCTTGTATGATTTTGTATACTTTTCTTTAGATGAAATTAAATTTAACCTTATGTACTTATCCTTTAGTACTCATCCTTACTAAAAGAAGTTAACTCAACTTTACTCATCATTAATCGTATTTTGTCCAATAAAATATGATTACTCCTTATCGGTACAATATTATGTATCACAAGGAGGAGTGCCTTTTGAGATTGAATCTTATTCGTTTTAGATAAATTTGTTGCTCCTTTCCAATATACTTGCCTGTTCGATAAAATCAAATCGTTGTATTTTATTTTGCATGTCATGTTATTTACTTTCCTTTTATATTCTACGAACTTATCATAAACATAATACATGTGTATCAAATATATATGTTCAAGTTTGTGACAATTCATCGGTGGATTTAATGAAGTATGCAAAACCGTTATATACCAATGGACCTATGATTGCATACATCTATATGTATAGATGCTAAGAGTTCACTAACTCTTATGTCGCTCTTGTTGAATGGATGCTTTGCCCTTAATCGTTTATGAAACAATACTTGTACCATTTGATTCGTAATCATACGATCAAAGAATTATTTCGCAAAATTATGGCTTGGTCTATAATTCCAAAATAGCTGTAAGATTTTAGATACTTCTATTTTTCTAAAGCATCATTTTCTTATGAAAACAAATACTATTATTATAGTTTTACCTTATAACGAATATTCATAGTATACACACTAATATAAAACTATGTCTATTTTCAATCAAAACTGAAAACAATTATTATTTCATAAATAATATATGGTATGTTTCGAGAAAAATATTCGTAACTTGATGCATCCACAAAAAAGTGTTATGTGGTATGTTCCCGCTGTTTCCACCATTACTATAATAGTGTGAGATATATGAAGCTCCATTCAACCACCTATTACAAGATTTTACTTCATTCACTATAACAAGTTTATTGTCGTGAATTTCGGATCAACTATCTTGAACGTAAGGAAATAACTTTTATAGAAAATAATTTTCTATATAAAAGACATATTTGGAATAGAAATCACATTTCTCATTCCATAATAAATATCTTATTAAATTTTAAACAATTCTTCTTTTTGATGCCCTTTATGAATGAGAAGTGAAGATTCGCTCTCTTTATCCCAACTGTGCTTTTTTTACGTCATTCTAAGACATTTGTTTTTTTTCAAATGGTCAAGTATAAAAGAAAACTTTGCAATAGAACTGCACCAAATTCTTTACAAAAATGCATTTGAATATTCTTAACATTTAAGAATATTGAATAAGCAGCACTTAATTTTGCCGATAGAAACTGAAGATTCACTAATCAAATTCCTAGATAATCTTTAGTTCTTAGCCTTTTGTCGTTACAAAATTCACTACTGCATCCAATTGCATTGTACACATGATTTTGCTCTATTTTTTATTTGCTTATTTCTAGTGATCAATTTTATCGACATTTCATACAATTCAAATATGACTATTCACCATAAATTTTTTATATGTGATCGAATATGGTTTAAATAATCTATATTCTTGTATTGCTTAAGAGATAAAAATTCATAAAAGACAATACACTGGCTTGGACAAATGAACTCTTAAATGACCAAGTTGTGACTATATTTAGTAGATGTATTATTTGGCTCTTACATAGGTCTTGAAGTGACAGCATGCCCAAAAATTTATTGGTAAGTGTGTATATTTATTTTTTTAATCTTGATTTAGCTCCTTTGTATAATTTAGTCAATAAAGACTTTATCAATTTATATCAGTTGCACAAATTTATCGATGCAGCTTATTTTAACTTTACATAATATATGTTCTTACAATATTAGAAAAGTTACTTGTTACCATTTCATTTTTTTAATAAGATTCCCATTAAATTTTTATGTTTCTCAAAACCCTATGAAAAATAAAGAAATCTTTTGATTCCTCTAGTGGGTGTGAGGTCTCGCTTGCCTTGATATTCTGACTTTGAGTTTGCTTACAAATGACAGACCCACAAGCGATGGAAAACACTTTATCAGTGTATCATATACAACTCCTGACCCATGGTCTTTGTCCTACTCTCAATCTCGACCTTAGGTTTGCTAAACAAATCGAAAGAGTACCCATCCTTTCGTGATGTCCTAAGTATACTGAACATACCTTGAGTTTGCGCAACAAATACATGCATGTATCTTACCTTATCTGAGCAGTATATTAATAGTACTACACATAATATCCCTAGCTTGAGTTTGCTCAACAAGCAAAGAGTATGCAAGTAATTTGTTAATATATAAATTGTAGAGGAAAATTTGTATGTTAGGGATCCTAAACATTAATATATATAAATTGGGTGCATTAAACTTAAGGAATAATATGTTTCTTATGAAACACCCTTGGGATTTAAGTGTCGGAGACATCAGAAATCATTATACACGTATCATACATATGTATTTATTCTAAAATCTAACTTGGGTTTCTTGTAGTTCCACTTATATTATACATCCATATTATACAAGTATAATTTATTTATAACCTTTTATAATTTTAATTTAACTTATATAATACTCTTTTATATATTATTAATTAAATCTTATTTAATTAATTTTAAATCTTATTAGTTAAACCATATTTAATTAATTCATTTTTATATAAAAAAATTAAAATTTTATACTACTCATCTTAACCTATTTAAGATAGTTAATCAACTGTAACATTTATAGTTATTTATGTATAAATTGCAATATACACATATATTTTAATTAATTAAATTTTAACAATTTCTTTAATAAATTTCATTTAATTAAACAATTTAATTAATTTGAAATTTTAATTTAATTCAATGAAACAATTTTAAGATAATTAATAACTACAATAATTATATTTATACACATATAATAATATATATGTTTTAATCAATTAACTTTTAATTAATTACTTTATATAATTCAATTTATAATATTAACTAAAATTTAAAAATTAAAATTTCATAATCAATCATTTAATTTCTTCAAATAATTTTATACAATTTGAATACATTTTATACATTTATAAAATTTTCCTTTTATATCTTAAACCGAACATTTAGATTAAAAATATATTTTAAGTTTTCAAATCTTAATTTAAAAATCAGCCCAGGTCCAAAATCAATTTGGATCTTTACATTGAGGATAACATTTGGGCTTACATCATCCATCGAGCCAGTCCTGTAGCCACGTTGGGCAAAGTATTAATTACCCAAACCAAATTTTAGATACTACCTTTCTGGACACTCTATTAACTAGGTAGGGTTTAATGAGTTGGCCACAATATCGCTAATTTGGACCATATAGACCATTATAGCTTTGGTACCATTGAAAGAACCGAGCCAGTCGAAAGCGGATGAAATAGGTATATTTCAAAAAAAAAATCCTATTTTGGATTTATTGGGTTAATGAAGTCTAAAGGATTTATTAGATTTAATCTATTTTAAATAAAGTATTATTTTATTTTATTTTTTGAAAAGGGAGTTTTATTTAATTTTACTAATTATATAATTGTAACAACCCGAAATTTCGAACACTTCGAATTTAAATATCTGAATTATTTAAATATTTGAATATAGGATTTAACGTGATTAAATTATTTTAACAACCTTGTTAACCCCTTTTTAACTAATAACTAATGATGGTAAACTTGTTTTTGAAAAATGTTAATAAAAATAAATGGTTTGAAGAAATATCGATAATGTGTTCGAAATTCGTTTTATCGGTAAACAGCTTTTTACTCAGTAAAAGTTGTTCGAACTTTTTGCAATGTGTATATATAGTTAATTAGCAACTAAAAATATTTTTCCATTTATGGCTAATTAAGTATGGATGATGTCATGCATGATGTATTTGGATGATATTTTGGGAGAGGGGTAGTTTAGGAATTTACTAAAGGGAAGTGATGGTGAAGTGATGGGATAAAGTGGAAAGCATGTAAAGGAGACGGGGGTCTTCTTTTGACCAAAAATGGAGCGGGTATGAGAGGACATTTGCCTCTTATGTATGTCCATTTTAACACTTTATATTATCACAAAGTTGTTTTGTAAATATTAGAAAAAATAACCCTAAGTATTCATACTCCTTTTCTCCTCTTTAATCTTCTAAAATCATATCAAACCAACTTCAATCCTCTTCAAACTTTAACGAAGATCTTAGATCACCGTAGCGAGCATCAATATTAAGTCAAAGTTGAAGAAAGATGGAAGAATTGCTGGATCTTGTCTAAACCATGAGCAAAAGAGGAGGAGGAGGTTGTGAATTTAAGCTATTTGGTGCAAAGGTGAAGTCTTTTGGCATATGGTGATGATAGGAAGTTGCTCATATCTTTCGGATGGTTTTTGCTTGTGTTAGCTTGGATCTTATATAAGTTTATTCACCATTGAATGTCTACATATCTGTGCATATATGTTTGTTTCATGAATACAAAGTTTAAAGTAAAGTTAACTAATTAATGTTATAACTTTTGGATCATACTTGCTTTTGAAAGAAAATAACAACTGTGTATGTATAACATCACTTCTATGACCTTCTATAACATGTGGCATGGTCTTAACATTGTGTTTTAATCTTTTTTTTGGATTTTGTGTTGAATTTGAAATGGATATGGAACGGTCATATAGCGATAGTCGCTATGAAAACACTTTGAAATCCCCTTGCTTTAACTTGCTTATTTTGGTGATATTTTAATATATTATGACATAATATATATTGTTTGTTCACTAAACATAGGATGGTATATGGACAATAAGGAATTGGTTTGGAAAGTTGTAGAAATAGTGGAACAAAGTTGCGAAAGTTAGAAGCAAAATAGTCGCTATAAATAAAATTTTAAAAATACCTTGTTTTTAGAAATTTTTATACTTAATTTAGCAGATATCCTTAGTGGTTTATTTTCATTGTTTTTAAAGTTGGCTAAATATACTATTTACGGTAAAAAAATTGGATAAAAATCTTTTGTTTAAGTGGTTAAAACTGGCTATAAAGATCATCCGTTTTCATGTTGTTCTTTGTCCCGAACTTTAGAACTTATAAATCCTATCTTTAGTCTATTGCAGGACTTCTGGGCTTGTTGCAATTTTTTTTCAATGCGACATTTTAGCTAGTTTTTTCAGGTTTTAAATGGTTTAAAATTTATTATCTTTGTTAAATCTTTTTAGGGAAGTCTAATAACATGGATTAGAGTATGGAAAAAAGATTAGAAGTTCAAATATGATTTTAATAATTAAATTGTAATTTCTAAAGAAAAATATTTCCTTTGCAACGTTTAAAAGAAAAGGTATTTAGTAAACTATAAATTCATTATTTTTGCATAATATTTTACATAGATATTTAAAACATATTTATAAGTATTTTTAAAGTATTTATATATAAGTTTGGAAAAGCAAGTTTTGTATTTTATAAAAGAATAAAGGAAACTTTGGATTATAACACTTATGTTATAATAAACGGTTTTGTAAAGTTAATTTAAAGTATATTACCTTCTTTAATAAGTGTATACCTTCTTAGATCTTTAAAGTGAATGTTTTTAAATATAATGACAAGTATAAAATAGTTTTGGATTTATAGTAAACAATGTTTAAGCAACATTTGTTTTTAACCCTATTTTTATTATGCTTAGTAATAATTAGATCTTTAAAACGAATAGTTTAAAGATAATGCTAAGTGTCAATTGTTTGGGTTTATAGTAGCAATGTTTTAATAACATTTGTTTTTAACCCATTTAATTATGCTTATGTAAATGTGAAATCTTATTTAAGATTTATGAAATATTCTTATACCATTTGGGATAAGTTTATGGATACTTTCTAATTATTGAAAGAGTAGAACTGAATGGTGAAAGAGTAGAAATGAATGGTGCAATAGTAGTATGCATATATATATATATATATATATATATTGTAAAGGTATTTTAAATATATATACAAGTATTTACAAAGATGTATATAATAACAGAATTATTAAATAAAAGGGGGCTGAAAAGTCGCTTATATGACTTAATCATGCTTTGTGTGAGTTGATTGTGCTTTGTATGATTTTGTCATGCTTTGATTGTTTATTTTTTTATGAAAAAGTATATAGTCATGTACTTAGCACTGAAAGCCGATAGATTTATTTGATCTGTAAGAGGTAAGAATGATGTTTGAGCAGGGTTTAGAAGTAAATAGTGCTCTAACCTATCAACTTCACTTTTGACCGAGGGATAGTATAAGTTGAGAAATTCAAAAACATGATAGATATACGAAACTTTTTTTCCATATGAGATTGTTTCTATTTTGAACTTGATAGTCGATTAATCGGCTATCGAATTTGACCGAATTTACCTTTGGAAGTATATGTAAGTGTAACAACCCGCCTTTTCGGCCCTCAAAAGTCAACACTAACACATCCACGGTATTCACGTGCTACATCCAAGTGCGAAAAGACATATTATTAAGGTGAAAAAAAAAGAAAAGATAGAACATAATCTCATATCGTGACAAGTATTATATAATATACAGTAGATCTTTACAAAAGAAACTGTAATATACATACATCAATCAGAGTAAACTAATGTATCATAAGCCTGGACAGTTATAACAACCTGTATTCACAAATGCTGACAAATACAAACAAAAGATGCAGTGGAAATAAAAGATAATTGAATACTTCTTAAAGCCATTCATCTTGTCTCCTGAAGCTCCAAAGCATACATAACTAAATCTAGAAATATGATCGGGCTGATCCGAGCATTATAAGAAAATAATGTCTGGATCAGTCTTGTAAACCGGTGTGAGAAACACAAATCATATGGATTTTTAATGTTATACAACCTTTTAAAAATAAAGGTATCTAATATGACCATGTCGCACATAAATACGGATGAGTTTTTACCTTATGATAACCAAACCATTTTCCAAGAAAACTTGTGATAATATAGTAATGCTTAGGGTTTAAAATAAATATATAACATGGATGGAAAGCTTTCATCTCACGTTCCAACATATTTGAGCACAACTAGGTCCGTAAGGCACTTATTGGAGAATGGATTCCATAAAATGACAAGGCTACTGGGTACCGCCTATCACGATAACCTCTAAAAAATGTTTCGAAGGCCTCACATGAACCTTCGCCAACACAGGACCGGCCCATCCCTTCCTTGATAGTACCGAATATGTCATCACCCCGATTGTCAACACAGGACCGAGATTTGATAATCGGTTAAATAACTATCAAATAAACAAATGATTCAACAGAGATTTAACTCTATATAGAAACTAAGCATGGTTAAGCACATAAGCAACCACTAAGTCTCTTTAGTTGATTCCTTTCATTAATTAAAATCTCCTTCCAAATATTTGTATTAAAGTACCTTTAACAAAAGATATATTCACAAATCCTTCTACCCTTTTCAATGCTCGAAAAATATTGATATATCTCAACCAGATAAGTATACTCACAAAACATTTCACTTTCGATACTTAGAAATCTTTTCTATATACTTATATCATCCATACAAGTATATTCAATAAACACTATATCTCCAATACTTAGAAAATGTACTTATACACTTATCTCTACGACATAAGTATATTCATAAATTTTAAGAAAGATTTCATTTCCAAAACCATACTTAATTAGGTTAAAACTAATGTCATTTAAAACTTTGGTAACAATAAACCTAAAATGGATCGTATAGAAATTAGATCAAATATACTTACCGCTACTTTTCAATTTCAAACTTGCAGTTTCCCTTAATTAACAATGTAGTCAGATAATTTAGTGAACTATCCTTGCATCGACATACATTCTTAATTCTTAGGATAATGATGACTTTTCCTACCTTGGAATTTGATGCTAAGTATGAAAAGAGTATTTCCATACCAACATAATTCAAAATAATCATTTATAGAAATCAGATCCAAATTCCTTTTATAAAACTCCTTTTTATAAATCTCTTTCATATTTATAAAGCTCCTTTTATAAATCTCCTTTCTATTTATAAAACTCCTTTTATACATCTCCTTTCTATTTATAAAAAACATTTTATAAATTTGTAAATTCATATACAAACTCCTTTTATAAGTCTTCAAATTCTTATTACAAACTTCAGTTTCAAAATCAGACTAAATACTTTCCATAAAACGATCATTTCATATACCACTATAAATCCTCAAATGTGATTTATTTTTCCAATTTATCAAAATGATATAATTTCCATTTTATAAAATATCCTTTATAATTCTATTCTTTTATCTATAAAATATCATTTATAAATCTATCTTTCCATACAACAATTTATATAAAATGTTTCCCCGGTATTTATTCCAAAATATTACTATTTTCCTTTTAAACAGAGTTACTTTAATACAAAAGACAAATTCCCCTTTATTTACTTTAAAATGAACATTCATTATTATATTAACTTTTTTGTAGAATAAATAAATTATGAAATACTTTTACAATATTTCCAAAAAGGTTGGATAAAAATACAAAAGTTCAAAAACTATTTCTAAACAAAATACCTTCGAAAATTCCAAGTCACACTAAAAAACATTCTCTGAATCAAAATCAATTTTAAATCCAAACAGCAAATAATAGTACCTTAAACTACTGTAACGAGGCCAATAGCTACGATAACACTTATCCAATGCTATTACTACCTTTATCGCTAAAAAGGTTCAACTTTTAACATATATCAATGTCATATCCAATATGGCCAACTGCCAAACTGGATATTTAACAATTTGTACAATAAGTATATCAATGAAATTAAAATTAACATTGGTGAGGAATTCGAATTCCTCTACAAAATTTCCCGTATATCATTTTATTTGTCATTCACTTATTAAAGCAGATATTCAACTAAACCAAACCAATAAATCATTCAAACACAAAAACAATAATTTATATCCACTATATATCATATACTACTCATCCAAAAGCGGGATAACTCAACAAAATTCCATCATACGCTTAAGAATTCTGGTTCGATCAAAAATCGAACGACATTTGATTTTTTCTTAAAATTCCATTTGCTCCAAACTCGACGAAGCAAACTCCGTTGCATAAATAATGAGCCTATGAGCGCAATGCAAAAGATCGTGTCTCAAGTGGACCTTCTATGAAGAATTTATTGGTTTTAGAAAATTTAAGATTTATCATATAATAAAATTACACTGATTAACTTGATTAATTTAACTACGCTCTCTTAATCCATCTTCTTCTCCCCTAGATGTGCACGGCGATATGCACGTACCACCTAATTTGTCCATGCATGCCTTGCACCAATTCTTCCTTTACAAGTGACAAAATCAACCGTCATCTTTGCCCATGAACTCCTTTACTGGTGAGCTATACAACTCCCTATCACATCAAGCTCGGTAGATCGAAGTGAATCGCCACCTACTCTATCATATCACGACAAACTAAATGTTGCTTCCTACCATGTCGAGCTACTCCACCTCTAATCACCTCAAATCAAAGCCCAATCACACAAGAAACCCTGCCCCATCGATACCTTAGCCTAATGCCGCTTATAACTCCAACTAGGCAAAACCCTATTTCAGCCACAACCGTCGATCACCACCCAACACAACTGCACTCGATAAAATTGGTATGGATTCGAAGCTCTCATCGATATGAACTCAGCGGATTTGATTTTATATTTTTTCGTTGATTGTAGCTTGCGATTTTAATTTTTATTAATGGTCCCTAGGTTTTTTTTCTACAAGTAAAGGGAAATAGAAAGGAGAGAGGGAGTAGTGAAAATGGATAATAGTCTTAGTGTTGAAGTTATTAAATTATAGTTTTCTGCACTTCGCTACACGACATTTCGTTTGCGTAAAAACCGCGAACAGTAGAAACAAAAATATGATCGTGCACAACAATGCGATACGACCACAAAACAACAATAAAATTCACTGGTTATCTAATTCTGTGAAATTTCAAAAACATAATGTTTGCCGAAAAATACATCAAACGATAATTTAAATATTTTGAAATTAGAAATTATGGAAAAATCCTATAAATTCATTTAAAAATACATCATTAAAATCAATTTGTTTTATTAACAATTGATTTTCTTATTGTTTATTAAATTTGAATCAAATTTAGATATTTAAATAAATTAAATATTCCCATTCGAAATGTTAAAAATTACGGGTCCTATAGTAAGCATCACATATTAATAAGGTTTGAGATCCCTTGAGGAGGACTCGTTCGTATGAATCATCTCTTGCTTGAAGAGTGTATATATACGAGTTCCCCTATGGAGAACTCCTTTATATCGTTCGTTTACTTCCTAAAGAACCAAAATTGTGTTTATTAGAAATTCAACAGTTTATTTTGAAGAGATTGGGATCAAATAAGTGTATTACTTATCTAAAACCACTTCAAACCGATATACAAGTTCTATGTTTTGGAAATGGTTGTGAAGTGAATTGTTATAGGGTTGAATTGTTTGTCTTAAGGTTAATTCTAAGGGAGAGGCCAGCGTTAGCATTCGTCGGATGACTTATGCTGGAATCCATGGAGGGATTCGTGTACTCTTCATGATGTTGGAATCTAGAGAGAGATTCAAGATTTGTTTGATCGATGAAGAATTCTATGTTAAGATGCTAAACGTGATTTCACCATTGATAATGATAAAAAATAAAGCAGGGGCATAACCAGTGAGTTTAGCTAACCCAAAGGTACATTAACTCCAAATATCTATAGACGCTTTCGATTGAGGTGCATGGGATTTATTGGTATTTGGTATCACATGTTCGGGCTGGGACTAACTATATTTTCCTTTGTGACATATTTTATCTAGAGATATGCATGGTTTCGGAAGGTAGTTTATGACCCTTGTAGAGGAGGTCGGCTTTAGTTTATAGAGTAGATTTCCATGGAAATCCTTATGCGAACATACCTTAGTGGTTTAGTTATACTTCTAATACTATTGTGTTGTGAGATGTAAGCAGCATGGCTATTTTCTGATTTACATTCTATACTCTAGACATTATCTATTATATCCCCAATGTACTTATTAGATGGTTTGGCTTTTTAAGTGGATAAACGTTATGGTGATTCGAACGGTCTTAAAAGTACTATTAAATGTTGACTGCATATTTCTTGAGTTTCTCATACCTGACTCATGTCTGACTCATGGTTTTATCTTTCCCTTAATTCCATGATGCACTTTCGGGTAGTCTAAGAAAGGTAGGTTTTCGTTCATATTCTTTGGTGCTTTAGAAGATGAGCTGGACGCTACCATCCACCTACTATAATATTTTATTTCTGCTGTACTACCATTATGTATATATCAGCTTGTGTAAGGACATGTTGTTATACATATGACATTGTATTTCTATTTATTATGAGCATATTGTAACGACCCCGAAGCCAAATAAATTCTGTACAAATCATTTAAATTTTGAAGACAATTTGTAAAATTAATCGATTAAAGGGATGTGAGTTTCCCCGAAGCCAAATAAATTCTGTACAAATCATTTAAATTTAAAAATATTGTAAATATTGTATATATGTGAATATATATGTATACGGGCATATATGAGTAAAAATTGAATATATATGTGTATATATATATATATATTTGATTTGAATTTAAATCATAAATAAATGGTTTGAAAATAAAGATACAAATTATATAAGATATAATGTATAAGGTAAATACATTGGATAAAATCCAATAACAAATTAAATCTAGAAATTTATCTATATTACAAAATAATGAGAAATAAATAAAAGATAATTTATTAAGTAATTCATTTAATAAAATTTTAATAACATAATAATTTTAGGAATTCATTTGAATTAAAAAAAAAGCAAAGACAAAATAAAGGAAAAACTATATTCAAGTAGAAAGTAAAACATATTTAAACAAATTCTAACAACAAATTAAAATAGAAATTTAATTATATTATAGAGTAATGTTGTAAAGGCAAAAGAAGAAACATACATATACATGAAAGCTTATAAAAGAAGATACTGGTGTATATATTCAACTATGAACACTTGGAAAAGAAAAGAAGATAAGTATGAGACATCAAACTTTATTAAAGTATTCAGATAAACAAGACAGTAAATATATAGCTATGTACAAACATATGTCAAATATGTAGACATAAGGATAAAAAAAAAGTGAACTGTGTAAATAAGAAAGAAATAAAATAAGTAAGTTGTACAAAGGTAATTAATGCAAGCTATCTATCAGCCTCCATACGAAAAGAAATATCCCTGACCTATTGTACATACAAATTTTATCACACTGCAAAAATCTTGTACCAGCAAACCAATACAACACCCTGTACTCATTTCATAGATATCAATCCTCACTCAGTTTCGTTCATTCAAAGCTAAGTAAACTAAAGAAAATATCATCTAACTTATTTTCAAAAAAACTTCAAACTTTTAACAACAATACAATCAATACAACTAGAAGGTTGAAGATAGAAGCTTCAGCTGGTATTTTTCAAAGCCTGGGTTGACATAAAAAGGCTCTGTTTTCTTCTGCAAACTAAAGTGAGTAACATTTTAAATTTAAAAACTAAGTATATAGATGTCTGCTTGCTTGTGAAGCTATGAGATGGATGATGCTTTGTTTATGCATAGATAAGTGATAACACTGTGTTTATGAATATATGTAAGTATGCATATCTGATATGTATATTTGTAGCATTGAACACCTCTGTTTTAAATTCCCTAGTTTAAGTTGTTTCATATTTCCTTATCTCTCGATCTAGGCCTTGTTAAGATTTGAAATACAAATGAAGTATGATTGTTATGTCATAAATGTTAGTTTAAAAATATATAGTTTGTTAAAATAGCTTAGTATAGTTCAGGGAATGTAAAACACAGTGAAACCTTAAATTAAGTCCAAATTTATTTGTCGTAGTTATAGATTCAGGTGTATGAATCAAAGGCTAAAGTTAAAATATGATTTTTAAAACAAAAATGGAAATTTTTAATTGAGAAATAAAGGACCAGTTTACAGATGAACAAAAATCATTCTTTTACAAAAGTCTGTTGATTTAAAATTGTTGATGCTGAAATTTGTTATGGAGTTAGATAATTGATTCGTGGATATAGGAAAAATGTTGGAAAAATTTTCAAATGCAAGAATTTGTAACTCGAATTGAATTTAGGGTTTAAGTATGGTTTTGGAGAGGCTGATTTTTTCGATTCGTTCGTCTGCTTTGATCGACCGAGTTGCACGCGCGTCTGGGTGATGGTAGAGGAGAATATGGCCGAGGTGTGGGCGGAGCTGTGTTGCCACTGGTGGTCGACGTTAGTGGGTCGAGGCGTTTTTCTCTGGGAGTGTTCGAGTAGCTGGTTCGAGAAAATGGGTGATATTCTGATTTCGAATGTTTCCCGTCGAATTGGGATTTACATTTGAGTGTGAGGTCGTTTTGTGGGTTGCAGGAGGCGACATGGTTCGCCGGAGTGACGGCGACGTGCCGTGCATATGCACGGCAACGATGGTGTCACTATGTCAGCGTTTCCAAGACATGATTGCCGTGAGTTGTTACTCGAGGAAGTTGTGGTGTTACTTCGAGTGAACCGTGGTGGTGCGTGAGTATGTTTGTATAACTACAGTTTTAACTTAAGAAACAGAAGAAGTTGTAGAAGAAGAAAGGTATGAGGAAGAGAGGGGAACTCGGGAAAGGGTAAGGGGAAACTCGAGTTTTTCTCGAGTAAACATAAGATTTCCCTCGGGGTTCATTTTCTAGGGGTTAGCCCAATAAAATCTTAAGTCATTTTGTTAAACAAAGTTTGGTATTAATTAAGTTAATGATGTTGGCAAGTTTAAGCAAAAAAATTGATTTTTTAAACTTATTAAGAAGGTTTGCAAATACAAGATGATAAGTTAATTTAAATTGAAAGTTAATTAAGATTGTAAATTAATTTATACTTGTAATTAAATAAGTAGCTTAAGATTTAAAGGAAGTTGTAACTCGATATTAATGACTTTGTGTTTAACCAATTTGAAATTTGGAATTTTAATTAACTACTTAAAGTTAATTAATAAATAAATAGTAGTTAACTAATGGAGAAACTAATTAAGGATGAATGATTAATCAATTGGTAAATAAAAGAAATAAAAAAATTAAGTGTCTAATTTATTTGTAATTAAGAATTGTTAATGATAATTAATTACAAAGAAGGTTAATTTAAAGATGTTTAATAAGTTAAGTGAATTAATTAAAGGATAATTGAGTAATTAAAGGTTAATTATTTAATTTATTAAAAGTTGATTAATTAATTTAATTAATGATTAAAGGACAATCAATCAAATGATTTGAAATTAATTAATGTTAGTTAATCATGATTGATGACCCATCTGATTTAAATTAATCAAATTATTAACTGAGTTTACTTATGGATGTTTTGAATCCTATTGATTGTCAAACTGTTTGATATTTCTGATATGTTATGCTTTGTGCTATGAGTTGTTTCGGTGTGATCTGTGATGAATGTAATTTATTTACCTGTGATAAATTTATATTATTCATCTATGAATCTGTGAATGAACGATAAGCGTTATAGATTATACCGCTTATCAATATCGATGTGCTTGAATATGTGATGTGATGATTTATGTTGTTGCACTATTGTGTAAAACCCCTGGACCACACTTATACACACACAAATATGGATTTCAGGTGGAAATCGGTTAAGTCACAGATAATCTAAATTCGATGTTTTAAAATTGGAATTTTAATTTCAATTGTTTTTGAAATTGGAAATTTGGGTTTAAAGTGAAAAGCTTTTGAAATGGAATTTCAAAGATAAAACTTATTTTCGAATAACTTGATTAAGTTTTGAAATTTAAATAATTTGATTGAATTCAAGTTTGAAATTGAATTCTATGATTCGAAACTAGGGATTTAAGATGCTGTACAAGTTATATGAATTTAAACCATTTTAAAAGTATAATTTTGGGAATTTGAATTTAACCCAAGGATTTCAACTCGTATGAATGAATCAGATTTTCTGAAATGAAACTGGTTGTTTTCAAATGATAAAAGCTTTCATATAAGAAATGAAATTCCAGTTTAGTAAAAGGAATTTCAAGATTGAATTGAAAAAATGGTTTTCTAAGTTATGAATGAATTCTTTTAGAAAGCTATGAATTAAATCTGTTTATTTTTAATAGATTTAAAATGATGATTTGTTTAAACCATTTGAAATGGAATTGTTTTGAAAGCTATGAGTTAAATATTTGATTTAAAGATTTAACGAGTTAATCCAATTGAAATGGAAATTGATTTGGAAAATCTGTGAATGAATCTTTTTTTAAAAGATTAAAGTGTGGAAATTGTTTAAACCATTGAAGGTTATTAAAATGAATCTTTTTTTTAAAAGATTTGAAATGGTAATTTGTTAAACCATTTGAATAGACAGTTTTGGGTAATAAGTTTGGACTTAATTGAAATCCCAATATCCATATGTTTAAAATATTACGCTCACTATTCGGTTTAGCCGGGAGAGGACCTTTGTGTCATATATCCCATTCCGAATAAGTGATACGTCGTATATGGATAGCATTTGACGACCGGTGTTGAAGACCGGGTGTTTGCAAAAACGATAGGATAACCTATCGATTGTCTCTGCACCGAGTAGCGCCCGGTATAGAGATTCCCTAAGTGATGGGAAATCCGATCGGGATTGTGAATACCCGGATTTGCAAGGGCTTCTTCGGAAGTGCCTTCGGTTCTATTCGAACCCGGAACAGACTTGTATGGTTACATGTCTGACATTACATTTTGAGATATAAAGCAGATTTCTTTCAAATACATTTCTGTTGGTGGCGGAGAATTTATTCTCTTAGCTTAACACCCTTCTCTGAGACGTACGAGCTCAGAGGTTATGTAGTTGAAGGTTATCAGCAATATACTCCTAATTTGGTAATGTTGCATGCTGAGTGTTGTTGTGTGATGATCATTGTTTGATCATTTGTGATATGATCATTTGTTTGATCATTTATCTTGGTGATCATTACTTTGTTCATCTGTTGACCCAAAGCTTGGCTTTGTGACAAAGCGTAGCTTTGTGGACGAGACTTCGTCAGACCTCACAACCCGGAAATGGTCAAAACAGGAATATGCGGCAAGGTTATGAGGGTCGTGCCCTTTAGGGTATGTCATTTCCTTCTGGAAAAGGGTGGTATCATGGAATGGAGCCCAGATACTTACTCATGTGGACACACTTTATTTATTACGTGTGATGTTGGTTACTGAGGCCTCGGATAAAGGTCCCAAAGGACCGGGGGATGGCATATTCGTGAGTTACCTGTTACAGGGGTAACCCGGCCTTGTGTTGGTAGAGCAGTTTGTCTCTCGGGACGTCCAGCCAGAGGCGATCCCATTCGGCAGTAGGAAAGGAAGTTCCTTAGCCTGACCATTTGTTGGAAATCCATTTCCCAATATGGAACTTGTACGGTTTTAGTTGGTCAACCTGCCATTTACTTATGGTGGTCACCACTGTTTAGATGGTAGTTATAGTAGGCATAGTTCGGAATGTCTGTGTTGGCTAAGATTAATATTATACTTTCAAAATGTTTTCTGCACTATGCACTAGTAATAATATCCAATGATTTGCGTAGTAAGCATCTTTGACTATCATAAAGAGAAATCTCCTCCGATTCTGCGTTTGCATTGTGTGTGTGTGCGGGAGGCCTTATGGTAGTTTCATTTTCCAAAAGCATTGCGGGTTTCAATGGTTAAAGTTCTTTTGTGTTTTATTTAAAGATAATAAACTGTTTTGTTGCTCACACCAGTCCCACGACTGACTCGGAGTTTATTGTTCCTTTCCTAAACTCTGGGTGCTCATAATTTTCTACACGAGCAGTCTAGAGTTGGGGTTTTCAGATATTCAGGTTGAGTAGATTATCTGGAGCTAGTCAGTATTGGACGACTGACCTTGCTTTCCGCTAGCTATGGATTGGAGCATTCTATTGGAGATATTCTATCCACTGATGTTGTTATTAATTTTCTTTCCGCTGTTATTTCTTGTATCATATCTCTGATGTATATTGTTATCATTGTTGTATATCATACTGGATATTGTACTCATTGGATTGTATATGATATCATCTATTTTATTCCGCTGTGTTGTTATACTTAATGGTGTTATAAGCTCCGGAGAACCAGATTCGGCGTTCGAATCTACGGCATTTGAGTACAAGTGACGTACGGATGCCGATTTTCGAAGGCCGAGTTTTTGGGTCTTTACAACGTGGTATCAGAGCTGAGGGTAAAACTTTAGCTCAGGAGTATAACACATTAAGTAGCTCATTAGAGATAGGGTGAAGCATACCCTAGAATGAGTAATTCTCAGATATCTGTCCGTATGCCTCAATAAATTCTCTTACTATTCACTGATAGTGAGTATGAGTGCAAGAAGAGGATGAGATAGGGGACAGGGGGATACAACTATAAATGGTTAATACTCTGTAACAATAAGGAAGTAATCTTTTCTATATCAACCTCTTTTGTTCAGCATCTTTTTTCAATTCTTCGATAATTCCTGGTTGATCCAGAAAGAAGATTCGATATATTAAAATGGGACGTAAACTCCGGATGGACCAAAATTGTTTGTTGGATGAATTGTTTGATTTGTTTGCCATGGTTGATAGGTATACATTGGTTCTAAACTAATTTTTTTGAAATTGTATCCATATATCTATCTATTCTTTGGGTCCGGATATATTCTACGAATGGTTAGTTATCACTTCGAACTGACCGATGCCATTGTATATTTCGTAGATCTAGGTAACCCGAGTATCATGTAAAAGAATTCAACAGATTCGTTCTTGTATCTATTATTGATATTCTGATTGGTAAGCCAAATGCAGAATAGATGTTCAATTTGATTTGATGAAATATTCTTCATCTATCTTTGTGTCTCCTTGGCAATTTCGAGGACGAAATTCTTTTAAGGGGGAAGTCTGTAACGACCCCGAATTTTATATAAATTTAAATTGATAATTTATTTAAATTTTGAAGACAATTTGTAAAATTAATCGATTAAAGGGATGTGAGTTTCCCCGAAGCCAAATAAATTCTGTACAAATCATTTAAATTTAAAAATATTGTAAATATTGTATATATGTGAATATATATGTATACGGGCATATATGAGTAAAAATTGAATATATATGTATATATATATATATATATTTGATTTGAATTTAAATCGTAAATAAATGGTTTGAAAATAAAGATACAAATTATATAAGATATAGTGTATAAGATAAATACATTGGATAAAATCCAATAACAAATTAAATCTAGAAATTTATCTATATTACAAAATAATGAGAAATAAATAAAAGATAATTTATTAAGTAATTCATTTAATAAAATTTTAATAACATAATAATTTTAGGAATTCATTTGAATTAAAAAAAAAAGAAAAAAAAGCAAAGACAAAATAAAGGATAAAAATATATTCAAGTAGAAAGTAAAACATATTTAAACAAATTCTAACAACAAATTAAAATAGAAATTTAATTATATTATAGAGTAATGCTGTAAAGGCAAAAGAGGAAACATACATATACATGAAAGCTTATAAAAGAAGATACTGGTGTATATATTCAACTATGAACACTTGGAAAAGAAAAGAAGATAAGTATGAGACATCAAACTTTATTAAAGTATTCAGATAAACAAGACAGTAAATATATAGCTATGTACAAACATATGTCAAATATGTAGACATAAGGATAAAAAAAAGTGAACTGTGTAAACAAGAAAGAAATAAAATAAGTAAGTTGTACAAAGGTAATTAATGCAAGCTATCTATCAGCCTCCATACGAAAAGAAATATCCCTGACCTATTGTACATACAAATTTTATCACACTGAAAAAATCTTGTACCAGCAAACCAATACAACACCCTGTACTCATTTCATATATATCAATCCTCACTCAGTTTCGTTCATTCAAAGCTAAGTAAACTGAAGAAAATATCATCTAACTTATTTTCAAAAAACTTCAAACTTTTAACAATAATACAATCAATACAACTAGAAGGTTGAAGATAGAAGCTTCAGCTGGTATTTTTCAAAGCCTGGGTTGACATAAAAAGGCTCAGTTTTCTTCTGCAAACTAAAGTGAGTAACATTTTAAATTTAAAAACTAAGTATATAGATGTCTGCTTGCTTGTGAAGCTATGAGATGGATGATGCTTTGTTTATGCATAGATAAGTGATAACACTGTGTTTATGAATATATGTAAGTATGCATATCTGATATGTATATCTGTAGCATTGAACACCTCTGTTTTAAATTCCCTAGTTTAAGTTGTTTCATATTTCCTTATCTCTCGATCTAGGCCTTGTTAAGATTTGAAATACAAATGAAGTATGATTGTTATGTCATAAATGTTAGTTTAAAAATATATAGTTTGTTAAAATAGCTTAGTATAGTTCAGGGAATGTAAAACACAGTGAAACCTTAAATTAAGTCAAAATTTATTTGTCGTAGATTATAGATTCAGGTGTATGAATCAAAGGCTAAAGTTAAAATATGATTTTTAAAACAAAAATGTAAATTTTTAATTTAGAAATAAAGGAGCAGTTTACAGATGAACAAAAATCATTCTTTTACAAAAGTCTGTTGATTTAATAAATTGTTGATGCTGAAATTTGTTATGGAGTTAGATAATTGATACGTGGATATAGGAAAAATGTTGGAAAAATTTTCTAATGCAAGAATTTGTAACTCGAATTGAATTTAGGGTTTAAGTATGGTTTTGGAGAGGCTGAGTTTTTTGATTCGTTCGTCTGCTTCGATCGACCGAGTTGCACGCGCGTCTGGGTGATGGTAGAGGAGAATATGGCCGAGGTGTGGGCGGAGTTGTGTTGCCACTGGTGGTCGACGTTAGTGGGTCGAGGCGTTTTTCTCTGGGAGTGTTCGAGTAGCTAGTTCGAGCAAATGGGTGATATTCTGATTTCGAATGTTTCACGTCGAATTGGGATTTACATTCTAGTGTGAGGTCGTTTTGTGGGTTGCAGGAGGCAACGTGGTTCGCCGGAGTGACGGCGATGTGCCGTGCATGTGCACGGCAACGATGGTGTCACTGTGTCAGCGTTTCCAAGACATGATTGCCGCGAGTTGTTACTCGAGGAAGTTGTGGTGTTACTTCGAGTGAACCCTGGTGGTGCATGAGTATGCTTGTATAACTACAGTTTTAACTTAAGAAACAGAAGAAGTTGTAGAAGAAGAAAGGTATGAGGAAGAGAGGGGAACTCGGGAAAGGGTAAGGGGAAACTCGAGTTTTACTCGAGTAAACATAAGATTTCCCTCGGGGTTCATTTTCTAGGGGTTAGCCCAATAAAATCTTAAGTCATTTTGTTAAACAAAGTTTGGTATTAATTAAGTTAATGATGTTGGCAAGTTTAAGCAAAAAAATTGATTTTTTAAACTTATTAAGAAGGTTTGCAAATACAAGATGATAAGTTAATTTAAATTGAAAGTTAATTAAGATTGTAAATTAATTCATACTTGTAATTAAATAAGTAGCTTAAGATTTAAAGGAAGTTGTAACTCGATATTAATGACTTTGTGTTTAACCAATTTGAAATTAGGAATTTTAATTAACTACTTAAAGTTAATTAATAAATAAATAGTAGTTAACTAATGGAGAAACTAATTAAGGATGAATGATTAATCAATTGGTAAATAAAAGAAATAAAAAAATTAAGTGTCTAATTTATTTGTAATTAAGAATTGTTAATGATAATTAATTACAAAGAAGGTTAATTTAAAGATGTTTAATAAGTTAAGTGAATTAATTAAAGGATAATTGAGTAATTAAAGGTTAATTATTTAATTTATTAAAAGTTGATTAATTAATTTAATTAATGATTAAAGGACAATCAATCAAATGATTTGAAATTAATTAATGTTAGTTAATCATGATTGATGACCCATCTGATTTAAATTAATCAAATTATTAACTGAGTTTACTTATGGATGTTTTGAATCCTATTGATTGTCAAACTGTTTGATATTTCTGATATGTTATGCTTTGTGCTATGAGTTGTTTCGGTGTGATCTGTGATGAATGTAATTTATTTACCTGTGATAAATTTATATTATTCATATATGAATCTGTGAATGAATGATAAGCGTTATAGATTATACCGCTTATCAATATCGATGTGCTTGAATATGTGATGTGATGATTTATGTTGTTGCACTATTGTGTAAAACCCCTGGACCACACTTATACACACACAAATATGGATTTCACGTGGAAATCGGTTAAGTCACAGATAATCTAAATTCGATGTTTTAAAATTGGAATTTTAATTTCAATTGTTTTTTAAATTGGAAATTTGGGTTTAAAGTGAAAAGCTTTTGAAATGGAATTTCAAAGATAAAACTTATTTTCGAATAACTTGATTAAGTTTTGAAATTTAAATAATTTGATTGAATTCAAGTTTGAAATTGAATTCTATGATTCGAAACTAGGGATTTAAGATGCTGTACAAGTTATATGAATTTAAACCATTTTAAAAGTATAATTTTGGGAATTTGAATTTAACCCAAGGATTTCAACTCGTATGAATGAATCAGATTTTCTGAAATGAAACTGGTTGTTTTCAAATGATAAAAGCTTTCATATAAGAAATGAAATTCTAGTTTAGTTAAAGGAATTTCAAGATTGAATTGAAAAAATGGTTTTCTAAGTTATGAATGAATTCTTTTAGAAAGCTATGAATTAAATCTGTTTATTTTTAATAGATTTAAAATGATGATTTGTTTAAATCATTTGAAATGGAATTGTTTTGAAAGCTATGAGTTAAATCTTTGATTTAAAGATTTAACGAGTTAATCCAATTGAAATGGAAATTATTTTGGAAAATCTGTGAATGAATCTTTTGTTAAAAGATTAAAGTGTGGAAATTGTTTAAACCATTGAAGGTTATTAAAATGAATCTTTTTGTTAAAAAGATTTGAAATGGTAATTTGTTAAACCATTTGAAAAGAAAGTTTTGGGTAATAAGTTGTGACTTAATTGAAATCCCAATATCCATATGTTTAGAATATTACGCTCACTATACGGTTTAGCCGGGAGAGGACCTTTGTGTCATATATCCCATTCCGAATAAGTGATACGTCGTATATGGATAGCATTTGAAGACCGGTGTTGAAGACCGGGTGTTTGCGAAAACGATAGGATAACCTATCGATTGTCTCTGCACCGAGTAGCGCCCGGTATAGAGATTCCCTAAGTGATGGGAAATCCGATCGGGATTGTGAATACTCGGATTTGCAAGGGCTTCTTCAGAAGTGCCTTCGGTTCTGTTCGAACCTGGAACAGACTTGTATGGTTACATGTCTGACATTACATTTTGAGATATAAAGCAGATTTCTTTCAAATACATTTCTGTTGGTGGCGGAGAATTTATTCTCTTAGCTTAGCACCCTTCTTTGAGACGTACGAGCTCAGAGGTTATGTAGTTGAAGGTTATCAGCAATATACTCCCAATTTGGTAATGTGACATGCTGAGTGTTGCTGTGTGATGATCATTGTTTGATCATTTGTGATATGATCATTTGTTTGATCATTTATCTTTGTGATCATTACTTTGATCATCTATTGACCCAAAGCATGGCTTTGTGACAAAGCGTAGCTTTATGGACGAGACTTCGTCCGACCTCACAACCCGGAAATGGTCAAAACAGGAATATGCGGCAAAGTTATGAGGGTCGCGCCCTTTAGGGTATGTCATTTCCTTTTGGAAAAGGGTGGTATCATGGTATGGAGCCCAGATACTTACTCATGTGGACACACTTTATTTATTACGTGTGATGTTGGTTACCGAGGCCTCGGATAAAGGTCCCAAAGGACCGGGGGATGGCATATTCGTGAGTTACCTATTACAGGGGTAACCCGGCCTTGTGTTGGCAGAGAGCAGTTTGTCTCTCGGGACGTCCAGCAAAAGGCGATCCCATTCGGCAGTAGGAAAGGAAGTTCCTTAGCCTGACCATTTGTTGGAAATCCATTTCCCAATACGAAACTTGTACGGTTTTAGTTGTAGAACCTGCCATTTACTTATGGTGGTCACCACTGTTTAGATGGTAGCTATAGTAGGCATAGTTCGGAATGTCTATGTTGGCTAAGATTAATATTATACTTTCAAAATGTTTTCTGCACTATGCACTAGTAATAATATCCAATGATTTGCGTAGTAAGCATCTTTGACTATCATAAGGAGAAATCTCCTCTGATTCTACGTTTGCATTGTGTGTGTGTGCGGGAGGCCTTATGGTAGTTTCATTTTCCAAAAGCATTGCGGGTTTCAATGGTTAAAGTTCTTTTGTGTTTGATTTAAAGATAATAAACTGTTTTGTTGCTCACACCAGTCCCACGACTGACTCAGAGTTTATTGTTCCTTTCCTAAACTCTGGGTGCTCATAATTTTCTACACGAGCAGTCTAGAGTTGGGGTTTTCAGATATTCAGGTTGAGTAGATTATCTGGAGCTAGTCAGTCCTTGGACGACTGACCTTGCTTTCCGCTAGCTATGGATTGGAGCATTCTATTAGAGATATTCTATCCACTGCTGTTGTTATTAATTTTCTTTCCGCTGCTATTTCTTGTATCATATCTCTTATGTATATTGTTATCATTGTTGTATATCATACTGGATATTGTACTCATTGGATTGTATATGATATCATCTATTTTATTCCGCTGTGTTGTTATACTTAATGGTGTTATAAACTCCGGAGAACTAGATTCAGCGTTCGAATCTACGGCATTTTGAGTACAAGTGACGTTCGGATGCCGATTTTCGAAGGCTGAGTTTTTGGGTCTTTACACATATGCCTTAAACTATTTCAACTACGAAAATTAAAGATCTTATATAAGGTAACTTAAGTATGAATTATTAAAATGTTGTTAATTATTGTGGGGATTAATGATGTTCATTCGTTACCCCTCGTTGATTAGTTTAGTCATGCTCGACCAATTTATGAGCATTATTATCCTTTGTAGAATGAATTGACATACTCGACCATTTTATGAGCATTATTATCATTTGTAGAATTATTAGCTTAGTCTTGGTCATCAAGTTAATGAGCGTTGTTATCATTTATACATTGATTAGTTATGCTCAGTCAGTTTATGAGCATTCATTATCGTCTATTGAATGTTGATTTGTGCTCAACCGATTCATGAGTAGTTACATTTTTACTATATGGGTTGGGTAGATAGTATTGGTAGACGCACTGAAATGAACACCTTATGAATTGAGTTTCACAGTTTGACAAGAAGGCATTTGGTGATAGTGATGGGTTAAAGGTTAACTTTAATAGAAGAAGTTTAGTATAAATTTTCCATGTATAGTTTATAAAATATGAATTATAAACAAAGAGAATGTAAAATGATATTTTGAGAACTTAAGTCCTAGTATCTTTGAAATTGGTTTTCTAAGATTTTGGAGAAAATAACAACACCGTTGAATGAAAGTATTTGTGAACATTAATATTTTGAAATGAGTTATAAGGTTTGTTCATGTTAAAGATTGCTCTCGGAATCGATGAATTGATTCGGGAACAAAGTTTTTTTTTATGATTATCTAGTTTGAGTGGCCCGAAATTTATTAAAAATGGGGAGAGATATATCAAGTTGGTAAGCACTTCTCTTGAGTGTTACTCTTCTTGGTAAGGAGATGTATTATATGACTTGGTAAGACCCGTTTCCATGGTAACATTTTTCTGTTACTCGACCTATATGAATATTTTTCAATGGATTTCAAAGTAAGTATTTGGGAAATTGATTTATGAAACTGAGATCTTAATATTTAGTACTTGTCAAAAATTTCTTTGATGATCCTTGCATTCTTTAAGTCTGCATTTAAAAATATTAGCAAATCATTTGCATATAATAAATGGGCAATACAAGGAACAGCCGTGTTTAATGATTTTATATTTTTAAGAAACTTTTCCTTCTCTATTTGTAATGAAAAATATTCCATAGCAATAATAAATAGGTAAGGAGAAAGTGGGTCTCCTTGCCTAATACCTCTATTATAATGCATAAATCCACAAGGAGATTCATTTATTTGTATGGAATAAGTTACATTACATATGTGTTATTTCACTAAACTACAAAAAATTTCAATGAATCCTAATTGCCTCATCGTGAAAATAATAAAATGCCTATTTATTTTGTCAAAAGCTTTGTGAAGGTCCACTTTAATGCACATCTTATTTTTACCCCCTTGATTAAAATTTCTTAACATTTCATGTGCTAATAAAGTTTTTTCAACTATTAATCTACTTGGGATAAAAGCACTTTGATTTTTAGAGGTTAAATATTTTAGAAAAACTTTTATTCTATTACTTAAAATAGTAGCAATAATTTTATGAAAGAAGTTAAAACAAGCTATATGCCTGTAATCTCCTAGATAGTTTGGAACTTTCACTTTTAGCGCAAGTGTAATAAAAGTATGATTCATTTTTTTCAAATGCTTCCCAATTTTTAAAAATTCATTTATGGCATCAAAAAGAGTATGTTATATTTCCTCCCAATGAACCTTATAGAAATTGCCCCCAAAACCATCTGGTTCTGGGCTTTTATCATCATTGGCATTAAAAATAATATTTTTAATATCCTCCAACAAACTTGAGCAAGAAGTATTTATTTCCTATTATCATGTAGCAGGAATTTTGTAGTGATGTTTGGGAAAATACATAGGCTTCTATCAGTATTGTATAAATCGGTGAAATATCAAATAGTCTCCTTTTCTAATTGAGAGGCTTCTTTAGCGACAACTCCCTTATCATTAAGTAATTTTCCTATGTCATTTTTGTGTTTCCCACTGGACATCTTGGCATAGAAAATTTTACTTATGTGTCACCACTAGTAAGCCAATCAACTTTGGCTTTTTGTTTGATATTCACAGACTCAACATGAACTCTTTGATTAGTCGCTTTTGCATATGAAAAAAATTATTAATTGTATGGTGTTTGAGCTAACAAAGTCTATACTATCTTGCAATCTCACACATTCCTGTCTAGTTGAATTTTTCTTTTATTCTTACTCTTATTCCATAATTTTAGATTTTCCTTTATGTTTTGCAAAATTTTACTAAATTTAAATTGAGTTGTACCCACTATTTGATTTTGAAAACAATTTTTGCCAACGGTTTTATATTCCTTACCAAAAGTCCATCCATTTTTAAACCTGAAAGGAAAATTATTTTCAATTGTATTACTCTGAGAAAATATTATTTGCATTAAAGTATGATCACTAGTAGCTTGAGGCAAAGTATAGCATTGAAAATTTGGGAAAAGCTTGGTTAAATAGGATTCTACCTAACTTGTAATGCATGTTTCTAAATTCCTGTAACGACCCGTATTTTTACGGATCGAAAGATCGTATAATAGTTGTCATTAGGTCGTATAGAAGATAAGTCGTATGGTAGCTTAGGTCGTGGGGTAGGTTAGGTCGGTTGGAGCGACCTATAGGAAGAAGGCGACCTAAGTATTAGCGTGACTTATAGGAGTTGGCGACCTAAGGAAGATAGTGGTAGTAGTTAACGACCTAAGGACTGGATGAGGTAAGGCTTAGGTCGTATGACAATTAGGTCGTGTAGTGGTTTAGGTCGTATGTGAGTTTGGAATGACCTATAGAAATAGGCGACCTAAGGAATAGGCGACCTAAGGAATAGGCGACCTAAGGAATTGGCGACTTAAGAGTTAGCGGTATAGGAAACTGGGGTTGTGCGACCTATGGGGGTTGTGCTTAGTTAGGTCGTAAGCGACCTAAGTGGCACTTATGAGTAGTTAGGTCGATTAGACGACCTAAGGTGTTAAGTCACTTAGCCGCATATGTGTGTTAAGTTATAGGTCGTGACATTATTAGGTCGTGACATTTTTAGGTCGTGACATAGTTAGGTCGTGGCTTCTGTTTCGTTAGGTCGGCACTGTTGCTAAGCCGCTTGAGCGTGTTAGGTCGTAGGTCGCGCGCATATGTTAGGTCGCATATGGGGTAGGTCGCGCACATGTGTTAGGTCGTAGTGTTTTTAGGTCGTAGGTCGTGGATAGTTAGGTCGTGGATGACCTAAGGGGGCGGACGACCTAAGGGAAATCAGCCTATAAATAGGCGGGTTCTTCTTCATTTTTGGGATCCGGATTTTGAAGCGACGAAGTGCTGCCATCTTGAGAGCTCGAGTTCTACACTTCTTCACTTCTTTTCTCCACTTTGATTTAGTACTTCCTTCTATCCAAGATCGAAGATCCAAGAGCTAAAGTTGAAGATCTACATTCTTCGAAGAGTGATTTCATCGTTTGAAGCGGGATTGTGATAGATTGAGTTAGATCCTTCGCTGTCAAGATCTGAAGTGTGTTGCTTTTGAGGTGTTTAGGTGATTTGGTGAGTGGTAGGTATCTCACACGGATCCAGAGGAGTATATCGGATCGTTGGCTTGATTTGGTGTTAAAATAGTGATTTCCATGCATTTTCATAAACTTAAGTGGAGATCTATTGTTCATGATGATTTGACATCCATTTTACTACATGTTAACCTATGCAAGTTCATTCATCAAGTTGTAGAGATATTGTTCATAATTCATGCTTGTTAGATTTAGACTCTTTAATTACAAGATTGCCATTATTGTTATAATTGTTTATTGATCATGTTTGAATGCTTGATTACTTGGATTAATGTTTGACTTGATTGATTGTTGTAAATTAGTTGATTGATGATTTGATTTGGACAAGTTAGTCGAAGATGATTCAAAAGCTAAGGGAAAGGCTCTTGAATTGGAAAAGCTGCTCGTGGCATATGTGGCGGATGATGAAGCTCATATGGATAGATTTGATGATGATGTTGAGATGAATTGCTATGATGAGATGAAGCGAGGCATGATATGAGATAGCCTTGGTTTAATCCAGAAAGGATCACTCCAAGCATGTTGATGACTCGGTGAAATGGTTCGAGTTAGAGGATAATGGTTGGCTCGAGAGGCGCTTGAGCTAGTATGGAAATAGTCGTCGAGGAGGATGACTAGAAGGCTAAGATTTCATCGTTGTTGAAGGTTCTAGCATGCTCAAAGCAAGAGTACGCTAGGCAGATTCGATAGTCCCAAAAGAACACTGATTGGTAGTCGAGTACTCTGGGCAGATTCAATAGTCCTAGGCACGGGCTGCGACGATGTGCGGAGTTATGTCTAGAACCGAGGTTGCCATTAACCCTTGACGGACGGCTGAAAGAATGTGCCGGTCATTCAATTAACGGTGGTATCGAAGCAATGATAACAGTGATAGCCATAGTCATGGTTGTTTGGTTGTATCGTCATTCGGTCTCAAGAGCAGTGTTTTCTAGGTGCTTATCTGATCTTGGTTTAGGCCTTGGGGGTTTGTGCTTAGAAAACATCGCCCTTGACTCGAGTGATAATTACTTTACTTTAAATGTTTGCTTTGCTATGTTTACTTCTGCTTAGTGTGTCTGGGGGCTATCACTATAGAAAGAGGTGGAGTGGGAAGGTGGGATTCCTATTCCTTTTTCCTTTATGCTCTTTTGGTATGTTGTTAGTTAATTTACTGCTCACTAAGACTGTTGTCTGACTCAAGGCTTTATGTTTAACTCTTATTGCCTTGGGCTGTTCATCCATTTTGGGATGGGCAGACTAGGTAGCAGGTGACAGGTGCTGATCTTAGTTTCTCACGATGCTGATGACGAAGACGAGCTGGAGGCTTGCATATTATTTTCTTACTATATGTACTGGATGTTCCGTTGCTTTGTATAATTCTCTGAGTGTTATGTAGTGAAGCTTGATGTATTGACTCTTCAGATGTTTGTACCAAACTATTATGAAGTTTAGTATGAGATTATGTTCTGTAAAGCTTTACTATATATACTTTCTATTGTATTTTATCCATGCGCTATGAGTTATACGATAGATTCTGCTTTTTTAACCTAACCTTGGCAATCGTCCATGACTTCCTGGCACACTATACAGCGCACTATTTCTATGTTCGGTGCGGGGGTCATGGGCGGTCGTCACATTTGGTATCAGAGCTTTGGTTAATCGATTTTATCCAACGCTCGCTGACGTAACTACGTATGAGAGACGTAATTGTATTTTGATGAATGATTACTATATATAATATAGTAGCTTAGAATGATTTGAAACCCTTATGCAGTTGTTCTCAAGGTGTATTAATCATTCCTTTTTATAGATATTAAGGATGAGTCGAAGAGGGAGACCAGCTGCTAGGGAAGGTCGTGCTGTTGAGGGGGCTGCTGATTATGTTGCTATGTTCGAAGCTATGATGACTTCGATCATGAGAAGGATGCCAGCTCCGGGGCCATCAGTAGATGTTGGAGTTCAAGTTCAAACTCCAAAACCGGTGGATTTTGCTAAGCTGTGTAAAGATTATACTGCTCTTGGAGGAAAGGTTTTCTTGGGAACAGAGTCAACCATTGAAGTCCAGAGATGGATAGATGCTTGTAGAAGGATCTTTGGTGATTTGGGAATCGATGATGCAACTAAAAGGAAGCTTGCATCAAGACAGCTTCAAGGAAGAGCTTCTGACTGGTGAAACTCTATCACCATTGATACTCCGGAGGAAGAAATTACTTGGGAACAATTCCAAGCCAGATTTGAAGCTAAGTTCATTTCTATTGCTCAGAAATCTGTTCTGTTCAAGAAGTTTGTGGAGATCAAGCAAGGTGGAAGACCAGTTCTTGAGTATGTTTCTGAGTTTGAAGCTTTGTCCAAGTATGCCCGGTCGTATATTGAATCTGCATATTAGAAGAATGAGAAGTTTGTGACAGGCTTGGACAGTTATCTTGGGAGGCAGTTGGTGGATCATTTGGACGATCCATTTGAGAAGCTTGTGGAGAAGGCTCTCAGGAACGAGAATCTGTTTCCTAAAGAAGGATCTGTTGTTGCTGTGACCAAGGAGGAGTTTAAACCACAGCAGGGTGGAAACAAGAAGAGGAAGCAGCAGCAGCAAAAGGGTAAGGTTGGCCAGAAGAAGCCGAAGGGCGAAGTGACCTGCTACAATTGTCAGCAGAAGGGCCATTTCTCCAGAGATTGCAAGAATTCGAAGGTACCAGTGAAGTGCCACAACTGTGACAAGCCGGGGCATATCAGGAAGAATTGTCCAGAACCGCGGAGGGACAAGCAGATTGTGCAAGCTTATGCTTTTGGGGCTGTTCCATCATCTTCGAAAGCCTCTACTACTAAAGAGAAAGGAAAGAGTGTGGTGGTTCAAGGTACTCTTTCCATATGTGGTGTTCCAGTTAGAGTGTTATTCGATACTGGGGCGTCGCATTCTTTTGTTTGTAATGAACTTGTAGGCCGGTTGGGTTTAGAACCGGATATTGTTGATAGGCCATTGGTTGTGACGAATCCAGTTGGGGGTTCGTCTTGTCTGTGTATGTTATGCCGTGGTCTGATTGTATCGAGTCATGATTGCTCTTTTGTTTGTGATTGTTTTGTTCTGAACTTTGCGGGGTTCGGAATTATTTTGGGTATGGACTGGCTTAGGAAGTATGCGGCAAAGGTTGATTGTGAAAGGTTGGAGGTGACGGTCGAGAATGTGGAGGGGCGAAAGGTTGTGATACGATGTAAGCATGAGGAAGGCGTCTTCATGAGCTTCATGTATTCCCTGGTTGTTCCACGGGATGGACTGCCATCGATGCCAATCGCTAATGGATTCGAGGATGTCTTTGATGAGGTCAAAGGGATACCGCCACATAGAGAGATCGAGTTTCGTATAGATTTAGTTGAGGGAGCTAGACCTGTTGTGATGCCTCTTAGGCGGATGGCGCCTAGGAAACAGCAAGAGTTGAGGGAGCAAGTTGATGATCTTTTACAGAAAGGATTCATTCGGCGTAGTGTGTCCAAATGGGGTGCACCAGTTGTGTTTGTAACCAAAGCGGATGGATCGCTGAGGTTGTGTGTGGATTATCGTGAGCTGAATAAAGTGACTAAGAAGAACAAGTATCCATTGCCGAGAATAGACGACTTGTTTGATCAGCTTCACGAAGCTAAGGTATTTTCTCAGATGGATTTAGCTACGGGATTTCACCAGTTAAGAGTGGCTAAGGATAGTGTGCCGAAGACTACTTTCAGGACACCATCCGGTTTCTTTGAGTGGCTGGTAATGCCGTTTGGATTGACCAATGCATCAGCATATTTTGTGGATCTTATGAATAGAGTGTTCAGAGATCAGTTGAACAAGTTCGTACTAGTGTTCGTGGATGATATTTTGATTTATTCCAGAACTGAAGAAGAACACAAGACGCACTTGAGTATTGTTTTGGAAATCTTACGGAAACATCAGCTGAAGGCTAAGTTTTCAAAGTGTCACTTCTGGAACAGTGAAGTGAGGTTCTTAGGCCATATTATCTCTAGAAGCGGAATAGCGGTTGATCCCGCCAAGATAGCAGCAATCCAGGATTGGGATAGACCTAAGAATGCATCTGATGTGAGAAGTTTTCTTGGATTAGCAGGATATTATCGTCGGTTTATCAAATGCTTTTCCAAGGTAGCTGCACCATTAACAGGATTGACGAAAAAGAACCAAGTATTCAGATGGGATGCTAAGTGTGAGCAAGCTTTCGGAATCCTGAAAGAGCTACTGACATGTGCTCCTGTTTTGACTATTCCAAGTGGAAATGATGAGATGGTGGTTTACACCGACGCATGTGGTACTGGACTTGGAGCAGTGCTAATGCAAAAGGGTAAAGTTGTTGCGTATGCAAGTCGACAACTGAAGCCGCACGAAAGGAATTATCCGACTCATGATTTGGAGTTGGCGGCGATTGTTTTTGCTCTGAAGATGTGGAGACATTATCTATTGGGAGTTCGATTCGAGTTGTTTACAGATCATAAGTCGTTGAAGTATCTTTTCTCCCAAAAGGATTTGAATCTTCAGCAGTAACGATGGCTAGAGTTTTTGGCATCATATGATTTTGGTATAGCCTATACTCCGGGAAAGGGTAACGCAGTAGCAGATGCGTTAAGTCGAAGACATGCAGGATTGGGAGCCATGTTTTCAGAATGGAAGAATCTCGAGTATTTAGCTGGATTTGACTTCAGGCCTAGATGTGAATTGGAACCTGAAATGTTGGCAAACTTATCGATAAGACCGACTCTTGTGGAAAGGATAGGCGAGAGCCAAAAGAAAGACGATAAGCTTGTCAAGATTATCCGTGATTTGGAATCTGGATTGGACCCAGAAAAGGATAAAGGATTCGAGGTCGATCAAGAAGGTTGGCTTCGGAAACAAGGACGACTAGTTGTTCCCGATATAGATGAATTGAGAAATGAAGTTCTGAAGGAGAGTCATCACTCGAAGCTGACTATTCATCCAGGTGGAAATAAGATGTATCGGGATATGAAGAGAACCTATTACTGGGAAGGTATGAAGAAGGATGTTGGAAATTTTATTTCCAAGTGCATGAACTGCCAGTTGGTAAAAGCCAAGCAGAAGAAGCCCAGTGGATTGCTTCAGCCATTAGAAGTTCCTACATGGAAGTGGGAGCAAATATCGATGGATTTTATCGATGGACTACCTAGAATAAGAGCGGGAAATGAGGGGATTTGGGTCATCGTAGATCGTTTGACTAAGAGTGCAAGATTTATTCCTGTTCGATCAACTAGGACTGCATCAAAGTTGGCTGAGTTGAATGTTAAGTGGATAGTTCGATTCCATGGTATTCCAAAGAGTATAGTGAGCGATCGAGACCCATTGTTCACTAGTGGATTTTGGAAGAGCTTCCAGGAAGTTTTGGGAACCGAGTTGTGTTTGAGTACAGCTTATCACCCCCAAACAGATGGTCAGACCGAGAGAGTCAACCAAGTTTTGGAAGATCTCCTTAGAGCATGTGTTTTGGATTTCGGAGGATCATGGGAAGATCACCTTCATTTGGTAGAATTTTCATATAATAACAGTTGCCAGTCAAGCATTGGTATGGCACCATATGAGGCATTGTATGGAAGACCGTGTAACTCTCCGACATGTTGGTTAGAAACAGGAGAAAAGCTGATACTTGGGCCAGAAATGATTCGACAGACTTTGGATTTCATAGAGATCATTCGGCAACGAATGAAGGCAGCCCAAGACCGTCAGAAAAGTTATGCCGATAAGCGTCGTAAGGATTTGGAGTTCGACGTAGGTGATATGGTTTTTGTGAAGATTTCTCCACTGAAGAATGTTATTCGATTCGGGAAGAAAGGAAAATTGACTCCGAGATTTGTTGGACCATTCCCGATTATCGAGCGAATTGGAAAGCTCGCCTACAGATTGGAGTTACCAGAAAAGATGTCGAGTGTGCACAATGTTTTTCATGTATCGTATCTACGGAAGTATGTGCACGACTCGAATACAGTAGTTTCTGCCGATAGCTGTGAAGATTTCAAGATTGATCCAGTCGATAAGAGACCTCGTAAGCTGCTTCGTGTTGTGGAAACTGACACGAAACAGCTTAGGAGGAAGGTAGTTAGGTTGCTCAAGGTACAATGGAGTGATGATGTTAACGACTGTACATGGGAGGTGGAAGAGAGGATGAAGGCATCTCATCCTGAACTCTTCAAGGTATGGCCATAAGGTGTCATGGCATCTCACGACATTGTAACTTGTTCTAGTTTTAGAATTCTGCATGCTAGGCTAGAATTGGATGCATGGTTTGTTGATTGCTATGGATGATAGGCATGCAGAATAGTTTTGATTGCTTTGTTCGTTTGGAATTTTGGGGGCGAAATTCCTAAGGGGGAAAGAATGTAACGACCCGTATTTTTACGGATCGAAAGATCGTATAATAGTTGTCATTAGGTCGTATAGAAGATAAGTCGTATGGTAGCTTAGGTCGTGGGGTAGGTTAGGTCGGTTGGAGCGACCTATAGGAAGTTGGCGATCTAAGTATTAGCGCGACTTATAGGAGTTGGCGTCCAAAGAAAGATAGTGGTAGTAGTTAACGACCTAAGGACTGGATGAGGTAAGGCTTAGGTCGTATGACAGTTAGGTCGTGTAGTGGTTTAGGTCGTATGTGAGTTTGGAACGACCTATAGAAATAGGCGACCTAAGGAATAGGCGACCTAAGGAATAGGCGACCTAAGGAATTGGCGACTTAAGAGTTAGCGGTAGAGGAAACTTGGGTTGAGCGACCTATGGGGGTTGTGCTTAGTTAGGTCGTAAGCGACCTAAGTAGCACTTATGAGTAGTTAGGTCGATTAGACGACCTAAGGTGTTAAGTCACTTAGCCGCATATGTGTGTTAAGTTATAGGTCGTGACATTATTAGGTCGTGACATTTTTAAGTCGTGACATAGTTAGGTCGTGGCTTCTGTTTCGTTAGGCCGACACTGTTGCTAAGCCGCTTGAGCTTGTTAGGTCGTAGGTCGCGCGCATATGTTAGGTCGCATATGGGGTAGGTCGTGCGCATGTGTTAGGTCGTAGTGTTTTTAGGTCGTAGGTCGTGGACAGTTAGGTCGTGGATAGTTAGGTCGTGGACGACCTAAGGGGGCGGACGACCTAAGGGAAATCAGCCTATAAATAGGCGGGTTCTTCTTCATTTTTGGGATCCGGATTTCGAAGCGACGAAGTGCTGCCATTTTGAGAGCTCAAGTTCTACACTTCTTCACTTCTTTTCTCCACTTTGATTTAGTACTTCCTTCTATCCAAGATCGAAGATCCAAGAGCTAAAGTTGAAGATCTACATTCTTCGAAGAGTGATTTCAACGTTTGAAGCGGGATTGTGATAGATCGAGTTAGATCCTTCGCTGTCCAGATCTGAAGTGTGTTGATTTTGAGGTGTTTAGGTGATTTGGTGAGTGGTAGGTATCTCTCACACGGATCCAAAGTAGTATATCGGATCGCTGGCTTGATTTGGTGTTAAAATAGTGATTTCCATGCATTTTCATAAACTTAAGTGTAGATCTATTGTTCATGATGATTTGACATCCATTTTACTACATGTTAACCTATGCAAGTTCATTCATCAAGTTGCAGAGATATTGTTCATAATTCATGCTTGTTAGATTTAGACTCTTTAATTACAAGATTGCCATTATTGTTATAATTGTTTATTTGATCATGTTTGGATGCTTGATTACTTGGATTAATGTTTGACTTGATTGATTGTTGTAAATTAGTTGATTGATGATTTGATTTGGACAAATTAGTCAAAGATGATTCAAAAGCTAAGAGAAAGACTCTTGAATTGGAAAAGCTGCTTGAGGCATATGTGGCGGATGATGAAGCTCATATGGATAGATTTGATGATGATGTTGAGATGAGGCTTTGCTATGATGAGATGAAGCGAGGCATGATATGAGATAGCCTTGGTTTAATCCAGACGGGATCATTCCAAGCATGTTGATGACTCGATGAAATTGTTCGAGTTAGAGGATAATGGTTGGCTCGAGAGGCGCTTGAGCTAGTATGGAAATAGTCGTCGAGGAGGATGACTAGAAGGCTAAGATTTCATCGTTGTTGAAGGTTCTAGAATGCTCAAAGCAAGAGTACGCTGGGCAGATTCGATAGTCCCAAAAGACTACTGATTGGTAGTCGAGTACTCTGGGCAGATTCGATAGTCCTAGGCACGGGCTGCGACGACGTGCGGAGTTATGTCTAGAACCGGGGTTGCCATTAACCCTTGACGGACGGCTGAAAGAATGTGCCGGTCATTCAATGAACGGTGGTATCGAAGCAATGATAACAGTGATAGCCAGAGTCATGGTTGTTTGGTTGTATCGTCATTCGGTCTCAAGAGCAGTGTTTTCTGGGTGCTTATCTGATCTTGGTTTAGGCCTTGGGGGTTTGTGCTTAGAAAACATCGCCCTTGACTCGAGTGATAATTACTTTACTTTAAATGTTTGCTCTGCTATGTTTACTTCTGCTTAGTGTGTCTGGGGGCTATCACTGTAGAAAGAGGTGGAGTGGGAGGGTTGGATTCCTATTCCTTTTTCCTTTATGCTCTTTTGGTATGTTGTTAGTTAATTTACTGCTCACTAAGACTGTTGTCCGACTCAAGGCTTTATGTTTAACTCTTATTGCCTTGGGCTGTTCATCCATTTTGGGATGGGCAGACTAGGTAGCAGGTGACAGGTGCTGATCTTAGTTTCTCACGATGCTGATGACGAAGACGAGCTGGAGGCTTGCATATTATTTTCTTACTATATGTACTGGATGTTCCGCTGCTTTGTATAATTCTCTGAGTGTTATGTAGTGAGGCTTGATGTATTGACTCTTCAGATGTTTGTACCAAACTATTATGAAGTTTAGTATGAGATTCTGTTCTATAAAGCTTCACTATATATACTTTCTATTGTATTTTATCCATGCGCTCTGAGTTATACGATAGATTCTGCTGTTTTAACCTAACCTTGGCAATCGTCCATGACTGCCTGGCACACTATACAGCGCACTATTTCTATGTTCGCTGCGGGGGTCATGCGCGGTCGTCACAATTCCCCTGACTTCTAAGTAAACTTGTTGTGACGATCTGTCTTTCTTACACCTAAAGATGACACTTAATGCATCCTTGGTATTTATGTGCCGATCATTTAAGTGTCCAAAAGATATGTCATTTTGGGTGAAGTAAGAAGAAGACAGAACAAAATCTCACATAGTGACGAGCAATACATATTATTTACAAAATCTTTACACAAAGAAATCATCTTTATTTATACACAACATCAGAGTACACTATCCTATTATCCTGGACAGTTATAAAAGCCTGTCCTTACAATTTAATAACTACAACTAGAACAAACAATGGAAGAATATAAGATACATGAATATGTCTTGGAGAATCCAGCTCGTCTCCTAAAAGCTCCGAAGGACCCAGCAAAATCTAGAAAATATACTCAGGCTGACCTGAGCATTATTAGAAAAATAACGTCCGGATCAGTGTGGTAAAACCAGCATGAGAAACTTAATTCACAAGGAATTTTATTTATAATAACTTAAAAAATCCTTTAAAATCAAAGGTATCTAGTAAGACCATGTCGCGTATAAACATGGACAGGTTGTTGCCTTACGATTACCAAAACACTTTCTATAGAAAATCCAGTGATATTATAATAATGTCTAAGGTACAAATACATATTAATCATAGTCGAAATTATTACATTAATTAAATTCCAGCATAATAGGTATATAATCAAGTCCGAAGGTTCGTATTGGAAAATGGATTCCAACAATGAAAGGGTAAGGGTCTACCCATCGAATCCATACACCTTTAGATAAAATGTAAAAGAGGCTACAACATGTTTCACCTCTGCTACTCAGGACCTGTCCTAACCCTTACTGGATAATGCTGAATATGATCATCCCCGATTGATAAACAACCATAACGGGCTCTGAAGCATACATAAATATCGACTCTAGATAAGGGATGATCATACCCTAATAGGAGCGACCCATTTAGCCTTGCCTCATGTTCCTGCTTTAGTTATTTACCGGGTGTGAGGCTCGAGGCTATGTTTTACCTTTTAGATAGAAATTCCACTTGGAATGCTAACACTGCCATCCAGGTAGAAATGTAATGCCTCATCCATACAAGTTCATTCTAGGTCTGAACAAAACCGAAGGCACTACCTCTACTACATCCATTTTGGAATCACCTTCACGATTGGCAGCAAGTAGCCCTTGCACTTCAAAAGCTCCATCTTCAAGATGTCTTCAGTTCGTGCATATATTGGTTCGAAGTAGTTTTCAGATAATATATCCAATCTCGATTTCTCCTGAATAACAACGATAATTTCCAATAAATTCAACCCGGTTCTTTTGGAAATAATCAGACAATACATAGGAGCAATGATCACCCCTTAACCATTTAAGTGGACGGATCTCCATTTATCCTAGGAGAACAAAACAAGATTTATACGCACACATCATCAACGAAGATGATTGTGCCATATAACTCAAGTGCTTCTCCTAGATATTTCTGGAGTTATATTTTGGTCCAGATTTGACAGTCAGTTATTTAACTATTAAATAAACAAACAAACAACAGTTCAGAGATTTAATTACCTATAGCAACCACTAAGCCTCAAAAGAAAATCTTTCATTTATTTAAATCTCTTTCCAAAATATTTATATACTTATCTCACCAGCATAAGTATATTCACAAAACATTGTGAAAGATTTCTTTTTTCAAATCATATTAAAAGAATCAAAACAAATGTTATTTAAATTAGAGATAAGGATAATCCCAAACATTATTCCTTTGGTGTTAAGCATGGAACAAAAGTTCCATGCCACCGTAATTAAGAAGGTCGGTTAAGGGAACCCCATCTCAAATTCTTTTGTAATTTTTTTCAATAAATCCTTTTAATAAATCTTCTTTATTTAAATTCCAAACCCATTTATGAAAACTCTTTATAAATCTCTAGGTTTATTTATAAACCTCTTTTATAAATATCAACCCGTTATAAATTCTTTTGTAAATATCCAAAATCATTTATAAAACTCTTTTATAAATATCCACAATCATTTATAAACTCTTTCCCGATTTTAAGATCTCTTTTCAATTTATAAGATCGTTTTTTAAATTTTCCTTATTTAAAACAAAGGTTCTTTAATAAACTTTAATCGATAAAGTTCCTTTGATAATTAAATCCATCATTTAAAACACCCTTTTAAAACCAAGTTGTTATTTAAACATTCTTCATTTAATTATCTTTAAATCTCATTCAAAATAATAACTTTTAGAATATCATTAATAATATATTAAATTAACTTTAAACAATACTATTATACTAATAATTTAACTTCAAAACAATATTAATATAATAATTGATTAACTTTAAAACATTGTTAATATAAAAATTAATCAAACTTTAGAACAATATAAATTTAGTAATTAAATAAATTTTAAATATTATTAATATGATAATTATTAAACCTTTAAATATAATTAAATATCTTAAATCAATATAATTAAATAACTTAATTTATAATTAATTATAATTAAAACATTTTAAAAAAATAATTAAATATCTTTGAAACAATGAGTAAACATTCTCAAATAATTTTAAGAAATAACTTCAAAGAATCATATTAATAAATTAATTAACTTTAAATCATTATTAGAACAATAATTAACTGTCTTTAAAACATTATTAATAAATAATAATTACCTTGAAAACCTTATTAATATATAATAATTATCATTAAAATAACATTAATTCAATGATTAACTTTTCAAATTTAGAAGAGGCTTAGTGATTTTACTTAAAAAAGTTACCATTTATTTTAATTAAACTTTCCAAGTTATAATACTTGGTATTTACATAGGCAGATATACGTATGAATTAAATCCATGATTAACAATCAATTGTTAATATACACTTATCTAATATTAATCATCTGGTATATAATAAGTGTCCATACCAATGTAATGGCAGAACTATGGTTATTTTGCTAAATAGATTTCCAAATTAATCTATCTTGTTAATTATAGCAGAACGTTGATTTATTCGGCTAACCAGGTGTCCAATTAATTTAATTAGCAGAATGGTGTTTTTTTCCGCTAAATAGGTGTCCACATTTCCCTATTCAATTTACTTTAACAGAATGGTGTTTATATGGCCAAATAGATAACACCAATTAAAATATAATTAATTAAACTACGTTATTATCCAAATTAACATAATTATTATTATGACAATATTAATTTATCATTAAATTTTACTACACCAAAATTAACCACAACTTATGACAAAACATTGTATTCGCCAATACAAACACAACGCAAAAATCCACGTGTTAAATGGATTTCAAATGGGTGAGTTATAGTTTGTTAAAGCTAATACATAATTATAAATTTTAATAAAATAAGAATTCTCACCCATATTTGCCAACACAACCAAAAAGCACAGCCAAGGCCCAACAATAAACCAACCCAAACCTGATCCAAGAACGAACAGGGGCCTCTCTTCTCCAAACCAATTCACGCCAGCCTACTTTTGCAACCTGTCCACCTTACCTTCCAACCGCCGCCGCTACAGACGACTAGGCACCACGCCCTCTTGCCGCCACATCGCTTGTTCCTGCGCCACCCCCTAGCCACGTGCGGCCTCACTTGACGCCCTCAACACGTTTAGTTCGATGAAACCTAAGCACCACTTCATAAGCCAAACAAAACCTTTAAACGCCTCATGTCGCCACCATGGTGCACCGGAGACCAAGCAATCTTCACCAAAGCTTCAACCATCTCCCAAGGCTACTCCAACCCCAACCATTCCACCCATTGTCAATCGCTGGAAAATCAATATATACCCAGATAAAATCAGGTCTTCCTCCACGATAAGCCCCTCCACTAAAAATCATACGATCACCTATAAAAATCTTAATTCTTCGATAGGAACACACCCATACTCTTAAATATGAAATTCACGATCGTCGAAATCACACTATTTTGAGCACGGTCATGGTTTTTCAACGATCACGGCCACCACACTTGTCGAAACGACGGCCGACCCTTTTTATAAAATATCAGACACATAAACATGCCACTTTCCGATTGAAAGTTTCCTAAAAAGGTTGATGGATTTTGAGATGTTGATTTTTGAAGTTGAAGGAGATGATTTATATTGTATAACAGAGGAAAAATATGAAGAGGAAGATGAATGTCTGCATATATATCACTGTGAACATGAACTGTGTATGTAAATGTGAATTTGTGTTAGTGAGTGAAAATCTCCATTGTGTTGTGTATGGATGGGTATTTATAGGCTAGGAATTTCTCAATGCCTAAGGAAAGGAAAGCAAGGCAAAGCAAGATCAAGGGACAAAGGGATAAGATGGCTGCTTTGGTAAAGGAGGACAAAGGCAACAGGGGAGAAAACAAGAGAAATGAGCAAGATTATGTTAAATATTGTGTGTGCACATGTGTAGTTTTAAAATTTTGAAAATAAAGTTTTAGGATACCTTGATACATAATATCATGTCCATGTATGAGTCGTGAATGACAAAAATAAAAATATAACTGTCCATATATGAGTCATGAATGACAAAAATAAAAATACGACCGTGCACATCAATGTGACACGATCAAAAAACTATAATAAACAGATAGGTTACCTTATTCTGTAAAGTTTTAAAAATGCCAACGTTTGACAGTAAAGCGTCAAATGGAAAATTTAAATATTTTTCAAATTAAAAATTGTACAAAAATTCTATAAATTCATTTTATTACTAGAAACATTTTCTTTTTATTTTAAAACCAAAAATCGAATATTTAAATTAAATTAAATATTCCAAAAATCAAGGTGATAAAATCCCTAGTCGTTACACTTTTTCTATTATTGGTGTTTAAATAAGCTAGTTTTAAACATGAAATTCGAGAGGAATTCAATTTTTTTAAAAGGAATAGGAATTCCTCGCATTTTCCCTAATGCATACATTACTGTGTTAAAGTCACCAATTAGATCCCATAGATTAGTAATTTTTTGATTTAATAGTTATAAATTGTTCCATAACAGTAATCTATCTTTTTTAATGTTAAGTGCATAGATGAAAGTTATATCTAATCATAACCCCCCTTTATTTTTAAATTTACAACGTATGTTTTGTAAATCAACTGATATAATTCCCAAAAATTAGGATTCCAAGTTACAACTATTCTACCATTGCCTCTCATTGAGTTATTATTGACCATACTCTAATTATTTATATGTCTATTTTGAAAGTCAGTAAGACATTGATCAACAAGCTTGTGTTTTAAAGTACCAACAATAGTAGGTTTATAGGAAGCTGGTAAATTGGAAAGGTCAAGTTTCCTTTCTAGAGAATGTAATCCCTTAACATTCCACGCAATTATCGATATAATCAAAAAAATATAAAGGATATCTCTGCAGCTACAATGAGATATTAAAGCAGCTAACTTCTATGCTTTCAGAAGTTCCCCCCTCTTTTCTTGCAATCTTTCCTATCTTGAACTTTCAGATAGTTATCCCATTTAGGATTTTTAGTAACGTATTTTTCTTCAAAGCTCTTTGGATCAGTAATGACATTATTATTCCTGTCCAAAATTTCGTGTATATGTTTCTTCTTGTTCTTTTTTCTTTTGTTGTTGACAGGTGAGGAAGAAGAGGATAAAAGGATAGCTACATTCTCTATAAGCAGTTCAGGATTGGATGTAGTAGCTTTATGCAAACCAATATTTTCCATATTTACTGTGTTTATCCTTTCATTCGGGCTACTACTGTCTATAATTAAACTTGGCTCTTCCTGTAGAGGGGAGAAACCATGAACTGTATATTTTAATCTCCTGAACTCTTTTGCTTGATCTCTAAGTTATTATTGTTCATTTTGACATAGGGAACATTTCCCTTAGAAATTTTTGCTTGAAGGCTTTGCTGATTGGTTTCAGTGGCTACATAATGCTATTTTCTTGATTCATGTCCAAATTTGATGCAGCTTGTGATAGGGTATTCTCGATTTGCTCATCATCGCTTATGATTTTCATACTATCAATTGTTTTATTCAAACCTGAATCATTTTTCCTTCCTTCGAAAAAATGAATTTTTTTCTTCTGAAATTGAGTTGTTTCCGAGAATAATCGGATCTTCTGTATGGACATTGTTTTTCAAGGTTTTCATAATTACTTACCTGTTCAACCGTTTCTTGATTTGAAGAATTTTGTTATTTTCTTGATTTCTTCGAAACTTGCGATTTTGCTGAAGCCAAATTGGGGTTTGCTTTTTCTTTCCAAACTTGCTTTAATGAGCATGATTTTATGAGATGCCCAAAACAAGCGCATTTCATACATCTAGGCGGTATCCATTCATATTATATTTTCTAAGTTATGTTTTCTCCATATGGTGATCTGGGCGCCTAGGTTCGAGTTCGGAAACAGCCTCTTCACAATGCGAGGGAAATGCTGCGTACATTATCGACCTCCCCAGAGCCGCTATTGTGTGAGAGGCTCGTGCATTGGGTTCCACCTTTTTTATGTTTCCTCTGTCATACATTATGATATAAGCCTCCTTTTTCAGTTCTTCATCAACTTTAATCTATATAAGTATTCTTGTATAACTGAGTCTAGTCTCATTAGCCGTTGGCTCATCTAGCTTGGTATACCCACTACATTGGCTATAGCACTTAATGCTTCTTTGTCCTAGAGTCGAAGGTTTAACTTTGGTAATCTGTTCCAAATTGGATTGGTAGACAACAAATCTCTATTAAGAATAATTTTTTTGCTCCATCTTTTCAGTATGATTAGTTTTTCATTAATGGAAATGAACATCCATTAAAGATTTTATTGCAATCAGTTTAATTTGAAAATCTGATTATAAAATAACTGTTGTTTCTTGTGTAGATTTCAAATTTTCAATTGGCTTCCATGTTCTAAGATAAGAGGGGCGAGGTGGAGCCGTGGTGCAACGGTTAGGTCACCCGCATGGTGATCTACGCGTCCAGATTCGAATCCGAAAACAGCTCTTCGCAATGCGAGGTAAATGTCGCGTACATTATCAGCCTTTCCAAAGCTTGCTATCGGCGAGAGCCTCGTGCACTGGGTTCCACCTTTTTTTTGATGATAAGAGGGGCAGGATCCAAAAACAAACGCAACAACAGAATTCCCCCATTTGTCTTCGGTCCTTTGCCTAACCGCTTTCTTAACAGCAACAATTCTTTTATCGCCTAATTTGATTGGCACAAAAAACCCTAAATCAAAATTGGATCTAAGCCCTCCAATTATAACAAGATATGCTAAGTTGTAATGATTTTTCTTGATTTACTACATCAGTTGTGGGATTTCTTGAGTTTCTAAAGATATTCTAAGCCTGCTTGTTCCATGCCGATGGTTGTTTTAATAAATTTTGATTGTTATTTGACACTTTCAACTGAAATCTTGTCGGAATATGGACACCAGGTGCTTGGATTTTTGCTGGTGGGTTTCTACGGCGATTTCTTATGGACTGAAACCCATAATTATCTATGTCGGGTGGCTTATCCTTTTGATTTGGAAAAGATGGGATATTGGAATTTGGTGGAGAATCGGAGAAGGGGGATGAAGAGCCCTTTAAGATCTAATCAGCGGACATGAATTTTTTGTTTGTAGCACTTGTATTTCTCTTAAAGTTTTCATCATTATACATTAACTTACGTATTTATCTTTTACCCCAAAATGAACCTATCCATCCCTATTTAAATACTGCGTTCGTGATACGCAAACAACATTCTCTACAAGCAAACACATACCTTATCTATCTTCCATTTCATCTAAAAGCATTTGTGAGTATGATTTTCTTTCTTTCTTCTTTATTTTTGCATGTAACTTACTTATTTAGATTACTACCTCTCCTTTATGTTTTATTAGTGAGTACATTCTTCTTTTGTTGCCATTAACTCATCAAATAGTGAATATACCCCTTACTTCATCATCTTATGACTTAATCACCATTGGAAAATTGTTAGTAAAGTCTTGTAGATACAGCTGCATATATATTAGAAACCTTACATATCGGTACTTAGTTGTTCTATTTCATTTTGATTGTTATTGACATTGGTCAGTAAACAAAAATAAATAGAGCAAGGTAACATTCTCTGGTGTGTATATACGTACATTAGTACATAAAGATATTAAATCATTCTCTGTAAGTAAACACATAATGTTTCACCACCTTATCCATCTTCATCAAGCAGCATTAGTGAGTACAATCTCTATCTCTAGTTTCTACACAAGTTTAGCGAGTATAATATCATTTTTAATTTCTAAAAGTGAGTATGCTTCTTTATCTTTTAGTTTTAGTATCAACTGCTGGTGCTTTTTATATCTGGATTGTTTGCGTCAATTCATTCCCCAGTAATGAATCTTGTTCAATTATATAATTATCTTGAATGATACCAAATCAGTAAGCCTTCTTAACTATTATTTTTAATCCAAATATATGTGATTGAGGTGATGTTTTCATATTACAGATAGGCATTGCTACCCACAATCAGTTTTGATTATGAATATTGACGCAGCACGGAAGTAGATCTGAACCAGCGGTCAAATCTATCCAGGATCCAATCACGAATTGCGGAAAAATGAATCGATGAAACAAGATAAATTGATGAATTAATGATACCCAAGTGCCCAAATCTGTTGATCTCTCAAGATACCGGATTCTAGCTATCTTCAACACGTTGATCGCGCACGATACCACGTTAAAAGATCTACGATTCTTCGACATTGATCTCGCGCATGAGATTCCATGAATCGGCTTCAAAGTCATTGATTCGAGCGCACTCGAATACCCGAAGTTTGAGAAAGGAGATCACACTCAACTTCCAATTTTAATGGAGGCACAAAGCTCTCAACAAATTTTATTCAAAATTCAACTCCTATTACAAATGACCATACACCCCTATTTATAGGGAAAGTACAACACCACACGACTCAACACAATTACAACACGACTTAACAAACAAACAAACGACTCAAGAAAATACAAACATTCAATGACGCAACAATACACAGCGACTTAAGAAAAATAAAATACAAACGACTCAGCAAACAATCAGGCGACTCAATCATCTGGACGGAGCGACTTAACTTCCACACGACATAAGATAATTCACGACTTAGGTCGTCAGGCAACAGCGACCTAAAAACAGTAGTCTCACGACTTAAGATCTCAACAGCAAAGTAATGGCCGCGACTTAGCAAAATGAAGAAATCTCGCGACATAAGAAATTCTGTTCACGACCTAGGCTTCGCGACATAAGGATTATGTTCGTTCGCGACCTAGGCTGGAGCAACCTAAGGCTTCGAGACATAGGGATTCTGCTCGCGACCTAGGGCTTCGCGACATAAGGATCTGCTCGCGCCATGAGGATCTGCTCGTTCGCGACCTAGGTGGAAGCGACCTAAGGTATGTCATTCGCGACTTAAGGTATGCGCTGCATCATCCTCCCCTGGTTGAAAAGAATTCGACCCCGAATTCACACTTTCCTCTTCTTCGACCTGCTTATTCTCATGATATGGAATCAAGTGTTTGACGTTGAAAACATCAGCAATATGGATATGATCTGGCAATCTTAACCGATAAGCATTCTCATTAATCTTCTTTACGATTTCCAAAGGGCCAATCTTTCTAGCAGCCAGTTTGTTGTAAGTACCAATAGGAAATCGATCTTTAGTCAATACTGCATATACAAAATCTCCTTCTTTGAACTCAACATTTCGTCGCTTAATATCCACGGATTGCTTATATTTCTCATTCGCCTTAAGCAATCATTCCTGCACGACCTTGCGGCACTCTTGCAATTCATTCACAAAATCACTAGCTCGTTTGATTACTCCTTTCTGCTGTGGTACTGTAGATAAATCTAATGGTCCCTTAGGCATTGTTGAGTAAACGACCTGGAATGGACTGAACCCAGTGCTACGATTAACTGCATGGTTGTGTGCAAACTCAGCTTGACACATCTTGGAATCCCAACTCTTCAAATTGTCATTTACGAGGCATCTCAATAGATTACCTAGGGATCTATTCACAACTTCTGTCTGTCCATCCGTCTGTGGATGATAAGCACTACTGAATTTCAGCTTTGTCCCGACCATTTTCCATAGACTCATCCAAAAATGACTCGGAAAATGAGTGTCTCTATCCGATAGAATAGATTCAGGCAACCCATGAAGACGATAGATCTCTCTGAAATATAACTGTGCGACATTAACTGCATCTTCCATCTTCTTGCATGCGATAAAATGTACCATATTTGAAAACCGATCAACCACCACGTAGATAGAATCAATGCCACGTTGCGTTCTCGGCAATCCCAATGCAAAGTCCATACTAACATCCACCCATGGTTTAGTAGGTATAGGCAACGACATATATAAACCTACATTTGTTGCGGTCCCCTTTGAAACCTGACAAATATGGCACCTCTGAACGAACTTTTCAACCTCCTTCCTCATTGATGGCCAAAAATAAGACTTTGAGATCAACTACATAGTACGGTCACTACCCAGGTGTCCTTCTTCATGTAATTCTTTGATGATTTTCATTCGCTGACGGCCATCTTGAATACACAACTGATTTCCCTTGAATAGAAAACCATCAACCAACATATATCCATCCATGTTTCCCTGCTTGACTTTGTCTAAGATCTTCGAAAAATATGAATCTGAAGTAAACAAATCTGGAAGTAAGTCAAAACCCATCACCTCTACTCGCATGGTTGTTAGTAAATTATTCCTCCGACTCAATGCATCGGCGATGCGATTAGTTACTCCAGACTTGTGCGTTACGACGAATGTAAATTGCTGCAAATAAGCTATCCACGATGCATGCCTAGCTGCAATTTTATTCTGCCCTTGTAAATGTTTCAATGCTTCATGATTCGTATACAAAACAAATTCTTTGTGGAACAAGTAATGTCTCCAATGCTTCACGGCCTGCACAATAGCATAAAACTCCACATCATAAGTATTGTATCTCATCTTTGCTCCAGAAAGCTTTTCACTGAAATAGGCAACTGGACGACCCTTCTGACTCAACACTCCTCCAATTCCAACTTTGGACGCATCTGTATGTAACTCAAATAGTAACTGAAAATCTGGCAACACTAGAATCGGTGCTGATGTTAAAAGTTCCTTGATCTGTTCAAAAGCAGATCCTGCCTCTTTCGTCCATGAAAACTGCTTTCCTTTCATACAATCAGTAACAGGAGCCATCACACTACTAAAGTGCGGTATAAATCTTCGATAAAGTGAAGCTAACCCATGGAAACTTCTGACTTCTGTTATAGTTTTGGGCTGTGGCCAATTTTTGATTGCGGCTACTTTACTCTGGTCCACTTGTATCCCTTCCTTGGACACGACATAACCTAGAAATAAAACACTCGGCGTCATGAACACGCATTTCTTCGTCGCTGCATAGAACTATTCTTGACGAAGAATAGTTAACACCTTTCGCAAGTGTTGAACGTGCTCCTCTGTGCTAGCATTATATATCAAGATATCATCAAAGTAGACTACAACAAACTTCTCGATGTAAGGTCTGAAAATTTGATTCGTCGCCCTCATAAATGTAATTGGTGCATTAGATAGACCAAATGGCATGACCAGCCATTCATATAATCCTTCCCGAGTCTTGAATGCTGTCTTCCATTCATCACCTGGTCTTATGCGAATTTGACGATAACCACTCTTAAGGTCGATCTTAGAAAAGATTACAGACCCACTAAGTTGATCCAATAGATCATCAAGTCTTGGCATAGGAAATATGTATTTGACAGTTATTTTGTTGAGTGCCATGTTGTCTGTACACATTCTCCACGAACCATCTTTCTTTGGTACCAACAGAGTTGGTACAACACAAGGACTGAGACTCTCTCGAACACGCCCTTGCTCAAGCAACTCCACAACCTGTATCCTCAACTCTTCATGCTCTTTCGGACTCATATGATAATGCGGCCTATGCGGTAAAACAGAACCTGGCACTAGATCAATTTGATGTTGTATGTCCCTTAGTGGCGGTAAATCCTTGGGTAATTCCGCAGGAAAGACATCTTCAAATTCATTTAACACCGGTCAAACCTCCGTAGGAATTTCAAGATCTTCACTTTCATACCCAATCAACATAAACAATTCAACACTATCTTCCACTTCTTTAACAAATTCTCTCGAAGATAATAGACTAGTTGGTTCCACTTTCTTCTCTGACTTGCTTTCGCTTTGTTCACGCTTCTTAGGAACTAAGGTGATTTGGGTACCTTCGAACATGAAACTGTAGCTGTTGGTGCGACCATTATGTTGTACAACTCTATCATATTGCCATGGTCTTCCCAATAGTAGATGACACACATCCATATGGACAACATCACACCATATATCATCTTTGTACTTCTTCCCAATAGAAAATGTAACAAATGCTCGTCTTCCTACTGTCACTTCTCCACCTTTCTTTAGCCATGCTAGTTTATAAGGACTATGGTGTTTTTCAGTCTTCAACCCTAACTTCTTGACGGCTTCTTCAGAAATAATGTTATCGCAGCTTCCCGCATCAATAACAAATTGACAAACTTTTCTCAAGATAGTACATGTAGACTGAAAGATATTGCTTCTCAGCCAACTAGAATCATTCTCATGCTTTGGCGTTAAACAAGACCTCCTCATCATCAAGTAACACCCTTCGTCTCCTGACACAACTTCTTCATCTTCATCAAACTTCGGTGGTTGAGAATAATCAATTTCAGATTCCACATCCTCATACTCGCATTCCTCCGCAACTAATGCTCTCTCTTTTGGCTTTGTACATTCATTACTTTTATGGCCAAACTCCTGACAATTATAGCACTTGATACTGTTATTGACCTTTGCTTTAGCGGCTTCATTGACAATTGGTTTATTGACAGTCTTGGAAACATTTGCACTGCTACTAGCACCCTTATTCTGGTTGTTGGAACTCGTAAACACACCACTTCCTCGTCTCCCTTGTTTCTCCCAAGCTAGAGCTTTCTGATGTGCTTCAGCAACAGACATAGGATTAAACATATTAACCATGTCTGGAATTTGCATTCGTAACCCTCCAACATATCTAGCCGTTAGTTGTTCCTCGGTTTCCATAATATCATTCCTTGCAATCAATTGATAGAATTCATCTACATAGTCACTCACTGTCTTCGTCCCTTGTCTCAAATTCTGCAAACGTTGATACATAAGAGATTGATAATTATATGGCAAGAAAGTCGCTTTCATCATCTTTCTCATCTTCTCCCAAGTGACAACTTTTGATTTTCCCATTCTCTCCCGGGTTAGTTTAGTTTGTTGCCACCAAGCCATAGCTCTTCCCCTTAGTCTTGTAGCAATTAATTGGACTCGGTGATTCTCAGGCACATCCTTGAATTCCAAAATTTCTTCAACATTCGACAACCAATCAAGAAATTCTTCCGCTTGCATACCACCTTTGAATTCTGGAATTTCCATCCTCATACCTGACTCCCATTTATGATCATTTTCTGAATCTCGAAATTGATTTCGCACTTGGCCTTGATTTCGATAATGAATACTACCTCCATCACCATCTTCCTCAAAATCAGATGTATTTCGATATCGATCATGACCATCTACATCCCTACGACCACGGATGTTCCTTCTACCTTGTCTTTCAGCATCACGATATGGTTCATTGTCGAAACCACGTTGAGTTCCTCCCTCTTCATTTTGGTACCCATGGTGGTCTCGCATTATTGAAACTGATGATTCTCTCCTATCTCGATAAGACTGGGGTGACATCCTCCTTTCTCTCGAAACCGATGGCGAAACCCTGTTTCCACCCTGGTTCGAAACTGGTGACGTTCTCCTTTGATTTTGATTCATGTCGTTCATCAATTTCTCCAATTTTTCAATACCCTCATTGAACTTTTCATTGATACGCTGCTCCATCAGCTCAGCTTCTTGACTTCTATACAAATCTTCAATATTTTGATAGCGGTTAGCACGTCTCGGAGGCATGATCAAATCTTCAACAAATCCAAATACAAACTTCACACCCAACGACCTTGGAAAAGTTCGTCTCCTTGCTCTGATACCAAATGATGCAGCACGGAAGTAGATCTGAACCAGCGGTCAAATCTATCCAGGATCCAATCACGAATTGCGGAAATATGAATCGATGAAACAAGATAAATTGATGACACCCAAGTGCCCAAATCTGTTGATCTCTCGAGATACCAGATTCTAGCTATCTTCAACACGTTGATCGCGCACAATACCTCGTTAAAAGATCTACGATTCTTCGACGTTGATCTCGCATACGAGATTCCGTGAATCGGCTTCAAAGTCGTTGATTCGAGCGCACTCGAATACCCAAAGTTGGAGAAAGGAGATCACACTCAACTTCCAATTTTAATGGAGGCACAAAGCTCTCAACAAATTTTATTCAAAATTCAACTCCTATTACAAATGACCATACACCTCTATTTATAGGAAAAGTACAACACCACACGACCCAACACAATTACAACACGACTTAACAAACAAACAAACGACTCAAGAAAATACAAACATTCAATGACGCAACAATACACAGCGACTTAAGAAAAATAAAATACAAACGACTCAGCAAACAATCAGGCGACTCAATCATCTGGACGGAGCGACTTAACTTCCACACGACATAAGATAATTCACGACTTAGGTCGTCAGGCAACAACGACCTAAAACCAGTAGTCTCACGACTTAAGATCTCAGCAGCAAAGTAATGGCCGCGACTTAGCAAAATGAAGAAATCTCGCGACATAAGAAATTCTGTTCGCGACATAAGGATTTTGTTCGTTCGCGACCTACGTTGGAGCGACCCAAGGCTTTGCGACATAGGGTGTGACGCCCCACCTCTATGCTCACAATAACAAAGAGTATTAAAAGAAATACTGTCTGTTATTGCGAAGAATAAGGCTGGATAGGAGCCGCCATCCGTAGTTGGCCTTACACTAGTATTGGTTACCTCGGTAGGAGTGTATATATTTTTCATTTTTCATCTCTTATTTATTTACTTCCACCGACATACACAATTACCAGTATAAAATGAACTACGATGGTTCATAATAGTTTAGGACAATATATATAATAATAACACAGATACAAAAGAATGCGGAACACAGATAATAAAAGTCTCATATACATATATATATAACTGATGTCAGTTACAATACATTGACACAGTACATATGATACAACTACAACTGTCGACTCTGGAAGTTATATATACAAGTACATTATCGACTAATATACATGAATACATATCAACCCTAAAGAGACACACTGACTACTACAACAAGACGATCACCACTTCAAAAGACGTGAAAAGTCTTCATAGCTCAAACAGCAACTCAAAGCAGGAAATATACAACCTGAAATAACTCGGGTCTGACCCGAGTATTAAATTCAAAAGAAAATAATACACGGGTCAGTCTAATTCAAACTCAGTTACTAGTACACAGAAGCAGTAATAATCAAATAACACTATAGACGACTATTACAGAAATCTCGTATATCCAACCTCTCGATAAGAGAATCGGATAACGGCAGATATAACACTAAACGGTGTTAATCAACAAATCAGCAATCCAAATCATCAGCAAGATGAATAATGTAACAACCCGCATATTTATCGATTTTTTATTTAAATATTTTATTGTTAGTCGGATGTTAGTCCGAAAAGCTACTTTTTGCATACGGTCAAATTAGGACTCGAGACCACCCCCATTGAGTTCAAAATGACGTTTGCGATCTTTTTGAGTGTAAACTTCGATATGTTTGGAGATAGTGAAATTTTCGTCACTTTTTGTGTTGGGCTTTTGGTTTGGGCTGCACCTCTTCTAACTCAGCCCAACCCCTTCCTTCTCTTCATCACTTCATCAACTTTGAAGCTTTAGCAAAAATGGTGGAGGGAATAGGAAATTAAAATTCCAAGCTCAAGTTCTTTAGCAAATTCAACATCTAACTCCAAATTCAAAGTGAAGACATTGATTCAAGCTTGTGGTTGATCTTTGCTTTGCCCCCGAGCTTCGTCTTCATCAAATTCCGTGAAAAGGTGAGATTTTTGATCTCACATCTTGCCTATATCTATCTTGGACTGTTGGGAATGATCCTCTATTGCATTTGTATGAATATCTGCATTTGGTTTGGATTGGATTGGCGAAAAACTCCAAAATTTAGTGATTTTGGTGAAAAACTGCTACTAGGTCGTTCTGGCCATTTTTAGCTCGTTCTGGCCCTTAAGTCGTAGGTCGTTGCCGACCTATAATCTCCAGGCAAAATGTTAAGTCGTTCATGAGCTAAAGGCATAAGTCGTTCACGAGTTAAAGGCATAAGTCGTTCACGAGTTAAAGGCTTAAGTCGTTTGAAGTTAGCTCGTTCGCCTCGAGTTAAGTCGTAGGTCGTTTGGCCTTAAGTCGTTTGCAGTTAGCTCGCTCGCCCTGGCTTAAGTCGTAGGTCGTCCTCGACCTAACTTCACTAGGTCGTTCCTGCCTTAGCTCGTAGCTCGTATTCAAGGCTTAGGTCGTTAAGTCGTTTGTTCCACTAAGTCGTTCAAGGCTTAGGTCGTAAGACCTTAGGTCGTGCACTTTTAGGTCGCGAACAACCTTATGTCGCGAACCTCTTTAGGTCGTATGACCCTAATTTTCTTAGGTCGTAGGACCTTTTGACTGTTAGGTCGTAAAGACCTTAGCTCGTAGCTCGTATTTGAGCTTAAGTCCTAGGTCGTTAGCTCTTAAGTCCTAGGTCGTTGGCTTTTAAATCGTTAAGTCGTAGGTCGCTGCTCCTACTAAGTCGCTCGGCCATGCCAACTCCGCTAGCTCGCAACTGTTAGGTCGTATGACCTTAAGTCGTAGGTCGTCTCCGACCTAACATTCCCACTGCTATTTCATTAGGTCGCTTGACCTTAAGTCGTAGGTCGCTTGACTTTGTTAAGTCGTAGGTCGCTCGACTTTGTTAAGTCGTAGGTCGCCCCCGACCTTACCCTTAGGTCGAATGACCTGTGATTCGCTAGGTCGCGATTTTTCCTTAGGTCGTATGACCTATTTTTCCTTAGGTCGCTGGACCAGCTTGCCTTCACTAAGTCGTACCGTGACGGGGCGCTGCCCCGCACCCCGCCGTGGGCGCTGCCCCCTGGACCCCCGTATTACTCTGCGTAGGCAATCTTATCTGAAAAGCGTTCAACAGAACTCCTTACTTTGATGGTTTTGGGAATTGATTTCTTTGAACTTTACTCACGTCTTCGAACGTGAATTTTTATGATTGATTGTTTCTACAATCACTTCTATGATTTGTCACTTCAAAATATAAAGGTTTCCTATACTAGTATTAAATATCAAAACTCTTTCATTAAAACGATTTCAACTCGATTTTCAATATCAAACTCGTTTATAAGACTGTTTTCCAATTTATTAGTATATACAAACCTTTACCTCATTCGTATGAGAAAATATAATTAAACGGCTTAGCAAAACAAGTGGTATGAAACGCTTGCGTTTACTTCGTCGGTTAATTGATGGACTTGTTCGATTGAAACTCTTGTGACAATTTCCTAGTGCAGATCTACAATCTGTTCGTAAATATTTGAGTTAAGCAAGTGGTTATGGGACATGAAGCTAAACTCTTATATTTACTAGCTTAGTGTAATCGACACTTCCTTATGATCACGATGATCATTCTTGTGATTTAGACTAGCGATTGTGCTATGTCTCTTTGTTTGCGAGGTTAGTCTAGACACCATTTGTGTGATTTCGATTCACACATATCTCTTTATCTTCAAGTTTAGTCTATGCCTCATTGGTGTGATTTCGATTCACACATATTGAAACTCTTTATGATCGATGACGATCATTTTATGGTTTAGGCTCATGGGTCGTATCTATTTAGGTGCGTCAATGTTTACTTCTCGCATGGGTCATATCTTTCTAGGTGCGTCGATGTTTAATTCTCGCATGGGTCGTATCTATTTAGGTGCGTCAATGTTTACTTCTCACATGGGTCGTATCTATTTAGGTGCGTCGATGTTCATCTATGCATGGGTCGTATCTTTCTAGGTGCGTCGATGTTCGACTTTTCATGGGGTGTATCTTTTTAGGTGCATCGATGTTAGACTTTTCATGGGGTGTATCTTTCTAGGTGCATCGATGTTAGACATTACATGGGGCGTATCTTTCTAGTTGCGTCGATGTTTATTTATGCATGGGGCGTATCTTTCTAGGTGCGTCAATGCTAGAACATGGGTCGTATCTTTCTAGGTGCGTCGATGTTCGACTTTGCATGGGGTGCATCTTTCTAGGTGTATCGATGCTAGACTTTACATGGGGCATATCTTTCTAGGTGCGTCGATGTTCAGTTTATGGGATTGGTCATCCTCTTTTCTTGAGATTTCTGGATTTTATGTTTCACCAGCTTTTACCATTGACATTGATGAGTATGTCATTTTATTGTGGTTTGGTGAATTAAATTAAGAATATGACATTCTTTTAATCTTTGAGAAGATTCTTGTGATATTGATTAATCTCTTGTTGATTATCATTTTCATACTTGTAGTAGTATGCTTTTATGGATATCTTATATGTTTATGCTATATCTCTTGTTCTATATCACTTTATCTGATAATTATAGCTAGACTGATCCGTTTATTATTTTCTTCTTAAATAATACTCGGGTCAGACTGAGATTTTACAAGTGCTTCCTCATGACTTCTTATCTGGAGCCATCTTCTGACTTTTGGCTAACTACTCTAGTTTAGTAGTTTTTGTTTGTATACATTTGAGATTAGGCTCCTTGATGTATACATATTCTATTATCTTGCACTTGTATCTATTAACTTGTGTTATTGTGGATCTTATTTGACCACCACTCCGATGTACACTTTCATGTGTTGTATTCATATCTCTTTCCGCCTTTGTGATATGAATTGTCTGTGACTGATTTGTGTTACGTTTATTTCTATATTTGTTTCCGAAGATCATATATAGCCACTGTGTGATAGCTTTGTGTTTGTATCGGTATGTCGGATTTCCTCCTTAAAAGATATGCTTCTATTCTATCTGACATATCGGTGCTCGCGCAAAGAAGTTACACGGATGGTCGCTCCTCAACAGCCTTATCCTCCGTGCTAATTGACAGCACTACACCGTAGTGTTCTTGGTTAGCGTGGGTATAAAGGTGGGGCGTCACAAATAAAACGATCATTAATGAAGATAATATGAAAACTCCAAAATTGCCTAAACAGCAATTTACAACAAATTCCAATTATTAAATAGATAATTAGAATCTCAAAAATGATTAATCAAAACAAATTTCTGTGTGGCTGCAGTACACGCACGCATGCACTGCCTCGCCACACAGTACGTGAAATCATCACAACAGTGAATACTAACAGCAATCAAAACTGTAGAGGTCAAGTCACGCCTATCATGACTCAACTCAACTACAAAGAAATGAAACTCAAGATAACATATACATAGCATGAAGACATAAAACAAATGTAACCAAACCCAAATTACTGTATCGCCAAATCATGGACCATGGTGTATATAGATATATGAAGTTCAATCAACGAATGAACAGCAAAATGAAAACTGCAACTGAAACAGTGGTGTATAAGGACTGTAATTGCAAGTGTAGACTCAATGATACATGCATACACACATACAATCGTATATATGCATATATACGAAGAAACAGTGGAAAAAAGCTTAACAAACAACTCAAACTTACAAAATAAATACACTGCAACTTCATAAGAGCCAAACGTCCAAGCAGTGGATAACAAAGTGCTTCAACTACATAGAACACATAAGTCGACCATACAAGCAGTGACATGATCGGGGATGCAGGCTCCAATACATCAATCGTGAACTTGAAGACATTATTGAGTAATGTCAAAGTTCAATCAAAACAAGTTCGAAATCAATTCCAGAGCCGAAGCCACATTTAAAATGCAGCCAGCACAATATAAGGGCAAGGCAAGATTGAACAAGTCAAGTTTGAAATACAGGTCAAAAGAAATAATCAGGTCACCAGTGTGCAAAGCAGGCTTCAAGAAATACAACAGAGAATTGAAAACAAGTGAAGTTGAGACAAACCAAAGCTAACATAAAATTAACATGTGTGCAATAGTAGTGAACATGTATATGTTCAAGTTCAATATCACTACAACACAAATCAACGAAGGAGACAATCAAACAATCCAGGCAGTAAATAAACGCTGCACATACAAGTGCAGGCAACCATAAAATCAGATACAACAAATCAAATAGCATTTTTACCAAAACAGTCGAAGTAAACACCCTCGGTGTTAAGGCCAAAGCCGACAGTAGTTCATGAAATCAGAGAGTGAAGTCAGAAATCATCAAATGCAGACTAACCAGAATAATGTATGAAGTGCCCACGAATGTACAACAACAAAGAACACAAATCCTGACTCGAAGCAAATAAACTAGTGAACGATACAGTTCCATAATCAAGTGAAGATACCAAATACAACAGGAATGAAATAGCCTGGCAACATGGAGTCGAACAAGTCAGTAAAGATTCATCGAAACTAAAAACCACTGAATTACCAAACTCGAAGAACCTGGTAATAACAAAACAACAATCAATGTGGTTCACCAAAACAATACCGAAATGAAATTACCAAGAAATCGTGCAATTCAAAAATCAAGTAAATGCCAATGTCACAATAGTTCAAACACTGGCCGAATTCAATACACAAATGTTCGAAGCAGCTCAAAGTCATCACGGCAACTCGTCAAGACACGGAAGGTAACCAAGTCAGAAAAACATCAACTTCCCACATAGTCGAATGGTCGACAAAACAAATAACGAAATCAACAATCGAATACGAACGAAAATCATAGGGTTCGAACACTAATAAACTCGAGAAGGAACTAGATGTCAGTGGAACACTCACCTTGCTTCAACGCAACCTGAAGGAGCCGTGAGGAGAGGAAGAATCATCGATCGACAAAGCAAGAACGAATACATCATTCGATTGAACAACTGAGAGCGGCGCTTTCGATTTCCCAAAGTCCTAGCTATCGACTGAGGAACGAACGAAGGGATGAACGAGCAGCCATTATTTTTTAAGCCCTAGTTTTCACAGAGGGACAAAGAAGAGAACGAGCGCCACCATTTTTTTCTCTCTCGTTCGATTTAGGGTTAGGGCATACGAATGGGAATGGTCAAAGAGGATCGGGTTATAGGGTTTGAAATTGAATGGGGTAAAGGGGGAAACGGGTATTAAACTCGAAATAATTTGGTACCAAGAATAAATGGGCCGAGACAAATTTGCAAAGCTCAAATAATACTTAACAAATTTTCAAAGGATTTACAACAGATTATAACACCCAACAGCAATCAACAACCCATTAAAATGCCAATAGCAATTAGCAACCAAATTAAGTCGTCTAATGACGATTATAAATTTGTTACAAAACCCCGAGTTGTTATAGACTCCCCTCCTTATAAAAATTGCGTCCCCACAATTTTCATACTTAAAGTCGTCTATAACAATTATTTTTCTAACCTAAACTGGTTAAGCTAGAAAATAAAAGTTGGGAATACAAACGCCAAAGAAATCTTTTAATTCCATAAAAGAATTTCACAAATTCTCAACAAAATCTAACTATCAAATAAATAATCAGAAAACAACAAAACTGAATAAATGCAATCATCAGCAATATTCAATTATCAATTAGATAATTAGAATACAGAAATCACAAAACAGCAATATCTAATTATCTATACGATAATTAGAAAACAGCAAAATCTAATTATCAACAAAGATAATTAGAAAACACGAATCACAAATCACAAAACCGCAAACATCTAGTTATCCAACAAATAACTAGAAAACTCAAACTTCATAATCAGCAAATTCTAACCATCAACAGCGATAGATAGAAAATAGTAATTCAATAAAATCAACATAATCTAGAATCAACTAGAGACTAGAAAATTTCATAATCAACAAAACTAGCAAATACCCGATTATCACAAACGATAATCAGAAAATATCAGATAACTAGGAATCTCAAATCAACAAATATTTAATTATCAAAAACGATAATCAAATTTCAAATCAACAAATATTTAATTATCAAAAGCGATAATTAAATTTCAAATCAACAAATATTTAATTATCAAAAACGATAATTAAATCTCAAATCAATAAATATTTAATTATCAAAAACGATAATCAAATCTCAAATCAACAAATATTCAATTATCAAAAGTGATAATTAAATCTCAAATCAACAAATATTTAATTATCAAAAACGATAATCAAATTTCAAATCAACAAATATTTAATTATCAAAAGCGATAATTAAATCTCAAATCAACAAATATTTAATTATCAAAAGCGATAATTAAATCTCAAATCAACAAATATTTAATTATCAAAAACGATAATCAAATTTCAAATCAACAAATATTTAATTATCAAAAACGATAATCAAATCTCAAATCAACAAATATTCGATTATCAAAAACGATAATCAGAATCAACAAATATCTAATTATCACAAGCGATAATTAGAAACAACAAATATCCAATTATCAAAAACGATAATCAGAAACAACAAATATTTAATTATAAATAAGATAACTAAATCTCATAACAACAATTATTTAATTACCGATACGATAATTAAATCTCATAACATCAGATATCTAATTACCTGCAGATAATTAGAAACAACAAATATCTAAAAATCAATTAAGAAGACTAGAAAATCAACATAAAAGCTTGGATCGATCCCATCAGATGGCGAGTTTTTAGTTCACCGCACGTGCATCAACAAATGGCCGAAGCCTACCAAGTACTCAACATAATTTTGGCGCCCATCAGATTGACCCGAAGGTCCGCAGAGTGACCTGAAGGTCCGCAAAGTGACCCGAAGGTCCATCAGAGTGGCCCGAAAGCCCAACAAATGACCCGAAGGTCCAACAAAGTGGCTCGAAAGCACACGAAATCATCAAATATTTCAATTAACGAGTCCGGAATTAACCAAAATAGCAAACGCACATGTCCCATAACCACGAGTTTTACTAAATCGTTTAATTCTCTTCATCGTTTCCTTGAAAGTGCAAAACTGTGTATTTTGTAAAACTACATTTTACATTCTCAAACGGACAAGTCCGGAATTAAGCGAATCAGTAAAAGAAAGGGGTCATAGTCCTCGATTTTGCTGAAACGTTTAAATCGCTTCCTCATTCTTTTGAAAGCGCAAACTGTAAAATTTCTGAAAACAATTTTATTTATTTTTAAAAAAATTAACAATTTGCATTCTCAACTGGACAAGTCCGGAGTTAAGCGAATCAATAAAAGAAAGGGGTCATAGTCCTCGATTTTGCTGAAACGTTTAAGTCGCTTCCTCATTCTTTTGAAAGCGCAAACTGTTAAAAATTTAGAAAACAATTTTTCTTTGTAAAACGATTTTACCAATCACGTGATTAAAACAGCAAATCAGTAACAATTTCGATAAGGAAATAGTACTTCTCAAAATACCATAAAAACGGGTCACATATCATCATTGCGGTATAACTGCTTGAAAATCCACTTTTAAAATTAGACGGTTAATAAAGTCAAAGCGACAGTAATTTTTAAACGTCAAAATCTCATCAAAATAATTCACATCAAAATGTAACACCAGTGGATTTTCATTCATTAAAATTGTCAACAAAACACCGTGCTTCAAAAATATAGCACTGGTGTAAAACTCCCGTTATAAAAATAACGGCAACAAAATACGTTTCATAACCAAGCATCGATTCAACGTAAAATTAATGCAGTAACGTGCAATTCTCATTTGCACGCACACTACAACATACACAAAGAAATTACTCGATTATCTTCAATGACGATAATTTAAAACAGCGAAAATCTAATCAACATGTGATTAGCATAAAAGAAAATCAGCAAAAATCTCAACAATAATCACATAACTACAATCGTTTCGAATCCTCAATTCGGATTCGAAATTCTCAAAGAAAACAAATTAAATACAGCTATGTAAACAGCAAATGAATTTTATTTCAATTTCATATTTTGATTTTTAAATCAAAAAGATTATCAGTTGTACTCAGCGAAGACAGTTTCACTGTTTCCGCTGCGCACTCTGATTAACAGAACACAAATCAATCAATCAACAAAACACAGTTTCACATTTATTTTAAAATAAAGATATTTAAAAATTTCATCAAAATTTCAAAACTTTAGTTTTGACTCAAAGCACAAATAAAACATCGACAAATAGTTGTAACATACGTTCCATCTAAGTTATGTTTTATATTATGTCCATAAACCCCAAGCTCTGATACCAACTGTGACGCCCCACCTCTATGCTCACAATAACAAAGAGTATTAAAAGAAATACTGTCTGTTATTGCAAAGAATAAGGCTGGATAGGAGCGGCCATCCGTAGTTGGCCTTACACTAGTATTGGTTACCTCGGTAGGAGTGGTATATATTTTTCATTTTTCATCTCTTATTTATTTACTCCCATCGACATACCCAATTACCAGTATAAAACGAACTACGATGGTTCATAAAAGTTTAGGACAATATATAATAATAACAACACATATACAAAAGAATGCGGAACACAGATAATAAAAGTCTCATATATATATATATAACGGATGTCAGTTACAATACATTGACACAGTACATATGATACAACTACAACTGTCGACTCTGGAAGTTATATATACAAGTACATTATCGACTAATATACATGAACACATATCAACCCTAAAGAGACACACTGACTACTACAACAAGACGAAGACCACTTCAAAAGACGTGAAAAGTCTTGATAGCTCAAACAGCAACTCAAAGCAGGAAATCTACAACCTGAAATAACTCGGGTCTGACCCGAGTATTAAATTCAAAAGAAAATAATACACGGTTCAGTCTAATTCAAACTCAGTTACTAGTACACAGAAGCAGTAATAATCAAATAACACTATAGACGACTGTCACAGAAATCTCGTATATCCAACCTCTCGATAAGAGAATCGGATAACGGCAGATATAACACTAAATGGTGTTAATCAACAAATCAGCAATCCAAACCATCAGCAAGATGAATAAAACGATCATTAATGAAGATAATATGAAAACTCCAAAATTTCCTAAACAGCAATTTACAACAAATTCCAATTATTAAATAGATAATTAGAATCTCAAAAATGATCAATCAAAACAAATTTCTGTGTGGCTGCAGTACACGCACGCGTGCACTGCCTCGCCACACAGTACGTGAAATCATCACAACAGTGAATACTAACAGCAATCAAAACTGTAGAGGTCAAGTCACGCCTATCGTGACTCAACTCAACTACAAAGAAATGAAACTCAAGACAAAATATACATAGCATGAAGACATCAAACAAATGTAACCAAACCCAAATTACTGTATCGCCAAATCATGGACAATGGTGTATATAGATATATGAAGTTCAATCAACGAATGAACAGCAAAATGAAAACTGCGACTGAAACAGTGGTGTATAAGGACTGTAATTGCAGGTGTAGACTCAACGATACATGCATACACACATACAATCGTATATATGCATATATACGAAGAAACAGTGGACAAAAGCTTAACAAACAACTCAAACTTACAAAATAAATACATTGCAACTTCATAAGAGCCAAACGTCCAAGCAGTGGATAACAAAGTGCTTCAACTACATAGAACACATAAGTCGACCATACAAGCAGTGACATGATCGGGGATGCAGGCTCTAATACATCAATCGTGAACTTGAAGACATTATTGAGTAATGTCAAAGTTCAATCAAAACAAGTTCGAAATCAATTCCAGAGCTGAAGCCACATTTAAAATGCAGCCAGCACAATATAAAGGCAAGGCAAGATTGAACAAGTCAAGTTTGAAATACAGGTCAAAAGAAATAATCAGGTCACCAGTGTGCAAAGCAGGCTCCAAGAAATACAACAGAGAATTGAAAACAAGTGAAGTTGAGACAAACCAAAGCTAACATAAAATTAACATGTGTGCAATAGTAGTGAACATGTATATGTTCAAGTTCAATATCACTGCAACACAAATCAACGAAGGAGACAATCAAACAATCCAGGCAGTAAATAAACGCTGCACATACAAGTGTAGGCAACCATAAAATCAGATACAACAAATCAAATAGCATTTTTACCAAAACGGTCGAAGTAAACACCCTCGGTGTTAAGGCCAAAGCCGACAGTAGTTCATGAAATCAGAGAGTGAAGTCAGAAATCATCAAATGCAGACTAACCAGAATAATGTACGAAGTGCCCACGAATGTACAACAACAAAGAACACAAATCCTGACTCGAAGCAAATAAACTAGTGAACGATATAGTTCCATAATCAAGTGAAGATACCAAATACAACAGGAATGAAATAGCCTGGCAACATGGAGTCGAACAAGTCGGTAAAGATTCATCGAAACTAAAAACCACTGAATTACCAAACTCGAAGAACCTGGTAATACCAAAACAACAATCAACGTGGTTCACCAAAACAATACCGAAATGAAATTACCAAGAAATCGTGCAGTTCAAAAACCAAGTAAATGCCAATGTCACAATAGTTCAAACACTGGCCGAATTTCAATACACAAATGTTCGAAACAACTCAAAGTCATCACGACAACTCATCAAGACACGGAAGGTAACCAAGTCAGAAAAACATCAACTTCCCACATAGTCGAATGGTCGACAAAACAAATAACGAAATCAACAATCGAATACGAACGAAAATCATAGGATTCGAACACTAATAAACTCGAGAAGGAACTAGATGTGAGTGGAACACTCACCTTGCTTCGACGCAACCTGAAGGAGCCGTGAGGAGAGGAAGAATCATCGATCGACAAAGCAAGAACGAATACATCATTCGATTGAACAACTGAGAGCGGCGCTTTCGATTTCCCAAAGTCCTAGCTATCGACTGAGGAACGAACGAAGGGATGAACGAGCAGCCATTATTTTTGAAGCCCTAGTTTTCACAAAGGGACGAAGAAGAGAACGAGCGCCACCATTTTTTTTTCTCTCGTTCGATTTAGGGTTAGGGCATACGAATGGCAATGGTCAAAGAGGATCGGGTTATAGGGTTTGAAAATGAATGGGGTAAAAGGGGAAACGGGTATTAAACTCGAAATAATTTGGTACCAAGAATAAATGGGCCGAGACAAATTTGCAAAGCTCAAATAATACTTAACAAATTTTCAAAGGATTTACAACAGATTATAACACCCAACAGCAATCAACAACCCATTAAAATGCCAATAGCAATTAGCAACCAAATTAAGTCGTCTAATGACGATTATAAATTTGTTACAAAACCCCGAGTTGTTACATAGAGATTCTGCTCGCGACCTAGGGCTTCGCGACATAAGGATCTGCTCGTGCCATAAGGATCTGCTCGTTCGCGACTTAGGTGGAAGCGACCTAAGGTATGTCGTTCGCGACTTAAGGTATGCGCTGCATCAAATATATATATATATATATTCCAAATATAAATTCACCAACGTAGTTAGTTGTTGTGCATTTTACAAAACTATTTGACTAGTGCTTCATTTTTTAGTCACCCAATAGTAACACTAAAATAGATTACAGAATACAGTACATGACTTATGAATATATTTGATCTGTGCTTATATGAAAATCACTGGTTTTGTGATATCCCGGAAATTTGGCAATATCAATTTAATAATCTTTATTAATAATTAAATTGATTTGTTGATTTATTTTATAAATTGACAAGTTTATTCATTTTAAAAGGTTAATAATATTTTAAATTGGCAAATTTATTTCTTTTGAAAACTAATAACATTTTAATTTGGGAATATCTTTTCTAAAATTTTAATTAGGAAGATTTATCTTACTAAAACTAGTATAAGTGTTTATATTTATAATGTATATATATAGGTATATATATTATAAATAAGGAGTCTTTAATTTAATAAAAGGATAAGTTATCAAATTATAATATATATGTATATATATATTGTTATTTGAAGTTATGTATTAAAATTAAATATGATAATTATAAAGCTAATGTTAAAAGTATTTTCCATTTAGAATATATATATATAGAGTTAAAATAAGTTTCTCAAGCATATAAAAATATGTTATATTTATTTGATCAAAGCATAAGCTATTATAAATAATTGTTTTCGTGAGTTCATTAAAAAAATCTAAAAGCTTAAATTATAAAAAAAATACATTACATACATATAAATATTTTATAAATACATATAAATGACTTAAATAAATTAATTAAAAACAAGATTTACACTTGTAAATAAATAATAAAGCATTTTAAAACACTTGTAAACATATGGAGGCTTGGATGGTATATGTGTAAGCTAATTAACAACTTAAGGGGACAAGTGGCTTAATTTTATCTTTTTGTAAATTAAAGTATAAAAATTTATATGTAAGAAGAAAGATTTGTATTCATTTTCAGTTCAAAAATCCTTCTTCTCATTTTCAACTAAAACAAAATAGTCTAAGAAATAAAAGACCTGAAATCTAAATTCAAAGAAGAAGTAAATCTGAAAAATGGAAATGATCTGGAAATTCAAAATCAAAAGAAGATGGAGGCAATTCAAATAGCAGTTTAAAAATCTTCAAACAACTTGAAGTTCAGAAAAAGGGAATCAAGCAAGTAATCAAAGATCAAACAACAAGATTTAAATTCAACTAAGCAAAAGAAATCAAGTTCAAAAATCTGGAACATCAGCCTGGAAACTAATCTGTCCTCTGTCTCTGTTTTATAAATTCCTGGTGAGTAAACATATTTTAAAAACAGTTAATTTTGGATTTCATTTAGATGTTGTGAATGAAATATTATTCTGTTATGTGAAATGCTTGGAGTTAAATGTATGCATGTATGTGTATTTGTGATGAATGCCTGTGTAGCCTCTGAATGTACTCTGTTGTTTTTTTTGTTAGTTTAAATTTCTCTATTTTATCCCATACCTCATCTTTGGATCATTATTCGCTTTTGAATTTTAAACAGAAGATGTTTGAAATCAGGTAACATCATTCTTAAAATAATTACAAGTTTTTAAATTGAATAATTAACTCAAAATCTTCAAATTTCAGTAAAATTTGTATTTTGGGTCAAAAATGTATAAATTAAAATTTAGGATTTGATTGCATGATTGGATCTAGTATAGAAAATGATGATTTTTGACATAAATATCTCGATTTTTAACTTGGAAATTAAGGGGCTTTCTCGAGTTGGACGTTGGTGACGTTTTGGTCGATTTCTATCTATCAACGGCGAGATGGTCGGGGTGTTCGGATCTGAAGGTCGAGGGAAGAATGAAGATCATCAGAAAAATGATCGTGGATTTTATAATCCATTGTGACGATCATACGAAGCTGAAGTAGGGTTTAAGCTTTGGGTTTCGACGTCGATGTTCATTTGGGTTTCACGATGTCGATAGGCAATCGGAGGTGATCGCATGGAGTTCTGGAGATGCGGGTAGTCGAGGCGAAGCTGTGGGGAAGAGGGCGAAGTTCCTCATGACGTGGATCATCGGAGACGAATGCTTTTCTGATGATGTCGTTCCAGGTGATGGGTTCCAAATGCTCGATTTCGAATCTCGTACGAATCGAGGAAATTGGGATGTTCGAACATGATGTCGTGATGGAAGATGACTTGCCGGAGGACTGAACGGAGATCGTCGTCGATCGGTGAAGGCGTGCACGTGCACGAGCACGTTCGTGTGCATCTGGAAAGTTTAATTGGGGAAGAAAGCAGGAGCTCGGGTTTCGTTCAGGGAAAATCAAGTTTTACCCGAAGCAAGTAATGTGGTGGGTAGTCGCGAGTGTAACTTCGGGTTTTCTTACGTTTTACTCGAGTTTGGGGATTAGCTGGCACTAAGAATTCTAAGAGGAAATGTTTTAAGTTTTAAAACAAAAGAAACTTTGTTTTGTAGTGTATCTGAGTTTAAAACAAAAGTTAAACAAGTTTTAATATTTAAATAGATAAGTTTTTAAAAAGATAAATAAATGAATTTTTAAAATGATCTTTGTATTAAAGTTTATTTAAATAACTTTGAAAGGTTTCAAAGATTTTAAAGGTTAAAATTAATGTCGTAATTGTTTAATTAAAATAAAGATTTTATCTTAGGTAATTAAGATTTGATTTATTAAAGGAAATTAATATGTGAAATTAATAAGGATAATTTATTTATTGAAAATGATTTAAGAATAGATAATAATTTAATTAAGATAATGTTTTTCTTAATTAAGATCTTTAAGTATTAATAGTTAAGAAATTATTTAATTAGTTAAATAATTAGTTAAATAATTAACCAAGTAATTAATTAATGATTAATTAGAGATAATCATTTATAAATTAATTAAGCATAATTACTTGATGGAGTAATTAAGGAATAATTACTAGATGTAATTAAATAAAAGGGAAATTATTAGAGGATAATTATTTTATTAAATGGAAATGATTAAGAGTTAATCACTTGTTATTAATTTAATAATTTATTAAATTAAATTAATTAAAGGATTAGATTAATCAAAGATGATTAATAATTGTGGTTTAATTAAGGTTAATTAATAATGTAATTAATTATTTATGAAGGTAATTAATTAAAGTAATTAATTAATGGAAGTAATTAAGGGAAATTAATTTCTGGATTAGATTAATCAAAGATGATTAATAATTATGGATTAATTAAGAATAATTACTTAATGTAATTAATAAATAATTAAAGGTGTAATTAGGGATCATTAGTTATAATTAATTAATGATTAAGAGTTGATTAATTAAGATTAATTAATCAAATGATAAGTGACTAATTGTAATTAATTAAGGATTTAAGTAATTGATTATAATTAATTAATTAATAAATGAAGTAATTAAAGGTTAATTACTGTATTGGTTAAGAATAATTAATTTGTGAAATTAATTAAAGATAATTACTTAAATGTAATTAAAGTATAATTAATCAAGGTGATTAATTAAAATAGATAATTAGAGAAAGATTAATTAAATTATTTGTAATTAATTAATGATTATATAAGTAAAATTTATAATGAAGTAATTAATTTAATTTACTTTAAATTAATTAAGAGATGAAGTAATTAATTTAATTCACTTTAAATTAATTAAAGATAGAGATAGTTAATTTAATTCATTTAAATTAATTATGTTATGATTAAGTAAATCATTGCTTATATAAGAATGGATGACATTGATTTGTCTTGAATGGATGTAATCTCAGTGATGAGATATGATTGATATATGATATGGATGTTTGGTTGAATTATAATGATAATGTGAATTATCTGTTTGGGATGATAATGTAGATTATCTATTGAATTATCTATCTTTGTGTATATAGATAAGAATTGAATTGTTTTAACCTTTAAACAACTTGGCCTTAAAAGATACGTTTTGGATTTCGATGAGACCGAGATCGGGTTTCCGTATACCGGTATTCCAGGTCTGGAGACCCGAATACCACATCGATCCAAATTTACGATAGGTCGTGAATCAAGTGAAGATGAAGATTCAGAGTGCAAGGGTTATTGTCGTTAACTCTGAGGGTGATTCCAAAACGAGTGTAACGAGATAATGCCTTCGGTTTCGTTCGAACCCGGAACGAACTTGTATGGATTGAATGCTTTCAGCACATCGTCAGGCGGACGATGAGCATTCTAAGTGATATGTTCTGATTAAAGGTAATCGTAACCTCAAGCCTCATCAACCGGGAATGGCTAAAACAGGGGAGGTGCAGCAAGGCTTCGTGGGTAGCACCCACTGAGAGCAAGATAGATCCCTGTCTAGAGGTCCCTTTTCTTTTATTCGGCTTAGTGTGTGGTTGGTCGCGCCAACTACGGGATTGTCTTATTCGGGATTATCCAGTAAGGGATGGTTCCGGCTTTGTGTTGCAGGGGAGCGGGCGTACTCCTCGGTACGGTGATCTAGGCCACGTACTGTGACGGGCGGTACCCCAGTAGCCCTGCCATTGTATGGAATCCAAACTCCAATAAGTGCCGTACGTATTAGTTGTGCCCAACTATGTTGGAATGTGAGATGTAAGCATTTCAGCTATTTCTGTATTTTACTTGAAAACTCTAGACCCTATTATAATATAACTGGATTTCCTATCAAATGTTTTGGTTAGCGTAAGGTAAAAACTTACCCATGTTTATGTGTGGGAAGTCTTACGTGATACCTTTGTTTTCAAAAGGTTTTGAAGTTAAACAATTTTAACCCGTTTACTCACACCAGACCCATGTCTGACCCAAGTGTTTATTTTCTGTTTTATTAAACTCTTGGGTACTCAAATTTTTACGAGTAGCCAAGTGATTCAGGTTTAGCTTTGACGAATATTCTGGAGGAGCAATGGAGCAGGAGGCTTCGGCGTTCGTAGATATAGTAGTTCCGCTGTGTCTGTATCTCTGTAGTGTATTGAGTTGTAATGTCTAGACAGATGTTATAACTGTCTAGTATGTGTTGTATAGTTGTGTAAACTCTGATAAGTGTTGTATACTATGTAATAGTTTATGTTATTAATATAATTTATTCGTTCCGCTGTGAGATCGTTGTTGTTGTTTCTTTCTTTCTTCTCTTCTTTTCTTCTTCTATCCCTTTCTTTCTTCATAATGATGCGACTTTCTGGGCATAGAAAGTCGGGTCGTTACATTTGGTATCAGAGCCAGGTTGAGCGAATGCCTAAGCTTTTGGTTAAGTGAATATCAGAACACTAGGTTGAGTGAATACCTAGGCTCTGAAGTGGTGTCTATCTTGAGAGCGCGTAATTGTTAATTATATAAAAATGGTTTTATATTGTGTTAATTGATCGGTTGAGTGGTATATGGATTCTGGTCAATACGAGTAGCTAACGTTATTGATAGGGATCTCTAAACACTTAGACCAGGCCAACGGACACAATATTGTTTTAAAAAGGTAAATGAAATAATTTTACCCAGAAATAATTTCTATATAAAAAGTATCATTTTAAATATATATATTTCTACCTATTTGTTGGGTTACCTGTTCGGGTTTTCCAATATAAGTTATAAAGGTAGATAAGGTGGTAGTGTGAGTAACACGACTACCAATAGTTAGAATTTGAGTGTTGAGGTTGGAAGTATATCTGACGAGACTGTAGACCTAATACTGTCTCGAGTGAACTTTGTTGTGGTGTAAAGATTTCACCGATCTCTGAAGGAAACCAGTTATGGTTTAGAGTTTATCTTTGAAGTTGGATGAATAGAGTAGATCTATTGGATGAGCTGAAGAGATTGATGGTATTTTGGTAACCTCAGGAAGTAGTAGCTGTGTGATGAGACACGGTGGCTATGGACGTTTCTGAAGATGTTTCTTCTGGAACAAGTTTGAAGAAGTGAGTCTGTTTCAGTGTTGTGGCTGAGTCCAGTGGGGTGTTTCTATTTGCTTTGAGGTCCGAGTTTCTCGAGGAGTTTCGGATAAGAAGTCTTTGGTTTGTGGCAGCAGTGCGACTCGGAGTGTTCTATGTTGGCAGAAAGTTTCTGGCTGAGCAGTTTTTCTGAAGGTGAAGTTCAGAAGCAGTAGAGTGAATCCATTTCTTCGATGGATTGGTTAGTCAAATATAAGCTGTTCTGATTAGTGTAGAGAGAACAGTTATCTTTGGAAATTAGGCCGAGCTGATCGCAAAAGTGACTTGCGATTGTTTAAGTATTCTCTTGGGATTATTGGAGATTGAGATTCCGTATCGACTTGATTCGTGGAGTTACCAGAAGTTCAGCTTAGTAGAAGGATGTCTCCTAGAGAATAATTTGGTGAAGCAGCTCAGGATTTTTTTGAGAGGGATTGACCACACCTAATTTTCTGGTGAGGATTCTGTTAAGGTGTTTTGACCAAGTAGAATGGTTCACTAAGATTTTATAGATATGGTGAACTGTGGATGATCAAGTTTGTGCTCGAGTTTTTCCGATGGCATTCTCATCTGTTCAAGATCAGAATTGTGCAGCGAAAGTAAGATAGCAGCTATTCTAGAGTGGAAGCAACCGAGAGTTGTAATTTTCTTCGAGTAGAGGATTTCTATAGGAAATTCAAGTGTATCTCTAAGTGTGAAGAAATTTTCGGGATTTGGAGGTAAAGTTGTCAAGTGCAACTGTTTTGACTATTTCAGATAGGAGAGGTAGTGCGAAGTTCTCTAATGTTTGTAGAGTAGAGTTGTGTTTTGGATTTCGGCATATTTTTGAGAAACCATTTTGTTGAGTAGGATCCGGAAATTGGTTTGATGTTGGTCTAATCTGTTTCAAGAAGCATCAGCAAGGGTTAAGCTGATCAGGAAGAATGAAGTGACTCAGGATCGTCAAAGGAGTTATGCAGTTAAGAATTGATGGAATTTGGAAATTGATGTTGAAATTGGATATTGTTTAAGTTTTTCTCCGATCAAAGGAGATATAAGATTTGGTAAGACTGGAGAGTAAGCTCCGGAAGTATTATGAGATTTTTCTGTGTTCTTTGGAGATTAGATTTTGATCCCCAGGATTGAGTTGCCAGTTCGGATAACTGGAATTCATTTTATTTCACATATCTCTGAGGAATATGTGTATGATTCATCGAGTGATGGAATCAGCAGTTCAGAAGGATAGTTGGGATGGTTTTGAGTTAGTCTGATATCTTGTTCAGATTTGTGATCTAGAAAGGAAGGACTTCTAGATTATTGTAGATAGTTAGTTTAGATCTTATAGAACGAGTCTCCCGGTATATATATATACTTGGGGAAACTCGAGTAAATTCTATCCAGATTTTGACTGGATAGTTAAATTTGTTTGATTAAATTGTTTGCTATGGTTGTTAGAATATGGTTGCTGTTTAAAATAAAATTTTGCTGGGTTATTAAATTATCTTTGCTTTTAAATTTCGGGGACGAAATTATTTTAAGGGGGAAGGAATGTGATATCCCGGAAATTTGGCAATATCAATTTAATAATCTTTATTAATAATTAAATTGATTTGTTGATTTATTTTATAAATTGACAAGTTTATTCATTTTAAAAGGTTAATAATATTTTAAATTGGCAAATTTATTTCTTTTGAAAACTAATAACATTTTAATTTGGGAATATCTTTTCTAAAATTTTAATTAGGAAGATTTATCTTACTAAAACTAATATAAGTGTTTATATTTATAATGTATATATATATATAGGTATATATATTATAAATAAGGAGTCTTTAATTTAATAAAAGGATAAGTTATCAAATTATAATATATATGTATATATATATATTGTTATTTGAAGTTATGTATTAAAATTAAATATGATAATTATAAAGCTAATGTTAAAAGTATTTTCCATTTAGAATATATATATATAGAGTTAAAATAAGTTTCTCAAGCATATAAAAATATGTTATATTTATTTGATCAAAGCATAAGCTATTATAAATAATTGTTTTCGTGAGTTCATTAAAAAAATCTAAAAGCTTAAATTATAAAAAAAAAATACATTACATACATATAAATATTTTATAAATACATATAAATGACTTAAATAAATTAATTAAAAACAAGATTTACACTTGTAAATAAATAATAAAGCATTTTAAAACACTTGTAAACATATGGAGGCTTGGATGGTATATGTGTAAGCTAATTAACAACTTAAGGGGACAAGTGGCTTAATTTTATCTTTTTGTAAATTAAAGTATAAAAATTTATATGTAAGAAGAAAGATCTGTATTCATTTTCAGTTCAAAAATCCTTCTTCTCATTTTCAACTAAAACAAAATAGTCTAAGAAATAAAAGACCTGAAATCTAAATTCAAAGAAGAAGTAAATCTGAAAAATGGAAATGATCTGGAAATTCAAAATCAAAAGAAGATGGAGGCAATTCAAATAGCAGTTTAAAAATCTTCAAACAACTTGAAGTTCAGAAAAAGGGAATCAAGCAAGTAATCAAAGATCAAACAACAAGATTTAAATTCAACTAAGCAAAAGAAATCAAGTTCAAAAATCTGGAACATCAGCCTGGAAACTAATCTGTCCTCTGTCTCTGTTTTATAAATTCCTGGTGAGTAAACATATTTTAAAAACAGTTAATTTTGGATTTCATTTAGATGTTGTGAATGAAATATTATTCTGTTATGTGAAATGCTTGGAGTTAAATGTATGCATGTATGTGTATTTGTGATGAATGCCTGTGTAGCCTCTGAATGTACTCTGTTGTTTTTTTTGTTAGTTTAAATTTCTCTATTTTATCCCATACCTCATCTTTGGATCATTATTCGCTTTTGAATTTTAAACAGAAGATGTTTGAAATCAGGTAACATCATTCTTAAAATAATTACAAGTTTTTAAATTGAATAATTAACTCGAAATCTTCAAATTTCAGTAAAATTTGTATTTTAGGTCAAAAATGTATAAATTAAAATTTAGGATTTGATTGCATGATTGGATCCAGTATAGAAAATGATGATTTTTGATATAAATATCTCGATTTTTAACTTGGAAATTAAGGGGCTTTCTCGAGTTGGACGTTGGTGACGTTTTGGTCGATTTCTATCTATCAACGGCGAGATGGTCGGGGTGTTTGGATCTGAAGGTCGAGGGAAGCATGAAGATCATCAGAAAAATGATCGTGGATTTTATAATCCATTGTGATGATCATACGAAGCTGAAGTAGGGTTTAAGCTTTGGGTTTCGACGTCGATGTTCATTTGGGTTTCACGATGTCGATAGGCAATCGGAGGTGATCGCATGGAGTTCTGGAGATGCGGGTAGTCGAGGCGAAGCTGTGGGGAAGAGGGCGAAGTTCCTCATGACGTGGATCATCGGAGACGAATGCTTTTCTGATGATGTCGTTCCAGGTGATGGGTTCGAAATGCTCGATTTCGAATCTCGTACGAATCGAGGAAATTGGGATGTTCGAACATGATGTCGTGATGGAAGATGACTTGCCGGAGGACTGAACGGAGATCGTCGTCGATCGGTGAAGGCGTGCACGTGCACGAGCACGTTCATGTGCATCTGGAAAGTTTAATTGGGGAAGAAAGCAGGAGCTCGGGTTTCGTTCGGGGAAAATCAAGTTTTACCCGAAGCAAGTAATGTGGTGGGTAGTCGCGAGTGTAACTTCGGGTTTTCTTACGTTTTACTCGAGTTTGGGGATTAGCTGGCACTAAGAATTCTAAGAGGAAATGTTTTAAGTTTTAAAACAAAAGAAACTTTGTTTTGTAGTGTATCTGAGTTTAAAACAAAAGTTAAACAAGTTTTAATATTTAAATAGATAAGTTTTTAAAAAGATAAATAAATGAATTTTTAAAATGATCTTTGTATTAAAGTTTATTTAAATAACTTTGAAAGGTTTCAAAGATTTTAAAGGTTAAAATTAATGTCGTAATTGTTTAATTAAAATAAAGATTTTATCTTAGGTAATTAAGATTTGATTTATTAAAGGAAATTAATATGTGAAATTAATAAGGATAATTTATTTATTGAAAATGATTTATGAATAGATAATAATTTAATTAAGATAATGTTTTTCTTAATTAAGATCTTTAAGTATTAATAGTTAAGAAATTATTTAATTAGTTAAATAATTAGTTAAATAATTAACCAAGTAATTAATTAATGATTAATTAGAGATAATCATTTATAAATTAATTAAGCATAATTACTTGATGGAGTAATTAAGGAATAATTACTAGATGTAATTAAATAAAAGGGAAATTATTAGAGGATAATTATTTTATTAAATGGAAATGATTAAGAGTTAATCACTTGTTATTAATTTAATAATTTATTAAATTAAATTAATTAAAGGATTAGATTAATCAAAGATGATTAATAATTGTGGTTTAATTAAGGTTAATTAATAATGTAATTAATTATTTATGAAGGTAATTAATTAAAGTAATTAATTAATGGAAGTAATTAAGGGAAGTTAATTTCTGGATTAGATTAATCAAAGATGATTAATAATTATGGATTAATTAAGAATAATTACTTAATGTAATTAATAAATAATTAAAGGTGTAATTAGGGATCATTAGTTATAATTAATTAATGATTAAGAGTTGATTCATTAAGATTAATTAATCAAATGATAAGTGACTAATTGTAATTAATTAAGGATTTAAGTAATTGATTATAATTAATTAATTAATAAATGAAGTAATTAAAGGTTAATTACTGTATTGGTTAAGAATAATTAATTTGTGAAATTAATTAAAGATAATTACTTAAATGTAATTAAAGTATAATTAATCAAGGTGATTAATTAAAATAGATAATTAGAGAAAGATTAATTAAATTATTTGTAATTAATTAATGATTATATAAGTAAAATTTATAATGTAGTAATTAATTTAATTTACTTTAAATTAATTAAGAGATGAAGTAATTAATTTAATTCACTTTAAATTAATTAAAGATAGAGATAGTTAATTTAATTCATTTAAATTAATTATGTTATGATTAAGTAAATCATTGCTTATATAAGAATGGATGACATTGATTTGTCTTGAATGGATGTAATCTCAGTGATGAGATATGATTGATATATGATATGGATGTTTGGTTGAATTATAATGATAATGTGAATTATCTGTTTGGGATGATAATGTAGATTATCTATTGAATTATCTATCTTTGTGTATATAGATAAGAATTGAATTGTTTTAACCTTTAAACAACTTGGCCTTAAAAGATACGTTTTGGATTTCGATGAGACCGGGATCGGGTTTCCGTATACCGGTATTCCAGGTCTGGAGACCCGAATACCACATCGATCCAAATTTACGATAGGTCGTGAATCAAGTGAAGATGAAGATTCAGAGTGCAAGGGTTATTGTCGTTAACTCTGAGGGTGATTCCAAAACGAGTGTAACGAGATAATGCCTTCGGTTTCGTTCGAACCCGGAACGAACTTGTATGGATTGAATGCTTTCAGCACATCGTCAGGCGGACGATGAGCATTCGAAGTGATATGTTCTGATTAAAGGTAATCGTAACCTCAAGCCTCATCAACCGGGAATGGCTAAAACAGGGGAGGTGCAGCAAGGCTTCGTGGGTAGCACCCACTGAGAGCAAGATAGATCCCTGTCTAGAGGTCCCTTTTCTTTTATTCGGCTTAGTGTGTGGTTGGTCGCGCCAACTACGGGATTGTCTTGTTCGGGATTATCCAGTAAGGGATGGTTCCGGCTTTGTGTTGCAGGGGAGCGGGCGTACTCCTCGGTACGGTGATCTAGGCCACGTACTGTGACGGGCGGTACCCCAGTAGCCCTGCCATTGTATGGAATCCAAACTCCAATAAGTGCCGTACGTATTAGTTGTGCCCAACTATGTTGGAATGTGAGATGTAAGCATTTCAGCTATTTCTGTATTTTACTTGAAAACTCTAGACCCTATTATAATATAACTGGATTTCCTATCAAATGTTTTGGTTAGCGTAAGGTAAAAACTTACCCATGTTTATGTGTGGGAAGTCTTACGTGATACCTTTGTTTTCAAAAGGTTTTGAAGTTAAACAATTTTAACCCGTTTACTCACACCAGACCCATGTCTGACCCAAGTGTTTATTTTCTGTTTTATTAAACTCTTGGGTACTCAAATTTTTACGAGTAGCCAAGGGATTCAGGTTTAGCTTTGACGAATATTCTGGAGGAGCAATGGAGCAGGAGGCTTCGGCGTTCGTAGATATAGTAGTTCCGCTGTGTCTGTATCTCTGTAGTGTATTGAGTTGTAATGTCTAGACAGATGTTATAACTGTCTAGTATGTGTTGTATAGTTGTGTAAACTCTGATAAGTGTTGTATACTATGTAATAGTTTATGTTATTAATATAATTTATTCGTTCCGCTGTGAGATCGTTGTTGTTGTTTCTTTCTTTCTTCTCTTCTTTTCTTCTTCTATCCCTTTCTTTCTTCATAATGATGCGACTTTCTGGGCATAGAAAGTCGGGTCGTTACAGGTTTTCACCGGTTAATTAAGCTAAGAGCAAACAAATTAGTTGTGACAACTAGTCTTTTTAAAGACCAATCCAACATCGGTTCGATCACGGATAATTTTCAACCGTAGAGAACTACGGTTCTGAAAATGAAATAATCTTGCACGTTCATGAACCTACAGTTTAACCTTAAAACTTTAAAAAAAATCTGGACCGACCTTTTTGAACCACACGGCTCTTTAAATTTGTGGAAAAATTATAGCTTCACTCTCTTCATTTTTTCACATAATCAAAGTAATAAATAATTTTGTATGCTTAGCCACTAAATTATTGGATTATCTTTTCAAATTTTGGACGATGTTATACATTATTAGTATATATTTATGAATCATTATTAAGCTGAACTTATTTTATTTCAAAAAATAAGAAAATTGTAACGATCCGGAAATTTTAACGATTCTAATTAACTAAAAATTTTCTTGAAATTATATAATTAAATTTTAGCAATGGAAATTTGATATTTGAGATACGTCTATTCGAACGTAGCAAGTGTCAAATTTTTATTGGAAAATATGAAAGTTTACTTTGTTGTGTAATTTTCTATTTCAATTTAAAATCAGTTATTTTGATGGAAATGAAATATATTTTAAATCTTAATATTTTTATATAATAAATTTGTAAATCATTTTCTTAGTGAGACGTCATATTTCGTTTCGTCAAATTTGGACTGCTCTAGCTCCGTTTAAATTATTTTCGGCGTTTTAGCAGCAGTTTTGGCTTCGAAATTCGAGTTTTGATAGGATGATCATATCGCTTGTACCTATTTACCATTCTGTTAGTCTCGTCGTGCCGATCTCCACAGTATATTCATTTCTGTAATTTGACGTTCGATACGTGGCGAATTTGGCAAAACGATTAGCCGTATCGGAAGTCATTTCGTGTCTTTTTGGTTTCGTGTCCTTTCATAGCCATTTAACTATTAATATTCTTGAATTCAACGGGTATGACTTCTGGTCTTCCCTTGGTTATTTATTTCTGGTTGGCTCTCTCTTCGTGTTCCCATTTATCTTATTTTTTTCATTCTCTTCCCTTTGTTCTGTCATGTCAAATAAAAAAAACAAAATCATATTTGAACCTCCTCCTCCTATTGAATACATGCAACAGAGATATATATATGCGCTCGCATATATTGGTCTGGAAGCTGCACGCTTCCTTCTTGCTAACCATCGGCCTCAACATCCTTCCCTCCTGTGCCTATTCCCCTCCACTGCCATGTCTTACGACATGCGACGCCTTGCCCATGCCCACCATCATAAAGTGAACCCACACAGCCCGCAACTCCTCAACCAGTGCCACCATCCCTTAGCACTGACCGCGACCCCACCATCCGAGAACGAGCTAACATCTCCCACTACTACATCGTGACCAGACCCGAACATCCCATCTCCTCCACCTTGTCCATGCTGCAGCCCATGCCATGGCAGCCACAAATCCCCTCTAGAACCATCCTCCGCCCTAATACCTTAGTAGCCACTCGGCCCTACTTCCCAAAGAAACCCGACCACCCAGAACCCATTCCAACAGTCGTAGCAACCTCACCCGATCTCGACCTACCACCCTCCTCGACAGCCCTACGCCTGAGCTCCTCCACCCGTAAGCGCCAGCCTCCCACTCCTTTGTAAAATTTTTTTAAAGATCTTATATATAAAAAGCTTGCTTATTTGGTCAGAGAAGCCGCTCGCCCTCCCCTTCTTTTTGCTTCGGGGAAAAAGTTTTATTTACATCTTTTGCTTAGGGAAAACAAGTTCATATATATTGGCTTGCTTGTATTGCCTACTCGTGACATCCCTTCTTCTGCAACCTGTTCAGAGTTCTCTTTTTTTTAAGTTTATATAAAGGGGTATTTTAATATATATATATATATATATATATTATAAGCTGTTCATATTATATGAAATATATATGTTGTTATATTTCGGTCCCTTTATTTTATACCTTATTTATTTACAATTTTAACAGTTTTGAATATATGTATTTGGGAAATATTGATTTTAAGTATTTGGTATCAAAGGATAATATATATACATATATATATTTTTTGATTTGAGAAAAATAGGTGTTTTTAAGGAATAATGATTTTGAAGTAGAATATATATAAACTTTATTTTATATGTGTTTAAAATTAGATATTAATTTTAAGGTGTGTGTGTGTTTATAAATATATATATATATATATTGATTTTAAAATATAATATATATATATATATATATTGATTTTAAAATATAATATATATATATATTGATTTTAAAATATAATATATATATTGTATTTCATCAAATCCAAGTTCATATACCTTGCTTTGCTTGTTCCGTTACTGTCCAAAAATTATTTCTGCTACTCTAGCTTGTTCGTGTGTATCCGCGTCCGTGCTTCCCATTCCCATTATTTCTCTAGCCTCGAAAGGTGAGCAATCACTCACGATTAACATTCTTATATTTAGTAAATTTAATTCATATGAAATGACGATTGAAATATATTGTTAAATTTGAATTGCTAGTTCTTTAATTGTTGAATATGATATCTTAATATTTAAAATTGTTTACCTATGACATATGACACCATGATCTATTGATTATATATTTAAATTTGTTTACCTATGACATGTGACACCATGACCTGTTAGTCATATATTAAATTGTTAATTGTGATATGTGCTTGCCAATTGATATGTTATGTTATTTCATGTTATAATTCTATTGTTGTCACACTGCAAGTTCCCTGTAGTTTAGGAATCCCTATGAGTTGAAATGATACATACCCAAACGATCTTATAAATTAGGGGAAAATCGTTATGGGTTGAAATGATAAACCTAAGCGATTTTCATTGATTTTGAAATTTTGGGATTGCCGGTTGAAATTATAATACCCGTAAATATTAATTATTGTGAATTGAAATGATAAATATCCGTATCACTTGACCATAGGATAAAAAACTATATGCGGACACCGTTGGTCTATTTTTGGAAAATGATTTCCTAGGTTTTGGAAGGAAAAATATATGGATTTTGATAAATACTGATTTTAAATTATATTATGAATATTTATTTTTAATATTTATAAAATTTAGATTTCAAAATTATAAGTCAAGTATTAAAATGTACATTATAAAATTTTACTTATAACTTTATTATCTTTTAAAATATATAAAATGGATTTAATTTAATAAAATATAATTTAGCTAATATATATAAAGTATGTTTAAATATTTATTTAAAAGGTATATTAATATTTTAAAATTAGATTTTGTAATAACTTTAATAAATAGAGGTTGGAAAGATAAATTAAAGTTGACTTGACATTTAAACTGGTTAATAATTGAATTTGAATAAGAATTGATCTGTAATTTAATTTAAATAAGAGTTGATTTGAACTTATTGATTTTAAGATTTTTAAAGATATGATTTTTATAACTTAATAACTTGATTTTTATAAAGGTGATTTAATGAATATTTCAAATTTAAATAAAATTGTAATTGAATGTTAATTTTGATTTAAATTTGTAATATGAGATTTTATTTAAATATTATAAAAATGATTAAGTGAATATTTTCAAATTTAAATAAAATTAAAGTTGAAATATAAATGAAATTTATCAAATTGAGTTATTGTAAATGTTTGAATATTTAGAATTTGAAACCTATTGAATTGGAAGTGGTTTAGATTTGTAATTCAAACCTGGATTTGAAATCGAAGTAAATTAAAAATGGTTTTAATAAGAATTTGAATTGATCCTTCAATTGAAATTGTTGAACTTAGATTGATTTAAAATTGGATTTTGGAATGAAAGTTGATTTGAATTGATTTGTGGAATTGGAAGAAACAATTTTAATTTGAAACTATTTTCGGTATAAACTCTTTTAATATATAAACTATTTTTAATATATAAACTATTTTAATGTATAACCTATTTTAAATGTAAACTATTTTAATGTATAACTATTTCAATATATATAAACTATTTTCTATATTTAAACCGTTTAAGTTTGAACTGTTATGATTTAGATTTAATGGTTTAAATGCGAAAATTTAATATGATGGTTTAAACTATTTTGTAGTTATGATTTCGAAAGTGAATACAATTTCGAAAGTGATATGATTTCGAAAGGATTATGATATTTTGATATGAAGTATAAACTATTTTGAATAAAATGACCACGGTGTAAAATAAGCGTTTGGTTGTTAAGGAGACCGAGATCAGATATTGCCATACTCTCTGCCAATACCGAAAACCACTTTAACAACTGTGTACGTGTGGAGATTCCAAAACGAAGTAGGATGATTTGGCGATGATTCTGTATGAGGCATTAACGCAGACCTGACTCTCGTGAGTCAGCTTGATGTGGCTAAAACAGGAGCCATGCTGGGCCAAGTGAGGTCGCACCTCCAATCGAGCACATCTTTTCGATACCATTCTATTACTTTGTGATTCGATTGGGTGCACCTTTAATTTGAGAGTGTGTCTCGAGGTGGGCGGTTGTAGCTGCTATGCATTACCACCAGTCTGGATCCGCAAAACGGTAGAATCCTACCCCGAGCATTGCCTCGCGTGCCTTGTTACATGCCTTATCGCGCCTTCTATGAGTTTGTTTTGTACCATACCTATGGAGTGCTCCCCGAGTAAACCACCAGTTTGGTGGAGCTTACAGCATCTGTATAGACTACGGGAACATATAAAATGTGTTAAGGGGGATATGGGTATCGCCTTAACGCTATTTTAATAGTTTACTTTACTATAGACATTATATATGTATCGTATTGTACTATGTATGTAGATAGTTTAACGGATCCTTAAAAGATGGGAATCCCAAACATCCTTTGAGTTATTTTGTATTTCAGTTGACATTTCACTTGAGTTGATTTACTGGTATAAGAATTTTAATCCTGACTCGCGTGTTTTGTGTTTTGCTTTATGCTCGAGTAAAACTGAGTGTCACAGCCTTTGAGACTCACCTTTGGAGCTTGGAATTTTGCTTGAAGACCTGTCTTATATTTGTTCAGCTTTTAGTTATTCCAGTTACCTCCAGTTTTTTATATTCATACTTGTTATTTTCTAATGTAATTGAGATTTCATTGTATTTGAGACTGCTATTGTATCTTGTTTAGACTCTGATGTTGTAGTAGCTTCATGAACTTCTATTTATCTATTCCGCTGCTTATTGTTGTATTACTCTATGTCTGTGATTCTGTGATTGATTTATTTAATGTATATGCTAAGTTTTCACAAATATAAATTAACAATCTATTGTTATGAGCAATTCAAGTCCGACATGAGTGGATGATTGTCGATTTAAATGGTTCGAAACACCAGGTCATTACTAGTGGTATCAGAGCTCTGGTTTAGGCAAAACTTAGCATATGAAGTAAAAACTCATTAGAAATAGGGTAGCGGTACCCTAGAATGAGTAAAATTAATTACAGAATCATCTTCGTCCAAGCTTGAATTTCTTCGTTAGGATCCTCCTGAACTAGGATTTCTTTTAAATTTTGGAACTTTCCTTTTGTTTTGGAATCCATTCTTGTCGTCCCCTGTTCATCTTCGCTTTGATACTGGAGCATCCCATAACTCTATTTTGGTTGATCTCTGTAATAAATTTGAGTTCTTCTTGCAATTTCAATTGGCAACTTCACCCTTATGTGTGACTAATCCCATCGGCGGTCCCGCCAGCCTCAATATGATTTGTAAGGGGGAAAAACTTCTTTACAATAGGCATCGATTCACAGGAGATTTCTATGTCCTCGGTTTTGATGCTGTTATTTCTTGCAAAGCCCGAACCATTTCTTTAGTAGATGACCAGTGCAATTCTCTTGTAATCAAATGTCGGTTGCCTCGGGATTTTGCGGGCAGCCTTATCTTTTCATTGATTCTCGGCCTAGTGATCTCGTCTCCACCCGATAGTCAGGGATTATCCTGATGTTTTGGTGAAGTCATTCCTCTTCCTTCCAAACGGGAAATTGAATTCCACATCGATCTTATTCCTAGAACTCGACCTATAGTCCTTCTTTCCGGATGAATGGTTTCTATGAACGGTTAGTCATGCCCTTTGGATTAACCAATGCTCTTGCTTCTCGTCGATCTCCTGAATCGCATTTTCTGTGATGTTCTCAACAGGTTTGTCCTCATTTCCTTTGACAGTATTCTCATTTCCTAAGTCTTGGTTGACCTGGTTAAGGTCACCCGCGATTAATATAAGTCTATCCATCTTTCCTCTTTTGTAATTTAATTATCTTATCTTTCTTTCGAGCCTATCTTCGTAGTTAGAACTCTCTTTGATTAGGGTCACTCTAAATTTGAATCTCTATCCATGTTTTGAAATCCATTCTTGAATCATCCAATGAGGGAGCATATTTGTAATTAATATAAAATGTTTTATATTGTGTTGGTTGAGTTGTTTAGTTTGAATTTTGGGTTTTGATCGATTCATTTGGCTAACACTATCGATAGGAATTCAAAAAACACCTAAACAGAGCAAACTGGCACAATATTGTTTTCGTAATTGGTAAAAGAATCAATTTTATGTATGATTATATTCTATATATAAAAGTATGATTTTGAAATTAGATAGTTAAATGAATTGGTTGTTAGAAATGATAATACTAGGTTATCATTTATTGTTTGGTCAACATTCTTAAACCATTGATTATTGTTGTTTGATTTTAAAACATGGTTTATAAATATGTTTGCAAATGAAATGAATTTAAATTAAGGATTTGAGAATTAAATTTCTGGTGTTTTTCTAAATTGGATTTTCAACGTTTTGAAATATATTATTTGACAGTATTTTCGAATGAGGATTTGTTTCCAAAGAATGTTAAAGGGAGTAAGTCAGCACTCTCCTCTTTTGTCACTAAAAAATAATTTCGGTAATGACTGAAGCACCATCGACATTCATTTTCGAGTGTCAAAGTGGAGAGACCACTTAGTAGCTTTGCTACACTTTTGTTTTGGAAAATGGATTTGATTTGAATTTCTTAAGTATAATTTGATGTATAAAATATATATACGCATATATTTATTTCAAAATGGTTTGAAGTGAAACTAGAAATTAAACTCTTAAGTCTATGTTAAGTAATGGTTTTCAATTATTTAAATAAACCAAAGTTTTGAATAATTAGAGTGTCTAATATGAGAAATGGAATTGAAACAACTTGAAACAGTTGAACTAGGATTAAATTAATTTGTATAATACTCAATTGCATTCTAGATCATATTGCCTGAAATATTCAAAAGTTAAAATGTTAATGTGAATATGTAATTGAATAATATGCAATATAAATGTAAGTAATCAAATGTCCAAAAATGAAATTCATATGGTTTTAAATTAATTATTGTATTTGGTACTTGTATTTCAAATATATCTTTCTTTCTGGTTGCTTCTATTCTCCTATCTCGTTTTTTTTCGGGGACGAAAAGTTTTGAGTGAGGAAGTGTGTAACGACCTGGAAATTTTAACGATTCTAAGTAACTAAAATTTTTCTTGAAATCGTATAATTAAACTAGCAATGAAAATTTGATATTTGTGATATGTCTATTCGAACGTAGCAAGTGTCAAATTTTTATTGAAAAATATGAAAGTTTACTTTGTTGTATAATTTTCTATTTCAATTTAAAATCAGTTAATTTGATGGAAATGAAATATTATTGAAATCTTAATATTTTTATATAATAAATTTTTAAATCATTTTCTGAGTGAAACATCATATTTCGTTTCGCCAAATTTGGACTACTCTAGCTCCGTTTATCTTATTTTTGGCATTTTAGCAGCTGTTTTGGCACCGAAATTCGAGTTTTGATAGGATGATCATATCGCTTGAATCTGTTTACCATTCTGTTCATTTCGTCATGCTGATCACCACAGTATATTCGTTCCTGTAAATTGGCGTCCGATATGCGGCGAAATCGGCAAAACGATCAGCCGTATCGGTACTCATTTCGTGCCTTTTTGGGTTCTGTGTCCTTTCATTTTCAACCGTGTAAACCAATAGCTGTTTAACTTTTAATATTCTTGAATTCAATGGGTATGACTTCTGCTCTTTCCCTTGGTAATTTATTTCTGGTTGGCTCTCTCTTCGTTCCTATTTTTTTTCATTCTCTTCCCTTTGTTTTGTCATGTCAAATATAAAAAAACAAAATCATATTTGCACCTCTTTCTTCTATTGAATTCATGCAACAGAGATATATATGCGCCCGCATATGTTGGTCTAATATAAATTATAAAATTTTACTTATAACTTTATTATCTTTTAAAATATATAAAATAAGATTTAAAATATATTTAATTTAATAAAATTTAATTTAACTAATATATATAAAGTATGTTTAAATATTTATTTAAAAGTTATATTAATATTTTAAAATTAGATTTTGCAAAAACTTTAATAAATAGAGGTTGGAAAGATAAATTAAAGTTGACTTGACATTTAAACTGGTTAATAATTGAATTTGAATAAGAATTAATCTGTAATTTAATTTAAATAAGAGTTGATTTGAACTTATTGATTTTAAGATTTTTAAAGATATGATTTTTATAACTTAATAACTTGATTTTTATAAAGGTGATTTAATGAATATTTCAACTTTAAATAAAATTGTAATTGAATGTTAATTTTGATTTAAATTTGTAATATGAGATTTTATTTAAATATTATAAAAATGATTAAGTGAATATTTTCAAATTTATATAAAATTATAGTTGAATTTGAAATATAAATGAAATTTATCAAATTGAGTTATTGTAAATGTTTGAATATTTAGAATTTGAAACCTACTTAATTGGAAGTGGTTTAGATTTGTAATTCAAACCTGGATTTGAAATCGAAGTAAATTAAAAATGGTTTTAATAATAATTTGAATTGAACCTTCAATTGAAATTATTGAACTGAGATTGATTTAAAATTGAATTTTGGAATGAAAGTTGATTTGAATTGATTTGAGGAATTGGAAGAAACAATTTTAATTTGAAACTATTTTCGATATAAACTCTTTTAATATATAAACTATTTTTAATATATAAACTATTTTAATCTATAACCTATTTTAAATGTAAACTATTTTAATGTATAACTATTTCAATATATATAAACTATTTTCAGTATTTAAACTGTTTAAGTTTGAACTGTTATGATTTAGATTTAATGGATTTAAATGCAAAAATTTAATATGATGGTTTAAACTATTTTGTAGTTATGATTTCGAAAGTGAATACGATTTTGAAAGTGATATGATTTCGAAAGGATTATGATATTTTGATATGAAGTACAAACTATTTTGAATAAAATGACTACGGTGTGAAATAAGCGTTTGGTTGTTAAAGAGACCAAGATCAGATATTGTCTTACTCTCTGCCAATACCGAAAACCACTTTAACAACTGTGTACATGTGGAGATTCCAAAACGAAGTAGGATGATTTGGTGACGATTCTGTATGAGGTATTAACGCGGCCTTGACTCCCACGAGTCAGCTTGATGTGGCTAAAACAGGAGCCATGCCGGGCCAAGTGAGGTCGCACCTCCAATCCGACACATTTCTTCGATACCATTCTATTACTTTGTGATTTGATTGGGTGCACCTTTGATTTGAGAGTGTGTCTCGAGGTGGGCAGTAGTAGCTGCTATGCGTTACCACCAGTCTGGATCCGCAAAACAGTAAAATCCTACCCTGGGCATTGCCTCGTGTGCCTTGTCATATGCCTTATCTCGCCTTCTACGAGTTTGTTTTGTACCGTACCTATGGAGTGCTCCTTGATTAAACGACCGGTTTGGTGGAGCTTACATTATCTATATAGACTACATGAATATATAAAATGTGTTAAGAGGGATATGGGTAACGCCTTTACGCTATTTTAATAGTTTACTTTACTATAGACATTATATATGTAGCGTATTGTACTATGTATGTAGATAGTTTAACGAATCCTTAAAGGATGGGAATCCCAAACATCCTTTGAGTTATTTTGTATTTCAGTTGACATTTCACCCGAGTTGATTTACTGGTATAAGAATGATAATTCTGACTCGAGTGTTTTGTGTTTTGCTTTATGCTCGGGTCAGACTGAGTGTCACAGTCTTTGAGACTCACCTTTGGAGCTTGGAGTTTTGCTTGAAGACATGTCTTATATTTGTTCAGCTTTTAGTTATTCCAGTTGCCTCTAGTTTTTTATATTCAAACTTGTTATTTGCTAATGTATTTGAGATTCCATTGTATTTTAGACTTCTATTGTATCTTGTTTAGAATCTGATGTTGTTGTAGCTTCATGAACTACTATTTATCTATTCCGCTGCTTATTATTGTATTACTCTGTGTTTGTGACTCTATGATTGATTTATTTACTATATATGCTAAGTTTTTCCAAATATAAATTAACAATCTATTGTTTTGAGCAATTCAAGTCCGACATGACTGGATGATTGTCGATTTGAATGGTTCGAAACACCAGGTCAGTACAAAAATTTACAATTTTACGGTAAAAAATTGTTATAGAATTATTTCAATTGATATTTATCATGAAATGTTCAAGAATAATTATTTTAAAGTTTAATATATTAGTCATAATTGGTTAAATTTTAACATTAATTTACATAATTTTACATTTAAATCAGAAAAATAGTAAATAACGACCAATACAGTTCTCACAGTCTAACCGGTTGAACCACTAGAACCTTTGACCTTACGCCAACATGGTTTAACTCATGGTTCGGTCTTTGAAACTGTGGTGACAACCACGAAAACTTGGTTAATAAAAACGTGTCCAATTATATATATATATATATGGGAAAGTCTACCAAGACACAAAATATCGGCTCAATTGGTGACACAATGAATCTCCATCATTGGATTGCTCTCGATTTCCCCCTATAGTGACCCGGGATTTTCGACCCTCGAAAATCGACATCAATACGTTCACTGTATAGCATGCTGAATATTCCAGTGCAGAAAATACCGATTGCTAGGGGTGAAGAAGGAGAAGGGACAGAACAAAATAGAAACAATAACATAGAATCTCACAATCGCAGCGGAACAATTATAATACATAAAAACATATCTTTATACAAAAAGAACCATAATTGTTATTATACATACCATCATCAGAGCACAACAATCAACAAATCAATTTGGACAGTTATAATAACTAGTCCTCACAAGTTTTGAATATACAACACACACGCCCAACGGAATATAATCAAGTACGTGGAATACGCCTGAGACTCCTCCAGCACGTCTCTTGTGCTCCATAGCATCCTAACCTGAATCTGCAATACTCAGTCTGACCCGGGCATTATAATGAAATAACACCCGAGTCAGTTTGGAAAACCAGCGTGAGAAAACACACTCAATTTGAATTTAATTATTTTCAAAAATCCTTATGGAAACAAAGGTATCTCATAAGACCACGCCACACATAAATACAACGGGTTTGTACCTTATGATAACCAAAACATTTTATATCAAAATCATCTGATATTATAATAGTGTCTATAGAAAATAAACTATAAAATAACAGATTGCTTGCATCTCACGTTTCAGCATATTTGGTATACAATTAAAACCGTAAAGCCACGTATTGGAGATTGGATTCCATACTACGACAAGGTAAGAAACTACCTTCCGAAGGTACATCTCTAGATAAATGCACCGGGGTCTAACAAGAACATCTTGTACCCCTGCCACATAGGACTGGCCTACCACTTGACTAGTAGTACCAAATATGAAAACCCCACTTGGGCCCCGAAGAATACAAGAATAGATAGTATGTAACGACCCGGAATTTTGGACCATTCGCATCCATTATAAGTGTATAGGTAGACACTCATGCCGGAGTTGAATTGCTCAAAATACCGCGTTGTTAATTTAAATTTGGCAAAACTGAACATATACAGTAAATAGATATAATCACAGATCACAGACATAGAGTAATAAGTGCAGCGGAAATAAAAGAGATAGTAGTTCATGAAGCTACTATATGAATATATAAAATACATCAGAGTTTACAACAGAAGAGTAATACGATACATCAGAGTTAAACCAGATACAACGGAAGAGTAATATGATACATCAGATACAAAGCAGAATACATCACTGGAATCATCGAATATCTGAAAGCCGGATAGATAGCTGGATCTCCAAGCGAAGCTCCAACTCCAAAGGTGAGTCTCGAAAGCTGATCCACTCAGTCTGACCCGAGCGTAAAGCAAAACACAAGACACTCGAGTCAGGATTAACATTCTTATATTAATAAATCCAACTCAAGTGAAATAGCAATTGAAATACAAGTAACTCAAAAGATGTTTGGAATAACCATCCTTTAAGGATCCGTTAAACTATCTACTATGTAATAGTGTACGATAAGTAGATAATGTCTATCAGTAATATAAAGATATCAAAATAGCGTTAAGTCATGGCCCATTCCACCCTTAACACATTTTTATTCCCACAAGCATATACAAGACCGTAGTTTCCCCAAAACCGGAAGTCACCAGAGGGCAATCCATATACTCAAGGTACAAAACAAATTCGTAGTGGTCGCGCATAAATGGAATACAAGTATGACAAGGCACATGAGGCTATACCCAAGGTAGTGATACTACCGTTCGCCTGATCCGGACTGGTGAGAACGCAACGCCGCAGCGCCCGCAACACCGTGAGACAACACTCCCAAAATCAAGGGTGCACCAATCGACAATAAGTATAAGTAGTTCGAAGAAGTGTGTCCACTTGAGGTATCAATCCTCCATTGGCCCGGCACAGCTCCTGTTTTAGTCATTTCCAATTTGACACAAGTGTCAAGGCTATCCATCATCGTTCTCTTTCTTCAGTCATCACGTACATCATTCCAACCACTTCATTCTGGATCATCACTCCGCGTATAGTTATTAAAGTGGTTTTCGGTTTAGATAGAGAGTATATCCATAACCGAATTCCGGTCTCTTTAATAACCTTCGAAATTATTTCACCGATTGGTCGTTTATATATTTCAAAACCAAATCAATTTCAATTCAATTTCAGTTCGTAAATCAACATTTCATTTGTCTTTCAAAACCATTTCCATAAATTTACATTTCAAACTTCCAAATTACCTTTTCCAATCTTATAATTCGATTTCAATTTCTATTTAAAACAATTCAAATATTGATTCAAACCCGAATATAAGTTTCATTCCGAAAATCTTTTAAATAAATTTTACTTAACTTTCAAATCAATTTAAACTCATTTATCGATTTCATTCAATATTTGTTAAATTAATTTATCATTAAACAATTTCAATTAAATTTCCAATTCATTAAATCCATTATTTAAATTCAACTTCCTTATTTCAAAACTTACAATTTGAATTAAATTAAATTCATCAAACCAAATTCTTTAAATTTCAAGTCTTACATTAATTCCAAAATATCACATTTTCATTTCTTGTTAAAGAAATTCAATTCACTTATTTACTTTCTTAAATAATTTTCCAAAACTTAATTTAATAAAGAAACTCAATTTCAATTTTTACGAAGTAAAATTCGCTTATTCAAAAGTTCAATTTTCTTATTAAAGAGTCCAATTCAATTTAATCATTAAATAATTCAATCTTATTTAATTATTAAATAATTCAAAACTTAATTATTAAATAATTTCAAAGTTTAATAATTTCAAACTTAATTATAATTTCAAACTTAATTATTAAATCATTCCAAAGTTAATGATTTCAAACTTAACTATCAAATCATTTCTTTCATTTCTCAAATTAAACAATATTCTCTCATCAATTACATCATTAATATTTTGTTTCGGATTATTAAATATTAACATTTTCCTTTCATAAAAATTTTGATTTCAACTTTATTTCAAAACAATATTATTTATTCAAATAAAATCTTCATTTTATTTTTAAATCAAATTATTGACCAATCGAGTTTTATTTAATTTTCTCTCCTAGGTCAAAGTTCAATTTGGGTATTTATCATTTCAACCCGATTCCAATTCAATTCAAAATCAAAACATATAAAGGGAACTTGCAGTGTGATAACTGGGATGGTGTCAAAGTAAATAAACAAGCAATAACGACAATCAATAACAATCCAATATCAATTCAAATAATCCCGAAATAACCGTATTAATTCGCATTGTTATTTGTACGAATTAATATAATTATTTCTAGAATCTACACTATCATTTCATGTAGATTAAAGATTATTACATTACGGTTTTCACTTGTCATCTATTTACAATTTCATACATCATCAATTTAACAACATACATTCAGCGGTTCAAAGTGTAATTAAACAAATCCTACGTGTCAATAAATTTAACAGTTAAAGGGGTCATATTATACAATGTCAATTAATCAAATTTAACATTTAACTATCCTATATCAAGTTCAATTGCATACTATTTATCATTTTAACATTAACAATTTAACATCCAATATAAACATCAACAATCAATCAATTATCAGTTAAACTGTATTATCATCGCATAAATAATTAACAGATAATGGTGTCAGATGTCACAGGTGAACTGATACAGGTAATAACAGTGTAAATATCAAACAGCAGCAATATTTCGATTGTCGTTTCAATTGAAATCAAATTTAATAAATAAAAGAACGTTAATCGTGAGTGAGTGCTCACCTTTCGAGGTTAGAGAGATAGACGATGAAGCTGAGTTACGAAATCCAGGTACTAATCCAAAACAAAGCACGATTGGCACAAATTTTGACGGACAAAGCTGATAAACCAGAATGACGAATCAAATCAGAAGTGGATCAATAACGCTAATAGTAAAGTGAATTCTATGTAACTATTTTCATAAAAAATAAATATATATTCTTATTTTAAATTCAAACACATTTAGATTTAAATATATATGTATTTAAAAATCATTATTTTAAATTAGAACACATATACTAAAATCAAAGATATATATACGTACAGAACCACTCACGGTATAATAGACTAATGTGTACCCATATATAATTATTAACCATTCACTCGTGATGCTTATATGACACAATATAAAACAAAGATTTGTAAAGTATCAACTTATACCACATTTTTAATATGGTAACAAGACGTATTATATATAATAACAGACAACTTTGAAAATCTGATATACTACCAAATTTTATAATCTATATAAACTGTCATAAAACTATAACTTTATTCACTTTAAAATTTCATATAAGCTTTGAGAAAACATATTAACAGCAACCACGTACGACAGTGTAACATATATATAGATAAAAATATACTAACAGCCGACTACCCTAAGCTAAAATAAACTATAATATATATATTCCTATATAAAGATATAAACAGTGTACTATATAACACTTTATAGTTTATATATAGACCGACACATTTTACACTATGAGATCAACAGTTCAATATATACTATTATGCAAACCCATAAGCATATCATACTTAAAACAATGTCTAAATAAGCCAATATAAATATACCTTCTACTGTAATATCTTAAAGCATAGTTCATATGTATATTATAATATATAAAACATCAAGTATGTCAACACATATTACTATAATTTAAAAACATATGTTGGGTTTGAATGAAACACGACTCAATATGCAAACGCATAGACATTCACAACATATACAGGTATATATACTATATAGATAACCAACATAATTCAAATATGAGTGAATTCGATAAAAACTGCCCTACCCGAATGAACAATCGAACGCAAAGTGAAGGGGACACTGCTGTTTGACGAGGCCTGTATCTCGTGATGCCCTCTGTTGGCGTTCGTTGCCTTGGGCGGATCAGTGAGTTTTTTTTACGGAGGCAGAGATCATAGGCGGAGGATGCCATGATGGGAAAGGAACTGCATGCTTCATCGTTCTTTGTTTTTTTTTTATAAAGGTGGAGATTAGGAAAGCGGAGAAAGGAGCTGCGAATCGAGCTCTGGGTTGTCGGTCGGAGCTAGTTGCACACGCGGCAGGGAAGGAATGGAGAAGCGAACTAAGGAATCAGGCGGCGTGGCTTGGAGGCTTTTGCACGAGATGTTGAGGAGGGCAGAGGTACGTGGTGGCGGTTTGTGTTGTTCGGTTGCGGTAGGGTGTTTGTGTGACATGGTGAGGGCTGTGGGTTTCAGATCAGAGAGGCTTTGGGAAGAAGCATGGGTAAGATTTTTGGGGAAAGGAAAGATGAAAATCAAGCTACAGGTTAAAGGAATGAGTCATCTCCATATAAACGAACGGGTACAACTTTATATTTTCAACGGAATGAAAAATAGATCAGGGAGTATGAAAAGGCTGAAAGCAAATCAATGAACCAAAATAATTATTTTGTTACAGGGAATAGACTTTAACAGTTTGAGTGTTCAAACTTATGAACAGGTTAGGTGGATAAATGAATGGTATGAACCGGTGGAGAAACATAGGGAATAACCAAAAGTTCAAAGCTGAATTTTGGGAATTGTAAGAGGCTACGCACGCGAAGCATTAAAGGCAAATGACTGTTTGATTTATTTGCCGTTGGAAAATTTTGAATGGACCCAGAAATCAAAAGTTAGAACGGATACCGATACATTAGACAGTTTCGCGGTTTTCGCGGCGTAACAGATTTCAAAACATGCAAATGAATATACCGTGGTGATCAGCACGGTGAGACGATCAAAACGGTATACGGATATTAGTGGTACGATTGAATTATAAAAATTCGACTTTTTCCAGCGGAAAATGCAAGAAAACGCTGAAAAATAAGATCGACGGAGCCAAAGATGTCCGAATTTGGAAAAATGACGAACTGATATTTTGCTCAGAAGATGGTTTAGAATTTTTCTATGTAAAAATATTTTGGTTTCGAAAACATTTTATTTTCAACGCTTTTTAACTGATTAAAATGAAGTGAATTTACGCGCGAAATAAACTTTCATATTTTCAGACGAAAATTTACCAGTTGCTATGTTTAACTAGACGTATTCCAAATATTAAATTTTTATTTCAAAATTTTATCGTTTAAAATTTCACAAAATTTCAACTAATTACGTTATTAAAACAGTTGAAATTTACGGGTCGTTACACTCTCCCCCACTCAAAACTTTTCGTCCCCGAAAAGGAACGAGGTAGGAGAATAGAAACAACCAGAAAGAAAAACAGATCTGAAATACAAAATAACAATTAATTTAAACCATATAAATTCAAATTTAAATTAATTTTTATTCAATAATTGATTTAATCCATTTGATTTTTACTAAAATCAATCTCACTATTTCTAAATTCATTATCTTACTATCCAATTATCCTCAATTTACAATTTCTAAAACCATAAATTTGAATAGTCTTTTATTATAATCATATTTTCTTTAACAATTTTAAATTCTTCTTTATTCAAAACTATTGTTAAATTTATTCTACTTAATATATCTAATCACATATATTAACCCATATAAATAAATTTAAACCATAAAAGTTCTGATTTAAATTAATTTACATTTACAAATAGCTTTTAAATTCAAGGTATTTTCATAAGTTGATCAAATTTCAATTTATTAATTCTTTCAAACGAATTTATTAATTCTTTCAAAACAAATTTATTTCATTATTAACTGAATTTTACTTATTATCCTATCTTACTCTATTAACATCTTTATAATCAAAATTTAGTGTATAACATTTATTATAAACACCCAATTTTTTTTTATAAATTCAATTTATCTTATATATTATCCAATTACATATTCAACTTCTGAATGATTTAGGTAAGTTGTATTAGAATGTAGTTGAACAATATACAATAAAATTTCCAAATTCAATTATTCAAGTTTAAATATTTATTCCAAATTTTGGTTTTATTTATAATTAAAATCATCGTTTAACAAAATTTAAGAATTAGATTTCCGATTAACTTTAAACAATTTAGAGATATATATAATATATTTATATCAAATCAAATTACATTTTTAAAATAAGATACTTATATATATATAAATCAAATTATACTGAAGAAATTCAAATCAAAATATTTTTTTTTTCCAAAACAAACCGTAGCAAAGCTACAGAATGGTTTCTCCACTTCGAAACTCGAAAATGAATGTCGATGATGCGGCCGCCATCACCGAAATTATTTTCCAGCGACAAAGAGAAGAGCACTGATTTCAACATTTTAAAGAATTCTTTGAACGATTTTTATTCGAAAATACTTTCAATAATATATACTTTAAATTTTTTTTTTAAAAAAAAAAACCAAAGTTCGAAATCACCTGAAACTAAATTCTCAAATTTCTGAATTAAATTCATTTCAAATTCCAAATCAATTTATAAACCGTATTTATAAATTTATTTAGAACAATAAATGATAATCAAATATTATTATTTCAAACAAACAATTTAATTAACCTATTAAATTCCAGAAAATTTTACTTATATTTTCACAATATAATCAAACAAATTTATTTCATTTTCCAAATTTGAAAATAATATTGTGTCAGTTTGCTCTGTTCAAGTGTTTTGGAAATCCTATCGATTGCGTTGATCAGACGTATCGATCGGAAACCCAAATCAACATCAACAACTCAAACAACACAATATATTCTAAATATTTTAAATATTAATTTACAAATACACTTCCTCGCTCGACTATATAAGAATAGATGTCAAAGCAAAGATAGAGATTCAAATTTGATGGACTCAAATCAAAGAGAATGTTGATTCGAAAAATAAGTTTGAAACAGAAGATAAGATAATTCAATTACCAAAGTCGGGAGATGGATGAGTTTATTTTATTCACGGGCAACCTTAACCGGGTCGTCCGTAACTTCAAGAATAAGATCGATGCCGAATTCCAAGTTAAATCAACATTCGATCTCAAGAAATAGAATCCAGGTATAGCAGGAGATAGATAGCATCGTATACCGAGGATACAGAAATCTCCGGTAAATCAATGCCTATTATAAAGGAGTTTTGCTCCTTTACGAATCATTCGAAGATTGGCGAGACTGCCGATCTATTATAGATAACATTCAGAATGGAGTTATGGGGTGCTCCAGGATTGAAAGAAGACGAATAGTGAGGGACACGAATGATATTTGGAACCATTGGGAACGTTCCAAAATTCAAAGAAATTGAATCAGAAGGAAGAGATTGAAACTCGAATGAGAGTGATTCTGTAAATACATTTACCCTATATGTTAAGTTTTGCCTAGAGCTACCAAAGCTCTGATACCAACAGTAACGACCTGGAATTTTGGACCATTCGCATCCATTATAAGTGTATAGGTAGACACTCATGCCGGAGTTGAATTGCTCAAAATACCGCGTTGTTAATTTAAATTTGGGAAAACTGAACATATACAGTAAATAGATATAATCACAGATCACAGACACAGAGTAATAAGTGCAGCGGAAATAAAAGAGATAGTAGTTCATGAAGCTACTATATGAATATATAAAATACATCAGAGTTTACAACAGAAGAGTAATACGATACATCAGAGTTAAACCAGATACAACGGAAGAGTAATATGATACATCAGATACAAAGCAGAATACATCACTGGAATCATCGAATATCTGAAAGCCGGATAGATAGCTGGATCTCCAAGCGAAGCTCCAACTCCAAAGGTGAGTCTCGAAAGCTGATCCACTCAGTCTGACCCGAGCGTAAAGCAAAACAAAAGACACTCGAGTCAGGATTAACATTCTTATATTAATAAATCCAACTCAAGTGAAATAGCAATTGAAATACAAGTAACTCAAAGGATGTTTGGAATAACCATCCTTTAAGGATCCGTTAAACTATCTACTATGTAATAGTGTACGATAAGTAGATAATGTCTATCAGTAATATAAAGATATCAAAATAGCGTTAAGTCATGGCCCATTCCACCCTTAACACATTTTTATTCCCACAAGCATATACAAGACCGTAGTTTCCCCAAAACCGGAAGTCACCAGAGGGCAATCCATATACTCAAGGTACAAAACAAATTCGTAGTGGTCGCGCATAAATGGAATACAAGTATGACAAGGCACATGAGGCTATACCCAAGGTAGTGATACTACCGTTCGCCTGATCCGGACTGGTGAGAACGCAACGCCGCAGCGCCCGCAACACCGTGAGACAACACTCCCAAAATCAAGGGTGCACCAATCGACAATAAGTATAAGTAGTTCGAAGAAGTGTGTCCACTTGAGGTATCAATCCTCCATTGGCCCGGCACAGCTCCTGTTTTAGTCATTTCCAATTTGACACAAGTGTCAAGGCTATCCATCATCGTTCTCTTTCTTCAGTCATCACGTACATCATTCCAACCACTTCATTCTGGATCATCACTCCGCGTATAGTTATTAAAGTGGTTTTCGGTTTAGATAGAGAGTATATCCATAACCGAATTCCGGTCTCTTTAATAACCTTCGAAATTATTTCACCGATTGGTCGTTTATATATTTCAAAACCAAATCAATTTCAATTCAATTTCAGTTCGTAAATCAACATTTCATTTGTCTTTCAAAACCATTTCCATGAATTTACATTTCATACTTCCAAATTACCTTTTCCAATCTTATAATTCGATTTCAATTTCTATTTAAAACAATTCAAATATTGATTCAAACCCGAATATAAGTTTCATTCCGAAAATCTTTTAAATAAATTTTACTTAACTTTCAAATCAATTTAAACTCATTTATCGATTTCATTCAATATTTGTTAAATTAATTTATCATTAAACAATTTCAATTAAATTTCCAATTCATTAAATCCATTATTTAAATTCAACTTCCTTATTTCAAAACTTACAATTTGAATTAAATTAAATTCATCAAACCAAATTCTTTAAATTTCAAGTCTTACATTAATTCCAAAATATCACATTTTCATTTCTTGTTAAAGAAATTCAATTCACTTATTTACTTTCTTAAATAATTTTCCAAAACTTAATTTAATAAAGAAACTCAATTTCAATTTTTACGAAGTAAAATTCGCTTATTCAAAAGTTCAATTTTCTTATTAAAGAGTCCAATTCAATTTAATCATTAAATAATTCAATCTTATTTAATTATTAAATAATTCAAAACTTAATTATTAAATAATTTCAAAGTTTAATAATTTCAAACTTAATTATAATTTCAAACTTAATTATTAAATCATTCCAAAGTTAATGATTTCAAACTTAACTATCAAATCATTTCTTTCATTTCTCAAATTAAACAATATTCTCTCATCAATTACATCATTAATATTTTATTTCGGATTATTAAATATTAACATTTTCCTTTCATAAAAATTTCGATTTCAACTTCATTTCAAAACAATATTATTTATTCAAATAAAATCTTCATTTTATTTTTAAATCAAATTATTGACCAATCGAGTTTTATTTAATTTTCTCTCCTAGGTCAAAGTTCAATTTGGGTATTTATCATTTCAACCCGATTCCAATTCAATTCAAAATCAAAACATATAAAGGGAACTTGCAGTGTGATAACTGGGATGGTGTCAAAGTAAATAAACAAGCAATAACGACAATCAGTAACAATCCAATATCAATTCAAATAATCCCGAAATAACCGTATTAATTCGCATTGTTATTTGTACGAATTAATATAATTATTTCTAGAATCTACACTATCATTTCATGTAGATTAAAGATTATTACATTACGGTTTTCACTTGTCATCTATTTACAATTTCATACATCATCAATTTAACAACATACATTCAGCGGTTCAAAGTGTAATTAAACAAATCCTACGTGTCAATAAATTTAACAGTTAAAGGGGTCATATTATACAATGTCAATTAATCAAATTTAACATTTAACTATCCTATATCAAGTTCAATTGCATACTATTTATCATTTTAACATTAACAATTTAACATCCAATATAAACATCAACAATCAATCAATTATCAGTTAAACTGTATTATCATCGCATAAATAATTAACAGATAATGGTGTCAGATGTCACAGGTGAACTGATATAGGTAATAACAGTGTAAATATCAAACAGCAGCAATATTTCGATTGTCGTTTCAATTGAAATCAAATTTAATAAATAAAAGAACGTTAATCGTGAGTGAGTGCTCACCTTTCGAGGTTAGAGAGATAGACGATGAAGCTGAGTTACGAAATCCAGGTACTAATCCAAAACAAAGCACGATTGGCACAAATTTTGACGGACAAAGCTGATAAACCAGAATGACGAATCAAATCAGAAGTGGATCGATAACGCTAATAGTAAAGTGAATTCTATGTAACTATTTTCATAAAAAAAATATATATTCATATTTTAAATTCAAACACATTTAGATTTAAATATATATGTATTTAAAAATCATTATTTTAAATTAGAACACATATACTAAAATCAAAGATATATATACGTACAGAACCACTCACGGTATAATAGACTAATGTGTACCCATTTATAACTATTAACCATTCACTCGTGATGCTTATATGACACAATATAAAACAAAGATTTGTAAAGTATCAACTTATACCACATTTTTAATATGGTAACAAGACGTATTATATATAATAACAGACAACTTTTAAAATCTGATATACTACCAAATTTTATAATCTATATAAACTGTCATAAAACTATAACTTTATTCACTTTAAAATTTCATATAAGCTTTGAGAAAACATATTAACAGCAACCACGTACGACAGTGTAACATATATATAGATAAAAATATACTAACAGCCGACTACCCTAAGCTAAAATAAACTATAATATATATATTCCTATATAAAGATATAAACAGTGTACTATATAACACTTTATAGTTTATATATAGACCGACACATTTTACACTATGAGATCAACAGTTCAATATATACTATTATGCAAACCCATAAGCATATCATACTTAAAACAATGTCTGAATAAGCCAATATAAATATACCTTCTACTGTAATATCTTAAAGCATAGTTCATATGTATATTATAATATATAAAACATCAAGTATGTCAACACATATTACTATAATTTAAAAACATATGTTGGGTTTGAATGAAACACGACTCAATATGCAAACGCATAGACATTCACAACATATACAGGTATATATACTATATAGATAACCAACATAATCCAAATATGAGTGAATTCGATAAAAACTGCCCTACCCGAATGAACAATCGAACGCAAAGTGAAGGGGACACTGCTGTTTGACGAGGCCTGTATCTCGTGATGCCCTCTGTTGGCGTTCGCTGCCTTGGGCGGATCAGTGAGTTTTTTTTGCGGAGGCAGAGATCATAGGCGGAGGATGCCATGATGGGAAAGGAACTGCATGCTTCATCGTTCTTTGTTTTTTTTTATAAAGGCGGAGATTAGGAAAGCGGAGAAAGGAGCTGCGAATCGAGCTATGGGTTGTCGGTCGGAGCTAGTTGCACACGCGGCAGGGAAGGAATGGAGAAGCGAACTAAGGAATCAGGCGGCGTGGCTTGGAGGCTGTTGCACGAGATGTTGAGGAGGGCAGAGGTACGTGGTGGCGGTTTGTGTTGTTCGGTTGCGGTAGGGTGTTTGTGTGACATGGTGAGGGCTGTGGGTTTCAGATCAGAGAGGCTTTGGGAAGAAGCATGGGTAAGATTTTTGGGGAAAGGAAAGATGAAAATCAAGCTACAGGTTAAAGGAATGAGTCATCTCCATATAAACGAACGGGTACAACTTTATATTTTCAACGGAATGAAAAATAGATCAGGGAGTATGAAAAGGCTGAAAGCAAATCAATGAACCAAAATAATTATTTTGTTACAGGGAATAGACTTTAACAGTTTGAGTGTTCAAACTTATGAACAGGTTAGGTGGATAAATGAATGGTATGAACCGGTGGAGAAACATAGGGAATAACCAAAAGTTCAAAGCTGAATTTTGGGAATTGTAAGAGGCTACGCACGCGAAGCATTAAAGGCAAATGACTGTTTGATTTATTTGCCGTTGGAAAATTTTGAATGGACCCAGAAATCAAAAGTTAGAACGGATACCGATACATTAGACAGTTTCGCGGTTTTCGCGGCGTAACAGATTTCAAAACATGCAAATGAATATACCGTGGTGATCAGCACGGTGAGACGATCAAAACGGTATACGGATATTAGTGGTACGATTGAATTATAAAAATTCGACTTTTTCCAGCGGAAAATGCAAGAAAACGCTGAAAAATAAGATCGACGGAGCCAAAGATATCCGAATTTGGAAAAATGATGAACTGATATTTTGCTCAGAAGATGGTTTAGAATTTTTCTATGTAAAAATATTTTGGTTTCGAAAACATTTTATTTTCAACGCTTTTTAACTGATTAAAATGAAGTGAATTTACGCGCGAAATAAACTTTCATATTTTCAGACGAAAATTTACCAGTTGCTATATTTAACTAGACGTATTCCAAATATTAAATTTTTATTTCAAAATTTTATCGTTTAAAATTTCACAAAATTTCAACTAATTACGTTATTAAAACAGTTGAAATTTACGGGTCGTTACATAGTAACCGATCTAGATTTGGGATGACCATACCCTACTTGGGTGCTACCCACTTGGCCCTATTGTATGCCCAATTTTTATCATTCGCCGGTTGATAAGGTTCGAGGCTACGTTTTACCTATTAAATAGTAATCCCACTTGGAATGCTAATCACCGCCTTCCAAGCAACAGTGCATTGATAGCATTAATCCATAAAAGTTGTTCTAGGACTGAACAAACCAATCTCTTCAAAGATCACCGTCTTCATTATCCTCAATATTTCACAATTCGCAACGCTCAAATCAGATTAAAGTGGTTTTCGGATAATTAAATCTGATCTCGGTCTCTTCGAAATGATCGACAAATTTAGCCAGATTTAATAGTCGGTTATTTAACTATCAAATTACACACATAAGCTATCACTAGGCCCAATTTTATAAATCTTTCAAAACATTCATTTCAAACCTATCTTTACAAAGATATATATTCAACTTTCATCCAGAATTCCAACATTTGAAAAGCAATTTCAAATACTTATCCATAATAGGATATTTTTAAAACATTTCACCACTTAGAAATATTTCTGTATTCAATTTATAACAGTTAGAAAAATATTTCTATATAATTCATTTCACACATAAAATATTTCCAAAACCCTCTTTTCAATACTTAGGAAACTATTTATAAACATATTCTCCAAAATCATTTTAATATCAACTTAGGAAATATTTCATAACTTATCTCACAAAACTTCGAAATTTATATTAATTCCTTTTACAATTTCCAAAATCGATTATACTCGCTTTTAATCTCTTTTAACCATTTATAACTTCTTTATGAATTCAGATTCATCCTCGAGTTCTTGTTTCTAACATTTCGGAAATTTCCTTAAGTTTCCAAAATTCCGTTATAAGATTTCTCTTATAAAATCACATCTGTTCAATAAAATCTGGTTTCAAATCTCGAGAGTATTTATAAATAAAATTCAATCAACTACTTTTAAATTCTATATATATACAATAATAATAATAATAGCAAGTATTTTAAGGAAATAATTATTTTCCAAAAAGGCGTTAAGTAATTATTTAAAAAATCAAAACACTTCCCAAATAAACAATGGAAACTAATTCCCAATTCATTATAAATAATATTTATTGACTTACAAGGGTTATTTATAACAAATTAAATCTATTCGAATAGTTAACTTTTCCAAAATATTTTAAATACAAATAACAGTTTTAAAACAACACTTTTAATAAATAATCTCTTTTTAAACAAATTTTACTTCTTGATTCCAAGAATCTATTTTTAAAATTCCAAGGATTAAACATGAGGTTAATTAAATTTTTAAGTAGTGATTAAGGTTTAACTAGTCCTTACAAGTTCTGAATATACAGCATACACACCCAGCGGAATATAATCAAGTACGTAGAATACGCCTGAGACTCCTTCAGCACGTCTTCTGTGGTCCATAGCATCCTAACCTAAACCTGCAATACTCGGTCTGACCCGAGCATTATAATAAAATAACACCCGAGTTAGTCTAGAAAACCAGCAAGAGAAAACACACTCAATTAGAATTTAATTATTTTCAAAAATTCTTTTGGAAATAAAGGTATCTCGTAAGACCATGCCATACATAAATACGATGGGTTTATACCTTACGATAACCAAAACATTTTATATCAAAATCATTTGATATTATAATAATGTTTATAGAAAATAAACTATAAAATAGCTGAAATGCTTGCATCTCACGTTTCAACATATTTGGTATAAAATTAAAACCATAAAGTTACGTATTGGAGATTGGATTCCATACTATGACAAGGTAAGGAACTATCTTCCGAAGGTACATCTCTAGATAAATGTACCAGGGTCTGACAAGAACATCTTGTACCCCTGCTACATAGGAATGGCCTACCACTTGACTTGTGGTACCGAATATGATCACCCCACTTGGGCCCCGAAGCATACAAGAATAGATAGTAACCGATCTAGATTTGGGATGACCATACCCTACTTGGGTGCTACCCACTTGACCCTGCTGCATGCTCGATTTTTGTCATTTCCCGGTTTATGAGGTTCGAGGCTACATTTTACATTTTGAATAGCAATTCCACTTAGGATGCTAATCACTGCCTTCCTGGCAACAATGCAATGATAGCATTCATCCATACAAGTTGTTCTGGGACTGAACAAACCAATCTCTTAATAAATCACCGTCTTTATTATCATCAATATTTCACAAATTCGTAACGCTCAAATCAGATTGAAGTGGTTTTCGGATAATTAAATCTGATCCCGGTCTCTTCGAAACGATCAACGAATTTGGCCAGATTTGATAGTCCGTTATTTAACTATCAAATTACACACATAAGCAGTCACTAGGACCAATTTTATAAATCTTTCAAAACATTCATTTCAAAACTATCTTTACAAAGACATATATTCAACTTTCTTCAAACATTCCAACATTTGAAGAACAATTTCAAATACTTATTCATAATAGGATATTTTTAAACCATTTCAACACTTAGAAATATTTTTGAATTCAATTTATAATACTTAGAAAAATATTTCTATATAATTCATTTCACACTTAAAATATTTCCAAAACCCTCTTTTCAATACTTAGGAAACTATTTATAAATATATTCTCCAAACTCATTTTAATATCAACTTAGGAAATATTTCATAACTTATCACATAAATCTCCGGAATTTATATTAATTCCTTTTGCAATTTCCAAAATTGATTATACTCATTTATAATCTCATCTAACCATTTATAACTTCTTTATGAATTAAGATTCATTCTCGAAGTTCTTGTTTCTAACATTTCGGAAATTTTATTAAGTTAGTATTTATAAATAAAATTCAATCACTTACTTTAAAATTCTATATATATATATATAATAATAACAACAAGTATTTTAAGGAAATAATTATTTTCCAAAAAAGCGTTTAAGTAATTATTTAAAAGATCAAAACACTTCCCAAATAAACAATGGAAACTGATTCCCAATTCATTATAAATAATATTTATTGACTTACAAGGGTTATTTATAACAAATTAAATCTATTCGAATAGTTAACTTTTCCAAAATATTTTAAATACAAATAACAGTTTTAAAACAACACTGTTTAATAAATAATCTCTTTTTAAACAAATTTTACTTCTTGATTCCAAGAATCTATTTTTAAATTACGATATAACATATTTCAATTTACACACCTCGATTTACAATTCAAATTCCATAACCATTTCCAGTTCCCAAAAATAGAATCATCTATTTTTCCTAAACTAAATTCCTATATCTCATTTTAAATCCATACTGCGACATATCCTCCTAAATTTTATCCGTTCATAACTATTTCATTTCATTTCTAAATATCGATTATAAATTCATAACTCATTCTTGTTTTATCTATTAATAACAGATCCATATTTTAAAAGCCCATTTAATTCAATTTCTATTTAAAATCCCGTTTGGAAATCTCTTTTCAATAAATCCAATTATATTCTAAATCCCTTCAAAAACTTGATTTCAACTTCTAATTATAATTTAAGAAATATTATTAAAATCCCTTGTTTCAATTTCCTTGTATATATATAAATTTCAAATAAATATTTATTTTTGAAAACTCCTTACGAAATAGTTAAGTATATTTCCAAAAATCAAATCTTTATTTAATCCAAACCATTCCTTATTCAATATTCCAATTTCCATATAAATATTTTTATTTCCAAAAATCACCTTTGAATTTCTTTTTAAGATTTAAAAATATTATTTATGGTATTTAAAATACCAAACTTAGGGCCAGTGCTACTATAACATCCAGTATATCAAATCACACAACAATCCATAACAGATTATTCAATCACATCATATATCACTATATATATGAAACAATCAATATATTTTTGAGGAATCAAGTTGGATCCCTCCAACTTGTTTCCCTACATCCACTGATGTTATATAACATAAAATACCAATCCCGCTTCGAGGCGGGATATTGCAGTAATATAGGATCATCCGCTATTATGCAGGGCGCATAGTGTCTCATCTGCTCCAATCGGCGGGAAATATACCCAACTACTAATATATATATATATACATACACTACCATAAATAATATAAAATCCAACTGATAAATTATGATCATTTTATCCAATCAACTAATAAAAATAATTTTTAACATTTTATATTAAAATGAGTAATCCAAATGAGTGAGATTTACTCACCTTGATTTTAGTTGACGTTTCTGCGTTCAGGTTCCGACTAAATTGTGCAAAATTCCAATAGCTCCAATTTTGACCAATTTGATTCCATCGCATAGATCTCGTCATTACGAATATATCGCAAAACCCCACGTTCGATTCGGACCTAGAATGAATAAGATATACAGTTTATAAGATTTCATAAATAACTTATATGGTTAAAATGAGGAATAATAAATTAAAATTATGATTTTAAGTTGAAAAGGGAGCTAAACAAAATTTTGGGAATTTAAATTTTGCAATTGGTTTGTAAATTAAAGTATTTTGGGTTGAAATGAGGAATTTTTAAATAAAAAGTGATTATGGGTTAATGGGCCAAATGAGACAATTACATGGAGTTAATTAAAAACTAGGATGCTTATTAGGATTTTTGTTTACATGATAACATTGGAAAATAAACAAAGTCCTAATGGGTTTTAAAACCCCTTATCATGACCCATTAGCCTAACCCACTCCTTTATAATATCTCAAACCCATTTCATAACCCTAACCCTCCTCCTCTTCATAAATTCCTAAACCTAAATCTAAGCAAAACTAATGGCCTCCCTTTAGAAGACCCATCTCCATCTCTTCATAATTAGACTTGTTTAATCCTAGCAAGGTAATGCAATCCTAGGCCTAATCACCTTCTAATCTTTATTTTAATCTTTGAAATCTCTTTGTAATCCTTGGTTTTGTTCTCTTTTTAATTTTGAAGCTCTCTAATCCACATCCTCCTTGCTTTGGAAAGTTGCACTTGAAGTGTTTGCTTATTTGCTTGATTGGTAGAGGTAATTACTATTGATTAGTAATTATGCTAGTTGTAATATTGGTAATTACTATTGATTAGTAATTATGCTAGTTGTAATATTGGTAATTACTATTGATTAGTAATTATGCTAGTTGTAATATTGGTAATTACTATTGATTAGTAATTAATGCTAGTTGTATTATTGGTAATTACTATTTATTAGTAATTGTTGTTAGCATAATTTTGATGAAATTTTGATGTCCAAAAATTGGAAAAAATCACCCCAAAAGCTCAAAAACAACAAAATTGACTGGCTGGAATTTGCTACAGCCTGAAATTAGGCTGAAAACCCATTCTGGGTGCACCAGGGCAGGCCTAGGCTGCACCCTGGCTGCTGCCCTGGTGCAGTAGGCTAGCCCAGCTGGGCTAGCCAGAGGCAGGCCAGCCCTGGATGGGCTGGCCGCACCCCACACCCCCCCAGCCTGCCTGGGCTGGGGGTTTACACGGCCTCCCCAACCTGGGTGGGCTGGGGAAGCGGGGATGCGGGACGAAGCCCGCGTCCCACCCCAGCCCAGGTGGGCTGGGGATTTAATTCCCCCCCAGCCCGCCTGGGCTGGGGAATAGAAGACGCGGGCTTCGGCCCGCGTCTCAACCCCAGCCCAGGCGGGCTGGGGACTATAATTATCTCCCCAGCCCGCCTGGGCTGGGGATTAGTGGACACGGGCCTCGGCCCGTGTCCAACTCCCCAGCCCAGGTGGGCTGGGGTTGGGAAATTCTCCCCAGCCCGCCTGGGCTGGGGATTTGTGGACACAGGCTTCGGCCTGTGTCCCACTCCCCAGCCCAGGCGGGCTGGGGTTGAAAATAAACTGCCCCAGCCCGCCTGGGCTGGGGCAGGCTGACGCGGGCCGAAGCCCGCGTCTAAGGAAAAAAAAATCAAATATCATCTCTGTTTCCAGCTTTTGAGCGCCACTTCGCGATGCCGTCACGTTCGCATCGGAAGTCGAAATTCGACGTTTTTGGTCTCGTTGGAAAGGTGGAGTTTCTAACTCCATCTTTGTAAAATTTGGGCATCATCGGCATTCGTTTGGTACTTCGAATTTCGTGTCGAAGTTGAACTCTGGTCGCTGTTGGTAAACAGTGTGAATCTTGTTCTGGGTACAACTTTGAGACGTCTCTGCCATTTCGTCTCAACTCGGAATCCAGAAATTCTTTTTGCATCTTAAAGTAGGGATGTTGGACTACATGCCTGCAAATTTTCATGACATTTGGACACAGTTTACTGGTCCAAATAAATTGCCGAACTTGGGTTTGCAGCTGTTTTTGAATGTTTACAAACACTTGAATATTTTTGATGATTTTCTGGTTTTCATTGATTTCTTTGAGATTTGTCTCTAGATTTCATACACGGGTTTTATGAATCATTTTCAAAAGATTTTTCACTCCTAAATGGCTTTTGAAAATTATTATATAATATTATTTTAATTATTAAATTAATTACTCCATAATAGGAGACCTTTCAAAAGACCGTTTTAAAAGTGATTTCGAAAATCAATTATAAATCCGTTTTACACCATTATTTTCTATAATAAAAATCTCACACTCACTTTTAGCACGTCGAGCGAAGTGGAAAGGTGCTTAAACGGTTAGGAAATCTCCGGCCTATGGAAATCGTGTGTATTTTCTTTCTGGTTAATCCCCGACCTATTCGATTGATCGTTTTGACCTTTGGGTCTAGTTTACCGATGATATGAGGTAGACTTTTTATTGTTTGGAGTGTGAGCTTGCTATTGGTTAGGAAACCATTTAGTTCGAACGTGGGGTATGGGACTCATTGTTAACACTTTGCGGGTTCCTCTCCAAGAAGTTAGTGACACATTAGCCTCTGGGCGGCCAGTACTGGACCTCTGGGTCACCACGCCTCTGGGCAACCGTCTCTGGACACCTGCTCTATGGAGCAGTTTACTTTTCGGTGTGTGCCTCTGGGCCTTTATCCTTCTGGGAAGGATTTCGCCGTTTCGCGCGTTCCGCATCTGTGCGAGTGATCGATCACAACTTTACAGTACTTGGCAACAACGACTCTGGTCGGAGCACGTGCAAAACTTGTATTATCTGATGATTTTTAATTCATTCGAGTACCGCCATTTGGCGTTGGTTCTATGGAACCATACGATGTAAGTGCGATTACCTTATGGATTCACAGTGTCTCTGGACACTGCTTTTCAGTGTTTGATTTCATTGATTTTTCAGTATATCCCCATTGCTCTTTGGAGCATCGATCTTTGCTTGGGCATTGATTACAGACTCTGGTCACTCTTGGGATTATTGCCTATGGGCATCTTTTTATAGCTTTGGCTACGCCGATGATATGAGGTGATTTTATTTATTCTACACTTTGGTGTTGATTTCTCTTTGGAGATTTTTATTGTTTATTGATGATTAGGGATCGTCATTATATTCATGTGGTTCATAATATACTTCTCTTTGGATAAGTACTGTTTTACTTATGTACCGCATTATTATATATCTCAGTTATTACTGATTGTTTAGCTAGCCTGACCCGAGTGTTTTCGCTCGGGTCAGACCGAGTTGTTTCAGGTTAGGTCTCTGGACTTAGCTTTTGTGCTTCCGCTTGGACATTATCTGTTATGCTGATAGATAGCGCTTTTATTTGTCCACTATTCCGCTACTCTGTTATTATTCAGACTTTGATATGTACATATTTTTAACCCACATGTGTGGGCAGTGGCTTTGTACCCACTTATTGTATTTGGATCTGTATTGACGATGTATTGTTCTGGGATTTTATATCTGTTATGTGATTCTGTTCTGTGATGTTTTATCATTTAATATTATGCTTTGTCCTGATAGATCTTTAGCCATTTGTAATTTCGTTATAAGTATTTACTGAATATGTCGAACCACTTGAAAAAAAAATATAGATACCATCCTTTCGACGTATTCAGTAGATAGTTATAGCTTGGTTACAAATGGTCGCTTCCACTATACTCTATTCTCCGCTTTAACAGACAATATTACTCCCGTAATACTCTTTGTTACAGTGGGTCTCAGAGTGGGGCGTTACAACGTTCGATTCGGACCTAGAATGAATAAGATATACAGTTTATAAGATTTCATAAATAACTTATATGGTTAAACCTTAATCACTACTTAAAAATTTAATTAATCTCATGTTTAATCCTTCTTCCCCAATTTCAAAATTCTCCCCCTTTTCAGATTTCCCTCTTCACCATTGACCGCCGAAGACCTCTCATCGCTTCTTCACTCTTCACCAAGATGCCATGCGACCACAGCCATACTCCCCCTCGCCGAAACAAAACAAGATATCCCATCCATTTCTTATTCATTCTTTCCATGCATGAATTTGTGCACCTTCCATTTCTTTCCATGCATGAATTTGTGCAACTTCCATTCTTTCCATGCATTAATCACTACGGATCCAATGGAACTTGTTTCGTCGAATTCCGAGACTGTGCCCCGGGTCGCTACTTTTACGCATCGATTAAATCGACGATTTCAAAAATTGACGAAATCACTTGAAATTCTAGTTTTAAAAACTTACTAACTCAATTCTAATTCAAATAGAATTTATATCAACATTAGAAATCATTTTGATTCATATTCAACTCAAATTTCAATTATTTACCATTTCCGTATTACGATAATCGCTATATTTGAAATTTAAATTCATTCTATAATTTCAACCAAAATCTTCATATTCAAAAATCAATTTATATTCCAAATCCAATATTTAAAACCATTTAAATATTCAAAATCAAACGATGGAAAATCCGGGTCGTTACATCACCTCCCATATAAGAACAAAAAGATCCAACTGTTCAGATCTCTTGTGTCCTCAATTATGTCTAATTTTGTGTCCGAATAACCGCCTTATATACACACATACATACATATACACGCACACATATACATACACATACACATTAAATTCATAAACATAGGCAGATAAAAATTGAATATTATATACACATATATATAAACACACCCTTTCAATTCATAAACATAGGCATGCAAAAAAAAAATTAGATTTTGTTTTAATATAAGTGTTCAACTTACGGTTCGCTCTTTGAAACTATGGTTAATATGTACATGCGAAACACTCCTCTAAACTTAAATATGGAAATAGGTTGATAAAAATTATGTCAAATACACAAAATATAGACACAATTAGTGACACAATGAATCTCCATCATTGAATTGTTCCCTGATTTCCACCTCGCATATAAGAACAAAAGGATCCAGTGATTCAGATCTCTTGTGTCCTCAATTATGTATAATTTTGTATAAAAATAATCGTCTCCATACACACACACACACTGATATATATATATATATATATATATATATATATATATATATATGTATGTATGTATGTATGTATGTATGTATGTATATGTATATATCACATCGCATACATACACACCCATTCAATTCATAAATGTAGGGATGCAAAAATTGAACATTAGATTTGGTTTTAATACATGTAAAAGTAAGCATGCATATGTGGGCATGAGATTCCTCTTGAAAAATATGTGTCTCACATATTTCACTCCAATAACTTCAATCTCCTATACCTCAAAATTTAAGACGGATCTAAGTATGCAACCAAAAGGTAGTATGGAGAGGAAAGTGAGACGAACAAACCGATTTTCTTCTGCTTGGATGATGGACACCATGGTGAACATAAATAACATTATTATGTTCATGTCCATATTGTAAATGGGTGCGGTAGGGTTCGAACTCAAGGTACCAAGATGATCATATTGCATATTTGGCTATGACGATGGTCTCGGTTCGGTCGCTGATGATTTGAGATGATAGAGTCATGGTTAAACAATTGACAAGGAAGAATGGAAGTTGCACAAATTCATGCACGGAAAGGAATGGAAGGTGCTGGAGTTGGCTGCTGGCAAGGACATCAGAAGGTAGCGTGGCTAATGGTGGGGTCGCGTCGTTCTAAGGTGGTCAGAGGCGATAGAGCTAGGATTGGTGTAGGTTTTTCTCTTGTTGGTTCCTGGAGATGAACAAAGCAAGAAAGAAAAAAAGTAAGGTAGCCACCATTTCATCATCCACAGAAAAGTTATTTAAAAGCAGAAAATAAAGTTGAAGTAGATTGGAGCCTGCATGCATGCAGAAACTAATAAAAATAAAATATATACTGATCAGGTTATAGGTTTATAAAAAAATTATATATAAGTTATAAATTTTCAATTAAACCCCTTAGCTTGAATCGATGATATCTTCTTCATATGAAATCTATTTGGGACCCAATTTGCATCACTAGGATCGTTATGATAAATAAAACATTTTAGTATAATTTACTTAATCATTTGAGAAAGTGTAAAATTATGGTAAAATTCATATTTTTAAAAAATAAATTCAAATTATTTAATATATGGAATTAAAACCAAGATTAAAAGAATAAAATCTAGTTAATTAGTTCAAATCCACTTTGATTGAAATAATATAATTTGGTGTGATTAATTACCTGTTTAGATGAACCAACATATGTTTTTCAGTTTAAATTCTATTATTTAAGTTAATTACTCTATTTTAACCGAATTATTAATATTCAATGTCGTGTTTAATTGTTATTGATATAGATGATGTTATTATCTACAAGTTAAACCATATTGCACGAACACGACAAATAAAATGGGCTATATGATGAGTTTAAAACGGCGTTGTGGGAATGAATGTCATTTAGGGTGGCCGAATGATTTAAAAGTAATAAATTTAACATTTCTCGAGTTTGGCGTAGGATTTGACTACTAGACTACTAGTATCCATCCTAGCGGACTAATTCGAGTGTCGCAACCCAAATCGTGACGACCTTGTCCCTCGTCACTTTGTCTAAATGATTTGTTGCAAGGACATTTAAAGCTATCAAGGATAATGAAGATTATTGGAGACATAGTGCAAACGAAGAGAAGTAACACCACATATGGAGATTGGAAGTAGTGGACCGCAGCAGTAACAAGATTTGTCACGCTTCCAGATATATAAAGGGTACGGCAACTAAGGGATCGTGTGAAGTGCACACCACAACTGACCGTAAGTGTACGGGTAAAATAGACCGGGACAGCTTATCGGGGCAGAGTAGTCTATGTAGAGGGTAAATCACAAACGAGATTTATCACCGTGCAATCCTTCTAAAATTCATAAGATGAGAAGATGATTTAAGCCTTCTCATAAGTATTATTATAAATGTCGTTCAACTCAAAAATGACTATTTTCAAATATTGATTTGAATTTATACAACACAAGGCAACTCATAAGTAAAATTAATAGGATATGATATCATAGTTTGCAACTTATATACCCATAGAACCTGACATGACACATTCATTTATTTCTACTGCACGATTATACTCACAGCTAAATATCTAGCCTGACTCGAGGTTTTTTTTTGTGACAACTCATTGGGTCAGACCGATGCTGTTTTATAGGTTTGATATGACTGTATATGCTTCGTGGGCTACGATATGGAGTTGGAGCAGATAATGATGGAGAATATTTACTCTACTTGTATTTTGTGTTGGTCTAAGTGATTATTTATGTGATGAGTTCTGTATATAAAAATAATGTATCAGATTTTTAGATATGATATAAAATTCAATATTTTATTCACTCCGATTCTGTTAGTTGGGAAATTTTTTAACTGTCTTTAATACTTTATTATTCAAGTCTATAACTCATGTACACTTCCTTGCATCGAGAGAAGATACGTATTATTTCAGATGTATTTAGGTATTGAAACATATCCATATTGATCCAAAGTAGTCTATATGACAGATCGCTCCGAATTATCTAACGTAAACTCCCTCTGATATTTCGGTCGTTGGAGCCGAGGCGTTACAATTTCTATTTCTAGTGCATTAGAAATTAATCTTACATACTCATATTAAACATTTTAATATGGATTTTGTGTATATAATTTTAGGACAATCCCAACATTCTTATATATATATATATATATAAGATGTCAAGTTCAAATCCAATATCAAGAATTAAACAACCAAACTAAAATGATTTTATCATAAGTACATCGTTAAAAATCTTAAGTTTGTTATATACTTATATTTTTGAAATATTTTAGTACCTCTATAGTTCTTTCATACAGACATATGCTTCCTCTGTTTTTTCACTAAAATTCAAACTATTTGATTTGTTGTCAAAATATTTTCTCAACTCTGATGCTTGTTGAAAGATACTTTCATATCAGTTCTTAGATTATATACAATAACCAACAAACTTAGAATCACTCCTACTGTAAAACATCATATTCTAAATCATTATGTAGATCTTCTGTTTCAACATACATATACTGAAACTCAAAATCATATTGAGCAATAATTTTGCGAGTAAAATTCGAATGAACTTAAGTATGTCGAATGAAGAATCTATTATATTAATTTCAACAACTGAAATTTACGATGTTATTCTATCAGCATAGCTTACCATATTCCAACTGCATTGGTCTTCTTCTCTGGGACACTTTTGCAATCGATGGATCACATCTCTTCGGTACAACTATCAAAATAATATGTTAACAATGTACTTGGAATTCATTTTGAATTTGTGCATCATCCAATGTGATAGAGTCATTACACTTAATGGCATATTGAAAACTGAGGAAAATCTTTTCTCGACATCAATAAAAAAACATAGTTTTCTTTTAATGTGCGAGAGTTCTCAGTCGACATTCTAATTAGTTGTGTTCGTATAGGCTAGGTCAATTTCATTTCATATTTTTTTAATCAATTTTGTCATTGGATCGTATCCAAATTCATTTTACAACCATTAATTTTCGAAATGAATTTCTAACTTAGTGTTTCTTGAAACAAAAATTATCTCTCAATGCAACAAAATAGATATTTATAAACATATTATGAATTACCTGTATAAAATTGATTTATTTTTAAGTCTATGAAAAAAATGTTCATAACCTAAATTGGTCAGTCAAAATTGATTGGTCCCAAACTAATTTGGGGTGCTCCATACAAGATCCCTTGTGAACAAGTATTACTTATAGTCTCTTGACTCAAACAACCTGTCAACTTGTAACGACCTGGTATTTCAAACCATTCGCATCCGCACATATCGGACTTGAATTTCTCAAAATATCAGATTGTTAATTTATATTTGGAAAACTCATCATATATAGTAAATAAAGCAATCACAGAATCACGAACACAGAGTAATATAACAATAAGCAGCGGAATAGATAAATAGTAGTTCATGAAGCTACTATATAAACCTCAGAGTTTGAAATAAAATACAACAGAATATCTCAAATACAATGTAGTCTTGAATACAAACAGATGACAAATTTGAACAAAACAATTGGAAAAAAACTGAATAGGTAAAACAGATCTTCGGGCAAAGCTCCAATCTCCAAAGGTGAGTCGCAAATGTTGTGACACTCGGTCTGACCCAAGCATAAAGCAAAACACAAAACACTCGAGTCAGGATTAACATTCTTATATCAGTAAATTTAACTCAAATGAAATGTCAAACTGAAACACAAGTAGCTTAAAGGATGTTTGGGATTTCCATCCTTTAAGGATCCGTGGAACTATCTACTATGTAGTAATATACGCTATTATAATATGTCTATAGTAAAGTAAACTATTAAAATAGCGTTACGGCGTTACCCATATCCCCCTTAACACATTTTATATATTCCCGTAGTCTATACAATGTCGTACGCTCCACCAAACCGGTGGTTTACCAAGAGGACACCACATAGGTACAATACAAACCAAACTCATAGAAGGCGCGATAAGGCATGCGACAAGGCACTCGAGGCAATGCCAGCGTAGATATACCATTTGCACTCTCGGACTGGTGGTAACGCATAGCAGCTACTACCGCCCACCTCGTGACACACTCCAAAATCAAAGGGTGCATCCAATTAAATCACAAAAGCAATAGAATGGTATTGAAGAAATGTGGCCGATCGGGGGAATGACCCCACTTGGCCCGGTATAGCTCCTGTTTTAGCCACATCAAGCTGACTCACGGGAGTCAGGGCTATGTAAATGCCATATAGAATCGTCACCAAACCATCCTACTTCATTCTGGAATCTCCACCACGTACATAGTTGTTAAAGTGGTTTTCGGTATTGGCAGAGAGTATGACAATATCCGATCCCGGTCTCTTTAACAACCAAACGCTTATTTCACACCGTGGTCATTTCATTTCAAATAGTTCATACTTCAAAATCAAAATATCATATTCATTTCAAAATCATATCAATTTGATATCATTATACACTTTAAATCATATTCATTTCCAAAGATCATAACACTTTCAAAATTATAACACATTTGAAATCATAACACTTTTGACTTAAACAGTTTAGATATTGAAAATAGTATATATATATATATATTAAAATAGCTATAAATTAAATAGTTTATATATTAAAATAATTTATATATTAAAATAGTTTATATATATTAAAAGTACTATATATAATAAAGATAGTTTCCTCCAATTTCACAAATCGATTCAAATCAACTCAAATTTAAAGAAATTCAATTTAATTCAATCCCAGTTCATCAATTTCAATTCAGTTCAACCTCTCAATAAACCATTTTAATTTATATCGATTTCAAACATAGATTGGAACTACAAATTAAACCATTTCAATTTCAATAGATTTCAAAGTTTAAAAACTCAACATTTACAATAACTCAATTTGATACATTTCATTTACACTTCAAATTCAACTTTATTATTATTTAGTTTTGAAATATTCACTTAATTAATCCAATAATCATTTAAATAAAATCTCAAATTACAAATTTAAATAAAACTGAATATCCCATTTCAATTTATTTAAATTTGAAATATTCCTTTAATCGCCTTAAATCAAAAATCAAGTTATAAATCATATCATTAAAATCTTCATTTCAATAGGTTTCAAGTAAATTTTATTTAAGTATAATTCTTAAACAAATACAATTTCAAATCAATTTCAATTTATCCTCCCAACCTGAATTTATTATAGTTATTACAAAAATCTATATTTTTTTATAATTTAAATAAATACCTAAGCATATTACTTATTAATTAAATTAAATTTTTATTAAATTAAATCTTTTTATTAAATTTATTTTGTAATAAATCAATTTTTATATATTTTTAAAATAATAAAATTATAAGTAAAATCTTAAAAATTATCCTTCCAAAACTAACTTAAAATTTTAAAATTTTCAAAACATATAATTTAAAAAAAACAAAAATTATATATATATATAGCATTTATATATTATAGTTTAAAATCAATATTCATTAGACCCATATATTTCCTTTCAAACATTGGAAATCATTTTTCAAAATATAGACCAACTGTGTCCATATATAATTTTCTATCCTATGGTCAAGTGATACGGATATTTATCATTTCAATTCGAAAATTAAAATATCTACGAGTATATATCATTTCAACCCGCAATCCCAAAATTCAAAATCAATGAAAATCGCTTGAGTTTATCATTTCAAACCATAACAATTTTCCCCTAATCTTTAATATCGTTCGAGTATGTATCATTTCAACCCATAGGGAATTCTAAACTAACAGTGAACTTGCAGAGTGAGAAAAAATATAATAATAATATAACATATCACCAAAGGCATATATCATCAGTAACAAATGTAAATATAATGTAAACAACAGGTGATGGTGTCAGGTGTCATAGGTGAACAATTGCAGATTTTGGCATATCATATTTAACAATTAAATAACTAGCAATTCAAATTTAACAGCATATTTCAATTGTCGTTTCAAGTAAAATCAAATTTACTAACTATAAGAATGTTAATCATGAGTGATTGCTCACCTTTCAAGACTAGAGAATTTTGAAAATGAACTGAGCTGGGAATCCGGGCAACGATTCCAAAGTAAAGCACGATGAACACGAATTTGGTGATCAAAGCAAAGCTAGAAGTTTGGAATCGATGGAAGAACAAATCAAAATAGCTAGATATATGTAAATGGAAACAAAATATATATAGCTATATTTTTAGAAGTCTAAAATTTTAAAGCACGTATTTAAAATAAAAATCTTTATAATATATATATTTTTGTAAATCAATATAACATATATGCATATCTCAAAATCAACATCTATATATGTATTTGAAAACCAAACGCATTTGTACTTATGTATATAAGCTAATATATATACATATATATATAAACTTACCTACTTATTATATTTCAAAATTTATACTTATACACACATATATATAAAAATCAACATACATATGTATATTATATGCAAAATTTACACTGACCATATGTAATGACCCGCCACTCATTCCACAGAATGACGCTTCATTAATAAGAAAGAAAGGGGTAGAAAATAGAAAAGAAGAAAAGAAAGAAAGAAACAACAACAACGATCTCACAGCGGAACGAATAAATTATATTAATAACATAAACTATTACATAGTATACAACACTTATCAGAGTTTACACAACTATACAACACATACTAGACAGTTATAAACATCTGTCTAGATATTACAACTCAAATACAATACAAGACTCTAACACAGATATCAACACAGCGGAATACTATATCTACGAACGCCGAAGCCTCCTGCTCCATTGCTCCTCCACAATTCGTCAAGGCTAACCTGAATCCCTTGGCTACTCATAAAAATTTGAGTACCCAAGAGTTTATAAAACAGAAATAAACAACTTGGGTCAGACATGGGTCTGGTGTGAGTAACAGGTTAAACTTGTTTAACTTCAAAACCTTTTGAAAGAAAAGGTATCACGTAAGACTTCCCACAAATAAACATGGGTAAGTTTTTACCTTACGCTAACCAAAACATTTGATAGGAAATTCGATTGTATTATAATAGGGTCTAGGGTTTTCAAGTAAATATGAAATAGCCGAAATTGTTACATTATTAAATTCCAGCATACTAGCCACAAAGTGGGTTATACAATCAAGTCCGTTGGCACTTATTGGATTTTGGATTCCATACAATGGCAGGGCTACCGGGGTACCGCCCATCACAGTACATGGCCTAGATCACCGTACCGAGGATCACTTCCAATCCCCTGCAACACAAGGCCGGAACATCCCTTACTGGATAATTCCCGCACAAGATACCTCACGGTTGGGATCAGCAACCGCACCACTAAGTCGAAAATAGAAAGGGACATCTAGACAGAGGTAATCTTGTCCTACTTGGGTGCTACCCACTAACCTTGCTGCACCTCCCCTGTTTTAGCCATTCCCGGTTTGTGAGGCTTGAGGTCACGATTACCTTAGAAAAGAACACATCACTTAGAATGCTCATCGTCCACCTGACGATGTTCTGAAAGCATTCAATCCATACAAGTTCGTTCCGGGTTCGAACGAAATCGAAGGCATTATCTCGTTACACTCGTTTTGGAATCACCCTCAGAGTTAACGACAATAACCCTTGCACTCTAAATCTTCATCTTCACTTGATTCACGACCTATCGTAAATTTGGATCGATGTGGTATTCGGGTCTCCAGACCTGGAAATCCGGTATACGGAAACCCGATCCCGGTCTCATCGAAATCCAAAACGTATCTTTTAAGGGCCAAGTTGTTTTAAGGTTAAAACAATTCAATTCTTATCTATATACACAAAGATAGATAATTCAATAGATAATCTACATTATCATCCCAAACAGATAATTCACATTATCATTATAATTCAACCAAACATCCATATCATATATCAATCATATCTCATCAGAGATATCAAACAATGAAATACATTCAATCTCATTCATCCATCCTTAAGCAATGATTTATATCATCTAATTAATTTAAAGTGAATTAAATTAATTACTTTATTTATAAATCCTTCTTACTTAACCATTAATTAATTACAATTAATTAATAAATTATCCTCTAATAATTCATTTTAATTAATCATCCTTGATTAATTATCTTTTAATTACATCCAAGTAATTTATCTTTAATTAATTACTCAAATTAATTATCCTTAACCACTTATAGTAATTAACCTTTAATTACATCATTAATTAATTAACTAAAATTAATTAACTTAATCAACTATAATTAATTACATTAATCCTTAATTAATTACATTGATTAATTACTTCATTTATTAATTATTACTTAATTAACCAATCTTAATTACATCATTAATTATATTAATTAATGATCCTTAATTACAACTTAATTATTAATTACTTAATTAAATTAATTACATTAAGTAATTAACCTTTAATTAAACAACATTTATTAGTCATATTTGATTAATCTCTTTCAGTAATTAACTACCCTTAATTACTTTAATTAACTAAATTAATTACTCCTTAATTAATTTCTTAATTACTCCCTTGATTAATTCATCAGTAATTAAACTCAAATTACTTCCATTAATACAACACTATCCAATTAATTACTTCCAGTAATTATATATTATTTACTTCCCTAAATAATCATACTTTAATAATTACATTAAGTAATTATTATTAAATCATCTCTTGATTATTCTAAATTAATTAAACTTAATTAATTAACTTAACTAATCAAATTAACTTAATTAATTACAATGAGTAATTAATTTCTTAATTACTTCCATTATGTAATTCATTTAAACAAATTCTATAATTGATTATCTTTAAATTAATTAATCTAATAAATTATTAAAATTAATTACATTAATTAATTATCTAATAATCCATAGTCAATGACCTTCATTAACTATTAACAACTCTTTAATTACTTTTCTTAAGTAATTAACTTAGATTTATTATTAATTCCAAATTAATAAATCTTAATAACCAATTTAATTAATCTCTAATTATTTAATTAATTAAGTGTTAACCATAACTTAATTAATATTTAATTACTCTACTAATTAATTCTTAACCATTTATTAATACTCTAATTTATAATCCTTAATTATAAATTAATTATTCCTAATTAATTAATCTTAATTATTAAATAAAAAAATCAAATCCTATTTAATTAATGAATCTTAATTACAAGTTAATTATTCTAAAATTAATTAATCTTAAACCTTTAAGATTAAAGCTTTAATTACTTTTAAGTAATTATTTATTTCATTAATTTATTAGATAAATTAATTATCCATTTAATTACCCTAATAATTAAATGCATACAAATCATTAACTTATAATTTAACTTCAACAAGTTTTAAAATCAATTTAAAACCTTTAAATGATAAATAATATTTTCTTATAAAAGAAATTTTACAAGATTTAAACAAATCCCTTTTTAAATTCAAAACATTTAAATTTAACAAACATTTAAACTTATTAAAACATTTGAATTTATAAAACTTATTTATCTTAAATCTAAGATTCAAAACTAAACTTGAATCCATATTTTAAAATTTTGATTTCAATTCCTGTCCTAATATTTCTTCACCATTTAAATTCAGTTTAAATTTAAACTAACAGGCTTTTGAAAAACCTGGCAACACATAAAAGTTCTCGAGACTCCACCAAAATACTTCGAGTCGCATACCTAAATACTTCGATCTTCACACGCAGAAAAACTCGAAAAACTCGAGACCTTCCCCTGCAAACACTCCGACTTTTCCCAAACACAATCACGACCGTGTGCATGTGCACGATCACCAGCGTCCACTCCGACCATCGCCGAGTATCCCCACAAGACAACGATCGACCACCAACCAAACCACGATCATCCAAACTTCAATCCATTCGCGAAATCGAAATCGAGACTAAAATTCGAAACTGGAACAGGAACTACCATTTCACCCAAACCTGTCAACATCTCCTCGTTCTTCCACCGCTGATCACCAGAGCGCTAGCGACTTCGGCGACGAGTTCATCCACGTCACGACTATCATTTTCTAGAGTTTCGTCGAACTCGATCCATCCTAGACGAAATGATGCTCGATTTCTCTAGACTGGTAATAACTAGGTTTGAAATTTTAAAACTTAAATCATTTCTTCCTCACTGCCTTAATTCGATTTCTAATAATTTTCCTTATATCCATGATCATCCCACTACCATTATTGAAGAATTCAACATCCCAGTTTCATTGAGATAATCAAAATTACCAAAAATTCATTTCTGACTTAAGCTAGAACTGCTCCTTCAATTCGAAACTAAAAATTATGATTTATATTTTAAAAATCGAATTTTAGTATAAGAACTCAACTTATACTCCTGGAATAATGAATCTAGACTTTTGAATTTTTCACTTACAAGATATTTGCTCTGTTATATTTCTTTACAGAGACATATCAGTTTTTATTTTATATTTAATAAAATTTCAACTAACATCTATGTTATATACTCATACTTGGTTTAATCTTAAGCCATCATAAGGATTTGAGCATGAAATAATTTATTTTGATCAGGATTTTAAAACTGACATATTAGAACAGGCAATAACATATCAAAACATACATGCATTCCAATCTCTACATATTACAGAGAATTTCATCACTTACACACATGATTATCACAGGAGAATCAAGCAACTACATTTATTTAAGTTAGTTTTAAATAAAAACTGTTACTCACCATTAAAATGGAGACAGAGCCTATCTTTTGAAAAGCTTGGAACTCTTAAACTTTAATTACTGGAAAATGATTTGATCTTTTAAAACTTGAAACTGAAATGCTTTAAATCCCCAGAAGCTTTGCATGCTACTGAAACTTGATTACAGACAGACTTGAAGAACAAATGCAGGCTTCCAGATGAAGAAAATGCAGATTTGTTTCCTTTTTAAAGATGATTTGCAGTCTTCTTTTAAAATAAGTTACAGGCTTTTGAATTTTGATTTCAGGTTTGTGAGGAGTTGATTTCGAATTTAGTTAGAGAAATGGTTTGAGTTTTGTTACAGGCTGGAGTTTCTTGGTTTTTGATTAGAGAAAATAGAAAAGTAATAAAGAGGGGAAATGTTATGTATTTATAAAGGCTGAAAATATGATTTAATAAAAATAAAAGAAAATGAAAACTTAATGACACTTGTTAAAATTTCTCAACATTTGTCATCTTGAATTAATCTTTACTTAACACATGTTATATGGCTACTTAATGTGTTAACACATGTCATTTAAGTAATATCCTTTTAGTTTAAATGTAAATAAAAGCTTTAGATAAAGACACATGTCTTATAAGTAATTACTCATATTTATTTATTTTAAAATTATTTAAAAAGCCTTTTTCTTATTTATTTAAACACTTATCTATATATATTAAAGAGAAACAAAAGCTAATTACATTTATAAATAAAAGTTTATACAAATATTATAAAATCCAAAACAATTTAAATATATATTCTTTTGAATTTCAAAACTTTAAATTCAAGTTTAAATAAAATTAAATCCTAAGATTCAATTTAAAAGTTAAGTTATATATACATATACAATTTCTCAATCAATTTAAAAATAACAATTCTATAGTCTTTAAAAATTCATTTCTATTTATAAAATAATACATTATACTTATTATTTAAAAATAACATATTTGATAATTTTAAATAATTTATATAAGATTATATTATCAAGTAATATTTTAAAAAAAGAAATAAGACAACCTTTTTGTTAAATCTTATTTATATTTAATCTTAAGTTAAAATATATCTTAACCAATTTAAACATTTACCCAAAGTATTTTAAAACTATAAAGTTATTTATTTAAATAACTTTGAAAAGTCCATATTAAATTAAATCTAATTTTCCAATTTACCAAAGCTTTTCTATTTACAATATATATAAATAAATATATATATATATTCAAATAGAAATATCTTATTAACTTTTAAAAGATAAAATCATCAATTAATACTAATTTAATCAGATTATTAAATTAAATTCAAATCTTATTATCAAAGATTATCCATATCAATTTAATTATTCAACAGATTATTAAATTGATATTGTCAAAATTTCCGGGATATTACATTCCTCCCCCCTTAAAATAATTTCATCCCCGAAATTTAAACAAAGGTAATTTAATAATCTTATTAAAGATTTTAATTTAAAACACAAGCATCTACTATCATCCATATGCTAGCAACCATAGCAACCAAATCATCCAATCAATCAATTCTAACTATCTAGACTAAATTCTAGATAAAATACCTCGAGTTTCCCCAAGTATATATATATACCGGAATACTCGCTCTACAAACAATCTAAACTACTAAGCTATAGATCTCCTACTCATCTAGATCTACAGAACTAAACAGAATATCAGACTACAGACGAGTCTGACTCAACTACCCAACTTCCAGAACTGGTGATTCTAAAACCAGAGATAGATCAAATACGTACTCCTTCAGAGATACGTAAAACACAATGAATTCCAATTATCCAAACTGACAATTCAATCCTGAAAACCCAATACTTATCCAAATCAGAACACAGAAGAGATCCAAACATAACTTTACTTCACAACATCAGTAGATTCCAAACTTACTTCCCCTATCAGAGATACACTCCAAACTGCTTTCGCTGCTCAACTCTGATCTGAGGTAGAACACAAGCACAGACTGGACAACTCACTTCTAGAAATAAGGTTCACTGATCCATAAAGAAAACTCGGATACTTCAGCAAAACTTGAGCTGCTTCACCAAACTCTATCTCTAGGAAAACATCCTTCCACTAGACTGAACCATCGGTATCACTCATGGAATCCATTCGATAAGAAAACTCAACCTTCAGATGCGGACAAACTTCTGACTTCTCTGAAGACATCCAGAAAAATTCTGACAACTCAAGAGAACACTCTGCAATCGCAAGTCACTTTTGCGATCAACCCATCCTAATTCCAAACAGACTGTTCTCTCTTTACCAATCAGAATAGCTTACACTTATTTATCCAATTTATCGAAGAAATGGATCCACTCTGCTGCTTCTGAACTTCACTTCCAGAAAAACTGCTCAACTAGAAAACTTCTTGCCATCACAGAACACTCCGAGCTGCACTGCTGACACTGATGCCAAGGACTTCCTATTCCAAAGATCTTCGAGAAACTCGAACTCCAAACCAAACAGAAACACCATGCTGAACTCAGCCACAATACCAAAGCATACACACTTCCTTAATCTTGTTCCAAAGAAAACATCTTCAGGAACATCCATCGTCACTGTATCTCATCATACAGCTACTATTACCTGAGGTATCAAGGTACCATCACTCACTTCTGCCTTATCGACAGATCCAACTCTACTCATCCACACTTCAAAGATAAACTCCGAACCATTACAGTTCCCTTCGGAGATTTGTGAAATCCTTACACAACTGCAAAGTTCACTCGAGACAGTATTAGGTTTACAGTCTCGACAAATACACTTCCAACCTCAACACTCAGACTCCTAATCCTAGATGATAAATTATTATCATCTCAACCAATCAATACAAATACCATATACATTTAAAATGATACATTTTTTTATATAGAAATTATATCTGGGTAAAATTATTTCATCTACCTTTTTAAAACAATATTGTGTCTGTTGGCCTGGTCCAAGTGTTTAGAGATCCCTATCAATAACGTTAGCTACTCGTATTGACCAGAATCCATATACCACCCAACCGATCAATTAACACAATATAAAATCATTTTATATAACTAACAAATACGCGCTCTCGTATATATATATACACTCAAACAGGTTGCTACAGATCCTATCTCTAATGAACAATCCTTCTGAACCTAGGTATTCACTCAACCTAGCGTTCTGATATTCACTTAACCAAAAGCTTAGGCATTCGCTCAACCTATGCTCTGATACCACTGTAATGGGATGAGCCAGTGGCGACTGGTAGGCTTTGCAACCATCCCAGACCCACCGTGGCATACAGTGATACCTCGAATTTGCTTTTACGGCCAGCCTCTCGACTCGCAACCAACCCTCACAAGGCCTTTACCTCTCAGGGACATGTAGGGGTAAGAGTCTCCCGTTCGCCACCAAACCGCGAAGCGAGAATCCCCTATCATGCTGTACTGTAGCAAATCCGATCCCGGTCTCATCGAAATCCAAAACGTATCTTTTAAGGGCCAAGTTGTTTTAAGGTTAAAACAATTCAATTCTTATCTATATACACAAAGATAGATAATTCAATAGATAATCTACATTATCATCCCAAACAGATAATTCACATTATCATTATAATTCAACCAAACATCCATATCATATATCAATCATATCTCATCAGAGATATCAAACAATGAAATACATTCAATCTCATTCATCCATCCTTAAGCAATGATTTATATCATCTAATTAATTTAAAGTGAATTAAATTAATTACTTTATTTTATAAATCCTTCTTACTTAACCATTAATTAATTACAATTAATTAATAAATTATCCTCTAATAATTCATTTTAATTAATCATCCTTGATTAATTATCTTTTAATTACATCCAAGTAATTTATCTTTAATTAATTACTCAAATTAATTATCCTTAACCACTTATAGTAATTAACCTTTAATTACATCATTAATTAATTAACTAAAATTAATTAACTTAATCAACTATAATTAATTACATTAATCCTTAATTAATTACATTGATTAATTACTTCATTTATTAATTATTACTTAATTAACCAATCTTAATTACATCATTAATTATATTAATTAATGATCCTTAATTACAACTTAATTATTAATTACTTAATTAAATTAATTACATTAAGTAATTAACCTTTAATTAAACAACATTTATTAGTCATATTTGATTAATCTCTTTCAGTAATTAACTACCCTTAATTACTTTAATTAACTAAATTAATTACTCCTTAATTAATTTCTTAATTAATCCCTTGATTAATTCATCAGTAATTAAACTCAAATTACTTCCATTAATACAACACTATCCAATTAATTACTTCCAGTAATTATATATTATTTACTTCCCTAAATAATCATACTTTAATAATTACATTAAGTAATTATTATTAAATCATCTCTTGATTATTCTAAATTAATTAAACTTAATTAATTAACTTAACTAATCAAATTAACTTAATTAATTACAATGAGTAATTAATTTCTTAATTACTTCCATTATGTAATTCATATAAACTAATTCTATAATTGATTATCTTTAAATTAATTAATCTAATAAATTATTAAAATTAATTACATTAATTAATTATCTAATAATCCATAGTCAATGACCTTCATTAACTATTAACAACTCTTTAATTACTTTTCTTAAGTAATTAACTTAGATTTATTATTAATTCCAAATTAATAAATCTTAATAACCAATTTAATTAATCTCTAATTATTTAATTAATTAAGTGTTAACCATAACTTAATTAATATTTAATTACTCTACTAATTAATTCTTAACCATTTATTAATACTCTAATTTATAATCCTTAATTATAAATTAATTATTCCTAATTAATTAATCTTAATTATTAAATAAAAAAATCAAATCCTATTTAATTAATGAATCTTAATTACAAGTTAATTATTCTAAAATTAATTAATCTTAAACCTTTAAGATTAAAGCTTTAATTACTTTTAAGTAATTATTTATTTCATTAATTTATTAGATAAATTAATTATCCATTTAATTACCCTAATAATTAAATGCATACAAATCATTAACTTATAATTTAACTTCAACAAGTTTTAAAATCAATTTAAAACCTTTAAATGATAAATAATATTTTCTTATAAAAGAAATTTTACAAGATTTAAACAAATCCCTTTTTAAATTCAAAACATTTAAATTTAACAAACATTTAAACTTATTAAAACATTTGAATTTATAAAACTTATTTATCTTAAATCTAAGATTCAAAACTAAACTTGAATCCATATTTTAAAATTTTGATTTCAATTCCTGTCCTAATATTTCTTCACCATTTAAATTCAGTTTAAATTTAAACTAACAGGCTTTTGAAAAACCTGGCAACACATAAAAGTTCTCGAGACTCCACCAAAATACTTCGAGTCGCATACCTAAATACTTCGATCTTCACACGCAGAAAAACTCGAAAAACTCGAGACCTTCCCCTGCAAACACTCCGACTTTTCCCAAACACAATCACGACCGTGTGCATGTGCACGATCACCAGCGTCCACTCCGACCATCGCCGAGTATCCCCACAAGACAACGATCGACCACCAACCAAACCACGATCATCCAAACTTCAATCCATTCGCGAAATCGAAATCGAGACTAAAATTCGAAACTGGAACAGGAACTACCATTTCACCCAAACCTGTCAACATCTCCTCGTTCTTCCACCGCTGATCACCAGAGCGCTAGCGACTTCGGCGACGAGTTCATCCACGTCACGACTATCATTTTCTAGAGTTTCGTCGAACTCGATCCATCCTAGACGAAATGATGCTCGATTTCTCTAGACTGGTAATAACTAGGTTTGAAATTTTAAAACTTAAATCATTTCTTCCTCACTGCCTTAATTCGATTTCTAATAATTTTCCTTATATCCATGATCATCCCACTACCATTATTGAAGAATTCAACATCCCAGTTTCATTGAGATAATCAAAATTACCAAAAATTCATTTCTGACTTAAGCTAGAACTGCTCCTTCAATTCGAAACTAAAAATTATGATTTATATTTTAAAAATCGAATTTTAGTATAAGAACTCAACTTATACTCCTAGAATAATGAATCTAGACTTTTGAATTTTTCACTTACAAGATATTTGCTCTGTTATATTTCTTTACAGAGACATATCAGTTTTTATTTTATATTTAATAAAATTTCAACTAACATCTATGTTATATACTCATACTTGGTTTAATCTTAAGCCATCATAAGGATTTGAGCATGAAATAATTTATTTTGATCAGGATTTTAAAACTGACATATTAGAACAGGCAATAACATATCAAAACATACATGCATTCCAATCTCTACATATTACAGAGAATTTCATCACTTACACACATGATTATCACAGGAGAATCAAGCAACTACATTTATTTAAGTTAGTTTTAAATAAAAACTGTTACTCACCATTAAAATGGAGACAGAGCCTATCTTTTGAAAAGCTTGGAACTCTTAAACTTTAATTACTGGAAAATGATTTGATCTTTTAAAACTTGAAACTGAAATGCTTTAAATCCCCAGAAGCTTTGCATGCTACTGAAACTTGATTACAGACAGACTTGAAGAACAAATGCAGGCTTCCAGATGAAGAAAATGCAGATTTGTTTCCTTTTTAAAGATGATTTGCAGTCTTCTTTTAAAATAAGTTACAGGCTTTTGAATTTTGATTTCAGGTTTGTGAGGAGTTGATTTCGAATTTAGTTAGAGAAATGGTTTGAGTTTTGTTACAGGCTGGAGTTTCTTGGTTTTTGATTAGAGAAAATAGAAAAGTAATAAAGAGGGGAAATGTTATGTATTTATAAAGGCTGAAAATATGATTTAATAAAAATAAAAGAAAATGAAAACTTAATGACACTTGTTAAAATTTCTCAACATTTGTCATCTTGAATTAATCTTTACTTAACACATGTTATATGGCTACTTAATGTGTTAACACATGTCATTTAAGTAATATCCTTTTAGTTTAAATGTAAATAAAAGCTTTAGATAAAGACACATGTCTTATAAGTAATTACTCATATTTATTTATTTTAAAATTATTTAAAAAGCCTTTTTCTTATTTATTTAAACACTTATCTATATATATTAAAGAGAAACAAAAGCTAATTACATTTATAAATAAAAGTTTATACAAATATTATAAAATCCAAAACAATTTAAATATATATTCTTTTGAATTTCAAAACTTTAAATTCAAGTTTAAATAAAATTAAATCCTAAGATTCAATTTAAAAGTTAAGTTATATATACATATACAATTTCTCATTCAATTTAAAAATAACAATTCTATAGTCTTTAAAAATTCATTTCTATTTATAAAATAATACATTATACTTATTATTTAAAAATAACATATTTGATAATTTTAAATAATTTATATAAGATTATATTATCAAGTAATATTTTAAAAAAAGAAATAAGACAACCTTTTTGTTAAATCTTATTTATATTTAATCTTAAGTTAAAATATATCTTAACCAATTTAAACATTTACCCAAAGTATTTTAAAACTATAAAGTTATTTATTTAAATAACTTTGAAAAGTCCATATTAAATTAAATCTAATTTTCCAATTTACCAAAGCTTTTCTATTTACAATATATATAAATAAATATATATATATTCAAATAGAAATATCTTATTAACTTTTAAAAGATAAAATCATCAATTAATACTAATTTAATCAGATTATTAAATTAAATTCAAATCTTATTATCAAAGATTATCCATATCAATTTAATTATTCAACAGATTATTAAATTGATATTGTCAAAATTTTCGGGATATTACACCATATGTATATACACATATACACTGCCGTAACATACAAAAGTTAGTACAACAGATTTAAATATACGAACAGATATAAAACATTTTATAAACTCATAATTTATAACTAACAGTTCATAGACACAAAAATCAGTAAAAGCCCTATGCAAAGTAAAGCATACTTTGTAAAGTAAAGAGTGGCAGAACAACTTATATAATATATATACTATATGTAAAGTGACAGCTCATAACAATAAATAAAGTAACCGGTCAACTTCATAATATAATATATAATTATACTTCTTTTATAAAAATATACTGTAACATATATAGTAAACACATATAATACTTCTTTTAAGATCTAATATATTGTAACCTATATATATATATATTATAATCGCATAGATTTAACAAGATATCTATATATACAAGCAGCATATAAGCTTGAAATTGAATAACAAATATATAGCAAACATATTTGATACTACATATATATCTATAAAAAAATCAAAGCGTATATATATACACGGCTTATATATTTATATATATATATATAATTCTTTTCTTTTACAACAATGGTGTTGCACGAGTTTGAAGGAGGTGGAAGGCGGAACGGAGGCCGAACTGGGTAATGTTGGTCAGGGCGTGGAGATGAGCCAGAGGGGGATAGTTGGGTTTCGGTGGAGGTGAACGAATCTGGGATTGAAAATTGGAGCAGAGAGTTAGGCCGCGTGGGCAGAGCTACTTGCTCAGGGAGGGTCGGCGCAAGACAGTGGGATGGTGGGAAGGACGAGGAGCAGAGTGGCTGTCAGAGGAAAGGGATGAAGGCATGGGTGAAAGATGGTGGCAGGCTGAGTTTTGAAGGGTGGTGGGCTGTTGTTAGGTCAGTTCGGCAAGGACTTGCGAGCTTCAGGGAGGAGGCTCTGGCGAGGCGGGCTGTTAGCATGGTGGCTACGGGCGCTGTGGAAGGTGAAGAGAAGGCGATGTATTGGGTTGTGGTGGTCGGGGGGCTTAGGGTCGGATCGTTGGAGTTGTGGTGGCGGGTGGGGATGCGTGTGGATCTCGGCTGGTGGTTGATAGGAAGGCGGAGGAGAAAAAGGTGGTGTGCGTGATGGGTTTGAGCATGGTCAGAGAGGAGGCGTTTTGTAGCCATGAGGTGAGAAGTGTGGTGAGAAGCAGGAAGGAGAACGAAAATGTTTGGTTATGCACAGAGCTTCAATGCAAAATGAATAGGCTTGAGGCAAAAGTAAAGCAACAGTTTCAAACAAATATATGTATGACAGCTTGTAACCGAAAGAGACGTGTCTCTTCACATCATATACATGTTTATATATATTTTAAACGACGCGAATATCAAAGGGCAAGAGTTGAATTCAGTAAATAATAATGGTAAGTGGCTGTTAGAATTTATACAGTGGAAAATTGAATGGTCACGAGAAACAAATAGACTCGAACATGTACCGATATGGCGAACTGTTTCGCAGATTTCGTCGAGTACCGAACTCTGAAATGCACAAATGAATATACTATGGAGATCAGCATGACAAGATGAACAGAATGGTACACAGATATTAGCGATACGACCATCCTATCAAAAGTCGATATTCGCTGTCAAACTGTTGTTATTTTGACAAAAATAAAATAAATGGAGCTAGAGCAGTCTAATTTTGACGAAACGAATTATGACTTCTTACTCGGAAAATAGTTTACATTTTTATTATAAAAATATTCAGCTTTCGATAACAATTTAATTTCACCAAATTAACTGATTATAAATTGAAAATTTCACAACATAATTTACTTTCATATTTTCCATTAAGAATTTACCAATTGCTGTGTTGAAATAGACGTATTCCAAATATCAAATTTCCATTGAAGAATTTTATAATCAAATTTCAAACAAAAATTTCAATTAATTACGTTATAAAAACATTAAAATTTACGGGTCGTTACACAACTCTTGTCCTAAGATATGTAGGGGTTATTTCATCAACTCTTCTCTTGTATGATTTTGTATACTTTTCTTTAGATGAAATTAAATTTAACCTTATGTACTTATCCTTTAGTACTCATCCTTACTAAAAGAAGTTAACTCAACTTTACTCATCATTAATCGTATTTTGTCCAATAAAATATGATTACTCCTTATCGGTACAATATTATGTATCACAAGGAGGAGTGCCTTTTGAGATTGAATCTTATTCGTTTTAGATAAATTTGTAGCTCCTTTCCAATATACTTGCCTGTTCGATAAAATCAAATCGTTGTATTTTCTTTTGCATGTCATGTTATTTACTTTCCTTTTATATTCTACGAACTTATCATAAACATAATACATGTGTATCAAATATATATGTTCAAGTTTGTGACAATTCATCGGTGGATTTAATGAAGTATGCAAAATTGTTATATACCAATGGACTTATGATGGCATACATCTATATGTATAGATGCTAAGAGTTCACCAACTCTTATGTCGCTCTCGTTGAATGGATGCTTTGCCCTTAATCGTTTATTAAACAATACTTCTACCATTTGATTCGTAATCATACGATCAAAGAATTATTTCGCAAAATTATGGCTTGGTCTATAATTCCAAAATAACTGTAAGATTTTAGATACTTCTATTTTTCTAAAGCGTCATTTTCTTATGAAAACAAATACTATTATTATAGTTTTACCTTATAACGAATATTCATAGTATACACACTAATATAAAACTATGTCTATTTTCAATCAAAACTGAAAACAATTATTATTTCATAAATAATATATGGTATGTTTCGAGAAAAATATTCGTAACTTGATGCATCCACAAAAAAGTGTTATGTGGCATGTTCCCGCTGTTTCCACCATTACTATAATAGTGTGAGATATATGAAGCTCCATTCAACCACCTATTACAAGATTTTACTTCATTCACTATCACTAGTTTATTGTCGTGAATTTCGGATCAACTATCTTGAATGTAAGGAAATAAATTTTATAGAAAATAATTTTCTATATAAAAGACATATTTGGAATAGAAATCACATTTCTCATTCCATAATAAATATCTTATTAAATTTTAAACAATTCTTGTTTTTGATGCCCTTTATGAATGAGAAGTGAAGATTCGCTCTCTTTATCCCAACTGTGCTTTTCTTACGTCATTCTAAGACATTTGTTTTTTTGTCAAATGGTCAAGTATAAAAGAAAACTTTGCAATAGAACTGCACCAAATTCTTTACAAAAATGCATTTGAATATTCTTAACATTTAAGAATATTGAATAAGCATCACTTAATTTTGCCGATAGAAACTGAAGATTCACTAATCAAATTCCTAAATAATCTTTAGTTCTTAGCCTTTTGTCGTTACAAAATTCACTATTGCATCCAATTGCATTGTACACATGATTTTGCACTATTTTTTATTTGCTTATTTCTAGTGATCAATTTTATCGACATTTCATATAATTCAAATATGACTATTCACCATAAATTTTTTATATGTGATCGAATATGGTTTAAATAATCTATATTCTTGTATTGCTTAAGAGATCAAAACTCATAAAAGACAATACACTGGCTTGGACAAATGAACTCTTAAATGACCAAGTTGTGACTATATTTAGTAGATGTATTATTTGGCTCTTACATAGGTCTTGAAGTGACAGCATGCCCAAAGATTTATTGGTAAGTGTGTATATTAATTTTTTTAATCTTGATTTAGCTCCTTTGTATAATTTAGTCAATAAAGACTTTATCAATTTATATCAGTTGCACAAATTTATCGATGCAGCTTACTTTAACTTTACATAATATATGTTCTTACAATATTAGAAAAGTTACTTGTTACCATTTCATTTTTTTAATAAGATTCCCATTAAATTTTTATGTTTCTCAAAACCCTATGAAAAATAAAGAAATCTTTTGATTCCTCTAGTGGGTGTGAGGTCTCGCTTGCCTTGAGATTCTGACTTTGAGTTTGCTTACAAATCACAGACCCACAAGCGATGGATAACACTTTATCAGTGTATCATATACAACTCCTAACCCATGGTCTTTGTCCTACTCTCAATCTCGACCTTAGGTTTGCTAAACAAATCGAAAGAGTACCCATCCTTTCGTGATGTCCTAAGTATACTGAACATACCTTGAGTTTGCGCAACAAATACATGCATGTATCTTACCTTATCTGAGCAGTATATTAATAGTACTACACATAATATCCCTAGCTTGAGTTTGCTCAACAATCAAAGAGTATGCAAGTAATTTGTTAATATATAAATTGTAGAGGAAAACTTGTACGTTAGGGATCCTAAACATTAATATATATAAATTGGGTGCATTAAACTTAAGGAATAATATGTTTCTTATGAAACACCCTTGGGATTTAAGTGTCGGAGACATCAGAAATCATTATACACGTATCATACATATGTATTTATTCTAAAATCTAACTTGGGTTTCTTGTAGTTCCACTTATATTATACATCCATATTATACAAGTATAACTTATTTATAACCTTTTATAATTTTAATTTAACTTATATTATACTCTTTTATATATTATTAATTAAATCTTATTTAATTAATTTTAAATCTTATTAGTTAAACCATATTTAATTAATTCTTTTTATATAAAAAATTTAAAATTTTATACTACTCATCTTAACCTATTTAAGATAGTTAATCAACTGTAACATTTATAGTTTTTTATGTATAAATTGCAATATACATATATATTTTAATTAATTAAATTTTAACAATTTCTTTAATAAATTTCATTTAATTAAACAATTTAATTAATTTGAAATTTTAATTTAATTCAACGAAACAGTTTTAAGATAATTAATAACTACAATAATTATATTTATACACATATAATAATATATATGTTTTAATCAATTAACTTTTAATTAATTACTTTATATAATTCAATTAATAATATTAACTAAAATTTAAAAATTAAAATTTCATAATCAATCATTTAATTTCTTCAAATAATTATATACAATTTGAATATTTTTTATACATTTATAAAATTTTCCTTTTATATCTTAAACCGAACATTTAGATTAAAAATATATTTTAAGTTTTCAAATCTTAATTTAAAAATCAGCCCAGGTCCAAAATCAATTTGGGTCTTTACATTGAGGATAATGTTTGGGCTTACATCATCCATCGAGCCAGTCTTGTAGCCACGTTGGGCAAAGTATTAATTACCCAAACCAAATTTTAGATACTACCTTTCTGGACACTCTATTAACTAGGTAGGGTTTAATGAGTTGGCCACAATATCGCTAATTTGGACCATATAGACCATTATATCTTTGGTACCATTGAAAGAACCGAGCCAGTCGAAAGCGGATGAAATAGGTATATTTCAAAAAAAATCCTATTTTGGATCTATTGGGTTAATGAAGTCTAAAGGATTTATTAGATTTAATCTATTTTAAATAAAGTATTATTTTATTTATTTTTTTGAAAAGGGAGTTTTATTTAATTTTACTAATTATATAATTGTAACAACCCGAAATTTCGAACACTTCGAATTTAAATATCTGAATTATTTAAATATTTGAATATAGGATTTAACGTGATTAAATTATTTTAACAACCTTGTTAACCCCTTTTTAACTAATAACTAATGATGGTAAACTTGTTTTTGAAAAATGTTAATAAAAATAAATGGTTTGAAGAAATACCGATAATGTGTTCGAAATTCGTTTTATCGGTAAACAGATTTTTACTCAGTAAAAGTTGTTCGAACTTTTTGCAATGTGTATATATAGTTAATTAGCAACTAAAAATATTTTTCCATTTATGGCTAATTAAGTATGGATGATGTCATGCATGATGTATTTGGATGATATTTTGGGAGAGGGGTAGTTTAGGAATTTACTAAAGGGAAGTGATGGTGAAGTGATGGGATAAAGTGGAAAGCATGTAAAGGAGATGGGGGTCTTCTTTTGACCAAAAATGGAGCGGGTATGAGAGGACATTTGCCTCTTATGTATGTCCATTTTAACACTTTATATTATCACAAAGTTGTTTTGTAAATATTAGAAAAAATAACCCTAAGTATTCATACTCCTTTTCTCCTCTTTAATCTTCTAAAATCATATCAAAGCAACTTCAATCCTCTTCAAACTTTAATGAAGATCTTAGATCACCATAGCGAGCATCAATATTAAGTCAAAGTTGAAGAAAGATGGAAGAATTGCTGGACCTTGTCTAAACCATGAGCAAAAGAGGAAGAGGAGGTTGTGACTTTAAGCTATTTGGTGCAAAGGTGAAGTCTTTTGGCATATGGTGATGATAGGAAGTTGCTCATATCTTTCCGATGGTTTTTGCTTGTGTTAGCTTGGATCTTATATAAGTTTATTCACCATTGAATGTCTACATATCTGTGCATATATGTTTGTTTCATGAATACAAAGTTTAAAGTAAAGTTAACTAATTAATGTTATAACTTTTGGATCAGACTTGCTTTTGAAAGAAAATAACAACTGTGTATGTATAAAATCACTTCTATGACCTTCTATAACATGTTGCATGGTCTTAACATTGTGTTTTAATCTTTTTTTTGGATTGTGTGTTGAATTTGAAATGGATATGGAACGGTCATATAGCGATAGTCGCTATGAAAACACTTTGAAATCCCCTTGCTTTAACTTGCTTATTTTGGTGATATTTTAATATATTATGACATAATATATATTGTTTGTTTACTAAACATAGGATGGTATATGGACAATAAGGAATTGGTTTGGAAAGTTGTAGAAATAGTGGAATAAAGTTGCGAAAGTTAGAAGCGAAATAGTCGCTATAAATAAAATTTGAAAAATACCTTGTTTTTAGAAATTTTTATACTTAATTTAGCAGATATCCTTTAGTGGTTTATTTTCATTGTTTTTAAAGTTGGCTAAATATACTATTTACGGTAAAAAAAATTAGATAAAAATATTTTGTTTAAGTGGTTAAAGCTGGCTATAAAGATCATCCGTTTTCATGTTGTTCTCTGTCCAGAACTTTAGAACTTATAAATCCTATCTTTAGTCTATTGCAGGACTTCTGGGCTTGTTGCAATTTTTTTTTCAATGCGACATTTTAGCTAGTTTTTTCATGTTTTAAATGGTTTAAAATTTATTACCTTTGTTAAATCTTTTTAGGGAAGTCTAATAACATGGATTAGAGTATGGAAAAAAGATTAGAAGTTCAAATATGTTTTTAATAATTAAATTGTAATTTCTAAAGAAAAATATTTCCTTTGCAACGTTTAAAAGAAAAGGTATTTAGTAAACTATAAATTCATTATTTTTGCATAATATTTTACATAGATATTTAAAACTTATTTATAAGTATTTTTAAAGTATTTATATATAAGTTTGGAAAAGCAAGTTAAGTATTTTATAAAAGAATAAAGGAAGCTTTGGATTATAACACTTATGTTATAATAAATGTTTTGTAAAGTTAATTTAAAGTATATTACCTTCTTTAATAAGTGTATACCTTCTTAGATCTTTAAAGTGAATGTTTTTAAAGATAATGACAAGTATAAAATAGTTTTGGATTTATAGTAAACAATGTTTAAGCAAAATTTATTTTTAACCCTTTTTTTTATTATACTTAGTAATAATTAGATCTTTAAAACGAATAGTTTAATGATAATGCTAAGTGTCAATTGTTTGGGTTTATAGTAGCAATGTTTTAATAACATTTGTTTTTAACCCATTTAATTATGCTTATGTAAATGTGAAATCTTGTTTAAGATTTACGAAATATTCTTATACCATTTGGGATAAGTTTATGGATACTTTCTAATTATTGAAAGAGTAGAACTGAATGAGATTGTTTCTATTTTGTACTTGATAGTCGATTAATCGGCTATCGAATTTGACCGAATTTACCTTTGGAAGTATATGTTAGTGTAACAACCCACCTTTTCGACCCTCAAAAGTCAACACTAACACATCCACGGTATTCACGTGCTACATCCAAGTGCGAAAAGACATATTATTAAGGTGAAAAAAAGAAAAGATAGAACATAATTTCATATCGTGATAAGTATTATATAATATACAATAGATCTTTACAAAAGAAACTGTAATATACATACATCAATCAGAGTAAACTAATGTATCATAAGCCTGGACAGTTATAACAACCTGTCTTCACAAATGCTAACAAATACAAACAAAAAATGCAGTGGAAATAAAAGGTAATTGAATACGTCTTAGAGCCATTCATCTTGTCTCCTAAAGCTCCAAAGCATACATAACTAAATCTAGAAATATGATCGGGCTGATCCGAGCAATATAAGAAAATAGTGTCTGGATCAGTCTTGTAAACCGGTGTGAGAAACACAAATCATATGGATTTTTAATGTTATACAACCTTTTAAAAATAAAGGTATCTAATATGACCATGTCGCACATAAATACGGATGAGTTTTTACCTTATGATAACCAAACCATTTTCCAAGAAAACTTATGATAATATAGTAATGCTTAGGGTTTAAAATAAATATATAACATGGATGGAAAGCTTTCATCTCACGTTCCAACATATTTGAGCACAACTAGGTCTGTAAGGCACTTATTGGAGAATGGATTCCATACAATGACAAGGCTACTGGGTACCGCCTATCACGATAACCTCTAAAAAATGTTTCGAAGGCCTCACATGGAGCCCCGCCAACACAGGACCGCCCCATCCCTTCCTTGATAGTACCTAATATGTCATCACCTCGATTGTCAACACAGGACCGAGATTTGATAATCGGTTAAATAACTATCAAATAAGCAAATGATTCAACAGAGATTTAACTCTATATAGAAACCAAGCATGGTTAAGCACATAAGCAACCACTAAGTCTCTTTAATTGATTCATTTCATTAATTAAAATCTCCTTCCAAATATTTGTATTAAAGTACCTTTAACAAAAGATATATTCACAAACCCTTCTACCCTTTTCAATGCTCGAAAAATATTGATATATCTCAACCAGATAAGTATACTCACAAAACATTTCACTTTCGATACATAGAAATCTTTTCTATATACTTATATCATCCATACAAGTATATTCAATAAACACTACATCTCCAATACTTAGAAAATGTACTTATACACTTATCTCTACGACATAAGTATATTCATATTTTAAGAAAGATTTCATTTCCAAAACCATACTTAATTAGGTTAAAACAAATGTCATTTAAAACTTTGGTAACAATAAACCTAAAATACTTTTGGTGTAATTAAATGGATCATATAGAAATTAGATCAAATATACTTACCGTTACTTTTCAATTTCAAACTTGCAGTTTCCCTTAATTAACAATGTAGTCAGATAATTTAGTGAACTATCGATCCTTGCATCGACATACATTCTTAATTCTTAGAATAATGATGACTTTTCCTACCTTGGAATTTGATGTTAAGTATGAAAAGAGTATTTCCATACCAACATAATTCAAAATAATCATTTATAGAAATCAGATCCAAATTCCTTTTATAAAACTCCTATTTATAAATCTCTTTCATATTTATAAAGCTCCTTTTATAAATCTCCTTTCTATTTATAAAACTCCTTTTATACATCTCCTTTCTATTTATAAAAATCATTTTATAAATTTGTAAATTCATATACAAACTCCTATTATAAGTCTTCAAATTCTTATTACAAACTTCAGTTTCAAAATCAGACTAAATACTTTCCATAAAACGATCATTTCATATACCACTATAAATCCTCAAATGTGATTTATTTTTCTAATTTATCAAAATGATATAATTTCCCTTTTATAAAATATCCTTTATAATTCTATTCTTTTATCTATAAAATATCATTTATAAATCTGTCTTTCCATACAACAATTTATATAAAATGTTTCCCCAATATTTATTCCAAAATATTACTATTTTCCTTTTAAACAGAGTTACTTTAATACAAAAGACAAATTCCCCTTTATTTACTTTAAAATAAACATTCATTATTATATTAACTTTTTTGTAGAATAAATAAATTATGAAATACTATTAAAATATTTCCAAAAAAGTTGGATAAAAATACAAAAGTTCAAAAACTATTTCTAAACAAAATACCTTCGAAAATTCCAAGTCACACTAAAAAACATTCTCTGAATCAAAATTAATTTTAAATCCAAACAGCAAATAATAGTACCTTAAACTACTGTAACGAGGCCAATAGCTATGATAACACTTATCCAATGCTATTACTACCTTTATCACTAAAAAGGTTCAACTTTTAACATATATCAATGTCATATCCAATATGGCCAACTGCCAAACTGGATATTTAACAATTTGTACAATAAGCATATCAATGAAATTAAAATTAACATTGGTGAGGAATCTGAATTCCTCTACATAATTTCCCATATATCATTTTATTTGTCATTCACTTATTAAAGCAGATATTCAACCAAACCAAACCAATAAATCATTCAAACACAAAAACAATAATTTATATCTACTATATATCATATACTACTCATCCAAAAGCGGGATAACTCAACAAAATTCCATCATACGCTTAAGAATTGTGGTTCGATATAAAATCGAATGACATTTGATTTTTTCTTAAAATTCCATTTGCTCCAAACTCGACGAAGCAAACTCCGTTGCATAAATAATGAGCCTATGAGCGAAATGCAAAAGATTGTGTCTCAAGTGGACCTTCTATGAAGAATTTATTGGTTTTAGAAAATTTAAGATTTATCATATAATAAAATTACACTGTTTAACTTGATTAATTTAACTACGCTCTCTTAATCCATCTTCTTCTCCCCTAGATGTGCACGGCGATATGCACGTACCACCTAATTTGTCCATGCACGCCTTGCATCAATTCTTCCTCCACAAGTGGCAAAATCAACTGTCATCTTTGCCCATGTACTCCTTTACTGGTGAGCTATACAACTCCCTATCACATCGAGCTTGGTAAATCGAAGTGAATCTCCACCTAGTCTATCATATCACGACAAACTAAATGTTGCTTCCTACCATGTCGAGCTACTCCACCTCTAATCACCTCAAATCAAAGCCCAATCACACAAGAAACCCTGCCCCATCGATACCTTAGCCTAATGCCGCTTATAACTCCAACTAGGCAAAACCCTATTTCAGCCACAACCGTCGATCACCACCCAACACAATCGCACTCGATAAAATTGGTATGGATTCGAAGCTCTCATCGATATGAACTCAGCGGATTTGATTTTATATTTTTTCGTTGATTGTAGCTCGCGATTTTAATTTTTATTGATGGTCCCTAGGTTTTGTTTCTACAAGTAAAGGGAAATAGAAAGGAGAGAGGGAGTAGTGAAAATGGATAATAGTCTTAGTGTTGAAGTTATTAAATTATAGTTTTCTGCACTTTGCTACACGACATTTCGTTCGCGTAAAAACCGCGACCAGTAGAAACAAAAATATGATCGCGCACAACAATGCGATACGACCACAAAACAACAATAAAATTCACTGGTTATCTTATTCTGTGAAATTTCAAAAACATAACGTTTGCCGAAAAATACATCAAACGATAATTTAAATATTTTGAAATTAAAAATTATGGAAAAATCCTATAAATTCATTTAAAAATACATCATTAAAATCAATTTGTTTTATTAACAATTGATTTTCTTATTGTTTATTAAATTTGAATCAAATTTAGATATTTAAATAAATTAAATATTCCCATTCGAAATGTTAAAAATTACGGGTCCTACAGTAAGCGTCACATATTGATAAGGTTTGAGATCCCTTGAGGAGGACTCGTTCGTATGAATCATCTCTTGCTTAAAGAGTGTATATATACGAGTTCCCCTATGGAGAACTCCTTTATATCGTTCGTTTATTTCCTAAAGAACCAAAATTGAGTTTATTAGAAATTCAATAGTTTATTTTGAAGAGATTGGGATCAAATAAGTGTATTACTTATCTAAAACCACTTCAAACCGATATACAAGTTCTATGTTTTGGAAATGGTTGTGAAGTGGAATGTTATAGGGTTGAATTGTTTGTCTTAAGGTTAAGTCTAAGGGAGAGGCCAGCGTTAGCATTCGTCGGATGACATATGATGGAATCCATGGAGGGATTCGTGAACTCTTCATGATGTTGGAATCTAGAGAGAGATTCAAGATTTGTTTGATCGATGAAGAATTCTATGTTGAGATGCTAAACGTAATTTCACCATTGATAATGATAAAAAATAAAGCAGGGGCATAACCAGTGAGTTTAGCTAACCCAAAGGTACATTAACTCCAAATATCTATAGACGATTTCGATTGAGGTGCATGGGATTTATTGGTATTTGGTATCACATGTTCGGGCTGGGACTAACTATATTTTCCTTTGTGACATATTTTATCTAGAGATATGCATGGTTTCGGAAGGTAGTTTATGACCCATGTAGAGGAGGTCAGCTTCAGCTTATAGAGTAGATTTCCACGGAAATCCTTATGCGAACATACCTTAGTGGTTTAGTTATACTTCTAATATTATTGTGTTGTGATATGTAAGCAGCATGGCTATTTTCTGATTTACATTCTATACTCTAGACATTATCTATTATATCCCCAATGTACTTATTAGATGGTTTGGCTTTTTAAGTGGATAAACGTTATGGTGATTCGAACGGTCTCAAAAGTACTATTAAATGTTGACTGCATATTTCTTGAGTTTCTCATACCTGACTCATGTCTGACTCATGGTTTTATCTTTCCCTTAATTCCATGATGCACTTTTGGGTAGTCTAAGAAAGGTAGGTTTTCGTTCATATTCTTTGGTGCTTTAGAAGATGAGCTGGACGCTACAGTCCACCTACTGTAATATTTTATTTCTGCTGTACTACCATTATGTATATATCAGCTTGTGTAAGGACATGCTGTTATACATATGAGATTGTATTTCTATTTATTATGAGCATATGCCTTAAACTATTTCAACTACGAAAATTAAAGATCTTATATAAGGTAACTTAAGTATGAATTATTAAAATGTTGTTAATTATTGTGGGGATTAATGATGTTCATTCATTACCCCTCGTTGATTAGTTTAGTCATGCTCGACCAATTTATGAGCATTATTATCCTTTGTAGAATGAATTGACATACTCGACCATTTTATGAGCATTATTATCATTTGTAGAATTATTAGCTTAATCTTGGTCATCAAGTTAATGAGCGTTGTTATCATTTATACATTGATTAGTTATGCTCAGTCAGTTTATGAGCATTCATTATCGTCTATTGAATGTTGATTTGTGCTCAACCGATTCATGAGTAGTTACATTTTTACTATATGGGTTGGGTAGATAGTATTGGTAGACGCACTGAAATGAACACCTTGTGAATTGAGTTTCACAGTTTGACAAGAAGGCATTTGGTGATAGTGATGGGTTAAAGGTTAACTTTAATAGAAGAAGTTTAGTATAAATTTTCCATGTATAGTTTATAAAATATGAATTATAAACAAAGAGAATGTAAAATGATATTTTGAGAACTTAAGTCCTAGTATCTTTGAAATTGGTTTTCTAAGATTTTGGAGAAAATAACAACACCGTTGAATGAAAGTATTTGTGAACATTAATATTTTGAAATGAGTTATAAGGTTTGTTCAAGTTAAAGGTTGCTCTCGGAATTGATGAATTGATTCGAGAACAAAGTTTTTTTTATGATTATCTAGTTCGAGTGGCCCGAAAGTTATTAAAAATGGGGAGAGATATATCCAGTTGGTAAGCACTTCACTTGAGTGTTACCCTTCTTGGTAAGGAGATGTATTATACGACTTGGTAAGACCCATTTCCATGGTAACATTTTTGTGTTACTCGACCTATATGAATATTTTTCAATGGATTTCAAAGTAAGTATTTGGGAAATTGATTTATGAAACTGAGATCTTAATATTTAGTACTTGTCAAAAATTTCTTTGATGATCCTTGCATTCTTTAAGTCTGCATTTAAAAATATTAGCAAATCATTTGCATATAATAAATGGGCGGTACAAGGAACAGCCGTGTTTAATGATTTTATATTTTTAAGAAACTATTCCTTCTCTATTTGTAATGAAAAATATTCCATAGCAATAATAAATAGGTAAGGAGAAAGTGGGTCTCCTTGCCTAATACCTCTATTATAATGCATAAATCCATAAGGAGATTCATTTATTTGTATGGAATAAGTTAAATTACATATGTGTTATTTCACTAAACTACAAAAATTTTCATTGAATCCTATTTGCCTCATCGTGAAAATAATAAAATGCCTATTTATTTTGTCAAAAGCTTTGTGAAGGTCCACTTTAATGCACATCTTATTTTTACCCCCTTGATTAAAATTTCTTAACATTTCATGTGCTAATAAAGTTTTTTCAACTATTAATCTACCTGGGATAAAAGCACTTTGATTTTTAGAGGTCAAATATTTTAGAAAAACTTTTATTCTATTACTTAAAATAGTAGCAATAATTTTATGAATGAAGTTAAAACAAGCTATAGGCCTGTAATCTCCTAGATAGTTTGGAACTTTCACTTTTAGCGCAAGTGTAATAAAAGTATGATTCATATTTTTCAAATGCTTCCCAATTTTTAAAAATTCATTTATGGCATCAAAAAGAGTATGTTATATTTCCTCCCAATGAACCTTATAGAATTTGGCCCCAAAACCATCGGGTTCTGGGCTTTTATCATCATTGGCATTAAAAATAATATTTTTAATATCCTCCAACAAACTTGAGCAAGAAGTATTTATTTCCTATTATCATGTAGCAGGAATTTTGTAGTGATGTTTGGGAAAATACATAGGCTTCTATCAGTATTCTATAAATCGGTGAAATATCAAATAGTCTCCTTTTCTAATTGAGAGGCTTTATTAATGACAACTCCCTTATCATTAAGTAAGTTTCCTATGTCATTTTTGTGTTTCCCACTGGACATCTTGGCATAGAAAAATTTACTTATGTGTCACCACTAGTAAGCCAATCAACTTTGGCTTTTTGTTTGATATTCACAGACTCAACATGAACTCTTTGATTAGTCGCTTTTGCATATGAAAAAAATTATTAATTGTATGGTGTTTGAGCTAACAAAGTCTATACTATCTTGGAATCTCACACATTCCTGTCTAGTTGAAATTTTCTTTTATTCTTACTCTTATTCCATAATTTTAGATTTTCCTTTATGTTTTGCAAAATTTTACTAAATTTAAATTGAGCTGTACCCACTATTTGATTTTGAAAACAATTTTTGCCAACGGTTTTATATTCCTTACCAAAAGTCCATCCATTTTTAAACCTGAAAGGAAAATTATTTTCAATTGTATTACTCTGAGAAAATATTATTTGCATTAAAGTATGATCACTAGTAGCTTGAGGCAAAGTATAGCATTTAAAATTTGGGAAAAGCTTGGTTAAATAGGATTCTACCTAACTTGTAATGCATGTTTCTAAATTCCCCTGACTTCTAAGTAAACTTGTTGTGACGATCTGTCTTTCTTACACCTAAAGATGACACTTAATGCATCCTTGGTATTTATGTGCCGATCATTTAAGTGTCCAAAAGATATGTCATTTTGGGTGAAGTAAGAAGAAGACAGAACAAAATCTCACATAGTGACGAGTAATACATATTATTTACAAAATCTTTACACAAAGAAATCATCTTTATTTATACACAACATCAGAGTACACTATCCTATTATCAGCCTGGACAGTTATAAAAGCCTGTCCTTACAATTTAATAACTACAACAAACAATGGAAGAATATAAGATACGTGAATATGTCTTGGAGAATCCAGCTCGTCTCCTAAAGCTCCAAAGGACCCAGCTAAATCTAGAAAATATACTCAGGCTGACCTGAGCATTATTAGAAAAATAAAGTCCGTATCAGTGTGGTAAAACCAGCATGAGAAACTTAATTCACAAGGAATTTTATTTATAATAACTTAAAAATTCCTTTAAAATCAAAGGTATCTAGTAAGACCACGTCGCGCATAAACATGGACAGGTTGTTGCCTTACGATTACCAAAACACTTTCTATAGAAAATCCAGTGATATTATAATAATGTCTAAGGTACAAATACATATTAATCATAGTCAAAATTATTACATTAATTAAATTCCAGCATAATAGGTATATAATCAAGTCTATAGGCTCATATTGGAAAATGGATTCCAACAATGAAAGGGTAAGGGTCTACCCATCGAATCCGTACACCTTTAGATAAAATGTAAAAGAGGCTACAACATGTTTCACCTCTGCTACTCAGGACCTGTCCTACCCCTTACTGGATAATGCTGAATATGATCATCCCCGATTGATAAACAACCATAACGGGATCTGAAGCATACATAAATATCGACTCTAGATAAGGGATGATCATACCGTAATAGGAGCGACCCATTTAGCCTTGCCTCATGTTCCTACTTTAGTTATTTACCGGGTGTGAGGCTCGTGGCTATGTTTTACCTTTTAGATAGAAATTCCACTTGGAATGCTAACACTGCCATCCAGGTAGAAATGCAATGCCTCATCCATACAAGTTCATTCTAGGTTTGAACAAAACCGAAGGCACTACCTCTACCACATCCATTTTGGAATCACCTTCACGATTAGCAGCAAGTAGCCCTTGCACTTCAAAAGCTCCATCTTCAAGATGTCTTCAGTTCATGCATATATTGGTTCGAAGTAGTTTTCAGATAATATATCCAATCTCGATCTCTCTGAACTAACAACGATAATTTCCAATAAATTCAACCTAGTTCTTTTGGAAATAATCAGACAATACGTAGGAGCAATGATCACCCCTTAACCATTTAAGTGGACGGATCTCCATTTATCCTAGGAGAACAAAACAAGATTTATACGCACACATCATCAACGAAGATGATTGTGCCATATAACTCAAGTGCTTCTCCTAGATATTTCTAAAGTTATATTTTGGTTCAGATTTGACAGTCAGTTATTTAACTATTAAATAAACAAACAAACAATAGTTCAAAGATTTAATTACCTATAGCAACCACTAAGCCTCAAAAGAAAATCTTTCATTTATTTAAATCTCTTTCCAAAATATTTATATACTTATCTCACCAGCATAAGTATATTCACAAAACATTGTGAAAGATTTCTTTTTTCAAATCATATTAAAATAATCAAAACAAATGTTATTTAAATTAGAGATAAGGATAATCCCAAACATTATTCCTTTGGTGTGAAGCATGGAACAAAAGTTCCATGCCACCGAATTAAGAAGGTCGGTTAAGGGAACCCCATCTCAAATTCTTTTGTAATTTTTTTCAATAAATCCTTTTAATAAATCTTCTTTATTTAAATTCCAAACCCATTTATGAAAATTCTTTATAAATCTCTAGGTTTATTTATAAACCTCTTTTATAAATATCAACCCGTTATAAACTCTTTTGTAAATATCCAAAATCATTTATAAAACTCTTTTATAAATATCCACAATCATTTATAAACTCTTTCCCGATTTTAAGATCTCTTTTCAATTTATAAGATCGTTTTATAAACTTTCCTTATTTAAAACAAAGGTTCTTTAATAAACTTTAATCGATAAAGTTCCTCTGATCATTAAATCCATCATTTAAACACCCTTTTAAAACCAAGTTGTTATTTAAACATTCTTCACTTAATTATCTTTAAATCTCATTCAAAAAAATAACTTTTAGAATATCATTAATAATATATTAAATTAACTTTAAACAATACTATTATACTAATAATTTAACTTCAAAACAATATTAATATAATAATTGATTAACTTTAAAACATTGTTAATATAAAAATTAACCAAACTTTAGAACAATATAAATTTAGTAATTAATTAAAATTTAAATATTATTAATATGATAATTATTAAACCTTTAAATATAATTAAATATCTTAAATTAATATAATTAAATAACTTAATTTATAATTAATTATAATTAAAACATTTTAAAAAAATAATTAAATATCTTTGAAACAATGAGTAAACATTCTCAAATAATTTTAAGAAATAACTTCAAAGAATCATATTAATAAATTAATTAACTTTAAATCATTATTAGAACAATAATTAACTATCTTTAAAACATTATTAATAAATAATAATTACCTTGAAAACCTTATTAATAAATAATAATTATCATTAAAATAACATTAATTCAATGATTAACTTTTTAAATTTAGAAGAGGCTTAGTGATCATTATGGTACTTAAAAAAGTTACCATTTATTTTAATTAAACTTTCCAAGTTATAATACTTGGTATTTACATAGGCAGATATACGTATGAATTAAATCCATGATTAACGATCAATTGTTAATATACACTTATCTAATATTAATCATCTGGTATATAATAAGTGTCCATACCAATGTAATGGCAGAACTATGGTTATTTTGCTAAATAGATTTCCAAATTAATCTATCTTGTTAATTATAGCAGAACGTTGATTTATTCGGCTAACCAGGTGTCCAATTAATTTAATTAGCAGAACGGTGTTTTTTTCCGCTAAATAGGTGTCCATATTTCCCTATTCAATTTACTTTAACAAAATGGTGTTTATATGGCCAAATAGATAACACCAATTAAAATATAATTAATTAAACTACGTTATTATCCAAATTAACATAATTATTATTATGACAATATTAATTTATCATTAAATTTTACTACACCAAAATTAACCACAACTTATGACAAAACATTGTATTCGCCAATACAAACACAACGCAAAAATCCACGTGTTAAATGGATTTCAAATGGGTGAGTTATAGTTTGTTAAAGCTAATACATAATTATAAATTTTAATAAATCAAGAATTCTCACCCATATTTGCCAACACAACCAAAAAGCACAGCCAAGGCCCAACAATAAACCAACCCAAACCTGATCCAAGAACGAACACGGGCCTCTCTTATCCAAACCAATTCACGCCAGCCTACTTTTGCAACCTGTCCACCTTACGTTCCAACCGCCGCCGCTACAGACGACTAGGCACCACGCCCTCTTGCCGCCACACCGCTTGTTCCTGCGCCACCCCCTGGCCACGTGCGGCCTCACTTGACGCCCTCAACACGTTTAGTTCGATGAAACCCGAGCACCACTTCATAAGCCAAACAAAACCTTTAAACGCCTCATGTCGCCGCCATGGTCCACCGGAGACCAAGCAATCTTCACTAAAGCTTCAACCATCTCCCAAGGCTGCTCCAACCCCGACCATTCCACCCATCGTCAATCGCTGGAAAATCAATATATACCCAGATAAAATCAGGTCTTCCTCCACGATAAGCCCCTCCACTAAAAATCATATGATCACGTATAAAAATCTTAATTCTTCGATAGGAACACACCCATACTCTTAAATATGAAATTCACGATCGTCGAAATCACATTATTTTGAGCACGGTCATGCTTTTTCAACGATCACGGCCACCACACTTGTCGAAACGACGACCGACCCTTTTTATAAAATATCAGACTCATGCCACTTTCCGGTTGAAAGTTTCCTAAAAAGGTTGATGGATTTTGAGATGTTGATTTTTGAAGTTGAAGGAGATGATTTATATTGTATAACAGAGGAAAAATATAAAGGGGAAGATGAATGTCTGCATATATATCACTGTGAACATGAACTGTGTATGTAAATGTGAATTTGTGTTGGTGAGTGAAAATCTCCATTGTGTTGTGTATGGATGGGTATTTATAGGCTAGGAATTTCTCAATGCCTAAGGAAAGGAAAGCAAGGCAAAGCAAGATCAGGGGACAAAGGGATAAGATGGCTGCTTTGGTGAAGGAGGACAAAGGCAACAGGGGAGAAAACAAGAGAAATGAGCAAGATTATGTTAAATATTGTGTGTGCACATGTGTAGTTTTAAAATTTTGAAAATAAAGTTTTGGGATACCTTGATACATAATATCATGTCCATGTATGAGTCCTGAATGACAAAAATAAAAATACGACTGTCCATATATGAGTCATGAATGACAAAAATAAAAATACGACCGTGCACATCAATGTGACACGATCAAAAAACAATAATAAACAGATAGGTTACCTTATTCTGTAAAGTTTTAAAAATGCCAACGTTTGACAGTAAAGCGTCAAATGGAAAATTTAAATATTTTTCAAATTAAAAATTGTACAAAAATTCTATAAATTCATTTTATTACTAGAAACATTTTCTTTTTATTTTAAAACCAAAAATCGAATATTTAAATTAAATTAAATATTCCAAAAATCAAGGTGATAAAATCCCTAGTCGTTACACTTTTTCTATTATTGGTGTTTAAATAAGCTAGTTTTAAACATGAAATTCGAGAGGAATTCAAATTTTTTAAAAGGAATAGGAATTCCTCGCATTTTCCCTGATGCATACATTACTGTGTTAAAGTCACCAATTAGAGCCCATAGATTAGTAATTTTTTGATTTAATAGTTATAAATTGTTCCATAACAGTAATCTATCTTTTTTAATGTTAAGTGCATAGATGAAAGTTATATCTAATCATAACCCCCCTTTATTTTTAAATTTACAATGTATGTTTTGTAAATCTACTGATATAATTCCCAAAAATTAGGATTCCAAGTTACAACTATTCTACCATTGCCTCTCATTGAGTTATTATTGACCATACTCCAATTATTTATATGTCTATTTTCAAAGTCAGTAAGACATTGATCAACAAGCTTGTGTTTTAAAGTACCAACAATAGTAGGTTTATAGGAAGCTGGTAAATTGGAAAGGTCAAGTTTCCTTTCTAGAGAATGTAATCCCTTAACATTCCATGCAATTATCGATATAATCAAAAAAATATAAAGGATATCTCTGCAGCTACAATGAGATATTAGAGCAGCTAACTTCTATGCTTTCAGAAGTTCCCCCCTCTTTTCTTGCAATCTTTCCTATCTTGAACTTTCAGATAGTTATCCCATTTAGGTTTTTTAGTAATGTATTTTTCTTCAAATCTCTTTGGATCAGTAATGACATTATTATTCCTGTCCAAAATTTTGTGTATATGTTTCTTCTTGTTCTTTTTTCTTTTGTTGTTGACAGGTGAGGAAGAAGAGGATAAAAGGATAGCTACATTCTCTATAAGCAGTTCAGGATTGGATGTAGTAGCTTTATGCAAACCAATATTTTCCATATTTACCGTGTTTATCCTTTCATTCGGGCTACTACTGTCTATAATTAAACTTGGCTCTTCCTGTAGAGGGGAGAAACCATGAACTGTATATTTTAATCTCCTGAACTCTTTTGCTTGATCTCTAAGTTATTATTGTTCGTTTTGACATAGGGAACATTTCCCATAGAAATTTTTGCTGATTGGTTTCAGTGGCTACATAATGTTATTTTCTTGATTCTTCTCCAAATTTGATGCAGCTTGTGATAGGGTATTCTCGGTTTGCTCATCATCGCTTATGATTTTCGTACTATCAATTGTTTTATTCAAACCTGAATCATTTTTCCTTCCATCGAAAAAATGATTTTTTCTTCTTCTGAAATTGAGTTGTTTCCGAGAATAATCGGATCTTCTGTATGGACATTGTTTTTCAAGGTTTTCATAATTACTTACTTGTTCAACCGTTTCTTGATTTGAAGAATTTTGTTCTTTTCTCGATTTCTTCGAAACTTGCGATTTTTCTGAAGCCAAATTAGGGTTTGCTTTTTCTTTCCAAACTTGCTCTAATGAGCATGATTTTATGAGATGCCCAAAACAAGCGCATTTCATACATCTATGCAGTATCCATTCATATTATATTTTCTGAGTTATGTTTTCTCCATATGGTGATCTGGGCACCTAGGTTCGAGTTCGGAAATAGCCTCTTCACAATGCGAGGGAAATGTTGCGTACATTATCGACCTCCCCAGAGCCGCTATTGTGTGAGAGGCTCGTGCATTGGGTTCCATCTTTTTTATGTTTCCTCTGTCATACATTATGATATAAGCCTCCTTTTTCAGTTCTTCATCAACTTTAATCTCTATAAGTATTCTTGTATAACCGACTCTAGTCTCATTAGCCGTTGGCTCATCTAGCTTGGTATACCCACTACATTGGCTATAGCACTTAATGCTTCTTTGTCCTAGAGTCGAAGATTTAACTTTGGTAATCTGTTCCAAATTGGATAGGTAGACAACAAATCTCTATTAAGAATAATTTTTTTGCTCCATCTTTTCAGTATGATTAGTTTTTCATTAATGGAAATGAATATCCATTAAAGATTTTATTGCAATCAGTTTAATTTGAAAATCTGATTATAAAATAACCGTTGTTTCTTGTGTAGATTTCAAATTTTCCATTGGCTTCCATGTTCTAAGATAAGAGGGGCGAGGTGGAGCCGTGGTGCAACGGTTAGGTCACCCGCATGGTGATCTGTGCGTCCAGATTCGAATCCGAAAACAGCTCTTCGCAATGCGAGTAAATGCCGCGTACATTATCAACCTTTCCAAAGCTTGCTATCGGCGGGAGCCTCGTGCACTGGGTTCCACCTTTTTTTTGATGATAAGTGGGGCAGGATCCAAAAACATACGCAACAACAGAATTCCCCCATTTGTCTTCGGTCCTTTGCCTAACCGCTTTCTTAACAGCAACAATTCTTTTATCGCCTAATTTGATTGGCACAAAAAACCCTAAATCAAAATTGGAGTTAAGCCCTCCAATTATAACAAGATATGCTAAGTAGATAATGATTTTTCTTGATTTACTACATCAGTTGTGGGATTTCTTGAGTTTCTAAAGATATTCTGAGCCTGCTTGTTACATGCCGATGGTTGTTTTAATAAATTTTGATTGTTATTTGACACTTTCAACTGAAATCATGTCGGAATATGGACGCCAGGTGCTTGGATTTTTGCTGGTGGGTTTCTACGACGATTTCTTATGGACTGAATCCCATCATTATCTATGTCGGGTGGCTTATCCTTTTGATTTGGAAAAGATGGGATATTGGAATTTGGTGGAGAATCGGAGAAGGGGGATGAAGAGCCCTTTAAGATCTGATCAGCGGACATGAATTTTTTGTTTGTAGCACTTGTATTTCTCTTAAAGTTTTCATCATTATACGTTAACTTACGTATTTATCTTTTACCCCAAAATGAACCTATCCATCCCTATTTAAATACTGCGTTCGTGATACGCAAACAACATTCTCTACAAGCAAACACATACCTTATCTATCTTCCATTTCATCTAAAAGCATTTGTGAGTATAATTTTCTTTCTTTCTTCTTTATTTTTGCATGTAACTTACTTATTTAGATTACTACCTCTCCTTTATGTTTTATTAGTGAGTACATTCTTCTTTTGTTGCCATTAACTCATCAAATAGTGAATATACCCCTTACTTCATCATCTTATGTCTTAATCACCATTGGAAAATTATTAGTAAAGTCTTGTAGATACAGCTGCATATATATTAGAAACCTTACATATCGGTACTTAGTTGTTCTATTTCATTTTGATTGTTATTGACATTGGTCAGTAAACAAAAATAAATAGAGCAAGGTAACATTCTCTGGTGTGTATATACGTACATTAGTACATAAAGATATTAAATCATTCTCTGTAAGTAAACACATAATGTTTCACCACCTTATCCATCTTCATCAAGCAGCATCAGTGAGTACAATCTCTATTTCTAGTTTCTACACAAGTTTAGCGAGTATAATATCATTTTTAATTTCTAAAAGTGAGTATGCTTCTTTATCATTTAGTTTTAGTATCAATTGCTGGTGCTTTTTATATCTGGATTGTTTGCGTCAATTCATTCCCCAGTAATGAATCTTGTTCAATTATATAATTATCTTGAATGATACCAAATCAGTAAGCCTTTTTAACTATTATTTTTAATCCAAATATATGTGATTGAGGTGATGTTTTCATATTACAGATAGGCATTGCTACCCACAATCAGTTTTGATTATGAATATTGACGCAGCACGGAAGTAGATCTGAACCAGCGGTCAAATCTATCTAGGATCCAATCACGAATTGCGGAAAAATGAATCGATGAAACAAGATGAATTGATGAATTGATGATACCCAAGTGCCCAAATCCGTTGATCTCTCGAGATACCGGATTCTAGCTATCTTCAACACGTTGATCGCGCACGATACCACGTTAAAAGATCTACGATTCTTCGACGTTGATCTCGCACACGAGATTCCGTGAATCGGCTTCAAAGTCGTTGATTCGAGCGCACTCGAATACCCGAAGTTGGAGAAAGGAGATCACACTCAACTTCCAATTTTAATGGAGGCACAAAGCTCTCAACAAATTTTATTCAAAATTCAACTCCTATTACAAATGACCATACACCCCTATTTACAGGGAAAGTACAACACCACACGACTCAACACAATTACAACACGACTTAACAAACAAACAAACGACTCAAGAAAATACAAACATTCAATGACGCAACAATACACAGCGACTTAAGAAAAATAAAATACAAACGACTCAGCAAACAATCAGGCGACTCAATCATCTGGACGGAGCGACTTAACTTCCACACGACATAAGATAATTCGCGACTTAGGTCGTCAGGCAACAGCGACCTAAAACCAAAAGTCTCACGACTTAAGATCTCAGCAGCAAAGTAATGGCCGCGACTTAGCAAAATGAAGAAATCTCGTGACATAAGAAATTCTTTTCGCGACCTAGGCTTCGCGACATAAGGATTCTGTTCGTTCGCGACCAAGGCTGGAGCGACCTAAGGCTTCGCGGCATAGGGATTCTGCTCGCGACCTAGGGCTTCGCGACATAAGGATCTGCTCGCGCCATAAGGATCTGCTCGTTCACGACCTAGGTGGAAGCGACCTAAGGTATGTCGTTCACGACTTAAGGTATGTGCTGCATCATCCTCCCCTGGTTGAAAAGAATTCGACCCCGAATTCACACTTTCCTCTTCTTCGACCTGCTTATTCTCATGATATGGAATCAAGTGTTTGACGTTGAAAACGTCAGCAGTATGGATATGATCTGGCAATCTTAACCGATAAGCATTCTCATTAATCTTCTTTACGATTTCCAAAGGGCCAATCTTTCTAGCAGCAAGTTTGTTGTAAGTACCAATAGGAAATCGATCTTTAGTCAATATTGCATATACAAAATCTCCTTCTTTGAACTCAACATTTTGTCGCTTAATATCCTCGGATTGCTTATATTTCTCATTCGCCTTAAGCAATCGTTCCCGCACGACCTTGTGGCACTCTTGCAATTCATTCACAAAATCACTAGCTCGTTTGATCACTCCTTTCTGCTGTGGTACTGTAGATAAATCTAATGGTCCCTTGGGCATTGTTGAGTAAACGACCTGGAATGGATTGAACCCAGTGCTACGATTAATTGCATGGTTGTGTGCAAACTCAGCTTGACACAGCTTGGAATCCCAACTCTTCAAATTGTCATTTACGAGGCATCTCAATAGATTACCTAGGGATCTATTCACAACTTCTGTCTGTCCATCCGTCTGTGGATGATAAGCACTACTGAATTTCAGCTTTGTCCCGACCATTTTCCATAGACTCATCCAAAAATGACTCAGAAAACGAGTGTCTCTATCCGATACAATAGATTTAGGCAACCCATGAAGACGATAGATCTCTCTGAAATATAACTGTGCGACATTAACTGCATCTGCCGTCTTCTTGCATGCGATAAAATGTACCATTTTTGAAAACCGATCAACCACCACGTAGATAGAATCAATGCCACGTTGCGTTCTCGGCAATCCCAATACAAAGTCCATACTAACATCCACCCATGGTTTAGTAGGTATAGGCAACGACATATATAAACCTGCATTTGTTGCGGTCCCCTTTGAAACTTGAGAAATATGGCACCTTTGAATGAACTTTTCAACCTCCTTCCTCATTGATGGCCAAAAATAAGACTTTGAGATCAACTGCATAGTACGGTCACGACCCACGTGTCCTTCTTCATGTAATTCTTTGATGATTTTCATTCGCAGACTGCCATCTTGAATACACAACTAATTTCCCTTGAATAGAAAACCATCAACCAGCATATATCCATCCATGTTTCCCTGCTTGACTTTGTCTAAGATCTGGGAAAAATATGAATCTGAAGTAAGCAAATCTGGAAGTAAGTCAAAACCCATCACCTCTACTCGCATGGTTGTTAGTAAATTATTCCTCCGACTCAATGCATCGGCGATGCGATTAGTTACTCCAAACTTGTGTGTTACGACGAATGTAAATTGCTGCAAATAAGCTATCCACGATGCATGCCTAGCTGCAATTTTATTCTGCCCTTGTAAATGTTTCAATGCTTCATGATGCGTATACAAAACAAATTCTTTATGGAACAAGTAATGTCTCCAATGCTTCACGGCCTGCACAATAGCATAAAACTCCACATCATAAGTACTGTATCTCATCTTTGCTCCAGAAAGCTTTTCACTGAAATAGGCAATTGGATGACCCTTCTGACTCAACACTCCTCCAATTCCAACTTTGGACGCATCTGTATGTAACTCAAATAGTAACTGAAAATCTGGCAACACTAGAATCGGTGCTGCTGTTAAAAGTTCCTTGATCTGTTCAAAAGCAGATCCTGCCTCTTTCGTCCATGAAAACTGCTTTCCTTTCATACAATCAGGAACAGGAGCCATCACACTACTAAAGTGTGGTATAAATCTTCGATAAAATGAAGCTAACCCATGGAAACTTCTGACTTATGTTATAATTTTGGGCTGTGGCCAATTTTTTATTGCGGCTACTTTACTCTGGTCCACCTGTATCCCTTCCTTGGACATGACATAACCCAGAAATAAAACACTCGGCGTCATGAACACGCATTTCTTCGTCGCTGCATAGAACTATTCTTGACGAAGAATAGTTAACACCTTTCGCAAGTGTTGAACGTGCTCCTCTGTGATAGCATTATATATCAAGATATCATCAAAGTAGACTACAACAAACTTCTTGATGTAAGGTCTGAAAATTTGATTCATCACCCTCATAAATGTACTTGGTGCATTAGATAGACCAAATGGCATGACCGGCCATTCATATAATCCTTCCCGAGTCTTGAATGTTGTCTTCCATTCATCACCTGGTCTTATGCGAATTTGATGATAACCACTCTTAAGGTCGATCTTAGAAAAGATTACAGACCCACTAAGTTGATCCAATAGATCATCAAGTCTTGGCATAGGAAATCTGTATCTGACAGTTATTTTGTTGAGTGCCCTGCTGTCTGTACACATTCTCCACGAACCATCTTTCTTTGGTACCAACAGAGCTGGTACAACACAAGGACTGAGACTCTCTCGAACACGCCCTTGCTCAAGCAACTCCTCAACCTGTCTCCTCAACTCTTCATGCTCTTTCGGACTCATACGATAATGCGGCCTATGCGGTAAAACAGAACCTGGCACTAGATCAATTTGATGTTGTATGTCCCTTAGTGGCGGTAAATCCTTGGGTAATTCCGCAGGAAAGACATCTTCAAATTCATTTAACACCGGTCAAACCTCCGTAGGAATTTCAAGATCTTCACTTGTTTCATACCCAATCAACATAAACAATTCAGCACTATCTTCCACTTCTTTAACAAATTCTCTCGAAGATAATAGACTAGTCGGTTCCACTTTCTTCTCTGACTTGCCTTCACTTTGTAGCTGTTGGTGCGACCATTATGTTGTACAGCTCTATCATATTGCCATGGTCTTCCCAATAGTAGATGACACACATCCATATGGACAACATCACACCATATATTATCTTTGTACTTCTTCCCAATAGAAAATGTAACAAATGCTCGTCTTCCCACTGTCACTTCTCCACCTTTCTTTAGCCATGCTAGTTTATAAGGACTAGGGTGTTTTTCAGTCTTCAACCCTAACTTCTTGACGGCTTCTTCAGAAATAATGTTATCGCAGCTTCCCGCATCAATAACAAATTGACAAACTTTTCCCAAGATAGTACATGTAGACTGAAAGATATTGCTTCTCAGCCAACTAGAATCACTCTCATGCTTTGGCGTTAAACAAGACCTCCTCATCATCAAGTTACACCCTTCGTCTCCTGACATAACTTCTTCATCTTCATCAAACTTCGATGGTTGAGAATAATCAATTTCAGATTCCACATCCTCATACTCACATTCCTCCGCAACTAATGCTCTCTTTTTTGGCTTTGTACATTCATTACTTTTATGGCCAAACTCCTGACAATTATAGCACTTGATACTGTTATTGGCCTTTGCTTTAGCGGCTTCATTGAAAATTGGTTTATTGACAGTCTTGGAAACATTTGCACTACTACTAGCACCCTTATTCTGGTTGTTGGAACTCATAAACACACCACTTCCTCGTCTCCCTTGTTTCTCCCAAGCTAGAGCTTTCTGATGTGCTTCAGCAACAGACATAGGATTAAACATATTAACCATGTCTTGAATTTGCATTCGTAACCCTCCAACATATCTAGCCGTTAGCTGTTCCTCGGTTTCCATAATATCATTCCTTGCAATCAATTGATAGAATTCATCTGCATAGTCATTCACTGTCTTCGTCCCTTGTCTCAAATTCTGCAAACGTTGATACATAAGAGATTGATAATTATACGGCAAGAAAGTCGCTTTCATCATCTTTCTCATCTTCTCCCAAGTGACAACTTTTGATTTTCCCATTCTCTCCCGGGTTAGTTTAGTTTGTTGCCACCAAGCCATAGCTCTTCCCCTTAGTCTTGTAGCAATTAATTGGACTCGGTGATTCTCAGGCACATCCTTGAATTCCAAAATTTCTTCAACATTCGACAACCAATCAAGAAATTCTTCCGCTTGCATACCACCTTTGAATTCTGGAATTTCCATCCTCATACCTGACTCCCATTTACGATCATTTTCTGAATCCCGAAATTGATTTCTCACTTGGCATTGATTTCGATAATGAATACTACCTCCATCACCATCTTCCTCAAAATCAGAAGTATTTCGATATCGATCCTGACCATCTACATCCCTACGACCACGCATGTTCCTTCTACCTTGTCTTTCAGCATCACGATATGGTTCATTTTCGAAACCACATTGAGTTCCTCCCTCTTCATTTTGGTACCCATGGTGGTCTCGCATTATTGAAACTGATGATTCTCTCCTATCTCGATAAGACTGGGGTGACATCCTCCTTTCTTCCGAAACCGATGGCGAAACCCTCATTGATTTTGAAACTGGTGACGTTCTCCTTTGATTTTGATTCATGTCGTTCATCAATTTCTCCAATTTTTCAATACCCTCATTGAACTTTTCATTGATACGCTGCTCCATCAGCTCAACTTCTTGTCTTCTATACAAATCTTCAATATTTTGATAGCGGTTAGCACGTTTCGGAGGCATGATCAAATCTTCAACAAATCCAAACTCAAACTTCACACCCAACGACCTTGGAAAAGTTCGTCTCCTTGCTCTGATACCAAATGATGCAGCACGGAAGTAGATATGAACCAACGGTCAAATCTATCCAGGATCCAATCACGAATTGCGGAAAAATGAATCGATGAAACAAGATAAATTGATGAATTGATGATACCCAAGTGCCCAAATCCGTTGATCTCTCGAGATACCGGATTCTAGCTATCTTCAACACGTTGATCGCGCATGATACCACGTTAAAAGGTCTACGATTCTTCGACGTTGATCTCTCGCACGAGATTCCGTGAATCGGCTTCAAAGTCGTTGATTCGAGCGCACTCGAATACCCAAAGTTGGAGAAAGGAGATCACACTCAACTTCCAATTTTAATGGAGGCACAAAGCTCTCAACAAATTTTATTCAAAATTCAACTCCTATTACAAATGACCATACACCCCTATTTATAGGGAAAGTACAACACCACACGACTCAACACAATTACAACACGACTTAACAAACAAACAAACGACTCAAGAAAATACAAACATTCAATGACGCAACAATACACGGCGACTTAAGAAAAATAAAATACAAACGACTCAGCAAACAATCAGGCGACTCAATCATCTGGACGGAGCGACTTAACTTCCACACGACATAAGATAATTCGCGACTTAGGTCGTCAGGCAACAACGACCTAAAAACAGTAGTCTCACGACTTAAGATCTCAGCAGCAAAGTAATGGCCGCGACTTAGCAAAATGAAGAAATCTCGCGACATAAGAAATTCTGTTCGCGACCTAGGCTTCGCGACATAAGGATTCTTTTCGTTCGCGACCTAGGCTGGAGTGACCCAAGGCTTCGCGACATAAGGATTCTGCTCGCGACCTAGGGCTTCGCGACATAAGGATCTGCTCGCGCCATAAGGATATGCTCGTTCACGACCTAGGTGGAAGCGACCTAAGGTATGTCGTTCGCGACTTAAGGTATGCGCTGCATCAAATATATATATATATATATATATATATATATATATATATATATATATATATATATATTCCAAATATAAATTCACCAACGTAGTAAGTTGTTGTGCATTTTACAAAACTATTTGACTAGTGCTTTAATTTTTGGTCACCCAATAGTAACACTAAAATAGATTACAGAATACAGTACATGACTTATGAATATATTTGTTCTGTGCTTATACGAAAATCACGGGTTTTCACCGGTTAATTAAGCCAAGAGAAAACAAATTAGTTGTGACAACTAGTCTTTTTAAAGACCAATCCAACATCGGTTCGACCACGAATAATTTTCAACCGTAGAGAACTACGGTTCTGAAAATGAAATAAACTTGCATGTTCATGAACCTACAGTTTAACCTTAAAACTTTAAAAAAAATCTGGACCGACCTTTTTGAACCACACGGCTCTTTAAATTTGTGGAAAAATTATAGCTTCACTCTCTTCATTTTTTCACATAATCAAAGTAATAAATAATTTTGTATGCTTATCCACTAAATTATTGGATTATCTTTTCAAATTTTGGATGATGTTATACATTATTAGTATATATTTATGAATCATTATTAAGCTGAACTTATTTTATTTCAAAAAATAAGAAAATTGTAACGATCCGGAAATTTTAACGATTCTAATTAACTAAAAAATTTCTTGAAATTATATAATTAAATTTTAGCAATGGAAATTTGATATTTGAGATACGTCTATTCGAACGTAGCAAGTGTCAAATTTTTATTGGAAAATATGAAAGTTTACTTTGTTGTGTAATTTTCTATTTCAATTTAAAATCAGTTAATTTGATGGAAATGAAATATATTTGAAATCATAATTTTTTTTATAATAAATTTGTAAATCATTTTCTTAGTGAGACGTCATATTTCGTTTCATCAAATTTGGACTGCTCTAGCTCCGTTTAAATTATTTTCGGCGTTTTAGCAGCAGTTTTGGCTTCGAAATTCGAGTTTTGATAGGATGATCATATCGCTTGTACCTATTTACCATTCTGTTTGTCTCGTCGTGCCGATCTCCACAATATATTCATTTTTGTAATTTGACGTTCGATACGTGGCGAATTTGGCAAAACGATTAGCCGTATCGGAAGTCATTTCGTGTCTTTTTGGTTCCGTGTCCTTTCATAGCCATTTAACTATTAATATTCTTGAATTCAACGGGTATGACTTCTAGTCTTCCCTTGGTAATTTATTTCTGGTTGGCTCTCTCTTCGTGTTCCCATTTATCTTTTTTTTCATTCTCTTCCCTTTGTTCTATCATGTCAAATAAAAAAAACAAAATCATATTTGAACCTCCTCCTCCTATTGAATTCATGCAACAGAGATATATATATGCGCTCGCATATACTGGTTTGGAAGCTGCACGCTTCCTTCTTGCTAACCATCGGCCTCAACATCCTTCCCTCCTGTGCCTATTCCCCTCCACTGCCATGTCTTACGACACGCGATGCCTTGCCCATGTCCACCATCATGACGTGAACCCACACAGCCCGCAGCTCCTCAACCAGTGCCACCATCCCTAAGCACTGACCGCGACCCCACCATCCGAGAACGAGCTGTCGTCTCCCACTACTACATCGTGACCAGACCCGAACATCCCATCTCCTCCACCTTGTCCACGCTGCAGCCCACGCCATGGCAGCCGCAAGTCCCCTCTAGAACCATCCTACGCCCTAATACCTTAGTAGCCACTTGGCCCTGCTTCCCAAAGAAACCCGACCACCCTGAACACATTCCAGCAGTCGTAGCAACCTCACCCGATCTCGACCTACCACCCTCCTCGACAGCCCTCCGCCTGAGCTCCTCCACCCGTAAGTGCCAGCCTCCCACTCCTTTGCAAATTTTTTTTAAAGATCTTATATATAAAAAGCTTGCATATTTGGTCAGAGAAGCCGCTCGGCCTCCCCTTCCTTTTGCTTCGGGGAAAACGTTTTATTTACATCTTTTGCTTCGGGAAAACAAGTTCATATATATTGGCTTGCTTGTATTGCCTGCTCGTTCTGCAACCTGTTCAGAGTTCTCTTTTTTTTAAGTTTATATAAAGGGGTATTTTAATATATATATATATATATATTATAAGCTGTTCATATTATATGAAATATATATGTTGTTATATTTCGGTCCCTTTGTTTTATACCTTATTTATTTACAATTTTAACAGTTTTGAATATATGTATTTGGGAAATATTGATTTTAAGTATTTGGTATCAAAAGATAATGTATATACATATATATATATTTTGATTTGAGAAAAATAGGTGTTTTTAAGGAATAGTGATTTTGAAGTAGAATATATATAGACTTTATTTTATATGTGTCTAAAATTAGATATTAATTTTAAGGTGTGTGTATTTATATATATATATATATATATTGATTTTAAAATATAATATATATATTGTATTTCATCAAATCCAAGTTCATATACCTTGCTTTGCTTGTTTCGTTGCTGTCCGAAAATTATTTCTGCTACTCTAGCTTGTTCGTGTGTATCCGTGTCCGTGCTTCCCATTCCCATTATTTCTCTAGCCTCGAAAGGTGAGCAATCACTCACGATTAACATTCTTATATTTAGTAAATTTAATTCACATGAAATGACGATTGAAATATATTGTTAAATTTGAATTGCTAGTTTTTTAATTGTTGAATATGATATCTTAATATTTAAAATTGTTACCTATGACATATGACACCATGATCTGTTGATTATATATTTAAATTTGTTTACCTATGACATATGACACCATGACCTGTTAGTCATATATTAAATTGTTAACTATGATATGTGCTTGCCAATTGATATGTTATGTTATTTCATGTTATAATTCTATTGTTGTCACACTGCAAGTTCCCTGTAGTTTAGGAATCCCTATGAGTTGAAATGATACATACCCGAACGATCTTATAAATTAGGGGAAAATCGTTATAGGTTGAAATGATAAACCTAAGCGATTTTCATTGATTTTGAAATTTTGGGATTGCCGGTTGAAATTATTATACTCGTAAATATTAATTATTGTGAATTGAAATGATAAATATCTGTATCACTTGACCATAGGATAAAAAATTATATGCAGACACCGTTGGTCTATTTTTGGAAAATGATTTCCTAGGTTTTGGAAGGAAAAATATATGGATTTTGATAAATACTGATTTTAAATTATAATATGAATATTTATTTTAATATTTTTAAAATTTAGATTTCAAAATTATAAGTCAAGTATTAAAATGTACATTATAAAATTTTACTTATAACTTTATTATCTTTAAAAATATATAAAATAAGATTTAAAATAGATTTAATTTAATAAAATATAATTTAGCTAATATATATAAAGTATGTTTAAATATTTATTTAAATGGTATATTAATATTTTAAAATTAGATTTTGCAATAACTTTAATAAATAGAGGTTGGAAAGATAAATTAAAGTTGACTTGACATTTAAACTGGTTAATAATTGAATTTGAATAAGAATTGATCTGTAATTTAATTTAAATAAGAGTTGATTTGAACTTATTAATTTTAAGATTTTTAAAGATATGATTTTTATAACTTAATAACTTGATTTTTATAAAGGTGATTTAATGAATATTTCAAATTTAAATAAAATTGTAATTCAATGTTAATTTTGATTTAAATTTGTAATATGAGATTTTATTTAAATATTATAAAAATGATTAAGTGAATATTTTCAAATTTAAATAAAATTAAAGTTGAATTTGAAATATAAATGAAATTTATCAAATTGAGTTATTGTAAATGTTTGAATATTTAGAATTTGAAACCTATTGAATTGGAAGTGGTTTAGATTTGTAATTCAAACTTGGATTTGAAATCGAAGTAAATTAAAAATGGTTTTAATAAGAATTTGAATTGAACCTTCAATTGAAATTGTTGAACTTAGATTGATTTAAAATTGAATTTTGGAATGAAAGTTGATTTGAATTGATTTGTGGAATTGGAAGAAACAATTTTAATTTGAAACTATTTTCGGTATAAACTCTTTTAATATATAAACTATTTTTAATATATAAACTATTTTAATCTATAACCTATTTTAAATGTAAACTATTTTAATGTATAACTATTTCAATATATATAAACTATTTTCAATATTTAAACTGTTTAAGTTTGAACTTTTATGATTTAGATTTAATGGTTTAAATGTGAAAATTTAATATGATGGTTTAAACTATTTTGTAGTTATGATTTTGAAAGTGAATACGATTTCGAAAGTGACATGATTTCGAAAGGATTATGATATTCTGATATGAAGTATAAACTATTTTGAATAAAATGACCACGGTGTAAAATAAGCGTTTGGTTGTTAAAGAGACCAAGATCGGATATTGCCATACTCTCTGCCAATACCGAAAACCACTTTAACAACTGTGTACCTGTGGAGATTCCAAAACAAAGTAGGATGATTTGGTGATGATTCTGTATGAGGCATTAACGCAGACCTGACTCCCGTGAGTCAGCTTGATGTGGCTAAAACAAGAGCCATGCCGGGCCAAGTGAGGACGCACCTCCACTCGGGCACATCTCTTCGATACCATTCTATTACTTTGTGATTTGATTGGGTGCACCTTTGATTTGAGAGTGTGTCTCGAGGTGGGCGGTAGTAGCTGCTATGCATTACCACCAGTCTGGATCCGCAAAACGGTAGAATCCTACCCTGGGCATTGCCTCGCGTGCCTTGTTACATGCCTTATCGCGCCTTCTATGAGTTTGTTTTGTACCATACCTATGGAGTGCTCCCCGAGTAAACCACCAGTTTGGTGGAGCTTACAGCATCTGTATAGACTACGGGAACATATAAAATGTGTTAAGGGGGATATGGGTAACGCCTTACCGCTATTTTAATAGTTTACTTTACTATAGACATTATATATGTAGCGTATTGTACTATGTATGTAGATAGTTTAACGGATCCTTAAAGGATGGGAATCCCAAACATCCTTTGAGTTATTTTGTATTTCAGTTGACATTTCACTTGAGTTGATTTACTGGTATAAGAATGTTAATCCTGACTCGAGTGTTTTGTGTTTTGCTTTATGCTCGGGTAAAACTGAGTGTCATAGCCTTTGAGACTCACCTTTGGAGCATGGAATTTTGCTTGAAGACCTGTCTTATATTTGTTCAGCTTTTAGTTATTCCAGTTACCTCCAGTTTTTTATATTCAAACTTGTTATTTTCTAATGTAATTGAGATTTCATTGTATTTGAGACTGCTATTGTATCTTGTTTAGACTCTGATGTTGTAGTAGCTTCATGAACTTCTATTTATCTATTCCGCTGCTTATTGTTGTATTACTCTATGTCTGTGATTCTGTGATTGATTTATTTAATGTATATGCTAAGTTTTGCCAAATATAAATTAACAATCTATTGTTATGAGCAATTCAAGTCCGACATGAGTGGATGATTGTCGATTTGAATGGTTCGAAACACCAGGTCATTACTAGTGGTATCAGAGCTCTGGTTTAGGCAAAACTTAGCATATGGAGTAAAAACTCATTAGAAATAGGGTAGCGGTACCCTAGAATGAGTAAAATTAATTACAGAATCATCTTCGTCCGAGCTTGAATTTCTTCGTTAGGATCCTCCTGAACTAGGATTTCTTTTAAATTTTGGAACTTTCCTTTTGTTTTGGAATCCATTCTTGTCTTTCCCTGTTCATCTTCGCTTTGATACTGGAGCATCCTATAGCTCTATTTCGGTTGATCTCTGTAATAAATTTGAGTTCTTCTTGCAACCTCAATTGGCAACTTCACCCTTATGTGTGACTAATCTCATCCGCGGTCCCGCCAGCCTCAGTATGATTTGTAAGGGGGTAAAACTTCTTTACAACAGGCATCGATTCACAGGAGATTTCTATGTCCTCGGTTTTGATGCTGTTATTTCTTGCAAAGCCCGAACCATTTCTTTAGTAGATGACCAATGCAATTCTCTTGTAATCGAATGTCGGTTGCCTCGGGATTTTGCGGGCAGCCTTAACTTTTCATTGATTCTCGGCCTAGTGATCTCATCTCCACTCGATAGTCAGGGATTATCCTGATGTTTTGGTGAAGTCATTCCTCTTCCTTCCAAACGGGAAATTGAATTCCACATCGATCTTATTCCTAGAACTCGACCTATAGTCCTTCTTTCTGGATGAATGGTTTCTATGAACGGTTAGTCATGCCCTTTGGATTAACCAATGCTCTTGCCTTCTCGTCGATCTCATGAATCGATTTTTCTGCGATGTTCTCAACAGGTTTGTCCCCATTTCCTTTGATGGTATTCTCATTTCCTAAGTCTTGGTTGACCTAGTTAAGGTCACCCGCGATTAATATAAGTCTATCCATCTTTCCTCTTTTGTAATTTAATTATCTTTTCTTTCTTTCGAGCCTATCTTCGTAGTTAGAATTCTCTTTGATTAGGGTCACTCTAAATTTGAATCTCTATCCTTGTTTTGAAATCCATTCTTGAATCATCCTATGAGGGAGCATATTTGTAATTAATATAAAATTTTATATTGTGTTGGTTGAGTTGTTAAGTTTGAATTTTGGGTTTTGATCGATTCGTCTGGCCAACACTATCGATAGGAATTCAAAAAACACCTGAACAGAGCAAACTGGCACAATATTGTTTTCGTAATTTGTAAAAGAATCAATTTTATGTATGATTATATTTTATATATAAAAGTATGATTTTCTGAAATTAGATAGTTAAATGAATTGGTTGTTAGAAATGATAATACTAGGTTATCATTTATTGTTTGGTCAACATTCTTAAACCATTGATTATTGTTGTTTGATTTTAAAACATGGTTTATAAATCTGTTTGCAAATGAAATGAATTTAAATTAAGGATTTGAGAATTAAATTTCTGATGTTTTTCTAAATTGGATTTTCAACGTTTTGAAATATATTATTTGACAGTATTTTCGAATGAGGATTTGTTTCCAAAGAATTTTAAAGGGAGTAAGTCAGTACTCTCCTCTTTTGTCATTAAAAAATAATTTCGGTAATGACTGTAGCATCATCGACATTCATTTTCGAGTGTCAAAGTGGAGAGACCACTTAGTAGCTTTGCTACACTTTTGTTTTGGAAAATGGATTTGATTTGAATTTCTTAAGTATAATTTGATGTATAAAATATATATACGCATATATTTATTTCAAAATGGTTTGAAGTGAAACTAGAAATTAAACTCTTAAGTCTATGTTAAGTAATGGTTTTCAATTATTTAAATAAACCAAAGTTTTGAATAATTAGAGTGTCTAATGTGAGAAATGGAATTGAAACAACTTGAAACAGTTGAACTAGGATTAAATTAATTTGTATAATATTCAATTGCATTCTAGAACATATTGCCTTAAATATTCAAAAGTTAAAATGTTAATGTGAATATGTAATTGAATAATATACAATATAAATGTAAGTAATCAAATGTCCAAAAATGAAATTCATATGGTTTTAAATTAATTATTGTATTTGGTACTTGTATTTCAAATATATCTTTCTTTCTGGTTGCTTCTATTCTCATATCTCGTTCCTTCTCAGGGACGAAAATTTTTGAGTGAGGAAGTGTGTAATGACCTGGAAATTTTAATGATTCTAATTAACCAAAAAATTTCTTGAAATCGTATAATTAAACTAGCAATGAAAATTTGATATTTGAGATATGTCTATTCGAACGTAGCAAGTGTCAAATTTTTATTGGAAAATATGAAAGTTTACTATGTTGTATAATTTTCTATTTCAATTTAAAATCAGTTAATTTGATGGAAATGAAATATTATTGAAATCTTAATATTTTTATATAATAAATTTGTAAATCATTTTCTGAGTGAAACGTCATATTTCGTTTCGCCAAATTTGGACTACTCTAGCTCCGTTTATCTTATTTTTGGCATTTTAGCAGCAGTTTTGGCACCGAAATTCGAGTTTTGATAGGATGATCATATCGCTTGTATCTGTTTACCATTCTGTTCGTTTCGTCATGCTGATCTCCGCAGTATATTCGTTCCTGTAAATTGGCGTCCGATACGCGGCGAAATCGGTAAAACGATCAACCGCATCGGTACTCATTACGTGCCTTTTTTGGTTCTGTGTCCTTTCATTTTCAACCGTGTAAACCAATAGCTGTTTAACTTTTAATATTCTTGATTTCAATGGGTATGACTTCTGCTCTTCCCCTTGGTAATTTATTTCTGGTTGGCTGTGACGACCCGGAATTTTAAGCATTTGAAATTGGAATATTTAATTTGTTTTAAATATTCAAAAGAGTAAGTTTAATATAAATTTCAAATATCAATATTTATTGGATAATTTAATTATTGAATTAAACAATTGAGAATAGGGTAAAATAGAGAATCCTGAGTTTTGAGCCTGTTAAAAATAGTTAAAGGTTCAGAAAATTTATATTGCTAATACTGGAGATGATAAAACTTTTAAATTTGAATTTCAAGGTGTTTTGTTCTGTTTTGAAATTATATTGTTTAAATTTAAATTTGAAAAATAGCCTTTCGAGGCACAGTCTCGGAATTCGACGAAACTAGTTCCATTGGATCCGTAATATTTTATTATTATCGGATTTCAATTTTTGTAGCGTTTAGAGTCGTTATGTGAGCGTACGGTATGAAAACGCCTAGAAAATAATTAATTGTTTTAATTTAGATATCACATATCATTTCACCAGTCAGAAAAATATCTCATCTCAGCCGTATTTATTTCTTTCAGCTTTCCCTATACGCAAACCTTCACCTCTATATTCAAGCACGCCTCCATCAAATCGTGTCCTTCCTCTTCTTCTTTTTAAAAACATCTAACAGACAATTCATTTTAAAAAAAAACCGAGACTTCCTTTATCTTCAAACTGAATATCAAAGCATTCGTCCTAATTCGAAATTCAAATTCGATTTCATCTTGAAATCGCATTCTTCCTTTGAAATTGATTCCTGATCGAGCTCAATTTCGAGACTCAGGTGATGGCACGTGTGGCTAGGGGTTGTAAGTGAAGCGAGTCGCCGTAGGGCATGGCGATTCTCGTGACCTCGAGCTTGTTACGAGGTGAGGGTGGCTGCATGGTTTGTGGTATCAGAGAGGAGCGGCGCTCGATGTAGGGATTTGCGGTGGTTAGGGCTTTGGGATGGATGCTGAGGAGTGGCGACGTGTCAGGGTGTAGGCGCAAAGGCGGGGAGGTCTGGCGATGAGGGTTGCTCGTTGTTTGATCTAGGGGATTCGATCCAGAATTCAAAGGGGTTAGGAGCCACATGGGGTTGAGCGACTTCGACTTTGGGTTTCTTGCATTCGATTTCAACGGTTACGTTCGTGAGGGTGGTCGGGCAGCAGCTTGGGGATCGTTCTCGAGTAAAGTAAGGTATTTAAGTGGGAATTTTTAAATATTTGAGAAGTTTTATATAAAACCAGGTCTATAAAAATCTATATAGATTATTTTTAAAGTATATATGTGAAGTTTCAAAATAAAAATATATATATTTACTGTTTAAGATTTAAAGATATGTACAGGGAACCAATATATGTATTTAGGGAATTTATTTATTTAATAAACTTGTTTAACTATTTTAGTTACTAATAATATTTATTAAAGGGAATTTGTTTAGAATAGGTTATTAGTCCAAAAATTTAATTATTAGTTAATTAAATTATAAAAAGGGAAAATAAATTGTTGATTTATTATAATATTAATAAATCGTATAAATGTTTATACAGTCTGAAATCGTAAAGGAAACAAGACGAGATGGAAGTGGATTGCAAAACGAACGTGAGTTAATCTCACTCAGCTGAATTTTTAATTTAAATTTAAATGGTTAAATTTAAATAATTGATTGGATGATTGCATTGATTGATGTGCTATATATATAGTAGTATATAACAATATATACATATTGGCATATGTATATATTGGAGTTGTTGATATTCCCGCATTATATAGCGGATGAGACCCTATGCGCCGCATAATAGCGGATGATTTTATAAAACCCATATACCGCGATATTCCACCTTGAAGTGGAATTGGTATTGTGCTAACATCTGTGGATGCAGGGAAACAGGTTGGAGGGATCCAATTGGATTCCTCAAAATATTTAATTTTGTTAAATATTCTGTGATATGATTTTTGATATCCTGTGATGAAATATATGGATAATTGGATGTTATGGTTTGGTTGGACCGATTTGGATAATGCTGAGTTATCAAAATCTCTAGAATAGAAATTTTGAAAGAAATAAAAGAGTAAAATTTTAAGTTAAATAATTCTAGTGAATTTGAATAACTTAAATAATGAATTGTAAAAGAAATAAAGCAATTTCTAAATTCGAACAAATATGGTTAAAGGGGATTTTGAATTAACATTAGGGTAATGAATTTTAAACTAAAGTGATATTATTGGAAAGAATAAAGAAATTATTTTTGAACGTAAGGATTAAATTTAATAAAGGGATAAAGAAGGAATTTTGGAAGTTTTTAATTGGTATTTTCAGTTAAAAGGGTCTTAACTCAAAATTAAGAAATAAAATCTGAGAGTAAATGTAATTTGAAATAAATGAAGTAAATAAGAAATTTATTTCAAAGTAAAGTAAATGGGAAAATCAATGGGAAATTGATTTGGTTGTTTAAAATTGGAATTTAAAAGAGAAGAGAGATTTTGGAATTTATAAACTGGGTTTATAAAGTAAAATAAAATATCAGGGGATATTTGGAAATATAAATTCAAGGTGGGAATTTATAAAGGGATATGAATTGGTTTAAAATAAATGTTGATTTATTTTTAAAGGATGGGAATGAGAAGTGTATTTCTCTGGATAGCCAAGTACGTTTTTCAAGGTAGTTTTAAATATAAGTTAAAAGTTTTAATATGTTTTAAAAAGCATGTTTTAGAAAATTGATTATTTTTAAATGTTAACTTTTTAAAGCAAGTATTTTCAAAAATCTATTATTGTAGTAATTATATAAAAGTGATTTGCTATTATGTTTTTAAAAGGAGAAATTTAGTTTATATTTCTAAAGTGGTTTATTTTAAAGTATATATTTTAAATAAAGTATTAAAGTAGTTTTTAAAATTTCAATGTTATAAAGTATATTTAAAATAAAGTGTTTTCAAATTATTTTAAAATTAAAAGTATTTTGTACTTGGTGATTCAGAGAAAATAAATATTTGGGAAATGTGTTCCGTATGCGGAAATTGTTTTGAAACTGTTTTCAAAGGGAGTTGAAAATGGAAATATATCTTGTAAAAGATATTTGGGCAAATAAATAATGTGGGAAATTATTTATTGTGTGATGGTTGCTTGTGGATGTTAATTGATAGTTAAATAACCGACTATCAATATTGGCCAAATGCGCTGATCGTTTCGAAGAGACCGGGATCGAGTTTCCGTATACCGGGATTCTAGGTCTGGAGACTCGAATACCACTTCGATTCGGTTTGTACGTTTCGTGTAACGTGTTCAGAGTCGAAGATGGAGCAGTGAAGTGCAAGGGCTAGTCGCTACTAATCCTGAGGATATTTCCAAAATGGATGTAGTAGGAATAGTGCCTTCGGTTCCGTTCGGACCCGGGACGGACTTGTATGGACGAATGCTTTCGTGACATCGTCAGGTGGACGATGGGCATTCTAAGGGATATGTTTATCGTTTAGCCTCGAGCCTCATCAACCGGGAATGACTGAAAATCAGGGGTTATGCAGCAAGGCTTCGTGGGTAGCCCCCACTTGAGAGTAAAGTCATCCCTGTCTAGATGTCCCTTTTTATTTCGGCTTAGTGGTGCGGTTGCTGATCACAACCGTGGGGTGATTTTATTTGGAATTATCCAGTAAGGGATGATTCCGGTCTTGTGTTGCAGGGGAGCGGGCGTACTCCTCGGTACTGTGATCTAGGCCACGTACTGTGACAGGTGGTACCCCAGTGCCTAGTCATTCGTTGGAAATCCATTCTCCCTACGTGCCTGTACGGTTTTGATTGTGCCCAACTATTGTTGAAATGTGAGATGCAAGCATTTCAGCTAGATTCTATTTTACTTTCTATAGACACTATTATAATATCAGAGGATTTTGATATAAAGTGTTTTAGCTATCGTAAAGTAAAAACCCGACATGTTTATTTGTGGCGTGGTCTTACGAGATGCTTTTGTTTTCAAAGGATTTTGAAACTTTAATAATCAATTTGAGTGTGATTTTCTCACGCTGGTTTTCCAGACTGACTCGGGTATTGTTTTATATGATGCTCGGGTCAGACCGAGATAAACAGGTTTAGGATATGATGCTGTGGAGCTCAGGAGACGAGCTGGATGAAGATACGTACTCTCGTACTTGTTATTACTTTTCCGCTGTGTATTCAGTTGTATGTTATGGATGTTGATGTACTCTGATGATGTATTCTGATGATGAATTGTATAAACAGATATAGTTTTTGATTTGTGTAAAGATCTGTTAATATATATTATATTTTATTCCGCTGCGATGGTTAGATTCTGATGTTGTTTTCTATTTTTCTTCTTCTACCTCTTCTTCTTAACTAAAATGGTTCGATTTTCCGGGGTCTGGAAATTCGGGTCGTTACAGTTGGTATCAGAGCTTAGGCTGGCGACAACCTTGGCTCTGGTGGGAATTCTGAGAGTATTAATAGATATGAGCGCGTATTTGTTAGTGAATATAAAATTGTTTTATATTGTGTTGATTGGTTTATTGAGTAGTTTATGGATTCTGGTCGATGTGTGGGACGCCACAACATTGATAGGGATCTCTAAACACTTGTATAGAACAATTCGACACAGTATTGTTTTAAAGTAGGGTAAATGAAATAATTTTACCCAAATTATTTTTGTATAAAAAGAAACGTTTTGTAAACTATTCTAGTTAATATATATGGTTGTTTGGATGTTAGAAGTGATAATATGGAATTATTATCATTAATATATGGAAACTTAACTAGAAATTGAAATTTATAACCAAAGCAAGGAATAAAATTTTATAATAAAATAAAATTTGAGATATATATTACAAATGTAATTTATAAAATTGAAATAAACTTCATATACAAATGAGATTTGTACTTTAAAATAGAATTCCAGAGCAATGTGGAAAATAAATCGGAATGGATTTTAAGTTTGGAATTTTGGGAAAGGTTTGAAATTCCTTGAGATTTGGAAATAGTTTTCAAAGAGTTTGAGGAAATAATAAGTGGTATTATTTCAGGAATATTTTGAGTTGAGTTTGGAATCTGGAAAGATTTGAAATTTAAAAATATTTGAAATGGTTTAAAGAGATAAAAGCATTTAATTCTCTTCCGGTCGCTGGGAAATAATTTCGGTGATGACTGCAGCATCATCGATGTTCATTTTCGAGTTTCCAAAGAGAAATTGCTACCAAACCGTGTTAAATTGGGATTGTTTGCAAAACTGGATTTGGTTTTGAAATTCAAAGAGATAGCTGAATATACAAAAGGAGTTTGGATGTGATTGATTTCAAAAGTGATTTTGAAATTTTGGGAAATTGTTAAAAACTCTGGAATCTTATTTTAATTGTTTATAGAAAAACAAATAAAAAGAAATAAATATACTTGGCTAAATTTAATGTATAATCCGGAATAAAGAGTAAAATGTGAATGGGATTGCTTTTAATGGATTGAAGTGATGAAATAAACCAAATATTAGGTATAAATTGGAATAAATTACCTAATGGAGTAATGGATTATGGAAATAGAACCTTAATTGGCTGAAAGAAAGTTGATTTTGTAATTTGGGTATGAAATGGGAAATGAACTTAGATTAAGTAGAAATTATTAATTGCAATCCGAGATAAAATACTAACAAATCGAATGTGGATGATATAAATAAAGCTCGACACATATATTTTGGATGCTGTTAAGTGAAATAAATTGGAACAAAATTAACTTAAGTGTGAATGAACTCAAGTATAAATAAATGGAATATGACCTTGAAATATTATCCAAATGAGTTTGGGTTATGGAATTTAAATTGGTTAAATAGAAATAGAATTGTGAATTAATAAAATTGGGTAGTGAATTAAAAATGAATAGTAGAATCAGAATTTGAGTTATTAATTAAAATTCAACTTGGAGTATCAACACATTAAATATAAGTGGAAATGTGTTAAACAAAAATGAAAATTTGAATTAAAATAGTGATGGCTTGTATTGCAAACGAAAATTCAAGTGGGTATGAATGAAAATAGCCTTGGATATTATTCAATGAACGGAATATTGAATTTAGAATTAAAAGGGGACAAATTGAATGAATTGGTGCAAACTGCAATGAAAATGAACTTAAGTTGTTAACTTAAGTAAATGTTGGATGAAGACTGTACTCAAATCGAGGTTGTTGAAATCAATTGAGAATTAATTATTGAATGAAATAGCCTGGATTGTTTTCGAGCTAAATAAATGGATGTGAATAAATTAAATGGAATGGGTTGAGTATTGTTTGGAAAAAAAATGGGAATAAGGGTCGAAACATTTCATATGTGCTTATGGAAGTATATAACATGCATTGTTTGTAGAATCCATGTTTTAGCAATTTAAATTTTAGTGAAATGTAAATAAACTTTGGATATGTGGCACTTACATGTTGTAATTGAGTTATTACAGGTTCAGGGAAGCCGGTTGGCCGAATCTGATGGCACAACATGCTAAAATAAATAACCTCTTTGCTTTAAAATGCTAAAATAAGGTACGCTTACGCAAAAAAATTCAAAATAGGAGATATGAACTGCATATATTGATATATATTGTGATTTCCGGCCTGAGGCCGATGTATATATATATTTGTGCATCCTGCGATATCGCAGAAGTCCCTCCGTACAAAGGAGACTCTGCTAAAATTTTCCATAAATTTTGAGAGTTAGAAAATTTTTGAAAATTTTCATTTACGATAAATGATTTAAATTTGTTAAGCAAATGAAATTAAAACTGGATATTGAAATCTAATTCAAATGTGAATGTAAGGTGAAGTGAAATCAAAGGAACTAAAGAAAGTAAAGTTCGTAAATAAACTGTTATTTGAGGTTTAAATTAAATAGTAAGTGAAACTAATCCATATTCAAAATGGAAGCCAATTTGAGTTTAAATGTAATTGTAAGGGCTAAGTAAATAGTAATGAAAATAAACTTCAATGGGGAATTGAAAATAAATATAAACTTCAAAAATGAAGTAAAACTAATCCAAGAAGTATATAAAATATTTATATTGGACTTAAGAAATGAATGGTGAATTCTTACGTAAATTTGGTATGGAGGAAAATTATTCTAGGTGAATAATTGAATGACGATTAAAATTTGAAGATGTGAATGGGATAAGTGTGATAAGTGAATAACAATCAAATGAATGTGAATAAAAAGGAAATTGATATAATTGATAATCAATTGGAATTTATACGTAGGATGTACGTATATTATTTTATTCGCATAATGATTTGATCCGGATTCGAGCATAGAATCTCGAGGTAATTTGTGATATCCCGAGTTTTTGGGCAATATAAATTTAATAATCTTTATTAATAATTAAATTGGATTGATAATTATCCTATATAATTTTAATTTAAAATTGGTAATTTAATCTTTTAAAAGATAATAAATACTCAATCTGACAATATTGATAAGATTTGTTTGTTAAAGCTAATAAAATTTTATTCTATTTATAATATATATATTTGATATATATATTGTGAATGGAAATATCTTTTGTTTTAAATTAAAGTTGAATTTTCAAATTGTAATATATATGTATGTATATGTTATAATTTGGATTGTTTTGAATTTAATTTAGTCTATTGATAATTTATATATGTATGAACTATGATTTAAAGCTTTGTTTTAAAATTTATATTTTTCAAAGGTTAGTTTAGATTAATTCAAATGTTTTCAAAATATAAGATAATTGTTTATTTTAAATATGATAGTTTAAAATAAAGTTTTATTTTGTATTCTTTAAAGTGATTAAATTTAAAATGGTTATAAATATATATATACAAGGTTTAAATAAACTTTCTTTTTAAAATATCTCTTAAACTAAAATAGTTTGTAAACAAGTAAATAAAATTATATAAACCCATATTCACATAATTAATATAACATAAATACTTTTGTAAATAAGGTTTTAAGATATAAATACTTTTTCAAAAGGGTAATTGGTTTTATAATATTTTCTCTAAAAATAGTTTATATATATATACATATACTAAGATAAGTATTTATTAATTAGGAAGGTTAATTTAAAAACTTTATATTTACATTTAAATAAAATAAAATTTATATACAAACACTTAAGTAATATGTGTAAACATATTAACATGATTAAAGACACTTGTAAGCTAAATGAATTTACATGGACATTTGTCCAATTTATAAATAAACAAGTGGCAACATTATCTTCATTTAAGAATTTATAGTTTATAAATAAATGTATGTTTAGAGAAATCTGATCTTCTATTTTCTCAGTTCAAATCTTTTTCATCTAAAAACTTTTTCTTCTTTCTAAAAATCTGAAATCAAATTCAAAAGAAATTAAACTATTCCAACCTGCAACTAAAATGAAGTTCAACTACAATTCAAGTAGCAGTTTCAAATTCAACTAAATAATCAAGCAAAAGCAGTTTCATCATCAAAGAATTCGAATTGAATGCAAAGCTGATCCAGATCAAATTCAATCTGCAGTTCATAAATGAGTGCCTCTGTTCTCTGTTTTATAACCTGAGAATCTTTTGTAAGAAGGTTTCAGCTTGTTTCAATTTTCAACTAAGATTCAAGTTAAAGATTCAACTATTAAACAAGCATGCAAGGATTCAAATTTCAACAGCAAAGAAATCAAAAGCTTTTTCCAAATCAAATCTAAAGCCTGGAAGTGATAAACTGCTCTGTTTTAAGGTGAGTAAATACTTTTAAAAACAGTTCTTAAAACTTGAAAATTTACTTTGATATATGTGATGAATTGTGCTGTGATAATATATATATATATATGTTTATATGAATATTGTTTATGAATGCATGTTGGAATTTAGTGAATATGTATACATATCAGTGAGTATATATATGTGTTATATGAATTGAAGTGTGCATGTCTGTTCTCAGGCAAAGATGTGTCTCTGTTTATAAATAACAGAGTTTAAACAAATTAGAAAATTCAAAATTTCCTCATCTAATCTCTTGTAGGGTTAGGAATTCAAACAAGCTGTCTCTATTTAAACCTAAACTAAGATTTTAAAAGATATTTAAGGATGATGGTTTTGAACATCATCTGGGAAAAAGAAGAAATACAGTAAGATACTGTTGCATGTCGAAAATTAAATAACTCGAATTTTAGTTTGGATTGTATGGGTGAATTCGTGATAGGAAATCACGAATTTTAACACTAATTTCATAATTTTTAATTATGTATTTAAGATGAATTTGGAGTTTATACGAAATTGGGAATTTTGTGGATTTCTGATTATCCATGCAATATTTTGATTCGAAATTTGGATCGAAGCTAGATGGTGGGTTGTGGATGTTAGAAAAAAATGCGAGTAGATTTTTCAAATGAGGGAATTTTTCGAGATCGATCAAACTAGGTTTTAGGTGGAGTTTTTGTTCGTCTGTTTGATGAAGGAGTTTTGACGTGGATAGGGGATCGGACACGATCGCGATGGTGGGGATGGTTGCTGGAAGGTGTGACGAGGCTACAGTAAAGAAGTCTGGCGATCTCGAGGTCAGAGGCGAAGGGGATGGGTGATTTTCCGGCATGTTACGTTTTCTGATGATCGACATTTCAGCTCGTTTTTGTTTCGTGAAGATTCTCGTCGATCTGGGTTGGTTTTCGAGTTCGCACGTGGTCGAGTGGTTGTAGTCGATGGTCGCGACGACCTTGGTTGGTCGGAGGCGTTTGGGTAGGTGCACAGTGCACGTTCGTGTGCACGTTGGTCTGGGTTTGATGGTGTTATTGGGGAAGAAGGAAGAGACTCGGGAAAGTCTCGTGAGGATTTCAGTTCGACTCGAAGTAGACGAGAAGGGTGAGGGACTCGGGAAAGTCTCGTGCGTTTTGATTTTCGACTCGAAGCAGATGTGTGTGGGTTTACTCGAAGATGACTCGGGGATTTTTAGTGAGTTGCTCGGGTTTTCTTTTGTTTAGACTCGGGTTGTTTTATTTAAAGAAATCTGGTTTTGAAATTTTAAAGTAAAGTATATTTGAAGTTTTAAATTGGGAAATGATTTATAAATGCTTTATCTCCAAGTAAGGTTATTATTATGATTTTGTAAATCAAATTAATAATTTGATTTAAATAATGAGATTTAAAATAATTCAAATAATTTATTTATAAGGATAATAAGGTTAAATTAGTATTGATATGAATTTAAGAATACTTAATTTAAATAAGATTTAAGTAAAGTTTAATTAAGAATAATGGTTTCATAATTAATTAAGGATTTTTAAATATAGAATGTTAATTAATTAATTGTTTAATTAATTTTAAATAAGTAGTTAATTGTATATTTAAATAATCACTTAATTATGGATTAATCAAGTGTAATTTCTTAAAGAAGTAATTAATGGTTAATTATTGAATATGGAAGTAATTAATGGAAAATTGCTCATGGAAGTAATTAATTAAAGTGATAAAAAGGGTAATCACTTATTGTAATCAATTAAGAAATTAATTAAGTTAATTGTTTGAAATTAATTAATTATGGAATAATTAATTAATTAAAGAATTTAGAATTATTTAATGATGGGATTAATTACTTGTTAAGGTAATTAGTTAAGAGAGATCATTCAATGAAGTAATTAGGAGATAATTACTTATGTAAGTAGTTAAGAGTTAATTACTTAATTATTTTAGTTAATTAATTAATGTGATTAATTAATTGTTTTTAAATTTAAGATTAATTACTAAGTGTAATTAATTAAAAGTAATTAATTAAGGATTATTTGTTAAATTAAAATTGATTAATAATACTTAATGAAGTAATTAAAGATTAACTAATTAGATTTATTAATCAAGGTTAATATAATTAATTAAGAAGTAATTAATTAAGATAAGTAATTACAAATTGTTAATTACTGTTTATGATTAATTAAGTCTAATTAATTAATGAAGTGGTTGATTAAAATTAATTATTTAATTAATAAAAAAAAGTTAATTAATTAATAAGGATTATTGTAATTAATGATAGTAATTAAAGGTTAATTACTGTATATGGTTAAGGATAATTACTTGATGTAATTAAAGATAATTAATCAAAGGAGATTTATTAAGGAAGATCATTTAGATGTTTAATTAATTAATATGTAATTAATTAATGATAGTGAGCAGGATTAAGATAATCCAAGTAATTAAAGGATAGTGATTAATTTAATTAAAGGTTAATTAAATTGATTAGAGTAAATCAATTCAATTTAGATAATTGATTAATACTGGATGTTTGATATTGGGTGATTGGTTGATATTGGATGATTTGTATGTCTCTGATATATATATGATATATGCTGCTTTGTGAGATGAATGTTGATATGAATTATCTATTGTGATAATGTTATTTATCTATCTGTTTATATCATTCAGAATATAAGTTTAAATGTTTAAACCTTTAAACAACTTGGCCTTAAAAGATACGTTTTGGATTTCGATGAGACCGGGATCGGGTTTCCGTATACCGGAATTCCAGGTCTGGAGACCCGAATACCACATCGATCCAAATTAACGATAGGTCGTGAATCTCAAGTGAAGATGAAGATTCAGAGTGCAAGGGTTATTGTCGTTAACTCTGAGGGTGATTCCAAAACGAGTGTAACGAGATAATGCCTTCGGTTTCGTTCGAACCCGGAACGAACTTATATGGATTGAATGCTTTCAGCACATCGTCAGGCGGACGATGAGCATTCTAAGTGATATGTTCTGATTAAAGGTAATCGTAACCTCAAGCCTCATCAATCGGGAATTGCTAAAACAGGGGAGGTGCAACAAGGTTTCGTGGGTAGCACCCACTGAGAGCAAGATAGATCCCTGTCTAGAGGTCCCTTTTCTTTTATTCGGCTTAGTGTGTGGTTGGTCGCGCCAACTACGGGATTATCTTGTTCGGGATTATCCAGTAAGGGATGGTTCCGGCTTTGTGTTGCAGGGGAGCGGGCGTACTCCTCGGTACGGTGATCTAGGCCACGTACTGTGACGGGCGGTACCCCAGTAGCCCTGCCATTGTATGGAATCCAAACTCCAATAAGTGCCGTACGTATTAGTTGTGCCCAACTATGTTGGAATGTGAGATGTAAGCATTTCAGCTATTTCTGTATTTTACTTGAAAACCCTAGACCTTATTATAATACAATCAGATTTCCTATCAAACGTTTTAGTTAGCGTAAGGTAAAAACTTACCCATGTTTATTTGTGGGGAGTCATACGTGATACTTTTGTTTTCAAAAGTTTTCAAAGTTAAGCAATCTAACCGTTTACTCACACCAGACCCATGTCTGACCCAAGTGTTTATTTTCTGTTTTATTAAACTCTTGGGTACTCAATATTGTATTGAGTAGTCGAGGGATTCAGGTTAGCTTTGACGAATTCTGGAGGAGATTTGGAGCAGGAGGCTTCACCGTGTAGATATATGATGATTCCGCTGTGTATATGTTGTGTCTGTATCTGTGATACTTAAGTTGTATGAATTAGACAGATGTTTATAACTGTCTAATATGTGTTTTATAAGTTGTGTAACTCTGATGTATATGATACTATGTAATATTTTATATAATATATTATATTTCATTCGTTCCGCTGTGAGTTTCTGATGTTGTTGTTCTTTCTTCTTTTCTTTCTTTTCTTCTTCTATCCCTTTCTTTCTTAATTCACGATACGTCTTTCTGGGCATAGAAAGTCGGGTCGTGACAGTTGGTATCAGAGCAGTAGGTTGAGTGAATACCTAGGCTCTGAAGTGGTGTCTATCTTGAGAACGCGTAATTGTTAGTTATATAAAAATGGTTTTATATTGTGTTAATTGATCGGTTGAGTGGTATATGGATTCTGGTCAATACGAGTAGCTAACGTTATTGATAGGGATCTCTAAACACTTGAACCAGGCCAACGGACATAATATTGTTTTAAAGAGGTAGATGAAATAATTTTACCCAGAAATAATTTCTATATAAAAAAAATATATCATTTTAAATATATATATTTATGTATTTCTACCTATTTATTGGGTTACCTGTTCGGGTTTTCCAATATAAGTTATAAAGGTAGATAAGGTGGTAGTGTGTGTAACACAATTACCAATAGTTGGAGTTTGAATGTTTGAGGTTGGAAGTATATATCGAGACTGTAAACCCAATATCGTCTCGAGTAAGTTGGCAGTATGGAGCAAGGATGTCTCGGATCTCTGAAGAAAATCTTTTTCAAGATTCGGAGTCCATTATTGAAGTGTAAGCTTGTTTGTGCTCGGGTGAGTAGATTTTCTAGAATTGAATCTATCAGTTGTGCAGAAGTAAGTGATGGTAGCTTGGCGACTTCAGGAAGGAGCAGTTGTGTGATAAGACGCAGTATCTATGGATGTTCCCGAAGGAGATTTTCTTTTGGAACAAGATTAAGAAGGTATTGGAGGAACAGTTGATGTCTACCGCAGGAAAGACTCGACTGTATAGGAATTCACTGATATCAAGTAAGAGAGTTTTGTCTATTTTGAAGTATGGGACTAAGGTCGATTAGTTGTTCTTCGGACATGGTCTCATTGTTCCCTTAAGAAGAGTAAGTTATTGGCGATTGGTTTGGAGCCCGAGTTTCTTTTGGATGTCTTCCATCTCGGAGATTCGTTGAGAGGTTTGTTGATGGTTTTAGTTTTGAGAAGCCTTTGGATTAGAAGTTCTTGGTTAGCTGTGATAGCAGTGCAGCTCGGAGTGTTCGGTGTGCTGTCGAGATAGAGTTTGGAAGCAGCAGTGTGGTTCGTTTCTTTGATGGTTCCGGAATCTTTGTGGTTCTTCTATCAGCAGTCCGGGAAGATGGTGAATGTTTTCTTGAAGGGTTAACCTTGTTTGGAAAAGTTTAAGGCTGTTTTAATTAGTAAAGAGAGAACAGTTTCTTTGGAATCCGAACTAGGTAGGATCGCAAAAGTGAATTGCGATTATTTTGAGAGTTCATCTTGAGTAATCTTTTGTATGAAATTGAGACATCTCAAGAGGAAGTAAAAGTTATCGAAGAGGTCAAAGATTTAGTTTATATCGATTTGTTCCTAGAGAAGGATTGGTGAAGCATCTTAGAATTTTATGGAGTATCTGTGTTTTCTCTTCTGTTTCTAATTTTGAGTTTCCTCTAGCTAAGGATAGCTGAAGACAGTACCATTGACCGAGGACTCGTCTATTCTTTGAGAAGTTGGTTATGTCTTTAAGATAACCAATGTTTCCGCTTGTTTGTGGATCTAGTTTGTGCTCAAGTTCATCGACATTCTCATCTATTTCAAAATCAGAGTTGTGCAGCGAAAGCAAAGGTAGTAGCTGTGCAAGAAAGGAAGTAACCTCAGATTTCTACAAGAAGTTTATGTGAATTTCTAAGTGCGTATAGAATTTTCTGGAATCTGGGAGAAGGAAGTTTAGTCTTCTATTTCTTGTGGAGAAGAGTTTGTGGATTTCAGCAGATTTGAAGATCATTTTGTGCTTGGTTCATAATTGTTTCGAAAAGCATCAGCAAAGGTTGAGCTGATCAGGAAGAGATGAGGTAGCTCGGGATCGTCTGGTGAGCTATGCAGATATGAGTCAGAGTTTGGAATTCGGAGTTGGAGATTGGAAATTTGTTTTAAGTTTTCTTCGATTATAAAGCTATCAGATTTGGTAAGTCTGGAAAGCTAGCACTGAATTATTTTGGATTTTCCTGTGTTCTCGAGAAAAGTAGTTCTTTGATCTACAGGATTGAATAGCCAGTTTGGATATCTGGAATTCATTGTATTTCACGTATCTCTGAGGGAGTACGTGTATGATTCATTGTTGATTGTAGGTTATGCAGTTCAGATGGATTTGGAAGTTGAACTGGACTTGAGTGTGGTCTGATATTTTTGTTCAGATTAGTGGATCTAGAGAAGAAAGGAGCTCTAGATTATAGTGGTATTGTTAGATTCTGTAGAGCGAGTATCCCGGTGTTATATCTGGGAAACTCTAGATAGTGTTAGTGAAGATCTATCCTGATTTGTATCAGAATAGTTAGTTAGGTTTGTTTGTTTGATTGGTTGCTATGGTTGTTAGTTACTGGATGATAGGTATGCTTTGCTGTTTTAAAATATTTGATGGATTAATAAATTAACTTTGTTTTAATTTCGGGGACGAAATTATTTTAAGGGGGGAGGAATGTGATATCCCGGGTTTTTGGGCAATATAAATTTAATAATCATTATTAATAATTAAATTGGATTGATAATTATCCTATATAATTTTAATTTAAAATTGGTAATTTAATCTTTTAAAAGATAATAAATACTCAATCTGACAATATTGATAAGATTTGTTTGTTAAAGCTAATAAAATTTTATTCTATTTATAATATATATATTTGATATATATATTGTGAATGGAAATATCTTTTGTTTTAAATTAAAGTTGAATTTTCAAATTGTAATATATATGTATGTATATGTTATAATTTGGATTGTTTTGAATTTAATTTAGTCTATTGATAATTTATATATGTATGAACTGTGATTTAAAGCTTTGTTTTAAAATTTATATTTTTCAAAGGTTAGTTTAGATTAATTCAAATGTTTTCAAAATATAAGATAATTGTTTATTTTAAATATGATAGTATAAAATAAAGTTTTATTTTGTATTCTTTAAAGTGTTTAAATTTAAAATGGTTATAAATATATATATACAAGGTTTAAATAAACTTTCTTTTTAAAATATCTCTTAAACTAAAATAGTTTGTAAACAAGTAAATAAAATTATATAAACCCATATTCACATAATTAATATAACATAAATACTTTTGTAAATAAGGTTTTAAGATATAAATACTTTTTCAAAAGGGTAATTGGTTTTATAATATTTTCTCTAAAAATAGTTTATATATATATACATATACTAAGATAAGTATTTATTAATTAGGAAGGTTAATTTAAAAACTTTATATTTACATTTAAATAAAATAAAATTTATATACAAACACTTAAGTAATATGTGTAAACATATTAACATGATTAAAGACACTTGTAAGCTAAATGAATTTACATGGACATTTGTCCAATTTATAAATAAACAAGTGGCAACATTATCTTCATTTAAGAATTTATAGTTTATAAATAAATGTATGTTTAGAGAAATCTGATCTTCTATTTTCTCAGTTCAAATCTTTTTCATCTAAAAACTTTTTCTTCTTTCTAAAAATCTGAAATCAAATTCAAAAGAAATTAAACTATTCCAACCTGCAACTAAAATGAAGTTCAACTACAATTCAAGTAGCAGTTTCAAATTCAACTAAATAATCAAGCAAAAGCAGTTTCATCATCAAAGAATTCGAATTGAATGCAAAGCTGATCCAGATCAAATTCAATCTGCAGTTCATAAATGAGTGCCTCTGTTCTCTGTTTTATAACCTGAGAATCTTTTGTAAGAAGGTTTCAGCTTGTTTCAATTTTCAACTAAGATTCAAGTTAAAGATTCAACTATTAAACAAGCATGCAAGGATTCAAATTTCAACAGCAAAGAAATCAAAAGCTTTTTCCAAATCAAATCTAAAGCCTGGAAGTGATAAACTGCTCTGTTTTAAGGTGAGTAAATACTTTTAAAAACAGTTCTTAAAACTTGAAAATTTACTTTGATATATGTGATGAATTGTGCTGTGATAATATATATATATATATATATGTTTATATGAATATTGTTTATGAATGCATGTTGGAATTTAGTGAATATGTATACATATCAGTGAGTATATATATGTGTTATATGAATTGAAGTGTGCATGTCTGTTCTCAGGCAAAGATGTGTCTCTGTTTATAAATAACAGAGTTTAAACAAATTAGAAAATTCAAAATTTCCTCATCTAATCTCTTGTAGGGTTAGGAATTCAAACAAGCTGTCTCTATTTAAACCTAAACTAAGATTTTAAAAGATATTTAAGGATGATGGTTTTGAACATCATCTGGGAAAAAGAAGAAATACAGTAAGATACTGTTGCATGTCGAAAATTAAATAACTCGAATTTTAGTTTGGATTGTATGGGTGAATTCGTGATAGGAAATCACGAATTTTAACACTAATTTCATAATTTTTAATTATTTATTTAAGATGAATTTGGAGTTTATACGAAATTGGGAATTTTGTGGATTTCTGATTATCCATGCAATATTTTGATTCGAAATTTGGATCGAAGCTAGATGGTGGGTTGTGGATGTTAGAAAAAAATGCGAGTAGATTTTTCAAATGAGGGAATTTTTCGAGATCGATCAAACTAGGTTTTAGGTGGAGTTTTTGTTCGTCTGTTTGATGAAGGAGTTTTGACGTGGATAGGGGATCGGACACGATCGCGATGGTGGGGATGGTTGCTGGAAGGTGTGACGAGGCTACAGTAAAGAAGTCTGGCGATCTCGAGGTCAGAGGCGAAGGGGATGGGTGATTTTCCAGCATGTTACGTTTTCTGATGATCGACATTTCAGCTCGTTTTTGTTTCGTGAAGATTCTCGTCGATCTGGGTTGGTTTCCGAGTTCGCACGTGGTCGAGTGGTTGTAGTCGATGGTCGCGACGACCTTGGTTGGTCGGAGGCGTTTGGGTAGGTGCACAGTGCACGTTCGTGTGCACGTTGGTCTGGGTTTGATGGTGTTATTGGGGAAGAAGGAAGAGACTCGGGAAAGTCTCGTGAGGATTTCAGTTCGACTCGAAGTAGACGAGAAGGGTGAGGGACTCGGGAAAGTCTCGTGCGTTTTGATTTTCGACTCGAAGCAGATGTGTGTGGGTTTACTCGAAGATGACTCGGGGATTTTTAGTGAGTTGCTCGGGTTTTCTTTTGTTTAGACTCGGGTTGTTTTATTTAAAGAAATCTGGTTTTGAAATTTTAAAGTAAAGTATATTTGAAGTTTTAAATTGGGAAATGATTTATAAATGCTTTATCTCCAAGTAAGGTTATTATTATGATTTTGTAAATCAAATTAATAATTTGATTTAAATAATGAGATTTAAAATAATTCAAATAATTTATTTATAAGGATAATAAGGTTAAATTAGTATTGATATGAATTTAAGAATACTTAATTTAAATAAGATTTAAGTAAAGTTTAATTAAGAATAATGGTTTCATAATTAATTAAGGATTTTTAAATATAGAATGTTAATTAATTAATTGTTTAATTAATTTTAAATAAGTAGTTAATTGTATATTTAAATAATCACTTAATTATGGATTAATCAAGTGTAATTTCTTAAAGAAGTAATTAATGGTTAATTATTGAATATGGAAGTAATTAATGGAAAATTGCTCATGGAAGTAATTAATTAAAGTGATAAAAAGGGTAATCACTTATTGTAATCAATTAAGAAATTAATTAAGTTAATTGTTTGAAATTAATTAATTATGGAATAATTAATTAATTAAAGAATTTAGAATTATTTAATGATGGGATTAATTACTTGTTAAGGTAATTAGTTAAGAGAGATCATTCAATGAAGTAATTAGGAGATAATTACTTATGTAAGTAGTTAAGAGTTAATTACTTAATTATTTTAGTTAATTAATTAATGTGATTAATTAATTGTTTTTAAATTTAAGATTAATTACTAAGTGTAATTAATTAAAAGTAATTAATTAAGGATTATTTGTTAAATTAAAATTGATTAATAATACTTAATGAAGTAATTAAAGATTAACTAATTAGATTTATTAATCAAGGTTAATATAATTAATTAAGAAGTAATTAATTAAGATAAGTAATTACAAATTGTTAATTACTGTTTATGATTAATTAAGTCTAATTAATTAATGAAGTGGTTGATTAAAATTAATTATTTAATTAATAAAAAAAAGTTAATTAATTAATAAGGATTATTGTAATTAATGATAGTAATTAAAGGTTAATTACTGTATATGGTTAAGGATAATTACTTGATGTAATTAAAGATAATTAATCAAAGGAGATTTATTAAGGAAGATCATTTAGATGTTTAATTAATTAATATGTAATTAATTAATGATAGTGAGCAGGATTAAGATAATCCAAGTAATTAAAGGATAGTGATTAATTTAATTAAAGGTTAATTAAATTGATTAGAGTAAATCAATTCAATTTAGATAATTGATTAATACTGGATGTTTGATATTGGGTGATTGGTTGATATTGGATGATTTGTATGTCTATGATATATATATGATATATGCTGCTTTGTGAGATGAATGTTGATATGAATTATCTATTGTGATAATGTTATTTATCTATCTGTTTATATCATTCAGAATATAAGTTTAAATGTTTAAACCTTTAAACAACTTGGCCTTAAAAGATACGTTTTGGATTTCGATGAGACCGGGATCGGGTTTCCGTATACCGGAATTCCAGGTCTGGAGACCCGAATACCACATCGATCCAAATTAACGATAGGTCGTGAATCTCAAGTGAAGATGAAGATTCAGAGTGCAAGGGTTATTATCGTTAACTCTGAGGGTGATTCCAAAACGAGTGTAACGAGATAATGCCTTCGGTTTCGTTCGAACCCGGAACGAACTTATATGGATTGAATGCTTTCAGCACATCGTCAGGCGGACGATGAGCATTCTAAGTGATATGTTCTGATTAAAGGTAATCGTAACCTCAAGCCTCATCAATCGGGAATTGCTAAAACAGGGGAGGTGCAACAAGGTTTCGTGGGTAGCACCCACTGAGAGCAAGATAGATCCCTGTCTAGAGGTCCCTTTTCTTTTATTCGGCTTAGTGTGTGGTTGGTCGCGCCAACTACGGGATTATCTTGTTCGGGATTATCCAGTAAGGGATGGTTCCGGCTTTATGTTGCAGGGGAGCGGGCGTACTCCTCGGTACGGTGATCTAGGCCACGTACTGTGACGGGCGGTACCCCAGTAGCCCTGCCATTGTATGGAATCCAAACTCCAATAAGTGCCGTACGTATTAGTTGTGCCCAACTATGTTGGAATGTGAGATGTAAGCATTTCAGCTATTTCTGTATTTTACTTGAAAACCCTAGACCTTATTATAATACAATCAGATTTCCTATCAAACGTTTTAGTTAGCGTAAGGTAAAAACTTACCCATGTTTATTTGTGGGGAGTCATACGTGATACTTTTGTTTTCAAAAGTTTTCAAAGTTAAGCAATCTAACCGTTTACTCACACCAGACCCATGTCTGACCCAAGTGTTTATTTTCTGTTTTATTAAACTCTTGGGTACTCAATATTGTATTGAGTAGTCGAGGGATTCAGGTTAGCTTTGACGAATTCTGGAGGAGATTTGGAGCAGGAGGCTTCACCGTGTAGATATATGATGATTCCGCTGTGTATATGTTGTGTCTGTATCTGTGATACTTGAGTTGTATGAATTAGACAGATGTTTATAACTGTCTAATATGTGTTTTATAAGTTGTGTAACTCTGATGTATATGATACTATGTAATATTTTATATAATATATTATATTTCATTCGTTCCGCTGTGAGTTTCTGATGTTGTTGTTCTTTCTTCTTTTCTTTCTTTTCTTCTTCTATCCCTTTCTTTCTTAATTCACGATACGTCTTTCTGGGCATAGAAAGTCGGGTCGTGACAGTTGGTATCAGAGCAGTAGGTTGAGTGAATACCTAGGCTCTGAAGTGGTGTCTATCTTGAGAACGCGTAATTGTTAGTTATATAAAAATGGTTTTATATTGTGTTAATTGATCGGTTGAGTGGTATATGGATTCTGGTCAATACGAGTAGCTAACGTTATTGATAGGGATCTCTAAACACTTGAACCAGGCCAACGGACATAATATTGTTTTAAAGAGGTAGATGAAATAATTTTACCCAGAAATAATTTCTATATAAAAAAAATATATCATTTTAAATATATATATTTATGTATTTCTACCTATTTATTGGGTTACCTGTTCGGGTTTTCCAATATAAGTTATAAAGGTAGATAAGGTGGTAGTGTGTGTAACACAATTACCAATAGTTGGAGTTTGAATGTTTGAGGTTGGAAGTATATATCGAGACTGTAAACCCAATATCGTCTCGAGTAAGTTGGCAGTATGGAGCAAGGATGTCTCGGATCTCTGAAGAAAATCTTTTTCAAGATTCGGAGTCCATTATTGAAGTGTAAGCTTGTTTGTGCTCGGGTGAGTAGATTTTCTAGAATTGAATCTATCAGTTGTGCAGAAGTAAGTGATGGTAGCTTGGCGACTTCAGGAAGGAGCAGTTGTGTGATAAGACGCAGTATCTATGGATGTTCCCGAAGGAGATTTTCTTTTGGAACAAGATTAAGAAGGTATTGGAGGAACAGTTGATGTCTACCGCAGGAAAGACTCGACTGTATAGGAATTCACTGATATCAAGTAAGAGAGTTTTGTCTATTTTGAAGTATGGGACTAAGGTCGATTAGTTGTTCTTCGGACATGGTCTCATTGTTCCCTTAAGAAGAGTAAGTTATTGGCGATTGGTTTGGAGCCCGAGTTTCTTTTGGATGTCTTCCATCTCGGAGATTCGTTGAGAGGTTTGTTGATGGTTTTAGTTTTGAGAAGCCTTTGGATTAGAAGTTCTTGGTTAGCTGTGATAGCAGTGCAGCTCGGAGTGTTCGGTGTGCTGTCGAGATAGAGTTTGGAAGCAGCAGTGTGGTTCGTTTCTTTGATGGTTCCGGAATCTTTGTGGTTCTTCTATCAGCAGTCCGGGAAGATGGTGAATGTTTTCTTGAAGGGTTAACCTTGTTTGGAAAAGTTTAAGGCTGTTTTAATTAGTAAAGAGAGAACAGTTTCTTTGGAATCCGAACTAGGTAGGATCGCAAAAGTGAATTGCGATTATTTTGAGAGTTCATCTTGAGTAATCTTTTGTATGAAATTGAGACATCTCAAGAGGAAGTAAAAGTTATCGAAGAGGTCAAAGATTTAGTTTATATCGATTTGTTCCTAGAGAAGGATTGGTGAAGCATCTTAGAATTTTATGGAGTATCTGTGTTTTCTCTTCTGTTTCTAATTTTGAGTTTCCTCTAGCTAAGGATAGCTGAAGACAGTACCATTGACCGAGGACTCGTCTATTCTTTGAGAAGTTGGTTATGTCTTTAAGATAACCAATGTTTCCGCTTGTTTGTGGATCTAGTTTGTGCTCAAGTTCATCGACATTCTCATCTATTTCAAAATCAGAGTTGTGCAGCGAAAGCAAAGGTAGTAGCTGTGCAAGAAAGGAAGTAACCTCAGATTTCTACAAGAAGTTTATGTGAATTTCTAAGTGCGTATAGAATTTTCTGGAATCTGGGAGAAGGAAGTTTAGTCTTCTATTTCTTGTGGAGAAGAGTTTGTGGATTTCAGCAGATTTGAAGATCATTTTGTGCTTGGTTCATAATTGTTTCGAAAAGCATCAGCAAAGGTTGAGCTGATCAGGAAGAGATGAGGTAGCTCGGGATCGTCTGGTGAGCTATGCAGATATGAGTCAGAGTTTGGAATTCGGAGTTGGAGATTGGAAATTTGTTTTAAGTTTTCTTCGATTATAAAGCTATCAGATTTGGTAAGTCTGGAAAGCTAGCACTGAATTATTTTGGATTTTCCTGTGTTCTCGAGAAAAGTAGTTCTTTGATCTACAGGATTGAATAGCCAGTTTGGATATCTGGAATTCATTGTATTTCACGTATCTCTGAGGGAGTACGTGTATGATTCATTGTTGATTGTAGGTTATGCAGTTCAGATGGATTTGGAAGTTGAACTGGACTTGAGTGTGGTCTGATATTTTTGTTCAGATTAGTGGATCTAGAGAAGAAAGGAGCTCTAGATTATAGTGGTATTGTTAGATTCTGTAGAGCGAGTATCCCGGTGTTATATCTGGGAAACTCTAGATAGTGTTAGTGAAGATCTATCCTGATTTGTATCAGAATAGTTAGTTAGGTTTGTTTGTTTGATTGGTTGCTATGGTTGTTAGTTACTGGATGATAGGTATGCTTTGCTGTTTTAAAATATTTGATGGATTAATAAATTAACTTTGTTTTAATTTCGGGGACGAAATTATTTTAAGGGGGGAGGAATGTGATATCCCGGGTTTTTGGGCAATATAAATTTAATAATCATTATTAATAATTAAATTGGATTGATAATTATCCTATATAATTTTAATTTAAAATTGGTAATTTAATCTTTTAAAAGATAATAAATACTCAATCTGACAATATTGATAAGATTTGTTTGTTAAAGCTAATAAAATTTTATTCTATTTATAATATATATATTTGATATATATATTGTGAATGGAAATATCTTTTGTTTTAAATTAAAGTTGAATTTTCAAATTGTAATATATATGTATGTATATGTTATAATTTGGATTGTTTCGAATTTAATTTAGTCTATTGATAATTTATATATGTATGAACTGTGATTTAAAGCTTTGTTTTAAAATTTATATTTTTCAAAGGTTAGTTTAGATTAATTCAATTGTTTTCAAAATATAAGATAATTGTTTATTTTAAATATGATAGTTTAAAATAAAGTTTTATTTTGTATTCTTTAAAGTGTTTAAATTTAAAATGGTTATAAATATATATATACAAGGTTTAAATAAACTTTCTTTTTAAAATATCTCTTAAACTAAAATAGTTTGTAAACAAGTAAATAAAATTATATAAACCCATATTCACATAATTAATATAACATAAATACTTTTGTAAATAAGGTTTTAAGATATAAATACTTTTTCAAAAGGGTAATTGGTTTTATAATATTTTCTCTAAAAATAGTTTATATATATATACATATACTAAGATAAGTATTTATTAATTAGGAAGGTTAATTTAAAAACTTTATATTTACATTTAAATAAAATAAAATTTATATACAAACACTTAAGTAATATGTGTAAACATATTAACATTGTAACAACCCTGTATTTTTCAAATATTTTTAAATTGATTTTTCCTGATTGAAAAACTTTATTTTAATTTGAAATTATTTTAAACTTGTTTTGTTTCAAATATTTCATTTCTAAATATATATTTTGATTATTATGTAAATCATAATTTCAAACTGGTAAAAATTGGATATTTTACTGTAAAGTGAATTTCTGTTCAAACTGGTCAAACTTTGACTTTTAAACTTTAAATTTAAATATTTAAAATTCTTAAATTTTATCTTTTATTATGAAAATAGATTTAATTCCATGAATACTGCTTTTCGTTTCGTTGAAAACGGACTTATATTGTAGAAGTTATGTAATTTTCAATTTTGTGTATAAACTGTTTATTTTGCAATATTATTTATTTTAAAACATATAAATTATATTTTATTTGTCATATTTTGTTCTAATATATGTTAATATTTTATTTTATGTATAATTTTGTCTTTTAATAATTTTAAAGTGATTATAAAATTTTTCCAAAGCTTGTTGAATTTATTTTGTAATTTTAAAGCCTAATTTCTATTTTCTTTGCTATTTTCTTAATTTAACTATATATAATTATAATTTATTTATTTATTTTATACATTCACTTTATTTTCTTTGTTTTACTTTATTAACATTCACTTTACATGTTTTTAGATTAGAATAGATTTTTCCAAAGATTATTTGAATTTGTTTCAGTTTATTTAACCTAGTTTGTATATAGTGTTATTTTTCTTCATTTAATTTAATTAATATAAAATTTATTTATTTATTTTTCTTATTTACTTTATTTCTGAGTTTATTTATCTTTAATTTCAGCTATTTTCATATTTATAAATATATATAAATATATAATGGAAATTTGAAAAGGTTTGTGTCTTTTTAGTTGCTTTTGTCCCTTTGTTTTCCCGTCTCTTCAATTTCCTAAGTCTTTTCATTTGCCTTGAGTTGACCGTGCATTTTCATTTGATAGCCATGAGTTTTAACTCATTTTCACGTGAGAAAGGCACCATTCCTCATTTCATTCATGGCTACAAAGATTTGTAATGGCCTCCCCTCTCTTTTTCACTTTTCTCTTCATTTTTCCTTTTGATTTTGCCTTGATTTTTGCCTTGTTTCTTCTTGCTTGGTTCGGCCATACACCTCCACATCTTCACCAACCACCACCATCCCTTCTTTCCCACTTCATCCACGGCCAAATCATCCCCCTCCTCTGACCTGAAGTTGCCTTGACCATCTCATGTTGCAAACACCACAAAAAAACATTGCTATACTCCAAAACATTGCCTACCCGAGCACATATCACCTCACTACCTTCATTGTTGACCATGGCCACCCCCTTAGCCACCACCACCAGCTTGTTTACCACCTCTGAACATCACCCTCCCCTCTGTCCAGATCTGACCTGACCCATAGACCCTATGGTCGAGCCTAAGGGTTGAACCAAAAACTCCATTTTGCCTTGTCCCTTTGCATTCTAGGCTTGCAAACTCCTTCCTCTTCATATTCTTGACTTGGTCGTGCCATTTGTGGTCCAAACCTGATCCATTTCAACCTAAAACATGTTGAGGCCGAACCTAATACATGTATGGTCGAGCAAAAGTTGAAGCAAGATCGAGCAAAGTTGATTTAAAGACTTGGTGATGTTCACTTATCCATTCTATCTCAATTTTGTTTCAACACTTTGGTATTGTAATTATTTATATGGTGCTTTGTTTTGTTTTTGTATACAAGAGTAACATCTTGGTTCTCATCCACTTGAATCCATCGTTGTGCCATATCGTGCTTCCTGGAATTCGTTGTGTCATTTGATTTGCAAACTCCAGCTTGAAACAGGTGAGTTATTCTCACCAGACAATATGTACCTATATAAATGATAAACCGACACCATTTGAATCTGTAATGTATATCATCATGTTATATATGTTTATATTATTATCATATGATGTTCACACCTGTTATTACACTTATTATATCATATGTTACTATTATTTAATGTTATTCTGTTATTTATATCTGTTATCACCATTGCAAGTTCCCTGTAGATTAGAATCACTATGGGTTGAAATGATACATACCCGAACGGACTTTAGAATAGGAAAAAATCGTTATGGGCTGAAATGATAGGCCTGAATGATTTTTATTTAAATTATTTTAACTTGGGATTGCGGGTTTGAAATGATAGAACCCGGATTTTTCTTTTTTAACTGCGGATTGAAATGATACATATCTGTATCACTTGACCTAGGTTAGAAAATTATATACAGGCCCGTGGTTATTTTATAAAGTGTTTTGAATATTTTTAAGTATTTTAAAAATATAAATTTATGAAATTTGATTTAAATAGATTTTTGAAATGTTTAAAATAAAGAAATTATGATTTTTCTATGTGTTAAAAATGTAATTAATGAATGGTTTAACTGGATTTTTGAAATATAACTTAAGTTGGAAATTTGGAATTTGGTTAAAAATGATATTTAAGTTATATAAATAAAATGGATATTAAATTTTTTTTGGAAATGGTAAATATGATAATTTGATTAAATGTGAATTTAAGTGATTTATTAAAGTATTATTGATTTTTTCTATGAATTTAAGTGGGTAAATAAATGAATGTTTAAAAGTGATCTTTTAAAATATAACTTGACTTGGAAATGTGAAATTTGGTTTTAATTAAAGGTTTTAGTTAATTAAATAAAATTGGAAATTTAGTTAAATTTGTGAAATGGTAATTTAAATTTGAAGTGTTAAGTTATTTGTTGAAATGTGAAGAATTGGAAACTTTTACACTTAAATTTATTAAGTAAATTGTTGAAAATTGGATTTAATTATAAGAAATTTATTGTGAAAAAGATACATGTTAAATGATATGTAAATAAACATTTTAAATGTTAAATTATGATTTTTAAAATGTTTAAAGAGTTTAAAATGAAGTTATTTAATTGTTGGAAATACACTAAAAAGCTGGAAATCACTTTTAATAGCATTCAGAAATGCTATGGTTCTGAATTACACTAAAATTTGAATAAAAGGGCTACTACAGCATTTCTGAAATGCTGCAGTTGCTGCAGTTGAACTTATAGGCTAATATTGAACCCAGGTCTATTATAGCATTCTATGGAAATGCTATAATGGTCTGCAGTCTTTGCTGAAACCAAATTTAAGCCTTGTTTTGAAACCTGAACTACCGCAGCACTTCTGAATTGCTGTCTTTTCTGTTTTGAACTATAATTCAACTAAAACTGAGTTTTAACAGCAGTTTTAAGTGCTGTCTTTCCTGAATTAAAAATGTTTTCAAATATAACTTATAGCAGTTGTTTTTAAATGCTGTGAAATGCTGAAATTTTAAAAATTAGGGTTTTTGACTTAGTAAACGAACTCAAAATGGTTTGAAACTTTGGAAATTGAATACTTGATTTGAAAATATAATAATTACACTTTTAAAAGGTTTAAATGAATTATTTTGATTGGAATATAAACTATTTAAAGGTGATTTGAAATGATAGTAAATGAACGATATCTTTGAATTTAAAGGGTATTTAAAGTTGAATATTGGATTTGAACTGATAGGATATTTTATTTTATTAAAATGATTTGAAATGAAGTTTTGTAAGGATATGATATTTTATTATATTAAAATGATTTGAAATGAAGTTTTGAAATTATATGAAAATTTAAATATATGGAAATGGTTTGGAATTGATTTAATCTTTATTTTGATAAAGATATGGTTTGAAATGATATTTTATTTTGAAGTAAAGTATTGTTTTTAAAAGTTATAACCACGGGTTATAATAACGTTGGGTTGTTAAAGAGACCGGGATCGGATATGGACATACTCTCTGTCTTACCGAAAACCACTTTGGCAACCGTGTACGCGGTGGAGATTCCAGAATGAAGTAGGATGGTGGCGACGATCCTAAGGTATATACGTGGACCCAACTCCCGTGAGTTGGCATAAGGTGGCTAAAACAGGAGCGATTGACGGACCAATGAGGTAGCACCTCTGATCGGACACACTTCTTCGATACCATTCTATTACTTGTGATTGATTTGGTGCGCACCCTTGATTTGGGAGTGTTGTTCGAGGTGGGCGGTAGTGGCTGCTATGCGTCACCACCAGTCCGGATGCGTAATTGGTATATCTACCCTGGCATTGCCTAGTTGTGCCGTGTCACCTACCATATCGAGCTTTACTACGATTATGATTTTAAGATCCGACCGCGTTAAGGTTCTCCATCCCCTTAACGCTATTTTCTATATGATTATACTTTACTGATTAGACACTACTGTATATAGCGTATATTACTACATAGTAGATAGTTTAACGGATCCTTAGAGGATGGGCGGTCCCAAGCATCTTCTAAGTTACTTGTACCCTTATTACAGTTCGCTTGAGTTGGTTTACATTATATAAGTATATATTGTCCTGACTCGAGTGTTTTGTGTTTTGCTTTACGCTCGGGTCAGCCTGAGTTATTCACAGATTTGGATTTCCACTCTCTTGGAGATTTGAATCGCTGGAGATTATCTGCTTGTCATGTCCTATCTATTCCAGTTTCGTTGTTCTACTCAGCTTGTACTTGGTTATTTTATTGAGACTTTTGTTGTACTCTATTTCTTCTGTTGTATCTTATGTAACTCTGATATATTTATATAGTAGCTTCATGAACTACTATTTCTTTTACTTCCGCTGCATTATTTTACTCTGTGTCTGTGATCTGTGATTATATTTATTTACTGTATATTCTGAGATTTGCCAAATTTTATTTACAACGCGGTATTTTGAGCAATTCAACTCCGGCATGAGTGTCTACCTATACACTTATAATGGATGCGAATGGTTGAAAATATCGGGTCGTTACAGTTGGTATCAGAGCTTTGGCTTTGAGGCAAAACTTAGAATGTATGGTAAATTTATTTACAGAATCACTTTCGTTCGAGTTTGAATCTCTTCCTTAGATTCGTTTTCCTTTGAATTTTGGAACGTTCCCTGCGGTTCCGAAATTCATTCGTGTCCCTCACTATTCATCATCTTTTGATTCTGGAGTATCCCATGACTCCACTTCCAATGATCTTTATAGTGAATTGGCGGTCTCGCCAATATTCTAATTTTCTTGTAAAAGGGTGAAAATTCTTTATAATCAGCATCGATTCACCAGAGATTTATGTTTATCCTTGGTTTAGATGCTAATATCTTTTATTATTCCAAACTCTATCTCTTGAGATTGAAGGTAGATTTACCCCAGAAAATCCACATTTGATCTTATCCATTGAGTCACGGTTGACCCGGTTAAGGTTGTCCGCGATTTATCTAAGCTTACCCATCTCTCTACTCTGTTTAACCATCTTGCCTTTTGTTTCTAAACTGTCTCCAAACATTTTGAATCGTACTTGAAAATCTATGTTTTGTTTTATATGTTGTGTTGTTTGGGTTGTTGATGTTGATTTGGGTTTCCGATCGATTCGTCTGATCAACGCTATCGATAGGATTTCTAAAACACTTTGACAGAACAAACTGACACAATATTATTTTAAAATTTGGTTTATGAAATAAATTTGGATATATAATTTTATGGAACTTAATAAATTGATTTAAATTGATAAGTTGAAATGATAATACTTGATTTATCATTTATTGTTCTACAAATGAATTTATAAATAGTTGTTTATAAATTTATTTGGGAACTGAAATGAATTTAAAACAAGAAAGTTAAAGAATTTAATTTCCGATGGTTTCAAACCTTGTGTTTAAAATTTTTAAAAGGATATTATTTAAAGTATTTTGAATAAAAATTTGTCTCTAAAGAATTTTAAAGTTTAAAAATTTAGTGCTCTTCTCTTTGTCGCTGGAAAATAATTTCGGTGATGACTGCAGCATCATCGACGTTCATTTTCGAGTTTCGAAGTGAAGAGACTGTTCTGTAGTCTTGCTACAGCTTTGTTTTGGAAAATCTGATTGATTTTAATTTCTAAAATATGACTGGAGTATAATATATATAAAGATATATGATTTAAATTTGATTTAACATATTATGTATATATAATTACTTATCTCCAAATGGTTTGAAGATGTTCGAAGATTCAAATTCTTAAATTTTTTCTTAAAGAATAATTTCAATTATAAAAAGAAAAATCAAAATTTTGGATAAATGATTCAAACTTGAGATAATTGAATTGGATAGTTTTATTTGTATATTACAATTGCATTCAAATATAACTTACCTTAAATTTTTTTAGAAGTTAACAATGAAATTGGATAATATACAATATAGAAAGGATTTTTATAAATAAAATTTGAGTGGTTATAATAAATGTTATACACTTAAATTTTAGTTATAAAAGATTAACAAAGGTAAATATTGAAAAAGGAATCTAAAGAGATTTTATTTAAATAACTTAATAATCAAATTGATTTAATATGGAACCTTAAGTCTAACCTAGAAATTTTAATAAAGGTTATTTCCTGAAATGAATATGTTGTATAATAAATAATGTATCTTTGAATAGATAAAATAAAATACATTTGAATTGGACTTTTGGTAATAAAGTTTATTTAACTTGAATTCATAGTTTAATTGATGTCTAAATGAATAAATGTGTAAAGAAATTTGATTGTTATATTTGCTATATAAATGTTTATTTATGAAATAGATATGTCTTGGAAATTGAATAATTAGGATTTAAATAGTTAAAATGTATTTTAACATCACTAAAATTTGATAATTGAGAATTTGGTTTCCAAATGGAATAATAAGTGTAACTTATTAAAGGAATATCTATTTATGAAATGGGTATTTTAAATAAAGAGTTAGGCTATGTGTTAAATTAAGAGTTAAGTAAAATAGTGAAATTTTGACTTAATAAACGAAGTATAGTTTAATTTGGATATTCTATTTATAAAAGTTTGTTTTAATAAGTCATAAGTTAAATGATATCCAAATGAATATTTTTGAAATTGAACTGATTTGAAATACTAATATATCTACTGTAGCATTTTATAAGTGCTGCTATTTTGAAAAGACAATGTTTTGGAAATTTTTATAATTAAATGAACTTAGAAATGTTACAACTTTAAAGTGAATATTATTTGACCTTGAATTAAAATGGTTTAAATAAAGTTTTTTTTTGGGTGTTATGATTTTCTAAGTATTATGTTTTTTTTTTTTGAATAACTTTTCCAAAGTGTTATGATTTTAGTAGTGTGATTTCCAAATGATAAACATCCCTAAATTGTTATGATTTCAAAGCATTATGGTTTTAAATTTATTATCTTGTTTTGTTTTTTTCCAAACTATCTTTTGGTTGTCCTTATTTCTCTTATCTTGTTACAGAATGGGAAGGCTATTGCTTATACCAGTCTATTTAGAAATCTTTCTGTAATCTTTGATAATCTTTGTTACTCATCTGGATCTGAACACTGTTTTTCCATTCATAGACCGTCGGTCAAGTGAAAAGGGAGATTCAGACTCTAGAGGATCTTTTTCATGCTTATATTCTTGATTTGATCAACTCCATCTTGTTAAACTTACCTATAACAATAGTTATCAGGTGTAATTCCAATCTTCTTATCATCTTGTCTTAATTCTATTTCATTCTATCTTTTTCTGTGTTTTCCCGTACCTCGTTCCTTTTCGGGGACGAAAAGTTTTGAGTGGGGGAGAGTGTAACAACCCTGTATTTTTCAAATATTTTTAAATTGATTTTTCCTGATTGAAAAACTTTATTTTAATTTGAAATTATTTTAAACTTGTTTTGTTTCAAATATTTCATTTCTAAATATATATTTTGATTATTATGTAAATCATAATTTCAAACTGGTAAAAATTGGATATTTTACTGTAAAGTGAATTTCTGTTCAAACTGGTCAAACTTTGACTTTTAAACTTTAAATTTAAATATTTAAAATTCTTAAATTTTATCTTTTATTATGAAAATAGATTTAATTCCATGAATACTGCTTTTCGTTTCGTTGAAAACGGACTTATATTGTAGAAGTTATGTAATTTTCAATTTTGTGTATAAACTGTTTATTTTGCAATATTATTTATTTTAAAACATATAAATTATATTTTATTTGTCATATTTTGTTCTAATATATGTTAATATTTTATTTTATGTATAATTTTGTCTTTTAATAATTTTAAAGTGATTATAAAATTTTTCCAAAGCTTGTTGAATTTATTTTGTAATTTTAAAGCCTAATTTCTATTTTCTTTGCTATTTTCTTAATTTAACTATATATAATTATAATTTATTTATTTATTTTATACATTCACTTTATTTTCTTTGTTTTACTTTATTAACATTCACTTTACATGTTTTTAGATTAGAATAGATTTTTCCAAAGATTATTTGAATTTGTTTCAGTTTATTTAACCTAGTTTGTATATAGTGTTATTTTTCTTCATTTAATTTAATTAATATAAAATTTATTTATTTATTTTTCTTATTTACTTTATTTCTGAGTTTATTTATCTTTAATTTCAGCTATTTTCATATTTATAAATATATATAAATATATAATGGAAATTTGAAAAGGTTTGTGTCTTTTTAGTTGCTTTTGTCCCTTTGTTTTCCCGTCTCTTCAATTTCCTAAGTCTTTTCATTTGCCTTGAGTTGACCGTGCATTTTCATTTGATAGCCATGAGTTTTAACTCATTTTCACGTGAGAAAGGCACCATTCCTCATTTCATTCATGGCTACAAAGATTTGTAATGGCCTCCCCTCTCTTTTTCACTTTTCTCTTCATTTTTCCTTTTGATTTTGCCTTGATTTTTGCCTTGTTTCTTCTTGCTTGGTTCGGCCATACACCTCCACATCTTCACCAACCACCACCATCCCTTCTTTCCCACTTCATCCACGGCCAAATCATCCCCCTCCTCTGACCTGAAGTTGCCTTGACCATCTCATGTTGCAAACACCACAAAAAAACATTGCTATACTCCAAAACATTGCCTACCCGAGCACATATCACCTCACTACCTTCATTGTTGACCATGGCCACCCCCTTAGCCACCACCACCAGCTTGTTTACCACCTCTGAACATCACCCTCCCCTCTGTCCAGATCTGACCTGACCCATAGACCCTATGGTCGAGCCTAAGGGTTGAACCAAAAACTCCATTTTGCCTTGTCCCTTTGCATTCTAGGCTTGCAAACTCCTTCCTCTTCATATTCTTGACTTGGTCGTGCCATTTGTGGTCCAAACCTGATCCATTTCAACCTAAAACATGTTGAGGCCGAACCTAATACATGTATGGTCGAGCAAAAGTTGAAGCAAGATCGAGCAAAGTTGATTTAAAGACTTGGTGATGTTCACTTATCCATTCTATCTCAATTTTGTTTCAACACTTTGGTATTGTAATTATTTATATGGTGCTTTGTTTTGTTTTTGTATACAAGAGTAACATCTTGGTTCTCATCCACTTGAATCCATCGTTGTGCCATATCGTGCTTCCTGGAATTCGTTGTGTCATTTGATTTGCAAACTCCAGCTTGAAACAGGTGAGTTATTCTCACCAGACAATATGTACCTATATAAATGATAAACCGACACCATTTGAATCTGTAATGTATATCATCATGTTATATATGTTTATATTATTATCATATGATGTTCACACCTGTTATTACACTTATTATATCATATGTTACTATTATTTAATGTTATTCTGTTATTTATATCTGTTATCACCATTGCAAGTTCCCTGTAGATTAGAATCACTATGGGTTGAAATGATACATACCCGAACGGACTTTAGAATAGGAAAAAATCGTTATGGGCTGAAATGATAGGCCTGAATGATTTTTATTTAAATTATTTTAACTTGGGATTGCGGGTTTGAAATGATAGAACCCGGATTTTTCTTTTTTAACTGCGGATTGAAATGATACATATCTGTATCACTTGACCTAGGTTAGAAAATTATATACAGGCCCGTGGTTATTTTATAAAGTGTTTTGAATATTTTTAAGTATTTTAAAAATATAAATTTATGAAATTTGATTTAAATAGATTTTTGAAATGTTTAAAATAAAGAAATTATGATTTTTCTATGTGTTAAAAATGTAATTAATGAATGGTTTAACTGGATTTTTGAAATATAACTTAAGTTGGAAATTTGGAATTTGGTTAAAAATGATATTTAAGTTATATAAATAAAATGGATATTAAATTTTTTTTGGAAATGGTAAATATGATAATTTGATTAAATGTGAATTTAAGTGATTTATTAAAGTATTATTGATTTTTTCTATGAATTTAAGTGGGTAAATAAATGAATGTTTAAAAGTGATCTTTTAAAATATAACTTGACTTGGAAATGTGAAATTTGGTTTTAATTAAAGGTTTTAGTTAATTAAATAAAATTGGAAATTTAGTTAAATTTGTGAAATGGTAATTTAAATTTGAAGTGTTAAGTTATTTGTTGAAATGTGAAGAATTGGAAACTTTTACACTTAAATTTATTAAGTAAATTGTTGAAAATTGGATTTAATTATAAGAAATTTATTGTGAAAAAGATACATGTTAAATGATATGTAAATAAACATTTTAAATGTTAAATTATGATTTTTAAAATGTTTAAAGAGTTTAAAATGAAGTTATTTAATTGTTGGAAATACACTAAAAAGCTGGAAATCACTTTTAATAGCATTCAGAAATGCTATGGTTCTGAATTACACTAAAATTTGAATAAAAGGGCTACTACAGCATTTCTGAAATGCTGCAGTTGCTGCAGTTGAACTTATAGGCTAATATTGAACCCAGGTCTATTATAGCATTCTATGGAAATGCTATAATGGTCTGCAGTCTTTGCTGAAACCAAATTTAAGCCTTGTTTTGAAACCTGAACTACCGCAGCACTTCTGAATTGCTGTCTTTTCTGTTTTGAACTATAATTCAACTAAAACTGAGTTTTAACAGCAGTTTTAAGTGCTGTCTTTCCTGAATTAAAAATGTTTTCAAATATAACTTATAGCAGTTGTTTTTAAATGCTGTGAAATGCTGAAATTTTAAAAATTAGGGTTTTTGACTTAGTAAACGAACTCAAAATGGTTTGAAACTTTGGAAATTGAATACTTGATTTGAAAATATAATAATTACACTTTTAAAAGGTTTAAATGAATTATTTTGATTGGAATATAAACTATTTAAAGGTGATTTGAAATGATAGTAAATGAACGATATCTTTGAATTTAAAGGGTATTTAAAGTTGAATATTGGATTTGAACTGATAGGATATTTTATTTTATTAAAATGATTTGAAATGAAGTTTTGTAAGGATATGATATTTTATTATATTAAAATGATTTGAAATGAAGTTTTGAAATTATATGAAAATTTAAATATATGGAAATGGTTTGGAATTGATTTAATCTTTATTTTGATAAAGATATGGTTTGAAATGATATTTTATTTTGAAGTAAAGTATTGTTTTTAAAAGTTATAACCACGGGTTATAATAACGTTGGGTTGTTAAAGAGACCGGGATCGGATATGGACATACTCTCTGTCTTACCGAAAACCACTTTGGCAACCGTGTACGCGGTGGAGATTCCAAAATGAAGTAGGATGGTGGCGACGATCCTAAGGTATATACGTGGACCCAACTCCCGTGAGTTGGCATAAGGTGGCTAAAACAGGAGCGATTGACGGACCAATGAGGTAGCACCTCTGATCGGACACACTTCTTCGATACCATTCTATTACTTGTGATTGATTTGGTGCGCACCCTTGATTTGGGAGTGTTGTTCGAGGTGGGCGGTAGTGGCTGCTATGCGTCACCACCAGTCCGGATGCGTAATTGGTATATCTACCCTGGCATTGCCTAGTTGTGCCGTGTCACCTACCATATCGAGCTTTACTACGATTATGATTTTAAGATCCGACCGCGTTAAGGTTCTCCATCCCCTTAACGCTATTTTCTATATGATTATACTTTACTGATTAGACACTACTGTATATAGCGTATATTACTACATAGTAGATAGTTTAACGGATCCTTAGAGGATGGGCGGTCCCAAGCATCTTCTAAGTTACTTGTACCCTTATTACAGTTCGCTTGAGTTGGTTTACATTATATAAGTATATATTGTCCTGACTCGAGTGTTTTGTGTTTTGCTTTACGCTCGGGTCAGCCTGAGTTATTCACAGATTTGGATTTCCACTCTCTTGGAGATTTGAATCGCTGGAGATTATCTGCTTGTCATGTCCTATCTATTCCAGTTTCGTTGTTCTACTCAGCTTGTACTTGGTTATTTTATTGAGACTTTTGTTGTACTCTATTTCTTCTGTTGTATCTTATGTAACTCTGATATATTTATATAGTAGCTTCATGAACTACTATTTCTTTTACTTCCGCTGCATTATTTTACTCTGTGTCTGTGATCTGTGATTATATTTATTTACTGTATATTCTGAGATTTGCCAAATTTTATTTACAACGCGGTATTTTGAGCAATTCAACTCCGGCATGAGTGTCTACCTATACACTTATAATGGATGCGAATGGTTGAAAATATCGGGTCGTTACAAACATGATTAAAGACACTTGTAAGCTAAATGAATTTACATGGACATTTGTCCAATTTATAAATAAACAAGTGGCAACATTATCTTCATTTAAGAATTTATAGTTTATAAATAAATGTATGTTTAGAGAAATCTGATCTTCTATTTTCTCAGTTCAAATCTTTTTCATCTAAAAACTTTTTCTTCTTTCTAAAAATCTGAAATCAAATTCAAAAGAAATTAAACTATTCCAACCTGCAACTAAAATGAAGTTCAACTACAATTCAAGTAGCAGTTTCAAATTCAACTAAATAATCAAGCAAAAGCAGTTTCATCATCAAAGAATTTGAATTGAATGCAAAGCTGATCCAGATCAAATTCAATCTGCAGTTCATAAATGAGTGCCTCTGTTCTCTGTTTTATAACCTGAGAATCTTTTGTAAGAAGGTTTCAGCTTGTTTCAATTTTCAACTAAGATTCAAGTTAAAGATTCAACTATTAAATAAGCATGCAAGGATTCAAATTTCAACAGCAAAGAAATCAAAAGCATTTTCCAAATCAAATCTAAAGCCTGGAAGTGATAAACTGCTCTGTTTTAAGGTGAGTAAATACTTTTAAAAACAGTTCTTAAAACTTGAAAATTTACTTTGATATATGTGATGAATTGTTCTGTGATAATATATATATATGTTTATATGAATATTGTTTATGAATGCATGTTGGAATTTAGTGAATATGTATACATATCAGTGAGTATATATATGTGTTATATGAATTGAAGTGTGCATGTCTGTTCTCAGGCAAAGATGTGTCTCTGTTTATAAATAACAGAGTTTAAACAAATTAGAAAATTCAAAATTTCCTCATCTAATCTCTTGTAGGGTTAGGAATTCAAACAAGCTGTCTCTATTTAAACCTAAACTAAGATTTTAAAAGATATTTAAGGATGATGGTTTTGAACATCATCTGGGAAAAAGAAGAAATACAGTAAGATACTGTTGCATGTCGAAAATTAAATAACTCGAATTTTAGTTTGGATTGTATGGGTGAATTCGTGATAGGAAATCACGAATTTTAACACTAATTTCATAATTTTTAATTATGTATTTAAGATGAATTTGGAGTTTATACGAAATTGGGAATTTTGTGGATTTCTGATTATCCATGCAATATTTTGATTCGAAATTTGGATCGAAGCTAGATGGTGGGTTGTGGATGTTAGAAAAAAATGCGAGTAGATTTTTCAAATGAGGGAATTTTTCGAGATCGATCAAACTAGGTTTTAGGTGGAGTTTTTGTTCGTCTGTTTGATGAAGGAGTTTTGACGTGGATAGGGGATCGGACACGATCGCGATGGTGGGGATGGTTGCTGGAAGGTGTGACGAGGCTACAGTAAAGAAGTCTGGCGATCTCGAGGTCAGAGGAGAAGGGGATGGGTGATTTTCCGGCATGTTACGTTTTCTGATGATCGACATTTCAGCTCGTTTTTGTTTCGTGAAGATTCTCGTCGATCTGGGTTGGTTTCCGAGTTCGCACGTGGTCGAGTGGTTGTAGCCGATGGTCGCGACGACCTTGGTTGGTCGGAGGCGTTTGGGTAGGTGCACAGTGCACGTTCGTGTGCACGTTGGTCTGGGTTTGATGGTGTTATTGGGGAAGAAGGAAGAGACTCGGGAAAGTCTCGTGAGGATTTCAGTTCGACTCGAAGTAGACGAGAAGGGTGAGGGACTCGGGAAAGTCTCGTGCGTTTTGATTTTCGACTCGAAGCAGATGTGTGTGGGTTTACTCGAAGATGACTCGGGGATTTTTAGTGAGTTGCTCGGGTTTTCTTTTGTTTAGACTCGGGTTGTTTTATTTAAAGAAATCTGGTTTTGAAATTTTAAAGTAAAGTATATTTGAAGTTTTAAATTGGGAAATGATTTATAAATGCTTTATCTCCAAGTAAGGTTATTATTATGATTTTGTAAATCAAATTAATAATTTGATTTAAATAATGAGATTTAAAATAATTCAAATAATTTATTTATAAGGATAATAAGGTTAAATTAGTATTGATATGAATTTAAGAATACTTAATTTAAATAAGATTTAAGTAAAGTTTAATTAAGAATAATGGTTTCATAATTAATTAAGGATTTTTAAATATAGAATGTTAATTAATTAATTGTTTAATTAATTTTAAATAAGTAGTTAATTGTATATTTAAATAATCACTTAATTATGGATTAATCAAGTGTAATTTCTTAAAGAAGTAATTAATGGTTAATTATTGAATATGGAAGTAATTAATGGAAAATTGCTCATGGAAGTAATTAATTAAAGTGATAAAAAGGGTAATCACTTATTGTAATCAATTAAGAAATTAATTAAGTTAATTGTTTGAAATTAATTAATTATGGAATAATTAATTAATTAAAGAATTTAGAATTATTTAATGATGGGATTAATTACTTGTTAAGGTAATTAGTTAAGAGAGATCATTCAATGAAGTAATTAGGAGATAATTACTTATGTAAGTAATTAAGAGTTAATTACTTAATTATTTTAGTTAATTAATTAATGTGATTAATTAATTGTTTTTAAATTTAAGATTAATTACTAAGTGTAATTAATTAAAAGTAATTAATTGAGGATTATTTGTTAAATTAAAATTGATTAATAATACTTAATGAAGTAATTAAAGATTAACTAATTAGATTTATTAATCAAGGTTAATATAATTAATTAAGAAGTAATTAATTAAGATAAGTAATTACAAATTGTTAATTACTGTTTATGATTAATTAAGTCTAATTAATTAATGAAGTGGTTGATTAAAATTAATTATTTAATTAATAAAAAAAAAGTTAATTTATTAATAAGGATTATTGTAATTAATGATAGTAATTAAAGGTTAATTACTGTATATGGTTAAGGATAATTACTTGATGTAATTAAAGATAATTAATCAAAGGAGATTAATTAAGGAAGATCATTTAGATGTTTAATTAATTAATATGTAATTAATTAATGATAGTGAGCAGGATTAAGATAATCTAAGTAATTAAAGGATAGTGATTAATTTAATTAAAGGTTAATTAAATTGATTAGAGTAAATCAATTCAATTTAGATAATTGATTAATACTGGATGTTTGATATTGGGTGATTGGTTGATATTGGATGATTTGTATGTCTCTGATATATATATGATATATGCTGCTTTGTGAGATGAATGTTGATATGAATTATCTATTGTGATAATGTTATTTATCTATCTGTTTATATCATTCAGAATATAAGTTTAAATGTTTAAACCTTTAAACAACTTGGCCTTAAAAGATACGTTTTGGATTTCGATGAGACCGGGATCGGGTTTCCGTATACCGGAATTCCAGGTCTGGAGACCCGAATACCACATCGATCCAAATTAACGATAGGTCGTGAATCTCAAGTGAAGATGAAGATTCAGAGTGCAAGGGTTATTGTCGTTAACTCTGAGGGTGATTCCAAAACGAGTGTAACGAGATAATGCCTTCGGTTTCGTTCGAACCCGGAACGAACTTATATGGATTGAATGCTTTCAGCACATCGTCAGGCGGACGATGAGCATTCTAAGTGATATGTTCTGATTAAAGGTAATCGTAACCTCAAGCCTCATCAATCGGGAATTGCTAAAACAGGGGAGGTGCAGCAAGGTTTCGTGGGTAGCACCCACTGAGAGCAAGATAGATCCCTGTCTAGAGGTCCCTTTGCTTTTATTCGGCTTAGTGTGTGGTTGGTCGCGCCAACTACGGGATTATCTTGTTCGGGATTATCCAGTAAGGGATGGTTCCGGCTTTGTGTTGCAGGGGAGCGGGCGTACTCCTCGGTACGGTGATCTAGGCCACGTACTGTGACGGGCGGTACCCCAGTAGCCCTGCCATTGTATGGAATCCAAACTCCAATAAGTGCCGTACGTATTAGTTGTGCCCAACTATGTTGGAATGTGAGATGTAAGCATTTCAGCTATTTCTGTATTTTACTTGAAAACCCTAGACCCTATTATAATACAATCAGATTTCCTATCAAACGTTTTAGTTAGCGTAAGGTAAAAACTTACCCATGTTTATTTGTGGGGAGTCTTACGTGATACTTTTGTTTTCAAAAGTTTTCAAAGTTAAGCAATCTAACCGTTTACTCACACCAGACCCATGTCTGACCCAAGTGTTTATTTTCTGTTTTATTAAACTCTTGGGTACTCAATATTGTATTGAGTAGTCGAGGGATTCAGGTTAGCTTTGACGAATTCTGGAGGAGATTTGGAGCAGGAGGCTTCACCGTGTAGATATATGATGATTCCGCTGTGTATATGTTGTGTCTGTATCTGTGATACTTGAGTTGTATGAATTAGACAGATGTTTATAACTGTCTAATATGTGTTTTATAAGTTGTGTAACTCTGATGTATATGATACTATGTAATATTTTATATGATATATTATATTTCATTCGTTCCGCTGTGAGTTTCTGATGTTGTTGTTCTTTCTTCTTTTCTTTCTTTTCTTCTTCTATCCCTTTCTTTCTTAATTCACGATACGTCTTTCTGGGCATAGAAAGTCGGGTCATGACATAATTATACCGATCCGAGTTGGAATTTTTCACTCGATTTTCAACGGCGAGCCTGGATATGGATTGTTGATTGATTCTGGATATTCTCTATCATAGTTTGTGGCTATGCAAGGAGAATGACGGTTTCTGATCAAGAAACCAGATCTGAGTCCGCACTAGGAAGTCGGGTGGACGATACTAGTTCGGAAGTGAAATTGTGTGATCGAGTGAGCGATCGAATGTGATATTGCGTACGGATGATATATGTGCATCGTACGGGCTTAAGTAAAACAAATGTTGAAAATTTGGAAAGAAAAGTATAAAATAACTTTGGGATTGTGATTGAATATTATTGCTTAGAAGGATATACAGGTGTATAAAAGCAATGGATAATTGGGATTTTTGATTTTAGAAGATAAATTTAATGGCCCGACAAAAGGTATGTATTTGAATTTCTATATGAAATTTGATTGGGTTTTTGATCCAGCCACTTGGCTTTTTGTTTTCTTTTTGAGATTGGGAGGCCGTAGAGCCATTTTGTAGTTGTACCGAGCTAGCCGCGCAAAGGAGACGCTGGCAAAATTTTTCGGAAATTTAGGAAGTTAGAAAAATTTTGATAATTCAGAATTTGAATTCAAATTTAAATTTGAATGGATAAGTAGGTGGTATGGGTTGAACTTATGAATAAGTTTGGGAAGTTAAGAAAAGGGTTAGTGGGGTCCATGATAAAAGATTTGTTGGTAAGTTGTTAAAAACTATTTGGGGTTGAGGAAATAGTTAATGGGTTATGAATCATTCTTCCTAACTAGTAATTTCGGGGACGAAATTCTTTTAAGGGGGGAGGAATGTGACGACCTGGAATTTTAAGCATTTGAAATTGGAATATTTAATTTGTTTTAAATATTCAAAAGAGTAAGTTTAATATAAATTTCAAATATCAATATTTATTGGATAATTTAATTATTGAATTAAACAATTGAGAATAGGGTAAAATAGAGAATCCTGAGTTTTGAGCCTGTTAAAAATAGTTAAAGGTTCAGAAAATTTATATTGCTAATACTGGAGATGATAAAACTTTTAAATTTGAATTTCAAGGTGTTTTGTTCTGTTTTGAAATTATATTGTTTAAATTTAAATTTGAAAAATAGCCTTCCGAGGCACAATCTCAGAATTCGACGAAACTAGTTCCATTGGATCCGTAATATTTTATTATTATCGGATTTCAATTTTTGTAGCGTTTAGAGTCGTTATGTGAGCGTACGGTATGAAAACGCCTAGAAAATAATTAATTGTTTTAATTTAGATATCACATATCATTTCAGCAGTCAGAAAAATATCTCATCTCAGCCGTATTTATTTCTTTCAGCTTTCCCTATACGCAAACCTTCACCTCTATATTCAAGCACGCCTCCATCAAATCGTGTCCTTCCTCTTCTTCTTTTTAAAAACATCTAACAGACAATTCATTTTAAAAAAAAAACCGAGACTTCCTTTATCTTCAAACTGAATATCAAAGCATTCGTCCTAATTCGAAATTCAAATTCGATTTCGTCTTGAAATCGCATTCTTCCTTTGAAATTGATTCCTGATCGAGCTCAATTTCGAGACTCAGGTGATGGCACGTGTGGCTAGGGGTTGTAAGTGAAGCGAGTCGCCGTAGGGCATGGCGATTCTCGTGACCTCGAGCTTGTTACGAGGTGAGGGTGGCTGCATGGTTTGTGGTATCAGAGAGGAGCGGTGCTCGATGTAGGGATTTGCGGTGGTTAGGGCTTTGGGATGGATGCTGAGGAGTGGCGACGTGTTAGGGTGTAGGCGCAAAGGCGGGGAGGTCTGGCGATGAGGGTTTCTCGTTGTTTGATCTAGGGGATTCGATCCAGAATTCAAAGGGGTTAGGAGCCACATGGGGTTGAGCGACTTCGACTTTGGGTTTCTTGCGTTCGATTTCAACGGTTACGTTCGTGAGGGTGGTCGGGCAGCAGCTTGGGGATCGTTCTCGAGTAAAGTAAGGTATTTAAGTGGGAATTTTTAAATATTTGAGAAGTTTTATATAAAACCAGGTCTATAAAAATCTATATAGATCATTTTTAAAGTATATATGTGAAGTTTCAAAATAAAAATATATATATTTACTGTTTAAGATTTAAAGATATGTACAGGGAACCAATATATGTATTTAGGGAATTTATTTATTTAATAAACTTGTTTAACTATTTTAGTTACTAATAATATTTATTAAAGGGAATTTGTTTAGAATAGGTTATTAGTCCAAAAATTTAATTATTAGTTAATTAAATTATAAAAAGGGAAAATAAATTGTTGATTTATTATAATATTAATAAATCGTATAAATGTTTATACAGTCTGAAATCGTAAAGGAAACAAGACGAGATGGAAGTGGATTGCAAAACGAAGGTGAGTTAATCTCACTCAGCTGAATTTTTAATTTAAATTTAAATGGTTAAATTTAAATAATTGATTGGATGATTGCATTGATTGATGTGCTATATATATAGTAGTATATAACAATATATACATATTGGCATATGTATATATTGGAGTTGTTGATATTCCCGCATTATATAGCGGATGAGACCCTATGCGCCGCATAATAGCGGATGATTTTATAAAACCCATATACCGCGATATTCCACCTTGAAGTGGAATTGGTATTGTGCTAACATCTGTGGATGCAGGGAAACAGGTTGGAGGGATCCAACTGGATTCCTCAAAATATTTAATTTTGTTAAATATTCTGTGATATGATTTTTGATATCCTGTGATGAAATATATGGATAATTGGATGTTATGGTTTGGTTGGACCGATTTGGATAATGCTGAGTTATCAAAATCTCTAGAATAGAAATTTCGAAAGAAATAAAAGAGTAAAATTTTAAGTTAAATAATTCTAGTGAATTTGAATAACTTAAATAATGAATTGTAAAAGAAATAAAGCAATTTCTAAATTCGAACAAATATGGTTAAAGGGGATTTTGAATTAACATGAGGGTAATGAATTTTAAACTAAAGTGATATTATTGGAAAGAATAAAGAAATTATTTTTGAACGTAAGGATTAAATTTAATAAAGGGATAAAGAAGGAATTTTGGAAGTTTTTAATTGGTATTTTCAGTTAAAAGGGTCTTAACTCAAAATTAAGAAATAAAATCTGAGAGTAAATGTAATTTGAAATAAATGAAGTAAATAAGAAATTTATTTCAAAGTAAAGTAAATGGGAAAATCAATGGGAAATTGATTTGGTTGTTTAAAATTGGAATTTAAAAGAGAAGAGAGATTTTGGAATTTATAAACTGGGTTTATAAAGTAAAATAAAATATCAGGGGATATTTGGAAATATAAATTCAAGGTGGGAATTTATAAAGGGATATGAATTGGTTTAAAATAAATGTTGATTTATTTTTAAAGGATGGGAATGAGAAGTGTATTTCTCTGGATAGCCAAGTACGTTTTTCAAGGTAGTTTTAAATATAAGTTAAAAGTTTTAATATGTTTTAAAAAGCATGTTTTAGAAAATTGATTATTTTTAAATGTTAACTTTTTAAAGCAAGTATTTTCAAAAATCTATTATTGTAGTAATTATATAAAAGTGATTTGCTATTATGTTTTTAAAAGGAGAAATTTAGTTTATATTTCTAAAGTGGTTTATTTTAAAGTATATATTTTAAATAAAGTATTAAAGTAGTTTTTAAAATTTCAATGTTATAAAGTATATTTAAAATAAAGTGTTTTCAAATTATTTTAAAATTAAAAGTATTTTGTACTTGGTGATTCAGAGAAAATAAATATTTGGGAAATGTATTCCGTAAGCGGAAATTGTTTTGAAACTGTTTTCAAAGGGAGTTGAAAATGGAAATATATCTTGTAAAAGATATTTGGGCAAATAAATAATGTGGGAAATTATTTATTGTGTGATGGTTGCTTGTGGATGTTAATTGATAGTTAAATAACCGACTATCAATGTTGGCCAAATGCGCTGATCGTTTCGAAGAGACCAGGATCGAGTTTCCGTATACCGGGATTCTAGGTCTGGAGACTCGAATACCACTTCGATTCGGTTTGTACGTTTCGTGTAACGTGTTCAGAGTCGAAGATGGAGCAGTGAAGTGCAAGGGCTAGTCGCTACTAATCCTGAGGATATTTCCAAAATGGATGTAGTAGGAATAGTGCCTTCGGTTCTGTTCGGACCCGGGACGGACTTGTATGGACGAATGCTTTCGTGACATCGTCAGGTGGACGATGGGCATTCTAAGGGATATGTTCTGAAAAGGTATCGTTTAGCCTCGAGCCTCATCAACCGGGAATGACTGAAAATCAGGGGTTATGCAGCAAGGCTTCGTGGGTAGCCCCCACTTGAGAGTAAAGTCATCCATGTCTAGATGTCCCTTTTTATTTCGGCTTAGTGGTGCGGTTGCTGATCACAACCGTGGGGTGATTTTATTTGGAATTATCCAGTAAGGGATGATTCCGGTCTTGTGTTGCAGGGGAGCGGGCGTACTCCTCGGTACTGTGATCTAGGCCACGTACTGTGACAGGTGGTACCCCAGTGCTTAGTCATTCGTTGGAAATCCATTCTCCCTACGTGCCTGTACGGTTTTGATTGTGCCCAACTATTGTTGAAATGTGAGATGCAAGCATTTCAGCTAGATTCTATTTTACTTTCTGTAGACACTATTATAATATCAGAGGATTTTGATATAAAGTGTTTTAGCTATCGTAAGGTAAAAACCCGACATGTTTATTTGTGGCGTGGTCTTACGAGATGCTTTTGTTTTCAAAGGATTTTGAAACTTTAATAATCAATTTGAGTGTGATTTTCTCACGCTGGTTTTCCAGACTGACTCGGGCATTGTTTTATATGATGCTCGGGTCAGACCGAGATAAACAGGTTTAGGATATGATGCTGTGGAGCTCAGGAGACGAGCTGGATGACGATACGTACTCTCGTACTTGTTATTACTTTTCCGCTGTGTATTCAGTTGTATGTTATGGATGTTGATGTACTCTGATGATGTATTCTGATGATGAATTGTATAAACAGATATAGTTTTTGATTTGTGTAAAGATCTGTTAATATATATTATATTTTATTCCGCTGCGATGGTTAGATTCTGATGTTGTTTTCTATTTTTCTTCTTCTACCTCTTCTTCTTAACTAAAATGGTTCGATTTTCCGGGGTCTGGAAATTCGGGTCGTTACATTGGCTCTCTCTTCGTTCCTATTTTTTTTCCATTCTCTTTCCTTTGTTCTGTCATGTCAAATATAAAAAAAATCATATTTGCACCTCTTCCTTCTATTGAATTCATGCAACAGAGATATATATGCGCTCGCATATGTTGGTCTGGATGCTGCATGCTTCCTTCTTGCTAACCATCGACCTCAACATCCTTCCCTCCTGTGCCTCTTCCCCTCCATTGCCATGCCTCACGACACGCGACACCTTGCCCACGTCCACCATCAGCACGTGTACCCACACAGCCTGCAGCTCCTTAACCTGCGCCACCATCCATTAGCACTGACCGCGACCCCACTATTCGAGAACGAGCTGCCATCTCCCACTACTGCATCGTGACCAGACCCGAATATCCCATCTCCTCCACCTTGTCCACGCTGCAACCCACGCCATAGCAGCCACAAGTCCCCTCCAGAACCATCCTCCGCCCTAATACCCTAGCAGCCACTCGGCCCTGCTTCTAAAAGGAACCCGACCACCCAGAACCCATTCCAACAGCCTTAGCAACCTCATCCGATCTCGGCCTGCCACCCTCCTCCACAGCCCTCCACTTGAGCTCCTTCACCCGTAAGCACCAGCCTCCCTCTCCTTTGTAATTTTTTTAAAAGATCTTATATATAAAAGCTTGCATATTTGGTCAGAGAAGCCGCTTGCCATCCCCTTCCTTTTTCTTCGAGGAAAAACTTTTATTTACATCTGTTGCTTCGGGAAAACAAGTTCATATATATTGGCTTGCTTGTATTGCCTGCTCGTGACATCCCTACTTCTGCAACCTGTTCAGACTTCTTTTTTATTTTTAAAAAAGTTTATATAAAGGGGTATTTTCATATTATGTGAAATATATATGCTGTTATATTTCGGTCCCTTTGTTTTAAACTTTATTTATTTGCAGTTTTAACAGTTTTGAATATATGTGTTTGGGAAATATTGATTTTAAGTATTTGGTTTTGAAAGATAACGTATATACATACATACATACGTATATATATATATATATATATATATTGATTTGAGAAAAATAGGTGTTTTTAAGGAATAATGATTTTGAAGTAGAATATATATAGATTTTATTTTATATGTGTTTAAAATTAGATATTAATTTTAAGGTGTGTGTGTGTATATATATATATATATAATTTTTAATATGCGTTTTCAAATTGAATATTGATGTTAAAATATAATATATATATATATATTGTATTTCATCAAATCCAAGTTCGTTTACCTTGCTTTGCTTGTTCCGTTGCTGTCTGGAGATTATTTCCGCAACTCTAGCTTGTTCTTGTGTATCCGTGTTCATGCTTCCCATTTTCGTTATTTCTCTAGCCTCGAAAGGTGAGCAATCACTCACGATTAACATTCTTATATTTAGTAAATTTAATTCACATGAAGTGACGATTTAAATATGTTAAATTTGAATTACTTGTTAGTTAATTGTTGAATATGATATGTTAATATTTAAAATTGTTTTCCTATGACATATGACACCATGACCTGTTGATTATATATTTAAATTTATTTACCTATGACATATGACACCATGACCTATTAGTCATATATTTAAATTGTTAACTGTGATATATGCTTGTCAATTGATATGTTATGCTATTTCATGTTATAATTCTATTGTTCTCACACTGCAAGTTCCCTGTAGTTTTGGAATCCCTATGGGTTGAAATGATACATACCCGAACGATCTTATAGATTAGTGGAAAATCGTTATGGGTTGAAATGATAAACCCAAGCGATTTTCATTGATTTTTAAATTTTGGGATTGCGGGTTGAAATGATAATAACCGTAAATATTATTTATTGTGGATTGAAATGATAAATATCCATTATCACTTGCCCATAGGATAGAAAACTATATGCGGACACCGTTGGTCTATTTTAGAAAAATGATTTCCAAGGGTTTGAAAGGAAAAATATATGGGTTTTGATAAATACTGATTTCAAATTATAATATGAATATTTATTTAAAATTTGTAAAATTTAGATTTTTAAAGTATATGTTCTGAAAATTTTAAAATTATTATAAGTTAAGTTTTAAAATGTAAATTATAAAATTTTACTTATAACTTTATTATCTTTTAAAATATATAAAATAAGATTTAAAATAGATTTAATTTAATAAAATTTAATTTAACTAATATATATAAAGTATGTTTAAATATTTATTTAAAAGGTATATTAATATTTTAAAATTAGATTTTGCAAAAACTTTAATAAATAGAGGTTGGAAAGATAAATTAAAGTTGACTTGACATTTAAACTGGTTAATAATTGAATTTAAATAAGAATTAATCTGTAATTTAATTTAAATAAGAGTTGATTTGAACTTATTGATTTTAAGATTTTTAAAGATATGATTTTTATAACCTAATAACTTGATTTTTATAAAGGTGATTTAATGAATATTTCAACTTTAAATAAAATTGTAATTGAATGTTAATTTTGATTTAATTTTGTAATATGAGATTTTATTTAAATATTATAAAAATGATTAAGTGAATATTTTCAAATTTATATAAAATTATAGTTGAATTTGAAATATAAATGAAATTTATCAAATTGAGTTATTGTAAATGTTTGAATATTTAGAATTTGAAACCTACTGAATTGGAAGTGGTTTCGATTTGTAATTCAAACCTGGATTTGAAATCGAAGTAAATTAAAAATGGTTTTAATAATAATTTGAATTGAACCTTCAATTGAAATTGTTGAACTGAGATTGATTTAAAATTGAATTTTGGAATGAAAGTTGATTTGAATTGATTTGTGGAATTGGAAGAAACAATTTTAATTTGAAACTATTTTCAATATAAACTCTTTTAATATATAAACTATTTTTAATATATAAACTATTTTAATCTATAACCTATTTTAAATGTAAACTATTTTAATGTATAACTATTTCAATATATATAAACTATTTTCAATATTTAAACTGTTTAAGTTTGAACTGTTATGATTTAGATTTAATGGATTTAAATGCAAAAGTTTAATATGATGGTTTAAACTATTTTGTAGTTATGATTTCGAAAGTGAATACGATTTCGAAAGTGATATGATTTCGAAAGGATTATGATATTTTGATATGAAGTACAAACTATTTTGAATAAAATGACCACGGTGTGAAATAAGCGTTTGGTTGTTAAAGAGACCGAGATCAGATATTGTCTTACTCTCTACTAATACCGAAAACCACTTTAACAACTGTGTACATGTGGAGATTCCAAAACGAAGTAGGATGATTTGGCGACGATTCTGTATGAGGTATTAACGCGGCCCTGACTCCCACGAGTCAGCTTGATGTGGCTAAAATAGGAGCCATGCCGGGCCAAGTGAGGTCGCACCTCCAATCGGACACATTTCTTCGATACCAATCTATTACTTTGTGATTTGATTGGGTGCACCTTTGATTTGAGAGTGTGTCTCGAGGTGGGCGGTAGTAGCTGCTATGCGTTATCACCAGTCCGGATCCGCAAAACGGTAGAATCCTACCCTGGGCATTGCCTCGTGTGCCTTGTCATATGCCTTATCTCGCCTTCTACGAGTTGTTTTGTATCATACCTATGGAGTGCTCCCTGAGTAAACCACCGGTTTGGTGGAGCTTACATTATCTATATAGACTACATGAATATATAAAATGTGTTAAGGGGATATGGGTAACGCCTTTACGCTATTTTAATAGTTTACTTTACTATAGACATTATATATGTAGCGTATTGTACTATGTATGTAGATAGTTTAAAGAATCCTTAAAGGATGGGAATCCCAAACATCCTTTGAGTTATTTTGTATTTCAGTTGACATTTCACCCCAGTTTATTTACTAGTATAAGAATGATAATTCTGACTCGAGTGTTTTGTGTTTTGTTTTATGCTCGGGTCAGACTGAGTGTCATAGTCTTTGAGACTCACCTTTGGAGCTTGGAGTTTTGCTTGAAGACATGTCTTATATTTGTTCAGCTTTCAGTTATTCCAGTTGCCTCCAGTTTTTTATATTCAAACTTGTTATTTGCTAATGTATTTGAGATTCCATTGTATTTTAGACTTCTATTGTATCTTGTTTAGAATCTGATGTTGTTGTAGCTTCATGAACTACTATTTATCTATTCCGCTACTTATTATTGTATTACTCTGTGTTTGTGATTCTGTGATTGATTTATTTACTATATATGCTAAGTTTTGCCAAATATAAATTAACAATCTATTGTTTTGAGCAATTCAAGTCCGACATGACTGGATGATTGTCGATTTGAATGGTTCGAAACACCAGGTTAGTACAAAAATTTACAATTTTGCGGTAAAAAATTGTTGTAGAATTATTTCAATTGATATTTATCATGAAATGTTCGAGAATAATTATTTTAAAATTTAATATATTAGTTATAATAGGTTAAATTTTAACATTAATTTAAATAATTTTACATTTAAATCAGAAAAATAGTAAATAACGACCAATACAGTTCTCACAGTCTAACCGGTTGAACCACTAGAATCTTTGACCTTACGCCAACACGGTTTAACTCATAGTTCGGTCTTTGAAACTGTGGTGACAACCATGAAAACTTGGTTAATATGTACATATGAAACACTCCTCTAAACTTCAATATGGAAATAGGTTAATAAAAACGTGTCCAATTATATATATATGGGAAAGTCTACCAAGACACAAAATATCGGCACAATTGGTGACACAATGAATCTCCATCATTGGATTGCTCTCGATTTCCACCTATAGTGACCCGGGATTTTCGACCCTCGAAAATCGACATCAATACGTTCACTGTATAGCATGCCGAATATTCTAGTGCAGAAAATACCGATTGCTAGCGGTGAAGAAGGAGAAGAGACAGAACAAAATAGAAACAATAACATAGAATCTCACAATCGCAGCGGAACAATTATAATACATAAAAACATATCTTTATACAAAAAGAACCATAATTGTTATTATACATTCCACCATCAGAGCACAACAATCAACAAATCAATTTGGACAGTTATAATAACTAGTCCTCACAAGTTCTGAATATACAGCACGCACGCCCAACGGAATATAATCAAGTACGTGGAATACGCCTGAGACTCCTCCAGCACGTCTCCTGTGCTCCATAGTATCCTAACCTGAATCTGCAATACTCGGTCTGACCCGGGCATTATAATAAAATAACACCCAAGTCAGTCTGGAAAACCAGCGTGAGAAAACACACTCAATTTGAATTTAATTATTTTCAAAAATCCTTATGGAAACAAAGGTATCTCGTAAGACCACGCCACACATAAATACAACGGGTTTGTACCTTACGATAACCAAAACATTTTATATCAAAATCATCTGGTATTATAATAGTGTCTATAGAAAATAAACTATAAAATAGCAGATTGCTTGCATCTCACGTTTCGGCATATTTGGTATACAATTAAAACCGTAAAGCCACGTATTGGAGATTGGATTCCATACTACGACAAGGTAAGGAACTACCTTCCGAAGGTACATCTCTAGATAAATGCACCGGGGTCTAACAAGAACATCTTGTACCCCTGCCACATAGGACTGGCCTACCACTTGACTAGTAGTACCAAATATGAAAACCCCACTTGGGCCCCGAAGCATACAAGAATAGATAGTAACCGATCTAGATTTGGGATGACCATACCCTACTTGGGTGCTACCCACTTGGCCATATTGCATGCCCAATTTTTGTCATTTGCCGGTTGATAAGGTTCGAGGCTACGTTTTACTTATTAAATAGTAATCCCACTTGGAATGCTAATCACCGCATTCCAAGCAACAGTGCAATGATAGCATTCATCCATACAAGTTGTTCTAGGACTGAACAAACCAATCTCTTCAAAGATCACCGTCTTCATTATCCTCAAGATTTCACAATTCGCAACGCTCAAATTGGATTAAAGTGGTTTTCGGATAATTAAATCTGATCCCGGTCTCTTCGAAATGATCGACAAATTTAGCCAGATTTAATAGTCGGTTATTTAACTATCAAATTACACACATAAGCTATCACTAGGCCCAATTTTATAAATCTTTCAAAACATTCATTTCAAACCTATCTTTACAAAGATATATATTCAACTTTCATCCAGAATTCCAACATTTGAAAAGCAATTTCAAATACTTATCCATAATAGGATATTTTTAAAACATTTCACCACTTAGAAATATTTCTGAATTCAATTTATAACAGTTAGAAAAATATTTCTATATAATTCATTTCACACTTAAAATATTTCCAAAACCCTCTTTTCAATACTTAGGAAACTATTTATAAACATATTCTCCAAAATCATTTTAATATCAACTTAGGAAATATTTCATAACTTATCTCACAAAACTTCGGAATTTATATTAATTCCTTTTACAATTTCCAAAATTGATTATACTCGCTTATAATCTCTTTTAACCATTTATAACTTCTTTATGAATTCAGATTCATCCTCGAGTTCTTGTTTCTAACATTTCGGAAATTTCCTTAAGTTTCCAAAATTCCGTTATAAGATTTCTCTTATAAAATCACATCTGTTCAATAAAATCTTGTTTCAAATCTCGAGAGTATTTATAAATAAAATTCAATCAACTACTTTTAAATTCTATATATATACAATAATAATAATAATAATAGCAAGTATTTTAAGGAAATAATTATTTTCCAAAAAGGCATTAAGTAATTATTTAAAAAATCAAAACACTTCCCAAATAAACAATGGAAACTAATTCCCAATTCATTATAAATAATATTTATTGACTTACAAGGGTTATTTATAACAAATTAAATCTATTCGAATAGTTAACTTTTCCAAAATATTTTAAATACAAATAACAGTTTTAAAACAACACTGTTTAATAAATAATCTCTTTTTAAATAAATTTTACTTCTTGATTCCAAGAATCTATTTTTAAAATTCCAAGGATTAAACATGAGGTTAATTAAATTTTTAAGTAGTGATTAAGGTTTAACTAGTCCTCACAAGTTCTGAATATACAACGTACACACCCAGCGGAATATAATCAAGTACGTAGAATACGCCTGAGACTCCTTCAGCACGTCTCCTGTGCTCCATAGCGTCCTAACCTAAACCTGCAATACTCGGTCTGACCCGAGCATTATAATAAAATAACACCCGAGTCAGTCTAGAAAACCAGCATGAGAAAACACACTCAATTAGAATTTAATTATTTTCAAAAATTCTTTTGGAAATAAAGGTATCTCGTAAGACCACGCCATACATAAATACGATGGGTTTATACCTTACGATAACCAAAACATTTTATATCAAAATCATTTGATATTATAATAGTGTCTATAGAAAATAAACTATAAAATAGCTGAAATGCTTGCATCTCACGTTTCAGCATATTTGGTATAAAACTAAAATCATAAAGTTACGTTTTGGAGATTGGATTCCATACTATGACAAGGTAAGGAACTAACTTCTGAAGGTACATCTCTAGATAAATGTACCAGGGTTTGACAAGAACATCATGTACCCCTGCTACACAGGAATGGCCTACCACTTGACTAGTGGTACCGAATATGATCACCCCACTTGGGCCCCAAAGCATACAAGAATAGATAGTAATCGATCTAGATTTAGGATGACCATACCCTACTTGGGTGCTACCCACTTGACCCTACTGCATGCTCGATTTTTTTCATTTCCCGGTTGATGAGGTTCGTGAAAGTGTATATGGATCGATAATATAGTTAAACTACGACTAGCAAGTGCGGAATTATAAATAATAGTAAATAGCAGTAAATATGACACCAGGGATTTTTATACTGGTTCGAACTTCTCGTTCTACATCCAGTCCCAGACTCCTTCTGGAATTTCTCTAACAACCCTCACTTAACTCGGAGGAACAAGTATTACACCGCCTGAGCAACCGAACAGGACTTTCCGCCTAAGCAACCGAATAGGACTTCAAATACAATTTGGTAAATTGTTTCTTGACTTGTGTGTTCTTTGAATAACACGAATATAGTCAATGTAGTACACCCTTCCTATAATCTTCTTGATATGATGATTTGAATGTGCAAAGATAGGAAGTATAGATTGAAAATCACTTGATATTATAACAATATAAGATCAGAATAGATAGAAAGAATTGGTGATTGAAATAGTGAATTTTCATCTCTATTTATAGTATTGAATAGTCTTAATTTAATAGTTTCAACTATTTGAAGAAGTGCAACTCTTGGTGAAGAAGACAACTCTTCAGATTTTGATATTTCGTGAAGAGATGCTTCAGTTCGTCAAGTTCAGATGTCTGAGATAAAAGTGACAGATGTCTGAATAAATTTTGAAATTCAAAAAATAAAAGAAAGACAAAAACAGTCAATTTAGACGTCTGTCTTTTAATTCAGACGTCTGTCTAGGATGACTGACGTCTGTTATTAAATTGACAGACGTCTATTTCATATAGAAATAGAGGCACTCAAAGCATAGAGTTCAGACGTCTGTTATATTATTTTTAGACGTCTGGTATTGATGTCAGACGTTTGAAATAATATACAGACGTCTAATTCTGTACTGTTTTGTTCCTTCCTTTATTTTAGCACTTTTGAACTTGAGATAATATATAATTTTGAAAATACCTTTTTATATCTTTTAAATAATAAAAAGATATTTATTTTAAAACATGATTTTCAAAAGTATATTTGTGTGTGTGTGTGTTTCATCATCATATCAGAGATTGTACATAGATATCTAAATAGAATTTTGAGAACTTTAATCTTGTAGATGATATGATAATAGCTTCTTTTGTAGATTCCTGCAAGAATATTTGACATTATAGTATATAGATTGAAATATATAGTTGTCGCATTAAAATCGAAGAAGGCAGGTTCCAACATTCTCCCCCTTGTCGCATTAAAATCGAAGAAGGCAGGTTCCAACGATCATACCAAGCACGAGGTGCTTGTTTCAAACCGTATAAAGCCTTTTTAAGTTTATAAACATGTTCTGGAATTGTTCGTGTATAAACAAGGGAGGTTGTTCAACATAAACATTTTCTTTAATAAATCCATTTAAAAAAGCACTTTTAACATCCATTTGATATAATTTGAAATCATGAAAGCAAGCATAGGCTAATAGAATTCGTATTGCTTCTAATCTTGCGACAGGAGCAAATGTTTCTTCATAGTCAATTCCTTCTTCCTGATTATATCCTTGAGCAACTAATCTAGCTTTATTTCTAGTGATATTACCATTTTCATCAGCTTTATTTTTAAAAACCCATTTAGTGCCAATAACTGTTTGATCATTTGGTCGTGGAACTAAATCCCAAACGTCATTTCTTTCGAATTGGTTTAGTTCTTCTTGCATCGCAATAATCCAATAATCATCAGTTGAGGCTTCCTTAATATTTTTAGGTTCTATATTAGAAAGAAATGCTATATGACCCATTTGATTTAGTTGATTTCTTGTTTTAACTCTTTCATCAATTTCTCCTATTATATTTTGAATTGGATGATCTTTTAAAATTCTTGGTGGAGATTTTAATTCAGTTTCAATTTGATTTATAGAAGTGATATTGTCAGGTGTATTGTTGTCAAAAGTAGAATTTGAATTTATTACAATGTCTTCATCATCATTTGTTTTAATTTTGAAATTTTCATCAAATGATACATGAAGTGTTTCTTCAATAGATTTAGTTCTTATATTATAGATTCTATATGCTTTGCTTCGTTCTGAATATCCGATGAATATGCATTCATCCGATTTTGGATCAAACTTACCTAATTGATCTTTTGTATTTAAAGCAAAAAATTTAGAACCAAAAATTTTAAAGTAAGATATATTAGGTTTTCTACCGATGAAGAGTTCATATGGAGTATGTTTAGTTAAAGGTCGAATAGATACACGATTTAGGACATAACAAGTAGTAGCAACGGCTTTTGCCCAAAATTGTTTTGGAAGAGTGGTTCCATTCAATAAAGTCCTAGCACATTCTTGAAGTGTTCTATTTTTACGTTCAACAACTCCATTTTGTTGAGGCGTTCTTGGAAATGAAAAGTTATGAAATATTCCTTTCTTATTACAAAACTTCTCAAACATTTCATTTTCAAATTCTCCTCCATGATCACTTCTAATATTTTTAATTTTTAGATTTTTAATATTTTGAATACGTTTAGTAAAGATTTTGAAATTTTCAAAAGTATCACTTTTGTTTTTCATAAATAAAGTCCAAGTATATCTAGAGAAGCCATCAACTATTACAAAGACATATCTATTGTGATTAATAGATTGAGTCTGAGTTGGTTCAAATAAGTCTAGATGCAACAATTCAAGAGGTTTCAAAGTTGAGATGATCTTCTTGGATTTAAAAGTAGATTTAGTTAGCTTTCCTAGTTGACAAGCATCACAAATGCTATTTACCTTAAAATTCATTTTAGGTAATCCTTTTACCAAATTATTTTTGGATAATTTATTAATGGCTTTGAAATTTATATGACAAAATCTTTTATGCCATAGCCAAGGATCATTTTCTTTGACTAATAAGCACATATTTGTATTATGATTTATTTTCATATTTAAAATATAAATATTATGATCTCTTACTCCTTCGAAAATAATATTTTTGTTATGATAAAAAATATTGCATTTATTTTCAGAAAATACTATGTTAAAACCTTTATCACATAATTGACTAATACTTAGTAAGTTATGTTTTAAATTTTTAACTAATAAGACATTTGTAATAAGAGGTAATTTAGATGTACCGTCATTGCTCACATCGCCTTTGCCGATGATGTAACCTTTTGAATTATCTCCAAAAGTGACAGATCCTCCATCTGAGTAGATAATGTTAGTTAACATATTTTTGTTGCCTGTCATGTGTTTTGAGCAACCACTGTCTAGAATCCATTTTCCTCTTTTCTTAATCGGTACCTGCAAAAAATATTGAAATTCTATTGGTACCCACTTCCTCTATAGGGTCCTAAGGGTTAAATCTTAGGAAGCCAAACCCAGTTGGGTTTAGAGTTCCCTTTAAAAATAAAATTTTCATTCTTATGTACAGACATAATAAAAGATTTAATGTAGTTTTTCCTAATCAAATTATTATTAGTTTTTGGAACCCAAATCATAATTGATTTTGGATGAATAATTTTTGAAGAAGTTTTTTGAGTAGATATAGATTCCTTTTTCTTAAAATTAGTATATAAAGAACCATTATTTTTAGAATGCTTTTGTATTGGTTTTTTATATCCTAACCCCTTTTTATTTGAACAAGTTTTAGAATTCTCAATTATTTTAGAGAGACTCTCTCTTCCATTGTTAAATTTATAAACATTTTTAGAAATATTTTCCAGTTTTGTTTTAAGATGTGATACTTCTATATCAAGTGTTTTAATATTAGAGTTTAAATCATAATTCTCTTCTGCCAATTTAACATTCACATATTTTTGTCTTTCCATTTCACTACTTAAATCAGTAAATTGAGATGTTATATTTACATAAGATTCTTGAGATTTTACTAATTCTTCCTCTAATATTTTCTTTTCATCTTTTAACATGTCAGTTTCTATTTCAGTTCTATTTAATCTTCCTAAAGCATCTTTATATTTACTCTTTAGGATTCTAAGTTTATCTAACAATTCAGAGTTTATTTCTATTAAATCGTCAAAAGTTAGATCACTTACATCATCATTTGTTGCCATAAAACAAACATTGGCTTGTTCTGAATCACTGTCATTATCACTGTCTGACGAAGAAGATTCTGTATCATCCCATGTAACTGAGAAGGCTTGTTTCTTTTTATATTTGTCCTTTTTGAGATTATTCTCTTTCTTCCGATCAGGACAATCTTTCTTTATGTGGCCCTTCTTGTGACATTCGTAGCATTCAAGAGATGAGCTTGATGGCTTATTAAAACCCTTGTTATTTCCAAATTTATTACCCTTTTTGAATTTTAAAAACTTTTTGAAATTCTTAGCTATAAATGCCATGTCATCTTCTGATTCAGAGTCTTCTTTTTCTGCTTGAAAAGCGATAGTTTTCTTGTCCTGTGCTTGTGCTCGTCTTGCCTGCAAATTTACTTCATAGGACATTAGATTTCCTATTAACTCTTCTATTTTTATGGTTGAAATATCATTAGCTTCCTCGAAAGCTAAGACTTTTCGTTCCCATTCATCAGTTAAAGAGTTAAGGATTTTTGATACAACATCAGATTCAGTAAAAGTGACTTCTAAAGCTAAAAGTGAGTGATAAATATCCTGGAATCTAGAGTACATTTCACTAATACTTTCTCCTTGTTTCATCCTAAAGTTTTGAAATTGGTTTTTAAGCATAGAGATCTTGCTTTGTTTTACTTTATTTGTTCCTTCGTGTGTAACCTTAAGAGTATTCCAAATTTCATATCCAGTTTTACAAATACTAACTTGATTAAATTCATTTTTGTCTAATGCGCAAAATAACATGTTCATTGCTTTTGCATTTGCAGTAGCATCTAGTTTTTGTGTATTAGACCAAGCAGCATACCCTGTAGTAGGAATAGTATATTCAGTTTGAATGATATTCCAGGTTTCAAATCCACTTGCTTGCATAAAAATTCTCATTCTAGTTGACCAATAACTATAATTTAATCCGTTAAACAATGGTGGTCGTGTAGTGGCTTGTCCCTCAGTAAAACTGTTGCTAGTGTTATTGTCCATATTATTTAAATATCAGATAACTATGTTATAGTTATGTGATGACCTTGCTCTGATACCAAATGAAAGTGTATATGGATCGATAATATAGTTAAACTACGACTAGCAAGTGCGAAATTATAAATAATAGTAAATAGCAGTAAAAATGACACCAAGGATTTTTATACCGGTTCGAACTTCTCGTTCTACGTCCAGTCCCAGACTCCTTCTGGAATTTCTCTAACAACCCTCACTTAACCCGGAGGAACAGGTATTACACCGCCTGAGCAACCGAACAGGACTTTCCGCCTAAGCAACCGAATAGGACTTCAAATACAATTTGGTAAATTGTTTCTTGACTTGTGTGTTCTTTGAATAACACGAATATAGTCAATGTAGTACACCCTTCCTATAATCTTCTTGATATGATGATTTGAATGTGCAAAGATAGGAAGTATAGATTGAAAATCACTTGATATTATAACAATATAAGATCAGAAGAGATAGAAAGAATTGGTGATTGAAATAGTGAATTTTCATCTCTATTTATAGTATTGAATAGTCTTAATTTAATAGTTGCAACTATTTGAAGAAGCGCAATTCTTGGTGAAGAAGACAACTCTTCAGATTTTGATATTTCATGAAGAGATGCTTCAGTTCGTCAAGTTCAGATGTCTGAGATAAAAGTGACAGATGTCTGAATAAATTTTGAAATTCAAAAAATAAAAGAAAGACAAAAACAGTCAATTTAGACGTCTGTCTTTTAATTCAGACGTCTGTCTAGGATGACTGACGTCTGTTATTAAATTGACAGACGTCTATTTCATATAGAAATAGAGGCACTCAAAGCATAGAGTTCAGACGTCTGTTATATTATTTTTAGACGTCTGATATTGATGTCAGACGTCTGAAATAATATACAGACGTCTAATTCTGTAATGTTTTGTTCCTTCCTTTATTTTAGCACTTTTGAACTTGAGATAATATATAATTTTGAAAATACCTTTTTATATCTTTTAAATAATAAAAAGATATTTATTTTAAAACATGATTTTCAAAAGTATATTTGTGTGTGTGTGTGTTTCATCATCATATCAGAGATTGTACATAGATATCTAAATAGAATTTTGAGAACTTTAATCTTGTAGATGATATGATAATAGCTTCTTTTGTAGATTCCTGCAAGAATATTTGACATTATAGTATATAGATTGAAATATATAGTTGTCGCATTAAAATCGAAGAAGGCAGGTTCCAACAGTTCGAGGCTACATTTTACATTTTGAATAGCAATTCCACTTAGAATTCTAATCACTGTCTTCCTGGCAACAATGCAATGATAGCATTCATCCATACAAGTTGTTCTGGGACTGAACAAACCAATCTCTTAAAAGATCACCGTCTTTATTATCATCAAGATTTCACAAATTCGTAACGCTCAAATCGGATTGAAGTGGTTTTCGGATAATTAAATCTGATCCCGGTCTCTTCGAAACGATCAACGAATTTGGCCAGATTTGATAGTCCTTTATTTAACTATCAAATTACACACATAAGCAGTCACTAGGCCCAATTTTATAAATCTTTCAAAACATTCATTTCAAAACTATCTTTACAAAGACATATATTCAACTTTCTTCAAACATTCCAACATTTGAAGAACAATTTCAAATACTTATTCATAATAGGATATTTTTAAACCATTTCAACACTTAGAAATATTTTTGAATTCAATTTATAATACTTAGAAAAATATTTCTATATAATTCATTTCACACTTAAAATATTTCCAAAACCCTCTTTTCAATACTTAGGAAACTATTTATAAATATATTCTCCAAACTCATTTTAATATCAGCTTAGGAAATATTTCATAACTTATCACATAAATCTCCGGAATTTATATTAATTCCTTTTGCAATTTCCAAAATTGATTATACTCATTTATAATCTCATCTAACCATTTATAACTTCTTTATGAATTAAGATTCATTCTCGAAGTTCTTGTTACTAACATTTCGGGAATTTTATTAAGTTAGTATTTATAAATAAAATTCAATCACTTACTTTAAAATTCTATATATATATATAATAATAACAACAAGTATTTTAAGGAAATAATTATTTTCCAATAAAGCGTTTAAGTAATTATTTAAAAGATCAAAACACTTCCCAAATAAACAATGGAAACTGATTCCCAATTCATTATAAATAATATTTATTGACTTACAAGGGTTATTTATAACAAATTAAATCTATTCGAATAGTTAACTTTTCCAAAATATTTTAAATACAAATAACAGTTTTAAAACAACACTATTTAATAAATAATCTCTTTTTAAACAAATTTTACTTCTTGATTCCAAGAATCTATTTTTAAATTACGATATAACATATTTCAATTTATACACCTCGATTTACAATTCAAATTCCATAACCATTTCCAGTTCCCAAAAATAGAATCATCTATTTTTCCTAAACTAAATTCCTATATCTCATTTTAAATCCATACTGCGACATATCCTCCTAAATTTTATTCGTTCATAACTATTTCATTTCATTTCTAAATATCGATTATAAATTCATAACTCATTCTTGTTTTATCTATTAATAACAGATCCATATTTTAAAAGCCCATTTAATTCAATTTCAATTTAAAATCCCGTTTGGAAATCTCTTTTCAATAAATCCAATTATATTCCAAATCCCTTCAAAAACTCGATTTCAACTTCTAATTATAATTTAAGAAATATTATTAAAATCCCTTGTTTCAATTTCCTTGTATATATATAAATTTCAAATATATATTTATTTTTGAAAACTCCTTACGAAATAGTTAAGTATATTTCCAAAAATCAAATCCTTTATTTAATCCAAACCATTCCTTATTCAATATTCCAATTTCCATATAAATATTTTTATTTCCAAAAATCACCTTTGAATTCCTTTTTAAGATTTAAAAATATTATTTATGGTATTTAAAATACCAAACTTAGGGCCAGTGCTACTATAACATCCAGTATATCAAATCACACAACAATCCATAACAGATTATTCAATCACATCATATATCACTATATATATGAAACAATCAATATATTTTTGAGGAATCAAGTTGGATCCCTCCAACTTGTTTCCCTACATCCACTGATGTTATATAACATAAAATACCAATCCTGCTTCGAGGCGGGATATTGTAGTAATATAGGATCATCCGCTATTATGCAGGGCGCATAGTGTCTCATCTGCTCCAATCTGCGGGAAATATACCCAACTACTAATATATATATATATATATATATATATATATACATACACTACCATAAATAATATAAAATCCAACTGATAAATTATGATCATTTTATCCAATCAACCAATAAAAATAATTTTTAACATTTTATATTAAAACGAGTAATCCAAATGAGTGAGATTTACTCACCTTGATTTTAGTTGACGTTTCTGCGTTCAGGTTCCGACTAAATTGTGCAAAATTCCAATAGCTCCAATTTTGACCAATTTGATTCCATCGCATAGATCTCGTCATTACGAATATATCGCAAAACCCCACGTTCGATTCGGACCTAGAATGAATAAGATATACAGTTTATAAGATTTCATAAATAACTTATATGGTTAAACCTTAATCACTACTTAAAAATTTAATTAATCTCATGTTTAATCCTTCTTCCCCAATTTCAAAATTCTCCCCCTTTTCAGATTTCCCTCTTCACCATTGACCGCCGAAGACCTCTCATCGCTTCTTCACTCTTCACCAAGATGCCATGCGACCACAGCCATACTCCCCCTCGCCGAAACAAAACGAGATATCCCCTACCTATAGCCTTGACCGTACGGTCGTGATGGCCTACCCAGTGCTAATCTTCCCCATATCGAGCCACCAACTGCCATCTAAACCCTAGTTGCTAAGAACGCCTCGCTTCGCCATCCAATCGCCTACGTGCGACACCAACAACCGCAGCCACAAATCTTGTCCTCATCCCTATGAACACGGCCTCACAAAAACACAACCTTCTCGGAGCTAATGGGTACCAAGTCGACTACCTTGCCTCGTCACCACGCGTGATTTCGTGGTGGACGAGCGTGTTTTCATTTTTTTCTTTTTTCTTTCTACGAATCGTTGTAATTTAAAGGAAATGGGTTCGACATTTCCTATATATTTATAGTGTACGAAGAGGAGACAAGTGAACATGTTTGTGTTCTATTTGTATGCTATAGTACTTAGTTTTTATTATATATTTTTTTATTCAAAATATCTCGTCTCGTAACTCGAAATCATGAACACCTATTGTGGCATGCCGCTCGGCTTCCTAATGTTATACCGCTATTCTGAACTCAATGGAACTTGTCTCGAGGCCTCATTTGATCGTATGTGGAAGATAGCTTTTCAAATCGACGATTTTAATTTAAATTAATCTTGTGCGTTTTTAGCTCGCACGACCAAATGGTTACTCCAAACACTATGAAATTTGATATCCTATAATAATACACTATTACGGATCCAATGGAACTTGTTTTGTCGAATTCCAAGACTGTGCCCCGGATAGCTACTTTTACGCATCGATTAAATCGACGATTTCAAAAATTGACGAAATCACATGAAATTCTAGTTTTAAAAACTTACTAACTCAATTCTAATTCAAATAGAATTTATATCAACATTAGAAATCATTTCGATTCATATTCAACTCAAATTTCAATTATTTGCCATTTCCGTATTACGATAATCGCTATATTTGAAATTTAAATTCATTCTATAATTTCAACCAAAATTTTCATATTCAAAAATCAATTTATATTCCAAATCCAATATTTAAAACCATTTAAATATTCAAAATCAAACGATGGAAAATCCGGGTCTTTACACCACCTCCCATATAAGAACAAAAAGATCCAACAGTTCAGATCTCTTGTGTCCTCAATTATGTCTAATTTTGTGTCTGAATAACCACCTTATATACACACATACATACATATATATACACATACATACATATACACGCACACATATACATACACATACACATTAAATTCATAAACATAGGCAGATAAAAATTGAATATTATATACACATATATATAAACACACCCTTTCAATTCATAAACATAGGCATGCAAAAAATATATATTAGATTTTGTTTTAATATAAGTGTTCAACTTACGGTTCGCTCTTTGAAACTATGGTGACAACCATGAAAACTTGGTTAATATGTACATGCGAAACACTCCTCTAAACTTAAATATGGAAATAGGTTGATAAAAATTGTGTCAAATACACAAAATATAGACACAATTAGTGACACAATGAATCTCCATCATTGAATTTTTCCCTGATTTCCACCTCGCATATAAGAACAAAAGGATCCAGTGATTCAGATCTCTTGTGTCCTCAATTATGTCTAATTTTGTATAAAAATAATCGTCTCCATACACACACACACACTGATATATATATATATATATATATATATATATATATATATATGTGTGTGTGTGAGTGTGTGTGTGTGTGTATGTATGTATATGTATATATATGTATGTATGTATGTATGTATGTATATGTATATATCGCATCGCATACATACACACCCATTCAATTCATAAATGTAGGGATGCAAAAATTGAACATTAGATTTTGTTTTAATACATGTAAAAGTAAGCATGCATATGTTGTAACAACCCGGAGTTTCATAACAGTTGACTATCGTCAAATGACGATTTAATTTGTTAGACAATTGCAATTAAAAATTTTATTCGAGTTGAAATTTGTTCATAAAATTGTTAAGTGCTTTTGTCAGTGTAAATTCTTTTATAAAATGGTTAGTGGAGTTGGTGTATCTAGTAGAAATTCTTTTGAAATTGATATGATATAGGCAAATTAAAATAATATAGATAAAGATGTTTAAAAAGGGATAAATTTTATCTATAAATAAAAGTAAAAAGAAAAAAATAATAATAATACACCAGCCCATACCCCCACGATCTCCTCTACACAAATACGAACCTGACCCCCTCTCCTCATTACGAAGAAAAAAAAAATGGCGACTCAAAATCTAGGGCTTCGGCGATCGATTCTCTGGCGTTTGCAAATTAGGGCTTCTTCGCGTTCGTCTCTGCATCGTTCGACTTCCTTAGTCTCGCTCGCGACCTCTTCGAAAAAGGTGAGTGGTTAATTCCCTCACATCTAATTCATTCTGCAATCGTTGAATTTGTTAATTGGTTTACTTGGCAGTTCGTTTTGTTCGACGTTGATGATTTTTCACTTCATTCTCTGGTTTCATAAGTTTGTTGGCTTCGGCCATTCGAGTTTGTTTTGATGCTGGTCATTGATCTTTAACCTCGCAAATTTCGTATGTTGTTGGATTTTACTTGTCGCTTTAGGACTTCGGCCCGAATTGGTTTCAACTATCGAATGTTTTGAAATCCCATTTAGCTTTGATTTAAACTGCAGTTGCATTGGGCTTGATTGAAAACTTGATTTTGTTGGAAATTGTTTCTTTGATTTTATCTGGACTTCGAGTTTGAATACTGTCTGCATTATTTTACACGTGAGTGTGGTTTCCTATATAGTGGAATCCAATTTGTTTTGCCATATAAAGTTTTGATGTAAATGGTTTAGTTCAGGCTATCTGTTGCATTATATTGCACCTTGCATTCACACTGGTTGACACTTGAATGCATCCACTGTTCTTTGTTTGTACATTTCGTGATCTTCATTTCAATCCGGTTGCACTTCGATCATGGCAGTCTTCATTGAGTCTGTTGTATTTCTTTGCTTGTTTTCCAGTTGCACATGACATGTCGAACCAGTCGAGTTGTTGTATTGTATTTAGTCTTCCCTAGTCTGGAGTCTGGCACTTTGGTGTACAGCTGCATTCGTGATTGCATTGAGGCTCACTATACTCGTATTTTGTCGTTGCTAGTTGTTGTGCACGTTTGTATATCCCTTTTTGGTCCAGTTGATTGAATCTGGTATCCAGTTGTACACTAATTTGTAGTCTAGTATTTTTCCAATTACTGTTTCAATGTACAGTTGGATTTTGAGTTCCATTCTTGATTTCGTGGTATTAGCTTTAAACTGCAGTAGCTTCTCTCGAATTGTACTATCCCTCGTTTTCGTTGGCACTGCTGCACTTATGTGTACCTGCTGCTTGTTTAGTTGATTTTGTTTGATAGCATGTCTGCACATGCTTGAAGGCATTTGAGTCTGGTACATCTGCATATGTCTGCGCCATTTGATTTATAAGTTCGTATATACGTGCATATATACATATATATGTGTGTATGCATATATTAGTGGGTTTGTTTTCTGGTTCTGGTCATCTCGTCTTCGATCTTGTGATTTCCTGGCCTTGTCTTGATCACTGTTGATCTAAGGCATTGACTTTCTGTTTCTGGTCATCTTCGACTGGGGTTTTCTGGCCATTACTGTGATATGTTTAAATCCCTCTGGTCATTTGCGACCTGTAGCATACTTGTACCTGTTGTTCTTAACTTCGAATTCCACTGCTACACGATGAACTTGTATTCATCTTGACTTGTTTGATTCTGACCCATGTTGCTGTGCAATGAGTTGAACTGCTGACCTGTAGCCTTTGTAGTGCTTGTTGATTCATTTTGTGTCCATCCCTTGCTTGCCTGTTCATAGTGGTGTTTACACTTCTGCCTGGTGTATATATATTTGTTTCTTGCCCCACTCGAGTCTGAGTTGAAGGTGCAGTTTCAAACTGCTGTTTTGCCACTGCAGTTGCCTCTTGATGGCCTTGTTTCTCCATTTAGTCTTGCTGCAGTTGCTAGTTTGAGTTTTGTTGCCTCTTGCACATGCTCTTTGATATTGGTCGAACTTGTTTCACTTGCTGCCACTGTCTTCATTGTAGTTGCAGTCTGCCCTGGTCTTTACAACTGTTTGCCACTACAGTTTCATCGTGGTGGTTGCTGTGTGTATTCGTTTATGTCTGCAGTTGCATGTGTTTCGCAGTTTTCCCCCTGTTGGGATTTGTTTCTGAATTCACTTGAGTTGAATCCGGCACTTTGGGGTTTGACCTGGTGATCACCTTTGACTTCCACTGAGATTTTGCGTATCTCTTGCGATGGTGGCGAGGCGGTGCACGCGTGCGTGCACTGCAGCCACCCAAACTCGACAGTTTTGAATTGATTTTTCTTTTGCTTTTGATGCATTGATCTTTTATGCCGTATTGGCGAGCCGTACACGCGTGCGTGTACGGCAGCCAATTGAGTTTTGATGGTTTTAAAGTAACAATTTCAATGGCTTTAAATTGATTTAGTCGATTTGATAAATTGTTTATTTATCTCTGCTGATGATTTAAATCTGCTGATTTTTGTTAAACACTGTTAAGTGTTATATTGACCGCTAACCGGTTTCTTTGTTTAAAGAATCGGATAGACGGGAATTATTGTGACTGTCGTCTATTTAAATTATTCTGCCTATATGCACTAATAAATTGGTTTGAATTAGACTGACCTGGGTATTATTTTCTTTTGAATGTAATACTCGGGTCAGACCCGAGTTATTTCAGGTTGTAGATTTTCTTCTTTGAGTTGCTGTTCAGGCTATGAAGACTTTTCACATCTTTTGAAGTTGTCAGTGTCATTTTGTAGTAGTCGTGTCATTGTATAGAACGATATGTATTCATGTATATTAGTCGATAATGTACTTGTATATATAACTTCTAGAGTCGACAGTTGTAGTTGTATCATATGTATCGTGTCAACTATATTGTAACTGACATCGGTTATATATATGAGATTTTTGTTATTCTGTGTTCCGCATTTATATTATCTGTGTCATTGTTATATCTAATGTCCTAAACTATTATGAACTATCGTAGTTTGTTTTATACTGATAATTGGATATGTCGATGGGAGTAAATAAATAATAGATGAAAAATAAAAAGTATATACCACTCCTATCGAGATAACCAATATTAGTGTAAGGCCAATTACGGATGGTCGCTCCTATCCAGCCTTATTCTTCGTAATAATAGACAGTATTTCCTTTAATACTCTTTGTTATTATGAGCATAGAGGTGGGGCGTTACAGTTGGTATCAGAGCTTGGGGTTTATGGACATAATATAAAACATAACTTGGATGGAACATATGTTACAACTATTGGTCGATGTTTTATCTGTGATTTGAGTCAAAACTAAAGTTTTGAAATTTTGATGAAATTTTAAATACCTTTATTTAAAAATAAAAGTGAAATTGTGTTTTGTTGTTTTGATGAAATTGTGTTTCGATGATTGGATTGATTTGAGTACTATTTATCAGAGTGCGCAGCAGAAACAGTGAAACTATCTTCGCTGAGTACAGCTGATAATCTTTTTGATTTAAAAATCGAAATACGAAATTGATATGAATTCCAATTGTTGTTTACATAGCTGTAATTATTTTGTTTCTTTGAGAATTTCGAATCCGAACTGAGGATTCGAACCAATTGCAGTTATGTGATTTTTATTAAGATCTTTGCTGGTTTTCTTTTGTACTAATCATCTATTGATTAGCTTTTGCTGTTTTGAATTATCTTCATTGAAGATACCTTCGAATAGTTTCTTTGTTCATTTTGTAGTACGAGCACAATTTAAATTGCACGTTACTGCATTTATTTTACGTTGAACCGATGCTAGGTTATGAAACGTATTTTGTTGCCGTTATTTTTGTAACGGGATTTTTACACCAATGCTAAATTCTTGAAGCATGGTGTTTTATGGCATTTTGATGAATGAAAATTCTCTGATATTACATTTTGATGTAAATTGTTTTGATGTGATTTTGACGTTTTAAAATTTCTGTCGCTTTGGCTTCAGTAACCGTCAAATTTTAAAAGTGGATTTTCAAGCGGTTATTCCGCAATGCTGTTTTGTGACCGTTTTTACGGTATTTTGAGAAGTACGATTTCCTTACCGAAATTGTTACTGATTTACTGTTCTAATCACGTGATTGGAAAATCGTTTTAAAATAAAAATTGTTTTATAAAATTTTAGCAGTTTGCGTTTTCAAAAGAATGAGAAAGCGACTTAAACGATTCAGCAAAATCGAGGATTATGACCCCTTTCTTTTACTGATTCGCTTAACTTCGGACTTGTTCAGTTGAGAATGCGAATTGTTATTTTTACAAAATAAATAAAATTGTTTTCAAAAATTTTACAGTTTGCGATTTCAAAGGAATGAGGAAGCGATTTAAACGTTTCAGCAAAATCGAGGATTATGACCCCTTTCTTTTACTGATTCGCTTAATTCCGGACTTGTCCGTTTGAGAATGTAAAGTGTATTTTTACAAAATACACAATTTTACACTTTCAAGGAAACGATGAAGTGATTTAAACGATTTAGCAAAAGTGCGGAGTATGGAACCACACTTTTACTATTTCGGTTAATTCCGGACTCGTTAATTGAATATCTGTTGTTTTGATGATTTTGATGAATTTTACACTTTCAAGGAAACGATGAAGAGAATCAAACGATTTAGTAAAACACGTGGTATGGGACATGTGCGTTTGCTATTTCGGTTAATTCCGGACTCGTTAATTGAAACATTTTGATGCTTTCGTGTGCTTTCGAGCCACTATGAGGACCTTCGGGTCATTTGTTGGGCTTTCGGGCCACTCTGCGGACCTTCGGGTCATTTGTTGGGCTTTCGGGCCACTTTGCGGACCTTCGGGTCAAATACCAGTACTAGACCTTCGGGTCACTCTGCGGACCTTCGGGTCAATCTGATGGGCGCCAAAATTATGTTGAGTACTTGGTAGGCTTCAGCCATATGTTGTTGCACGTGCGGCGAATTAAAAACTCGCCATCTGATGGGATCGATCCAAACTTTTATGTTGATTTTCTAGTCTTCTTAATTGATTTCTAGATATTTGTTGCTTCCAATTATCTGCAGGTAATTGGATATTTGTTGATATGAGTTCTGATTATCGTTTTTGATAATCAGATATTTGTTGTTTCTAATTATCGCTTGTGATAATTAGATATTTGTTGATATGAGTTCTGATTATCGTTTTTGATAATCAGATATTTGTTGTTTCTAATTATCGCTTGTGATAATTAGATATTTGTTGATATGAGTTCTGATTATCGTTTTTGATAATCAGATATTTGTTGTTTCTAATTATCGCTTGTGATAATTAGATATTTGTTGATATGAGTTTTGATTATCGTTTTTGATAATCAGATATTTGTTGTTTCTAATTATCGCTTGTGATAATTAGATATTTGTTGATATGAGTTCTGATTATCGTTTTTGATAATCAGATATTTGTTGTTTCTAATTATCGCTTGTGATAATTAGATATTTGTTGATATGAGTTCTGATTATCGTTTTTGATAATCGGATAATTGTTGCTTTTAAATTATCACTTTAGATAATTAAATATTTGTTGATTTGAGATTTAATTATCGTCTTTGATAATTAAATATTTGTTGATTTTAGATTTAATTATAGCTGTCAGATAATTAAATATTTGTTGATTTGAGATTTAATTATCGTCTTTGATAATTAAATATTTGTTGATTTTAGATTTAATTATCGCTGTTAGATAATTAAATATTTGTTGATTTGAGATTTAATTATCGTATTTGATAATTAAATATTAGTTGATTTTAGATTTAATTATCGCTGTTAGATAATTAAATATTTGTTGATATGAGATTTAATTATCGCTTTTGATAATTAAATATTTGCTGGTTTGAGATTTAGTTATCGCTTTAGATAATTAAATATTTGTTGATTTGGGAAATTTAATTATCGCTTTAGATAATTAAATATTTGTTGATTTGAGATTTAATTATCGCTTGAGGTAATTAAATATTTGCTAAATTTGAAATTTGATTATCGTTTTTTTGATAGTCGAATATTTGTTGAATTTGAAATTTGATTATCGTTTTTGATAATCGAATATTTGATGAATTTGAAATTTGATTATCGTTTTTGATAATCGAATATTTGTTGAATTTGAAATCTGATTATCTCTTGTGATAATCGAATATATGTTGATTTGAGAAATTTGATTATCGTTTTTGATAATTGAATATTTGTTTCTGACTATCGTTTGAGATAATCAGATATTTGATTTATCTTCTGATTATCGTTTGAGATAAGTAAATATTTGAGATTTTTGAGATTTGAGCTTCGTCTTTTTCTCTGGAGATTCAGGTGAGTAATTTGATTTACTCACATTCAATTCGTGCTCTGTATGGGATTTCTGCTCTGTTTTTCCTTCTCTTTTAGTTGCTGGAACTCGATTGTTCTTGCTTTTGTTAGTCATCTGATTTTGATCCCTGATTCCCACGATGTTGATTCTTTTGATTTGAAGCAGTCGAACCTTTTGATTTCATATCTAGTACTTCCCCTGCTGACATTTGCTTTACTTATGCACTCGTCATTGCCTTGCTCTTTTGGTTGTTACCTTTTGTCCATTTATTCCTTATAATTGCGAGGACGCAATTTGTAATGACCCAAGATTTTAGGAATTTATTCTGGAAAATATAAATAAATTTAAAATAATTTTTAAATAAATTTTGAAGGAGGAATTGATATAGCTTGATAGTGTATCAGTGTGTGTACATGTGTGCACAGGAAATGCACATGAATATAAGCTAAAACCCTGAACTCCAAGAATACATACATATTGATGTGTATGGAAATATATATATATATATGTAGATTAAATTCTTAAAAGTAGTATGCATGAGTAAATGTATATATGAATGCTACTGAATATTTTTGAGTGTACATGTGCATGTGTGTGTCAGTATAGAATGATGTATGAATATATAGGAGGGTGTACTAATTATTTCAGTAAGACTTATATAAATATATATGTGTTAATAAAATACTAGAGTTTAAACTAGTGAAATAAAATATACAGACATATTTTAATATAAGCAGAAATAAAAAGAATGAAGATATAAAAAGGAATAATCCTCTTATAAATAAATGAAGGAAGTACATACCATTTGCATGAAAGCTAAAAATAGAAAAAAATAAGATAAAACAGGGAAGTGCTTGGTATAGGCAGAATTAGAAAAGAGTATTTAATAAATAACAAAATCAAGTCACATTTTTAGCATGATTGTAGACAAGGGGAAAAGTATTTTCTGAAAAGCAAATTTCTGAAAAAAAAATGTGTAACCACTTTTCTCTTCACCCAAATTAAGCCGGGAAGGGTAAAACTTTGGGTTTAAAATGCAGATAACATGATTTTTCTGGTGGGCAAAAATGGCCTTAGCCAATACCCAAAACCCTAAGAGAGACCCTGTATATATATACATGTATATGCAGCAGCCTCCTCTCCTCCTCAGAAAAGAATTTTGAAAAAAAAAACAAACAACACCATAGAAATCATAAGACAAGGGAAGGAAGAGAGCTTGAGGCTAAGGGCAGAAGCTCATCAATTAATTAAGGAAACAAAGAAGAGAGCTAGGTGAGAAAACTCACTCAAAAACCTAAGGCAATAAGTCCTAATGTAGGCAGCCAGTTATAAGTATTTTTCTTAGAAGAGTATTTTCATATATGAATGCTTATCTGTGAATTTAAATCTGAAAATGTTTGGATTCTCTTTGGTTGATCATTTGTTTTATTATAACAAAGTTTTATGTGTTGTTAGTATACATATCTGTTTTATACACTCAGATCTCTGATATGTTAATGTTTAGGGATATAAACAAATACCCAGAAAATAAAATGTTGAGAATAGGCAAGTAGTATTGGTTTTGGCTCAACCCAGAAAGATGTAAATAATGTTGAGCTGCAATATACTCATGTATAAGTGCTGAGGCTTGAAATAGAAAGGAATTAGGGGTGCAATAGGGTTGCCTATGTGCTGATGCTCCTGATTCAATAAAATGCATAGCAAACAAAATTTTGTGATTCAGTGAAACCAGGTCATCCTGAGTTTAACTCAAGCACAAATGTTTGCAAAAGAAAAACTCTCCCAGAAACCATAAGCCAATGTTAGTTGCCTAAACTCCTTTTAAATACCAGGATGAATATATATATACAGAACCTTATTTTGTAATCACCAATGGTTGTTGCTTGTTTGCCTCTGTATGGTCATGAATAATATGAGATGCCATGTTATGGATGTTTTTAGCTAATGAAATGAATCACTGAATGGTTTTGTCATGAAAAATCAAAAGAGTTATTATTAACTTAAACCTGATTAGGAAATTGGGGTCAAGAACACTGCAGGAATGACTTGTGTGCTTGAGTAACACAAGTTGACACATGGCTTGTTTAAGTCCTGAGATCTTTGTGTAATGGAGTGAATTAGTTCATTACAGTGTGTCCATTGATTCATAAATATTGAAGATGAGACCAAGGATAGATAAATATACCAAGGGAATAATACTTGAGCTGATGAGAAAACTAGAGTTTTTCCCAGATTTGAAATATGAGAATTGAATAAATGATTTAACTCATATTGGTTATTTTCCTGTTTGGTATGAATGATTGTTTGACTATGATTGAATTGTATGCTTGAATGTATGTGCCATATTTATATATGTAGTCTCTGGAAAGAAAATTAAAGTGTGCACATGCACAATGACACAGAGCATGCACACAAGTATTTGCCTGATTCCAAAGGGCCGAACTTTCTGTATATGTACTTAACTTGACTTTAACCTAATTAACTAATTATTTTTGTGAGCTTTCTCATACCAGACATGTGTCTGACCCTAGTGTGCTAATGGCATCTGGGGTGTCTCATTTAAAATGAGGCAGTTTCAAATGCTTTTTCAGGGATTGCAGCAACTAAGTAGGAGTAGGAGCAAGGCTTTGAGAAGAAGATATAGCATGCTAAACTTAGTTAGATAAGAGCCTAAATATGGAAATCTGCATGTATTGACAATTTAAATTGCTACTTGTATTAAGTGTTGAATATTGGATGGATATTTTGTTAGGTATTTTATTAAGAGATTGACTTGTATCTGGAATCTATGAACCAAGTTAAATATCTGTTATGTTTAAAAAAAAAATATTAATCAAATCTTGTAAGTGGATTTAGCAAGAACACCATGTTAAAATCGAATGATTACATTTTATAAATGTATTAGTCAATCTTGAGTCTTTGGAAAGGATTTAAGTTTTGGAAAATCTGGATAGTTGATTCTCAGAAAATTAAATGGTTTTATTTTCTACCATGGCATATGTATACAAAAGAAAATAGGCATAGGTTGAATGTTTTATATGGCTGCAAGGTTCCCATAATTAAACTTGTTTCATACAAATGTCTCATGTCCTATTTTTTTTAAAGAAAGGATTTGTAATAAGGGAATTGTAAGCCAGATCCATATAGTTGCAGATATATATATGCACATAAACATGTTTAGTGCAAATATTACCACACCTTTTCCTTTGTATTTGTGATAAGAATCTGAATTTCACTCAGATTCTAACCAAATGCATTCTTAATTCCAGACAGATTTTGTGAGAAGAAATTCAAACCCGGATAATGATAAACACTTCTATCATTTACAAAACCCAAGCAACAGACCCTTAATTTACATCAATCATGAAGCCTTCCAGGTTGTAGGAATGGGTTTCAAAAATAATAAAGCAAGAATTATTGTTTTGTATGATAGAAAATAGGCAAAAACAAAGTATATATGTGCAGATATAGGTAGATAACAGGTTCCAAACTGTACAGGAGAAAAATGGGAAAAAAAACAAAAATTGTGTTTGAACCAACAAGCATAGTACTCGAACTCGTGACCTCTCGTGTATAAGTTAGGCGCGTTTCCATTACGCCTAGATGTTGCTTGTGTTCTCTTATGACCCGCTTTCTTTTAGCCTGAGTTTGATACTATTCAGACTTTAACACAAACATCTATATTAAAAGCTTGCTTTCCACTGATTATTACTTGATCACTTCTTAGTTAGGATAAACAGACTAAAGTATATGTTTCCAGTGGATTGTTTGGTCAAAAAAAAAATCAGCAATCCAATATCCTCTTGTTTTCCAGAACTCTGATTCAAACAAGAGAGGCATATACATCCTCACATGTATGTGCTTATCTTTGTGAATGTACTGATATATTTATATTGGTTGATTATTGTGATCCTGGATATATTTGGTTTTTTTTGGAGAAAGATATTGACCCTGAGAATTATAATTGCAATGGATGATATATCTATCTATATATATATATCCTCTTTACCTTAAAAAAAATATCCTCATGGAATTAGAGTAGAAATAGGAGGGTCATTTCAGTTGGTATCAGAGCTATGTTATTCAACATAGTAGAAGTAAGGATCAAGTTCTTAGATAGAAATAAAATTTAAAGGAACTAAATATATATATATATAACAATGTGTTCAGTGTGAAAAAAAAAAACCCACTGAAACAACCAAATTACCAATCAAACTAACCAGCTATGTAAATTATTATTAGCAAACTATGGTAGGGAGACCACCAAATCAGGGAGCAGGATCTTCCCATGCACCACCAATGGTCAATCTGCAAGACTTGGTGAGAGCATTTAGGGATGGGGCAGGACAAAGGCAAGAAAATCCCTATGAAGAACTCTCAAAATTACTTAAGACATATACTCATTTAGGAGGCAAAAGCTTTGAAGGGACAGAGAATATCATGGAAATTCAAACATGGTTGAGAACATTGGAAAGAATTTTCAATGACATGCAACTTGATGATCAAAGAAAGAGGCAAGTGGCTTCAAGACAGCTAAAAGGAGTAGCTTTAGGCTGGTGGGAAGTAATCATTGCAGGAAGGAATGAGAATGAAATCACTTGGAATCAATTCAAAGAGATGCTGGAAGCAAGGTTTGTACCAGCATCAGCAAAGACTACCTTGCTAGAAGAATTCATTAGACTTAGACAAGGAACCATGACTGTCACAGAATACACTCAAAAGTTTGAGGGGCTTTCCACATATGGAGCAATGCTTGTGGCAGATGAGGCATCTAAAAATGATAGGTACATAAAAGGTCTGAACCCAGGACTTAGCAGAGCCATGTTACCCTATGCAGACAAGACTTTTGACCATGTGATAGACTTAGCTTTGAGGTTGGAGCAGCATGACAAGGAAAGGGAGAAGTTCAGAAATTTTAAGAGCAATAATATCAAGAAAGGTAAGGGGAGGTATCACCCTTATGATAAGAAGAAAGAAGAGGATAGTAACAAAAGCACTGGAGATGTCAAAGCTAAGGAAAACAAGAAGAAAATTGTGTGCCATCAGTGTGGAAAGGAAGGGCATATCAAACCAAGATGTCCAGAATTGAAAGGAGGAGCTTTCAAATGCTATCTATGTGGGAAAGAGGGGCATATGAAGAGGAATTGTCCTGAGTATAAACAGCAAGGCAAATTGGCAAATTTGGAAGGAAAAGGCAAAGCCACAGTGGAGAGTAACACTGTAAACCATAGCCAAGTGGAAGGTACATTACTTATTTGTACCATACCCATAACAGTAGTATATGATACTGGGGCAACTCACTCTTTAATTTCTTATGAATTGGTTAAAATGCTAAAACTGAATTGCATATTGGTTGAAACCCCATTGCATATACACAGTCCATTGGGGAGTTCTAGTGTTTTAAATATGATTTGTGTGGATGTGGAATTAAACATAGGAGGAAATATTTTTATTTCCAATTTATATGTTTTGAATTACCCAAATATAGGTGTTATATTGGGGGTAGACTGGTTAAGGCAATTTAAAGCCATAATTAATTTAGACTCATCCACCATATCATTGCAAAATTCTAGAGGCCAGAGAATCACAGTTTTATGTGAGGTAGCTAAGGAAGGAAAACTATATCATTTAGTTGACTCAGAAAAAGATTTCAGTGAACTAACCATTGAAGAAATTCCCATAGTCAATGAATATTTGGATGTGTTTGGTGAGGTCAAGGGTATTCCACACCATAGACCAGTAGAATTCCAGATCAATCTAGTTCCAGGAGCAAGCCCAGTGATTAAAAAGCCAACTAGAATGGGGCCAAATGAACTAAAAGAATTAAAGAAACAGTTAGAAGAATTGGAAGAAAAGGGTTTTATAAGACCAAGTAATTCTTGCTGGGGAGCACCAGTGGTATTTGTTAAGAAGCAAGATGGCTCCTTAAGACTCTGCATAGATTATAGAGAATTAAACAAAGTAACTGTTAAAAATAAATACCCATTGCCAAGAATAGATGATCTTTTTGATCAATTAGCAGGGGCAAAAGTATTTTCTAGACTAGACTTAGCATCTGGTTTTCATCAAATGAAGGTGGAAGAATCAAGCATCAAGTACACTGCCTTTAACACTAGGTATGGGTTGTATGAATTTTTGGTTATGCCATTTGGCTTGACCAATGCACCATCTTACTTTGTAGATTTAATGAACAGAACCTTTAGAGATTGTTTAGACAAGTTTGTGCTTATTTTTATAGATGACATTTTGATTTATTCCAAGACAGTGGAAGAACATAAGCATCATTTGCACCTGGTTTTGTCTAGATTAAGGGAAAAAGATTTAAAGGCAAAATTTTCAAAATGTGTGTTTTGGAAAGAGGAAGTACATTTTCTTGGCCATGTTATATCTGCCAAAGGAATTTCTGTGAACCCCAATAAAGTAGTGGCTATTCAAACATGGAAGAGGCCAAGCACTGTGAGTGAAGTGAGGTCATTTATGGGGATGGCAGGGTATTATAGGAGGTTTATAAAAGATTTTTCAAAAATTTCTACACCACTCACTAACCTAACCAGGAAGAACCAAGCTTTTGTTTGGTCAGAAAAATGTGAAAAGTCTTTTGAACAGTTGAAGGAGGCATTGGTGAATGCTCCAATTTTAAAGGTACCACATGGAAATGAAGAATTAGTGGTATACACTGATGCTAGTGGATTTGGCTTGGGTGCAGTGTTGATGCAACAAGGCCAAGTCATTGCATATGCATCCAGACAACTTAAACCCCATGAAGTAAGGTATGCCACACATGATCTCGAATTAGCAGCTGTGATATATGCTTTAAAACTTTGGAGACATTATTTGTTAGGCACTAAGTTTGAACTTTACACTGACCACAAGTCTCTAAAATATTTGTTTTCACAAAAAGATTTGAACATGAGGCAACATAGATGGGTGGAGTTCTTAGCTGCCTATGACTTTGACATACTTTATACACCAGGTAAAGCAAACAAAGTTGCAGATGCTCTAAGTAGACAGCATGCTAAATTGGCTATGATGATGATAGAAGAATTTAAAAACTTATTTTTGCTAACTGAGTTAGAGATTGGGGAGAATGGTTGTGTGCACATTAATGAGCAGATGCATGGTGCACAAGAAGATAAAGGGAAGTTAAGCTTAAGGACACTTCAACCAGATTTAATTCTGAAGGTAGGAAAAATGCAAGAACAAGATGCTCACTTATTAGAGAAGAGAATGCTCCTCTCAAGAGGGGAGGAAGTAATGAATCACCACATTGATAAAGATGGTTATATGAGATACCAGAATAGGATGTGTGTACCAGAGGACATAGAATTGAAGAAGGAGAAAATTGAGTTGGTAAGAAGAAGAATGACAGCAGCTCAAGATAGGCAAAAGAAATTTGCATACATGAGAAGGAGGCAGGTAGAATATGAGGTGGGAAATTTTGTTTTCATCAAAATCTCACCCATGAAAAATGTGCTAAGGTTTGGAAAACAAGGCAAATTAACCCCAAGATATATTGGACCATACAAAATTCTGGAGAGAATTGGTCCCTTGGCATATAAGTTAGAATTACCAGAAAACATGCAAGGTATACATGATGTTTTTCATGTATCACAATTGAGAAGATGGGTCCATGATAAGGCAGAAATTCTTGAAACCCCAACCCAAGTGCAGATAAATCCTAATTTGATTTATGAAAAGGATCCAGTGGGAATTTTGGCAAAAGATGTGAAGAAGTTGAGGAATAAATCTCTGAAACTTGTGAAGGTACAGTGGAGTCTTGATCCTAGTGATTGCACATGGGAATTAGAAGACAAAGTTAGGATGAATTATCCTAAGCTATTTTCAGATTAAGGTAATTCTGATTTTTGATTGTTTTCTTTATTTTGGATGAATATATTTTTAGTTAGTATAGAACTAAGAATCTATTTGGTAGAGAATATACTTGTTCTCTGAATTAAGTTTAAAATTTATTTTAAGCTTAGGAAAATTGTGGGACACAATTTCTAAAAGGAGGGGTGTATGTAATGACCCAAGATTTTAGGAATTTATTCTGGAAAATATAAATAAATATAAAATAATTTTTAAATAAATTTTGAAGGAGGAATTGATATAGCTTGATAGTGTATCAGTGTGTGTACATGTGTGCACAGGAAATGCACATGAATATAAGCTAAAACCCTGAACTCCAAGAATACATACATATTGATGTGTATGGAAATATATATATATACATATATATATATATGTAGATTAAATTCTTAAAAGTAGTATGCATGAGTAAATGTATATATGAATGCTACTGAATATTTTTGAGTGTACATGTGCATGTGTGTGTCAGTATAGAATGATGTATGAATATATAGGAGGGTGTACTAATTATTTCAGTAAGACTTATATAAATATATATGTGTTAATAAAATACTAGAGTTTAAACTAGTGAAATAAAATATACAGACATATTTTAATATAAGCAGAAATAAAAAGAATGAAGATATAAAAAGGAATAATCCTCTTATAAATAAATGAAGGAAGTACATACCATTTGCATGAAAGCTAAAAATAGAAAAAAATAAGATAAAACAGGGAAGTGCTTGGTATAGGCAGAATTAGAAAAGAGTATTTAATAAATAACAAAATCAAGTCACATTTTTAGCATGATTGTAGACAAGGGGAAAAGTATTTTCTGAAAAGCAAATTTCTGAAAAAAAATTGTGTAACCACTTTTCTCTTCACCCAAATTAAGCCGGGAAGGGTAAAACTTTGGGTTTAAAATGCAGATAACATGATTTTTCTGGTGGGCAAAAATGGCCTTAGCCAATACCCAAAACCCTAAGAGAGACCCTGTATATATATACATGTATATGCAGCAGCCTCCTCTCCTCCTCAGAAAAGAATTTTGAAAAAAAAACAAACAACACCATAGAAATCATAAGACAAGGGAAGGAAGAGAGCTTGAGGCTAAGGGCAGAAGCTCATCAATTAATTAAGGAAACAAAGAAGAGAGCTAGGTGAGAAAACTCACTCAAAAACCTAAGGCAATAAGTCCTAATGTAGGCAGCCAGTTATAAGTATTTTTCTTAGAAGAGTATTTTCATATATGAATGCTTATCTGTGAATTTAAATCTGAAAATGTTTGGATTCTCTTTGGTTGATCATTTGTTTTATTATAACAAAGTTTTATGTGTTGTTAGTATACATATCTGTTTTATACACTCAGATCTCTGATATGTTAATGTTTAGGGATATAAACAAATACCCAGAAAATAAAATGTTGAGAATAGGCAAGTAGTATTGGTTTTGGCTCAACCCAGAAAGATGTAAATAATGTTGAGCTGCAATATACTCATGTATAAGTGCTGAGGCTTGAAATAGAAAGGAATTAGGGGTGCAATAGGGTTGCCTATGTGCTGATGCTCCTGATTCAATAAAATGCATAGCAAACAAAATTTTGTGATTCAGTGAAACCATGTCATCCTGAGTTTAACTCAAGCACAAATGTTTGCAAAAGAAAAACTCTCCCAGAAACCATAAGCCAATGTTAGTTGCCTAAACTCCTTTTAAATACCAGGATGAATATATATATACAGAACCTTATTTTGTAATCACCAATGGTTGTTGCTTGTTTGCCTCTGTATGGTCATGAATAATATGAGATGCCATGTTATGGATGTTTTTAGCTAATGAAATGAATCACTGAATGGTTTTGTCATGAAAAATCAAAAGAGTTATTATTAACTTAAACCTGATTAGGAAATTGGGGTCAAGAACACTGCAGGAATGACTTGTGTGCTTGAGTAACACAAGTTGACACATGGCTTGTTTAAGTCCTGAGATCTTTGTGTAATGGAGTGAATTAGTTCATTACAGTGTGTCCATTGATTCATAAATATTGCAGATGAGACCAAGGATAGATAAATATACCAAGGGAATAATACTTGAGCTGATGAGAAAACTAGAGTTTTTCCCAGATTTGAAATATGAGAATTGAATAAATGATTTAACTCATATTGGTTATTTTCCTGTTTGGTATGAATGATTGTTTGACTATGATTGAATTGTATGCTTGAATGTATGTGCCATATTTATATATGTAGTCTCTGGAAAGAAAATTAAAGTGTGCACATGCACAATGACACAGAGCATGCACACAAGTATTTGCCTGATTCCAAAGGGCCGAACTTTCTGTATATGTACTTAACTTGACTTTAACCTAATTAACTAATTATTTTTGTGAGCTTTCTCATACCAGACATGTGTCTGACCCTAGTGTGCTAATGGCATCTGGGGTGTCTCATTTAAAATGAGGCAGTTTCAAATTCTTTTTCAGGGATTGCAGCAACTAAGTAGGAGTAGGAGCAAGGCTTTGAGAAGAAGATATAGCATGCTAAACTTAGTTAGATAAGAGCCTAAATGTGGAAATCTGCATGTATTGACAATTTAAATTGCTACTTGTATTAAGTGTTGAATATTGGATGGATATTTTGTTAGGTATTTTATTAAGAGATTGACTTGTATCTGGAATCTATGAACCAAGTTAAATATCTGTTATGTTTAAAAAAAAAATATTAATCAAATCTTGTAAGTGGATTTAGCAAGAACACCATGTTAAAATCGAATGATTACATTTTATAAATGTATTAGTCAATCTTGAGTCTTTGGAAAGGATTTAAGTTTTGGAAAATCTGGATAGTTGATTCTCAGAAAATTAAATGGTTTTATTTTCTACCATGGCATATGTATACAAAAGAAAATAGGCATAGGTTGAATGTTTTATATGGCTGCAAGGTTCCCATAATTAAACTTGTTTCATACAAATGTCTCATGTCCTATTTTTTTTAAAGAAAGGATTTGTAATAAGGGAATTGTAAGCCAGATCCATATAGTTGCAGATATATATGCACATAAACATGTTTAGTGCAAATATTACCACACCTTTTCCTTTGTATTTGTGATAAGAATCTGAATTTCACTCAGATTCTAACCAAATGCATTCTTAATTCCAGACAGATTTTGTGAGAAGAAATTCAAACCCGGATAATGATAAACACTTCTATCATTTACAAAACCCAAGCAACAGACCCTTAATTTACATCAATCATGAAGCCTTCCAGGTTGTAGGAATGGGTTTCAAAAATAATAAAGCAAGAATTATTGTTTTGTATGATAGAAAATAGGCAAAAACAAAGTATATATGTGCAGATATAGGTAGATAACAGGTTCCAAACTGTACAGGAGAAAAATGGGGAAAAAAAAACAAAAATTGTGTTTGAACCAACCAGCATAGTACTCGAACTCGTGACCTCTCGTGTATAAGTTAGGCGCGTTTCCATTACGCCTAGATGTTGCTTGTGTTCTCTTATGACCCGCTTTCTTTTAGCCTGAGTTTGATACTATTCAGACTTTAACACAAACATCTATATTAAAAGCTTGCTTTCCACTGATTATTACTTGATCACTTCTTAGTTAGGATAAACAGACTAAAGTATATGTTTCCAGTGGATTGTTTGGTCAAAAAAAAAAATCAGCAATCCAATATCCTCTTGTTTTCCAGAACTCTGATTCAAACAAGAGAGACATATACATCCTCACATGTATGTGCTTATCTTTGTGAATGTACTGATATATTTATATTGGTTGATTATTGTGATCCTGGATATATTTGGTTTTTTTTGGAGAAAGATATTGACCCTGAGAATTATAATTGCAATGGATGATATATCTATCTATATATATATATCCTCTTTACCTTAAAAAAAAAAATCCTCATGGAATTAGAGTAGAAATAGGAGGGTCATTTCACAATTCCTATAAGGAGGGGAGTCTGTAACAACCCGGAGTTTCATAACAGTTGATTATCGTCAAATGACGATTTAATTTGTTAGACAATTGCAATTAAAATTTTTATTCGAGTTGAAATTTGTTCATAAAATTGTTAAGTGCTTTTGTCAGTGTAAATTCTTTTATAAAATGGTTAGTGGAGTTGGTGTATCTAGTAGAAATTCTTTTGAAATTGATATGATATAGGAAAATTAAAATAATATAGATAAAGATGTTTAAAAAGGGATAAATTTTATCTATAAATAAAAGTAAAAAGAAAAAAATAATAATAATACACCAGCCCATACCCCCACGATCTCCTCTACACAAATAAGAACCCGACCCCCTCTCCTCATTACGAAGAAGAAAAAAATGGCGACTCAAAATCTAGGGCTTCGGCGATCGATTCTCTAGCGTTCGCAAATTAGGGCTTCTTCGCGTTCGTCTCTGCATCGTTCGACTTCCTTAGTCTCGCTCGCGACCTCTTCGAAAAAGGTGAGTGGTTAATTCCCTCACATCTAATTCATTCTGCAATCGTTGAATTTGTTAATTGGTTTACTTGGCAGTTCGTTTTGTTCGACATTGATGATTTTTCACTTCATTCTCTGGTTTCATAAGTTTGTTGGCTTCGGCCATTCGAGTTTGTTTTGATGCTGGTCATTGATCTTTAACCTCGCAAATTTCGTATGTTGTTGGATTTTACTTGTCGCTTTAGGACTTCGGCCCGAATTGGTTTCAACTATCGAATGTTTTGAAATCACCTTTAGCTTTGATTTAAACTGCAGTTGCATTGGGCTTGATTGAAAACTTGATTTTGTTGGAAATTGTTTCTTTGATTTTATCTGGACTTCGAGTTTGAATACTGTCTGCATTATTTTACACGTGAGTGTGGTTTCCTATATAGTGGAATCCAATTTGTTTTGCCATATAAAGTTTTGATGTAAATGGTTTAGTTCAGGCTATCTGTTGCATTATATTGCACCTTGCATTCACACTGGTTGACACTTGAATGCATCCACTGTTCTTTGTTTGTACATTTCGTGATCTTCATTTCAATCCGGTTGCACTTCGATCATGGCAGTCTTCATTGAGTCTGTTGTATTTCTTTGCTTGTTTTCCAGTTGCACATGACATGTCGAACCAGTCGAGTTGTTGTATTGTATTTAGTCTTCCCTAGTCTGGAGTCTGGCACTTTGGTGTACAGCTGCATTCGTGATTGCATTGAGGCTCACTATACTCGTATTTTGTCGTTGCTAGTTGTTGTGCACGTTTGTATATCCCTTTTTGGTCCAGTTGATTGAATCTGGTATCCAGTTGTACACTAATTTGTAGTCTAGTATTTTTCCAATTACTGTTTCAATGTACAGTTGGATTTTGAGTTCCATTCTTGATTTCGTGGTATTAGCTTTAAACTGCAGTAGCTTCTCTCGAATTGAACTATCCCTCGTTTTCGTTGGCACTGCTGCACTTATGTGTACCTGCTGCTTGTTTAGTTGATTTTGTTTGATAGCATGTCTGCACATGCTTGAAGGCATTTGAGTCTGGTACATCTGCATATGTCTGCGCCATTTGATTTATAAGTTCGTATATACGTGCATATATACATATATATGTGTGTATGCATATATTAGTGGGTTTGTTTTCTGGTTCTGGTCATCTCGTCTTCGATCTTGTGATTTCCTGGCCTTGTCTTTATCACTGTTGATCTAAGGCATTGACTTTCTGTTTCTGGTCATCTTCGACTGGGGTTTTCTGGCCATTACTGTGATATGTTTAAATCCCTCTGGTCATTTGCGACCTGTAGCATACTTGTAGCTGTTGTTCTTAACTTCGAATTCCACTGCTACACGATGAACTTGTATTCATCTTGACTTGTTTGATTCTGACCCATGTTGCTGTGCAATGAGTTGAACTGCTGACCTGTAGCCTTTGTAGTGCTTGTTGATTCATTTTGTGTCCATCCCTTGCTTGCCTGTTCATAGTGGTGTTTACACTTCTGCCTGGTGTATATATATTTGTTTCTTGCCCCACTCGAGTCTGAGTTGAAGGTGCAGTTTCAAACTGCTGTGTTGCCACTGCAGTTGCCTCTTGATGGCCTTGTTTCTCCATTTAGTCTTGCTGCAGTTGCTAGTTTGAGTTTTGTTGCCTCTTGCACATGCTCTTTGATATTGGTCGAACTTGTTTCACTTGCTGCCACTGTCTTCTTTGTAGTTGCAGTCTGCCCTGGTCTTTACAACTGTTTGCCACTACAGTTTCATCGTGGTGGTTGCTGTGTGTATTCGTTTATGTCTGCAGTTGCATGTGTTTCGCAGTTTTCCCCCTGTTGGGATTTGTTTCTGAATTCACTTGAGTTGAATCCGGCACTTCGGGGTTTGACCTGGTGATCACCTGTGACTTCCACTGAGCTTTTGCGTATCTCTTGCGATGGTGGCGAGGCGGTGCACGCGTGCGTGCACTGCAGCCACCCAAACTCGACAGTTTTGAATTGATTTTTCTTTTGCTTTTGATGCATTGATCTTTTATGCCGTATTGGCGAGCCGTACACGCGTGCGTGTACGGCAGCCAATCGAGTTTTGTTGGTTTTAAAGTAACAATTTCAATGGCTTTAAATTGATTTAGTCGATTTGATAAATTGTTTATTTATCTCTGCTGATGATTTAAATCTGCTAATTTTTGTTAAACACTGTTAAGTGTTATATTGACCGCTAACCGGTTTCTTTGTTTAAAGAATCGGATAGACGGGAATTATTGTGACTGTCGTCTATTTAAATTATTCTGCCTATATGCACTAATAAATTGGTTTGAATTAGACTGACCTGGGTATTATTTTCTTTTGAATGTAATACTCGGGTCAGACCCGAGTTATTTCAGGTTGTAGATTTTCTTCTTTGAGTTGCTGTTCAGGCTATGAAGACTTTTCACATCTTTTGAAGTTGTCAGTGTCATTTTGTAGTAGTCGTGTCATTGTATATAACGATATGTATTCATGTATATTAGTCGATAATGTACTTGTATATATAACTTCTAGAGTCGACAGTTGTAGTTGTATCATATGTATCGTGTCAACTATATTGTAACTGACATCGGTTATATATATGAGATTTTTGTTATTCTGTGTTCCGCATTTATATTATCTGTGTTATTGTTATATCTAATGTCCTAAACTATTATGAACTATCGTAGTTTGTTTTATACTGATAATTGGATATGTCGATGGGAGTAAATAAATAATAGATGAAAAATAAAAAGTATATACCACTCCTATCGAGATAACCAATATTAGTGTAAGGCCAATTACGGATGGTCGCTCCTATCCAGCCTTATTCTTCGTAATAATAGACAGTATTTCTTTTAATACTCTTTGTTATTATGAGCATAGAGGTGGGGCGTTACATATGTGGGCATGAGATTCCTCTTGAAAAATATATGTCTCACATATTTCACTCCAATAACTTCAATCTCCTATACCTCAAAATTTAAGACGGATCTAAGTATGCAACCAAAAGGTAGTATGGAGAGGAAAGTGAGACGAACAAATCGATTTTCTTCCGCTTGGATGATGGACACCATGGTGATCATAAATAACATTATTATGTTCATGTCCATATTGTAAATGGGTGCGGTAGGGTTCGAAATCAAGGTACCAAGATGATCATATTTCATATTTGGCTATGACGATGGTCTCGGTTCGGTCGCTGATGATTTGAGATGACGGAGTCATGGTTAAACAACTGACAAGGAAGAATGGAAGTTGCACAAATTCATGCATGGAAAGAAATGGAAGGTGCTGGAGTTGGCTGCTGGCAAGGACATCAGAAGGTAGCGTGGCTAATGGTGGGGCCGTGTCATTCTAAGGTGGTCAGAGGCGATAGAGCTAGGATTGGTGTAGGTTTTGCTCTTGTTGGTTCCTGGAGATGAAAAAAGCAAGAAAGAAAAAAAAGTAAGGTAGCCACCATTTCATCATCCATAGAAAAGTTATTTAAAAGCAGAAAATAAAGTTGAAGTAGATTGGAGCCTACATGCATGCAGAAACTAATAAAAACAAAATATATACTGATCAGGTTATAGGTTTATAAAAAAATTATATATAAGTTATAAATTTTCAATTAAACCCCCTAGCTTGAATCGATGATATCTTCTTCATATGAAATCTATTTGGGACCCAATTTGCATCATTAGGATCGTTATGATAAATAAAACATTTTTATAATTTACTTAATCATTTGAGAAAGTGTAAAATTATGGTAAAATTCATATTTTTAAACAATAAATTCAAATTATTTAATATATGGAATTAAAACCAAGATTAAAAGAATAAAATCTAGTTAATTAGTTCAAATCCACTTTGATTGAAATAATATAAATTGGTGTGATTAATTACCTGTTTAGATGAACCAACATATGTTTTTCAGTTTAAATTCTATTATTTAAGTTAATTACTCTATTTTAACCCAATTATTAATATTCAATGTCGTGTTTAATTGTTATTGTTATAGATGATGTTATTATCTACAAGTTAAACCATATTGCACGAACACGACAAATAAAATGGGCTATATGATGAGTTTAAAACGGCGTTGCGGGAATGAATGTCATTTAGGGTGGCCGAATGATTTAAAAGTAATAAATTTAACATTTCTCGAGTTCGGCGTAGGATTTGAATACTAGACTACTAGTATCCATCCTAGCGGACTAATTCGAGTGTCGCAACCCAAATCGTGACGACCTTGTCCCTCGTCACTTTGTCTAAATGATTTGTTGCTAGGACATTTAAAGCTATCAAGGATAATGAAGATTGTTGGAGACATAGTGCAAATGAAGAGAAGTAACACCACATATGGAGATTGGAAGTAGTGGACCACACCAGTAACAAGATTTGTCACGCTTCCAGATATATATAAAGGGTACGGCAACTAAGGGATCATGTGAAGTGCACACCACAACTGACCGTAAGTGTACGCGTAAAGTAGACCGGGACAACTTGTCGGGGCAGAGTAGTCTATGTAGAGGGTAAATCACAGACGAGATTTATCACCGTGCAATCCTTCTAAAATTCATAAGATGAGAAGATGATTTAAGCCTTCTCATAAGTATTATTATAAATGTCGTTCAACTCAAAAATGACTATTTTCAAATATTGATTTGAATTTATACAACACAAGGCAACTCATAAGTAAAATTAATAGGATATGATATCATAGTTTGCAACTTATATACCCATAGAACCTGACATGACACATTCATTTATTTCTACTGCACGATTATACTCACAGCTAAATATCTAGCCTGACTCGAGGTTTTGTTTTGTGACAACTCATTGGGTGTAACAACCCGCATATTTATCGACTTTATATTTAAATATCTTATTTAAATATTTTATCGTAAATCGGATTTTGGTCCGAAAAGCTACTTTTTGCATACGGTCAAATTAGGACTCGAGACCACCTCCACTGAGTTCAAAATGATGTTTGCGAACTTTTTAAGTGTAAACTTCGATATGTTTGGAGATAGTGAAATTTTCGTCACTTTTTGGCTTAGGACTTTGGTTTGGGCTGAACACATACTAACTCAGCCCAACCCCCTCTCCTCTTCATTAATTCACAAACACTTCAATCTTCTTCAAAAATGGTGGAGGGAATGGGAAATTAAAATTCCTAGCTCAAGTCTTCATTGCTAATCCAACATCTACTCCAAATTCAAGTGAAGAACATAGATTCAAGCTTGTTGTTGCTCTTGCTTAACTTTTAAGCTTCTCCATCATCAATTTCGTGGAAAAGGTGAGATTTTTAATCTCACATCTTGCCTATAACTGTCATTTGATTGTTGGGAATGATTTCCCATCACTTTAGCATGCATATTTGCATTTGGTTTGGATTGGATTGGTGAAAAACCCCAAATTTTAGTGTTTCTGGCGAAAAACTGCACTTAGCTCGTTCTGTCTCGTTAGGTCGCTTGGCATGGGAGAGTTACGCTGGCTATAGGTCGTTTCCTCTTAGGTCGCACGGCGCTGCTCAATTTAACAGTTAGGTCGTTCGACCTTATATGCTTATATTAGCTCGTTCGGAGTTAGGTCGCTCGAGTGCTTAGGCCGTTCTTCTTTAGGTCGTATGACCTTAAACAGTTTGCAGTTAAGTTGCTCGAGTCCTTAGGTCACTAGACCTCATATTCCTTAGGTCGCTCAATCTTGCTTGGAGCGTTGGTCACTCAGCCTCCCACCATTAAGTCGTAGGTCGCAGTACCAGTTCCGTTAGGTCGCAAAGACCCCCAATACCTTTAGGTCGTTAGACCTTACCTCCTTTAGGTCGTTGGACCTTATTACCTATAGGTCACTCGCCCTATTGCCTTCACTAGGTCGCTCGGCCTCACTGAGACGCTTGGGTTGATAGGTCGCTCGGCCTCACTGAGTCGCTTGGGTTGATAGGTCGCTCAGCCTCCACCCCTTAGGTCGCGAGCTTAGGTCACTCACCCCCCTAAGTCGCAACCCATTAGGTCGTATGACCTACGCACCCTTAGGTCGCTTGGCCTTGATTTCTTTAGGTCGTTAGACCTCAATTACTTTAGGTCGCATGACCCCTTAAATCGCTCGACCACTAGGTCGTAGCACGTTAGGTCGCGTGGCTTTGTTAAGACGTTAGGTCGCTTGCCTTTTTACACTTAGGTCGTTTGACCTGTATTTCACTAGGTCGCTCGACCTGTTCTTCTGCTAGGTCGCACGGCAGTCTACCCTTAGGTCGTTCGACCTATTTGACTTAAAGTCTTTGCACTTTAATTCGACCATGTTAGGTCGCAAGTATATTCCTACTTTGATGGTTTTGGGATTGATTTTTTTGGACTTTACTCACGTCTTCGAACGTGAATTTATGTGATTCGATTTGTTTCAACAATCGTTTTGTGACTTGTCACTCTAAAGATATGAAGGTTTCAATACTAGTAGTAAATATCAAAACTCTTTCATCAAAGCGATTTCAACACTATTTTACTACAAAGCTCTTTTTTCTCAAACCGTTTTATAATCTACTAGTATATCCAAGCCTTTACCTCACTCGGATGAGAAATCTAATTAAACGGCTTAGTAAAACGAGTGGTATGAAATGCTCGCGTTCACTTCGTCGGTTAATTCTTGGACTTGTTCGATTGAACCCTTTTTGTGACAATTTTCTAGTGAAGATTCACAGCTTGTTCGTAAATATTTAAGTTAAGCAAGTGGTTATGGGACATGAAGCTAAACTCATATATTTACTAGCTTGGTGTGATTGACACTTCTTGATGATCATGACGATCATTTTTGTGATTTGATTTAGACTAGCAAATTGCGCGATGTCTCTTTGTCTACGAGGGAGACTAAACCCCGTTTGTGTGATGTTTCACCATCACATATGTGGGGTAGCACCCCATGGTCTTCGGGCCGTTCGTGTGTCAAAATTTAATGGATAGCTTCCATGAGATAGCTTCTCGTTCTTGTGTTACACGTGTTGGTGAGTTTTCATGCTCTCGTTCTTGTGATAGGCCTCCCCCTTTTTATGTGATTTCTGGATTTCGTGTGTTGATTTCTGGAATTTATGCTTCACCAATTTTCATGATATTCATTAATATGATATCAATTTTTGTGCATTGGTGAATTTGTGTGTCATTGACTTGTTATGAATACAAGTTTAGGGTATGATACCCTATTTTAGCTTTGAGAAGATTCTTGTGATATTGATTAATCTCTTGTTGTTTTTCAATTACATACTTATAGTAGTATGCCATTATGGTTATTCCATGTTCATGCCATGTATTTTACTTTATACCATATCATCTGATATTTATAGCTAGACTGATCCGTTTATTATTTTCTTATAAATAATACTCGGGTCAGACCGAGATGTTACAGGTGCTTCTGCTTGACTTCTCTTCAGGATTATTCTGACTTTTGGCTAACTACATAGATTAGTAGTTTTTGGATGTACACATTTGAGATATAGACTCTATGTTGTGTACTTATTCTTTTGTATAGCACGTGTTGCTATTCTTTTGTATTATCGTGGATCTTTCCGACCACTACTCTGATGTACACTTTCATGTGTTATATATACATTCATATCTTTTTCCGCCTTTGTGATATGGATGTTTGTGACTGATTTATGTTATGTTTATTTCTATGTTTGTTTCCGAAGATTATATATAGCCACTGTGTGATAGCTTTGTGTTTGTATCGGTATGTCGGATTTCCTCCTTAAGTAATGTACAAGCTATACTATCTGACATATCGGTGCTCGCACAAAGAAGTTGCATGGATGGTCGCTCCTCAACAGCCTTATCCTCCGTGCTAGTTGACAGCATTACACCGTAGTGTTCTTGGCTAGCGTGGGTATTGAGGTGGGGCGTCACAGCTTGGTATTAGAGCCAAACTTCGGAACAATGTAGAATAACTTAACAAGGATCATCGTCCTAAGTCCAACTTAGGAGTCGTGCCTTAGGATTTAATTCGAGTCTTCGTACCGATTTATCCTATTTCCTTTTACGTATCCTTGTTTTATCTATCAAGATTTGCTTGATATTTATTTAGAGAATAACTTTTCTTCGTGTCTCTTTCTTAAAGGAGAGAATGTCTAGACCAGGTCGTCCTAGAGCCGGACCATCTACTGTCACTCCCCAAGATGGAGTTTTTATGACTGCTCAACAGCTTCTTGATTTGGTAAAGAATGCTCAAGCAGCTGGTCCTAATCAGGAACCTACTCATCCTAAGTCTGGATTTGCACGTTTGTGCAATGATTATACCAACTTGGGTGGGAAACCATTCAAAGGTTCCGAAACTATTATCGAGGTCCAGGCTTGGTTAAGAACATGCGATAGAATCTTTTCTCGCATGAATCTTATCGATCTTCACCGTGTTACGGTGGCTTCCAGTATGCTCCAAGAAAGAGCACTGGATTGGTACGAACTTCTTATTTCTGAGATTAATGAAGTGGATCTCACCTGGGAGCAATTCCGGGAACGCTTCGAATTAAAATTCGTACCAGAAGCAGATAAGGTGACATTGGCTCGTCGTTTTATAGACCTTGTTCAAGGTGAATCCTCTGTGACAGATTATGTCGCATCCTTCGAGTCACTGTCCAAATATGGGGTTGAATACATCAACACCCCATTGAAGAAGAACCAAAGGTTCGTTTATGGCTTAAACAAAAATCTCAAGAAGCCATTACTTCTCAAATTAGAAGTTTCTTTCGACCAACTCATTGATATTGCTCTTCGTCTTGAAGAGGCTGATAAGGACAGTGATGTTGAAGTGGTGGCTGCCAAACCAAACTTCAACAACAAGAAAAGGCCTAATAAATTCAAGGGTCCTTATCCCAACAAAAAGGGTAAGCAAGCAACTCCTGCTGCAAAGACACTTTCCCCTATTGATGGGAAATGCTTCAACTATGGTGCTAAGGGCCATTTTGCGAACAAGTGTTCAAAGCCCCGCTCTTGTCGCTATTGCAAAAGTCCAGATCATTTTATGCATCTATGCCCTAAGCTTCAATGCAAGGAGGGAAAGTTAAACGTTGCTTAAGCCCTTGGCAACACATCTCGCGGTCAAGGTATGTCTCATTCTGTCCTTGATGGCATTATTATATTTCATGATCAACCTATTAGAGTTCTTTTTAATACGGGTGCATCCCATTCTTTTATATCAAAGGAACTTGTCGATACTTTTTCTTTAAGTGTTGTTGCTTTAATGACTTCTTTAAGAATTGCGAATCCGGTTGGTGGATCCGCAACTCTTAGTTTGCTTTGTAAAGATGTCGAGATTATTTTGTGTGATTTTTCTTTCCTAGCCGATTTGCATGTCATGCATTACTTAGGCTTTGGAATGATATTGGGTATGGATTGGCTTACTCGTTATGAAGCTCATATCCTATGTCCTGAGCGGACTATTTATCTCCGACATCCGCAATCTGTTAACCAGATTTCTATTATTCTTAAAGATTCGGATTCCGCTTTAGTTGCATCTTTATATTCTTTAAATCCTCGTGATGATGATAATGATGATGAGGAAGATGTCATTTCTCTTATTCGCGTCGTTCGTGAATTTTTCGACATCTTTGAGCCCGTTTTAGGACTACCACCTAAGCGAGCAATTGAGTTCAAAATTAATCTTATACCTGGAGCTCAACCTATTACCCGTCCTCCTTATCGCATGTCCAATAAGGAGAATGAAGAGATGCGCAAACAATTATCCGAATTGGAGACGAAGCAACTTATTCGCTCTAGTTCCTCGCCTAGGGGAGCTTTGGCTATTTTCGTAAATAAGTCTGATGGTACACTTAGGCTTTGCGTCGACTACCGCAAGCTTAATGATCTTACTATTAAGAATAAATATCCTTTACCTCGGATTGATGATCTGTTTGATCAACTTAGTGGTGCTAGAGTCTTTTCACAATTGGACTTGGCTATCAGTTTCCATCAGCTTTGTATTGTAGAGGATAGTATTCCTTTGACTTCGTTCCGTACACGTTATGGATCTTATGAATAGCTAGTTATGCCATTTGGGTTAACAAATGCTCCAGCTAATTCGTTGACCTTATGAATCGAGTTTTCAAAGATTTCCTCGATCGGTTTGTTCTCATCTTTATTGATGATATCCTTGTGTATTCTAAAACCAAGGAGGAACATGAAAAGCATCTTCGGATTGTATTGGAAACTCTTAGGAGAAATCAATTAAAGGCAAAATTTTCTAAATGCCACTTTTGGCAATCTAGTGTGAAGTTTCTCGGTCATATTATTTCTGAATCCGGAATATCTGCGGATCCTTCAAAGATTGAAGCAATTCAAAATTGGAAGAGACCGGAGAGCGTGACTAAAATCCATAGCTTTCTCGGATTGGCAGGTTATTACCGCCGTTTCATAAAAGACTTTTCTAAGATTGTCGTGCCTCTTATTGGCTTAACAAAGAAAGGTGTTAAATACTTTTGGTTGGACAAATGTGAAACTTCTTTTCAGAAATTAAAAGAACTCCTTTCTGATGCTCCTGTTCTTGTTATTCCCGAAGGGAACCAAGATTTTGTTGTTTATACCGATGCTAGTCGCATTGGTTTGGGTGCCGTTCTTATGTAGAAAGAATGTGTTATTGCTTATGCTTTTAGGCAATTGAAGCCGGCTGAGACTAGATATGCCACACATGATTTGGAACTCGCGGCTATCGTTTTCGCCCTTCGAATTTGGCGACATTATCTTTTGGGGGAGAAATTCGTACTTTATACCGATTATAAGTCTTTGAAATGCCTATTTTCTCAAAAGGAACTTAATTTGCATCAACAGCGTTGGCTCGAATTTTTGCCTCTTATGATCTTGATATTCTTTATACTCCCGGAAAGGGAAATCGAGTTGCCGATGCACATAGTCGCAAGCAACAAGCGGTTGTTTCCATGATGATATCCGAATGGAAGGATCTCGAGGTTATATCCACTTGTGAAATTCGAGATCGTGTCTCCGATTTATGTTCATCTCTTGTTTTATGTAGCCTTGAGGCTCGTCCTTCTCTTTTAGACCGCATTCTTGAAGCTCAACAGCTAGATCCTGAATTGGCTTTGCTTGGCCAAAATCTTAAGGATAAAACCGATATTGAAGGTTTGGAAGACTTTGATATTGATTTTCATGGCGGCATTCAAAAATTTGGTAGAATTATTGTACCAAATACTGGAGATCTTCGTAAAGATATTCTAGAAGATTCTCATCGTTCCAAATATTCCATTCATCCCGGTAGCAGTAAAATGTACGCAGATATGAAGCGACTTTATTACTGGGAGGGAATGAAATCTGATGTTGCTAACTTTGTTAAGTGTTGCATGACTTGCCAACTTGTCAAGGCTGAACATCAAAGGCCCGGTGGGTTATTGCAACCTTCGGAAATTCCAGTTTGGAAATGGGATCAAATTTCCATGGATTTTATTGATGGCCTTCCCCGTTCTCGTTCGGGTCATGATAGCTTATGGGTGATCGTGGATAGACTTACTAAATCCGCCCATTTTATTCCCGTTCGGTCGAACCGAACCGTTCCTCTTCTGGCCAAACTCTTTATCAAAGAAATTGTTAAATTACATGGAGTCCCTAATTCCATTGTTAGTGATCGTGATCCATTGTTCACTAGTGGATTTTGGAAGAGTCTTCAAAAAGCTTTGGGAACGAAGCTTAATTTTAGCACCGCTTATCACCCCCAATCCGATGGACAAACTGAGCGTGTGAATCAAACTCTTGAAGATCTTCTTCGTTCTTGTGTGCTTGACTTTGGTGGAAGTTGGGAAGATCATATTTCACTTGTTGAATTTTCCTATAATAACAGCTTCCAATCTAGTATTGGTATGGCTCCTTTCAAGGCACTCTATGGTAGGTCATGCCGATCTCCTTCTTGTTGGCTTGAGGCTGGTGAGAAGCTGGTTTTAGGTCCAGATTTTATTCGTGATTCCACAGAAAAGATTGAACTTATTCGACATAGGATGAAAGAAGCCCAGAGTAGACAAAAATCCTATGCCGATAACCGAAGAAGGAAATTAGAATTTTCTATTGGAGATCTTGTATTTATTCGTGTTTCACCAATGAAGGGTGTTGTACGCTTCAGTCGATCGGGAAAGTTAGCGCCTCGATATATTGGGCCATTTCCTATCACTGAACGTATGGGTTCCATGGCTTATCGCCTTTCATTACCGGCTCAGTTTTCTGCCATGCATGACGTGTTTCACGTTTCTCAATTACGGAAGTGCCTTCGGGATTCCGATTCTATTCTTGAGCCCGGTGTTGTGGAAGAAATTGAAGTTTCACCTAATTTAACTTATGAGCAGCATCCTATTCGAATTACTGCTTCGGAGATCAAACGACTTCAAAATAAAGAAGTTCCGCTTGTTAAAGTTCAATGGTCCTCAAATCCTAAAGATTGTTCTTGGGAAACTAGAGAATTCATCGAGCGAACACATCCGGACTTACTTTCTCATGCTCTTTGAGGTAAACTTCTTATTTCAAATTTCTTTTGTGTTAATATGCTTTTAGGGTTGTTACATTTTATTTCCATCGTATATATTGCGAGGACGCAATTTCTTTAAGGTGGGGAGCCTGTAACAACCCGCATATTTATCGACTTTATATTTAAATATCTTATTTAAATATTTTATCGTTAATCGGATTTTGGTCCGAAAAGCTACTTTTTGAATACGGTCAAATTAGGACTCGAGACCACCTCCACTTAGTTCAAAATGACGTTTGCGATATTTTTAAGTGTAAACTTCGATATGTTTGGAGATAGTGAAATTTTAGTCACTTTTTGGCTTAGGACTTTGGTTTGGGCTGAACACATACTAACTCAGCCCAACCCCCTCTCCTCTTCATTAATTCACAAACACTTCAATCTTCTTCAAAAATGGTGGAGGGAATGGGAAATTAAAATTCCTAGCTCAAGTCTTCATTGCTAATCCAACATCTACTCCAAATTCAAGTGAAGAACATAGATTCAAGCTTGTTGTTGCTCTTGCTTAACTTTTAAGCTTCTCCATTATCAATTTCGTGGAAAAGGTGAGATTTTTAATCTCACATCTTGCCTATAACTGTCATTTGATTGTTGGGAATGATTTCCCATCACTTTAGCATGCATATTTGCATTTGGTTTGGATTGGATTAGTGAAAAACCCCAAATTTTAGTGTTTCTGGCGAAAAACTGCACTTAGCTCGTTCTGTCTCGTTAGGTCGCTTGGCATGGGAGAGTTACGCTGGCTATAGGTCGTTTCCTCTTAGGTCGCGCGGCGCTGCTCAATTTAACAGTTAGGTCATTCGACCTTATATGCTTATATTAGCTCGTTCGGAGTTAGGTCGCTCGAGTGCTTAGGCCGTTCTTCTTTAGGTCGTATGACCTTAAACAGTTTGCAGTTAAGTTGTTTGTGTCCTTAGGTCACTAGACCTCATATTCCTTAAGTCGCTCGATCTTGCTTGGAGCGTTGGTCACTCAGCCTCCCACCATTAGGTCGTAGGTCGCAGTACCAGTTCTGTTAGGTCGCAAGACCCCCAATACCTTTAGGTCGTTAGACCTTACCTCCTTTAGGTCGTTGGACCTTATTACCTATAGGTCGCTCGCCCTATTGCCTTCACTAGGTCGCTCGGCCTCACTGAGACGCTTGGGTTGATAGGTCGCTCGGCCTCACTAAGTCGCTTGGGTTGATAGGTCGCTCAGCCTCCACCCCTTAGGTAGCGAGCTTAGGTCACTCACCCCCCTAAGTCGGAACCCATTAGGTCGTATGACCTACTCACCCTTAGGTCGCTTGGCCTTGATTTCTTTAGGTCGTTAGACCTCAATTACTTTAGGTCGCATGACCCCTTAAATCGCTCGACCACTGGGTCGTAGCACGTTAGGTCGCGTGGCTTTGTTAAGACGTTAGGTCGCTCGCCTTTTTACACTTAGGTCGTTTGACCTGTATTTCACTAGGTCGCTCGACCTGTTCTTCTGCTAGGTCGCACGGCAGTCCACCCTTAGGTCGTTCGACCTATTTGACTTAAAGTCTTTGCACTTTAATTCGACCATGTTAGGTCGCAAGTATATTCCTACTTTGATGGTTTTGGGATTGATTTCTTTGGACTTTACTCTCGTCTTCGAACATGAATTTATGTGATTCGATTTGTTTCAACAATCGTTTTGTGACTTGTCACTCTAAATATATGAAGGTTTCAATACTAGTAGTAAATATCAAAACTCTTTCATTAAAGCGATTTCAACACTATTTTACTACAAAGCTCTTTTTTCTCAAACCGTTTTCTAATCTACTAGTATATCCAAGCCTTTACCTCACTCGGATGAGAAATCTAATTAAACGGCTTAGTAAAACGAGTGGTATGAAATGCTCGCGTTCACTTCGTCGGTTAATTCTTGGACTTGTTCGATTGAACTCTTTTTGTGACAATTTTCTAGTGAAGATTCACAGCTTGTTCGTAAATATTTAAGTTAAGCAAGTGGTTATGGGACATGAAGCTAAACTCATATATTTACTAGCTTGGTTTGATTGACACTTCTTGATGATCATGACGATCATTTTTGTGATTTGATTTAGACTAGCAAATTGTGCGATGTCTCTTTGTCTACGAGGGAGACTAAACCCCGTTTGTATGATGTTTCACCATCACATATGTGGGGTAGCACCCCATGGTCTTCGGGCCGTTCGTGTGTCAAAATTTAATGGATAGCTTCCATGAGATAGCTTCTCGTTCTTGTGTTACACATGTTGGTGAGTTTTCATGCTCCCGTTCTTGTGATAGGCCTCCCCCTTTTTATGTGATTTCTGGATTTCATGTGTTGATTTCTGGAATTTATGCTTCACCAATTTTCATGATTTTCATTGATATGATATCAATTTTTGTGCATTGGTGAATTTGTGTGTCATTGACTTGTTATGAATACAAGTTTAGGGTATGATACCCTATTTTATCTTTGAGAAGATTCTTGTGATATTGATTAATCTCTTGTTGATTTTCAATTACATACTTATAGTAGTATGCCATTATGGTTATTCCATGTTCATGCCATGTCATTTACTTTATACCATATCATCTGATATTTATAGCTAGACTGCTCCGTTTATTATTTTCTTATAAACAATACTCGGGTCAGACCGAGATGTTACAGGTGCTTCTGCTTGACTTCTCTTCAGGATTATTCTGACTTTTGGCTAACTACATAGATTAGTAGTTTTTGGATGTACACATTTGAGATATAGACTCTATGTTGTGTACTTATTCTTTTGTATAACACGTGTTGCTATTCTTTTGTATTATCATGGATCTTTCCGACCACTACTCTGATGTACACTTTCATGTGTTATATGTACATTCATATCTTTTTCCGCCTTTGTGATATGGATGTCTGTGACTGATTTATGTTATGTTTATTTCTATGTTTGTTTCCGAAGATTATATATAGCCACTGTGTGATAGCTTTGTGTTTGTATCGTTATGTCGGATTTCCTCCTTAAGTAATGTACAAGCTATACTATCTGACATATCGGTGCTCGCACAAAGAAGTTGCATGGATGGTCGCTCCTCAACAGCCTTATCCTCCGTGCTAGTTGACAGCATTACACCGTAGTGTTCTTGGCTAGCGTGGGTATTGAGGTGGGGCGTCACATTGGGTCAGACCGATGTTGTTTTATAGGTTTGATATGACTGTATATGCTTCGTGGGCTACGATATGGAGTTGGAGCAGATAATGATGGCGAATATTTACTCTACTTGTATTTTGTGTTGGTCTAAGTGATTATTTATGTGATGAGTTCTGTATATAAAAATAATGTATCAGATTTTTAGATATGATATAAAATTCAATATTTTATTCACTCTGATTCTGTTAGTTGGGAAACTTTTTAACTGTCTTTAATACTTTTTTATTCAAGTCTATAACTCATGTACACTTCCTTGCATCGAGAGAAGATACATATTATTACAGATGTATTTAGGTATTGAAACATATCCATATTGATCCAAAGTAGTCTATATGAGAGATCGCTCCGAATTATCTAACGTAAACTCCTTCTAATATTTCGGTCGTTGGAGCCGAGGCGTTACAATTTCTATTTCTAGTGCATTAGAAATTAATCTTACATACTCATATTAAACATTTTAATATGGATTTTGTGTATATAATTTTGGGACAATCCCAACATTCTTATATATATATATAAGATGTCAAGTTCAAATCCAATATCAAGAATTAAACAACCAAACTAAAATGATTTTATCATAAGTACATCATTAAAAATCTTAAGTTTGTTATATACTTATATTTTTGAAATATTATAGTACCTCTATAGTTCTTTCATACAGACATATGCTTCCTCTATGTTTTCACTAAAATTCAAACTGTTTGATTTGTTGTCAAAATATTTTCTCAACTCTGATGCTTGTTGAAAGATACTTTCATATCAGTTCTTTGATTATATACAATAACCAACAAACTTAGAATCACTCCTACTGTAAAACATCATATTCTAAATCATTATTTAGATCTTCTGTTTCAACATACATATACTGAAACTCAAAATCATATTGAGCAATAATTTTGCGAGTAAAATTCGAATGAACTTAAGTATGTCGAATGAAGAATCTATTATATTAATTTCAACAATTGAAATTTACGATGTTATTCTATCAGCATAGCTTACCATATTCCAACTGCATTGGTCTTCTTCTCTGTGACACTTTTGCAGTCAATGGATCACATCTCTTCGGGTAACACTATCAAAATAATATGTTAACTGTAACAACCCTGTATTTTACAATTATTTTTAAATTGATTTCCAGATTTAAAAGCTTTATTTATGAAAAGAATAAATTTTGTTATTGTACATATAAAAACTTTGATTTTGTATGTGGATTAGAATTCCAAATATGACTAAATTTAATATTTCCAGAAAAGTGAATTTTGGTTAAAATAGTAAAACTTTGACTTTTAAATTTAAATTTTAAATATTTGAAATTATAAATTTTATCTTTTATTATGAAAATAGATTTAATAACATGAATACTGCTTTTCGTTTCGTTGAAAACGGAGTTAAAATGTAAAAGTTATGTACATTTCAATTTTTAGTATAATTTGTTTTATTGTGCAATTTTGCCTATTTTAAATTTTATAAATCATATTTTCTTTCTTATATTTTATTTTAATATGTGTCAATATGTTTATTTATGTATATTTCCATCTCTAAATATTTTAAAAATGATAATAGAATTTTTCCAAAATTTACTATGATGATTTCCTATTTTTAAAGGCTGTTTTCCTATTTTCTGCTATTTTCTTCATTAGAAATTATATGTAAATTAAATTTTAAATGTTTATTTTGTGAATATATTTTTATTTCATGTTATTATTTATGCTTAAAAATATATTACAAGCTCATAAGAATTTTCTAAAAATTTATTCTATTCAATTCCAAATTTTCTAGACTAGTTTACTATTTTAGCTATTTTCTTAATTTAACTTTATATAATTGATAAATATTTATATAAATTATTATATTTTGATAAAATTTCGAAATTTTATCTGGGATTATTATATTTTCCAGAAATATAAAGTTATAAAAAGGGAATTAAAGATATATGAAGAGTTTGATACCTTTTGTGTGCTTAGCCCTTTTGAATTCTACCGTTTCTTTTCAATCAATACATCTTTTATTTTATTTTTTGCCGTTCTTTTCCTCATTCATTTTCAGCCGACTCCCTCATCTTATTCACGAATTTTCAAAGCTCCAAAACCCTAAAAAAAATCATGGCCTCCATCTTGCAAAAAAATTTGGTAATCTCCCTCTTTTCTTTCTACTTTTTTTCTTACTTTTCTATGCAATTTTGCCTTGATCTCTTCACATGTTTGCCTGGCCTAGCCTCTACCACCTTCATCCCCATCATAACCTCCTCCATCTACTATAGCAAACACTCCCTTCCCTCTGACCAAGACAGGCCATGACCTTCCACTTGAAGCCATCACCACAAAACTCCACAAAACATTGCCTAGAACACACATATCATCACCTACCCTCCATATCTTGCTTTGGCCACCCCCTTAGCCACCACCACCACTTGCTACATGACCTTTGACTGCTGCTACTCATCACCCAAACCTTTGTCCAGACCTGTACCAGATGATGGCCGAGCCATTTGACCCATAGACCGAGCCAAAAGTTGAACCAAACTCCACTATGTTGCCTAGTCTCTTGATATTCTTGTGTTGTAACTTCCTCCACATGTTCTAGCCTATATGCCATGCATTCCTATGATCAAACCTGAGCCAAAGTCATGTCAAACCTGACCTAAATAAACCACTAGGCCATGCAAAGCATTGTAGAAAACAAGGCAAAAGATTTTACATTCAAATCTCTTTTCATTTCAAAGTTATTTCATTTTAAAGTCGTATTGAATTTTGTTGTTTTGATTGGTTGTTTTGGGTTGTGCACAAGAGTTGTAGCTTGGATTCGCTCTCCACTCAAGTCCGTAGTCTTTTCATCGTGCTTTTGTTTCCATTGTGTCATTGGTTTTGATATCTCCAGCATAAACAGGTGAGTTATTCTCACCAGACAATATGTACCTATATAACTAGTAAATTGACACCCTGTGAATCTGTAGAAATATATTATCATGTTATACTTGACTATGTTATGATCATATAATGTTTATACACCTGTTATATCATATATTACGGTTATTTAATGTTATTCTGTTATTTTTATCAGTTATCACCATTGCAAGTTCCCTGTAGACTAGAATCACTATGGGTTGAAATGATACATACCCGAACGGACTTTAGAATAGGGAAAAATTGTTATGGGCTGAAATGATAGGCCTGAATGGTTTTTATTTAATTTATTTTAACTTGGGATCGCGGGTTTGAAATGATAGAACCTGGATTTTTCTTTTTAAGCTGCGGATTGAAATGATACATATCCATATCACTTGACCTAGGCTAGAAAACTATATACAAGCCCGTGGTTATTTTATAAAGTGTTTTGAATATTTTTAAGTATTTTAAAAATATAAATTTATGAAATTTGATTTAAACAGATTTTGAAATATTTTGAATTAAAGAAATTATGATTTTTCTATGTGTTAAAAATGTAATTAATGAATAGTTCAACTGGATTTTTGAAATATAACTTAAGTTGGAAATTTGGAATTTTGGTTAAAAATGATATTTAAGTTATATAAATAAAATGGATATTAAATTTTATTTGGAAATGGTAAATATGATAATTTGATTAAATTTGAATGTAAGTGATTTATTAAAGTATTATTGATTTTTCTATGTGTAACGACCCGACTTTCCAGACCCGGAAAATCGAACCATTTTAGTTAAGAAGAAGAGGTAGAAGAAGAAGAAAAATAGAAAACAACATCAGAATCTAACCATCGCAGCGGAATAAAATATAATATATATTAACAGATCTTTACACAAATCAAAACTATATCAGTTTTATATAATATAGCATCAGAGTATACACCAGAGAACACATAACATACAACTGGACAATAACCATATCATGTCCTCAATACAACAGAGTACAACAATCAACACAGCGGAATATATATATATATAAACAAGTACGGGAGTACGTATCGTCATCCAGCTCGTCTCCTGAGCTCCACAGCATCATATCCTGTAACCTATAATACTCGGTCTGACCCGAGCATCATATGAAACAATACCCCAGTCAGTCTGGAATACCAGCGTGAGAAAATCACACTCAAATTGATTATTAAAGTTTCAAAATCCTTTGAAACAAAAGCATCTCGTAAGACCACGCCACAAATAAACATGTCGGGTTTTTACCTTACGATAGCTAAAACACTTTTTATAAAAATCCTCTGATATTATAATAGTGTCTATTCACAAATACTTATTAAAATAGCCGAAATTGTTACATCTATTAAATTCCGGCATACTAGCCACAAAGTGGGTAATACAAACAAAACTCGTACAAGGCACGTAGGGAGAATGGATTTCCAACGAATGACTAGGCACTGGGGTACCACCTGTCACAGTACGTGGCCTAGATCACAGTACCGAGGAGTACGCCCGCTCCCCTGCAACACAAGGCCGGAATCATCCCTTACTGGATAATTCCAAATAAGATCACCCCACGGTTGGGATCAGCAAACGCAACACTAAGCCGAAAAAAAGGGACATCTAGACAGGGATGACCTTACTCTCAAGTGGGGGCTACCCACGAAGCCTTGCTGCATAACCCCTGATTTTCAGTCATTCCCGGTTGATGAGGCTCGAGGCTAAACGATACCTTTATAGCACATATCCCTTAGAATGCCCATCGTCCACCTGACGATGTCACGAAAGCATTCGTCCATACAAGTCCGTCCCGGGTTCGAACGGAACCGAAGGCACTATTCCTACTACATCCATTTTGGAAATATCCTCAGGATTAGTAGCGACTAGCCCTTGCACTTCACAGCTCCATCTTCGACTCTGAACACGTTACACGAAACGTACAAACCGGATCGAAGTGGTATTCGAGTCTCCAGACCTAGAATCCCGGTATACGGAAACTCGATCCCGGTCTCTTCGAAACGATCAGCGCATTTGGCCAATATTGATAGTCGGTTATTTAACTATCAATTAACATCCACAAGCAACCATCACACAATAAATAATTTCCCACATTATTTATTTGCCCAAATATCTTTCCAAGATATATTTCCAAATTTTCAAAGCTCATTTGAAAACAATTTCAAAACAGTTTCCGCTTACGGAATACATTTCCCAAATAATTATTTCCACTGAATCACCAAGTACAAAATACTTTTAATTTTAAAATAATTTAAAAACACTTTATTTTAAATATATCTTATAACATTGAAATTAAACTACTTTAATACTTTATTAAAAATATATACTTTAAAATAAACCACTTTATAAATATAAACTAAATTTCTTCTTTAAAACATAATACCAAATCACTTTTATATAATAACTACAATAATAGATTTTGAAAATCTTACTTTAAAGTTTAAACATTTAAAAAGAATAGATTTTTCCAAACATACTTACTTAGGAAATTAACATTTAGAAATAATCAATTTTCTAAAACATGCTTTTAAAAACACAATTAGAACTTTTAACTTATATTAAAAATTTCTTTGAAAACGTACTTGGCTATCCAGAGAAATACACTTCTCATTTCCATCTTTTAAAAATAAATCAACATTTATTTTTAAACCAATTCATATCCCTTTATAAATTCCCACCTTGAATTTATATCTCAAATATCCACTGATATTCCATTCCACTTTATAAACCCAGTTTATATCTTCAAAATCTTATTTCTCTTTAAAATTCCAATTTTAAACAACCAAATCAATTTCCAATTGATTTTCCCATTTACTTTACTTACTTTGAAATAAATTTCCTTTGCTATTTCATTTATTCCAAAATACATTAACTTTTAGATTTTATTTCTCATTATGATTTAAAATCTTTAAACTGAAACACAAGTTTCAGATTTCCCAAATTCCTTCTTTCTTTTTAATTACATTTAAATATTGAATTAAAATAAATTATTTATTCTTTTAAATAATATCACATAAGTTTTCTTTTAAATTCAATATTTCTCTGTTTATTCAAAATTCCTCTTTCCCATATTTATTAGAATTTTGGAAATCACTTTTATTCTTAATCAGATTTATTCTCAAATTTATTCCAAACTCTTTATAATTATTTTACTTAAAAATTTACTCTTTCATTTCTTTTCAAAAATTCCATTCTAGAGATTTTGATAGCTCAGCATATCCAAATCGGTCCAACCAAACCATAACATCCAATTATCCATATAACTCATCACAGGATATCAAAAATCATATCACAGAATATTTAACAAAATTAAATATTTTGAGGAATCCAGTTGGATCCCTCCAACCTGTTTCCCTGCATCCACAGATGTTAGCACAATACTCATTTCACTTCAAAGTGGAATATCGCGGTATAGGGGTTTTATAAAATATCATCCGCTATTATGCGGTGCATAGGGTCTCATCCGCTATATAAATGCGGGAATATCAACAACTCAAATATATACATATGCCAATATGTATATATTGCTATATACTACTATATATAATATAGCACATCAATCAATGCAATCATCCAATCAATTATTTAAATTTAACCATTTAAATTTAAATTATAATTTAACTGAGTGAGATTAACTCACCTTTGACTCCTGATTTGCAATCCATTCCCAACCGACTTGATTTTCCATTATTTTTGACCTTGTACAATCATTATATGATTTCATTAATACTCGATCAATTTGGACAAATCAATTCCTACCTAAAAATTTCATTTTACTTAGTAAGGTAATTTTCAAACTAATTTCCTTTACAAATACAAATTAAGATTCAAAATAATTAAATAGATTAACTTACAAATAAATCGCCTTCATAATTTATTTTACAATAACTCGTGAATTAAAATATCTATGTATATATTTATCTATTTCATTTAACACTACCTTCTAAATCATACCCATATATAAACTATTTTCTGTTTTACAATTAATATATATATTTATTCATATAAATCTTTAATAAAGACAAATAAATTGTTTTATATCCTACTGCAGCATATTTATCTGATCTGGATGTATACATACTAATCAAGTTATCGAGAAAGTAGATGAGATCGAATACCTCACCGCAGATGAGTTCGCGACTCCCCTGGGTTGCAGCAGTTCACCATTCGCGCGCCAGCTTTCCAACGTGGCCCTAACATCGTCGCCAGAAAATCGATTCCTCTGCCCTCGCGATACCCCGCTACCCAAGAACTCGACTCCACCCGCCGCGAACCATCACCCACGCGTGCAGCCATCACCACAAATCGTCTCCGCCTTCTAGTTCGATCGTGACCCAGCACGTAGCCCCTACCCCTCCATACGAACGCGATTGGCAATTCGCGAGCGTCCCTCCTTTAGCTCGAGCGTGAAACAAAACCCTAGGTGACCGCTCCCTTCGCCTCGTCGAACGAATGGAACAAATTGATCTGAGAATGGGGAAAAGTAAAGGAACGAACGCGGTTTATAAGAGATCGCCATATAATTTTTTTCGTGAATTTTGTTTTCTGTTTTAAGGTTAGAGAGGAGATGGAGATAAAATATCGGTTTGGGGAAACTTCTCGAGTACGCGTTGGAAAAAAAATATCTCTGACTATATGTACTACAAATTTTATTATATTATAAACTTCCAAAACGCCCCATTAATTTCTACTTAAAATTGTGAACTCCACTTAAGGAGTGCCACTAGGCGATTTCAAGGTTTTACCCGCATTCCGAACACAATGGAGCGGGTTACGAAAGCTAATTTAATCGTATGTGGAAGTTAGCTTTATAAATCAATTTAAAATATTAAATTATCGATTTTAATTTCAACACGTTTCTATGTCGTACTCTCACACACCAACTCCAATTACTACGAAACTTGAAATCCGGTAATAATACAATATTACGGATCCAACGGAACTGGTTTCGTCAAATTCCGAGACTGTGCCTCGGAAGACTATTTTTTTAAAATTCAATTTAAACGGTATATTTTTAAAACTGAACAAAACACTTCCAAATTCAATTTTAAAAGTTTCATCACTTTCAATATTAACAATATAAATTTTCTGAACCTTTAAACTATTTTTAACAGGCTCAAAACTCAGGATTCTCTAATTTACCCTATTTTCGATTGTTTAATTCAATAATCTATCAACCAATAAATAATGTATATTTGAAAATAAAGTTAAAATTTAACCTTCGAATATTTAAAATAAATTAAATATTCCCATTTCAAATATACAAAAATTCCGGGTCGTCACATTCCTCCCCCCTTAAAAGAATTTCGTCCCCGAAATTACTAGTTAGGAAGAATGTCCCATATCCCGTTAGCTAGTTCCCAAATTCAAACAGTTTTAACAATACCCAAACAATCTTTTATTAATGATACACTAATCATCTTTTAACTTCCCAAACTTATTCATAAGTTCAACCCATACCACCTACTTATCCATTCAAATTTAAATTTGAATTCAAATTTTGAATTATCAAAATTTTCCAAAATTTTTCTAACTCCCTAAATTTCCGAAAAATTTCGCCAGCGTCTCCTTTGCGCGGCTAGCTCGGTACAACTACAAAATGGCTCTACGGCCTCCCAATCTCAAAAAGAAAACAAAAAGCCAAGTGGCTGGATCAAAAACCCAATCAAATTTCATATAGAAATTCAAATACATACCTTTTTGGTCGGGCCATTAAATTTTATCTTCAAAAATCAAAATCCCAATTTATCCATTGCTTTTATACACCTGTATATCCTACTAAGCAATAATATTCAATCACAATTCCAAAGTCATTTTATACTTTCCTTTACAAATTTTCAATATTTGTTTTACTTAGCCCGTACGATGCACATATATCATCTGTACGCAATATCACATTCGATCGCTCAATCGATCACACAATTTCACTTCCGAACTAGTATCGCCCACCCGACTTCCTAGTACGGACTCAGATCTGGTTTCTTGATCAGAAACCGTCATTTTCCTTGCATAGCCACAAACTATGATAGAGAATATCCAGAATCAATCAACAATCCATATCCAGGTTCGCCGTCGAAATCGAGTGAAAAATCCTACTCGGATCGGTATAATCACCTCGAAATTCTGTGCTCGAATCCGGATCAAATCACTATGCGAATAAAATAATATACGTACATCCTACGTATTAATTTCAATTGATTACCAATTATATCAATTTCTTTTATTCACATTCATTTTGATTGTTATTCACTTATTCACAACTTTCCCCGATTTACAGTTTCAACCTTAATTCAATTATTCACTTAGCATATTTTCAGTATCAAATTTTCTTAAGAATTCACTACTCATTTCTTAAGTTCAAGATAAACATTTTATATACTTCTTGGATTTGTTTCACTTCATTCTTGAAGTTTATATTAAATTTTTATTCACTTTTGTCCTTACAATCCCATTCGAATTCAATTTATCTTCCACTTTGAATATTCAATCAGTTACACTTACTAACTAATTTAAATTTCAATTAGAAATTTATTTGTGAACTTTTCTTTCTTTAGTTCCTTCGATTCACTTACTTTACATTCATATTTCAAATAGATTTCAATTATTCAGTTCCAATTCCATTTACTTAGCAAATTTAAATCATTTGCCTTTAATGAAAATTTCCAAAAATTTCAAAAAATTTCTAACTCCTAAAATTTACGGAAAATTTTGGCAGAGTCTCTCTTGTACGGAGGGACTTCTGCGATATCGCAGGATGCACAAATATATATATACATCGGCCTCAGGCCGAAAATCACGATATATATCAATATATGCAGTTCATATCTCCTATTTTGAATTTTTACGTAAGCGTACCTTATTTTAGCATTTTTAAGCAAAGCGGTTATTTATTTTAGCATGTTGTGCCATCAGATTCAGCCAATCGGCTTCTCTGAACCTGTACTAACTCAATTACAACATGTAAGTGCCAAATATACAAAGTTTATTTACATTTCACTAAAATTTAAATTGCTAAAACATGGATTCTACAAACAATGCATGTTATATACTTCCATAAGCACATATGAAATGTTTCGACCCTTATTCCCATTTTTTTTTCCAAACAATACTCAACCCAGTCCATTTAATTTATCCACATCCATTTATTTAGCTCGAAAACAATCCAGGCTATTTCATTCAATAATTAATTCTCAATTGATTTCAACAACCTCGATTTGAGTACAGTCTTCATCCAACATTTACTTAAGTTAACAACTTAAGTTCATTTTCATTGCAGTTTGCACCAATTCATTCAATTTGTCCCTTTTTAATTCTAAATTCAATATTCCGTTCATTGAATAATATCCAAGGCCATTTTCATTCATACCCTCTTGAATTTTCGTTTGCAATACAAGCCATCACTATTTTAATTCAAATTTTCATTTTTGTTTAACACATTTCGACTTATATTTAATGTGTTAATACTCCAAGTCGAATTTTAATTAATAACTCAAATTCTGATTCTACTATTCATTTTTAATTCACTACCCAATTTTATTAATTCACAATTTAATTTCTATTTAACCAATTTAAATTCCATAACCCAAACTCATTTGGATAATATTTCAAGGTCATATTCCATTTATTTATACTTGAGTTCATTCACACTTAAGTTAATTTTGTTCCAATTTATTTCACTTAACAGCATCCAAAATATATGTGTCGAGCTTTATTTATATCATCCACATTCGATTTGTTAGTATTTTATCTCGGATTGCAATTAATAATTTCTACTTAATCTAAGTTAATTTCCCATTTCATATCCAAATTACAAAATCAACTTTCTTTCAGCCAATTAAGGTTCTATTTCCATAATCCATTACTTCATTAAGTAATTTATTCCAATTTATACCTAATATTTGGTTTATTTCATCACTTCCATCCATTAAAAGCAATCCCATTCACATTTTACTCTTTATTCCGGATTATACATTAAATTTAGTCAAGTATATATTTTTATTATACTATAAACATTCCAAAATAGGATTCCAGAGCTTAAATAATTTTTCAACCATTTCAAAATCATCTTTGAAATAAACTATATCCCAAAATTCTTTGGTAATTCAACTATTCCTTTGAAGTTTCAAAACCAAATCCAGTTCGCAAACAAATCCCATTTCAAACAACTCGGTAGCAATTTCTCTCCTAGAAACTCGAAAATGAACATCGATGATGCTGCAGTCATCACCAAAGTTATTTTCCAGCGACCGAAAGAGAGTTAAATGCTTTTATCTCTTCAAAATCCCTCCAAAACCGTTTTGAAACCATTTCCAACTCAAAGGAATTTTAAACTTCACAAAATTCCAAATTTAAAACCCATTCAGTTTTATATCTATCGTTTCTCTGGAATTCTATTTCAAATTACTATCTCATTTGGATATGGAGTTTATTTCAATTTTATAAATTACATTTGTAATCTATATCTCAAATTTTATTTTATTATAAAATTTTATTCTTTGCTTTGGTTATAAATTTCAATTCCTAGTTAAGTTTCCATATATTAATGATAATAATTCCATATTATCACTTCTAACATCCAAACAACCATATATATTAACTAGAATAGTTTACAAAACGTTTCTTTTTATACAAAAATAATTTGGGTAAAATTATTTCATTTACCCTACTTTAAAACAATATTGTGTCGAATTGTTCTATACAAGTGTTTAGAGATCCCTATCAATGTTGTGGCGTCCCACACATCGACCAGAATCCATAAACTACTCAATAAACCAATCAACACAATATAAAACAATTTTATATTCACTAACAAATACGTGCTCATATCTATTAATACTCTCAAAATTCCCACCAGAGCCAAGGTTGTCGCCAGCCTAAGCTCCGATACCACTGTAACGACCCGACTTTCCAGACCCGGAAAATCGAACCATTTTAGTTAAGAAGAAGAGGTAGAAGAAGAAGAAAAATAGAAAACAACATCAGAATCTAACCATCGCAGCGGAATAAAATATAATATATATTAACAGATCTTTACACAAATCAAAACTATATCAGTTTTATATAATATAGCATCAGAGTATACACCAGAGAACACATAACATACAACTGGACAATAACCATATCATGTGTAACGACCCAGAATTTTTGATAATTAAAATTCGAATATTTAATTGATTTTAAATATTAATAAATGGAATTTAGAAGTCGAATGATTTATTTTTCGAATATTGGGTTTTATTTGATAATATAAATCGATAAATTAAATAGTGGAATTCCAGAGATAATGGAAAAACGAGTTTAATATGATTGAAATCGATTTGGAAAATTTTATTTAATCATACTGGAGTTATAGAAAGGTTATAGAACTTTTAAAAATTGAATTTGGAGTTAATCTATGAAAATCGAATATTTTAATATTTAATTATCGACAGAAAATTAGCCATTTTTCGAACAGTCTCAGAATTGAACGAGACCAGTTCCATTGGATCCGTAATAGTTAGTTATTATCGGATTTCAATTTTCGTATCAATCGGAGTTGTCGTTTGACCGTGGCAGCTCGAAACGCATCGAAATTATTTTAATTTTAAATCGTCGAGTTAAAATAGTCATTTTTCAAACGGTCTCGGATTTCGACGAAACTAGTTTCATCGGATCCGTAATGTGATATTATTGTAAGATTTCAAATTTCGTAATTTTTGGATTTACCATTTGTCCGGTACAAATTAAAACGCCTCGAAATCGATTTAAATCGGTTTAATTTAAATTGATCGTTTAAATTCATAACTCGTACAGATGTTCGAATTAGCTTCCGAAACCTGTTCCATTGCGTTCGGAACGCGGGGTAAACCCCAGAAACGCTAGTCACTGCGCGTAAATCGGAGTTCGAAAAATCCTGGAATGAATAGTGTTCGTCAAAATTCTATATATAGCACTTCATTTATTTCCTTTTGAAGAGAATAAAACCTAACCCTAATCTAATGTCGGCCGCCACTTTTATTTCGAACGGCAGAGAATTCATCTCGTTCTTCCCTTAGATCTTCAAATCCAATCAATAATTCACGAAACTTTCAACATGAAAGTTGTAGAGCATCACGAGACGAAGATATCCAACGGTGGAGATGGATTTTCGTTGATCGAAGATGAAGCTAGGAGGCCGCGTTCTCCAACAGTTCGTGCGCGTTTTTCAAAATAATGTGACGACCGAGTTCAATGCTATGCTGGCCGTGGGTAGGCGAGGCGATGGACTTCGTCTTGATGGTGCTTGATCGGGTTCAAACGAAGCATATTGGTCGCGATAATTGATGATGGGAGGCGGCCAAATGGGTTTCTCGAATGTGAGGGTCTGGAGGTTTTCGCGTGGGAGAAGGAAAAGGCAGGGACGGCTTAGATTCTAGGGCAAACTGATGGAAGGCCCTGATTTGATCTAGGTTAAAATAAAAAGAAATTTTGTAAATTAATTTTAATTTAAATCGTATAATCTTTGTAATGCAATAACTTCTTCATACGAGGTCGGAATTCGACGAAACATTTTGCGTTGGGTCCGTATTGACGAGCTCTTCGCTATGCAACTGATTTGGAGTCGTTTGGAGCTAGTTTGAATTTCGGGTAAAATTAAACGCCGTTTAATTTTATTCGAAAATAAACGCTGGAATCAGAATTAAAATCACGGTGAGATCTTCTCACTCAAATTGAATGTGGAATTTTTGCAGTTATTGATTGTTTAATTGATTGCTATTGGATGTGCTATTAGATATGATAGGATATATCTATATATATAGCAATATATACATATTGGCATATGTATATATTGGATTGATTGATTCCCGCCTCGTATAGCGGATGAGACCCTATTGCGCCGTTAGTAAGCGGATTATTTTATAAAACCCATATACCGCGATAATTCCGTACTGGAGCGGAATTGGTATTGTGCTAACGTCTGTGGATGCAGGGAAACAGGTTGGAGGGATCCAACAGGATTCCTCAACTGTATTTATTTATTCACAGATGTTGATATATATTCTGTTATCATATGATGATATATGATATTGACTGTTGTGATGGACTAATTGATGTTGTTGCATCATCGGATTCAGGTTTTGAAATGTAAAAATAACAACTTTTACTTTAAAAAGGTTTTTAAGGTGATTTTTGAAAATATACGTTTTTTTGGAATTTTTGAATCGATTTATAAACGTAAAATTTTAAAGTTATAAAAGTTATAATTTTTAGTGAAATATAACCGAAGTGTCGTTTTTGAAATAAAAGTTGATTTATTTATTAAATGGTTTAAATAGAGATTTTTGAATTTATTATGAAAGCTCTATATATAAGATTTATAAAATTTGATTTTTATAAATCAAAGTGATGAAATTATAAAGGAGTTTTAAAGACATTTTAAATGATGTTAAAATGGGTTTTATAAAGGACAGAATAAATGATTTGTGAAGTCCTAAAAGAACGATTTTTGTAAATAAACGAATTACAAGTGTTTAACTTATAGAATGGACTTTTGGTAGAAAATTGAGTTATAAATTGAATTGGATAATAAAAGGAATTTATAAGTTGAAGTAGTTATAAAATATAAAATTGTGATTTATAAACGTTGTTTATAAATCCGAAATCACTTATTTTGATAAGTGAATTGTAGAAGTTAATTAAAGGAATTATATCCACGATTTTGGACAGTGGATAAACTTTTAAATAAAATGTGTAGAAAATGGTGAAATGTAATTAGTGAGGTATATTCACGATTTTGGACAGTGAATATATTGTTAAGTAAAATGGATATGGTTTTGGGAAAGTGATATTTGAAATGAAGTTAATTGTTTTAAAAGATGTTTTAAAACGTGTGAACTATCGAAATCATAGACTTCAACATTTATTGTTGAAATAGACGTTTTCGAGAAATATAAGGAAATGGTGGACTATAACACTGTTGTTATAGTAAATGATTTCCGAAAGGAAATGTTTTTTTTATGTAGTATTGGGATTTATATATCTATCTAAATTTCGAATCCCTATACTAGTGATTTTGAGTCGTCGTAACGATGTTTTACGTAACATTCGTTTTGACTCAAATAAAATTTGTGAAAAAGAATGATTTCCTTAAAGAATGAAATGTATACTTAATTTTGATTTAAGTATAACGAATATTTTCAAATGTTGAAAATAAAAGATTTGTGAAACACTTATTATTAAATAAGTATGGAATGTTTTCCAAAATGAAATGAGACGTTTTGAGATTTTATCTTCTTAAAGATAAATTGAAAATGAATATTTGAAAACGATTGAAAATCGAATATCAGTAGATATTCGAAAATATAAATTCAATATGGAATTTATAAAAGGAAGGGAAGTTGTTTAAAAAATAAATATTGATTTATTTTTGAAGCGTGGATATTTTATATCTAGTAAAGATATTTTTGAAGATAAATAATTTGGGAAAATTATTTGGAATCTGATGATGTTGCGCATCTTTATTGATAGTTAAATAACCGACTATCAATAATTACCTTTAGATAGGTATTTGTTGTGAATTGGATGAATTTGAATGCCACACTTGTTTTTAAATAATCGCTCACTATTCGGGTTAGCCGGGAAAGGACCATGGGGTCGTATAACCCATTCCGAATATGTGATACGTCGTTATGAATTGCATTCGAAGACCGGTGTTGAAGACCGGATATTTTTGAAAACGGAAGGATTACCGTCGAGTTACTCTACATCGGCTGATCTCCGATTTAGAGGTTTTATCACCCTTAGTGACGGGAAGTCCTGACGTGATTGAAAATTATCCGGATATGCAAGGGCTTCGTGAGAAGTGCCTTCGGTTCTGTTCGATCCCGGAACAGACTTGTATGGATGTGTGTCTGACGTTACACTTTGAGATGTAAAGCTGATTTCTTTCAAATACATTTCTGTTGGTGGCGGAGAATTTATTCTCTTAGCTTAACACCCTTCTCTGAGACGTACGAGCTCAGAGGTTATGTAGTTGAAAATTATCGGCGATATATCCCAATTTGGTAACGTGGCATACTGAGTGTTGCTGTGAAATGATCAGTGTTTGATCATTTGTGATATGATCATTTGTTTGATCTTATATCTTTGTGATCATAGGTTGATCATTTTGTTTGACCCGAAGCAGGGCTTTGTAGAAAGCGTAGCTTTGTGGACGAGACTTCATCGAGCCTCACACCCCGGAAATGGTCAAAACAGGAAGGATGCGGCAAGGTTCTAGGGAGTAGCGCCCCTTAGTGTATGTCATTCCTTCTGGATAGAGGTGGTATCATGGTATGGAGCCCAGATACTTAACCTATGTGGTTGCTGCATTATTATCTATGTGGTTTGTTGGAAATCGGGGATCCTCGGGAAGATCGGTTACGATCGGGGGATGACATACGCGTGTCAGTAGTTACCTATTTTTGCAGAGGTAACCCGGCCTTGTGTTGGCAGAGATCCGGTTAGGTTCTCAGGTCGTCTATTCCAGGGACGTACCCATCGTGGATAGGAAGTTCCTTAGCCTGACCATTTGTTGGAAATCCAAAGAAACAATACGATCTTGTACGGTTTTAGTTGTAGAACCTATCATTCACTTATGGTGGTCACCACTGTTTGGATGGTAGCTATAGTAGGCATAAGTGCGGAATGCCTATGCTGGCTAAGATTAATATTATACTTTCGAAATGTTTTCTACACTATGCACTAATAAAAATATCAAAAAGAATTTGATTTTTGCGTAGTAAGCATCTTTGACTATCATAAGAAGAAATCTCCTCCAATTCTGCGTTTGCATTGTGTGCATTGGAGTTTCCGGCACTCGATTTCTCGGCAGTCGATAAAGGGAGTATCGATGTCGAATTTTCGAAAGTCGAAAAATCCGGTATGTGACATCATGTCCTCAATACAACAGAGTACAACAATCAACACAGCGGAATATATATATATAAACAAGTACGGGAGTACGTATCGTCATCCAGCTCGTCTCCTGAGCTCCACAGCATCATATCCTGTAACCTATAATACTCGGTTTGACCCGAGCATCATATGAAACAATACCCCAGTCAGTCTGGAATACCAGCGTGAGAAAATCACACTCAAATTGATTATTAAAGTTTCAAAATCCTTTGAAACAAAAGCATCTCGTAAGACCACGCCACAAATAAACATGTCGGGTTTTTACCTTACGATAGCTAAAACACTTTTTATAAAAATCCTCTGATATTATAATAGTGTCTATTCACAAATACTTATTAAAATAGCCGAAATTGTAACATCTATTAAATTCCTTCATACTAGCCACAAAGTGGGTAATACAAACAAAACTCGTACAAGGCACGTAGGGAGAATGGATTTCCAACGAATGACTAGGCACTGGGGTACCACCTGTCACAGTACGTGGCCTAGATCACAGTACCGAGGAGTACGCCCGCTCCCCTGCAACACAAGGCCGGAATCATCCCTTACTGGATAATTCCAAATAAGATCACCCCACGGTTGGGATCAACAACCGCAACACTAAGCCGAAAAAAGGGACATCTAGACAGGGATGACCTTACTCTCAAGTGGGGGCTACCCACGAAGCCTTGCTGCATAACCCCTGATTTTCAGTCATTCCCGGTTGATGAGGCTCGAGGCTAAACGATACCTTTATAGCACATATCCCTTAGAATGCCCATCGTCCACCTGACGATGTCACGAAAGCATTCGTCCATACAAGTCCGTCCCGGGTTCGAACGGAACCGAAGGCACTATTCCTACTACATCCATTTTGGAAATATCCTCAGGATTAGTAGCGACTAGCCCTTGCACTTCACAGCTCCATCTTCGACTCTGAACACGTTACACGAAACGTACAAACCGGATCGAAGTGGTATTCGAGTCTCCAGACCTAGAATCCCGGTATACGGAAACTCGATCCCGGTCTCTTCGAAACGATCAGCGCATTTGGCCAATATTGATAGTCGGTTATTTAACTATCAATTAACATCCACAAGCAACCATCACACAATAAATAATTTCCCACATTATTTATTTGCCCAAATATCTTTCCAAGATATATTTCCAAATTTTCAAAGCTCATTTGAAAACAATTTCAAAACAGTTTCCGCTTACGGAATACATTTCCCAAATAATTATTTCCACTGAATCACCAAGTACAAAATACTTTTAATTTTAAAATAATTTAAAAACACTTTATTTTAAATATATCTTATAACATTGAAATTAAACTACTTTAATACTTTATTAAAAATATATACTTTAAAATAAACCACTTTATAAATATAAACTAAATTTCTTCTTTAAAACATAATACCAAATCACTTTTATATAATAACTACAATAATAGATTTTGAAAATCTTACTTTGAAGTTTAAACATTTAAAAAGAATAGATTTTTCCAAACATACTTACTTAGGAAATTAACATTTAGAAATAATCAATTTTCTAAAACATGCTTTTAAAAACACAATTAGAACTTTTAACTTATATTAAAAATTTCTTTGAAAACGTACTTGGCTATCCAGAGAAATACACTTCTCATTTCCATCTTTTAAAAATAAATCAACATTTATTTTTAAACCAATTCATATCCCTTTATAAATTCCCACCTTGAATTTATATCTCAAATATCCACTGATATTCCATTCCACTTTATAAACCCAGTTTATATCTTCAAAATCTTATTTCTCTTTAAAATTCCAATTTTAAACAACCAAATCAATTTCCAATTGATTTTCCCATTTACTTTACTTACTTTGAAATAAATTTCCTTTGCTATTTCATTTATTCCAAAATACATTAACTTTTAGATTTTATTTCTCATTATGATTTAAAATCTTTAAACTGAAACACAAGTTTCAGATTTCCCAAATTCCTTCTTTCTTTTTAATTACATTTAAATATTGAATTAAAATAAATTATTTATTCTTTTAAATAATATCACATAAGTTTTCTTTTAAATTCAATATTTCTCTGTTTATTCAAAATTCCTCTTTCCCATATTTATTAGAATTTTGGAAATCACTTTTATTCTTAATCAGATTTATTCTCAAATTTATTCCAAACTCTTTATAATTATTTTACTTAAAAATTTACTCTTTCATTTCTTTTCAAAAATTCCATTCTAGAGATTTTGATAGCTCAGCATATCCAAATCGGTCCAACCAAACCATAACATCCAATTATCCATATAACTCATCACAGGATATCAAAAATCATATCACAGAATATTTAACAAAATTAAATATTTTGAGGAATCCAGTTGGATCCCTCCAACCTGTTTCCCTGCATCCACAGATGTTAGCACAATACTCATTTCACTTCAAAGTGGAATATCACGGTATATGGGTTTTATAAAATATCATCCGCTATTATGCGGTGCATAGGGTCTCATCCGCTATATAAATGCGGGAATATCAACAACTCAAATATATACATATGCCAATATGTATATATCGCTATATACTACTATATATAATATAGCACATCAATCAATGCAATCATCCAATCAATTATTTAAATTTAACCATTTAAATTTAAATTATAATTTAACTGAGTGAGATTAACTCACCTTTGACTCCTGATTTGCAATCCATTCCCAACCGACTTGATTTTCCATTATTTTTGACCTTGTACAATCATTATATGATTTCATTAATACTCGATCAATTTGGACAAATCAATTCCTACCTAAAAATTTCATTTTACTTAGTAAGGTAATTTTCAAACTAATTTCCTTTACAAATACAAATTAAGTTTCAAAATAATTAAATAGATTAACTTACAAATAAATCACCTTCATAATTTATTTTACAATAACTCGTGAATTAAAATATCTATGTATATATTTATCTATTTCATTTAACACTACCTTCTAAATCATACCCATATATAAACTATTTTCTGTTTTACAATTAATATATATATATATTCATATAAATCTTTAATAAAGACAAATAAATTGTTTTATATCCTACTGCAGCATATTTATCTGATCTGGATGTATACATACTAATCAAGTTATCGAGAAAGTAGATGAGATCGAATACCTCACCGCAGATGAGTTCGCGACTCCCCTGGGTTGCAGCAGTTCACCATTCGCGCGCCAGCTTTCCAACGTGGCCCTAACATCGTCGCCAGAAAATCGATTCCTCTGCCCTCGCGATACCCCGCTACCCAAGAACTCGACTCCACCCGCCGCGAACCATCACCCACGCGTGCAGCCATCACCACAAATCGTCTCCGCCTTCTAGTTCGATCGTGACCCAGCACGTAGCCCCTACCCCTCCATACGAACGCGATTGGCAATTCGCGAGCGTCCCTCCTTTAGCTCGAGCGTGAAACAAAACCCTAGGTGACCGCTCCCTTCGCCTCGTCGAACGAATGGAACAAATTGATCTGAGAATGGGGAAAAGTAAAGGAACGAACGCGGTTTATAAGAGATCGCCATATAATTTTTTTCGTGAATTTTGTTTTCTGTTTTAAGGTTAGAGAGGAGATGGAGATAAAATATCGGTTTGGGGAAACTTCTCGAGTACGCGTTGGAAAAAAAATATCTCTGACTATATGTACTACAAATTTTATTATATTATAAACTTCCAAAACGCCCCGTTAATTTCTACTTAAAATTGTGAACTCCTCTTAAGGAGTGCCACTAGGCGATTTCAAGGTTTTACCCGCATTCCGAACACAATGGAGCGGGTTACGAAAGCTAATTTAATCGTATGTGGAAGTTAGCTTTATAAATCAATTTAAAATATTAAATTATCGATTTTAATTTCAACACGTTTCTATGTCGTACTCTCACACACCAACTCCAATTACTACGAAACTTGAAATCCGGTAATAATACAATATTACGGATCCAACGGAACTGGTTTCGTCAAATTCCGAGACTGTGCCTCGGAAGACTATTTTTTTAAAATTCAATTTAAACGGTATATTTTTAAAACTGAACAAAACACTTCCAAATTCAATTTTAAAAGTTTCATCACTTTCAATATTAACAATATAAATTTTCTGAACCTTTAAACTATTTTTAACAGGCTCAAAACTCAGGATTCTCTAATTTACCCTATTTTCGATTGTTTAATTCAATAATCTATCAACTAATAAATACTGTATATTTGAAAATAAAGTTAAAATTTAACCTTCGAATATTTAAAATAAATTAAATATTCCCATTTCAAATATACAAAAATTCCGGGTCGTCACACTATGAATTTAAGTGGTTAAATAAATGAATGTTTAAAAGTGATCTTTTAAAATATAACTTGACTAGGAAATGTGAAATTTGGTTTTAATTAAAGGTTTAAGTTAATTAAATAAAATTGGAAATTTAGTTAAATTGTGAAATGGTAATTTAAATTTGAAGTGTTAAGTTTATTTGTTGAAATGTGAAGAATTGGACACTTTTACACTAAAATTTATTAAGTAAATTGTTGAAAATTGGATTTGATTATAAGAAATTTATTGTGAAAAGATATATGTTAAATGATATGTAAATGAACATTTTAAATGTTAAAATATGATTTTAAAAATGTTTATGTGTTTTAAATTAAAGTTATTTAATTGCTGGAAATACACTAACACCTGAAATTAACTTTTAATAGCATTCAGAAATGCTATAGATTCTGTTTTGAACTAAAATTGTGTAAAAGGAGCTATTACAGCATTTCTGGAATGCTGTATTTGCTGTAGTTGAACTTATAGGCTAATATTGAACTCAGGCCTATTATAGCATTCTCTGGAAATGCTATAATGGTCTGCAGTCTATGTTGATATCAAATTTAACCCTTGTTTTGAAATCTGAACTACCGCAGCACTTCTGAAATGCTGTCTTTTCTGTTTTGAACTATAATTCAACTAAAACTGAGTTTTAACAGCAGTTTTAAGTGCTGTCTTTGCTGAATTAAAAATGTTTTCAAATATAACTTATAGCAGTTGTTTTTAAATGCTGTGAAATGCTGAAATTTTAATAATTAGGGTTTTTGACTTAGTAAACGAACTCAAAATGGTTTGAAACTTTGGAAATTGAATTCTTGATTTGAAAATATAATAATTACACTTTTAAAAGGTTTAAATGAATTATTTGATTGGAATATAAACTATTTAAAAGGTGACTTGAAATGATAATAAATGAAGTATACCTTTAAATTTAAAAGGTATTTAAAGTTGAATATTTAGATTTGAACTCAAATGATATTTGGAATATTAAAATGATTTGAAATGAAGTTTTGAAATAATATGATATTTTAAAAATATGGAAATGGTTTGGAATTGATTTAATCTTTATTTTGATAAAGATTTGGATTTGAAATGATATTCTATTTTGAAGTATAAACTGTTTTTAAACTTATAACCACGGGTTATAATAACGTTGGGTTGTTAAAGAGACCGGGATCGGATATGGACATACTCTCTGTCTTACTGAAAACCACTTTGGCAACTGTGTACGCGGTGGAGATTTCAGAATGAAGTAGGATGGTGGCGACGTTCTTAAGGTATGTTACGTGGACCCAACTCCCGTGAGTTGGCATAAGGTGGCTAAAACAAGAGCGATCTCGAACCAATGAGGTAGCACCTCTTCTCGGACACATTTCTTCGATATTATACTCTTACTTGTGATTGATTAGATGACCATCCTCCGATTTGGGAGTGTTGTTCGAGGTGGAACGGTAGTGGCTGCTATGCGTATCCATCAGTCCGTGTGCGTAATTGGTATATCTACCCTGGCATTGCCTAGTTGTGCCGTGTCACCTACCATATCGAGCTTTACTACGATTATGATTTTAAGATCCGACCGCGTTAAGGTTCTCCATCCCCTTAACGCTATTTTCTATATGATTATACTTTACTTATTTCGACACTATTATAATAGCGAATATTACTACATAGTAGATATTTTAACGGATCCTTAGAGGATGGGCGGTCCCTAGCATCTTCTAAGTTACTTGTACCCTTTTTACAGTTCGCTTGAGTTGGTTTACATTATATAAGTATATATTGTCCTGACTCGAGTGTTTTGTGTTTTGCTTTACGCTCGGGTCAGCCTGAGTTATTAACATATTTGGATTTCCACTCGCTTGGAGATTTGAATCGCTGGAGATTATCTGCTTGTCTTGTCCTATCTATTTCAGTTCCGTTGTTCTACTCAGCTTGTACTTGGTTATTTTATTGAGACTTTTGCTGTACTCTATTTCTTCTGTTGTATCTTATGTAACTCTGACATATTTAGATAGTAGCTTCATGAACTACTATTTCTTTTACTTCCGCTGCATTATTTTACTCTGTGTCTGTGATCTGTGATTATATTTATTTACTGTATATTCTGAGATTTGCCAAATTTTAATTACAACGCGGTATTTTGAGCAATTCAACTCCGGCATAAGTGTCTACCTATACACTTATAATGGATGCGAATGGTTGAAAATATCGGGTCGTTACAGTTGGTATCAGAGCTTTGGCTTTGAGGCAAAACTCAGCATATGGAGTAGATTTATTTACAGAATCACTTTCGTTCGAGTTTGAATATCTTCCTTTTGATTCGATTTCCTTTGAATTTTGGAACGTTTCCTGCGGTTCCAAAATTCATTCGTGTCCCTCACTATTCATCATTTTTTGATTCTAGAGTATCCCATAACTCCACTTCGAATGATCTTTATAGTGAATTGGCGGTCTTGCCAATATTCTAATTTTCTTATAATGGGGTGAAACTCCTTTACAATAGCATCAATTCACCAAAGATTTTATATCCTTGGTTTAGATGCTAATATCTTTATTATTCCAAACTCTATCTCTTGAGATCGAACGTAGATTTATCCCAGAAAAATCCACATCGATCTTATTCTTTAAGTCACGGTTGACCCGGTTAAGGTTGTCCGCGATTTACCTAAGCTTACCCATCTCTCTACTCTATTTAACCATCTTGTCTTTTGTTTCTAAACTATCTCCAAACATTTTGAATTGTACTTGTAAATCTATGTTTTGTTTATATATGGTGTTGTTTGTGTTGTTGATGTTGATTTGGATTTCCGATCGATTCGTTTGATCAACACTATCGATAGGATTTCTAAAACACTTTGACAGAACAAACTGACACAATATTATTTTAAATTTGGTTAATGAAATAAAATTTTGATATATAAATAATTTTATGGAACTTAATAAATTTATTTAAATTGATAATTTGAAATGATAATATTTGATTTATCATTTATTGTTCTACAAATGAATTTATAAATAGTTGTTTATAAATTTTATTTGGGAACTGAAATGAATTTAAAAACAAGAAATTTAAAGAATTTAATTTCCGATGGTTTCAAACCTTGTGTTTAAAATTTTTAAAAGGATATTATTTAAAGTATTTTGAATAAAAATTTGTCTCTAAAGGATTTTAAAGTTTAAAAATTAAGTGCTCTTCTCTTTGTCGCTGGAAAATAATTTCGGTGATGACTGCAGCATCATCGACGTTCATTTTTGAGTTTCGAAGTGAAGAGACCATTCTGTAGTCTTGCTACAGCTTTGTTTTGGAAAATCTAATTGATTTGAATTTCTAAAATATGACTGGATTATAATATATATAGATATATGATTTAAATTTGATTTGACATATTATGTATATATAATTACTTATCTCTAAATAGTTTGAAAGGAATCGGAAGTTTAATTCTTAAATTTTATTTTAAAGAATAATTTCAGTTATAAGAAGAAAATCAAAATTTTGAATAAATGATTCAAACTTGAGATAATTGAATTGGAAAGTTTTACTTGTATAACACACAATTGCATTCAAATATAACTTACCTTAAATTTTTTTTAGAAGTTAACAATGTAATTGGATAATATACAATATAAAAAGGATTTTTATAAATAAAATTTGAGTGGTTATAATATATGTTATACACTTAAATTTTAGTTATAAAAGATTAACAGAGGCAAATAGTGAAAAAGGAATTTAAAGAGATTTTATTTAAATAACTTAATAATCAAATTTGATTTACTATGGAACCTTAAGTCTAACCTAGGAATTTTAATAAAGGTTATTTCCTGAAATGAATATGTTGTATAATAAATAATGTATCTTTGAATAGATAAAATAAAAAAAAATACATTTGAATTGGACATTTTGTAATAAAGTTTATTTAACTTGAATTCATGGTTTAATTAATGTCTAAATGAATAAATGTGTAAAGAAATTTGATTGTTATATTTGCTATGATAAATATTTTATTTATGAAATTGATATGTCTTGAAAAATGAATAATTATGATAGTTAAAATGTATTTTAACATCACTAAATTTGATAATTGAGAATTTGGTTTTCAAATGGAATTTTAAGTGTAACTTATTGAAGGAATATCTATTTATGAAATGGGCATTTTAAATAAAGTGTTAGGTTATTTGTTAAATGAAGAGCTAAGTAAAATAATGAACTTTTGACTTAATAAATGAAGTATAGTTTAATTTGGATATTCCATTCATAAAAGTTTGTTATAATAAGTCATAAGTTAAATGATATCCAAATGAATATTTCTGGAATTAAACTGATTTGAAGTACTAATATACCTACTGTAGCATTTTATAAGTGATGCTGTTTTGAAAATACAGTGTTTGGAAATTTTTAAAATTGAATGAACTTAGAAATGTTACAACTTTAAAATGAATATTGTTTGATCTTGGATTAAAATGGTTTAAATGAAGATTATTTTTAAAAGGTGTTATGATTTTCTAAGTATTATGTTCTTTTTTAAGAATAACATTTCCAAAGTGTTATGATTTTTAGTAGTATGATTTCCAAATGATAAACATCCCTAAATTGTTATGATTTCAAAGCATTATGGTTTCAAGTTTATTATCTTATTTTGTTTTCCAAACTATCTTTTGGTTGTCCTCATTTCTCTTATCTTGTTACAGAATGGGAAGGCTATTGCTTATACCAGTCCGTTTAGAAATCTTTCTGTAATCTTTGATAATCTTTGTTACTCATCTGGATCGGAACACTGTTTTTCCATTCATAGACCGTCGGTCAAGTGAAAGGGGTGATTCAGACTCTAGAGGATTTTTCGTGCTTATATTCTTGATTTGATCACCTCCATCTTGTTAAACTTACCTATAACAATAGTTTCAGGTGTAATTCCAATTTTCTTATCATCTTGTCTTAATTCTATTCATTCTATCTTTTTCTGTGCTTTCCCGTACCTCGTTCCTTTTCGGGGACGGAAAGTTTTGAGTGGGGGAGAGTGTAACAACCCTGTATTTTACAATTATTTTTAAATCGATTTCCAGATTTAAAATCTTTATTTATGAAAAGAATAAATTTTGTTATTGTAAATATAAAAACTTTGATTTTGTATGTGGATTAGAATTCCAAATATGACTAAATTTAATATTTCTAGAAAAGTGAATTTTGGTTAAAATAGTAAAACTTTGACTTTTAAATTTAAATTTTAAATATTTTAAATTATAAATTTTATCTTTTATTATGAAAATAGATTTAATAACATGAATACTGCTTTTCGTTTCGTTGAAAACAGAGTTAAAATGTAAAAGTTATGTACATTTCAATTTTTAGTATAATTTGTTTTATTGTGCAATTTTGCCTATTTTAAATTTTATAAATCATATTTTTTTTCTTATATTTTATTTTAATATGTGTCAATATGTTTATTTATGTATATTTCCATCTCTAAATATTTTTAAAATGATAATAGAATTTTTCCAAAATTTACTATGATGATTTCCTATTTTTAAAGGCTGTTTTCCTATTTTCTGCTATTTTCTTCATTAGAAATTATATGTAAATTAAATTTTAAATATTTATTTTGTGAATATATTTTTATTTCATGTTATTATTTATGTTTAAAAATATATTACAAGCTCATAAGAATTTTCTAAAAATTTATTCTATTCAATTCCCTATTTTCTAGACTAGTTTACTATTTAAGCTATTTTCTTAATTTAACTTTATATAATTGATAAATATTTATATAAATTATTATATTTTGATAAAATTTCGAAATTTTATCTGGGATTATTATTTTTTCCAGAAATATAAAGTTATAAAAAGGGAATTGAAGATATATGAAGAGTTTGATACCTTTTGTGTGCTTAGCCCTTTTGAATTCTACCGTTTCTTTTCAATCAATACATCTTTTATTTTATTTTTTGCCGTTCTTTTCCTCATTCATTTTCAGCCGACTCCCTCATCTTATTCACGAATTTTCAAAGCTCCAAAACCCTAAAAAAAATCATGGCCTCCATCTTGCAAAAAAATTTGGTAATCTCCCTCTTTTCTTTCTACTTTTTTTCTTACTTTTCTATGCAATTTTGCCTTGATCTCTTCACATGTTTGCCTGGCCTAGCCTCTACCACCTTCATCCCCATCATCACCTCCTCCATCTACTACAGCAAACACTCCCTTCCCTCTGACCAAGACAGGCCATGACCTTCCACTTGAAGCCATCACCACAAAACTCCACAAAACATTGCCTAGAACACACATATCATCACCTACCCTCCATATCTTGCTTTGGCCACCACCTTAGCCACCACCACCACTTGCTACATGACCTTTGGCTGCTGCTACTCATCACCCAAACCTCTGTCCAGACCTGTACCAGATGATGGCCGAGCCATTTGACCCATAGACCGAGCCAAAAGTTGAACCATACTCCACTATGTTGCCTAGTCTCTTGATATTCTTGTGTTGTAACTTCCTCCACATGCTCTAGCCTATATTCCATGCATTCCTATGATCAAACCTGAGCCAAAGTCATGTCAAACCTGACCTAAATAAACCCCTAGGCCATGCAAAGCATTGTAGAAAACAAGGCAAAAGATTTTACATTCAAATCTCTTTTCATTTCAAAGTTATTTCATTTTAAAGTCGTATTGAATTTTGTTGTTTTGATTGGTTGTTTTGGGTTGTGCACAAGAGTTGTAGCTTGGATTCGCTCTCCACTCAAGTCCGTAGTCTTGTCATCGTGATTTTGATTCCATTGTGTCATTGGTTTTGATATCTCCAGCACAAACAGGTGAGTTATTCTCACCAGACAATATGTACCTATATAACTAGTAAATTGACACCCTGTGAATCTGTAGAAATATATTATCATGTTATACTTGACTATGTTATGATCATATGATGTTTATACACCTGTTATATCATATATTACTGTTATTTAATGTTATTCTGTTATTTTTATCAATTATCACCATTGCAAGTTCCCTGTAGACTAGAATCACTATGGGTTGAAATGATACATACCCGAACGGACTTTAGAATAGGGAAAAATTGTTATGGGCTGAAATGATAGGCCTGAATGGTTTTTATTTATTTTATTTTAACTTGGGATTGCGGGTTTGAAATGATAGAACCCGGATTTTTCTTTTTAAGCTGCGGATTGAAATGATACATATCCGTATCACTTGACCTAGGCTAGAAAACTATATACAGGCCCGTGGTTATTTTATAAAGTGTTTTGAATATTTTTAAGTATTTTAAAAATATAAATTTATGAAATTTGATTTAAACAGATTTTGAAATATTTTGAATTAAAGAAATTATGATTTTTCTATGTGTTAAAAATGTAATTAATGAATAGTTCAACTGGATTTTTGAAATATAACTTCAGTTGGAAATTTGGAATTTTGGTTAAAAATGATATTTAAGTTATATAAATAAAATGGATATTAAATTTTATTTGGAAATGGTAAATATGATAATTTGATTAAATTTGAATGTAAGTGATTTATTAAAGTATTATTGATTTTTATATGAATTTAAGTGGTTAAATAAATGAATGTTTAAAAGTGATCTTTTAAAATATAACTTGACTAGGAAATGTGAAATTCGGTTTTAATTAAAGGTTTAAGTTAATTAAATAAAATTGGAAATTTAGTTAAATTGTGAAATGGTAATTTAAATTTGAAGTGTTAAGTTTATTTGTTGAAATGTGAAGAATTGGACACTTTTACACTAAAATTTATTAAGTAAATTGTTGAAAATTGGATTTGACTATAAGAAATTTATTGTGAAAAGATATATGTTAAATGATATGTAAATGAACATTTTAAATGTTAAAATATGATTTTAAAAATGTTTATGTGTTTTGAATTAAAGTTATTTAATTGCTGGAAATACACTAACACCTGAAATTAACTTTTAATAGCATTCAGAAATGCTATAGATTCTGTTTTGAACTAAAATTGTGTAAAAAGGAGCTATTACAGCATTTCTGGAATGTTGTAGTTGCTGTAGTTGAACTTATAGGCTAATATTGAACTCATGCCAATTATAGCATTCTCTGGAAATGCTATAATGGTCTGCAGTCTATGTTGAAATCAAATTTAACCCTTGTTTTGAAATCTGAACTACCGCAGCACTTCTGAAATGCTGTCTTTTCTGTTTTGAACTATAATGCAACTAAAACTGAGTTTTAACAACAGTTTTAAGTGCTGTCTTTGCTGAATTAAAAATGTTTTCAAATATAACTTATAGCAGTTGTTTTTAAATGCTGTGAAATGCTGAAATTTTAATAATTAGGGTTTTTGACTTAGTAAACGAACTCAGAATGGTTTGAAACTTTAGAAATTGAATACTTGATTTGAAAATATAATAATTACACTTTTAAAAGGTTTAAATGAATTATTTGATTGGAATATAAACTATTTAAAAGGTGACTTGAAATGATAATAAATGAAGTATACCTTTAAATTTAAAAGGTATTTAAAGTTGAATATTTAGATTTGAACTCAAATGATATTTGGAATATTAAAATGATTTGAAATGAAGTTTTGAAATAATATGATATTTTAAAAATATGGAAATGGTTTGGAATTGATTTAATCTTTATTTTGATAAAGATTTGGATTTGAAATGATATTCTATTTTGAAGTATAAACTGTTTTTAAACTTATAACCACGGGTTATAATAACGTTGGGTTGTTAAAGAGACCGGGATTGGATATGGACATACTCTCTGTCTTACCGAAAACCACTTTGGCAACTATGTACGCGTTGGAGATTCCAGAATGAAGTAGGATGGTGGCGACGTTCTTAAGGTATGTTACGTGGACCCAACTCCCGTGAGTTGGCATAAGTTGGCTAAAACAGGAGCGATCTCGGACCAGTGAGGTAGCACCTCTTCTCGGACACATTTCTTCGATATTATACTCTTACTTGTGATTGATTAGATGGCCATCCTCCGATTTGGGAGTGTTGTTCGAGGTGGAATGGTAGTGGCTGCTATGCGTATCCATCAGTCCGTGTGCGTAATTGGTATATCTACCCTGGCATTGCCTAGTTGTGCCGTGTCACCTACCATATTGAGCTTTACTACGATTATGATTTTAAGATCCGACCGCGTTAAGGTTCTCCATCCCCTTAACGCTATTTTCTATATGATTATACTTTACTTATTTAGACACTATTATAATAGCGAATATTACTACATAGTAGATATTTTAATGGATCCTTAGAGGATGGGCGGTCCCAAGCATCTTCTAAGTTACTTGTACCCTTCTACAGTTCGCTTGAGTTGGTTTACATTATATAAGTATATATTGTCCTGACTCGAGTGTTTTGTGTTTTGCTTTACGCTCGGGTCAGCCTGAGTTATTCACAGATTTGGATTTCCACTCGCTTGGAGATTTGAATCGCTGGAGATTATCAGCTTGTCTTGTCCTATCTATTTCAGTTCCGTTGTTCTACTCAGCTTGTACTTGGTTATTTTATTGAGACTTTTGTTGTACTCTATTTCTTCTGTTGTATCTTATGTAACTCTGACATATTTAGATAGTAGCTTCATGAACTACTATTTCTTTTACTTCCGCTGCATTTTTTTACTCTGTGTCTGTGATCTGTGATTATATTTATTTACTGTATATTCTGAGATTTGCCAAATTTTAATTACAACGCGGTATTTTGAGCAATTCAACTCCGGCATGAGTGTCTACCTATACACTTATAATGGATGCGAATGATTGAAAATATCGAGTCGTTACATTAACAATGTACTTTGAATTCATTCCGAATTTGTGCATCATCCCATGTGATAGAGTCATTACACTTAATGGCATATTGACAACTGAAGAAAATCTTTTCTCGCCATCAATAAGAAAAACATAGTTTTCTTTTAATGTGCGAGAGTTCTCAGTCGACAATCTAATTAGTTGTGTTCGTATAGGCTAGGTCAATGTCATTTCATATTTTTTTAATCAATTTTGTCATTGGATCGTATCCAAATTCATTTTACAACCATTAATTTTCGAAATGAATTTCTAACTTGGTGTTTCTGGAAAAAAAATTTATCTCTCAATGCAACAAAATAGATATTTATAAACATATTATGAATTACCTGTATAAAATTGATTTATTTTTAAGTCTATGAAAATAATGTTCATAACCTAAATTGGTCAGTCAAAATTGATTTGTCCCAAACTCATTTGGGGTGCTCCATACAAGATCCCTTGTGAACAAGTATTACTTATAGTCTCTTGACTCAAACAAACTGTCAACTTGTAACGACCTGGTATTTCGAACCATTCGCATCCGCACATGTCGGACTTGAATTTCTCAAAATATCAGATTGTTAATTTATATTTGGCAAACTCAGCATATACAGTAAATAAAGCAATCACAGAATCACGGACACGGAGTAATATAACAATAAGCAGCGGAATAGATAAATAGTAGTTCATGAAGCTACTATATAAACCTCAGAGTTTGAAATAAAATACAACATAATATCTCAAATACAATGTAGTCTTGAATACAAACAGATGACAAATTTGAACAAAACAATTGGTAAAAAACCGAATAGGTAAAACAGTTCTTCGGGCAAAGCTCCAATCTCCAAAGGTGAGTCGTAAATGTTGTGACACTCAGTCTGACCCAAGCATAAAGCAAAACACAAAACACTCGAGTCAGGATTAACATTCTTATATCAGTAAATTTAACTCAAATGAAATGTCAAACTGAAACACAAGTAGCTTAAAGGATGTTTGGGATTTCCATCCTTTAAGGATCCGTGGAACTATCTACTATGTAGTAATATACGCTATTATAATATGTCTATAGTAAAGTAAACTATTAAAATAGCGTTAAGGCGTTACCCATATCCCCCTTAACACATTTTATATATTCCCGTAATCTATACAATGTTGTATGCTCCACCAAACCGGTGGTTTACCAAGAGGACACCTCATAGGTACAATACAAACCAAACTCGTAGAAGGCGCGATAAGGCATGCGACAAGGCACTCGAGGCAATGCCAGGGTAGATATACCATTTGCACTCTCGGACTGGTGGTAATGCATAGCAGCTACTACCCCCCACCTCGTGACACACTCCCAAATCAAAGGGTGCGTCCAATTAAATCGCAAAAGCAATAGAATGGTATTGAAGAAATGTGGCCGATCGGGGGAATGACCCCACTTGGCCCGGTATAGCTCCTGTTTTAGCCACATGAAGCTGACTCACGGGAGTCAGGGCTACGTAAATGCCATATATAATCGTCACCAAACCATCCTACTTCATTCTTGAATCTCCATTACATACATAGTTGTTAAAGTGGTTTTCGGTATTAGAAGAGAGTATGACAATATCCGATCCCGGTCTCTTTAACAACCAAACGCTTATTTCACACCGTGGTCATTTCATTTCAAATAGTTCATACTTCAAAATCAAAATATCATATTCATTTCAAAATCATATCAATTCGATATCATTATACACTTTAAATCATATTCATTTCCAAAGATCATAACACTTTCAAAATTATAACACATTTGAAATCATAACACTTTTGACTTAAACAGTTTAGATATTGAAAATAGTATATATATATATATATATTAAAATAGCTATAAATTAAATAGTTTATATATTAAAATAATTTATATATTAAAATAGTTTATATATATTAAAAGTACTTTATATAATAAAGATAGTTTCCTCCAATTTCACAAATCGATTCAAATCTACTCAAATTTAAAGAAATTTAATTTAATTCAATCCCAGTTCATCAATTTCAATTCAATTCAACCTCTCAATAAACCATTTTAATTTATATCGATTTCAAACATAGATTGGAACTACAAATTAAACCATTTCAATTTTAATAGATTTCAAAGTTTAAATACTCAACATTTACAATAACTCAATTTGATACATTTCATTTACACTTCAAATTCAACTTTTTTATTATTTAGTTTTGAAATATTCACTTAATTAATCCAATAATCATTTAAATAAAATCTCAAATTACAAATTTAAATAAAACTAAATATCCCATTTCAATTTATTTAAATTTGAAATATTCCTTTAATCACCTTAAATCAAAAATCAAGTTATAAATCATATCATTAAAATCTTCATTTCAATAGGTTTCAAGTAAATTTTATTTAAGTATAATTCTTAAACAAATACAATTTCAAATCAATTTCAATTTATCCTCCCAACCTGAATTTATTATAGTTAATAAAAAAATCTATATTTTTTTATAATTTAAATAAATACCTAAACATATTACTTATTAATTAAATTAAATTTTTATTAAATTAAATCTTTTTATTAAATTTATTTTGTAATAAATCTATTTTTATATATTTTTAGAATAATAAAATTATAAGTAAAATCTTAAAAATTATCCTTCCAAAACTAACTTAAAATTTTAAAATTTTCAAAACATATAATTTAAAAAAAACAAAAATTATATATATATATATAAATAGCATTTATATATTATATTTTAAAATCAATATTCATTAGACCCATATATTTCCTTTCAAACATTGGAAATCATTTTTCAAAATATAGACCAACGGTGTCCGTATATAATTTTCTATCCTATGGTCAAGTGATAGAGATATTTATCATTTCAATTCGCAAATTAAAATATCTACGGGTATATATCATTTCAACCCGCAATCCCAAAATTCAAAATCAATGAAAATCGCTTGGGTTTATCATTTCAAACCATAACGATTTTCCCCTAATCTGTAATATCGTTCGGGTATGTATCATTTCAACCTATAGGGAATTCTAAACTAACAGTGAACTTGCAGAGTGAGAACAAATATGATAATAATATAACATATCACCAAAGGCATATATCATCAGTAACAAATGTAAATATAATGTAAACAACAGGTGATGGTGTCAGGTGTCATAGGTGAACGATTGCAGATTTTGGCATATCATATTTAACAATTAAATAACTAGCAATTCAAATTTAACAGCATATTTCAATTGTCGTTTCAAGTAAAATCAAATTTACTAACTATAAGAATGTTAATCATGAGTGATTGCTCACCTTTCAAGACTAGAGAATTTTGAAAATGAACTGAGCTGGGAATCCGAGCAAAAATTCCAAAGTAAAGTACGATGAACACAAATTTGATGATCAAAGCAAAGCTAGAAGTTTGGAATCGATGGAAGAACAAATCAAAATAGCTAGATATATGTAAATGGAAACAAAATATATATAGCTATATTTTTAAAAGTCTAAAATTTTAAAGCACGTATTTAAAATAAAAATCTTTATAATATATATATTTTTGTAAATCAATATAACATATATGCATATCTCAAAATCAACATCTATATATGTATTTGAAAACCAAACACATTTGTACTTATGTATATAAGCTAATATATATACATATATATAAACTTACCTACTTATTATATTTCAAAATTTATACTTATACACACATATATATAAAAATCAACATACATATGTATATTATATGCAAAATTTACACTGACCATATATACACACATATACACTGCCGTAACATACAAAAGTTAGTACAACAGATTTAAATATACGAACAGATATAAAACATTTTATAAACTCATAATTTATAACTAACAGTTCATAGACACAAAAATCAGTAAAGGCCCTATGCAAAGTAAAGCATACTTTGTAAAGTAAAGAGTGGCAGAACAACTTATATAATATATATACTATATGTAAAGTGACAGCTCATAACAATAAATAAAGTAACCGGTCAACTTCATAATATAATATATAATTATACTTCTTTTATAAAAATATACTGTAACATATATAGTAAACACATATAATACTTCTTTTAAGATCTAATATATTGTAACCTATATATATATTATAAACGCATAGATTTAACAAGATATCTATATATACAGGCAGCATATAAGCTTGAAATTGAATAACAAATATATAGCTAACATATTAGATATTACATATATATCTATAAATAAATCAAAGCGTATATATATACACGGCTTATATATTAAATATATATATATATATATAATTCTTTTCTTTTACAACAATGGTGCTGCACGAGTTTGAAGGAGGTGGAAGGCGGAACGGAGGCTGAACTGGGTAATGTTGGTCAGGGCGTGGAGATGAGCCAGAAGGGGATAGTCGGGTTTCGGTGGAGGTGAACGAATCTGGGATTGAAAAATGGAGCAGAGAGTTAGGCCGCGTGGGCAGAGCTACTTGCTCAGGGAGGGTCGGCACAAGACAGTGGGATGGTGGGAAGGACGAGGAGCAGAGTGGCGGTCAGATGAAAGGGATGAAGGTGTGGGTGAAAGATGGTGTGTGACGCCCCACCTCTATACCCACGCTAACCAAGAACACTACGATGTAGTGCTGTCAATTAGCACGGAGAATAAGGCTATGGAGGAGCGACCATCCATGTAACTTCTTTGTGCGAGCACCGATACGTCAGATAGAATAGAATGCATATCTTTTAAGGAGGAAATCCGACATACCGATACAAACACAAAGCTATCACACGGTGGCTATATATAATCTTCGGAAAACAAACATAGAAATAATCATAACATAAATCAGTCACAGACATCCATATCACAAAGGCGGAAGAAGATATGAATAAATATATAACACATGAAAGTGTACATCAGAGTAGTGGTCAGAAAGATCCACGATAATACAAAAGAATAGCATCACGTGCTATACAAAAGAATAAGTACACAACATAGAGTCTATATCTCAAAGGTGTACATCCAAAAACTACTAATCTATGTAGTTAGCCAAAAGTCAGAAATATCCTGAAGAGAAGTCAAGCAGAAGCACCTGTAACATCTCGGTCTGACCCGAGTATTATTTATAAGAAAATAATAAACGGATCAGTCTAACTATAAATATCAGATGATATGGTAGAAAGTAAATGGCATGACATGAACATGAAATAACTATTACGACATACTACTATAAGTATGTAAATGAAAATCAACAAAAGATTAATAAATATCACAAGAATCTTCTCAAAGATAAGGTAGGGTATCATACCTTAAACTTGTATTCATAACAAGTCAATAACACATGAATTCACCAATGCACAAAAACTGATATCATATCAATGAAAATCTTGAAAATTGGTGAAGCACAAAATTCCAGAAATCATCATCAGAAATCCAGAAGACACATAAAAGGGGGGGAGGCCTAACACATGAATGGGAGCATGAAAACTCACCTACGCGTAAACACATGACGAGAAGCTATCTCATGGAAGCTATCCATTAAATTTTCACACAGGAATGGCCCGAAGACCGTAGGGTGCTACCCTAGAAATGTGATGGCGAAACATCACATAATCGGGGTATAGTCTCCCACGTAGACAAAGAGACATCGCTCAATCGCTAGTCTAAATCACAAAAATGATCGTCATGATCATAAGGAAGTGTCAATCACACCAAGCTAGTAAATATATGAGTTTAGCTTCATGTCCCATAACCACTTGCTTAACTTAAATATTTACGAACAAGCTGTAAATCTTCACTAGGAAATTGTCACAAAAAGGGTTCAATCGAACAAGTCCAAGAGCTAACCGACGAAGTGAACGCAAGCGTTTCATACCACTCGTTTTACTAAGTCGTTTAAGTCGATTTCTCATTCGAGTGAAGTAAAGGCTTGTATATACTAGTAGATTGAAAATCGGTTTGAGAAAACGAACTTTTGATATTTAAAATAGTGTTGAAATCGCTTTGATGAAAGAGTTTTGATATTTACTATTAGTATTGAAACCTTCATATATCTTTAAAGTGACAAGTCATAAAACGATTGTAGAAACAAATCAATTCACGTTCGAAGACGTGAGTAAAGTCCAAAGAAGTCAATCCCAAAACCATCAAAGTAGAAATTCTGATAAATGTTTTTCAGACGAGATTGCCTACGCAGATTAATACGGGGTTCGACATGCCCGGTCAGGTCGCGGGGGTCCAGGGGCCAGCGCCCACGGCGGGGTGCGGGGCAGCGCCCCGTCACGGTACGACCTAGTGAAGGCAAGCGGTCCAGCGACCTAAGGAAAAATAGGTCATACGACCTAAGGAAATCGCGAACTAAAAAGACCAAGTGTAAGGTCGGCGACGACCTACGACTTACAGAGTCCTGCGACCTAAGTGGGATGCGACTTAGTGGGGCATAGGTCAGAGACGACCTACGACTTAAGGTCAAGCGACCTAAGGTAAATGGTCCAACGACCTAACTCGAACGACCTAGAGGGTCGAACGACTTAACTGGAGGATAAGTCGGAGACGACCTACGAGATATACTGGCCGACCTAACTCGAGCGACTTAAAGACTTAGCAGGGTCGAGCGACTTACGAGCTACGACCTAAGGTGACGAGGGCGTTAGGTCGGAGACGACCTAACATTTGACTCGCGAACGACTTATGGAAAAGAAGCTTAGGTCGGAGACGACCTACGAGATAAGCCAGTGCGAGCGACCTAAAGTTTGCCTGGGGGATTATAGGTCGGCAACGACCTAACGTTTTGCTTGGAGATTATAGGTCGGCAACGACCTAACGTTTTGCCTGGGGATTTTAGGTCGGCAACGACCTAAGACTTAACAAAATTCGAGCGACTTAGTGGTTTGCCTTGGAATTTTAGGTCGGCAACGACCTAAGACTTAAAGCTGTTTCAACCTACGACTTATTTCCCTGCGACCTAAGCCAGAACGACCTAAGCACGCAAGCGACCTAAGTCCTAACTCGGGAACGACCTAAGAAAGTGAAGACTTTTCAACACGCGAGCTAGCAGCCTGGACGACCTAAGGAGGGCAGAACGACCTAGGGCCAGAATTTTGCAAACAGCACTGAAACTTGAGTTTCTCACCAATTCAATCCAAACCAGTTGCAAACATTAATGCTAAAGTGATAGGAAGTCATTTCCAACAACCCAATGACAGTTATAGGCGAGATGTGAGATTAAAAATCTCACCTTTTCACGGAATTTGATGAAGATGGAGATTTGAGAGCAAAGCAAGAACACCAACAAGCTTGAATCAATGGTCTTCACGTGAATTTGATGTTGAATCTCTGATTTGCAATAGAATTTGTGTTTGGAGTTTTAATTTCCACTTCCCACCACCATTTTTGACAAAGCTTGAAGTGTTTTGATAGAGTGAGGAAGATGGTTGGGCTGAACTAAAGGGGTGCAGTCCAAACCAAAGTCAAAGGCGGGAAAAAGTGTTGAAAATTTCACTATCTCCAAACATATCGAAGTTTACACTCAAAAAGATCGCAAACGTCATTTTGAACTCAATGGGGGTGGTCTCGAGTCCTAATTTGACCGTATGCAAAAAGTAGCTTTTCGGACTAACATCCGACTAACGATAAAATATTTAAATAAAATATTTAAATATAGAATCGATAGATATGCGGGTTGTTACAGACTCCCCTCCTTAAAGAAATTGCGTCTTCGCAATATATATGGTGGAAATAAAAAGTAACAACCATAAAAGCATATTAACACAAAAGAAATTGGAATTAAAAAGTTTACCTCAAAGAGCATGAGAAAGTAATTCCGGATGTGTACGCTCGATGAATTCTCTAGTTTCCCAAGAGCAATCCTTAGGATTTGAGGACCATTGAACTTTAACAAGCGGAACATCTTTATTTCGAAGCCGTTTGATCTCCGAAGCAATAATTCGAACAGGATGCTGCTCATAAGTTAAATTAGGTGAAACTTCAATCTCTTCCACAACACCGGGCTCAAGAGTAGAATCGGAATCCCGAAGGCACTTCCGTAATTGAGAAACGTGAAACACGTCATGCATAGCAGAAAACTGAGCCGGTAATGAAAGGCGGTAAGCCATGGAACCAATACGCTCGGTGATAGGAAATGGCCCAATATATCGAGGCGCTAACTTTCCCGATCGACTGAAACGTACAACACCCTTCATTGGTGAAACACGAATAAATACAAGATCACCAACAGAAAATTCTAATTTCCTTCTTCGGTTGTCGGCATAGGATTTTTGTCTACTCTGGGCTTCTTTCATCCTATGTCGAATAAGTTCAATCTTTTCTGTGGAATCTCGAATAAAGTCTGGTCCTAAAACCAGTTTCTCACCGGCCTCAAGCCAACAAGAAGGAGATCGGCATGGCCTTCCATAAAGTGCCTCGAAAGGAGCCATACCAATACTAGATTGGAAGCTGTTATTATAGGAAAATTCAACAAGTGAAATATGATCTTCCCAACTTCCACCAAAGTCAAGAACACAAGCACGAAGAAGATCTTCAAGTGTTTGATTCACACGCTCAGTTTGTCCATCGGACTGGGGGTGATAAGCGGTGCTAAAATTAAGCTTCGTTCCCAAAGCTTTTTGAAGACTCTTCCAGAATCCACTAGTAAACAATGGATCCCGATCACTAACAATGGAAGAAGGAACTCCATGCAGTTTAACAATTTCTTTGACAAAGAGTTTGGCCAGAAGAGGAACGGTTCGGTTTGACCGAACAGGAATAAAATGGGCGGATTTAGTAAGTCTATCAACAATCACCCATAAGCTATTATGACCCGAACGAGAACGGGGAAGACCATCTATAAAATCCATGGAAATTTGATCCCACTTCCATACTGGAATCTCCAATGGTTGCAATAACCCACCGGGCCTTTGATGTTCAGCCTTAACAAGTTGGCAAGTCATGCAACACTTAACAAAGTTAGCGATATCAGATTTCATTCCCTCCCAATAATAAATTCGCTTCATATCAGCGTACATTTTACTGCTACCGGGATGAATGGAATACTTGGAACGATGAGAATCTTCTAGAACGTCTCTACGAAGATCACTAATATTTGGTACGATCAATCTACCAAATTTTTGAATGCCGCCACGAGAATCGATATCAAAGTCTTTCAAACCTTCAATATCGGTTTTATCCTTAAGATTTTGGCCAAGCAAAGCCAATTCAGGATCTAGCTGTTGAGCTTCAAGAATGCGGTCTAATAAAGAAGGACGAGCCTCAAGGCTACATAAAACAAGAGATGAACACAAATCGGAAACGCGATCTCGAATTTCACAAGTGGATAAAAGTTCGAGATCGTTCCATTCAGATATCATCATGGAAACAACCGCTTGTTGTTTTTGACTAAGTGCGTCGGCAACACGATTCCCCTTTCCGGGAGTATAAAGAATGTCAAGATCATAAGAGGCAAGAAATTCGAGCCAACGCTGTTGACGCAAATTAAGTTCCTTTTGAGAAAATAAATATTTCAAAGACTTATGATCAGTATAGAGGTGGGGCGTCACATGGTGGCAGGCTGAGTTTTGAAGGGTGGTGGGCTGTTGTTAGGTCAGTTCGGCAAGGACTTGCGAGCTTCAGGGAGGAGGCTCTGGCGAGGCGGGCTGTTAGCGTGGTGGCTACGGGCGTTGTGGAAGGTGAAGAGAAGGCGAAGTATTGGGTTGTGGTGGTCGGAAGGCTTAGGGTCGGATCGTTGGAGTTGTGGTGGCGGGTGGGGATGTGTGTGGATCTCGACTGGTGGTTGATAGGAAGGCGGAGGAGAAAAAGGTGGTGTGCGTGATGGGTTTGAGAATGGTCAGAGAGGAGGCGTTTTGTGGCCATGAGGTGTGAAGTGTGGTGAGAAGCAGGAAGGAGAACGAAAATGTTTGGTTATGCACAGAGCTTCAATGCAAAATGAATAGGTTTGAGGAAAAAGTAAAGCAACAGTTTCAAACAAATATATGTATGACAGCTTGCAACCGAAAGAGACGTGTCTCTTCACATCATATACATGTTTATATATATTTTAAACGACGCGAATATCAAAGGGCAAGAGTTGAATTCAGTAAATAATAATGGTAAGTGGTTGTTAGAATTTATACAGTGGAAAATTGAATGGTCACGGGAAACAAATTGACTCGAACATGTACCGATATGGCGAACTGTTTCGCAGATTTCGTCGAGTACCGAACTCTGAAATGCACGAATGAATATACTATGGAGATCAGCACGACAAGACGAACAGAATGGTACACAGATATTAGCGATACGGACATCCTATCAAAAGTCGATATTCGCTGCCAAACTGTTGCTATTTTGCCAAAAATAAAATAAAATGAGCTAGAGCAGTCTAAATTTGACGAAACGAATTATGACGTCTTACTCGGAAAATAGTTTACATTTTTATTATAAAAATATTCAGCTTTCGATAATAATTTAATTTCACCAAATTAACTGATTATAAATTGAAAATTTCACAAAAGAATTTACTTTCATATTTTCCAATAAGAATTTACCAATTGCTTTGTTGAAATAGACGTATTCCAAATATCAAATTTCCATTGCATAATTTTATAATCAAATTTCAAACAAAAATTTCAATTAATTACGTTATAAAAACGTTAAAATTTACGGGTCGTTACACAACTCTTGTCCTAAGATATGTAGGGGTTATTTCATCAACTCTTCTCTTGTATGATTTTGTATACTTTTCTTTAGATGAAATTAAATTTAACCTTATGTACTTATCCTTTAGTACTCATCCTTACTAAAAGAAGTTAACTCAACTTTACTCATCATTAATCGTATTTTGTCCAATAAAATATGATTACTCCTTATCGGTACAATATTATGTATCACAAGGAGGAGTGCCTTTTGAGATTGAATCTTATTCGTTTTAGATAAATTTGGAGCTCCTTTCCAATATACTTGCATGTTCGATAAAATCAAATCGTTGTATTTTCTTTTGCATGTCATGTTATTTACTTTCCTTTTATATTCTACAAACTTATCATAAACATAATACATGTGTATCAAATATATATGTTCAAGTTTGTGACAATTCATCGGTGGATTTAATAAAGTATGCAAAACCGTTATATACCAATGGACATATGATTGCATACATCTATATGTATAGATGCTAAGAGTTCTCCAACTCTTATGTCGCTCTCGTTGAATGGATGCTTTGCCCTTAATCGTTTATGAAACAATACTTGTACCATTTGATTCGTAATCATACGATCAAAGAATTATTTCGCAAAATTATGGCTTGGTCTATAATTCCAAAATAACCGTAAGATTTTAGATACTTCTATTTTTCTAAAGCGTCATTTTCTTATGAAAACAAATACTATTATTATAGTTTTACCTTATAACGAATATTCATAGTATACACACTAATATAAAACTATGTCTATTTTCAATCAAAACTAAAAACAATTATTATTTCATAAATAATATATGGTATGTTTCGAGAAAAATATTCGAACTTGATGCATCCACAAAAAATTGTTATGCGGTATGTTCCTACTGTTTCCACCATTACTATAATAGTGTGAGATATATGAAGCTCCATTCAACCACCTATTACAAGATTTTACTTCACTATAACTAGTTTATTGTCGTGAATTTCGGATCAACTATCTTGAACGTAAGGAAATAACTTTTATAGAAAATAATTTTCTATATAAAAGACATATTTGGAATAGAAATCACATTTCTCATTCCATAATAAATATCTTATTAAATTTTAAACAATTCTTGTTTTTGATGCCCTTTATGAATGAGAAGTGAAGATTCGCTCTCTTTATCCCAACTGTGCTTTTTTTACGTCATTCTAAGACATTTGTTTTTTTTAAAATGGTCAAGTATAAAAGAAAACTTTGCAATAGAACTGCACCAAATTCTTTACAAAAATGCATTTGAATATTCTTAACATTTAAGAATATTGAATAAGCAGCACTTAATTTTGCCGAAAGAAACTGAAGATTCACTAATCAAATTCCTAGATAATCTTTAGTTCTTAGCCTTTTGTCGTTACAAAATTTACTATTGCATCCAATTGCATTGTACACATGATTTTGCACTATTTTTTATTTGCTTATTTCTAGTGATCAATTTTATCGACATTTCATATAATTCAAATATGACTATTCACCATAAATTTTTTATATGTGATCGAATATGGTTTAAATAATCTATATTCTTGTATTGCTTAAGAGATCAAAACTCATAAAAGACAATACACTGGCTTGGACAAATGAACTCTTAAATGACCAAGTTGTGACTATATTTAGTAGATGTATTATTTGGCTCTTACATAGGTCTTGAACTGACAGCATGCCCAAAGATTTATTGGTAAGTGTGTATATTTATTTTTTTAATCTTGATTTAGCTCCTTTGTATAATTTAGTCAATAAAGACTTTATCAATTTATATCAGTTGCACAAATTTATCGATGCAGCTTATTTTAACTTTACATAATATATGTTCTTACAGCATTAGAAAAGTTACTTGTTACCATTTTATTTTTTTAATAAGATTACCATTAAATTTTTATGTTTCTCAAAACCCTATGAAAAATAAAGAAATCTTTTGATTCCTCTAGTGGGTGTGAGGTCTCGCTTGCCTTGAGATTCTGACTTTGAGTTTTCTTACAAATCACAGACCCACAAGCGATTGATAACACTTTATCAGTGTATCATATACAACTCCTGACCCATGGTCTTTGTCCTACTCTCAATCTCGACCTTAGGTTAGCTAAACAAATCGAAAGAGTACCCATCCTTTCGTGATGTCCTAAGTATACTGAACATACCATGAGTTTGCGCAACAAATACATGCATGTATCTTACCTTATCTGAGCAGTATATTAATAGTACTACACATAATATCCCTAGCTTGAGTTTTCTCAACAAGCAAAGAGTATGCAAGTAATTTGTTAATATATAAATTGTAGAGGAAAACTTGTATGTTAGGGATCCTAAACATTAATATATATATAAATTGGGTGCATTAAACTTAAGGAATAATATGTTTCTTATGAAACACCCTTGGGATTTAAGTGTCGGAGACATCAGAAATCATTATACACGTATCATACATATGTATTTATTCTAAAATCTAACTTGGGTTTCTTGTAGTTCCACTTATATTATACATCCATATTATACAAGTATAATTTATTTATAACCTTTTATAATTTTAATTTAACTTATATAATACTCTTTTATATATTATTAATTAAATCTTATTTAATTAATTTTAAATCTTATTAGTTAAACCATATTTAATTAATTCATTTTTATATAAAAATTTTAAAATTTTATACTACTCATCTTAACCTATTTAAGATAGTTAATCAACTGTAATATTTATAGTTTTTTATGTATAAATTGCAATATACATATATATTTTAATTGATTAAATTTTAACAATTTCTTTAATAAATTCATTTAATTAAACAATTTAATTAATTTGAAATTTTAATTTAATTCAACGAAACAATTTTAAGATAATTAATAACTACAATAATTATATTTATACACATATAATAATATATATGCTTTAATAAATTAACTTTTAATTAATTACTTTATATAATTCAATTAATAATATTAACTAAAATTTAAAAATTGAAATTTCATAATCAATCATTTAATTTTTTCAAATAATTGTATACAATTTGAATACATTTTATACATTTATAAAATTTTCCTTTTTTATCTTAAACCGAACATTTAGATTAAAAATATATTTTAAGTTTTCAAATCTTAATTTAAAAATCAGCCTAGGTCCAAAATCAATTTGGGTCTTTACATTGAGGATAACGTTTGGGCTTACATCATCCATCGAGCCAGTCCTGTAGCCACGTTGGGCAAAGTATTAATTACCCAAACCAAATTTTAGATACTACCTTTCTGGACACTCTATTAACTAGGTAGGGTTTAATGAGTTGGCCACAATATCACTAATTTGGACTGTAACGACCCAGAATTTCGAACAAATTAAATTAAGGATATTTAATTAATTTTAAATATTTAAACGATGATTTAATTTGAATCCCGAATATAACTCTGATTTTTACGATTTAATTATAAAATTTAATCTATTGAATGCTGAATAAAAATTTGAATCTTCAAATTTTAAGCTGAAGAAAAATATTTCGAAAGCTTTTAAAATTTATATTGATAACACTGAGGATAACAGCAGCTTCAGAAATGAAATTTAAACTGTTTTACTCAGTTTTGAATTTTACTGTTTGAACCGATATTTAAAAATAGTCTTTTTTCAGACAGTCTCGGAATTCGACGAAACCAGTCCCATTGGGTCCGTAATATTGTATTATTGTCGGATTTCCAATTTCGTATTTTTTTTTGAGTTAATCTGTGAGCGTACGAAGTATAAACACATTCAGATTTTTAAACGAATTCTAATTATAAAAAGAAATTTTTATTTTATTTTATTTATATCGGTTAACCTCACCACGTTCACGACCTTACCTCCCCATACCTTCGTACCCCTCCCCCACTCTCTTCTCTTCTGTTAAACCCCTTCCCAGTTCCAAAAGCAATTCAAACGAAAACCATCTCGTTCGAAAATCAAAACCCCCTTCCCTAACGAAATCGAACTCGGTTTCGATCAAATAAAGAAAAGAGAGAGAAAGGGAGGCGCTCGCGAAATCAATAGGGGTAGCCGCGACTTGAGGGAGGTGGCGAACTTCGAATGGAAAGGGGGCGGTGGCGTCGCGATCAATAATCAAGGGCACGGCGTGGCTTTAATTCGATCGAGGCAATCGATCGAAGGCCGCAGGGGTGAGTCGCGATGGGTTCGAAGATGAAGGTGGGGTCACGGCAAATCAGAGTCGAGCGCGCGAGGCGTGGAGCAGGCGGCATCACCGCGCGATGGAGTCGCGCGCAGGAGAGAGGCAAGGGGTTCCCGCAGTTCGACTTCGACGTCGAGGTTGGGAGTGGATCGAGGAAGAAGTGGATGGGTTCTCGAGTCGAGAAGATGGCGAAACTGTCGTGGGCACGAGATCGATGTTGAAGGCGGCGATGTTGATCGTTGGTACGGCGATGGGGTTTCTCAACAATATTGGTGGATTTCGCGAGATTTTCGAGGTCGCGAGAGTGTTCATTCGATCACGATTTTCGCCAGTAAGGTATATTTTCTTTATTACAATTTGTTCTATTTTCAATATGCAGTTTACAGTAAATAATTTGAAGACAGTGCATATATGAATATGTGTATATAAAAATATATCTTCACAGAAAATATATATGTATATATATATGGATTTTTAATGAGGTTTGAAAGTTATATAAAATCAGATTTCTATTTAAATATATATATGTAATAAAAGAAAAAAAATATACTCATGCCTATTTTAGTTAATTTAAGAAATTGGTTTAGATAAAATTATAAGTTAATTTAATTATCAAATGAAAAATATTATTTATAAAGGGAATTTGTTAGAAGTTCAATCTATTAGGTGAAATGATTATTAAAAGAAATTTTTGGTTTAAAAATAAATTTATAAATTCATTGGATAATTAAAATTACAAAACGGGAATTTGTTATTCGATTATCTCGAATTTTAATAAATTGTATAAATTATTATACAAGGTTAAAAATCAAGGAAACGAACTGGAATGGGAAATGGATGGCAAATTAAAAAGCTAAGGTGAGATTTTTCTCACTCGATTGAAAAGTGGAATTTTCAGTTATTTATTGATTGATGATTTGATTGCTATTGGATGTGGTATTAGATATGATAGGATATATCTATATATATAGCAATATATACATATTGGCATATGTATATATTGGATTGATGATTTCCCGCCTCGTATAGCGGATGAGACCCTATTGCGCCGTTAGTAAGCGGATTTATAAAAACCCATATACCGCGATAATTCCGTACTGGAGCGGAATTGGTATTGTGCTAACATCTTTGGATGCAGGGAACAGGTTGGAGGGATCCAACTGGACCCCTCACATTGATTGAATTTATTTCTACTGTGATGTGTTAATCTGTGAATGATTATTGATGTTATTAATCATATTGATGTCTGGAAATTGTTTGAAAGCTAAAATTTAGCTGAATGGATGTTTGATATCATTGGATTCCAAAAAAATAAATGAAATTGAATTTTTGAAATCAAAATAGAAATTTTTAAGTAAATAAATTTTTAGAAATTGAATGAATTCGAAGAAAGGAATTTTAAAGTATAAAAAAGTTAATTTTTATATTCTTATCGAATTAATTCCAGAATCAAGTGAAAACGTTAAATAAATGAATTTCGTATAATAGTGATTTTAAATTGAAGAATTTAATTAAAATTTGGATTTCTAAATAGTTGGAAAAAGATAAAAGGGATTTATTTTCTTTAAGAGGAATTTGTTTAAAATGAAATAAGTTGGAAGTCCAATTATAAATTTAATTGGCAAATTGAAACAAGTTTAGAAAAAATCAATATAAAATGATTTGGGATGGAAAATTAATTTAGAAATGAATATTGAAATTGATTTGTTATTGAAGTAAAATTAGAAATCAATTTGGGATTTGATTTTGGGGTTAAAAGTGAATATTTGGGAATGTGGATTTAAAATTGGAAATGATGTTAAAATGGGTTTATTTACAGTTTGTAAAGTTTAAAAGAACGATTTCTTTTAAAATAAATAAATTATAAGTATTTAACTTATAATATGGATTTTTGATGTATACGTTGAGTTAGAAAATTGAATGGGTCATTAAAGGAAATTTATAAAATCGAAGTTGTTATAGAATAGAAAATAGAATTTATAAACGTTGTTTTATAAATTCGAAATCAATTGGGTTTGATAAATTAAATATAGAAAGACATTAAAGAAGTTATATTCGCGATTTTAAATAGCGAATTTTTATTGAAATAAAATGTGTAGAAAAGACTGAAAATGTGATTAGTGAAGTATATTCACGATTTTGGACAGTGAATATATTTTTAAGTAAAATGGATAGGGTTTTGGGAAAGCGATATTATGAAATGAAGTTAGTTGTTTTAAAAGATGTTTTAAAACGTGTGAACTATCGAAATCATAGATTTCAACATTTATTGTTGAAATAGACGTTTTTCGAAAAATAAGGAAATGGTGGACTATAACACTGTTGTTATAGTAAATGATTTCCGAAAGGAAATATTTTATATAGTATTGGGATTTATATATCTATCTTAATTCCGAATCCCTATACTAGTGATTTCGAGTCGTCGTAACGATGTTTTACGCAACATTCGTTTTGACTCAAATAAATGTGATTTAAGAATGATTTCCTTAAAGAATGAGATATATACTTAATTTGATTTAAGTATATCGAATATTTTCTAAGTGTTGAAAATAAATGATTTGTGAATTACTTATTTTTAAATAAGTATGGAAATGCTTTTCCAATGGGAAATGAACTGTTTGAGTTTTTATCTTTTAAAGATAAATTGAAAAGTGAATATTTGAAATTGTTTTCAAATGGTTAAGTGTGGAATTTTTATATGTAATGAAGATATTTTTGGAGATTAAATAATTTGGGAAAATTATTTGGAATCTGATGATGTTGCGCATCTTTATTGATAGTTAAATAACCGACTATCAATAATTACCTTTAGATAGGTATTTGTTGTGAATTGGATGAATTTGAATGCCACACTTATTTTTGAATAAGCGCTCATTATTCGGGTTAGCCGGGAAAGGACCATGGGGTCGTATAACCCATTCCGAATATGTGATACGTCGTTATGAATCGCATTTGAAGACCGGTGTTGAAGACCGGATATTTTTGAAAACGAAAGGATTACCGTCGAGTTACTCTACATCGACTGATCTTCGATTTAGAGGATTTATCACCCTTAGTGACGGGAAGTCCGGACGTGATTAGAAAATTATCCGGAAATGCAAGGGCTTCGTGAGAAGTGCCTTCGGTTCTATTCGATCCCGGAACAGACTTGTATGGATTGTGTGTCTGACGTTACAATTTGAGATATTGAGCTGATTTCTTTCAAATACATATCTGTTGGTGGCGGAGAATTTATTCTCTTAGCTTAACACCCTTCTCTGAGACGTACGAGCTCAGAGGTTATGTAGTTGAAATTTATCAGCGATATATCCCAATTTGGTAACGTGGCATACCGAGTGTTGTTGTGAAATGATCAGTGTTTGATCATTTGTGATATGATCATTTGTTTGATCTTATATCTTTGTGATCATAGGTTGATCATTTTGTTTGACCCGAAGCAGGGATTTTTGTAGAAAGCGTAGCTTTGTGGACGAGACTTCGTCGAGCCTCACACCCCGGAAATGGTCGAAACAGGAAGAATGCAGCAAGGTTCTAGGGAGTAGCGCCCCTTAGTGTATGTCATTCCTTCTGGATAAAGGTGGTATCATGGTATGGAGCCCAGATACTTAACCTCTGTGGTTGCTGCACAGTTATTATTACTTTGTGGTTTGTTGGAAATCGGGGATCCTCGGGAAGATCGGTGACGATCGGGGGATGGCATACGCGTGTCAGTAGTTACCTATTTTTGCAGAGGTAACCCGGCCTTGTGTTGGCAGAGATCCGGTTAGGTTCTCGGGTCGTCTATTCCAGGGACGTACCCATCGTGGATAGGAAGTTCCTTAGCCTGACCATTTGTTGGAAATCCAAAGAAACAATACGAGCCTTTACGATTTCAATTGTATAACCTGTCTCCTCAGGAGGCAGCTATAGCAGGCATAATATAATGGTACCTATGCTGGCTAAGATTTATATTCTACTTTCGAAATGTTTTCCACTATGCACTAATAATAATATCAAAAAGAATTTGATTTTTGCGTAGTAAGCATCTTTGACTATCATAAGAAGAAATCTCCTCCAAGTCTGCGTTTACATTGTGTGTGTGGTGGGAGGTCTTATGGTAGTTTCATTTTCCAAAACCATTGCGAATTGACTTTAAAATTCTCTGCTATTTATTTTAAAGATAAATAACTGTTTTACGATCTCACACCAGTCACCATGACTGACTCGGAGTTTATTGTTTCCCTTCTAAACTCTGGGTGCCCACCAATTTCCACACGGGCAGCCTAGAGTTATATTATCAGGATATTCTGGATATTCTGGAGCTTTGGAGATAAGCTGGATGACGAGACGTAGTATTTGTATATGATATATTTATTCCGCTGTGTATTCTGTATGAGGACAAGTTATATAACTGTCCATTGTTGTATTGAGTTGTATATTGACTCTGATGATTGATGTATGTATAAAATGATATAATTCTTTGTTTAAAGATTATTCATTTATCTATTATATATTGTTCCGCTGCGATATGTGAGATTCTGATATTGTTTTCTGCTTCTGCTCTTGTTCTGTTGTTCTTCTTCTTTCTTCTCTATTTTCTTCTTCTCTTCTTCTGTTTTCTTCTTCTTCTACCTTTCCTTTCTTTCTAAAACCCTCACTATTGGAGTTTCCGGCACTCGACTGCTCGGCAGTCGATAAAGTGAGTATCGATGTCGAATTTTCGAAAGTCGAAAATTTCGGTATGTGACAAAGTGGTATCAGAGCATATGGTTAAGCGACAACCCTGCTCTGTTGGGTGTTACTCATTAGAGATAGAGTCAGTAGTACTCTAGAATGAGTTGAGTGTAATAATAGATACGAGCGCGTATTTGTTAGTGAATATAAAATTGTTTTATATTGTGATGATTGATTTATTGAGTGGTATATGGATTCTGGTCAATACGAGTAATTAACGATCGTTGATAGGGATCTCTAAACACTTGAATAGAACAATTCGGCACAGTATTGTTTTAAATAGGGTAAATGAGATAATTTTGCCCAAAACTATTTTTGTATAGAAAGAAAATGTTTTTCTATGAATTATTATAGTATATGGTTGCATGTTTGTTAGAAGTGATAATATTAAAACTATTATCATTAAAATTAAATGAGAAATTGGAATTATAACTCCAAAGTTAAGAAATAAATTCACATACGAATGAAATTTAAGAATATAAATTATAAATGTGAATTGTAATTCAAAACGAAAAGCCAGAGAAGTATTTGGAAATGTTTTGAAAAGAATTTGAGAATTTTGGAGATTTGAAAAGTTTAAATCTGTTGATTTGAAAATGAATTTCAAAGGGTTGAAAAGTATTTTAGAGAGATGAAAGCTCTAAACTCCTTTCGGTCGCTGGAAAATAACTTCGATGATGACCGCGGCATCACCGGTGTTCATTTTCGGGTTTCCAAAAGAGGAATTGCTGCCAAATGGTTTTAAATGGAAGTTGTTTGAAAAATTTGGGTTTGTTTTGGAAATTCAAAAGATAAATTTGAATTGTTTTCAGAAATGGTTTTGAAAATGTTATTAAGACTCTGGAATACTATATAAAAATATTTATGAAATATCATGAAGTTGATAACTTGTAAAGTTTAAAGTTTAAATAAAAATCCATTTAACGAATGAAATTTTAAATATGAATTGGAAGTATAAAGAGGTGAATTCATATATGAATAAAAATTATGAATATGAATTGTAAATATGATTTACAAATGAAAATAGAATTCAAAAAAGGATAATTGAAGATAAAATTCATAATGAAATTAGTAAGTGAATGTGTAAATGATTTGATAAATCAAAATGTAAGTAAGTCGAAGACTTATAAAATATTGAGAATCTGATGGAAAAGAGATTCAATTTAAAATGAAAGTTGAGATTCATTTGAATTTGAAAGTAAATAGAACTGGAATTGAATTTGATAAATGAAGTATTAAACTGAAAGTTAGTAAGTGAAGCTAATTGATTATTGACCAAATGGATAAGGTTTGAACGAATTAAATTCAATGATTATAAATGAAGATAAATTGAATTCCAATAGAATTGAAAATGTGAATTATAAGTTCAAATGAATGTGAAATGAAAAAAAAAAAAATTGAACGGAAATGAATATATGTAACTTCAACAGCGAATTTAAAGAGGATATAAGAAGTATATATTGGAAATTTTGTAATCGAATTTGCAAAATGTTTGAATGTTATAACTAGATATTATGGCTAGTAGATATACAGGTATAAAGGAAATTGAATTTGATTTCACAGATAATTTGAATTGCTCGACAAAAGGTATGTATTTGAATTCGAATATGAGTTTTTGATGACTTATTTCTCTAGCCGCTTGGCTTTTTCTTTTTCTTTTTGAAATCTGAGAGTCCGTAGGGACGTTTTGTAGTCGTACCGTATTAGCCGCGCAAAGGAGACACTGGCGAAATTTTTCGGAAATTTAGGGCGTTAGAAAATTTTTGAGAAATTTTGAAAGTTTAAATTTGAATTTAAACTCGAATTTGAATTTAGAAGTTAAACAATGTTGTTTGAACCTATAGTTGAAGTTGAAATGTTAGTTGAAATAATAACGAATCTCTAGTAGAGAGATTTGTTTTGAAAATTTGATAAAACTATTAGATATTGGAAAAATAGTAGACGAGTTAAGGACATTTTTCCCTAACTTGTAATTTCGAGGACGAAATTCTTTTAAGGAGGGAAGTCTGTAACGACCCAGAATTTCGAACAAATTAAATTGAGGATATTTAATTAATTTTAAATATTTAAACGATGATTTAATTTGAATCCCGAATATAACTCTGATTTTTACGATTTAATTATAAAATTTAATCTATTGAATGCTGAATAAAAATTTGAATCTTCAAATTTTAAGCTGAAGAAAAATATTTCGAAAGCTTTTAAAATTTATATTGATAACACTGAGGATAACAGCAGCTTCAGAAATGAAATTTAAACTGTTTTACTCAGTTTTGAATTTTACTGTTTGAACCGATATTTAAAAATAGTCCTTTTTCAGACAGTCTCGGAATTCGACGAAACCAGTCCCATTGGGTCCGTAATATTGTATTATTGTCGGATTTCCAATTTCGTATTTTTTTTTAGTTAATCTGTGAGCGTACGAAGTATAAACACATTCAGATTTTTAAACGAATTCTAATTATAAAAAGAAATTTTTATTTTATTTTATTTATATCGGTTAACCTCACCACGTTCACGACCTTACCTCCCCATACCTTCGTACCCCTCCCCCACTCTCTTCTCTTCTGTTAAACCCCTTCCCAGTTCCAAAAGCAATTCAAACGAAAACCATCTCGTTCGAAAATCAAAACCCCCTTCCCTAACGAAATCGAACTCGGTTTCGATCAAATAAAAAAAAGAGAGAGAAAGGGAGGCGCTCGCGAAATCAATAGGGGTAGCCGCGACTTGAGGGAGGTGGTGAACTTCGAATGGAAAGGGGGCGGTGGCGTCGCGATCAATAAGCAAGGGCACGGCGTGGCTTTAATTCGATCGAGGCAATCGATCGAAGGCCGCAGGGGTGAGTCGCGATGGGTTCGAAGATGAAGGTGGGGTCACGGCAAATCAGAGTCGAGCGCGCGAGGCGTGGAGCAGGCGGCATCACCGCGCGATGGAGTCGCGCGCAGGAGAGAGGCAAGGGGTTCCCGCAGTTCGACTTCGACGTCGAGGTTGGGAGTGGATCGAGGAAGAAGTGGATGGGTTCTCGAGTCGAGAAGATGGCGAAACTGTCGTGGGCACGAGATCGATGTTGAAGGCGGCGATGTTGATCGTTGGTACGGCGATGGGGTTTCTCAGCAATATTGGTGGATTTCGCGAGATTTTCGAGGTCGCGAGAGTGTTCATTCGATCACGATTTTCGCCAGTAAGGTATATTTTCTTTATTACAATTTGTTCTATTTTCAATATGCAGTTTACAGTAAATAATTTGAAGACAGTGCATATATGAATATGTGTATATAAAAATATATCTTCACAGAAAATATATATGTATATATATATGGATTTTTAATGAGGTTTGAAAGTTATATAAAATCAGATTTCTATTTAAATATATATATGTAATAAAAGAAAAAAAATATACTCATGCCTATTTTAGTTAATTTAAGAAATTGGTTTAGATAAAATTATAAGTTAATTTAATTATCAAATGAAAAATATTATTTATAAAGGGAATTTGTTAGAAGTTCAATCTATTAGGTGAAATGATTATTAAAAGAAATTTTTGGTTTAAAAATAAATTTATAAATTCATTGGATAATTAAAATTACAAAACGGGAATTTGTTATTCGATTATCTCGAATTTTAATAAATTGTATAAATTATTATACAAGGTTAAAAATCAAGGAAACGAACTGGAATGGGAAATGGATGGCAAATTAAAAAGCTAAGGTGAGATTTTTCTCACTCGATTGAAAAGTGGAATTTTCAGTTATTTATTGATTGATGATTTGATTGCTATTGGATGTGGTATTAGATATGATAGGATATATCTATATATATAGCAATATATACATATTGGCATATGTATATATTGGATTGATGATTTCCCGCCTCGTATAGCGGATGAGACCCTATTGTGCCGTTAGTAAGCGGATTTATAAAAACCCATATACCGCGATAATTCCGTACTGGAGCGGAATTGGTATTGTACTAACATCTTTGGATGCAGGGAACAGGTTGGAGGGATCCAACTGGACCCCTCACATTGATTGAATTTATTTCTACTGTGATGTGTTAATCTGTGAATGATTATTGATGTTATTAATCATATTGATGTCTGGAAATTGTTTGAAAGCTAAAATTTAGCTGAATGGATGTTTGATATCATTGGATTCCAAAAAAATAAATGAAATTGAATTTTTGAAATCAAAATAGAAATTTTTAAGTAAATAAATTTTTAGAAATTGAATGAATTCGAAGAAAGGAATTTTAAAGTATAAAAAAGTTAATTTTTATATTCTTATCGAATTAATTCCAGAATCAAGTGAAAACGTTAAATAAATGAATTTCGTATAATAGTGATTTTAAATTGAAGAATTTAATTAAAATTTGGATTTCTAAATAGTTGGAAAAAGATAAAAGGGATTTATTTTCTTTAAGAGGAATTTGTTTAAAATGAAATAAGTTGGAAGTCCAATTATAAATTTAATTGGCAAATTGAAACAAGTTTAGAAAAAATCAATATAAAATGATTTGGGATGGAAAATTAATTTAGAAATGAATATTGAAATTGATTTGTTATTGAAGTAAAATTAGAAATCAATTTGGGATTTGATTTTGGGGTTAAAAGTGAATATTTGGGAATGTGGATTTAAAATTGGAAATGATGTTAAAATGGGTTTATTTACAGTTTGTAAAGTTTAAAAGAACGATTTCTTTTAAAATAAATAAATTATAAGTATTTAACTTATAATATGGATTTTTGATGTATACGTTGAGTTAGAAAATTGAATGGGTCATTAAAGGAAATTTATAAAATCGAAGTTGTTATAGAATAGAAAATAGAATTTATAAACGTTGTTTTATAAATTCGAAATCAATTGGGTTTGATAAATTAAATATAGAAAGACATTAAAGAAGTTATATTCGCGATTTTAAATAGCGAATTTTTATTGAAATAAAATGTGTAGAAAAGACTGAAAATGTGATTAGTGAAGTATATTCACGATTTTGGACAGTGAATATATTTTTAAGTAAAATGGATAGGGTTTTGGGAAAGCGATATTATGAAATGAAGTTAATTGTTTTAAAAGATGTTTTAAAACATGTGAACTATCGAAATCATAGATTTCAACATTTATTGTTGAAATAGACGTTTTTCGAAAAATAAGGAAATGGTGGACTATAACACTGTTGTTATAGTAAATGATTTCCGAAAGGAAATATTTTATATAGTATTGGGATTTATATATCTATCTTAATTCCGAATCCCTATACTAGTGATTTCGAGTCGTCGTAACGATGTTTTACGCAACATTCGTTTTGACTCAAATAAATGTGATTTAAGAATGATTTCCTTAAAGAATGAGATATATACTTAATTTGATTTAAGTATATCGAATATTTTCTAAGTGTTGAAAATAAATGATTTGTGAATTACTTATTTTTAAATAAGTATGGAAATGCTTTTCCAATGGGAAATGAACTGTTTGAGTTTTTATCTTTTAAAGATAAATTGAAAAGTGAATATTTGAAATTGTTTTCAAATGGTTAAGTGTGGAATTTTTATATGTAATGAAGATATTTTTGGAGATTAAATAATTTGGGAAAATTATTTGGAATTTGATGATGTTGCGCATCTTTATTGATAGTTAAATAACCGACTATCAATAATTACCTTTAGATAGGTATTTGTTGTGAATTGGATGAATTTGAATGCCACACTTATTTTTGAATAAGCGCTCACTATTCGGGTTAGCCGGGAAAGGACCATGGGGTCATATAACCCATTCCGAATATGTGATACGTCGTTATGAATCGCATTTGAAGACCGGTGTTGAAGACCGGATATTTTTGAAAACGAAAGGATTACCGTCGAGTTACTCTACATCGACTGATCTTCGATTTAGAGGATTTATCACCCTTAGTGACGGGAAGTCCGGACGTGATTAGAAAATTATCCGGAAATGCAAGGGCTTCGTGAGAAGTGCCTTCGGTTCTGTTCGATCCCAGAACAGACTTGTATGGATTGTGTGTCTGACGTTACAATTTGAGATATTGAGCTGATTTCTTTCAAATACATATCTGTTGGTGGCGGAGAATTTATTCTCTTAGCTTAACACCCTTCTCTGAGACGTACGAGCTCAGAGGTTATGTAGTTGAAATTTATCAGCGATATATCCCAATTTGGTAACGTGGCATACTGAGTGTTGCTGTGAAATGATCAGTGTTTGATCATTTGTGATATGATCATTTGTTTGATCTTATATCTTTGTGATCATAGGTTGATCATTTTGTTTGACCCGAAGCAGGGCTTTTTGTAGAAAGCGTAGCTTTGTGGACGAGACTTCGTCGAGCCTCACACCCCGGAAATGGTCGAAACAGGACGAATGCAGCAAGGTTCTAGGGAGTAGCGCCCCTTAGTGTATGTCATTCCTTCTGGATAAAGGTGGTATCATGGTATGGAGCCCAAATACTTAACCTCTGTGGTTGCTGCACAGTTATTATTACTTTGTGGTTTGTTGGAAATCGGGGATCCTCGGGAAGATCGGTGACGATCGGGGGATGGCATACGCGTGTCAGTAGTTACCTATTTTTGCAGAGGTAACCCGGCCTTGTGTTGGCAGAGATCCGGTTAGGTTCTCGGGTCGTCTATTCCAGGGACGTACCCATCGTGGATAGGAAGTTCCTTAGCCTGACCATTTGTTGGAAATCCAAAGAAACAATACGAGCCTTTACGATTTCAATTGTATAACCTGTCTCCTCAGGAGGCAGCTATAGCAGGCATAATATAATGGTACCTATGCTGGCTAAGATTTATATTCTACTTTCGAAATGTTTTCCACTATGCACTAATAATAATATCAAAAAGAATTTGATTTTTGCGTAGTAAGCATCTTTGACTATCATAAGAAGAAATCTCCTCCAAGTCTGCGTTTGCATTGTGTGTGTGGTGGGAGGTCTTATGGTAGTTTCATTTTCCAAAAGCATTACGAATTGACTTTAAAATTCTCTGCTATTTATTTTAAAGATAAATAACTGTTTTACGATCTCACACCAGTCACCATGACTGACTCGGAGTTTATTGTTTCCCTTCTAAACTCTGGGTGCCCACCAATTTCCACACGGGCAGCCTAGAGTTATATTATCAGGATATTCTGGATATTCTGGAGCTTTGGAGATAAGCTGGATGACGAGACGTAGTATTTGTATCTGATATATTTATTCCGCTGTGTATTCTGTATGAGGACAAGTTATATAACTGTCCATTGTTGTATTGAGTTGTATATTGACTCTGATGATTGATGTATGTATAAAATGATATAATTCTTTGTTTAAAGATTATTCATTTATCTATTATATATTGTTCCGCTGCGATATGTGAGATTCTGATATTGTTTTCTGCTTCTGCTCTTGTTCTGTTGTTCTTCTTCTTTCTTCTCTATTTTCTTCTTCTCTTCTTCTGTTTTCTTCTTCTTCTACCTTTCCTTTCTTTCTAAAACCCTCACTATTGGAGTTTCCGGCACTCGACTGCTCGGCAGTCGATAAAGTGAGTATCGATGTCGAATTTTCGAAAGTCGAAAATTTCGGTATGTGACATTGAGGATAACGTTTGGGCTTACATCATCCATCGAGCCAGTCCTGTAGCCACGTTGGGCAAAGTATTAATTACCCAAACCAAATTTTAGATACTACCTTTCTGGACACTCTATTAACTAGGTAGGGTTTAATGAGTTGGCCACAATATCACTAATTTGGACCATATAGACCATTATAGCTTTGGTACCATTGAAAGAACCGAGCCAGTCGAAAGCGGATGAAATAGGTATATTTCAAAAAAAAATCCTATTTTGGATCTATTGGGTTAATGAAGTCTAAAGGATTTATTAGATTTAATCTATTTTAAATAAAGTATTATTTTATTTATTTTTTTGAAAAGGGAGTTTTATTTAATTTTACTAATTATATAATTGTAACAACCCGAAATTTCGAACACTTCGAATTTAAATATCTGAATTATTTAAATATTTTTGAATATAGGATTTAACGTGATTAAATTATTTTAACAACCTTGTTAACCCATTTTTAACTAATAACTAATGATGGTAAACTTGATTTTGAAAAATGTTAATAAAAATAAATGGTTTGAATAAATACCGATAATGTGTTCGAAATTCGTTTTATCGGTAAACAACTTTTTACTCAGTAAAAGTTGTTCGAACTTTTTGCAATGTGTATATATAGTTAATTAGCAACTAAAAATATTTTTCCATGTATGGCTAACTAAGTATGGATGATGTCATGCATGATGTATTTGGATGATATTTTGGGAGAAGGGTAGTTTAGGAATTTACTAAAGGGAAGTGATGGTGAAGTGATAGGATAAAGTGGAAAGCATGTAAAGGAGATGGGGGTCTTCTTTTGACCAAAAATGGAGCGGGTATGAGAGGACATTTGCCTCTTATGTATGTCCATTTTAACACTTTATATTATCACAAAGTTGTTTTGTAAATATTAGAAAAAAAACCCTAAGTATTCATACTCCTTTTCTCCTCTTTAATCTTCTAAAATCATATCAAACCAACTTCAATCCTCTTCAAACTTTAACGAAGATCTTAGATCATCATAGCGAGCATCAATATTAAGTCAAAGTTGAAGAAAGATGGAAGAATTGCTGGATCTTGTCTAAACCATGAGCAAAAGAGGAAGAGGAGGTTGTGACTTTAAGCTATTTGGTGCAAAGGTGAAGTCTTTGGCATATGGTGATGATAGGAAGTTGCTCATATCTTTCGGATGGTTTTTGCTTGTGTTAGCTTGGGTCTTATATAAGTTTATTCACCATTGAATGTCTACATATCTGTGCATATATGTTTGTTTCATGAATACAAAGTTTAAAGTAAAGTTAACTAATTAATGTTATAACTTTTGGATCATACTTGCTTTTGAAAGAAAATAACAACTGTGTATGTATAACATCACTTCTATGACCTTCTATAACATGTGGCATGGTTTAACTGTAACGACCCGCCATTTTGGACCATTCGCATCCATTATAAGTGTATAGGTAGACACTCATGCCGGAATTGAATTGCTCAAAATACCGCGTTGTTAATTTAAATTTGGCAAAACTGAACATATACAGTAAATAAATATCACAGATCACAGACACAGAGTAATAAGTGCAGCGGAAATAAAAGTGATAGTAGTTCATGAAGCTACTATATAAATGTATAAGTTACATCAGAGTTAAACCAGATACAACGGAAGAGTAATATGATACATCAGATACAAATCAGAATACATCATTGGAATCATCGAATACTGAAAGCAGAATAGATGGCTGGATCTTCAAGCAAAGCTCCAACTTCAAAGGTGAGTCTCGAATACTGGTACACTCAGTCTGACCCGAGCGTAAAGCAAAAACACAAGACACTCGAGTCAGGATTAACATTCTTATATTAATAAATCCAACTCAAGTGAAATAGCAATTGAAATACAAGTAACTCAAAGGATGTTTGGAATAACCATCCTTTAAGGATTCGTTAAACTATCTACTATGTAGTAGTGTACGATAAGTAGATAATGTCTATCAGTAATAATAAGATATCAAAATAGTGTTAAGTCATGGCCCATTCCACCCTTAACACATTTTTATTCCTAAAAGCATATACAAGACCGTAGTTTCCCCAAAACCGGAAGTCACTAGAGGGCAATCCATATACTAAAGGTACAAAACAAATTCGTAGTGGTCACGAATAAAGGGATACAAGTATGACAAGGCACATGAGGCAATACCCAAGGTAGTGATACTACCGTTTGCCTGATCCGGACTGGTGAGAACGCAACGCCGCAGCGCCCGCAACACCGTGAAACAACACTCCCAAAATCAAGGGTGCACCAATCGACAACAAGTAATGAATAGTTCGAAGAAGTGTGTCCACTTGAGGTAGCTAATCCTCCATTGGCTCGACACGGCTCCTATTTTAGTCATTTCCAATTTGACACAAGTGTCAAGGCTATCCATCATCGTTCTCTTTCTTCAGTCATCATGAACATCATTCCAACCACTTCATTCTGGATCATCACTCCGCGTATATTAGTTATTAAAGTGGTTTTCGGTATCGATAGAGAGTATGTCCATATCCGATCCCGGTCTCTTTAATAACTTCCGTAATTATTACACCTATTGGTCGTTTAATATATTTCAAAACCAAATCAATTTCAATTCAATTAGAATTTATAAATCAACATTTCGTTTGTCTTTCTAAACCAATTTCCATAATTTACATTTCAAAACTTCCAAATTACCATTTCAAAATCTTATAATACAATTTCAAATTTTATTTAAAACAATTCAAATATTGATTCAAGTTCGTACAAAAGTTTCATTTTGAAATCATTTAAATCAATTTAATTTTAACATTCAAATCAATTTACATTCATTTATCGACTTCATTAAATATCGTTAAATTAATTTATCATTCAAAATAATTCCTATTAAATTTCCAATTCGTTAAATCAATTCTTAAGTTCAACTTCATTAAATCAAAATTTACAATTTTGAATTAAACTAAATTCGTCAAATCAATTCTTTCAATTACAAGTCTTACATTAATTCCAAAAATATCACATTTTCATTTCTTGTTAAAGAAATTCCATTTCACTTATTTACTTTCTTAAATAATTTTCCAAAAACTTAATTAATAAAGAAACTCAATTTCAATTATTTACGAAGTAAAATTCACTTATTCAAAAGTTCAAGTTCACTTATTAAAGAATTCAATTCAATCTAATCATTAAATAATTCAATCTTATTTAATTAATAAATAATTCAAGACTTAATTATTAAATAATTTCAAAGTTTAATAATTTCAAACTTAATTCAATCATTTCTCAAATCAAACAATATTCTTTCATCAATTACATTGTTAATATTTTGTTTCAGATTATTAAATATTAACATTTTCCTTTCATTAAAATTCAAATTTCAACTTCGTTTCAAAACCATATTATTTATTCAAATAAAATCTTCATTTTATTTTTAAATCAAATTATTGACCAATCGGGTTTTATTTAATTTCCTATCCTAGGTCAAAGTTCAATTTGGGTATTTATCATTTCAACCCGATTCCAATTCAATTCAAAATCAAAGCATAACAAAGGGAACTTGCAGTGTGATAACTAGGATGGTGTCAAAGTAAATAAACAAGCAATAACAACAAACAATAACAATCCAATAATCATTTTAAATAATCCCGAAATAACCGTATTAATTCGCATTGTTATTAGTACGAATTAGTATAATTATCTCTAGAATCTACATTATCATTTCATGTAGATTAAAGATTATTCCACTAATTATTTATACGGTTTTACACTTGTCATTCAATTACAATTTTATACTACAACAATTAATCCAACATACGTTCAACGGTTCAAAGTGTAATTATCACTATTTTACATGTCAATTAATTTAACAAATAAAAGGGGTCATATTCAACTAATCAAATTCAACATATATGTCAATTCAAATTTTTAATTATCCTACGTCAATTTACTTGCATAGCATTTATCACTTCATACATTTCAATTTAACATCCAATATAAACAACAACAGTCAATCAATTATCAATCAAACAGGATTATCATCGTATAATTAACAAATAATGGTGTCAGATGTCACAGGTGAACTGATATAGGTAATAGCATACATATAACAGTGTAAATAACTGACAGCAGCATATTTCAATTGTCGTTTCAATTGAAATCAATTTTAATAAATAAAAGAACGTTAATCGTGAGTGAGTGCTCACCTTTTGAGGCTAGAGAATACAGAAGATGACATGGATACGCACACGGATACGAACACTGAAATTGAATTGCGAACCCAAGCAAAGCAAGATCGGCACAATTTAATGATCAAAGCTTTCGAGGCTAGAGAGCAACCGTGGCGAAGACGGTGACACGAACACACGCACGGATACAGACACAAGCAAATCAAAGGCTGCTGCGACCAATTCGATATTGGGAAAGTAAGCTGAGATGGACTAGAGATCGATGAAACGAAATATATGTTATATATATATCTATATATACATATATTCTAAAATCAATTTAAAACATATAATTTCAAAATAATATTTAATTCAAACACATATAAAATAAAATATATATATTTCAAATCATTACTACTTAACACATATCAAATTTTATATCAACTCCTATACTATATTTGAAAACAAACTCAACGTATACTTATATATGTAAACCCATATATAAACTGATATATAACTTACGTACACATCATATTTTCAAATCAATGTTTAATTTAAACAAAATAATCTCCATATATTTTGAAAACCAAACACATATATAATCTATGTATATAAACTGATATATAACATATATCTAAACTTATATACTTATTATATATATTTATTTTACAATATTTTATAAATAATACAAACTTACTTTATTATTATATCTACCCTTAAATAAATCATACCTAACCTGTAGAAGCTTATATATACAGCCAACATTTTTTTATATAAGTTCCATAATCTCAAACATAAAATGACATATTATTATAACTTACATAAACATACATATATAATTAATAGGTTATATACATCTCACACGTACAAACAACCGATTATATATAAACTAATATATATATATATATATATATATATATATATATATATATATATATAATAAAGAACTACAAATATAAGGATGAACAAATATTTCTTAAAAAGTTCAAAATATATATATACTAACAATGTATATAAAATTCCAAATACATAACCTTTTTTTTTCAGAGGAGGGTAACGGTGACTTGGCTGTGAAAAGCAAGGATTGCAGGAGTTCAAAGCTACATGTAACAAGGTGAAGGAAGACTGGAGATAGGCACGGGTGTAGTTCGCTGACGTGGAGTTGCATGTAGGGAGGGGAAGAGGCCGTAGCATGGAGGAGGGTGGACAGGAAGTCGGGCCGAGGAAGATGTCATAGGCTGTGAACGTGTGGGGTGTTCGGCGATCATGAGGAGATTGGTTGTCGCTGCTCGGGTGAGGTGGAGGTCACAGTTTTGCTGATGGGTAAAAAACTAGATGACGCGGAGGCAAGGCTGGTGGGTGGTCGGAGGGGTCTTGGAGGCGGGGAGAGAAGGTGATCGGCGGGTCAAGGAAAGGAAAAGTGGTGAGGCACTGACGTGCTCAAGTGGTGGCTGCAGGTCTTCTTTCATGGCTAAGCTCTTGTGGGGGGACGGTGTGTGCTACTGCATGGGTAGCACAGTTGGAGGACGTGAGATTGATGGCGTTCAGTGAGTTGCTGGTCGGAGCTATCACGTGTTCGGTAGTGGTGAAGGTAGAAGGTAAAAGGCAGAAGACAGAGAGGAGTGAGAGTGGGTGGTGAGAAGAAGATGACATGATTTTAATTCGAACCAAAATATATATGGAACTGTACTTTGTGAAGAAAAAAAATTCGAAGCAAGAGGAAATGTGACCCGGACAAAGAGACGATCAGGCTCACTCTTTTTTTTTAAAGAAGACGATAAAAATGGAAGTGATCGGTTTTGAAGAGGGAAGGGCTGAACAAAAGAAGGATGGAGAGTGAACAGTTCTATTTGTAATTGGGAGATGAAATGTTGTCTCGAAACCATAAATAATATAATGAAATTTCCAAACAAAGTGCTTTTCAGAAAGCATAGTAGAACGAATCAACTTTTATATTTAAACCAAGAAAGATTGAAAGTCAAGAATTGAATTTATTAATATCTGATGGCTATTCATTTATACGTGTATAATGGAAGACATACGAACTCAAAAGGTTCAAATACGGACCCGATATGATTGACCGTTCCGTAGATTTTACCGTTTTTCGAACTCTGAAACACACAAACGAATATACCGCGGAGATCGGTACGACGAGATGATCAAAACGGCATACGGATATTAGCTGTACGATTGAATTATAAAAATTCGAAATTTTCAACTGGCGGAAAATGCAAGAAAAACACTGAAAAATAAGATCGACGGAGCCAAAGATGTCCGAATTTGGAAAAATGACAAACGGACATCTTGCTCAGAAGATGGTTTAGAATTTTTCTATGTAAAAATATTTAGGTTTCGGAAACATTTTATTTTCATCGCTTTTTAACTGATTAAATTGAAGTGAAATTACGCACGAAATAAATTTTCATATTTTCGGACGAAAATTTACCAGTTGCTATGTTTAACTAGACGTATTCCAAATATTGAATTTTTATTTCAAAATTTTATCGTTTAAAATTTCACAAAATTTCAACTAATTACGTTATTAAAACAGTTGAAATTTATGGGTTGTTTCTTGGAGATTTGACCAGGCAACTAGTGCTCGGCATCAGGTAGTGCTCGGCATTAGGTGGCACTCGGCATCAACTAGTGCTCGGCATCAGGTAGTGCTCGGCATTAGGTAGCACTCGGCATCAACTAGTGCTCGGCATCAGGTAGTGCTCGGCATTAGGTAGCACTCGGCATCAACTAGTGCTCGGCATCAGGTAGTGCTCGGCATCGGGTAGAACTCGGCGCCCAGTAGAACTCGGCGACAGGAGTACTCGGCGTAGTACTCGACATCCAGTAGAACTCGGCGACAGGAGTACTCGGCGTAGTACTCGACATCCAGTAGAACTCGGCGACAGGAGTACTCGGCGTAGTGCTCGACATCAAGTAGAACTCGGCGATAGTAGTACTCGGCATCCAGAGGCACGTTCGGCCTCGACTGACAACCATTCTGCACTTCCCGCACACCAAACATACCGTTCGGCATAGAAAGGATCGTTCGGCATTATGGTGTTCGGCATATCTGGTTCGGCATGCAGCGACCACTATGCTTGGGCTAGAGTGTTCGGCTACCGAGCCCACCTGGGAAGTCCAGCCCATCTTTGTCTATAAATAGAGGGGCAGGGTCACAATGAAGAGGGATCCTTTTTTTGGAGAGAAAACACTGGAGAGACTCTGCCATTTTCGAGACTCATCTTCTCTACTTCATAACTTCATTCAAGTGTTTGATTCACGAATTGTATTTGTAATCAACCATAAAGGAAATCAATAAAGTTTAACAAAGTGGACGTAGGCAATTACGCTGAACCACTATAAATTTGGTGTTCTTACTTTCTGCATTTAAATTAGCATTGTTTTCTCTGTTTAATTTACTTTCATCACTTATATCTCTACACAATCTTTCTGAACGAGGTTAGTGACCAATTTTGGTGCTAACACGGGTCGTTACATTAACATTGTGTTTTAATCTTTTTTTTGGATTGTGTGTTGAATTTGAAATGGATATGGAACAGTCATATAGCGATAGTCGCTATGAAAACACTTTGAAATTACCTTGCTTTAACTTGCTTAGTTTGGTGATATTTTAATATATTATGACATAATATATATTGTTTGTTCACTAAACATAGGATGGTATATGGACAATAAGGAATTGGTTTAGAAAGTTGTAGAAATAGTGGAACAAAGTTGTGAAAGTTAGAAGCGAAATAGTCGTTATAAATAAAATTTGAAAAATACCTTGTTTTTAGAAATTTTTATACTTAATTTAGCAGATATCCTCAGTGGTTTATTTTCATTGTTTTTAAAGTTGGCTAAATATACTACCTACGGTAAAAAAATTGGATAAAAATCTTTTGTTTAAGTGGTTAAAACTGGCTATAAAGATCATCCGTTTTCATGTTGTTCTCTGTCCAGAACTTTAGAACTTATAAATCCTATCTTTAGTCTATTGCAGGACTTCTGGGCTTGTTGCAATTTTCTTTCAATGCGACATTTTAGCTAGTTTTTTCATGTTTTAAATGGTTTAAAATTTATTATCTTTGTTAAATCTTTTTAGGGAAGTCTAATAACATGGATTAGAGTATGGAAAAAAGATTAGAAGTTCAAATATGGTTTTAATAATTAAATTGTAATTTCTAAAGAAAAATATTTCCTTTGCAACGTTTAAAAGAAAAGGTATTTAGTAAACTATAAATTCATTATTTTTGCATAATATTTTACATAGATATTTAAAACATATTTATAAGTATTTATAAAGTATTTATATATAAGTTTGGAAAAGCAAGTTAAGTATTTTATAAAAGAATAAAGGAAGCTTTGGATTATAACACTTATGTTATAATAAATGGTTTTGTAAAGTTAATTTAAAGTATATTACCTTCTTTAATAAGTGTATACCTTCTTAGATCTTTAAAGTGAATGTTTTTAAAGATAATGACAAGTATAAAATAGTTTTGGATTTATAGTAAACAATGTTTAAGCAACATTTGTTTTTAACCCTTTTTTTATTATACTTAGTAATAATTAGATCTTTAAAACGAATAGTTTAAAGATAATGCTAAGTGTCAATTGTTTGGGTTTATAGTAGCAATGTTTTAATAACATTTTTTTTAATCCATTTAATTATGCTTATGTAAATGTGAAATCTTGTTTAAGATTTACGAAATATTCTTATACCATTTGGGATAAGTTTATGGATACTTTCTAATTATTGAAAGAGTAGAACTGAATGGTGAAAGAGTAGAAATGAATGGTGCAATAGTAGTATGCATATATATATATTGTAAAGGTATTTTAAATATATATACAAGTATTTACAAAGATGTATTTAATAACAGAATTATTAAATAAAAGGGGGCTGAAAAGTCGCTTATATGACTTAATCATGCTTTGTGTGAGTTGATTGTGCTTTGTATGATTTTGTCATGCTTTGATTGTTTATTTTTTTATGAAAAGTATATAGTCATGTACTTAGAACTGAAAGCCGATAGATTTATTTGATCTGTAAAAGGTAAGAATGATGTTTGAGCAGGGTTTAGAAGTAAACAGTGCTCTGACCTATCAGCTTCACTTTTGACCGAGGGATAATATAAGTTGAGAAATTCGAAAACACGATAGATATACGAAACTTTTTTTCCATATGAGATTGTTTCTATTTTGTACTTGATAGTCGATTAATCGGCTATCGAATTTGACCGAATTTACCTTTGGAAGTATATGTAAGTGTAACAACCCGCCTTTTCGACCCTCAAAAGTCAACACTAACACATCCACGGTATTCACGTGCTACATCCAAGTGCGAAAAGACATATTATTAAGGTGAAAAAAAGAAAAGATAGAACATAATCTCATATCGTGACAAGTATTATATAATATACAATAGATCTTTACAAAAGAAACTGTAATATACATACATCAATCAGAGTAAACTAATGTATCATAAGCCTGGACAGTTATAACAACCTGTCTTCACAAATGCTGACAAATACAAACAAAAAATGCAGTGGAAATAAAAGATAATTGAATACGTCTTAGAGCCATTCATCTTGTCTCCTGAAGCTCCAAAGCATACATAACTAAATCTAGAAATATGATCGGGCTGATCCGAGCATTATAAGAAAATAATGTCTGGATCAGTCTTGTAAACCGGTGTGAGAAACACAAATCATATGGATTTTTAATGTTATACAACCTTTTAAAAATAAAGGTATCTAATATGACCATGTCGCACATAAATACGGATGAGTTTTTACCTTATGATAACCAAACCATTTTCCAAGAAAACTTGTGATAATATAGTAATGCTTAGGATTTAAAATAAATATATAACATGGATGGAAAGCTTTCATCTCACGTTCCAACATATTTGAGCACAACTAGGTCCGTAAGGCACTTATTGGAGAATGGATTCCATACAATGACAAGGCTACTGGGTACCGCCTATCATGATAACCTCTAAAAAATGTTTCGAAGGCCTCACATGGACCCCCGCCAACACAGGATCGGCCCATCCCTTCCTTGATAATACCGAATATGTCAACACCCTGATTGTCAACACAGGACCGAGATTTGATAATTGGTTAAATAACTATCAAATAAACAAATGATTCAACAGAGATTTAACTCTATATAGAAACTAAGCATGGTTAAGCACATAAGCAACCACTAAGTCTCTTTAATTGATTCCTTTCGTTAATTAAAATCTCCTTCCAAATATTTGTATTAAAGTACCTTTAATAAAAGATATATTCACAAACCCTTCTACCCTTTTCAATGCTCGAAAAATATTGATATATCTCAACCAGATAAGTATACTCACAAAACATTTCACTTTCGATACTTAGAAATCTTTTCTATATACTTATATCATCCATACAAGTATATTCAATAAACACTACATCTCCAATACTTAGAAAATGCACTTATACACTTATCTCTACGACATAAGTATATTCATAAATTTTAAGAAAGATTTCATTTCCAAAACCATACTTAATTAGGTTAAAACAAATGTCATTTAAAACTTTGGTAATAATAAACCTAAAATACTTTTGGTGTAATTAAATGGATCATATAGAAATTAGATCAAATATACTTACCGCTACTTTTCAATTTCAAACTTGCAGTTTCCCTTAAGTAACAATGTAGTCAGATAATTTAGTGAACTATCCTTGCATCGACATACATTCTTAATTCTTAGGATAATGATGACTTTTCCTACCTTGGAATTTGATGTTAAGTATGAAAAGAGTATTTCCATACCAACATAATTCAAAATAATCATTTATAGAAATCAGATCCAAATTCCTTTTATAAAACTCCTTTTTATAAATCTCTTTCATATTTATAAAGCTCCTTTTATAAATCTCCTTTCTATTTATAAAACTCCTTTTATACATCTCCTTTCTATTTATAAAAATCATTTTATAAATTTGTAAATTCATATACAAACTCCTTTTATAAGTCTTCAAATTCTTATTACAAACTTCAGTTTCAAAATCAGACTAAATACTTTCCATAAAACGATCATTTCATATACCACTATAAATCCTCAAATGTGATTTATTTTTCCAATTTATCAAAATGATATAATTTCCCTTTTATAAAATATCCTTTATAATTCTATTCTTTTATCTATAAAATATCATTTATAAATCTATCTTTCCATACAACAATTTATATAAAATGTTTCCCCAGTATTTATTCCAAAATATTACTATTTTCTTTTTAAACAGAGTTACTTTAATACAAAAGACAAATTCCCCTTTATTTACTTTAAAATAAACATTCATTATTATATTAACTTTTTTGTAGAATAAATAAATTATGAAATACTTTTACAATATTTCCAAAAAGGTTGGATAAAAATACAAAAGTTCAAAAACTATTTCTAAACAAAATACCTTCGAAAATTCCAAGTCACACTAAAAAACATTCTCTGAATCAAAATCAATTTTAAATCCAAACAGCAAATAATAGTACCTTAAACTACTGTAACGAGGCCAATAGCTACGATAACACTTATCCAATGCTATTACTACCTTTATCACTAAAAAGGTTCAACTTTTAACATATATCAATGTCATATCCAATATGGCCAACTGCCAAACTGGATATTTAACAATTTGTACAATAAGTATATCAATGAAATTAAAATTAACATTGGTGAGGAATCCAAATTCCTCTACAAAATTTCCCGTATATCATTTTATTTGTCATTCACTTATTAAAGCAGATATTCAACCAAACCAAACCAATAAATCATTCAAACACAAAAACAATAATTTATATCTACTATATATCATATACTACTCATCCAAAAGCGGGATAACTCAACAAAATTCCATCATACGCTTAAGAATTCTGGTTCGATCTAAAATCGAACGACATTTGATTTTTTCTTAAAATTCCATTTGCTCCAAACTCGACGAAGCAAACTCCGTTGCATAAATAATGAGCCTATGAGCGCAATGCAAAAGATCGTGTCTCAAGTGGACCTTCTATGAAGAATTTATTGGTTTTAGAAAATTTAGGATTTATCATATAATAAAATTACACTGATTAACTTGATTAATTTAACTACGCTCTCTTAATACATCTTCTTCTCCCCTAGATGTGCACGACGATATGCACGTACCACCTAATTTGTCCATGCATGCCTTGCACCAATTCTTCCTCCACAAGTGACAAAATCAACCGTCATCTTTGCCCATGAACTCCTTTACTGGTGAGCTATACAACTCCCTATCACATCGATCTCGGTAGATCGAAGTGAATCGCCACCTACTCTATCATATCACGACAAACTAAATGTTGCTTCCTACCATGTCGAGCTACTCCACCTCTAATCACCTCAAATCAAAGCCCAATCACACAAGAAACCCTGCCCCATCGATACCTTAGCCTTATGCCGCTTATAACTCCAACTAGGCAAAACCCTATTTTAGCCACAACCGTCGATCACCACCCAACACAACCGCACTCGATAAAATTGGTATAGATTCGAAGCTCTCATCGATATGAACTCAGCGGATTTGATTTTATATTTTTTCGTTGATTGTAGCTCGCGATTATAATTTTTATTGATGGTCCCTAGGTTTTGTTTCTACAAGTAAAGGGAAATAGAAAGGAGAGAGGGAGTAGTGAAAATGGATAATAGTCTTAGTGTTGAAGTTATTAAATTATAGTTTTCTGCACTTCGCTGCACGACATTTCGTTCATGTAAAAACCGCGAACAGTTGAAACAAAAATATGATCGCGCACAACAATGCGATATGACCACAAAACAACAATAAAATTCACTGGTTATCTTATTCTGTGAAATTTCAAACACATAACGTTTGCCGAAAAATACATCAAACGATAATTTAAATATTTTGAAATTAAAAATTATGGAAAAATCCTATAAATTCATTTAAAATACATCATTAAAATCAATTTTTTTTATTAACACATGATTTTCTTATTGTTTATTAAATTTGAATCAAATTTAGATATTTAAATAAATTAAATATTCCCATTCGAAATGTTAAAAATTACGGGTCCTACAGTAAGCGTCACATATTGATAAGGTTTGAGATCCCTTGAGGAGGACTCGTTCGTATGAATCATCTCTTGCTTGAGGAGTGTATATATATGAGTTCCCCTATGGAGAACTCCTTTATATCATTCGTTTACTTCCTAAAGAACCAAAATTGAGTTTATTAGAAATTCAACAGTTTATTTTGAGGAGATTAGGATCAAATAAGTGTATTACTTATCTAAAACCACTTCAAACCGATATACAAGTTCTATGTTTTGGAAATGGTTGTGAAGTGGAATGTTATAGGGTTGAATAGTTTGTCTTAAGGTTAAGTCTAAGGGAGAGGCCAGCGTTAGCATTCGTCGGATGACATATGCTGGAATCCATGGAGGGATTCGTGAACTCTTCATGATGTTGGAATCTAGAGAGAGATTCAAGATTTGTTTGATCGATGAAGAATTCTATGTTGAGATGCTAAACGTGATTTCACCATTGATAATGATAAAAAATAAAGCAGGGGCATAACCAGTGAGTTTAGCTAACCCAAAGGTACATTAACTCCAAATATCTATAGACGCTTTCGATTGAGGTGCATGGGATTTACTGGTATTTGGTATCACATGTTCGGGCTGGGACTAACTATATTTTCCTTTGTGACATATTTTATCTAGAGATATGCATGGTTTCGGAAGGTAGTTTATGACCCATGTAGAGGAGGTCGGCTTCAGCTTATAGAGTAGATTTCCACGGAAATCCTTATGCGAACATACCTTAGTGGTTTAGTTATACTTCTAATATTATTGTGTTGTGAGATGTAAGCAGCATGGCTATTTTCTGATTTACATTCTATACTCTAGACATTATCTATTATATCCCCAATGTACTTATTAGATGGTTTGGCTTTTTAACTGGATAAACGTTATGGTGATTCGAACGGTCTCAAAAGTACTATTAAATGTTGACTGCATATTTCTTGAGTTTCTCATACCTGACTCATGTCTGACTCATGGTTTTATCTTTCCCTTAATTCCATGATGCACTTTCGGGTAGTCTAAGAAAGGTAGGATTTCGTTCATATTCTTTGGTGCTTTAGAAGATGAGCTGGACGCTACAGTCCACCTACTGTAATATTTTATTTCTGCTGTACTACCATTATGTATATATCAGCTTGTGTAAGGACATGTTGTTATACATATGAGATTGTATTTCTATTTATTATGAGCATATGCCTTAAACTATTTCAACTACGAAAATTAAAGATCTTATATAAGGTAACTTAAGTATGAATTATTAAAATGTTGTTAATTATTGTGGGGATTAATGATATTCATTCGTTACCCCTCGTTGATTAGTTTAGTCATGCTCGACCAATTTATGAGCATTATTATCCTTTGTAGAATGAATTGACATACTCAACCATTTTATGATCATTATTATCATTTGTAGAATTATTAGCTTAGTCTTGGTCATCAAGTTAATGAACTTGTTATTGTAACGACCCAGAATTTTGAACGAATTAAATTGAAAATATTTAATTAATTTTAAATATTCGAACGATGATTTAAATTGAATCCCGAATATAACTTTGAATTTGACGATTAAATTATAAAATTTAATCTATTGTATGTTGAATAAAAATCTGAATCTTCAATTTTAAGCTGAAGAAAAATATTTCAAAAGCTTTTAAAATTCGTATCGATAATATTGAAGATAATAAAAACTTCAGAATCGAATTTGAAATAAATTTGATCAGTTTGAATTTACATCGTTCGTATCGATATTTAAAAATAGTGTTCTGGGGCGCAGTCTCGGAATTCGACGAAACCAGTCTCATTGGATCCGTAATATTGAATTATTGTCGGATTTCAATTTTCGTATTTTTCGAAGTTAATACGTGATCGTACGGCGAGCAAACGCATTGGAAATTAAATCAAATTCAATTTAAATTTAAATTTTAAATTTGGTCAATATCATACGCACGTTCGTTCCCTTAACTCACGCCTACAATCACGGGTACAAGATCGTGTGAACCATTCTCTTCAGTTTTTAAATTTCCCCCTTCTCGTTTAAAATAATGGTCGCCTCCTCTCTGTCAAATTAAGATCGAAAGCAAGAGAAATACAAATCAATACAAGCCTAATTCGTTCGTAATCAAAACAGTGAACCCGAGCGAGTCGCGAACGAAGGAGAGATGTGGAGCGGATTCGAATCACTGATGGCATCGAGGCGATCGATGGGGGAAGGCGCGGCACCGTGTGAGGTCGCGTGAGACGAGGTGAGTCGCGAGACTGGGCGATGGGGTGGGTCGCGATGGCGGCTTGTTCAATTGGGGAAGGCGATGATCGAAGCTAGGGTTTCGCGCAGCGTGAAGCTGGGTGACTCGTCTTCGCGGAGGCAACTGGAGATGGGCTCGGCAAGTCGTGATGGCTAGGGTTTCGAACCTGAGGGATGCTCGGCAGTTTAGAAATAATAGCGACTCTCGATCGAAGGTCTATTGGCGACTAGACGAGGTATAATCTTGATTTTAGCTAAGCATTTGAATTAGTTGAATTAGCAAAAGTTATTAACTGGGAATATAAATTTATTCTGATAAACATATGCGTTTTCAAAAATAGGATAAATATATATATGCATATAGTTCAGTTCCAGATTAAGTTACAGTGAATATGTTTTATTTAAGGATGTATATATAAAAGTATGTATACACAGAGAAGGATAAGGGTAGTATAAGTATAAATATATATACAGGTTGGGGAAATTATAAGTTAACGGTTAAACAGTAAGGTATTGTTTTATAAATTGAAAGTCTGATTTTACAGTAAAAAGTAATCTGTTAAATAATGTAATATATTCATTTGTTCAATTACTAATTTTATTTAAATAATTTAATATGGGATTTATTTATTAATGAACTTATTAATTTATTTTAATCAATAAAGATCTTTTATAAAATAAAGTTTGGATTAAATTTAGTTTTAAATTTAAATGGTTAGTTAGATAAATTTATTAAAGGAGAAAATATTGTTTTAAATAAAACTATCAATTAATTTAACTATTAAAATGAAACCACTAGTGAATCGAAATTATCAAATGAAAATTTATTATTCGATTTGTTCGAATATTAATGAATTGTATAATTATTTATACTAGGTCAAAATCTGTAAAGAAATCAAGCCGAGAATGAAAATGGGATTGCAAATTAAAAGCAAAGGTGAGATTTTCTCACTCGAAGGAAAATTTTGTTTTACAGTTATTGATTGATATGATTGCTATTGGATGTGATATTAGATATAATAGGATATATCTATATATATATATAGCAATATATACATATTGGCATATGTATATATTGGATTGATGATTTCCCGCCTCGTATAGCGGATGAGACCCTATTGCACCGTTAGTAAGCGGATATTTTTATAAAACCCATATACCGCGATATTCCACCTCGAAGTGGAATTGGTATTGTGCTAACGTCTTTGGATGCAGGGAAACAGGTTGGAGGGATCCAACTGGATTCCTCAACAGTATTTATTTATTTACAGATATTGATGTATATTCTGTTATCATATGTTGATATATGATGTTGGATGTTGTGATTGACTAATTGGTGCTGTTGCATCATCAGATTCAAGTTTTGAAGTTTTAAAAATAACGACTTTTAATTTAAAAGGATTTTTAAAGTGATCCTTGAAATTTTATGTTTTATTAAATTTTTGAAGTGATTTATTTTAAATAAATAAACGTTCAAATCTTAAAGTTATAAAAGTTAAGATCTTTGTGAAATATAATCGAAAAGTGATTTTTGGAATAAATAGTTGATTGATTTATAAAATGGTTTAAATTGAGATTTTTAAAATAGTATAAACGGTTTACTTAAAAGGTTTATAAAGTTGACATTTTATAAATTAAGATATTGGAGTTATAAAACGAGTTTTTTATAAGTGTTAAAAATGAAGTGATAATAAAAATCATATGTGAACGAGATTTATAGACTTATAAATTGTGAAGTATAAATTGTATAGAAGTTGTAGGATAGAAGATTTATAAGGAATTTGCTTATAAATTAGATTTTTGCACTTAGATGAGATTTGAACAGAATTTGCTAATAAAATGATTTTATAAGTTGAAATTGTCATGAAGTATAAATGTGATTTATAAACGTTGTTTATAAATCAGAAGTTACTTATTTTGATAAGTAATTTTAGAAGTTAATAAAAGGAGAATTTTATAAATCGAAGTTGTTAGAAAATATAAAGGTGAATTTATAAACGTTGTTTTATAAATTCGAAATCAATTGGATTTGATAAATTAAATATAGAAGGTTGTTAAAGGAGATATATTCACGATTTTGGATAGCGAATTATTATTGAAATAAAATGTGTAGAAAATATTGAAATGTGGTTAGTGAAGTATATTCACGATTTTGGACAGTGAGTATATTGTTAAGTAAAATGGATTTATTTTTGAAGAAGTGATATTAAAAATGAAGTTAAACATTTTAAAGATGTTTTAAAAATATGTCAAATATCGAAATCATAGATTTCAACATTTATTGTTGAAATAGACGTTTTCGAGAAATAAGGAAATGATGGACTATAACACTGTTGTTATAGTAAATGATTTTCGAAAGAAAAGGTTTTATGTAGTATTGGGATTTATATATCTATCTTAAATCCGAATCCATATACTAGTGATTTTGAGTCGTCGTAACGATGTTTTACGTAACATTCGTTTTGACTCAAATAAATGTTATAGTAAATGGTTTCCTTAAAAGAATGAAATATATACTTAATTTGATTTAAGTATATCGAATATTTTCAAATGTTGAAAATAAATAGATTTGTGAAATACTTATTTTTAAATAAGTATGGAAATGCTTTTCCAATATGAAATGAACTGTTTTGAGATTTTATCTTCAAAGATAAAATGAAATGTGGAAATTGATTTGAAATTGTTTTCAAATGATTAAGTGTGGAAATTTTATATCTAATGAAAGATATTTTGGAAGATAAAATAATTTGGGAAAATTATTTGGAATCTGATGATGTTGCGCATCTTTATTGATAGTTAAATAACCGACTATCAATAATTACCTTGAATGGTATTTGTTGTGATTGGATGAATTTGAATGCCACACTTATTTTTAAATAAGCGCTCACTATTCGGGTTAGCCGGGAAAGGACCATGGGGTCGTATAACCCATTCCGAATATGTGATACATCGTTATGAATTGCATTCGAAGACCGGTGTTGAAGACCGGATATTTTTGAAAACGGAAGGATTACCGTCGAGTTACTCTACATCGGCTGATCTCCGGTTTAGAGGTTTTATCACCCTTAGTGACGGGAAGTCCGGACGTGATTAGAAATTTATCCGGATGTGCAAGGGCTTCGTGAGAAGTGCCTTCGGTTCTGTTCGATCCCGGAACAGACTTGTATGGATTGTGTGTCTGACGTTACAATTTGAGATATAAAGCTGATTTCTTTCAAATACATTTCTGTTGGTGGCGGAGAATTTATTCTCTTAGCTTAACACCTTTCTCTGAGACGTACGAGCTCAGAGGTTATGTAGTTGAAATTTATCAGCGATATATCCCAATTTGGTAACGTGGCATACTGAGTGTTGCTGTGAAATGATCAGTGTTTGATCATTTGTGATATGATCATTTGTTTGATCTTATATCTTTGTGATCATAGGTTGATCATTTTGTTTGACCCGAAGCATGGCTTTGTAGAAAGCGTAGCTTTGTGGACGAGACTTCGTCGAGCCTCACACCCCGGAAATGGTCAAAACAGGAAGAATGCGGCAAGGTTCTAGGGAGTAGCGCCCCTTAGTGTATGTCATTCCTTCTGGATAAAGGTGGTATCATGGTATGGAGCCCAGATACTTAACCTCTGTGGTTGCTGCAAATTTATTACTTTGTGGTTGTTGCGAATCGGGGATCCTCGGGAAGATCGGTGACGATCGGGGGGTGGCATACGCGTGTCAGTAGTTACCTATTTTTGCAGAGGTAACCCGGCCTTGTGTTGGCAGAGATCCGGTTAGGTTCTCGGGTCGTCTATTCCAGAGACGTACTGTTAACCCTCTTTCAGTTCATAACCTAATGAGTTAAAAGCGCAACCGACTCAAGACAAAGACCGACCTAACAAATCTGATTTAAAGCAACATGCGACCTAAGCTACAGGACCGACTTAACAGTAGCCGACTCAAGGAAGGCTCCGACTTAAGAAAAGTCTCCGGTATAACAAGCCACGACCTAAGAAAGCTCTGATCCAACAGTTGCCGATCCAACTACTGAAAGAAGACGCCGACTTAAGACATGTGCCGACTCAACAGGTCACGACTTAAGGTAATTTGTGACTCAAGAGCTGAGACCGAGTTAAGAAGGATTCCGAGTTAAGTAATGCTCCGACATAACAGTATACGAGTTAAGGAGTAGTTTGACTTAACCGGTTAGCAAGTTACGAAGGCCTCCGACTTAGCAGTTCGCAAGATAAGGAGGGGCTCCGACCTAAAGAAGTCCTCGACTTAAAGACCTACGACCTATCTCATAAGTCGTCGCCGACCTACGACTTATACTGAGTCGTATGTAATCTCAGAACACCTTACATCTTTACCTCGTCACCGACTTACCTTAGATCTTCGACGACTTAGGACTTGAGCATAAAACCAGAAAAGGAGACGAACTACTGTGGAAGTGTTGATGAGCCGGCTGCGACCTACCATAAGTCGGCCGCGACTTATACTAAGTCGGCGACGACTTAGGACTTAGGGAAATTTCCAGAGTCCAAATCAGCTCCTATAAATACCCCACCACTTCCAACATGAAGAGGACTTTTTGCAAATCATTTCTACAGCGTTGTTACTCCGTCGAACACTTCATTCATTCAGCAATCAAGGATCCTTCAAGCATTCGTGACACTACAACAAGCTTCGAGAGAAATTCCTTACATCCGACATGGATTCATCGAGTTTCACCGTCGAAGATTGAGCTAGTAGTCAAGATTGTTTCTTGTGATCGTATTGTACTGTTTCTTGAAGAGATTTGTATCAAATTGTAACCGAAACAGCAATAAGAGACTATAAAGTGGACGTAGGCTCAATTACGGGCCGAACCACTATAAATCTGTTGTTCATTTACTGCATTTCTGCTATTTTCCTGCTTGATTTCTGTTCCCGTCACACGGGTGGTGCTTTCACAATCCTATTACACACACCGGGTGTTAGCGTTCACTTTTTACCGTTAACATTTTGGTGCTTTCACTGAGAACCCAACTCAGGCTACCATCCATCATTGCTTCACACAAGTTTGTTGAAAAGATTTCCTACAGAACCAGAAGTCTATCAGACATAATGGCTCCTGGAAGGAAACGAAAGGTTGTCAGATCTGAAAATGTTCATGATGATACTGCCACCTCTGCTTCACCAAGTCAAGCAGCTCCAAGCGTCGGGGTGACGCGAGAGGAGCTAGACGCTGCTGTATCCGGACTATACCAACAGATTGAGACTCAAAACAATCTGATGATGGAAAAACTGAATGCTCTGCTTGGTGCCAACCAAAGACCAGTGGGTAATGAATAAAACACCGCTGATGCTCTTCGCAACTCCGAAGGGAGGAATATTCCTCAGGGGGGATCAGGTGCTGCTGAAGGGGCACCCCTCCGAGCTGAAGGATCTAGACCATCGCCAATTTTCCACGAAAATCTGCCCGGGCAAACATCTGAGAAAATGGCAGAAGTCTACTCCGCAAAATCTTTGAACAATGAGGAATATCTTTCTGGAATGATCAAGCAAATAATGAAAGAGAGCACGCAGAGAGGTGAAGATGAGAGTGAATGGGGATTCGCGCCAAGCAAGACTCCATTTACCGAGAAGATTCTAAAGGCTGAATTTCCTAGAAAATTTGTTCCCCCCACCATTCCTGCTTATCGGGGAACAAGTGATCCAAACCAATTCTTGTATAAGTATGACTGGCACATGACCGGTGCGAGAGCAACTGATGAAATCAAGTGCCGGTATTTCCCAGTATATTTGGAAGGAGTGGCACTTCTTTGGTTCACCAAACTTCCTGTCCGATCAGTAGATCAGTTTTCCGATCTGACTAGAAAGTTTAAAGAGCAATTCAGGCTATACGCTTCAAAGGCAAAGGACATAATGTCATTATCTAGTCTTGAACAGAATCCGGGAGAACCTATTAAATCATTCCTGAACCGTTTCAATATAGCTCTGGCAGAAGTTGATAATGCAGAGCCACGGATGATCTTGACCTATTTGATGCGTGCTATCGACAAATCGAGCGAATTTGGAAAATGGCTGAAGATGAAAGAGCCAAATTCTCTCGAGAAATTCTACAAGAAAGCTGATGAATTCATACGCTTGGAAAATCTTCCAGCATCAATGAAGGTGGTGGCAACAAAGGTGGAAAATAATACTGCCGCTTCGGAAAAGAAAGATTCCGGAGGTCAGAAAAGGGAAAATCACGAGGGGAAGAAACAAAAGGATACAAAGAAACCTCGCTTCTTCAAACCCTCAGATTTCACTCCATTGACCGACACTCTGGAAAATATCTTCTTCGCCACCAAAGATGCTGTGGATTATCCCAAACCGGCTGAGATAAAACCGGGAAAGGGCGCTATGAGAAATGGAAAGTTCTGCCGTTTTCAAAACCAACCCGGTCATGATACCAATGACTGTCGCCACTTAAAGAGCTTAATTGAAGAATTATTGAGAGAAAACAAGCTGCAACAATATGTCAAGAAAAACAGAAGTGATCCATCTTCGTCTACTCAGAGGCAACAACCCTCTAATCAGCCGTCAGGCTCAAGTAAAGGTGCTGCGGCACAAGAATCTGAGAGGCCCGTTATCAACGTCATTTCAGGGGGCCCACACCCAGCAGGCAAAAGCTGGGGTGAGATGGAACGATATGCTCATGCTTTGAAGTATATCCCGGCAGAAGAAGATGTTTTTGCTGTAGAAAATACTGCACCCCTAAAACAGCAAAAGATTTCAGATAATGAAATTTTGTTCAAGGCTAGGGATTCTATTGGTATTGAAGCTCCCACCATAGATCCCTTAGTTATCTCTGCAGGAATTGGGCCAACAATAGTAAGACGAGTACTCATTGATTGCGGTGCTTCCTGCAATATACTCTTCAAGAAAACATTTGACCAGATGAAGATCCCAATGATCGACGTTCAGGCTTCATCACAAAAGATCGTTGGTTTCACTGGGGAACCACAGCAACCAATCGGAACTGTCGATTTGTTCGTGGAACTTGGTGAAGGGCAGAAAAGGGTAGCTCGAAAACAAACCTTTGTGATTGTTGATGGATTTTCTGCCTACAATGCTTTCCTAGGGAGGCCAGCTCTAGCTGCATTCAAGGCCATTTTGGCCCCGTGGTGCCTTACTATGAAGTTTCCTACAGAAAATGGTGTTGGTGTCATCAAGGGAGATCAAAATGCTGGACGTGAATGTTATCTTATAGAGCTTCGAGAAGCCAGAAAGAGAGAGATGGGTAAAGATGCGGTAGCTCCCCTCCGCATCAAAAACCCAACCTTATAGCAAATACAGGGTGGCCCCTGCACTGGTGAGCATAGTGGTGCAAGGCGAGAAATGGACCCTAGAAAATCCAGTGCAGAGGAAAATAGAGTGGTGCCTGTGGAAGTTACGGTACCAATACCTGTCGACTCCAAAGACCCAAATAAAGTACTTAATGTGGGTTCGCAACTAAGTACAACAGTTCAAAATACACTGATATCATTTCTAAAAGCAAATCTGGACGTGTTCGCTTGGTGTCATGCTGATATGTGCGGAATCTCTCCAACAATTGCTGTTTACACTCTGAATGTCGATCCGAAATTCACACCAGTAAAACAGAAAAGAAGAACTCAAGGTCCAGAAAGGTCAGCAGCTTTAAAGGAAGAGGTAGATCGCCTCTTAGAGAATAATTTCATCAAAGAATCCACTTATCCAAATTGGGTTTCAAATCCAGTACTGGTTAAGAAGGCAAATGGAAAGTGGAGAGTATGCATTGATTTCTCAGATCTGAACAAAGCTTGCCCCAAAGACTGCTTTCCGTTGCCTAGAATCGATCAACTAGTAGATGGGACGGCTGGACATGAGTTGTTATCTTTTATGGATGCCTATTCCGGATACAATCAGATTATGATGAATGAGCCAGATCAGGAGGACACAAGCTTTATTACAGATGTGGGACTCTACTGTTACAAAGTCATGCCATTCGGGTTAAAGAATGCAGGGGCAACATACCAAAGGCTTGTCAACGCTATGTTCAAGCCTCAGATTGGCAAAACGATGGAAGTCTATGTTGATGATATGTTAGTAAAGTCAAAGAAAGCAGTAGACCACATGGATCACTTGGCAGAAATGTTCTCAATTCTTCGGAAGTACGGAATGAAGCTCAATCCATTGAAATGTTCATTCGGAGTAGAGTCTGGGAAATTCCTGGGTTTCATTGTGAGCGCTAGGGGCATCGAGGCCAATCCTGCTCAAATCACAGCTCTAAGAGAAGTTAAAGCCCCTAGAACAAAGAAAGAACTGCAAAGTCTCAATGGAAAGGTTGCCGCTCTTAGTCGCTTCATTTCCAAGGCCACAGACAAATGCATTCCCTTCTTTGATGCTCTAAAGAAAGGAAAGAAAAATTTCGAATGGACTCCTGAATGTCAGAATGCTTTCGATCAACTGATTCATCATATGAGAACTCCTCCGGTCCTCTCCAAGCCTAGTGATGGTGAAGACCTCTTCATCTATTTGGCAATTTCATCCCATGCTTTAAGTGCAGCACTCGTACGAGAAGATATGAAAATACAACGTCCAGTTTACTACATCAGCAAACGTTTCGCTGGGGCTGAGATGAATTATTCAAAGATAGAAAAACTTGCTTATTGTCTGCTAATCGCTTCCAGGAAGTTGAGACCCTATTTTCAATCTCATCCTATCAAGGTCCTGACTGATCAACCTTTGAAGCAAGTCCTGTATCGTCCTGAAACTTCGGGTCGTCTCTTGAAGTGGAACATAGAACTCAGCCAATATGACATCACTTACCGTCCCCGAAGAGCAATTAACGGACAAGCTTTAGCAGATTTCATTGCAGAATCCACCGACAAAGGTGACAGTAAGGAAGAAACAACTGACTGCATTCCGATACAGTGGAAGTTGTATGTTGATGGCTCGAGAAATGATTATTGTTCTGGGGCAGGAGTTGTGCTCGAAACTCCCGAAGGACGATCACTATGTTATGCATTGAGACTGGAATTTCCTTCGACAAACAATGAGGCAGAATATGAAGCCCTTATTGCCGGATTAAAAATCGCCAAGGAATTAAATATCAAAGTGATACAGATTTTCAGTGATTCTCAGCTTATTGTTTGCCAGGTGAAGAAAGAATTTCAAGCCAAAGGAAGAAATTTGCCTACATATTTGACAAAAACTTCCGAACTCCTCAATGATTTAGATCACTACTCAATAAGCCACATACCCCGAGAGGAAAATATGAAGGCGGATTCTTTAGCAAAGTACTCAAGTTCCGGAGAAGCTCAATTGCTGGGATTAGTTCCTGTAGAAGTTCTGTCAGCTCCAAGCATTGATGAAATGGATATTGATTGGATTATGACTACGTCTCAAGAGCATGAATCATGGATGACTCCAATCAAAGAATACTTACTCAGTGGTTCCTTGCCAGAAAGTTCTAAGGAACGTCGAAAATTATTGAGAAAAGCGTCAAGGTATATAATTCAAGATGGCCGATTATACAGGCGGGGATTTTCAATCCCACTACTCCGATGTGTAACTAAAGAAGAAGCCAAGACAATCTTAGCAGAGGTGGACGGAGGAGAATGTGGAGACCATTCAGGTGGTCAAACACTTGCAAAGAAAATTCTCCGATATGGGTATTTTTGGCCGGATATTAATCGAGATGCTGCAGCTTACTCCAGGAAGTGTGACAAATGCCAAAGATTTGCAAAAATCCCAAGAGCACCTTCCACCGAACTCGCACAAATGGTCAGCCCATGGCCATTTGCCATTTGGGGAATAGACCTAATTGGACCATTACCGATCGCTAAATCAGGAATTAAATATGCTATTGTCGCCGTTGACTATTTCACCAAATAGGCCGAAGCTGAACCTTTGGTCACCATCACTTCTAAAAAGATGATAAATTTTGTAACGAAGAATATCATTTGCAGATATGGTGTGCCACAGAAGATAATCACCGACAATGGCACTCAATTTGAAAGTGAAGAATTCCAGGATTTTTGCAAACGGTTCAGAATTCGAAAAAGCTTCTCAGCAGTGGCTCATCCGCAAGCAAATGGGCAAGTGGAAGCAGTTAACAAGATCATCAAGTAAACTATCAAAAAGCAACTTGAAAAAGCAAAAGGTGGTTGGGTTGATAAGCTTCCATTAGCACTATGGGTGTACAGAACTACTCACAAAACTTCGACTGGGCACACTCCATTTTCACTGGCATACGGATCTGAGGCAATGATTCCAGTAGAAGTAGAGGTTCCTTCACATAGAAGAGTTCATTTCAATGAAACCGAAAATGAAAAACTGCAACTTGAAGCGCTTGATTTTCTTGATGAGAAAAGAGAGGAAGCTAGGCTCAGAGTTTCAGCTCATCAGCAGAGAATAGCCAGGCATTTAAACTCCAAAGTTCGCCAACGCAGCTTTGAAATCGGAGACTTGGTTTTGAAAAGGATCATGACAGCAACTGGTGTGTTTGGGCCAAACTGGGAAGGGCCATATGTCATAGGCACTAAACTTCTTGATGGCACTTTCAAACTCATAACTGTTGAAGGAGATCCAATTCCAAGGGCCTGGAACAGCAACCATTTGCGCCCTTATTTTACTTGAAAAGAGCTCTGCTCAAAATTGTAAAATGATGATGAATGTATCAGTTGTATTGTGAAACATTGTAAATCAGTGTAAATGAATGAAAGCTATAAAGTGGACGTAGGCCCGATTCTTGGCCGAACCACTATAAATCTTGTGTTCTTTACTATTTCATAATGCCTGTTTTATTTCGATATGTAAATACTTTAAATGTATCGCTAAAATATCGATTCAAAATTGCAGGACATTATAACAAGGCTTGCTCATCAAAAAGCTAAGCAACCTCTATAAATCAGCTATTGCACAAAAACCAAACAACAAAAATTCCAAACTCAAATCCTACGCAAGGAAAACTTCACATAAAAAGTTGGCGACTTCACTGGGACAAACCTTTATTCACTAGTTGAGATTGTCGTTATGAACGGGCATCCAACTAGATAACTCGCGTTTGTCTCGTGAAGTCATTCAACAGTGAAGTACACTCCTTCGGATGAAGCAATTTACTCGCAAAAGGAAAAAAGATGTGCTTGGAAATGATGATAAGAGATCGCTAATGGGCAGATGATGAGAGAAAATTGCCAAGCAAACAAAGAAGCAGACAAAGGGAGGTATGCCTCTCAACAGGAAGGCCGGGAGATCCACTAAAGGGACGCCTTCCCAATCGGAGGGAACAAGACCCTCGCTAACTGGTCGTGATGCATCCGACCAGATAGCGTATGTCCGTCCCGTGGATCCACTCGCCCCTGAGACGCAACCTACCTGGCACACCAACCAACCAAAGCCCTCTAACGAGGCACGCCAATAAATGGGAGTGCTTTACTCAATCAAAAAGATCGGTGGGACTACCAAAGGGGCACCTTGTTAGTTAATTGCGATCGTTTGTGAAAGCAAACATCCAATCAAGCAACTTGCGTTTGCCCCGTAGACCTCTGACCATGAGAAAGTAACTTCCAGGCAATCACAAGCCCTCTTCGGAGGCACAAGCCCTCATCGGAGGCACAAGCCCTCTTCGGAGGCACAAGCCATCTTCGGAGGCAAAAGCCCTTTTCGGAGGCACAAGCCCTCTTCGGAGGCACAAGCCCTCTTCGGAGGCACAAGCCCTCTTCGGAGGCACAAGCCATCTTCGGAGGTAAAAGCCCTTTTCGGAGGCACATTTCACCAGGGTAAAAGTGCAAAATGCTTCTCTTCGGAGACCAACTTCACCCGAGTAGAAATACAAAAATTGCTTCTCTTCGGAGACCAACATTGCTTCTCTTCGGAGACCAAAATCAAGACTTCTTTGGACGCACAAGACCTCTCCGGGGGCACAACAATACTCCACAAAGCATAATGCTACTCTTCGGAGTCCACATGCTACTCCTCAAAAATACCAAAATAAAGCCCTCCTTAGAGGCACACTTCGGTTCTTAAGGAAGACCTACTTGTTCATCTTAAAAAAAAAACTCTTCCCCAGAAATCGAAGTGCTAAGTAATATCTTCTTCTGAGATTCGCTTCACCGCGTAGGAGAATTCACTTCTCAAAAGCATGAAGTAAACATTTCCGAAGGTTGAAGCGTGAAAACTTATCCGGAAATGAGACACGCTCCGTTTAAGTAGAATAATCATTCCCTCAAAGACGGAATAGTTATTCTATGAAAAATAAGAGTACAGTTCTCGCTAAAAGCAAAAGATATTGTAATGCACTTGTGGTATAGGGGCAATATCATATGATACGGCTACAACAATAAAAAGCAGTATTCAAGCAACATACCACAAGCACATAACAATATCACGCGAAAAAGCTGTGGGATAAATGCATTCTTAAACACAAACAAAAAGTTTGTACAAGTGAAAAGAATCGTTTGTTTTATACTAAAAATAAAGAACAAATGCATTCTCACATACACAAGAGTTTGTACAAGTAAAATAATTGTTTTATTTAGTACTATGAAAATTCTTTACATGTGCAGATATCTCGAACAAGCAAAAGCGGGGACCGGTACCCGCACAATCCCCGGTCAATACATGCAAAGAGCAAAAATAATAAGTAGAAAATCCAGCTTGATTATTCCTTCTTCTCACCACCTTTGGAGCCCTTTCCCGGCCTAATGATTAGCTTTTGAAGTCGTTGTGAACGGGTAGGGGCAGAAGGAGAAAGCGGTACGGCCAGATCAACTACTGCTTCCTCTTCAGTGGAAGTCTTCTTCTTCTTCCTTACAGCACGCTTCCCCTTCCTCTTTGAAGAAGACTCGCTCCCCGGAGTAGCAAGCAATGTTGAAAGCTTCGTGTCGTCATCAAGAGACCGCTCCGGGGTCTTCTCAATGTCTTCAAAATCCTCCGCCTTCTGTTCCTGAGAAGCAGCCGGATCATCCAAGCCTTGAAGAGCTTCGATTTTCTCTGCCTGTGATCCCGGTTGGGAAGCAGAAGGAGGAGTAATTTGGGAAGATGGAGGAACGGCAACCGAAGGAGTGAAAGCTTGTGCAGTGCTTGGTGCCTCCGCTGTAGAAGAAAAGAAGTTAAAATCAACATCCCCCGAAAATAAAGAAGGCATCGGTTCACCAAAGTTTAAGTAACAAGTAAGAAGGTCATCGAATTCGGCTAAGTCAAATGACTGGTTCATTAGACCCGAGACGACGCCAAAAGTACCTGGAGTAGTTGGCTTTGCAAGATCAACCTCAAACTTCTCGGCTTCAATATCATCCAGTGCCTCATCTTCAGTAGGAGTAGTTGCAGTTTCTTGGGCAACTTTAGCTAGATGTAAAGAATGAGAGCTGGAATCCATAATATTAACGTCGGCTGAAGTAGAAGTATGAACGGGGGCAGTTAAAGGAGCTTCTTCTTTTGGAGGCTCTTCTCCCGTTGTTTCAGCTCGTACTTTGGCAAGTTGCTCCTTCCCCCTAACAAGAGCGGCACGAGCCTCATCATCGAGATAGCGCTCCTCAAGTTCCAACTCATTATAGCCGGCCCCGCCAAGCATATCCATTGCGACTTCCCACACTTCAGCCAATGTAATTTCATAATCGGGACCAAGAAAAGAGAGGCTCCCACGACCCAGAACGCTGTGTAAATAAAAGTCGAATAAGGTAGAGCTGATGTCTGCTTTCGTCGCCTCATGTGATTGCTCAGCCTCTTCCTTTTCGGCAACGGCAGCAACCCGGCCAGCGGTAGCCTCATCACGCTCTGCCTCAGCTTTAGTAAGTCGAGACTTTAGTAACTCGATCTCTACGTTCTGGGAGGTGACCTTTTCCCGCAGATCGGTGTTTTCTGTGCGGTATTTCTCAGTAATATGCTATTCAGCGGCAAGCTTCATTTCGACATCTCTCTGTGCAGCATGTGCATCCCGCACTTGTTTTTGAAAGACTTCTTCTTTTTGAGTATGAGATGCAGAAGAAGAGGCAAGATCTTCCTTAAGTTTTTTAACCTCGGACTCAAGTTTTGCATAACCATCAGCAATATTTGTCATCTCGAGATTATGCTGTTTGCAAATTTTGTCCCACTCCGCCTTGTCGTTTTCCATAGTCAGCATCGCCTCAAGGTTTGCACGATTAACCCTTTGGAGTTCATCGTCAAGCTTCTGCCACTGCGACATCCTCTCGATATTGAGCCTGACTGCATCAAGACTGCTAAGCATGTCTTGCTTATCAATCGGAACTAAGTCCAAGTCAAAGCGCACCCCTTTTAGGCACCAATTCGGAAAACGGCTCTGAAGTGTTGGGGGCCGTCCTTGACTTGATATTGCGGTCTGTTAATGATAGTCTGAATGTTAGATTTCTTCAGAGGAGGAGAGCTGGCCAGAATATCGGAAGGAATGGGAGCGTTAGTCTTTTCAGAAATTTCAGACGCGTCAATCGGTTTAGATCGTTTGCTCGGTTCGTCGGCAATCTGAGTTTTTCCCTTATCATCGTAAGACTTCCGCTTATGAGAGTAGTCACTTCTATGCGAAGAGTCATATCGCTCGGCATCTTTCCTTCTTTGCCGCTGATCGTAATCCCGCTTCTCCTGGGCTTTCCTTCGAGCCCTCTCTTCATCTATTTCTTTTGGGGTATCAAGGTACTTCCTAAAGTCATAGGAGCCGCGGCCTCCACGGTACTTGAATGAGTCATAATATGAACCTGTACGTCCCATTGGAGAACCTGAAAGCAAAAAAGGAGTAAAGTTTAGAAATTTCCAGGAGAAAGAGGATAAATGTTTATAAGTGCTGAAAAATCTAAGTGTGTGTGGCGTGCAAGCTACATGCGTCAAACTACAGACCACGCTTTAGTGTGGAAAATGAGACGACTGGCATAGTAGGCGTCCGGGTTTGTTTAAAGGTGGAAGTCGCCTCGACAACGGGAGAAGTTGCTTTTGGATTGTTATCCCCAAAAAGCTCTTGGGAAGTTATCATGATATCACTCAAGCCATCAAAGGTGTCATCACCCAGGTGTTCAGCAGACTTCTCTTTTTCAACCTCTGCATCAATTGATTTTTCAGAAATTCGAGGATTTTCTTCCTCCTCAATAATTGGGGCAAGTGTCGGTTTGTTAGTTGACCCTACAACATCGATGGATGCGGAACATTTTACCAAAGCAGTTTCTACAACAGGTGCTTTTGATGCAATTTCATCTACAGAAGTTGGGGCATTCGAGGCCTCTGCTTGAGAACCCGAAGCAACTAACGTTTCCGCATCGGAACTAGAAATTTCATGAATTCGAGTCGATCTGGAAGGATGTAAAAGCCCAAATTGGTGCAAAAGCTCATCATTTAATAAAAACTGGATACTCCTCTCCTCTATCGGCACCGCCATAAGCCTTTCAAAAATCACTTTGTGACCAGGATCTTTAGAGGGAAGAGGAAGGGCTGAAAAAAAAAAGAGGGCAAAGTTAGCACTTGATAACTCGGACTTCAATAGGTTTGAAAGAACATAAGAAACAGAGGCAAGTGATCTTACTTCCTACTCTCCAAATAGCATAAAACCCCGGGGGACAGCGAACATATAAAAACGGGCTCAGGAAACTATGAACACTTTCAGGGAGACCGGTGATCAACTTGCGATTTCTAGCACTCCTCACGACTATGATAGAGGGGTGATCTTTATTTTTGGCAAAAGTACACAAATAGCGAATTTCTCCAAAACTAGGAAAGCGGTCCAGAGTTCTCCTAAAAAGCACGCATAGTCCTAGTAGGATGGCGTAGCCATTAGGGTGTAATTGGAAAGGGGAGATAGTTAGTCGGAGAAGAAGTTCTCGAAGGCAGTCATTGAATGGGGGAACAGCTCCGCTCGAGAGCATTTGGCGGTTAACTGCGACAAAGCCATGAGGCGGCCTATCAGCAGTATCATTTATTTCGGGAAGCAAAGCGTCAGCTTCGGCAATGCCAAACTGGATGCATAATTGACGAAAGGCTTTATGGCTCAGGGTGGTAGGAGTCCTTTCTGGAGGATCATTTAGCGGGACAGCAACTGGAAACGCATCTTCAACTTGCTCCGTTCCTTCTTGTGGCGAAGACATTCTACACAATCAGCTGAATGTTCAAATGTGAAGGTGCACGTTTCCTAAAAAGTGTGAAGTGTTGTGAAAAACTAATGAAAATAGAAGACAAGCATAACTGGAATTGAATTAGTCGACAATCGATCTATTACAAAATTTCAGAACTTGTTAATGTTCAAGTATAGTATTAATGCAGACAAATTAGTTTCATTTGACTATTACGATTTTGTTTTAATACTCCACTTGAATTGATTATTGTACAGCATCTCATTCATATTCATTTAATTTAACTTTCTCTTTACCAACTAATCTGTCATTCGATGTGGGCAGTCAGTGACAGTATATTCGTCCCAGTACTCTGTGAATGTTGTGTTAAACAGGATTGTTAATTTACAAATTGAAGCAATCTGTAAAAAGAAATACATGCAACACAGTTCGTAGTTCAACAGTTCAAAGTCTGGGCAAAGTTCAAAAGTCATCTGCTTAGTCGCCGAAAAACCTAAGTACTAACTCAGTGACGACTTAAGGGAAACTTCCTGTGGGTCAAAGCGAGTAGTTCCCGAGTCTTGGCCGGATTAAGAAGCAAAACTGGTTCGAAGCAACATGAAATCCTCTATGTCCTAACTCGGAAGCGACTCAAAACCTGGGGAACGTGAAATTGCTAAGTCGGTTCCGACTCAAATCAATGAAATCACTAAATCGTGACTAAGTCAATACATCAACCCACTTCCTTCCCTAACTCTTAACTCGCTAGCCCAATAACTTCACAGTTAATGGCGATCCTAATTCCACCACACCATTGGATTGCCCAAGAAAACCAATTCGAATCGCCTCGGGTTTGTTGCAAATCTGATGTATTATTGCCCTATCACAACTATAACATGATCGATGGCGGTGGCAGAACAGTCGAAGGGTTATTCGTAACGAACCACGGCAGATTAATGGAAGTCGAAAACTGGGGAGTCATCGATTCGACAGTGGGCATGGGTAAACTCGGATCAGATTAACTTACGATGTATGACAGGAGGTTGATCGACGATTGGATGAACGGAATTTGTCTCTGAGGGCTCTAAACTGCGTCAATGGCGGAATCAGAAAGAAGAATAAGTGAGGAAGAGGAAGGATGACTCAACTATTTGTTCGCAGGAAGGTGAGGCGACTTACACGCTGCCGACCTAAGACCTCTGTTAACTCGCTTCTGACCTAATCAAAGAGCAGGTTAAGAAAGTCGAAGCACACGACCTACGACTTAGGCGTATGCTTCGAGGGGCAAATGTTAACCCTCTTTCAGTTCATAACCTAATGAGTTAAAAGCGCCACCGACTCAAGACAAAGACCGACCTAACAAATCTGATTTAAAGCAACATGCGACCTAAGCTACAGGACCGACTTAACAGTAGCCGACTCAAGGAAGGCTCCGACTTAAGAAAGGTCTCCGGTATAACAAGCCACGACCTAAGAAAGCTCTGATCCAACAGTTGCCGATCCAACTACTGAAAGAAGACGCCGACTTAAGACATGTGCCGACTCAACAGGTCACGACTTAAGGTAATTTGTGACTCAAGAGCTGAGACCGAGTTAAGAAGGATTCCGAGTTAAGTAATGCTCCGACATAACAGTATACGAGTTAAGGAGTAGTTTGACTTAACCGGTTAGCAAGTTACGAAGGCCTCCGACTTAGCAGTTCGCGAGATAAGGAGGGGCTCCGACCTAAAGAAGTCCTCAACTTAAAGACCTACGACCTATCTCATAAGTCGTCGCCGACCTACGACTTATACTGAGTCGTATGTAATCTCAGAACACCTTACATCTTTACCTCGTCACCGACTTACCTTAGATCTTCGACGACTTAGGACTTGAGCATAAAACCAGAAAAGGAGACGAACTACTGTGGAAGTGTTGATGAGCCGGCTGCGACCTACCATAAGTCGGCCGCGACTTATACTAAGTCGGCGACGACTTAGGACTTAGGGAAATTTCCAGAGTCCAAATCAGCTCCTATAAATACCCCACCACTTCCAACATGAAGAGGACTTTTTGCAAATCATTTCTACAGCGCTGTTACTCCGTCGAACACTTCATTCATTCAGCAATCAAGGATCCTTCAAGCATTCATGACACTACAACAAGCTTCGAGAGAAATTCCTTACATCCGACATGGATTCATCGAGTTTCACCGTCGAAGATTGAGCTAGTAGTCAAGATTGTTTCTTGTGATCGTATTGTACTGTTTCTTGAAGAGATTTGTATCAATTGTAACCGAATCAGCAATAAGAGACTATAAAGTGGACGTAGGCTCAATTACGGGCCGAACCACTATAAATCTGTTGTTCATTTACTGCATTTCTGCTATTTTCCTGCTTGATTTCTGTTCCCGTCACACGGGTGGTGCTTTCACAATCCTATTACACACACCGGGTGTTAGCGTTCACTTTTTACCGTTAACACGTACCCATCGTGGAAAAGGAATTTCCTTAGCCTGACCATTTGTTGGAAATCCAAACTCCAATACGAACTTTGTACGGTATTAGTTGTAGAACCTGCCATTTACGTACGGTGGTCACCACTGTTTAGATGGTAGCTATAGTAGGCATACGATACTGGTCGTATGTTGGCTAAGATTAATATTATACTTTCGAAATGTTTTCTACACTATGCACTAATAATAATAAAAAAAAGATTTGATTTTGCGTAGTAAGCATCTTTGACTATCATAAGAAGAAATCTCCTCCAATTCTGCGTTTGCATTGTGTGTGTGGTGGGAGGTCTTATGGTAGTTTCATTTTCCAAAAGCATTGCGAATTTGTTTTATTTTCTTTGTGAAAAATAACTGTTTTACGATCTCACACCAGTCACCATGACTGACTCGGAGTTTATTGTTCCCTTCTAAACTCTGGGTGCCCACCAATTTCCACACGGGCAGTCTAGAGTTATATTATCAGGATATTCTGGATATTCAGGAGCTTTGGAAGCAAGCTGGATGGCGAGTCGTAGTACTTGTATCTGATATATTTATTCCGCTATGTATTCTGTATGAGGACAAGTTTATATAACTGTCCATTGTTGTATTGAGTTGTATATTGACTCTGATGATTGATGTATGTATAAACTGATATAGTTCTTTGTTTTAAAAGACTAGTGTTTATCTATTATATATTGTTCCGCTGCGATGTGTAAGATTCTGATATTGTTTTTCTGTTCTGTTGATCTTCTTCTTCTATCTTCTTCTTCTTCTGCCTTTTTCTTTTTTTTAAAACCATAACTTTTCGGGTTTCCGGCATTCGATGGCTCGGCAGTCGATAAAGTGAGTATCGATGTCGAATTTTCGAAAGTCGAATTGGTATCAGAGCATATGGTTAAGCGACAACCCTGCTCTGTTGGGTGTTACTCATTAGAGATAGAGTCAGCAGTACTCTAGAATGAGTTTGAGTGTAATAATAGATATGAGCGTGTATTTGTTAGTGAATATAAAAATGTTTTATATTGTGTTTTCTTATCCGTTGAGATGTTTATGAATTTTGGTCGGTATGTGGGACGCCATATTGTCGATAGGGATTTCTAAACACTTAAACGAGGCAAGACGACATAGTATTGTTTTAAAATAGGGAAAATGCAATAATTTTGCCCAAAACTATTTTTGTATAGAAAAGAAATGATTTTCTATGAATTATCATAGTATATGGATGCATGGTTGTTAGGAAGTGATGATGTTAATTATCATCATTAATATATATGGAAATTGAATGAGAAATTAAATTTTATAACCAAGGATTTGGAGATAAATTCAATTAACAAATGAAATTTATAAATGCGAATTGAAGCATAAAGAAATAAAATTCACATACAAATGAAATTTGAGAATGTAAATTATAAATGTGAATTGTAATTTAAAACGGAATTCCAGAAAAGTTTTGGAAATGTTTTGAAAAGAATTTGAAAATTTTGGAGATTTGGAAAGTTTAAATTCCTTTTTGATTTGAAAATGAATTTCAAAGGTTTTGAAAAATATTTTGGAGAGATGAAAAGCTCTAAACTCTTTTCGGTCGCTGGAAAATAACTTCGATGATGACCGCGGCATCGTTGGTGTTCATTTTCGGGTTTCCAAAAGAGGAATTGCTGCCAAATTGTTTTAAATGGGAAGTTGTTTGAAAATTTTGGGTTTGGTTTTTGAAATTCAAAGAAAATTTGAATTGTTTTCAAAATGGCTTTGAAATGTTGGTAAACTCTGGAATACTATATAAAAATATTTATGGAATATTATTAAGTTGATAACTTATACAAATTGAATTTTGATAGAATAAATTTAACTTAAAGATGAAGTTAAATAAATGTAAGTACAAGTGAATCAATTGTGATTTAATGAAAGCGAAATTGAAAGTTAAATTAGTGAAATTAAACCTTGAATTGTGAACTAAATAAAAGGGATGGTTCGAATTTAAAGATAAATTCAAGTAAGAATAAATAAATTTTCAATGAATGGAATTCACAATTGTACGTGAATAAGATTAAAACTGAATGTTAAACTTGTTTTGAATTTGGTAGTAAATGAAATTCAAACTGAATGTTGAAAACAAATTTGAATAAGTGAATCGTAATTTGTAATGAATTAGTATCTGAACTAATCTAAAATATTGGCAGTTGAATGAGCAATAATTGAAAAAAAATTCAATATTTAGAAGTTGAATTGAATCCAACTTAGATTGGAATAGAGAATTGAATTCAAATGAATGTGAAATGTAAAATGAAATGAAAATGAATATTTATAACTTCAATAGTGAAGTAAAAATGTATAAGCAGTTTATATTGAAATTTTGTAATAGAATTTGCAAAATAGTTTGAATATATGTAACTAGATATTATGGCTAGTGGGATATACAGGTAGTATAAAGGAATAGGAATTTTGATTTTGAAGATAAAAGTGAATTGCTCGAAAAAGGTATGTATTTAAATTTTAATACGAGATTTGATGACTTTCTTGTTCCGCCGCTTGGCTTTTTCTTTTTGAAATCTGAGAGTCCGTAGGGACGTTTTGTAGTCGTGCCGTGTTAGCCGCGCAAAGGAGACGCTGGCGAAATTTTTCGAAAATTTAGAGTGTTAGAAAATTTTTGAGAAAATTTTGAAAGTTTAAATTTGAATTTAAATTTAAATTTGAATTGTTAAGTAAACAATGCTGTTTGAAACTTATAATTGAAGTTGGAAAAAAAGCTAGTTGAATGATAACGAATCTTTATTAGAAGGATTTGTTTTGAAAATTTGAGAAAACTATTGAATGTTGAAAAATAGTAGACGAGTTAAGGACCATTTCTCCTAACTTGTAATTTCGAGGACGAAATTCTTTTAAGGGGGGAAGTCTGTAACGACCCAGAATTTTGAACGAATTAAATTGAAAATATTTAATTAATTTTAAATATTTGAACGATGATTTAAATTGAATCCCGAATATAACTTTGAATTTGACGATTAAATTATAAAATTTAATCTATTGTATGTTGAATAAAAATCTGAATCTTCAATTTTAAGCTGAAGAAAAATATTTCAAAAGCTTTTAAAATTCGTATCGATAATATTGAAGATAATAAAAACTTCAGAATCGAATTTGAAATAAATTTGATCAGTTTGAATTTACATCGTTCATATCGATATTTAAAAATAGTGTTCTGGGGCGCAGTCTCGGAATTCGACGAAACCAGTCTCATTGGATCCGTAATATTGAATTATTGTCGGATTTCAATTTTCGTATTTTTTGAAGTTAATACGTGATCGTACGGCGAGCAAACGCATTGGAAATTAAATCAAATTCAATTTAAATTTAAATTTTAAATTTGGTCAATATCATACGCACGTTCGTTCCCTTAACTCACGCCTACAATCACGGGTACAAGATCGTGTGAACCATTCTCTTCAGTTTTTAAATTTCCCCCTTCTCGTTTAAAATAATGGTCGCCTCCTCTCTGTCAAATTAAGATCGAAAGCAAGAGAAATACAAATCAATACAAGCCTAATTCGTTCGTAATCAAAACAGTGAACCCGAGCGAGTCGCGAACGAAGAGGAGATGTGGAGCGGATTCGAATCACTGATGGCATCGAGGCGATCGATGGGGGAAGGCGCGGCACCGCGTGAGGTCGCGTGAGACGAGGTGAGTCGCGAGACTGGGCGATGGGGTGGGTCGCGATGGCGGCTCGTTCAATTGGGGAAGGCGATGATCGAAGCTAGGGTTTCGCGCAGCGTGAAGCTGGGTGACTCGTCTTCGCGGAGGCAACTGGAGATGGGCTCGGCAAGTCGTGATGGCTAGGGTTTCGAACCTGAGGGATGCTCGGCAGTTTAGAAATAATAGCGACTCTCGATCGAAGGTCTATTGGCGACTAGACGAGGTATAATCTTGATTTTAGCTAAGCATTTGAATTAGTTGAATTAGCAAAAGTTATTAACTGGGAATATAAATTTATTCTGATAAACATATGCGTTTTCAAAAATAGGATAAATATATATATGCACATAGTTCAGTTCCAGATTAAGTTACAGTGAATATGTTTTATTTAAGGATGTATATATAAAAGTATGTATACACAGAGAAGGATAAGGGTAGTATAAGTATAAATATATATACAGGTTGGGGAAATTATAAGTTAACGGTTAAACAGTAAGGTATTGTTTTATAAATTGAAAGTCTGATTTTACAGTAAAAAGTAATCTGTTAAATAATGTAATATATTCATTTGTTCAATTACTAATTTTATTTAAATAATTTAATATGGGATTTATTTATTAATGAACTTATTAATTTATTTTAATCAATAAAGATCTTTTATAAAATAAAGTTTGGATTAAATTTAGTTTTAAATTTAAATGGTTAGTTAGATAAATTTATTAAAGGAGAAAATATTGGTTTAAATAAAACTATCAATTAATTTAACTATTAAAATGAAACCACTAGTGAATCAAAATTATCAAATGAAAATTTATTATTCGATTTGTTCGAATATTAACGAATTGTATAATTATTTATACTAGGTCAAAATCTGTAAAGAAATCAAGCCGAGAATGAAAATGGGATTGCAAATTAAAAGCAAAGGTGAGATTTTCTCACTCGAAGGAAAATTTTGTTTTACAGTTATTGATTGATATGATTGCTATTGGATGTGATATTAGATATAATAGGATATATCTATATATATATATAGCAATATATACATATTGGCATATGTATATATTGGATTGATGATTTCCCGCCTCGTATAGCGGATGAGACCCTATTGCACCGTTAGTAAGCGGATATTTTTATAAAACCCATATACCGCGATATTCCACCTCGAAGTGGAATTGGTATTGTGCTAACGTCTTTGGATGCAGGGAAACAGGTTGGAGGGATCCAACTGGATTCCTCAACAGTATTTATTTATTTACAGATATTGATGTATATTCTGTTATCATATGTTGATATATGATGTTGGATGTTGTGATTGACTAATTGGTGCTGTTGCATCATCAGATTCAAGTTTTGAAGTTTTAAAAATAACGACTTTTAATTTAAAAGGATTTTTAAAGTGATCCTTGAAATTTTATGTTTTATTAAATTTTTGAAGTGATTTATTTTAAATAAATAAACGTTCAAATCTTAAAGTTATAAAAGTTAAGATCTTTGTGAAATATAATCGAAAAGTGATTTTTGGAATAAATAGTTGATTGATTTATAAAATGGTTTAAATTGGGATTTTTAAAATAGTATAAACGGTTTACTTAAAAGGTTTATAAAGTTGACATTTTATAAATTAAGATATTGGAATTATAAAACGAGTTTTTTATAAGTGTTAAAAATGAAGTGATAATAAAAATCATATGTGAACGAGATTTATAGACTTATAAATTGTGAAGTATAAATTGTATAGAAGTTGTAGGATAGAAGATTTATAAGGAATTTGCTTATAAATTAGATTTTTGCACTTAGATGAGATTTGAACAGAATTTGCTAATAAAATGATTTTATAAGTTGAAATTGTCATGAAGTATAAATGTGATTTATAAACGTTGTTTATAAATCCGAAGTCACTTATTTTGATAAGTAATTTTAGAAGTTAATAAAAGGAGAATTTTATAAATCGAAGTTGTTAGAAAATATAAAGGTGAATTTATAAACGTTGTTTTATAAATTCGAAATCAATTGGATTTGATAAATTAAATATAGAAGGTTGTTAAAGGAGATATATTCGCGATTTTGGATAGCGAATTATTATTGAAATAAAATGTGTAGAAAATATTGAAATGTGGTTAGTGAAGTATATTCACGATTTTGGACAGTGAGTATATTGTTAAGTAAAATGGATTTATTTTTGAAGAAGTGATATTAAAAATGAAGTTAAACATTTTAAAGATGTTTTAAAAATATGTCAAATATCGAAATCATAGATTTCAACATTTATTGTTGAAATAGACGTTTTTGAGAAATAAGGAAATGATGGACTATAACACTGTTGTTATAGTAAATGATTTTCGAAAGAAAATGTTGTATGTAGTACTGGGATTTATATATCTATCTTAAATTCGAATCCCTATACTAGTGATTTTGAGTCGTCGTAACGATGTTTTACGTAACATTCGTTTTGACTCAAATAAATGTTATAGTAAATGGTTTCCTTAAAAGAATGAAATATATACTTAATTTGATTTAAGTATATCGAATATTTTCAAATGTTGAAAATAAATAGATTTGTGAAATACTTATTTTTAAATAAGTATGGAAATGCTTTTCCAATATGAAATGAACTGTTTTGAGATTTTATCTTCAAAGATAAAATGAAATGTGGAAATTGATTTGAAATTGTTTTCAAATGATTAAGTGTGGAAATTTTATATCTAGTGAAAGATATTTTGGAAGATAAAATAATTTGGGAAAATTATTTGGAATCTGATGATGTTGCGCATCTTTATTGATAGTTAAATAACCGACTATCAATAATTACCTTGAATGGTATTTGTTGTGAATTGGATGAATTTGAATGCCACACTTATTTTTAAATAAGCGCTCACTATTCGGGTTAGCCGGGAAAGGACCATGGGGTCGTATAACCCATTCCGAATATGTGATACGTCGTTATGAATTGCATTCGAAGACCGGTGTTGAAGACCGGATATTTTTGAAAACGGAAGGATTACCGTCGAGTTACTCTACATCGGCTGATCTCCGGTTTAGAGGTTTTATCACCCTTAGTGACGGGAAGTCCGGACGTGATTAGAAATTTATCCGGATGTGCAAGGGCTTCGTGAGAAGTGCCTTCGGTTCTGTTCGATCCCGGAACAGACTTGTATGGATTGTGTGTCTGACGTTACAATTTGAGATATAAAGCTGTTTTCTTTCAAATACATTTCTGTTGGTGGCGGAGAATTTATTCTCTTAGCTTAACACCCTTCTCTGAGACGTACGAGCTCAGAGGTTATGTAGTTGAAATTTATCAGCGATATATCCCAATTTGGTAACGTGGCATACTGAGTGTTGCTGTGAAATGATCAGTGTTTGATCATTTGTGATATGATCATTTGTTTGATCTTATATCTTTGTGATCATAGGTTGATCATTTTGTTTGACCCGAAGCATGGCTTTGTAGAAAGCGTAGCTTTGTGGACGAGACTTCGTCGAGCCTCACACCCCGGAAATGGTCAAAACAGGAAGAATGCGGCAAGGTTCTAGGGAGTAGCGCCCCTTAGTGTATGTCATTCCTTCTGGATAAAGGTGGTATCATGGTATGGAGCCCAGATACTTAACCTCTGTGGTTGCTGCAAATTTATTACTTTGTGGTTGTTGCGAATCGGGGATCCTCGGGAAGATCGGTGACGATTGGGGGGTCGCATACGCGTGTCAGTAGTTACCTATTTTTGCAGAGGTAACCCGGCCTTGTGTTGGCAGAGATCCGGTTAGGTTCTCGGGTCGTCTATTCCAGGGACGTACCCATCGTGGAAAAGGAAGTTCCTTAGCTTGACCATTTGTTGGAAATCCAAACTCCAATACGAACTTTGTACGGTATTAGTTGTAGAACCTGCCATTTACGTACGGTGGTCACCACTGTTTAGATGGTAGCTATAGTAGGCATACGATACTGGTCGTATGTTGGCTAAGATTAATATTATACTTTCAAAATGTTTTCTACACTATGCACTAATAATAATAAAAAAAAGATTTGATTTTGCGTAGTAAGCATCTTTGACTATCATAAGAAGAAATCTCCTCCAATTCTGCGTTTGCATTGTGTGTGTGGTGGGAGGTCTTATGGTAGTTTCATTTTCCAAAAGCATTGCGAATTTGTTTTATTTTCTTTGTGAAAAATAACTGTTTTACGATCTCACACCAGTCACCATGACTGACTCGGAGTTTATTGTTCTCTTCTAAACTCTGGGTGCCCACCAATTTCCACACGGGCAGTCTAGAGTTATATTATCAGGATATTCTGGATATTCAGGAGCTTTGGAAGCAAGCTGGATGGCGAGTCGTAGTACTTGTATCTGATATATTTATTCCACTGTGTATTTTGTATGTGGACAAGTTTATATAACTGTCCATTGTTGTATTGAGTTGTATATTGACTCTGATGATTGATGTATGTATAAACTGATATAGTTCTTTGTTTTAAAAGACTAGTGTTTATCTATTATATATTGTTCCGCTGCGATGTGTAAGATTCTGATATTGTTTTTCTGTTCTATTGTTCTTCTTCTTCTATCTTCTTCTTCTTCTGCCTTTTTCTTTTTTTTAAAACCATAACTTTTCGGGTTTCCGGCATTCGATGGCTCGGCAGTCGATAAAGTGAGTATCGATGTCGAATTTTCGAAAGTCGAAAATTTCGGGACGTTACAGTTATCATTTATACATTGATTAGTTATGCTCAGTCAGTTTATGAGCATTCATTATCGTCTATTGAATGTTGATTTGTGCTCAACCGATTCATGAGTAGTTACATTTTTACTATATGGGTTGGGTAGATAATATTGGTAGACGCACTGAAATGAACACCTTATGAATTGAGTTTCACAGTTTGACAAGAAGGCATTTGGTGATAGTGATGGGTTAAAGGTTAACTTTAATAGAAGAAGTTTAGTATAAATTTTCCATGTATAGTTTATAAAATATGAATTATAAACAAAGAGAATGTAAAATAATATTTTGAGAACTTAAGTCCTAGTATCTTTGAAATTGGTTTTCTAAGATTTTGGAGAAAATAACAACACCGTTGAATGAATGTATTTGTGAACATTAATATTTTGATATGAGTTATAAGGTTTGTTCAAGTTAAAGATTGCTCTCGGAATCGATGAATTGATTCGGGAAAAAAGTCTTTTTTTATGATTATCTAGTTCGAGTGGCCCGAAAGTTATTAAAAATGGGGAGAGATATATCCAGTTGGTAAGCACTTCTCTTGAGTGTTACCCTTCTTGGTAAGGAGATGTATTATACGACTTGGTAAGACCCGTTTCCATGGTAACATTTTTGTGTTACTCGACCTATATGAATATTTTTCAATGGATTTAAAAGTAAGTATTTGGGAAATTGATTTATGAAACTGAGATCTTAATATTTAGTACTTGTCAAAAAAAATTTTGATGATCCTTGCATTCTTTAAGTCTGCATTTAAAAATATTAGCAAATCATTTGCATATAATAAATGGGCAATACAAGGAACAGCCGTGTTTAATGATTTTATATTTTTAAGAAACTTTTCCTTCTCTATTTGTAATGAAAAATATTCCATAGCAATAATAAATAGGTAAGGGGAAAGTGGGTCTCCTTGCCTAATACCTCTATTATAATGCATAAATCCACAATGTAACGACCCGCCATTTTGGACCATTCGCGTCCATTACAAGTGTATAGGTAGACACTCATGCCGGAGTTGAATTGCTCAAAATACCGCGTTGTTAATTTAAATTGGCAAAACTAGACATATACAGTAAATAAATAATCACAGATCATAGACATAGAGTAATAAATGCAGCGGAAATAAAAGAGATAGTAGTTCATGAAGCTACTATATAAATGTATAAGTTACATCAGAGTTAAACCAGATACAACGGAAGAGTAATATGATACATCAGATACAAAGCAGAATACATCACTGGAATCATCGAATATCTGAAAGCTGGATAGATAGCTGGAATCACTAAAATTAACAGATGTATATATATATATATATATATATATATATATAATATTTTTATTCACTAGAAGACATCATATCATTATATACTAGTCAACATATGCAGACGCGGTCTATAAAATATGCAACAAAATATGCGTACCTCGATTAATATACATACATAGGTGTGCAGATCGACTACATTAATATAACCTCATATATATACTATATGACATTTCATCTACAAAACTTATATGAATATACATATGACTATACTTGAAATCAATAACACGTATCCCTTAATATAAAATCAAATGTATATCGTTCAGTGAAAAACTTAAAACTGACATGAAATAAACCTTTGAAAGAATATACTGTTGAAATTATAAAATATCTATATAACTTATACCGTAAAACTATCATAGAAAATTTATATATTACTTACATTAAATATAATATATGTAAATTGTAAATTGTTGAAAATATAATAAAATATAGTACAGTAACTTTAAAAATATTGGACAGCCATAAATACATATAATTACAGCGTGAAACAACCTATATAGCCTTTCATGTCTTAGATCTTATAGTTCCCATACTTCAAATAGACTACAAACCTCATCAAACAATGGAGACAAACTCATAGGCTACCATTGTTTATAAACAGTATGTAACGTGTATATATATGCAATATATTATACTGTAAGCAAAAGAAAATTGTAGAACATATACAATACTTATGTAAATATATATACATACGCCAAATAGTTGTAAACCAATTATGAAACACAGGATATAATGCCATATATATACAATATATATATATAACAAATATATAACATAAGTATGTATTCACCGACTTACATCAACACAGCCGAGGAGGAAGGAAATGAAGCGAGGTATGTTGCGAGGTTGTCTCCGAAGGTGAACACAGCAAAGGTGGTAGAGGTGGCTGGTCGAGCTGCCCGCGTTGGTGGCCATGGCCGTGAGATGATGGCGAGCACGTGGAGGGAGGCGGATCTCGATGGTGAGGGAGAGTGGTGGGTAGAGAGGCCGGAGATGGTCTGGGTTGCATGCTGAGGTGAAGACGCGGCCAGTATGGCGGAGTTCGGGGCGGCCGAGGTTGGGGAAGGGGTGAGGAGATGGTCGGCGAACTGGCTGATTTGGAGGAAAGCACAAGCATGGACGGGTGGGTGGTCGGCGAAGCAGGGTCGGTTGTGGTGGAAGCTCGGCTAATGGAGGAGGAGGCCGTATGCGCGAGAGAGAAGGGGAGGTTCGGCAAAATGTGAAGAGGGATAGTTTCAAATGGAAGAGGAGACTTTGTTTCAGAAATATTAAAAGTCACGGCATGGCTATAGTTGATAGTAAAGTAGAGGAACAGCTTTTCAAGTGAAGGGTTATTTCATAAGTTGATAAATGGGAAATGAATAGTCAAGAAAATGAACAGCCTATATTATTTGTTATATGAAATTTTCCTAGTTTACAAGCCATAAAATTGTTAATAGCTCTATAGTTCAACCGGTGGATAACAAATGGTCACAGACAAATAAAAAGTCAAATAGCGGAACCGGTACGAAAAACATTCCGTGGATATTTTTTTTCCGTTTCCCGGATTTCAAAATTGACAATTTGATATACCGTAGAGATCAGCACGACAAGACGATCAAAACGACATATAGATATCAGTGGTTTGTTTGAATTATAAAATTCGAATTTTCTAATAGTGGAAAATGCAAGAAAAACGCTGAAAAATAAGATCGACGGAGCCAAAGATGTCCGAATTTGGAAAAATGACAAACTGAAATCTTGCTCAGAAGATGGTTTAGAATTTTTCTATGTAAAAATATCTAGGTTTTGAAAACGTTTTATTTTCAACGCTTTTTAACTGATTAAATTGAAGTAAATTTACGCGCGAAATAAACTTTCATATTTTCGGACGAAAATTTACCAGTTACTATGTTTAACTAGACGCATTCCAAATATCAAATTTTTATTTCAAAATTTTATCGTTTAAAATTTCGCAAAATTTCAACTAATTACGTTATAAAAACCGTTGAAATTTACGGGTCGTTACACTCTCCCCCACTCAAAACTTTTCGTCCCCGAAAAGGAACGAGGTAAGAGAATAGAAACAACCAGAAAGAAAAACAGATTTGAAATACAAAATAACAATTAATTTAAACCATATAAATTCAAATTTAAATTGGTTGATATTCAATAATTGATTTAATCCATTTGATTTCACTAACATCAATCTCACTATTTCTAAATTCATTATCTTATTATCCGATTTCTTAAATTTACAATTTCTAAAACCAGAAATTTTGAATAGTCTTTTATTATAATCATATTTTCTTCAATAAGTTTAAATTCTTCTTTATTCCACATTACTGTTAAATTTATTCTACTTAACATATCTTATCACATATATTTAACCCATATAAATTAATTTAAAACATAAATGTTTCGATTTAAATTAATTTACATCAATTAATTTCTTTTAAATTCAAGGTATTTTCATATGTTGATCAAATTTCGATTTAATAATTCTTTCAAAACAAATTTATTAATTTTTTTCAAAACAAATTTATTTCATTATTAACTGAGTTTACTTATTATCCTATCTAACTCTATTAACATCTTTATAATCAAAATTTAGTGTATAACATTTATTATAAACACTAAAATTTTATTTATAAATTCAATTTATCTTATATATTATCCAATTATATATTCACTTCTGAACGATTTAGGTAAGTTGTATTAGAATGCAGTTGAACAATATACAAATAAAATTTTCCAAATTCAATTATACAAGTTTAAATATTTACTCCAAATTTCGGTTTTATTTAAAATCATCCTTTAACAAAATTTAAGAATTAGATTTCCGATTAACTTTAAACAATTTAGAGATATATATAATATATTTATATCAAATCAAATTAAATTTTAAAATAAGATACTTATATATATAAATCAAATTATACTGAAGAAATTCGAATCAAAATATTTTTTCCTCAAAACAAAACTATAGCAAAGCTACAGAATAATTCCTCCACTTCGAAACTCGAAAATGAATGTCGATGATGCGGCCGCCATCACCGAAATTATTTCCCAGCGACAAAGAGAAGAGCACTGATTTCAACAATTAAAATTCTTTGGAAATGATTTCTATTCGAAAATACTTCCAATAATATATACTTTAAAATTATAAAATCAAAGTTCGAAATCACCGGAAACTAAATTCTCAAATTTCTGAATTAAATTCATTTCAAATTCCAAATCAATTTATAAACCGTATTTGTAAATTTATTTAGAACAATAAATGATAATCAAATATTATCATTTCAACCAAACAATTTAATTAACCTATTAAATTCCAGAAATTTTTTTACTTATATTTTCACAATATAATCAAACAAATTTATTTCATTTTCCAAATTTGAAAATAATATTGTGTCAGTTTGCTCTGTTCAAGTGTTTTGGAAATCCTATCGATAGCGCTGATCAGACGAATCGATCGGAAACCCAAATCAACATCAACAACTCAAACAACACAATATAAAAACATTTTAAAATTAATTTACAATACACTTCCTCACTTAACGATACAATAATGGATTTCAAAACAAGGATAGGGATTCAAATTTTTGATAGACTCAAATCAAAGAGAAATTTGATTCGAAGATAAGTTCAGAACAGGAGATAAGATAATTATATTAACAGAATCGGGAGACGGATAAGCTTATTTAATTTACGGGCAACCTTAACCGGATCGACCGTGACTTCAATAATAAGATCGATGCTGAATTCTGAGGTAAATCAACATCCGATCTCAAGAAATAAAATTCAGGTATAGCAGGAGATAGATAGCATCGTAAACCGAGGATACAGAAATCTCCGGTGAATCGATGCCTATTATAAAGGAGTTTTACTCCTTTACGAATCATTCGAAGATAGGCGAGACCGCCGATCTATTATAGATAACATTCAAAGTGGAGTTATGAGGTGCTCCAGAATTGAAAGAAGACGAATAGTGAAGGACACGAATGAATTTCGGAACCGAGGGGAACGTTCCAAAATTCAAAGGAATTGAGTCAAAGGAAGAGATTGAAACTCGAATGAGAGTGATTCCGTAAATACATTTACCCTATATGTTAAGTTTTGCCTAGAGCTACCAAAGCTCTGATACCAACTGTAACGACCCGCCATTTTGGACCATTCGCGTCCATTACAGGTGTATAGGTAGTGTAACAACCCGCAAATTCGTAGCATTTAATTATCGCCATTAGGTGATTAAATCGTTCGTAAATTTTTATTGAAATCAAAAATCAATTTGAAGTTCTTTTATAAAATGGTTGGTAGAGTTTCTATATCGAGTAGAAATTCTTTTAATAAAATTTCGTATTATGGAAACGGGCTTTAAAGAGAACTATTGTGGCCCATACTCATTATTGCCGTGATAATCATCTAGACCAGCCGGCCCTATTTCTTTTGTTCTCTAACTCGTTCCTTTTTGCTCTGAAAAGATAATGGCGGTGATTATTTTTCTTCGATCTGAGAAATTTTAGGGCTTGGCCTCGCTCGTTCTTTCGATGCTTGCTAAGGCTTTCGTTCCTCTGTTGCCTTCGAATCTGGAATTGAGGCTTGTACAAATTGAAGCGCCGCTCGATAGTAGACTTCAATATTCTCTGATTTGCTCACGGCTCTTCAATTTGGATCGAGTTCCTCTGTGATTTCGGCATGTACTTTGCTCCTTTTGCTTTGCTGATTTTGGCTTACTTGAACCCGATGGATCTATGCCGTATGTGATGTTGGTGCTTGCGACTCCTTCTCTCGAGTTCGTCTCCGCTTCAAACAAGGTGAGTAATCTTGTACTCACATCTAATTTAACTCTCCAGTGCATGATTTTGGGTTCGAATTTATATGGGTTCGAAACCTTGATTTTCGTTCGTACATTCTTTGTTTGAATTTGTCACCTGATATAGCTTGGTCGTTGGATTTCGTATGGATGTTTGAGATGATTTACGACTTGTTCAATTCATATATATTTTTCTTGATATCCACGGTGTTGAATTTGCCCTGTTCGAACTTTCCCTGGTCATCACGTTTCAGACCTGTTCATATGCGTATATTTTTTTGATTATATTGTTCGAACTGGTTGCCTTGGTAATCATGGTTGTGAATTTCTGAACTCGTCTGTTGACATTGGCTTTGACTTTGCACTAGTACCATTCACCGTTGATCTAAGTACTTCCAACTTGTTTCTCCTCTGACCTTCACTAATATAGTTGTTTTTGTGATTTATTCTGGCCTTGTCGACTTCACTGTAAACTTTGGCTCTGAATCATGGTAGTTCACTGTATTGTGCTTTTGTTTTGTCATTCGACTTACAGGTGCATTGACCTGTACCTGTGCACTTGTGTACTTTGTGTTCTGTTCATTAGCTTGGTAGCAATCCTTATAGTATTTGTGAAATGCCATGACTGTTCTTCGTTCCACTGTGCACTGCTTGACTCGAAATCTAGTTGCATCCTTGCGATGATATATTGTTACTGGTGCAGTTTTGGGTTTCCAGTTGTACTTGGTTCATGTCAGATTGGTTCATGTCTTGTTGTAGTTCCTTGGTCTTTGCATATGTTGTCTGGGTTCATACTCCATTCTTCCTTTGCATATTTGAACTGTCATTGTTTCACTTGTTCATATGCCAGTTAGCTGCTGCATATATGTGCTTTTGATTGCACTGTCCATAGCAAGTATCATGTCGACAGACTTGATCACTTGAGATTGCCTGCTTGGTAGCTTTTGTTGAAGTTGGGTTGACCATGTTCTGCCCTTATTCATTGGGTTGCATTGTGTTCCTGTGTACATGTTCACATGGGTTTGCTTTGTGTTGCATTGCATACGGTCACTGCCCATTTATGTTGATATTCTTTGTAAGCCTGGTCTTGTTGTTTCTTGATGACACTGTCCACTGTTTCATTGTAGTGTACACTGTCCTGTTGCACTTGTAGTATCACTTTGACCAGCCTGTTTGTTTATCACATTTGCTTCATTACTGAGCCTGTTTCACTTACTTCACCATTACTTGGTGTAATCTGCATTTCACTTGACCATTTGTATACATCCATTCATGTATGTATACAGATGCATGTTCACTTTTGCACATTCATGTGTTTGCTGTCTTATATTATGGCACTTGACTTATAGCCTATCTTGTTTTGGTGATGTTTTCATTTGTGCATCACTTGTTGCCTCTTTTATTGGTTGCACTGTTTCGTTTCACTGTGCAGTCTTGCCCTTAAATATGTGTGGTGGCTGCATTGCTTTATTGTTGAGATTTTGTCCTTGTGGGTTTCATTGCATTGATGCGACCCTATTATCTTCTTGGTTTGGTCTCTTCCTCTCTTAACCATTTTGGCATTTCTCTGCCTTGTTCGAACTTGTTTGGTTTCCGTTGCTTGAGATGGCCAATCACTTCAATTCACTTGGTTGAAGCTCTTCTCTACTGTCACTTGCTTATTGCATTTGTTGGCACTGGGAATTCTTGAGCCTAGTCTTTGTACCTGTTTTCAACTGCTGTTTTATTGTGCAGTTGTTGTGATGGCGAGGCAGTACACGCGCGCGTGTACTGCAGCCACACAGAATTGATAGACTTTAATTGGAATTTCTTTTGTTCTTGATTCATCGACCTGTTGCGTAATTCGTAGGCTGTATTGGCGAGGCAGTACACGTTAGCGTGTACTGCAGCCAATTAGCATTGATATTTTTAAATTGACATTTCAATTGCTTAAACTGCTTTGGATTTCTGTTTTGTGGATTAACACTGTTTAGTGTTATATCTGCCGTTATCCAATTCTCGTATCGAGAGTTGGATATACGAGATTTCTGTGACTGTCATCCATATTGAGATTGATTATTATTGCTTCTATGCGCTAATAACTGAGTTTGAATTAGACTGATCCGGGTATTATTTTCTTTTGAATGTAATACTCGGGTCAGACCGAGTATTTACAGGTTGTAGATTTTTAGCTTTGGGTTGCTGCTAGAGCTATGAAGACTTTTTATATCATTTGAAGTGGTCTTCGTCTTGTTGTAGAAGTCAGTGTGTCTGTTTTAAGATGATAATGTATTCATGTATATTAGTCGATAATGTACTTGTATATATATAACTTCTGGAGTCGACAGTTGTAGTTGTATCATTTGTATTGTGTCAAATGTATTGTAACTGATATCAGTTATTGTATATATGAGACTTTTCGTTCCATCTTTATTCCGCATTTATGTTATCTGTGTTATTTTTATATTTATTGTCCTAAACTATTATAGCCACTGTGTAGTAGCTTTGAGTTTGTAACGGTATGTCGAATTTCCTCTAAAAGATGAAATGCATGTTATTCTATCTGACATATCGGTGCTCGCACAAAGCAATTACATAGATGGTCGCTACTCAACAGCCTTATTCTCCGTGCTAGTTGACAGCACTACACCGTAGTGTTCTTGGCTAGCGTGGGTATAGAGGTGGGGCGTCACAGCTTGGTATCAGAGCCTGGGGTTTAGGACAATTATAAAACATAACTTAGATGGAGCATGTGTTACAACTATTTGTCGACGTTTTATCTCTCATCTTTACATATGATTATTTTTGACTGTTAGGTATGAATTCCTAACGCTTATTCATGTGTATTTGGTTTTGATTTCGTGAAAGTATTTTTGGCTTCTGCCTCCGTTTACTTTGCGAACTTAAGTTGGGTTTTCGATGATGAGGATTTTTGTTCTTTTGTTTTCGGCTTTGAATTGATTTAGCCGATGTGGATTTTGTTTGGATCTCAGCAATTTTGAACTTGATATTTTGTGTTTTTCCTCGTCCTGAATTCCATTCGACTTCGGTCATTTTGTTTATGAGAAATTGCTAATTTCTTGATTTTCAAGACTCTGACTTTGTTTGCTGTTGGATTCTTTGATGATAATGATTGATTCATTTTGCACTCGGCTGCGGCCATTAATCGTTGGCTTCGACATTGACTTGATTCTTACTTTTGTTGAAGTCATTTATGCATTTCTGCTCGATTTGCTTTGTTTTTCCAGTTGATAATCGATTCTTCTTTTCTAATTAGTTGTTATCACCTTTGTCGATTTTGATAACTTCTATTTCTGGAATTTTTGGTATTCCTACTTTGATGAATTTGGAATTGAATTCTTTGGATTTTATTCACGTCTTCGAATGTGAAATTTTAGTGAATTGACTTTGTTTCCAAATTTAATCGACCCTTGATTATTTCCCCGATTTGTTGCTATCATTTATTAGCAACTTTGATGACATTTTCTTCGGGATTTTTGTGAACATACTTTCTGATGGATTCAATATCGATTTCTTTGGATTCCATTCACATCTTCGTATGTGAATTCTTGTGATTGATTGTTTCTACAATCATTTTTGTGATTTGTCACTTTAAAAATATAAAGGTTTTCTATACTAGTAGTAAATATTAAAATCCTTTTCTCCAAACGATTTCAAAACTATTTTACTACAAAGTTCTTTTTCTCGAACCGTTTTTCCAATCTATTAGTATATACAAGCCTTTATTTCACTCGTATGAGAAATTGAATTAAACGGCCTAGTAAAACAAGTGGTATGAAACGCTTGCGTTTACTTCGTCGGTTAGCTCTTGGACTTGTTCGATTGAACCCTTTTTGTGACAATTTCCTAGTGAAGATTTACAGCTTGTTCGTAAATATTTAAGTTAAGCAAGTGGTTATGGGACATGAAGCTAAACTCATATATTTACTAGCTTGGTGTGATTGACACTTCCTTATGATCATGACGATCATTTTTGTGATTTAGACTAGCGATTGTGCGATGTCTCTTCGTCCGTGTGTCGGACTTGCCTTCGGGCCATCCGTGTGTTCGGAAAATTAAATGGATAGCTTTCCATCCGTGTGTTCGGAAAATTAAATGGATAGCTTTCCATCCGTGTGTTCGGAAAAATTAAATGAATAGCTTTTCATCCGTGTGTTCGGAAAATTAAATGAATAGCTTTCCATCCGTGTGTTCGGAAAAATTAAATGAATAGCTTTCCATCCGTGTGTTTGGAAAAATTAAATGAATAGCTTCCCATCCATGTGTTCGGAAAAATTAAATGGATAGTTTCTCGTCCGTGTGCTCGGACTTCCCCTTCTTTGTGTTTTCTGGATTTCGTGTGTAGATTTCTAGAATTTGTGATTTCTGGATTTCGTGTGTAGATTTCTAGAATTTGTGTTTTCTGGATTTCGTGTGTAGATTTCTAGAATTTGTGTTTTCTGGATTTCGTGTGTAGATTTCTAGAATTTGTGATTTCTGGATTTCGTGTGTAGATTTCTAGAATTTGTGTTTTCTGGATTTCGTGTGTAGATTTCTAGAATTTGTGTTTTCTGGATTTCGTGTGTAGATTTCTAGAACTTGTGATTTCTGAATTTCTTGTGATGATTTCTGAAATTTTGTGCTTCACCAATTTTCGTGATTTCTATTGATATGTTTATCAATTTTTGTGCATTGGTGAATTCATGTGTTATTGACTTGTTATGAATACAAGTTTAGGGTATGATATCCCTTTCTATCTTTGAGAAGATTCTTGTGACATTTTCTTATGAATGAAAATTCATTGGTATTATACTTTGATGCCAGTTATTTTGATGAAATTTTGACGTGTTAACTTCAGTAACCGTCAATTTTGAAATGGATTTACAAGCGGTTCTCCCGCAATACTGATATTGCTAATTTAATCACGTGTTTTCAAAATTCTTTATTTTTAAAAGTTGTTTCAAAAATATAAATTAAAATTGTTTTCAAAATTTTTTTACAGTTTACATTTTCAAAAGAACGAGGAAGCGATTTAAACGTTTCAGAAAAATCGAGGACTATGACCCCTTTCTTTTACTGATTCGCTTAATCCCGGACTTGTCCGTTTGAGAATGTGAAATGTTATTTTTTTTTTAAAAAAAACACACAATTCTGCACTTTCAAGGAAACGATAAAGAGATTTAAACGATTTAGCAAAAGTAAGGAGTATGGAACCATACTTTTACTACTTCGATTAATTCCGGACTCGTTAATTGAATATTTATGACTTCTGATTATCATTTTGGTAATCAGATGTTTGTGTTTCTGATTATCGTTTTTGATAATCAGATATTTCTGATTTTTCTGATTATCGTTTTTGATAATCAGATATTTGTGGAATTTGATTATCGTTTGAGATAATCAAATATTTTTCGATTTGATAATCGAATATTTGTGATTTCTGATTATCGTTTTTGATAATCAGATATTTGTGAAATTTGATTATCATTTGTGATAATTAAATATTTTCCAATTTAATTATAGTCTGAGATAATTAAATATTTTTCGATTTGATTAATCGAATATTTGTGGTTCTGATTATCGTTTTTGATAATCAGATATTTGTAAAATTTGATTATCGTTTGAGATAATCAAATATTTTTCGTTTTGATAATCGAATATTTGTGATTTCTGATTATCGTTTTTGATAATCAGATATTTGTGAAATTTAATTATCGTCTAAGATAATTAAATATTTTTCGATTTGATTAATCGAATGTTTATGTTTCTGATTATCGTTTTTGATAATTAGATATTCGTGAAATTCGATTATCATTTTTGATGATTGAATATTTGCGATTTTGAGATTTGAGCTTCGTCTTTTTCTCTGTCAATTCAGGTGAGTAATTTGATTTACTCACATTCAATTCGTGCAGTACGTGATTTCTGCTCTGATTCCTTTTCTTTCAATTGCTAGAACTCGATTGATTCTTGCTTTTGATAGTCGTCTGATTTTGATTCCTTGATCCCCTCGATGTTGATTCTTTTGATTTTAAGCAATCGAACCTTTTGATTTTTATCCGATACTTCCCTATTGACCTTTGCTTTGCTTATGCATTCGACATTGCCTTGTTCTTATGGTTGTTACCTTTTGTCCATTTATTCTTTATGATTGCGAGGACGCAATTTCTTTAAGGAGGGGAGTCTGTAACAACCCGCAAATTCGTAGCATTTAATTATCGCCATTAGGTGATTAAATCGTTCGTAAATTTTTATTGAAATCAAAAATCAATTTGAAGTTCTTTTATAAAATGGTTGGTAGAGTTTCTATATCGAGTAGAAATTCTTTTAATAAAATTTCGTATTATGGAAACGGGCTTTAAAGAGAACTATTGTGGCCCATACTCATTGTTGCCGTGATAATCATCTAGACCAGCCGGCCCTATTTCTTTTGTTCTCTAACTCGTTCCTTTTTGCTCTGAAAAGATAATGGCGGTGATTATTTTTCTTCGATCTGAGAAATTTTAGGGCTTGGCCTCGCTCGTTCTTTCGATGCTTGCTAAGGCTTTCGTTCCTCTGTTGCCTTCGAATCTGGAATTGAGGCTTGTACAAATTGAAGCGCCGCTCGATAGTAGACTTCAATATTCTCTGATTTGCTCACGGCTCTTCAATTTGGATCGAGTTCCTCTGTGATTTCGGCATGTACTTTGCTCCTTTTGCTTTGCTGATTTTGGCTTACTTGAACCCGATGGATCTATGCCGTATGTGATGTTGGTGCTTGCGACTCCTTCTCTCGAGTTCGTCTCCGCTTCAAACAAGGTGAGTAATCTTGTACTCACATCTAATTTAACTCTCCAGTGCATGATTTTGGGTTCGAATTTATATGGGTTCGAAACCTTGATTTTCGTTCGTACATTCTTTGTTTGAATTTGTCACCTGATATAGCTTGGTCGTTGGATTTCGTATGGATGTTTGAGATGATTTACGACTTGTTCAATTCATATATATTTTTCTTGATATCCACGGTGTTGAATTTGCCCTGTTCGAACTTTCCCTGGTCATCACGTTTCAGACCTGTTCATATGCGTATATTTTTTTGATTATATTGTTCGAACTGGTTGCCTTGGTAATCATGGTTGTGAATTTCTGAACTCGTCTGTTGACATTGGCTTTGACTTTGCACTAGTACCATTCACCGTTGATCTAAGTACTTCCAACTTGTTTCTCCTCTGACCTTCACTAATATAGTTGTTTTTGTGATTTATTCTGGCCTTGTCGACTTCACTGTAAACTTTGGCTCTGAATCATGGTAGTTCACTGTATTGTGCTTTTGTTTTGTCATTCGACTTACAGGTGCATTGACCTGTACCTGTGCACTTGTGTACTTTGTGTTCTGTTCATTAGCTTGGTAGCAATCCTTATAGTATTTGTGAAATGCCATGACTGTTCTTCGTTCCACTGTGCACTGCTTGACTCGAAATCTAGTTGCATCCTTGCGATGATATATTGTTACTGGTGCAGTTTTGGGTTTCCAGTTGTACTTGGTTCATGTCAGATTGGTTCATGTCTTGTTGTAGTTCCTTGGTCTTTGCATATGTTGTCTAGGTTCATACTCCATTCTTCCTTTGCATATTTGAACTGTCATTGTTTCACTTGTTCATATGCCAGTTAGCTGCTGCATATATGTGCTTTTGATTGCACTGTCCATAGCAAGTATCATGTCGACAGACTTGATCACTTGAGATTGCCTGCTTGGTAGCTTTTGTTGAAGTTGGGTTGACCATGTTCTGCCCTTATTCATTGGGTTGCATTGTGTTCCTGTGTACATGTTCACATGGGTTTGCTTTGTGTTGCATTGCATACGTTCACTGCCCATTTATGTTGATATTCTTTGTAAGCCTGGTCTTGTTGTTTCTTGATGACACTGTCCACTGTTTCATTGTAGTGTACACTGTCCTGTTGCACTTGTAGTATCACTTTGACCAGCCTGTTTGTTTATCACATTTGCTTCATTACTGAGCCTGTTTCACTTACTTCACCATTACTTGGTGTAATCTGCATTTCACTTGACCATTTGTATACATCCATTCATGTATGTATACAGATGCATGTTCACTTTTGCACATTCATGTGTTTGCTGTCTTATATTATGGCACTTGACTTATAGCCTATCTTGTTTTGGTGATGTTTTCATTTGTGCATCACTTGTTGCCTCTTTTATTGGTTGCACTGTTTCGTTTCACTGTGCAGTCTTGCCCTTAAATATGTGTGGTGGCTGCATTGCTTTATTGTTGAGATTTTGTCCTTGTGGGTTTCATTGCATTGATGCGACCCTATTATCTTCTTGGTTTGGTCTCTTCCTCTCTTAACCATTTTGGCATTTCTCTGCCTTGTTCGAACTTGTTTGGTTTCCGTTGCTTGAGATGGCCAATCACTTCAATTCACTTGGTTGAAGCTCTTCTCTACTGTCACTTGCTTATTGCATTTGTTGGCACTGGGAATTCTTGAGCCTAGTCTTTGTACCTGTTTTCAACTGCTGTTTTATTGTGCAGTTGTTGTGATGGCGAGGCAGTACACGCGCGCGTGTACTGCAGCCACACAGAATTGATAGACTTTAATTGGAATTTCTTTTGTTCTTGATTCATCGACCTGTTGCGTAATTCGTAGGCTGTATTGGCGAGGCAGTACACGTTAGCGTGTACTGCAGCCAATTAGCATTGATATTTTTAAATTGACATTTCAATTGCTTAAACTGCTTTGGATTTCTGTTTTGTGGATTAACACTGTTTAGTGTTATATCTGCCGTTATCCAATTCTCGTATCGAGAGTTGGATATACGAGATTTCTGTGACTGTCATCCATATTGAGATTGATTATTATTGCTTCTATGCGCTAATAACTGAGTTTGAATTAGACTGATCCGGGTATTATTTTCTTTTGAATGTAATACTCGGGTCAGACCGAGTATTTACAGGTTGTAGATTTTTAGCTTTGGGTTGCTGCTAGAGCTATGAAGACTTTTTATATCATTTGAAGTGGTCTTCGTCTTGTTGTAGAAGTCAGTGTGTCTGTTTTAAGATGATAATGTATTCATGTATATTAGTCGATAATGTACTTGTATATATATAACTTCTGGAGTCGACAGTTGTAGTTGTATCATTTGTATTGTGTCAAATGTATTGTAACTGATATCAGTTATTGTATATATGAGACTTTTCGTTCCATCTTTATTCCGCATTTATGTTATCTGTGTTATTTTTATATTTATTGTCCTAAACTATTATAGCCACTGTGTAGTAGCTTTGAGTTTGTAACGGTATGTCGGATTTCCTCTAAAAGATGAAATGCATGTTATTCTATCTGACATATCGGTGCTCGCACAAAGCAATTACATAGATGGTCGCTCCTCAACAGCCTTATTCTCCGTGCTAGTTGACAGCACTACACCGTAGTGTTCTTGGCTAGCGTGGGTATAGAGGTGGGGCGTCACAGGTAGACACTCATGCCGGAGTTGAATTGCTTAAAATACCGCGTTGTTAATTTAAATTGGCAAAACTGGACATATACAGTAAATAAATAATCACAGATCACAGACACAGAGTAATAAATGCAGCGGAAATAAAAGAGATAGTAGTTCATGAAGCTACTATATAAATGTATAAGTTACATCAGAGTTAAACCAGATACAACGGAAGAGTAATATGATACATCAGAGACAAAGCAGAATACGTCACTGGAATCATCGAATATCTGAAAGCTGGATAGATAGCTGGATCTCCAAGCGAAGCTCCAACTCCAAAGGTGAGTCTCGAAAGCTGAACCACTCAGTCTGACCCGAGCGTAAAGCAAAATACAAAACACTCGAGTCAGGATTAACATTCTTATATTAATAAATCCAACTCAAGTGAAATAGCAATTGAAATACAAGTAACTCAAAGGATGTTTGGAATAACCATCCTTTAAGGATCCGTTAAACTATCTACTATGTAGTAGTGTACGATAAGTAGATAATGTCTATCAGTAATATAAAGATATCAAAATAGCATTAAGTCATGGCCCATTCCACCCTTAACACATTTTTATTCCCAAAAGCATATACAAGACCGTAGTTTCCCCAAAACCGGAAGTCACCAGAGGGCAATCCATATACTAAAGGTACAAATCAAAATCGTAGTGGTCGCGTATAAATGGAATACACGTATGACAAGGCACATGAGGCAATACCCAAGGTAGTGATACTACCGTTCGCCTGATCCGGACTGGTGAGAACGAAACGCCGTAGCGCCCGCAACACCGTGAAACAACACTCCCAAAATAAAGGGTGCACCAATCGACAACAAATAATAAGTAGTTCGAAGAAGTGTGTCCACTTGAGGTAGCAAATCCTCCATTGGCCCGGCACAGCTCCTGTTTTAGTCATTTCCAATTTGACACAAGTGTCAAGGCTATCCATTATCGTTCTCTTTCTTCAGTCAACACGATCACCATTCCAACCACTTCATTCTGGATCATCACTCCGTGCATAGTTATTAAAGTGGTTTCGGTTCAGATAGAGAGTATATCCATTACCGATCCCGGTCTCTTTAATAACTTTCGTAATTATTACACCGATTGGTCATTTAATATATTTCAAAACCAAATCAATTTCAATTCAATTAGAATTCGTAAATCAACATTTCATTTGTCTTTCGAAATCAATTTCCAAAATTTTCGTTTCAAAACTTCCAATTTACCATTTCAAAATCTTATAAATCAAATTTCAATCTTTATTTTTAAACCATTCAAATATTGATTCAAGTTCATATATACGTTTCATTCATTTAAACCATTCAAATATTGATTCAAGTTCATATATACGTTTCATTCCGAAATCATTTAAATAAATTTCATTTAACATTCAAATCAATTTAAACTCATTTATCGAATTCATTTAATATTCATTTAGTAAATTTTCCATTCAAAACAATTTCTATTAATTTCCAATTCATTAAATCCATTATTCAAATTCAGCTTCATTATATCAAATCTTACAAATTTAATTAAATTAAATTCATTAAATCAAATTCCTTAAATTTCAAGTCTTACATTAATTTCAATAAATCACATTTTATTTCTTGTTAAAGAAATTCAATTTTACTTATTTACTTTCTTAAATAATTTCCCAAAACTTACTTAATAAAGAAAACTCAATTTCAAATATTTACGAAGTAAAATTCACTTATTCAAAAGTTCGATTTTCTTATTAAAGAATCTCAATTCAATTTAATCATTAAATAATTCAATCTTATTTAAGTATTAAATAATTCAAAACTTAATTATTAAATAATTTCAAAGCTTAATAATTTCAAACTTGATTATAATTTCAAACTTAATTATTAAATCATTTCAAACTTAATTTCAATCATTTCTCAAATTAAACATCGTTCTTTCATCAGTTTCATTTTTAATATTTTGTTTCAGATTTTTAAATATCAACATTTCCCATTCATTAAAAATTCAAATTTCAACTTTATTTCAAAACCATATTATTTATTCAAATAAAATCTTCATTTTATTTTAAAACAAATTATTGACCAATCGGGTTTTATTTAATTTTCTATCCTAAGTCAAATTCATTTGGGTATTTATCATTTCAACCCGATTCCAATTCAATTCAAAAATCAAAGTATAACAAAGGGAACTTGCAGTGTGATAACTGGGATGGTGTCAAAGTAAATAAACAAGCAATAACAACAATCAATATCAATCCAATAATCAATTCAAATAATCCCGAAATAACCGTATTAATTCGCATTGTTATTTGTACGAATTAATATAATTATTTCTAGAATCTACACTATCATTTCATGTAGATTAAAGATTATTACATTACGGTTTTCACTTGTCATCTATTTACAGTTTCATACATCATCAATTTAACAACATACATTCAGTGGTTCAAGATGTAATTAAAAATCCTACGTGTCAATAAATTTAACAGTTTAAAGGGGTCATATTATACAAATGTCATTTAACTATCCTATATCAATTTCAATTGCATACTATTTATCATTTTAACATTAACAATTTAACGTCCAATATAAACATCAACAATCAATCAATTATCGGCCAAACTGTATTATCATCGCATAAATAATTAACAGATAATGGTGTCAAATGTCACAGGTGAACTAATACAGGCAATAACATATATAACAGTGTATTTAACTAACAACAACATATTTCAATTGTCGTTTCAATCGAAATCAAATTTAATAAATAAAAGAACGTTAATCGTGAGTGAGTGCTCACCTTTCGAGGCTAGAGAAAATAGACAATGGAATGAGTTACGGATCCAAGCACGAATTCCAAAGCAACGCTAGATTGGCACGAATTCATCGATCAAAGCTAAGAACAGGAATAGACGAATTCAAATCAGGATTAGATCAAGGAAGACCAATAGGATAAGTGAGCTTATATACAACTATATATGACTATATATAGATAAAATAAAAATTCTAAATTCAAACATATTTTAAATTAAATACACATGTATTATATTTATTTACACTTTAATCTAAACACATGTTAACTAAGTATATATATGTCAAATCATTGTTTTAACCAAAACACATATATTAAAATTAACAGATGTGTATATATATATATAACATTTTTATTCACTAGAAGACATCATATCATTATATACTAGTCAACATATGCAGACGCGGTCTATAAAATATGCAACAAAATATGCGTACCTCGATTAATATACATACATAGGTGTGCAGATCGACTACATTAATATAACCTCATATATATACTATATGACATTTAATCTACAAAACTTATATGACTATACATATGACTATACTTGAAATCAATAACACGTATCCCTTAATATAAAATCAAATGTATATCGGTCAATGAAAAACTTAAAACTGACATGAAATAAACCTTTGAAAGAATATACTGTTGAAATTATAAAATATCTATATAACTTATACCGTAAAACTATCATAGAAAATTTATATATTACTTACATTAAATATAATATATGTAAATTGTAAATTGTTGAAAATATAATAAAATATAGTACAGTAACTTTAAAAATATTGGACAACCATAAATACATATAATTACAGCGTGAAACAACCTATATAGCCTTTCATGTCTTAGATCTTATAGTTCCCATACTTCAAATAGACTACAAACCTCATCAAACAATGGAGACAAACTCATAGGCTACCATTGTTTATAAACAGTATGTAACATGTATATATATGCAATATATTATACTGTAAGCAAAAGAAAATTGTAGAACATATACAATACTTATGTAAATATATATACATACGCCAAATAGCTGTAAACCAATTATGAAACACAGGATATAATGCCATATATATACAATATATATATAACAAATATATAACATAAGTATGTATTCACCGACTTACATCAACACAGCCGAGGAGGAAGGAAATTAAGCGAGGTATGTTGCGAGGTTGTCTCCGAAGGTGAACACAGCAAAGGTGGTAGAGGTGGCTGGTCGAGCTGCCCGCGTTGGTGGCCATGGCCGTGAGATGATGGCGAGCACGTGGAGGGAGGCGGATCTCGATGGTGAGGGAGAGTGGTGGGTAGAGAGGCCGGAAATGGTCTGGGTTGCATGCTGAGGTGAAGACGCGGCCAGTATAGCGGAGTTCGGGGCGGCCGAGGTTGGGGAAGGGGTGAGGAGATGGTCGGCGAACTGGCTGATTTGGAGGAAAGCACAAGCATGGACGGGTGGGTGGTCGGCGAAGCAGGGTCGGTTGTGGTGGAAGCTCGGCTAATGGAGGAGGAGGCCGTATGCGCGAGAGAGAAGGGGAGGTTCGGCAAAATGTGAAGAGGGATAGTTTCAAATGGAAGAGGAGACTTTGTTTCAGAAATATTAAAAGTCACGGCATGGCTATAGTTGATAGTAAAGTAGAGGAACAGCTTTTCAAGTGAAGGGTTATTTCATAAGTTGATAAATGGGAAATGAATAGTCAAGAAAATGAACAGCCTATATTATTTGTTATATGAAATTTTCCTAGTTTACAAGCCATAAAATTGTTAATAGCTCTATAGTTCAACCGGTGGATAACAAATGGTCACAGACAAATAAAAAGTCAAATAGCGGAACCGGTACGGAAAACATTCCGTGGATATTTTTTTCCGTTTCGCGGATTTCTAAATTGACAATTTGATATACCGTAGAGATCAGCACGACAAGACGATCAAAACGACATATAGATATCAGTGGTTTGTTTGAATTATAAAAATTCGAATTTTCTAATAGCGGAAAATGCAAGAAAAACGCTGAAAAATAAGATCGACGGAGCCAAAGATGTCCGAATTTGGAAAAATGACAAACTGAAATCTTGCTCAGAAGATGGTTTAGAATTTTTCTATGTAAAAATATCTAGGTTTTGAAAACGTTTTATTTTCAATGCTTTTTAACTGATTAAATTGAAGTAAATTTACGCGCGAAATAAACTTTCATATTTTCGGACGAAAATTTACCAGTTGCTATGTTTAACTAGACGCATTCCAAATATCAAATTTTTATTTCAAAATTTTATCGTTTAAAATTTCGCAAAATTTCAACTAATTACGTTATAAAAACCGTTGAAATTTACGGGTCGTTACACACAAGGAGATTCATTTATTTGTATGGAATAAGTTACATTACATATGTGTTATTTCACTAAACTACAAAAAATTTCATTGAATCTTAATTGCCTCATCGTGAAAATAATAAAATGCCTATTTATTTTGTCAAAAGCTTTGTGAAGGTCCACTTTAATGCACATCTTATTTTTACCCCCTTGATTAAAATTTCTTAACATTTCATGTGCTAATAAAGTTTTTTCAACTATTAATCTACCTGGGATAAAAGCACTTTGATTTTTAGAGGTCAAATATTTTAGAAAAACTTTTATTCTATTACTTAAAATAGTAGCAATAATTTTATGAAAGAAGTTAAAACAAGCTATAGGCCTGTAATCTTCTAGACAGTTTGGAACTTTCACTTTTAGCGCAAGTGTATTAAAAGTATGATTCATATTTTTCAAATGCTTCCCAATTTTTAAAAATTCATTTATGGCATCAAAAAGAGTATGTTATATTTCCTCCCAATGAACCTTATAGAATTTGGCCCCAAAACCATCTGGTTCTCGGCTTTTATCATCATTGGCATTAAAAATAATATTTTTAATATCCTCCAACAAACTTGAGCAAGAAGTATTTATTTCCTATTATCATGTAGCAGGAATTTTGTAATGATGTTTGGGAAAATACATAGGCTTCTATCAGTATTGTATAAATCGGTGAAATATCAAATAGTCTCGTTTTCTAATTGAGAGGCTTCATTAATGACAACTCCCTTATCATTAAGTAATTTTCCTATGTCATTTTTGTGTTTCCCACTGGACATCTTGGCATAGAAAAATTTACTTATGTGTCACCACTAGTAAGCCAATCAACTTTGGCTTTTTGTTTGATATTCACAGACTCAACATGAACTCTTTGATTAGTCGCTTTTGCATATGAAAAAAATTATTAATTGTATGGTGTTTGAGCTAACAAAGTCTATACTATCTTGCAATCTCACACATTCCTGTCAAGTTGAATTTTTCTTTTATTCTTACTCTTATTCCATAATTTTAGATTTTCCTTTATGTTTTGCAAAATTTTACTAAATTTAAATTGAGTTGTACCCACTATTTGATTTTGAAAACAATTTTTGCCAACGGTTTTATATTCCTTACCAAAAGTCCATCCATTTTTAAACCTGAAAGGAAAATTATTTTCAATTGTATTACTCTGAGAAAATATTATTTGCATTAAAGTATGATCACTAGTAGCTTGAGGCAAAGTATAGCATTTAAAATTTGGGAAAAGCTTGGTTAAATAGGATTCTACCTAACTTGTAATGCATGTTTCTAAATTCCCTTGACTTCTAAGTAAACTTGTTGTGACGATCTGTCTTTCTTACTCCTAAAGATGACACTTAATGCATCCTTGGTATTTATGTGCCGATCATTTAAGTGTCCAAAAGATATGTCATTTTGGGTGAAGTAATAAGAAGACAGAACAAAATCTCACATAGTGACGAGCAATACATATTATTTACAAAATCTTTACACAAAGAAATCATCTTTATTTATACACAACATCAGAGTACACTATCCTATTATCAGCCTGGACAGTTATAAAAGCCTGTCCTTACAATTTAATAACTACGACTAGAACAAACAATGGAAGAATATAAGATACGTGAATATGTCTTGGAGAATCCAGCTCTTCTCCTAAAAGCTCCAAAGGACCCAGCTAAATCTAGAAAATATACTCAGGCTGACCTGAGCATTATTAGAAAAATAACGTCCGGATCAGTGTGGTAAAACCAGCATGAGAAACTTAATTCACAAGGAATTTTCTTTATAATAACTTAAAAAATACTTTAAAATCAAAGGTATCTAGTAAGACCACGTCGCGCATAAACATGGACAGGTTGTTGACTTACGATTACCAAAACACTTTCTATAGAAATCCAGTGATGTTATAATAATGTCTAAGGTACAAATACATATTAATCATAGTCGAAATTATTACATTAATTAAATTCCAGCATATAGGTATATAATCAAGTCCGAAGGCTCGTATTGGAAAATGGATTCCAACAATGAAAGGGTAAGGGTCTACCCATCGAATCCGTACATCTTTAGATAAAATGTAAAAGAGGCTACAACATGTTTCACCTCTGCTACTCAGGACCTGTCCTACCCCTTACTGGATAATGCTGAATATGATCATCCCCGATTGATAAACAACCATAACGGGCTCTGAAGCATACATAAATATCGACTCTAGATAAGGGATGATCATACCCTAATAGGAGCGACCCATGTAGCCTTGCCTCATGTTCCTGCTTTAGTTATTTACCGGGTGTGAGGCTCGAGGCTATGTTTTACCTTTTAGATAGAAATTCCACTTGGAATGCTAACATTGCCATCCAGGTAGAAATGCAATGCCTCATCCATACAAGTTCATTCTAGGTCTGAACAAAACCGAAGGCACTACCTCTACTACATCCATTTTGGAATCACCTTCACGATTAGCAGCAAGTAGCCCTTGCACTTCAAAAGCTCCATCTTCAAGATGTCTTCAGTTCGTGCATATATTGGTTCGAAGTAGTTTTCAGATAATATATCCAATCTCGATCTCTCTGAACTAACAATGATAATTTCCAATAAATTCAACCCGGTTCTTTTGGAAATAATCAGACAATACATAGGAGCAATGATCACCCCTTAACCATTTAAGTGGACGGATCTCCATTTATCCTAGGAGAACAAAACAAGATTTATACGCACACTATAGCACTTAATGCTTCTTTGTCCTAGAGTCGAAGATTTAACTTTGGTAATCTGTTCCAAATTGGATAGGTAGACAACAAATCTCTATTAAGAATAATGTTTTTGCTCCATCTTTTCAGTATAATTAGTTTTTCATTAATGGAAATGAACATCCATTAAAGATTTTATTGCAATCAGTTTAATTTGAAAATCTGATTATAAAATAACCGTTGTTTCTTGTGTAGATTTCAAATTTTCCATTGGCTTCCATGTTCTAAGATAAGAGGGGCGACGTGGAGCCGTGGTGCAACGGTTAGGTCACCTGCATGGTGATCTGCGCGTCCAGATTCAAATCCGAAAATAGCTCTTCGCAATGCGAGGTAAATGCCGCGTACATTATCAGCCTTTCCAAAGCTTGCTATCGGCGGGAGCCTCGTGCACTGGGTTCAACCTTTTTTTTTATGATAAGAGGGGCAGGATCCAAAAACATACGTAACAACAGAATTCCCCCATTTTTCTTCGGTCCTTTGCCTAACCGCTTTCTTAACAGCAACAATTCTTTTATCGCCTAATTTGATTGGCACAAAAAACCCTAAATCAAAATTGGAGTTAAGCCCTCCAATTATAACAAGATATGCTAAGTTGATAATGATTTTTCTTGATTTACTACATCAGTTGTGGGATTTCTTGAGTTTCTAAAGATATTCTGAGCCTGCTTTTTCCATGCCGATGGTTGTTTTAATAAATTTTGATTGTTATTTGACACTTTCAACTGAAATCTTGTCGGAATATGGACGCCAGGTGCTTGGATTTTTGCTGGTGGGTTTCTACGGCGATTTCTTATGGACTGAAACCCATCATTATCTATGTCGGGTGGCTTATCCTTTTGATTTGGAAAAGATGGGATATTGGAATTTGGTGGAGAATCGGAGAAGGGGGATGAAGAGCCCTTTATGATCTGATCAGCAGACATGAATTTTTTGTTTGCAGCACTTGTATTTCTCTTAAAGTTTTCATCATTATACGTTAACTTACGTATTTATCTTTTACCCCAAAATGAACCTATCCATCCCTATTTAAATACTGCGTTCGTGATACGCAAACAACATTCTCTACAAGTAAACACATACCTTATCTATCTTCCATTTCATCTAAAAGCATTTGTGAGTATAATTTTCTTTCTTTCTTCTTTATTTTTGCATGTAACTTACTTATTTAGATTACTACCTCTCCTTTATGTTTTATTAGTGAGTACATTCTTCTTTTGTTGCCATTAACTCATCAAATAGTGAATATACCCCTTACTTCATCATCTTATGTCTTAATAACCATTGGAAAATTGTTAGTAAAGTCTTGTAGATACAGCTGCATATATATTAGAAACCTTACATATCGGTACTTAGTTGTTCTATTTCATTTTGATTGTTATTGACATTGGTCAGTAAACAAAACTAAATAGAGCAAGGTAACATTCTCTGGTGTGTATATACGTACATTAGTACATAAAGATATTAAATCATTCTCTGTAAGTAAACACATAATGTTTCACCACCTTATCCATCTTCATCAAGCAGCATCAGTGAGTACAATCTCTATTTCTAGTTTCTACACAAGTTTAGCGAGTATAATATCATTTTTAATTTCTAAAAGTGAGTATGCTTCTTTATCTTTTAGTTTTAGTATCAACTGCTGGTGCTTTTTATATCTGGATTGTTTGCGTCAATTCATTCCCCAGTAATGAATCTTGTTCAATTATATAATTATCTTGAATGATACCAAATCAGTAAGCCTTTTTAACTATTATTTTTAATCCAAATATATGTGATTGAGGTGATGTTTTCATATTACGGATAGGCATTGCTACCCACAATCAGTTTTGATTATGAATATTGACGCAGCACGGAAGTAGATCTGAACCAGCGGTCAAATCTATCCAGGATCCAATCACGAATTGCGGAAAAATGAATCGATGAAACAAGATAAATTGATGAATTGATGATACCCAAGTGCCCAAATCCGTTGATCTCTCGAGATACCGGATTCTATCTATCTTCAACACGTTGATCGCGCACGATACCACGTTAAAAGATCTACGATTCTTCGACGTTGATCTCGCGCACGAGATTCCATAAATCGGCTTCAAAGTCGTCGATTCGAGCGCACTCGAATACCCGAAGTTGGAGAAAGCAGATCACACTCAACTTCCAATTTTAATGGAGGCACAAAGCTCTCAACAAATTTTATTCAAAATTCAACTCCTATTACAAATGACCATACACCCCTATTTATAGGGAAAGTACAACACCACACGACTCAACACAATTACAACACGACTTAACAAACAAACAAACGACTCAAGAAAATACAAACATTCAATGACGCAACAATACACAGCGACTTAAGAAAAATAAAATACAAACGACTCAGCAAACAATCAGGCGACTCAATCATCTGGACGGAGCGACTTAACTTCCACACGACATAAGATAATTCGCGACTTAGGTCGTCAGGCAACAGTGACCTAAAAATAGCAGTCTCACGACTTAAGATCTCAGCAGCAAAGTAATGGCCGCGACTTAGCAAAATGAAGAAATCTCGCGACATAAGAAATTCTGTTCGTGACCTAGGCTTCGCGACATAAGGATTCTGTTCGTTCGCGACCTAGGCTAGAGCGACCTAAGGCTTCGCGACATAGGGATTCTGCTCGCGACCTAGGGCTTCGCGAAATAAGGATCTGCTCGCGCCATAAGGAACTGCTCGTTCACGACCTAGGTGGAAGCGACCTAAGGTATGTCGTTCGCGACTTAAGGTATGCGCTGCATCATCCTCCCCTGGTTGAAAAGAATTCGACCCCGAATTCACACTTTCCTCTTCTTCGACCTGCTTATTCTCATGATATGGAATCAAGTGTTTGACGTTAAAAACATCAGCAGTATGGATATGATCTGGCAATCTTAACCGATAAGCATTCTCATTAATCTTCTTTACGATTTCCAAAGGGCCAATCTTTCTAGCAGCAAGTTTGTTGTAAGTACCAATAGGAAATCGATCTTTAGTCAATACTGCATATACAAAATCTCCTTCTTTGAACTCAACATTTCATCGCTTAATATCCTCGGATTGCTTATATTTCTCATTCGCCTTAAGCAATCGTTCCTGCACGACCTTGTGGCACTCTTGCAATTCATTCACTAAATCACTAGCTCGTTTGATCACTCCTTTCTGCTGTGGTACTGTAGATAAATCTAATGGTCCCTTAGGCATTGTTGAGTAACCGACCTGGAATGGATTGAACCCAGTGCTACGATTAACTGCATGGTTGTGTGCAAACTCAGCTTGACACAGCTTGGAATCCCAACTCTTCAAATTGTCATTTACGAGGCATCTCAATAGATTACCTAGGGATCTATTCACAACTTCTGTCTGTCCATCCGTCTGTGGATGATAAGCACTACTGAATTTCAGCTTTGTCCCGACCATTTTCCATAGACTCATCCAAAAATGACTCAGCAAACGAGTGTCTCTATCCGATACAATAGATTCAGGCAACCCATGTAGACGATAGATATCTCTGAAATATAACTGTGCGACATTAACTGCATCTGCCGTCTTCTTGCATGCGATAAAATGTACCATTTTTGAAAACCGATCAACCACCACGTGGATAGAATCAATGCCACGTTGCGTTCTCGGCAATCCCAATACAAAGTCCATACTAACATCCACCCGTGGTTTAGTAGGTATAGGCAACGACATATATAAACTTGCATTTGTTGCGGTCCCCTTTGAAACTTGACAAATATGGCACCTCTGAACGAACTTTTCAACCTCCTTCCTCATTAATGGCCAAAAATAAGACTTTGAGATCAACTGCATAGTACGGTCACGACCCACGTGTCCTTCTTCATGTAATTCTTTGATGATTTTCATTCGCAGACTGCCATCTTGAATACACAACTGATTTCCCTTGAATAGAAAACCATCAACCAGCATATATCCATCCATGTTTCCCTGCTTGACTTTGTCTAAGATCTTGGAAAAATATGAATCTAAAGTAAGCAAATCTGGAAGTAAGTCAAAACCCATCACCTCTACTCGCATGGTTGTTAGTAAATTATTCCTCCGACTCAATGCATCGGCGACGCGATTAGTTACTCCAGACTTAGTGTTACGACGAATGTAAATTGCTGCAAATAAGCTATCCACGATCCAATCAAACGACTTAACAAACAAACAAACGACTCAAGAAAATACAAACATTCAATGACGCAACAATACACAGCGACTTAAGAAAAATAAAATACAAACGAATCAGCAAACAATCAGGTGACTCAATCATCTGGACGGAGCGACTTAACTTCCACACGACATAAGATAATTCGCGACTTAGGTCGTCAGGCAACAACGACCTAAAAACAGTAGTCTCACGACTTAAGATCTCAGCAGCAAAGTAATGGCCGCGACTTAGCAAAATGAAGAAATCTCGCGACATAAGAAATTCTGTTCGCGACCTAGGCTTCGCGACATAAGTATTTTGTTCATTCGCGACCTAGGCTGGAGCGACCCAAGGCTTCGCGACATAAGGATTCTGCTCGCGACCTAGGGCTTCGCGACATAAGGATCTGCTCGCGCCATAAGGATCTGCTCGTTCCATAAGGATCTGCTCGTTCACGACCTAGGTCGAAGCGACCTAAGGTATGTCGTTCGCGACTTAAGGTATGCACTGCATAATATATATATATATATATATATATATATTCCAAATATAAATTCACCAACGTAGTAAGTTGTTGTGCATTTTACAAAACTATTTGACTAGTTCTTCATTTTTTAGTCACCCAATAGTAACACTAAAATAGATTACAGAATACAGTACATGACTTATGAATATATTTGATCTATGCTTATACGAAAATCATGGGTTTTCACCGGTTAATTAAGCCAAGAGCAAACAAATTAGCTGTGACAACTAGTCTTTTTAAAGACCAATCCAACATCGGTTCGACCACGGATAATTTTCAACCGTAGAGAACTACGGTTCTGAAAATGGAATAATCTTGCACGTTCATGAACCTACAGTTTAACCTTAAAACTTTAAAAAAAATCTAGACCGACCTTTTTGAACCACATGGCTCTTTAAATTTGTGGAAAAATTATAGCTTCACTCCCTTCATTTTTTCACATAATCAAAGTAATAAATAATTTTGTATGCTTAGCCACTAAATTATTGGATTATCTTTTCAAATTTTGGACGATGTTATACATTATTAGTATATGTTTATGAATCATTATTAAGCTGAACATATTTTATTTCAAAAAATAAGAAAATTGTAATGATCCGGAAATTTTAACGATTCTAATTAACTAAAAATTTTCTTGAAATTATATAATTAAATTTTAGCAATGGAAATTTGATATTTGAGATACGTCTATTCGAACATAGCAAGTGTCAAATTTTTATTGGAAAATATGAAAGTTTACTTTGTTGTGTAATTTTCTATTTCAATTTAAAATCAGTTAATTTGATGGAAATGAAATATATTTGAAATCTTAATATTTTTATATAATAAATTTGTAAATCATTTTCTTATTGAGACGCCATATTTCGTTTCGTCAAATTTGGACTGCTCTAGCTCCGTTTAAATTATTTTCGGCGTTTTACCAGCAGTTTTGGCTTCGAAATTCGAGTTTTGATAGGATGATCATATCGCTTGTACCTATTTACCATTCTGTTCGTCTCGTCGTGCCGATCTCCATAGTATATTCATTTCTGTAATTTGACGTTCGATACGTGGCGAATTTGGCAAAACGATTAGCCGTATCGGTAGTCATTTCGTGTCTTTTTGGTTCTGTGTCCTTTCATAGCCATTTGACTATTAATAATCTTGAATTCAACGGGTATGACTTCTGGTCTTCCCTTGGTAATTTATTTCTGGTTGGCTCTCTCTTCGTGTTCCCATTTATCTTATTTTTTTCATTCTCTTCCCTTTGTTCTGCCATGTCAAATAAAAAAACAAAATCATATTTGAACCTCCTCCTCCTATTGAATTCATGCAACAGAGATATATATATGCGCTCGCATATATTGGTCCGGAAGCTGCACGCTTCCTTCTTGCTAACCATCGGCCTCAACATCCTTCCCTCCTGTGCCTATTCCCCTCCACATCCATGTCTTACGACACGCGACGCCTTGCCCATGTCCACCATCATGACGTGAACCCACACAGCCCGCAGCTCCTCAACCAGTGCCACCATCCCTTAGCACCGACCGCGACCCCACCATCCGAGAACGAGCTACCATCTCCCACTACTACATCGTGACCAGACCCGAACATCCCATCTCCTCCACCTTGTCCACGCTGCAGCCCACGCCCTGGCAACCGCAAGTCCCCTCTAGAACCATCCTTCACCCTAATACCTTAGTAGCCACTCGGCCCTGCTTCCCAAAGAAACACCCAGAACCCATTCCAGCAGTCGTAGCAACCTCACCCGATCTCGACCTACCACCCTCCTCGACAGCCCTCCGCCTGAGCTCCTCCACCCGTAAGCGCCAACCTCCCACTCCTTTGTAAATTTTTTTTAAAGATCTTATATATAAAAAGCTTGCATATTTGGTCAGAGAAGCCGCTCGCCCTCCCCTTCTTTTTGCTTCGGGGAAAAAGTTTTATTTACATCTTCTGCTTCGGGAAAACAAGTTCATATATATTGGCTTGCTTGTATTGCCTGCTCGTGACATCCCTTCTTCTGCAACCTGTTCAGAGTTCTCTTTTTTTTTAAGTTTATATAAAGGGGTATTTTAATATATATATATATATATATATTATAAGCTGTTCATATTATATGAAATATATATGTTGTTATATTTCGTTCCCTTTATTTTATACCTTATTTATTTACAATTTTAACAGTTTTGAATATATGTATTTGGGAAATATTGATTTTAAGTATTTGGTATCAAAAGATAATGTATATACATATATTTTGATTTGAGAAAAATAGGTGTTTTTAAGGAATAATGATTTTGAAGTAGAATATATATAGACTTTATTTTATATGTGTTTAAAATTAGATATTAATTTTAAGGTGTGTGTGTGTATATATATATATATATTGATTTTAAAATATAATATATATATATATATATTGTATTTCATCAAATCCAAGTTCATATACCTTGCTCTGCTTGTTCTGTTGCTGTCCGAAAATTATTTCTGCTACTCTAGCTTGTTCGTGTGTATCTGTGTCCGTGCTTCCCATTCACATTATTTCTCTAGCCTCGAAAGGTGAGCAATCACTCACGATTAACATTCTTATATTTAGTAAATTTAATTCACATGAAATGACGATTGAAATATATTGTTAAATTTGAATTGCTAGTTCTTTAATTGTTGAATATGATATCTTAATATTTAAAATTGTTACCTATGACATATGACACCATGATCTGTTGATTATATATTTAAATTTGTTTACATATGACATATGACACCATGACCTGTTAGTCATATATTAAATTGTTAACTATGATATGTGCTTGCCAATTGATATGTTATGTTATTTCATGTTATAATTCTATTGTTGTCACACTGCAAGTTCCCTGTAGTTTAGGAATCCCTACGAGTTGAAATGATACATACCCGAACGATCTTATAAATTAGGGGAAAATCGTTATGGGTTGAAATGATAAACCTAAGCGATTTTCATTGATTTTGAAATTTTGGGATTGCCGGTTGAAATTATAATACCCGTAAATATTAATTATTGTGAATTGAAATGATAAATATCCGTATCACTTGACCATAGGATAAAAAACTATATGCGGACACCGTTGGTCTATTTTTGGAAAATGATTTCCTAGGTTTTGGAAGGAAAAATATATGGATTTTGATAAATACTGATTTTAAATTATAATATGAATATTTATTTTAATATTTGTAAAATTTAGATTTCAAAATTATAAGTCAAGTATTAAAATGTACATTATAAAATTTTAGTTATAACTTTATTATCCTTTAAAATATATAAAATAAGATTTAAAATAGATTTAATTTAATAAAATATAATTTAGCTAATATATATAAAGTATGTTTAAATATTTATTTAAAAGGTATATTAATATTTTAAAATTAGATTTTGCAATAACTTTAATAAATAGAGGTTGGAAAGATAAATTAAAGTTGACTAGACATTTAAACTGGTTAATAATTGAATTTGAACAAGAATTGATCTGTAATTTAATTTAAATAAGAGTTGATTTGAACTTATTAATTTTAAGATATTTAAAGATATGATTTTTATAACTTAATAACTTGATTTTTTATAAAGGTGATTTAATGAATATTTCAAATTTAAATAAAATTGTAATTCAATGTTAATTTTGATTTAAATTTGTAATATGAGATTTTATTGAAATATTATAAAAATGATTAAGTGAATATTTTCAAATTTAAATAAAATTAAAGTTGAATTTGAAATATAAATGAAATTTATCAAATTGAGTTATTGTAAATGTTTGAATATTTAGAATTTGAAACCTATTGAATTGGAAGTGGTTTAGATTTGTAATTCAAACCTGGATTTGAAATCGAAGTAAATTAAAAATGGTTTTAATAAGAATTTGAATTGAACCTTCAATTGAAATTGTTGAACTTATATTGATTTAAAATTGAATTTTGCAATGAAAGTTGATTTGAATTGATTTGTGGAATTGGAAGAAACAATTTTAATTTGAAACTATTTTCGGTATCAACTCTTTTAATATATAAACTATTTTTAATATATAAACTATTTTAATCTATAACCTATTTTAAATGTAAACTATTTTAATGTATAACTATTTCAATATATATAAACTATTTTCAATATTTAAACTGTTTAAGTTTGAACTGTTATGATTTAGATTTAATGGTTTAAATGCGAAAATTTAATATGATGGTTTAAACTATTTTGTAGTTATGATTTCGAAAGTGAATACGATTTCGAAAGTGATATGATTTCGAAAGGATTATGATATTTTGATATGAAGTATAAACTATTTTGAATAAAATGACCACGGTGTAAAATAAGCGTTTGGTTGTTAAAGAGACCGAGATCGGATATTGCCATACTCTTTGCCAATACCGAAAACCACTTTAACAACTGTGTACGTGTGGAGATTCCAAAACGAAGTAGGATGATTTGGTGATGATTCTGTATGAGGCATTAACGCAGACCTGACTCCCGTGAGTCAGCTTGATGTGGCTAAAACAGGAGCCATGCTGGGCCAAGTGAGGTCGCACCTCCAATCGGGCACATCTCTTCGATACCATTCTATTACTTTGTGATTTGACTGGGTGCACCTTTGATTTGAGAGTGTGTCTCGAGGTAGGCGGTAGTAGCTGCTATGCATTACCACCAGTCTAGATCCGCAAAACGGTAGAATCCTACCCTGGGCATTGCCTCGCGTGCCTTGTTTCATGCCTTATCGCGCCTTCTATGAGTTTGTTTTGTACCATACCTATGGAGTGCTTCCCGTGTAAACCACCAGTTTGGTGGAGCTTACAGCATCTGTATAGACTACAGGAACATATAAAATGTGTTAAGGGGGATATGGGTAACGCCTTAATGCTATTTTAATAGTTTACTTTACTATAGACATTATATATGTAGCGTATTGTACTATGTATGTAGATAGTTTAACGGATCCTTAAAGGATGGGAATCCCAAACATCCTTTGAGTTATTTTGTATTTCAGTTGACATTTCACTTGAGATGATTTACTGGTATAAGAATGTTAATCTTGACTCGAGTGTTTTGTGTTTTGCTTTATGCTCGAGTAAAACTGAGTGTCACAGCCTTTGAGACTCACCTTTGGAGCTTGGAATTTTGCTTGAAAACCTGTCTTATATTTGTTCAGCTTTTAGTTATTCCAGGTACCTCCATTTTTTTATATTCAAACTTGTTATTTTCTAATGTAATTGAGATTTCATTGTATTTGAGACTGCTATTGTATCTTGTTTAGACTCTGATGTTGTAGTAGCTTCATGAACTTCTATTTATCTATTCCGCTGCTTATTGTTGCATTACTCTATGTCTGTGATTCTGTGATTGATTTATTTAATGTATATGCTATGTTTTGCCAAATATAAATTAACAATCTATTATTATGAGCAATTCAAGTCCGACATGAGTGGATGATTGTCAATTTGATTGGTTCGAAACACGAGGTCATTACTAGTGGTATCAGAGCTCTGGTTTAGGCAAAACATAGCATATGGAGTAAAAACCCATTAGAAATAGGGTAGCGGTACCCTAGAATGAGTAAAATTAATTACAGAATCATCTTCGTCCGAGCTTGAATTTCTTCGTTAGGATCCTCCTGAACTAGGATTTCTTTTAAATTTTGGAACTTTCCTTTTGTTTTGGAATCCATTCTTGTCTTCCCCTGTTCATCTTCGCTTTGATACTGGAGCATCCCATAGCTCTATTTCGGTTGATCTCTGTAATAAATTTGAGTTCTTCTTGCAACCTCAATTGGCAACTTCACCCTTATGTGTGACTAATCCCATCGGCGGTCCCGCCAGCCTCAGTATGATTTGTAAGGGGGTAAAACTTCTTTACAACAAGCATCGATTCACAGGAGATTTCTATGTCCTCGGTTTTGATGCTGTTATTTCTTGCAAAGCCCGAACCATTTCTTTAGTAGATGACCAGTGCAATTCTCTTGTAATCGAATGTCGGTTGTCTCCGGATTTTGCGGGCAGCCTTATCTTTTCGTTGATTCTCGGCCTAGTGATCTCATCTCCACCCGATAGTCAGGGATTATCCTGATGTTTTGGTGAAGTCATTCCTCTTCCTTCCAAACGAGAAATTAAATTCCACATCGATCTTATTCCTAGAACTCGACCTATAGTCCTTCTTTCCGGATGAATGGTTTCTATGAACGGTTAGTCATGCCCTTTGGATTAACCAATGCTCTTCCTTCTCGTCGATCTCATGAATCGCATTTTCTGCGATGTTCTCAACAGGTTTGTCCCAATTTCCTTTGACGGTATTCTCATTTCCTAAGTCTTGGTTGACCTGGTTAAGGTCACCCGCGATTAATATAAGTCTATCCATCTTTCCTCTTTTGTAATTTAATTATCTTATCTTTCTTTCGAGCCTATCTTCGTAGTTAGAATTCTCTTTGATTAGGGTCACTCTAAATTTGAATCTCTATCCTTGTTTTGAAATCCATTCTTGAATCATCCTATGAGGGAGCATATTTGTAATTAATATAAAATGTTTTATATTTTGTTGTTGAGTTGTTAAGTTTGAATTTTGGGTTTTGATCGATTCGTCTGGCCAACACTATCGATAGGAATTCAAAAAACACCTGAACAGAGCAAACTGGCACAATATTGTTTTCGTAATTTGTAAAAGAAACAATTTTATGTATGATTATATTTTATATATAAAAGTATGATTTTCTGAAATTAGATAGTTAAATGAATTGGTTGTTAGAAATGATAATACTAGGTTATCATTTATTGTTTGGTCAACATTCTTAACCCATTGATTATTGTTGTTTGATTTTAAAACATGGTTTATAAATCTGTTTGCAAATTAAATGAATTTAAATTAAGGATTTGAGAATTAAATTTCTGGTGTTTTGGAAAATTGGATTTTCAACGTTTTGAAACATATTATTTGACAGTATTATCGAATAAGGATTTGTTTCCAAAGAATTTTAAAGGGAGTAAGTCAGTACTCTCCTCTTTTGTCACTAAAAAATAATTTCGGTAATGACTGCAGCATCATCGACATTCATTTTCGAGTGTCAAAGTGGAGAGACCACTTAGTAGCTTTGCTACACTTTTGTTTCGGAAAATGGATTTGATTTGAATTTCTTAAGTATAATTTGATGTATAAAATATATATACACATATATTTATTTCAAAATGGTTTGAAGTGAAACCAGAAATTAAACTCTTAAGTCTATGTTAAGTAATGGTTTTCAATTATTTAAATAAACCAAAGTTTTGAATAATTAGAGTGTCTAATATGAGAAATGGAATTGAAACAACTAGAAACAGTTGCACTAGGATTAAATTAATTTGTATAATACTCAATTGCATTCTAGAACATATTGCCTGAAATATTCAAAAGTTAAAATGTTAATGTGAATATGTAATTGAATAATATACAATATAAATGTAAGTAATCAAATGTCCAAAAATGAAATTCATATGGTTTTAAATTAATTATTGTATTTGGTACTTGTATTTCAAATATATCTTTCTTTCTGGTTGCTTCTATTCTCCTATCTCGTTCCTTTTCGAGGACGAAAAGTTTTGAGTGAGGAAGTGTGTAACGACCTGGAAATTTTAACGATTCTAATTAACTAAAAAATTTCTTGAAATCGTATAATTAAACTAGCAATGAAAATTTGATATTTGAGATATGTCTGTTCGAACGTAGCAAGTGTCAAATTTTTATTGGAAAATATGAAAGTTTACTTTGTTGTATAATTTTCTATTTCAATTTAAAATCAGTTAATTTGATGGAAATGAAATATTATTGAAATCTTAATATTTTTATATAATAAATTTGTAAATCATTTTCTGAGTGAAACGTCATATTTCGTTTCACCAAATTTGGACTACTCTAGCTCCGTTTATCTTATTTTTGGCATTTTAGCAGCAGTTTTGGCACCGAAATTCGAGTTTTGATAGGATGATCATATCGCTTGTATCTGTTTACCATTCTATTCGTTTCGTCATGCTGATCTCCGCAGTATATTCGTTCCTGTAAATTGGCGTCCGATACGAGGCGAAATCGACAAAACGATCAGCCGTATCGGTACTCATTTCGTGCCTTTTTGGGTTCTGTGTCCTTTCATTTTCAACCGTGTAAACCAATAGCTGTTTAACTTTTAATATTCTTGAATTCAATGGGTATGACTTCTACTCTTCCCCTTGGTAATTTATTTCTGGTTGGCTCTCTCTTCATTCCTTTTTTTCATTCTCTTCCCTTTGTTCTGTCATGTCAAATATAAAAAAACAAAATCATATTTGCACCTCTTCCTTCTATTGAATTCATGCAACATAGATATATATGCGCTCGCATATGTTGGTCTGGATGCTGCATGCTTCCTTCTTGCTAACCATCGGCCTCAACATCCTTCCCTCCTATGCCTCTTCCCCTCCATTGCCATGCCTCACGACACGCGACACCTTGCCCACGTCCACCATCAGCACGTGAACCCACACAGCCCGCAGCTCCTTAACCTGTGCCACCATCCATTAGCACTGACTACGACCCCACCATTCGAGAACGAGCTTCCATCTCCCACTACTGCATCGTGACCAGACCCAAACATCCCATCTCCTCTACCTTGTCCACGTTGCAACCCACGCCATAGCAGCCACAAGTCCCCTCCAGAACCATCCTCCGCCCTAATACCCTAGCAGCCACTCGGCCCTGCTTCTAAAAGGAACCCGACTACCCAGAACCCATTCCTACAGCCTTAGCAACCTCATTCGATCTCGGCCTGCCACCCTCCTCCACAGCCCTCCGCTTGAGCTCCTTCACCCGTAAGCACCAGCCTCCCTCTCCTTTGTAATTTTTTTTAAAAGATCTTATATATAAAAGCTTGCATATTTGGTCAGAGAAGCCGCTCGCCATCCCCTTCCTTTTTCTTCGAGGAAAAAATTTATTTACATCTGTTGCTTCGGGAAAACAAGTTCATATATATTGGCTTGCTTGTATTGCCTGCTCGTGACATCCCTACTTCTGCAACCTGTTCAGACTTCTTTTTTATTTTTAAAAAAGTTTATATAAAGGGGTATTTTCATATTATGTGAAATATATATGCTGTTATATTTCGATCCCTTTGTTTTAAACTTTATTTATTTGCAGTTTTAACAGTTTTGAATATATGTGTTTGGGAAATATTGATTTTAAGTATTTGGTTGTAATATCCCGGAAATTTTAACAATATCAATTTAATAATCTGTTAAATAATTAAATTGATATTGATGATCTTTGATAATAAGATCTGAATTTAATTTAATAATCTGATTAAATTAGTATTAATTGGTGATTTTATCTTTTAAAAGTTAATAAGATATTTCCTATTTGAATATATATATTTATTTATATATATTGTAAATAGAAGCTTTGGGTAAATTGGAAATTTAGATTTAGTTTAATATGAGCTTTCAAAGTTATTTAAATAAATAACTTTATAGTTTTAAATATACTTTAGATAAATGTTTAAATTGTTTAAGATATATTTTAACTTAAGCTTAAAATGAATAAATAGTTATATATAAATATATATAACTTAACTTTTAAATTGAATCTTAGGATTTAATTTAATTTGGATTTGAATTTAAGTTTTGAAATTCAAAAGAATAAATATTTAAATTGTTTTAGATCTTAGAATATTTGTATACACTTTTATTTTAAAATATAATTTGTTTTTGTTTCTTTAAAAAGTAATATATATATATATAGATAAGTATTTTATAAATAAGAAAAGGCATTTTTAAAATAAGTTAAATATGTAAAAATTACTTAAGAGACATATGTCATTATCTTAAGTCTTTGTTTTAACAAGTGTTAATCAACAAACATTACAAATTGACAATTGTTAAAATTTGAGACAAGTGTCCTTTTATTTTTGATTTTTCTTTTAATTTCTAAATAAATCAATTATACTTATAAAAACATGCTTTCTTCATTTCCCATTCTTTTCTAATCTTCATTTTTCAAAAGCTAAGATAAAAGCTTCAGCTGGAAATTTATTCAAAACAAATCAGTAACCAAATTTCCAAATCCTAAAGCAAAAACATGTAAATCTTCTTCAACCAAAATCAAAGACCCTGTAATCTCATTTCCATTTGCAAATATCAAATCCTCGGCCTTAATTCATTTCTACACTTCAAAAGAAAATCTGCAAATCTTCCTTAAGCCAAATCCTTCAATCTGTAACCAAGTTACAATCTGAAATCAAAGACAAGGGACTGCAACATTTTTCTTCATCTCTGCATCATATTCAAAGAACCAGCCTACCTTCATTTCTTTCAAATCTGGAATCATTTTAAGGCCTGTCTGCATTCATCTCTTCAAAATGGAAATCAAGCTTGCATGTTAATGAAAAGCAATTTAAAGGCAACAATTCGAGTTTTAAATCAAATTCAAGAAGCATGCAAGTCCACAGTTTTCAAAAGCTAAAATCTGGAAGCTCTGTTTCATTTTTTCAATCAGGTGAGTAACTTTAAATTTTAAAATATAATTAGTTGCATGCAAGTATGGTTAGATATAAAAGTGTATTACATAAATGAATGTCTGATTTGGATTTTTATTTGTGTGCATGCTGTTATAAGTGTTCTGTTCATTATTGTCTAGGTGAGTAACATCACTATTTCTAAAGTTTAAATTTATAGATAAGTTGCATGTTAAATCTCTGTGACAAATATGTATTGCATGTATGTATAGTGGAATCTGCTGTGACAATATGATATATTGGTTGCTCTGTTCTTGTTTTGGTTGCCAGGCTTAAATTTCTATTCGAAATTTCTTATCTCTTGATCCAGTTTTATTTAGGACTTAATTTATAAACAAGAATTGTTAGATTTATCATATACTAATGTTTAAAAATTTAATCAAGTCAAAAATAAAGTTAAGTTTCTCTGTAACCAAAAACTGAAATGCATGTATATAAATATGAAAATTCAAACTGGGTAATTCGGAAATCCAGGATTATATATTGAATACCTAAACTATAATATGATTTTTAGCATTTAAATCATAATTTTTAACTTAGTATTAAAGGAGCAGTTCTGTGATGAACTAAATATGAAGTTTTGGGTAATTCGTTTGATCTAGATGGTTTTATATGTTGTAGTTTTCAGTAATGATAGTGGGATTATCAGTGATGGTAGGAAAATTATCAGGAAGGCGTTTAATTCATTGAGAAGGCAGCGGTGGTGAATTCTTTTCTGTAACCCTAGTTTCAACTAGGCTAAATGATTTGGTCGGCATGACTTCTATGATTGATCGAGTGCAGTGAGGTTTGGAGAAATGAAAGTATGGTCATTGACGAGATTATGGCCGGAGTTTCAACATTTCTGATGATCGGAGTTTCTGGGTCGTGGCGATTACAGGTTTGAAGATGATTCCAGGTTATTGTTCCAGGTGGGTTGAAGGCCTCGAATTTGATTTCGAGATTTGTATAGTGATCTGATGATCGAGGGATGGTGTGAAGATGGTTGCCGATGTGGGAAAGCCATCGTGGATGGTCGGAGGTGACTACGTCTCTGGTGCATGTGCACGGTGCACGGAAATTTGGGTTTTGGTGAAGTCTGTTTTTACAGAGGAAGGTCTCGCGTTTGTTTGTGTTATTTCGAGAGAGACTCGAAGTTTTAGGGTAATCGACTCGAAGTAATCTAGGATGGGCTCGAGTATAATAGATGTTGCCAGGTTTTAAAACCTGTCAGTTTAAGTTTTAAACTGAATTTAAATCTCTAAAGCAATATTTGAACAGAATTTTTAAATCTAAAGTTTAATCTGGAATCAAATGTAAATCTGTATTTCAGAATTGAAATAAAAAGGAAGTTTTAAATGAAATTGTTTTTAATAACTTAAATTGTTTAAATTGTATATTAAATGGTTGAAATTAAAAAGTAAATTTAAAATCCTTAAGTTCTTTTATAAAATGAGCATTTCTTCAACATATGATTTGAGGGTTGTAAATGGATTTTAAAGTTTGTTAAGGTTAAACTTTTATTCATTTTAAATCTCATATTTAAAATGGAATTTAAAGGAAATATGAAAGTTAAATATTTCAAATATGTTTTAAATGATAAATATCATTATAAGGAAATGTTTTCTTAAGACTTAATTATTTGTGAGGAAATTAATGGATAATTAATTTAATTGATTAATTAATCATTTGGATTAATTAAATAGGTAATTAATGGTTTAAACTAATTAATTAGTGATTAGGATTAATTAATTTGTAATTAAGGATTATAATTAGAATATTAATTAATGATTAAGAATTAATTAATAAAGTAATTAAATATTAATTAAGTTATGGTTAACACTTAATTAACTAAATAAATTAGATTAATTAAATTGGTTATTAAGATTTATTAATTTGAAATTAATAATAATTAATCTAAGTTAATTACTTAAGAAAAGTAATTAAAGAGTTGTTAATAGTTAATGGAGGTCATTAACTATGGATTATTAAATAATTAATTAATAGGATTAATTTTGATAATTAATTAGTTAATTAATTTAAGATAATAAATTATAGAATTTGTTTTAAATAAATTACTTAATGGAAGTAATTAAGAATTAATTACTTATTGTAATTAATTAAGTTAATTTGATTTAGTTAGATTAATTAATTAAGAAATGATTTGATAATAATTACTTAATGTAATTATTAAGGTATGATTTTTTTAGGAAGTAAATAATAAGATAATTACTTGAAGTAATTAATTGATGGTTATGTATTAAGGGAAGTAAATTAAGTTTAATTACTTTGAATAATTAATCAAGGGATTAATTAAGAAATTAATTAAGGAGAATTAATTTAGTAAATGAAAGTAATTAAGGGTAGTTAATTACTGATTTAAGATTAATCAAGGTGATTAATAAATGTTGTTTAATTTAAAGTTAATTACTTAATGTAATTAATTTAATTTAAGTAATTAATAATTAATATAATTAAGGATCATTAATTAATATAATTAATGATGTAATTAAGATTGATTAATTAAGTATAATTAATAAATGAAGTGATTAATTAATGTAATTAATTAAGGTTTAATATAATTAATTATAGTGATTAATTTAATTAATTATAGTTAATTAATTAATGAAGTAATTAAAGGTTAATTACTATAAGTGGTTAAGGTTAATTAATTTGAGTAATTAATTAAAGATAAATTACTTGAAGGTAATTAAAAGATAATTAATCAAAGATGATTATTTGAAAAAGGTAATTAGAGGATAATTAATTAATTTGTAATTAATTAATGTTTAAGTAAGAAGGATTTATAAAATAAAAGTAATTAATTTAATTAACTTTAAATTAATTAGAGATGATATAGATCATTACTTATGGATGGATGATAATACTGAATGCTTTGCATTTGATTGATATCTCTGATGAGATATATGCTATGTGATATGGATGTTTAGTTGAATTGTGATAATATGGATTATCTGATGATATTGATAATGTTGATTATCTATTGTGAATTATCTTTCTAAGTGTATAAAGATAATTGAATTAAATTGTTTTAACCTTTAAAACAACTTGGCCTTAAAAGATACGTTTTGGATTTCGATGAGACCGGGATCGGGTTTCCGTATACCGGATTTCCAGGTCTGGAGACCCGAATACCACATCGATCCAAATTTACGTTAGGTCGTGAAATCCAAATGGAGCAAGTGAAGACTCGAGGTGTAAGAACGATTCTTTGTCAGTATAACTCTGTGGGTGATTCCGTAATGAGTTGACGGAGATAGTACTTTCAGATTCGAGATAAAGATTTAGAGTGCAAGGGTTATTGTCGTTAACTCTGAGGGTGATTCCAATACGAGTGTAACGAGATAATGCCTTCGGTTTCGTTCGAACCCGGAACGAACTTGTATGGATTGAATGCTTTCAGCACATCGTCAGGTGGACGATGAGCATTCTAAGATAGATGTGTTCTTTTAAAAGGTAATCGTGACCTCAAGCCTCACAAACCGGGAATGGCTAAAACAGGGGAGGTGCAGCAAGGTTAGTGGGTAGCACCCAAGTAGGACAAGATGACCTCTGTCTAGATGTCCCTTTCTATTTTCGACTTAGTGTGTGCGGTTGGTCATGACAACCGTGAGGTATCTTGTGCGGGAATTATCCAGTAAGGGATGTTCCGGCCTTGTGTTGCAGGGGATTGGGAGTGATCCTCGGTACGGTGATCTAGGCCACGTACTGTGACGGGCGGTACCCCGGTAGCCCTGCCATTGATGGAATCCAAACTCCAATAAGTGCCGTACGTTTTAGTTGTGCCCAACTATGTTGGAACGTGAGATGTAAGCATTCCAGCTATTTCATATTTATTTGAAAACCCTAGACCTATTATAATACAATCGAATTTCCTATCAAATGTTTTGGTTAGCGTAAGGTAAAAACTTACCCATATTTATTGGTGGGGAGTCTTACGTGATACCTTTTCTTTCAAAAGGTTTTGAAGTTAAACAAGTTTAACCTGTTACTCACACCAGACCCATGTCTGACCCAAGTTGTTTATTTCTGTTTTATAAACTCTTGGGTACTCAAATTTTTACGAGTAGCCAAGGGATTCAGGTTTAGCTTTAACGAGTAATCTGGAGGAGCAATGGAGCAGGAGGCTTCGGCGTTGTAGATATAGATAGTAGTTTTCCGTTGTGTTGATCTTTGTATTGATCTGTATTGTGTTGAGATGTAATAACTAGACAGATGTTTATAACTGTCTAGTATGTGATGTGTAATCTGTGTAACTCTGATAGATGATGTATATGATACTATGTAATATTTATGTGATATATTATATTTCGTTTCGTTTCCGCTGTGAGTATCTGTTGTTGTTTTCTTTTCTCTTCTTCTCTTTTCTATTTCTCACCCCTTTCTTTCTTTCTGTCGATGCGATTTTCCGGGAGTGGAAAGCCGGGTCGTCACACGTGGTATCAGAGCATAGGTTGAGCGAATGCCTAAGCTTTTGGTTAAGTGAATATCAGAGCAGTAGGTTGAGTGAATACCTAGCTCTAGAGTGGTGTCTATCTTGAGAGAGCGTATTTGTAATTTTTATATAACTATATATATATATATATTCTACCTATATTGTTGGGTTACCCGTACAGGTTCTCCAATATAAGATATAAAGGTAGATAGGGTAGTAGTGTATGAAACACGACTACCAATGGTTGGAATTAAGGTTGGAAGTGTATTTATCGAGACTGTAGACCCAATACTGTCTCGAGTAAGTTTTGCTGTGATGAAGGATTTCATCGAATCTCTGAAGAAAACCTGTTAAGGTTCGGAGTTTATCTGTAAAGTTGGATGAGTAGAGTTTGGATCTATCGGTTGAACAGAAGCAAGTGATGGTATCTTGATACCTCAGGTAATAGTAGCTGTGTGATGAGATGCAGTGACGATGGATGTTCCCGAAGATGTTTTCTTTGGAACGAGTTTAAGGAAGTGTGTCTGTTTCAGTGTTATGGTTGAGTTCAGCATGGTATTTCTGTTTGGTTTGGAGTTCGAGTTTCTCAAAGATCTTTGGATAGAAAGTCCTTGGCATCAGTATCAGCAGTGCAGCTTGGAGTGTTCTGTGATGGCAGGAAGTTTTTCTGGCTGAGCAGTTTTTCTGAAGGTGAAGTTCAGAAGCAGCAAAGAGGATCCATTTCTTCGATGGATTGGATAGTTAAGTATGAGCTGTTCTGATTTGTTAAGAGAGAACAGTTTTTCTTTGAAATTAGGATGGGTTGATCGCAAAAGTGACTTGCGATAGTTTGAGTGTTCTCTTGGGTTATCAGAGATTTTCTGAGTGTCTTCAGAGAAGTCATAAGTTTGTCAGCATTTGGAGATTGAGTTTTCTTATCGACTAGGATTCCAGGAGTGGTACCAGTAGTTCAGTCTAGTTGAAGGATGTTTCCTAGAGATGGAGTTGGTGCAGCAACTCAAGTTTTGATGAAGTATCTGAGTTTTATTTATGGATCAGTGAACCTTATTTCTGGAATGAGTTGTCCAGTCTGTGCTTGTGTTCTACCTCAGATCAGAATTGAGCAGCGAAAGCAGTTTGGAGTATATCTCTGGATAGGAGAAGTAAGTTTGGAATCTACTGATGTTGTGAAGTAAAGTTATGTTTGGATCTCTTCTGTGTTCTGATTTGGATAAGTATTGGGTTTTCAGGATTGAATTGTCAGTTTGGACAATTGGAATTCATTGAGTTTTATGTATCTCTGAGAGGTACGTGTAAGATCTATCTCTGGTTTTAGAATCAGCGGTTCTGGAAGGTTTAGTTGTTGAGTCAGACTCGTCTGTAGTCTGATATTCTGTTTAGTTCTGTAGATCTAGATGAGTAGGAGATCTATAGCTTAGTAGTTTAGATTGTTGTAGAGCGAGTATCCCGGTATATATATATACTTGGGGAAACTCGAGGAATTCTATCTAGAATTTTGTCTGGATAGTTAGATTTGATTGATTGGATGAATTGGTTGCTATGGTTGTTAGCATATGGATGATAGTATATGCTTGTGTTTTAAAATTTAAAATCTTTAATAAGATTATTAAATTACCTTTGTTTAAATTTCGGGGACGAAATTATTTTAAGGGGGAAGGAATGTAATATCCCGGAAATTTTAACAATATCAATTTAATAATCTGTTAAATAATTAAATTGATATTGATGATCTTTGATAATAAGATCTGAATTTAATTTAATAATCTGATTAAATTAGTATTAATTGGTGATTTTATCTTTTAAAAGTTAATAAGATATTTCCTATTTGAATATATATATTTATTTATATATATTGTAAATAGAAGCTTTGGGTAAATTGGAAATTTAGATTTAGTTTAATATGAGCTTTCAAAGTTATTTAAATAAATAACTTTATAGTTTTAAATATACTTTAGATAAATGTTTAAATTGTTTAAGATATATTTTAACTTAAGCTTAAAATGAATAAATAGTTATATATAAATATATATAACTTAACTTTTAAATTGAATCTTAGGATTTAATTTAATTTGGATTTGAATTTAAGTTTTGAAATTCAAAAGAATAAATATTTAAATTGTTTTAGATCTTAGAATATTTGTATACACTTTTATTTTAAAATATAATTTGTTTTTGTTTCTTTAAAAAGTAATATATATATATATAGATAAGTATTTTATAAATAAGAAAAGGCATTTTTAAAATAAGTTAAATATGTAAAAATTACTTAAGAGACATATGTCATTATCTTAAGTCTTTGTTTTAACAAGTGTTAATCAACAAACATTACAAATTGACAATTGTTAAAATTTGAGACAAGTGTCCTTTTATTTTTGATTTTTCTTTTAATTTCTAAATAAATCAATTATACTTATAAAAACATGCTTTCTTCATTTCCCATTCTTTTCTAATCTTCATTTTTCAAAAGCTAAGATAAAAGCTTCAGCTGGAAATTTATTCAAAACAAATCAGTAACCAAATTTCCAAATCCTAAAGCAAAAACATGTAAATCTTCTTCAACCAAAATCAAAGACCCTGTAATCTCATTTCCATTTGCAAATATCAAATCCTCGGCCTTAATTCATTTCTACACTTCAAAAGAAAATCTGCAAATCTTCCTTAAGCCAAATCCTTCAATCTGTAACCAAGTTACAATCTGAAATCAAAGACAAGGGACTGCAACATTTTTCTTCATCTCTGCATCATATTCAAAGAACCAGCCTACCTTCATTTCTTTCAAATCTGGAATCATTTTAAGGCCTGTCTGCATTCATCTCTTCAAAATGGAAATCAAGCTTGCATGTTAATGAAAAGCAATTTAAAGGCAACAATTCGAGTTTTAAATCAAATTCAAGAAGCATGCAAGTCTACAGTTTTCAAAAGCTAAAATCTGGAAGCTCTGTTTCATTTTTTCAATCAGGTGAGTAACTTTAAATTTTAAAATATAATTAGTTGCATGCAAGTATGGTTAGATATAAAAGTGTATTACATAAATGAATGTCTGATTTGGATTTTTATTTGTGTGCATGCTGTCATAAGTGTTCTGTTCATTATTGTCTAGGTGAGTAACATCACTATTTCTAAAGTTTAAATTTATAGATAAGTTGCATGTTAAATCTCTGTGACAAATATGTATTGCATGTATGTATAGTGGAATCTGCTGTGACAATATGATATATTGGTTGCTCTGTTCTTGTTTTGGTTGCCAGGCTTAAATTTCTATTCGAAATTTCTTATCTCTTGATCCAGTTTTATTTAGGACTTAATTTATAAACAAGAATTGTTAGATTTATCATATACTAATGTTTAAAAATTTAATCAAGTCAAAAATAAAGTTAAGTTTCTCTGTAACCAAAAACTGAAATGCATGTATATAAATATGAAAATTCAAACTGGGTAATTCGGAAATCCAGGATTATATATTGAATACCTAAACTATAATATGATTTTTAGCATTTAAATCATAATTTTTAACTTAGTATTAAAGGAGCAGTTCTGTGATGAACTAAATATGAAGTTTTGGGTAATTCGTTTGATCTAGATGGTTTTATATGTTGTAGTTTTCAGTAATGATAGTGGGATTATCAGTGATGGTAGGAAAATTATCAGGAAGGCGTTTAATTCATTGAGAAGGCAGCGGTGGTGAATTCTTTTCTGTAACCCTAGTTTCAACTAGGCTAAATGATTTGGTCGGCATGACTTCTATGATTGATCGAGTGCAGTGAGGTTTGGAGAAATGAAAGTATGGTCATTGACGAGATTATGGCCGGAGTTTCAACATTTCTGATGATCGGAGTTTCTGGGTCGTGGCGATTACAGGTTTGAAGATGATTCCAGGTTATTGTTCCAGGTGGGTTGAAGGCCTCGAATTTGATTTCGAGATTTGTATAGTGATCTGATGATCGAGGGATGGTGTGAAGATGGTTGCCGATGTGGGAAAGCCATCGTGGATGGTCGGAGGTGACTACGTCTCTGGTGCATGTGCACGGTGCACGAAAATTTGGGTTTTGGTGAAGTCTGTTTTTACAGAGGAAGGTCTCGCGTTTGTTTGTGTTATTTCGAGAGAGACTCGAAGTTTTAGGGTAATCGACTCGAAGTAATCTAGGATGGGCTCGAGTACAATAGATGTTGCCAGGTTTTAAAACCTGTCAGTTTAAGTTTTAAACTGAATTTAAATCTCTAAAGCAATATTTAAACAGAATTTTTAAATCTAAAGTTTAATCTGGAATCAAATGTAAATCTGTATTTCAGAATTGAAATAAAAAGGAAGTTTTAAATGAAATTGTTTTTAATAACTTAAATTGTTTAAATTGTATATTAAATGGTTGAAATTAAAAAGTAAATTTAAAATCCTTAAGTTCTTTTATAAAATGAGCATTTCTTCAACATATGATTTGAGGGTTGTAAATGGATTTTAAAGTTTGTTAAGGTTAAACTTTTATTCATTTTAAATCTCATATTTAAAATGGAATTTAAAGGAAATATGAAAGTTAAATATTTCAAATATGTTTTAAATGATAAATATCATTATAAGGAAATGTTTTCTTAAGACTTAATTATTTGTGAGGAAATTAATGGATAATTAATTTAATTGATTAATTAATCATTTGGATTAATTAAATAGGTAATTAATGGTTTAAACTAATTAATTAGTGATTAAGATTAATTAATTTGTAATTAAGGATTATAATTAGAATATTAATTAATGATTAAGAATTAATTAATAAAGTAATTAAATATTAATTAAGTTATGGTTAACACTTAATTAACTAAATAAATTAGATTAATTAAATTGGTTATTAAGATTTATTAATTTGAAATTAATAATAATTAATCTAAGTTAATTACTTAAGAAAAGTAATTAAAGAGTTGTTAATAGTTAATGGAGGTCATTAACTATGGATTATTAAATAATTAATTAATAGGATTAATTTTGATAATTAATTAGTTAATTAATTTAAGATAATAAATTATAGAATTTGTTTTAAATAAATTACTTAATGGAAGTAATTAAGAATTAATTACTTATTGTAATTAATTAAGTTAATTTGATTTAGTTAGATTAATTAATTAAGAAATGATTTGATAATAATTACTTAATGTAATTATTAAGGTATGATTTTTTTAGGAAGTAAATAATAAGATAATTACTTGAAGTAATTAATTGATGGTTATGTATTAAGGGAAGTAAATTAAGTTTAATTACTTTGAATAATTAATCAAGGGATTAATTAAGAAATTAATTAAGGAGAATTAATTTAGTAAATGAAAGTAATTAAGGGTAGTTAATTACTGATTTAAGATTAATCAAGGTGATTAATAAATGTTGTTTAATTTAAAGTTAATTACTTAATGTAATTAATTTAATTTAAGTAATTAATAATTAATATAATTAAGGATCATTAATTAATATAATTAATGATGTAATTAAGATTGATTAATTAAGTATAATTAATAAATGAAGTGATTAATTAATGTAATTAATTAAGGTTTAATATAATTAATTATAGTGATTAATTTAATTAATTATAGTTAATTAATTAATGAAGTAATTTAAGGTTAATTACTATAAGTGGTTAAGGTTAATTAATTTGAGTAATTAATTAAAGATAAATTACTTGAAGGTAATTAAAAGATAATTAATCAAAGATGATTATTTGAAAAAGGTAATTAGAGGATAATTAATTAATTTGTAATTAATTAATGTTTAAGTAAGAAGGATTTATAAAATAAAAGTAATTAATTTAATTAACTTTAAATTAATTAGAGATGATATAGATCATTACTTATGGATGGATGATAATACTGAATGCTTTGCATTTGATTGATATCTCTGATGAGATATATGCTATGTGATATGGATGTTTAGTTGAATTGTGATAATATGGATTATCTGATGATATTGATAATGTTGATTATCTATTGTGAATTATCTTTCTAAGTGTATAAAGATAATTGAATTAAATTGTTTTAACCTTTAAAACAACTTGGCCTTAAAAGATACGTTTTGGATTTCGATGAGACCGGGATCGGGTTTCCGTATACCGGATTTCCAGGTCTGGAGACCCGAATACCACATCGATCCAAATTTACGTTAGGTCGTGAAATCCAAATGGAGCAAGTGAAGACTCGAGGTGTAAGAACGATTCTTTGTCAGTATAACTCTGTGGGTGATTCCGTAATGAGTTGACGGAGATAGTACTTTCAGATTCGAGATAAAGATTTAGAGTGCAAGGGTTATTGTCGTTAACTCTGAGGGTGATTCCAATACGAGTGTAACGAGATAATGCCTTCGGTTTCGCTCGAACCCGGAACGAACTTGTATGGATTGAATGCTTTCAACACATCGTCAGGTGGACGATGAGCATTCTAAGATAGATGTGTTCTTTTAAAAGGTAATCGTGACCTCAAGCCTCACAAACCGGGAATGGCTAAAACAGGGGAGGTGCAGCAAGGTTAGTGGGTAGCACCCAAGTAGGACAAGATGACCTCTGTCTAGATGTCCCTTTCTATTTTCGACTTAGTGTGTGCGGTTGGTCATGACAACCGTGAGGTATCTTGTGCGGGAATTATCTAGTAAGGGATGTTCCGGCCTTGTGTTGCAGGGGATTGGGAGTGATCCTCGGTACGGTGATCTAGGCCACGTACTGTGACGGGCGGTACCCCGGTAGCCCTGCCATTGATGGAATCCAAACTCCAATAAGTGCCGTACGTTTTAGTTGTGCCCAACTATGTTGGAACGTGAGATGTAAGCATTCCAGCTATTTCATATTTATTTGAAAACCCTAGACCTATTATAATACAATCGAATTTCCTATCAAATGTTTTGGTTAGCGTAAGGTAAAAACTTACCCATATTTATTGGTGGGGAGTCTTACGTGATACCTTTTCTTTCAAAAGGTTTTGAAGTTAAACAAGTTTAACCTGTTACTCACACCAGACCCATGTCTGACCCAAGTTGTTTATTTCTGTTTTATAAACTCTTGGGTACTCAAATTTTTACGAGTAGCCAAGGGATTCAGGTTTAGCTTTAACGAGTAATCTGGAGGAGCAATGGAGCAGGAGGCTTCGGCGTTGTAGATATAGATAGTAGTTTTCCGCTGTGTTGATCTTTGTATTGATCTGTATTGTGTTGAGATGTAATAACTAGACAGATGTTTATAACTGTCTAGTATGTGATGTGTAATCTGTGTAACTCTGATAGATGATGTATATGATACTATGTAATATTTATGTGATATATTATATTTCGTTTCGTTTCCGCTGTGAGTATCTGTTGTTGTTTTCTTTTCTCTTCTTCTCTTTTCTATTTCTCACCCCTTTCTTTCTTTCTGTCGATGCGATTTTCCGGGAGTGGAAAGCCGGGTCGTCACATTGGTTTTGAAAGATAATGTATATACATACATACATACGTGTGTATATATATATATTGATTTGAGAAAAATAGGTGTTTTTAAGGAATAATGATTTTGAAGTAGAATATATATAGATTTTATTTTATATGTGTTTAAAATTAGATATTAATTTTAAGGTGTGTGTGTGTGTGTGTGTATATATATATATTATTTTTAATATGCGTTTTCAAATTGAATATTGATGTTAAAATATAATATATATATATATATATATTGTATTTCATCAAATCCAAGTTCGTTTACCTTGCTTTGCTTGTTCCGTTGCTGTCTAGAGATTATTTTCGCAACTCTAGCTTGTTCGTGTGTATCCGTGTTCATGCTTCCCATTTTCGTTATTTCTCTAGCCTCGAAAGGTGAGCAATCACTCACGATTAACAATCTTATATTTAGTAAATTTAATTCACATGAAGTGACGATTGAAATATGTTGTTAAATTTGAATTGCTAATTATTTAATTGTTGAATATGATATGTTAATATTTAAAATTGTTTACCTATGACATATGACACCATGACCTGTTGATTATATATTTAAATTTGTTTACCTATGACATATGACACCATGACCTATTAGTCATATATTTAAATTGTTAACTGTGATATATGCTTGTCAATTGATATGTTATGCTATTTCATGTTATAATTCTATTGTTCTCACACTTCAAGTTCCCTGTAGTTTTGGAATCCCTATGGGTTGAAATGATACATACCCGAACGTTCTTATAGATTAGTGGAAAATCGTTATGGGTTGAAATGATAAACCCAAGCGATTTTCATTGATTTTGAAATTTTGGGATTGCGGGTTGAAATGATAATACCCGTAAATATTAATTATTGCGGATTGAAATGATAAATATCCATTATCACTTGCCCATAGGATAGAAAACTATATGCGGACACCGTTGGTCTATTTTAGGAAAATGATTTCCAAGGTTTTGAAAGGAAAAATATATAGGTTTTGATAAATACTGATTTTAAATTATAATATGAATATTTATTTAAAATTTGTAAAATTTAGATTTTTAAATTATATGTTCTGAAAATTTTAAAATTATTATAAGTTAAGTTTTAAAATGTAAATTATAAAATTTTACTTATAACTTTATTATCTTTTAAAATATATAAAATAAGATTTAAAATAGATTTAATTTAATAAAATTTAATTTAACTAATATATATAAAGTATGTTTAAATATTTATTTAAAAGGTACATTAATATTTTAAAATTAGATTTTGCAATAACTTTAATAAATAGAGGTTGGAAAGATAAATTAAAGTTGACTTGACATTTAAACTGGTTAATAATTGAATTTGAATAAGAATTAATCTGTAATTTAATTTAAATAACAGTTGATATGAACTTATTGATTTTAAGATTTTTAAAGATATGATTTTTATAACTTAATAACTTGATTTTTATAAAGGTGATTTAATGAATATTTCAACTTTATATAAAATTGTAATTGAATGTTAATTTTGATTTAAATTTGTAATATGAGATTTTATTTAAATATTATAAAAATGATTAAGTGAATATTTTCAAATGTATATAAAATTATAGTTGAATTTGAAATATAAATGAAATTTATCAAATTGAGTTATTGTAAATGTTTGAATATTTAGAATTTGAAACCTTCTGAATTGGTAGTGGTTTAGATTTGTAATTCAAACCTGGATTTGAAATCGAAGTAAATTAAAAATGGTTTTAATAAGAATTTGAATTGAACCTTCAATTGAAATTGTTGAACTTAGATTGATTTAAAATTGAATTTTGGAATGAAAGTTGATTTGAATTGATTTGTGGAATTGGAAGAAACAATTTTAATTTGAAACTATTTTCAATATAAACTCTTTTAATATATAAACTATTTTTAATATATAAACTATTTTAATCTATAACCTATTTTAAATGTAAACTATTTTAATGTATAACTATTTCAATATATATAAACTATTTTCAATATTTAAACTGTTTAAGTTTGAACTGTTATGATTTAGATTTAATGGATTTAAATGCGAAAATTTAATATGATGGTTTAAACTATTTTGTAGTTATGATTTCGAAAGTGAATACGATTTCGAAAGTGATATGATTTCAAAAGGATTATGATATTTTGATATGAAGTACAAACTATTTTGAATAAAATGACCACAGTGTGAAATAAGCGTTTGGTTGTTAAAGAGACCGAGATCAGATATTGTCTTACTCTCTGCCAATACCGAAAACCACTTTAACAACTGTGTACATGTGGAGATTCCAAAACGAAGTAGGTTGATTTGACGACGATTCTGTATGTGGTATTAACGCGGCCCTGACTGCCACGAGTTAGCTTGATGTGGCTAAAACAGGAGCCATGCCGGGCCAAGTGAGGTCGCACCTCCAATCGGACACATTTCTTCGATACCATTCTATTACTTTGTGATTTGATTGGGTGCACCTTTGATTTGAGAGTGTGTCTCGAGGTGGGCGGTAGTAGCTGCTATGCGTTACCACCAGTCCGGATCCGCAAAACGGTAGAATCCTACCCTGGGCATTGCCTCGTGTGCCTTGTCATATGCCTTATCTCGCCTTCTACAAGTTTGTTTTGTACCGTACCTATGGAGTGCTCCCTGAGTAAACCACCGGTTTGGTGGAGCTTACATTATCTATATAGACTACATGAATATATAAAATGTGTTAAGGGGGATAAGGGTAACGCCTTTACGCTATTTTAATAGTTTACTTTACTATAGACATTATATATGTAGCGTATTGTACTATGTATGTTGATAGTTTAACGAATCCTTAAAGGATGGGAATCCCAAACATCCTTTGAGTTATTTTGTATTTCAGTTGACATTTCACCCGAGTTGATTTACTGGTATAAGAATGATAATTCAGACTCGAGTGTTTTGTGTTTTGCTTTATGCTCGGGTCAGACTGAGTGTCACAGTCTTTGAGACTCACCTTTGGAGCTTGGAGTTTTGCTTGAAGACATGTCTTATATTTGTTCAGCTTTCAGTTATTCCAGTTGCCTCCAGTTTTTTATATTCAAACTTGTTATTTGCTAATGTATTTGAGATTCCATTGTATTTTAGACTTCTATTGTATCTTGTTTAGAATCTGATGTTGTTGTAGCTTCATGAACTACTATTTTTCTATTCCGCTGCTTATTATTGTATTACTCTGTGTTTGTGATTCTGTGATTGATTTATTTACTATATATGCTAAGTTTTGCCAAATATAAATTAACAATCTATTGTTTTGAGCAATTCAAGTCCGATATGACTGGATGATTGTCGATTTGAATGGTTCGAAACACCAGGTCAGTACAAAAATTTACAATTTTGCGGTAAAAAATTGTTATAGAATTATTTCAATTGATATTTTCATGAAATGTTCAAGAATAATTATTTTAAAATTCAATATATCAGTCATAATTGGTTAAATTTTAACATTAATTTAAATAAGTTTACATTTAAATCAGAAAAATAGTAAATAACGACCAATACAGTTCTCACAGTCTAACCGGTTGAACCACTAGAACCTTTGACCTTACGCCAACACGGTTTAACTCATGGTTCAGTCTTTGAAACTGTGGTGACAACCACGAAAACTTGGTTAATATGCACATATGAAACACTCCTCTAAACTTCAATATGGAAATAGGTTAATAAAAACGTGTCTAATTATATATATATATATATATATGGGAAAGTCTACCAAGACACAAAATATCGGCACAATTGGTGACACGATGAATCTCCATCATTGGATTGCTCTCGATTTCCACCTATAGTGACCCGGGATTTTCGACCCTCGAAATCGACATCAATACGTTCACTGTATAGCATGCCAAATATTCCAGTGCAGAAAATACCGATTGCTAGCGGTGAAGAAGGAGAAGAGACAGAACAAAATAGAAACAATAACATAGAATCTCGCAATCGCAGTGGAACAATTATAATACATAAAAACATATCTTTATACAAAAAGAACCATAATTGTTATTATACATACCATCATCAAAGCACAACAATCAACAAATCAATTTGGACAGTTATAATAACTAGTCCTCACAAGTTCTGAATATACAGCACACACGCCCAACGGAATATAATCAAGTACGTGGAATACACCTGAGACTCCTCCAACACGTCTCCTATGCTCGATAGCATCCTAACCTGAATCTGCAATACTCGGTCTGACCCGGGCATTATAATAAAATAACACCCGAGTCAGTCTGGAAAACCAGCATGAGAAAACAGACTCAATTTGAATTTAATTATTTTCAAAAATCCTTATGGAAACAAAGGTATCTCGTAAGACCACGCCACACATAAATACAACGGGTTTGTACCTTACGATAACCAAAACATTTTATATCAAAATCATCTGATATTATAATAGTGTCTATAGAAAATAAACTATAAAATAGCAGATTGCTTGCATCTCACGTTTCAGCATATTTGGTATACAATTAAAACCGTAAAGCCACGTATTGGAGATTGGATTCCATACTACGACAAGGTAAGGAACTACCTTCCGAAGGTACATCTCTAGATAAATGCACCGGGGTCTAACAAGAACATCTTGTACCCCTACCACATAGGACTGGCCTACCACTTGACTAGTAGTACCAAATATGAAAACCCCACTTAAGCCTCGAAGCATACAAGAATAGATAGTAACCGATCTAGATTTGGGATGACCATACCCTACTTGGGTGCTACCCACTTGGCCCTATTGCATGCCCAATTTTTGTCATTTGCCGGTTGATAAGGTTCGAGGCTACGTTTTACCTATTAAATAGTAATCCCACTTGGAATGCTAATCACCGCTTTCCAAGCAACAGTGCAATGATAGCATTCATCCATACAAGTTGTTCTAGGACTAAACAAACCAATCTCTTCAAAGATCACTGTCTTCATTATCCTCAAGATTTCACAATTCGCAACGCTCAAATCATATTAAAGTGGTTTTCGGATAATTAAATCTGATCCCGGTCTCTTCGAGATGATCGACAAATTTAGCCAGATTTAATAGTCGGTTATTTAACTATCAAATTACACACATAAGCTATCACTAGGCCCAATTTTATAAATCTTTCAAAACATTCATTTCAAACCTATCTTTACAAAGATATATATTCAACTTTCATCCAAAATTCCAACATTTGAAAAGCAATTTCAAATACTTATCCATAATAGGATATTTTTAAAACATATCACCACTTAGAAATATTTCTGAATTCAATTTATAACAGTTCGAAAAATATTTCTATATAATTCATTTCACACTTAAAATATTTCCAAAACCCTCTTTTCAATACTTAGGAAACTATTCATAAACATATTCTCCAAAATCATTTTAATATCAACTTAGGAAATATTTCATAACTTATCTCACAAAACTTCGGAATTTATATTAATTCCTTTTACAATTTCCAAAATCGATTATACTCGCTTATAGTCGCTTTTAACCATTTATAACTTCTTTATGAATTCAGATTCATCCTCGAGTTCTTGTTTCTAACATTTCGGAAATTTCCTTAAGTTTCCAAAATTCTGTTATAAGATTTCTCTTATAAAATCACATCTGTTCAATAAAATCCGGTTTCAAATCTCGAGAGTATTTATAAATAAAATTCAATCAACTACTTTTAAATTCTATATATATACAATAATAATAATAATAGCAAGTATTTTAAGGAAATAATTATTTTCCAAAAAGGCGTTAAGTAATTATTTAAAAAATCAAAACACTTCCCAAATAAACAATGGAAACTAATTCCCAATTCATTATAAATAATATTTATTGACTTACAAGGGTTATTTATAAAAAATTAAATCTATTCGAATAGTTAACTTTTCCAAAATATTTTAAATACAAATAACAGTTTTAAAACAACACTGTTTAATAAATAATCTCTTTTTAAACAAATTTTACTTCTTGATTCCAAGAATCTATTTTTAAAATTCCAAGGATTAAACATGAGGTTAATTAAATTTTTAAGTAGTGATTAAGGTTTAACTAGTCCTCACAAGTTCTGAATATACAGCATACACACCCAACGAAATATAATCAAGTATGTAGAATACGCCTGAGACTCCTTCAGCACGTCTCCTGTGCTCCATAGCATCCTAACCTAAACCTGCAATACTCGGTCTGACCCGAGCATTATAATAAAATAACACCCGAGTCAGTCTAGAAAACCAGCATGAGAAAACACACTCAATTATAATTTAATTATTTTCAAAAATTCTTTTGGAAATAAAGGTATCTCGTAAGACCACGCCATACATAAATACGATGGGTTTATACCTTACGATAACCAAAACATTTTATATCAAAATCATTTGATATTATAATAGTGTTTATAGAAAATAAACTATAAAATAGCTGAAATGCTTGCATCTCACGTTTCAGCATATTTGGTATAAAACTAAAACCATAAAGTTACGTATTGGAGATTAGATTCCATACTATGACAAGGTAAGGAACTAACTTCCGAAGGTACATCTCTAGATAAATGTACCAGGGTCTGACAAGACCATCTTGTACCCCTGCTACACAGGAATGGCCTACCACTTGACTTGTGGTACCGAATATGATCACCCCACTTGGGCCCCAAAGCCTACAAGAATAGATAGTAACCGATCTAGATTTGGGATGACCATACCCTACTTAGGTGCTACACACTTGACCCTGCTGCATGCTCGATTTTTGTCATTTCCCGGTTGATGAGGTTCGAGGCTACCTTTTACATTTTGAATAGCAATTCCACTTAGAATGCTAATCACTGCCTTCCTGGCAACAATGCAATGATAGCATTCATCCATACAAGTTTTTCTGGGACTGAACAAACCAATCTCTTAAAAGATCACCGTCTTTATTATCATCAAGATTTCACAAATTCGTAATGCTCAAATCGGATTGAAGTGGTTTTCGGATAATTAAATCTGATCCCGGTCTCTTCGAAACGATCAACGAATTTGGCTAGATTTGATAGTCCGTTATTTAACTATCAAATTACACACATAAGCAGTCACTAGGCCCAATTTTATAAATCTTTCAAAACATTCATTTCAAAACTATCTTTACAAAGACATATATTCAACTTTCTTCAAACATTCCAACATTTGAAGAACAATTTCAAATACTTATTCATAATAGGATATTTTTAACCCATTTCAACACTTAGAAATATTTTTGAATTCAATTTATAATACTTAGAAAAATATTTCTATATAATTCATTTCACACTTAAAATATTTCCAAAACCTTCTTTTCAATACTTAGGAAACTATTTATAAATATATTCTCCAAACTCATTTTAATATCAACTTAGGAAGTATTTCATAACTTATCACATAAATCTCCAGAATTTATATTAATTCCTTTTGCAATTTCCAAAATTGATTATACTCATTTATAATCTCATCTAACCATTTATAATAACTTCTTTATGAATTAAGATTCATTCTCGAAGATCTTGTTTCTAACATTTCGGGAATTTTATTAAGTTAGTATTTATAAATAAAATTCAATCACTTACTTTAAAATTCTATATATATATATATAATAATAACAACAAGTATTTTAAGGAAATAATTATTTTCCAAAAAAGCGTTTAAGTAATTATTTAAAAGATCAAAACACTTCCCAAATAAATAATGGAAACTGATTCCCAATTCATTATAAATAATATTTATTGACTTACAAGGGTTATTTATAACAAATTAAATCTATTCGAATAGTTAACTTTTCCAAAATATTTTAAATACAAATAACAGTTTTATAACAACACTATTTAATAAATAATCTCTTTTTAAACAAATTTTACTTCTTGATTCCAAGAATCTATTTTTAAATTACGATATAACATATTTCAATTTTTACAGCTCGATTTACAATTCAAATTCCATAACCATTTCCAGTTCCCAAAAATAGAATCATCTATTTTTCCTAAACTAAATTCCTATATCTCATTTTAAATCCATACTGCGACATATCCTCCTAAATTTTATCCGTTCATAACTATTTCATTTCATTTCTAAATATCGATTATAAATTCATAACTCATTCTTGTTTTATCTATTAATAACAGATCCATATTTTAAAAGCCCATTTAATTCAATTTCTATTTAAAATCCCGTTTGGAAATCTCTTTTCAATAAATCCAATTATATTCCAAATCCCTTCAAAAACTCGATTTCAACTTCTAATTATAATTTAAGAAATATTATTAAAATACCTTGTTTCAATTTCCTTGTATATATATAAATTTCAAATATATATTTATTTTTGAAAACTCCTTACGAAATAGTTAAGTATATTTCCAAAAATCAAATCCTTTATTTAATCCAACCCATTCCTTATTCAATATTCCAATTTCCATATAAATATTTTTATTTCCAAAAATCACCTTTGAATTTCTTTTTAAGATTTAAAAATATTATTTATCGTATTTAAAATACCAAACTTAGGGCTAGTGCTACTATAACATCCAGTATATCAAATCACACAACAATCCATAACAGATTATTCAATCACATCATATATCACTATATATATGAAACAATCAATATATTTTTAAGGAATCAAGTTGGATCCCTCCAACTTGTTTCCCTACATCCACTGATGTTATATAGCATAAAATACCAATCCCGCTTCGAGGCGGGATATTGCAGTAATATAGGATCATCCGCTATTATGCAGGGCGCATAGTGTCTCATCTGCTCCAATCGGCGGGAAATATACCCAACTACTAATATATATATACACACACTACCTTAAATAATATAAAATCCAACTGATAAATTATGATCATTTTATCCAATCAACAAATAAAAATAATTTTTAACATTTTATATTAAAATGAGTAATCCAAATGAGTGAGATTTACTCACCGTGATTTTAGTTGACGTTTCTGCGTTCAGGTTCCGACTAAATTGTGCAAAATTCCAATAGCTCCAATTTTGACCAATTTGATTCCATCGCATAGATCTCGTCATTACGAATATATCGCAAAACCCCATGTTCGATGTAACGACCCGATATTTTGGACCATTCGCATCCATTATAAGTGTATAGGTAGACACTCATGCCGGAGCTGAATTGCTCAAAATACCGCGTTGTTAATTTAAATTTGGCAAAACTGAACATATACAGTAAATAAATAATAATCACAGATCACAGACACAGAGTAATAAGTGCAGCGGAATTAAAAGAGATAGTAGTTCATGAAGCTACTATATGAATATATAAAATACATCAGAGTTTACAACAGAAGAATAATACGATACATCAGATACAAATCAGAATACATCACTGGAATCATCGAATACTGAAAGCAGAATAGATGGCTGGATCTTCAAGCAAAGCTCCAACTCCAAAGGTGAGTCTCGAAAGCTGAACCACTCAGTCTGACCCGAGCGTAAAGCAAAACACAAGACACTCGAGTCAGGATTAACATTCTTATATTAATAAATCCAACTCAAGTGAAATAGCAATTGAAATACAAGTAACTCAAAGGATGTTTGGAATAACCATCCTCTAAGGATCCGTTAAACTATCTACTAGATAGTAATATACGCTAAGTAGATAATGTCTATTAGTAATATAAAGATATCAAAATAGCGTTAAGTCATGGCCCATTCCACCCTTAACACATTTTTATTCCCACAAGCATATACAAGACCGTAGTTTCCCCAAAACCGGAAGTCACCAGAGGGCAATCCATATACTCAAGGTACAAAACAAATTCGTAGTGGTCGCGCATAAATGGAATACAAGTATGACAAGGCACATGAGGCTATACCCAAGGTAGTGATACTACCGTTCGCCTGATCCGGACTGGTGAGAACGCAACGCCGCAGCGCCCGCAACACCGTGAAACAACACTCCCAAAATCAAGGGTGCACCAATCGACAACAAGTATAAGTAGTTCGTAGAAGTGTGTCCACTTGAGGTATCAATCCTCCATTGGCCCGGCACAGCTCCTGTTTTAGTCATTTCCAATTTGACACAAGTGTCAAGGCTATCCATTATCGTTCTCTTTCTTCAGTCAACACGTACATCATTCCAACCACTTCATTCTGGATCATCACTCCGCGTATAGTTATTAAAGTGGTTTTCGGTTTAGATAGAGAGTATACCCATAACCGAATTCCGGTCTCTTTAATAACTTTCGTAATTATTACACCGATTGGTCATTTATATATTTCAAAAACCGAATCAATTTCAATTTCAATAGAACTCGTAAATCAACATTTCATTTCTCTTTCGAAACCGATTTCCAAAATTTACATTTCAAAACTTCCAATTTACCGTTTCCAAATCTTATAATTCAATTTCAATCTTTATTTTTTTAAACAATTCAAATATCAATTTAAATTCGTATATAAGATTCAATTCCGAAATCATTTAAATCAATTTAATTTAACATTCAAATCAGTTTAACTTCATTTATCGATTTTATTCAATATTCGTTAAGTAAATTTATCATTCAAATCAATTATATTCAATTTTCTATTCATTAAATCAATTTCTTAAGTTCAACTTTATTTTATCAAAACTTATAAATTTAATTAAATTAAATTCGTCAATCAATTCTTTCAATTACGAGTCTTACATTAATTCCAAAAATATCACATTTCATTTCTTGTTAAAGAAATTCAATTTCACTTATTTACTTTCTTAAATAATTTTCCAAACTTACTTAATAAAGAAAACTCAAATTCAATTATTTACGAAGAAAAATTCACTTATTCAAAAGTTCAATTTTTTTTATTAAAGAAATTCAATTCAATTTAATCATTAAATAATTCAATCTTATTTAATTATTAAATAATTCAAAACTTAATTATTAAATAATTTCAAAGTTTAATAATTTCAAACTTAATTCACTTTCAAACTTAATTATTAAATCATTTCAAAGTTTAATAATTTCAAACTTAATTATAATGTCAAACTAAATTATTAAATCATTTCAAACTTAATTCAATCATTTCTCAAATTAAACAACATTCTTCCATCAATTACATTTTTTAATATTTTGTTTCAGATTTATTTAATATTAACATTTTCCTTTCATTAAAAATTCAAATTTCAACTTCATTTTAAAACCATATTGTTTATTCAAATAAAATCTTCATTTTATTTTTAAAATCAAATTATTTGACCAATCGGGTTTTATTTAATTTTCTTTCCTAGGTCAAAGTTCAATTTGGGTATTTATCATTTCAACCCGATTCCAATTCAATTCAAAATCAAAAAAAAGTAAAGGGAACTTGCAGTGTGATAACTGGGATGGTGTCAAAGTAAATAAACAAGCAATAACAACAAATCAATATCAATCCAAAATCAATTCAAATAATCCTGAAATAACCGTATTAATTCGCATTGTTATTTGTACGAATTAATATAATTATTTCTAGAATCTACACTATCATTTCATGTAGATTAAAGATTATTACATTACGGTTTCACTTGTCATCTATTTACAATTTCATACATCATCAATACATTCAGTGGTTCAATATGTAATTAAACAAATCCTACGTGTCAATAAATTCAACAGTTAAAGGGATCATATTATACGAATGTCAGTTAATCAATTTTAACATTTAACTATCCTATACCAATTTCGATTGCATACTATTTATCACTTTAACATTAACAATTTAACGTCCAATATAAACATCAACAATCAATCAATTATCAGCCAAACTGTATTATCATCGCATAAAAATTTACAGATAATGGTGTCAGATGTCACAGGTGAACTGATACAGGTAATAGCATATACAACAGTGTAATTAACTAACAGCAGCATATTTCAATTGTCGTTTCAATTGAACTCAAATCTAATAAATAAAAGAACGTTAATCGTGAGTGAGTGCTCACCTTTCGAGGCTAGAGCGATAGACAATGAAGTGGAGGTACGGGATCCAGGCGCGAATTCCAAAGTAAAGCTAGATTGACACGAATCAATGAGTAGAGCTGATAATTAAAAATGGACGAAATCAATCAGATAGGGATCGATGAAGATAATTGATATAGGTGAACTTATATATAACTATAAATAACTATATATAAAAATCATATACAACCTACAATTTACAAGTAACTTCCAAAATTTATATATACACACACACCATATGGCTTGTAACCACTATATATAAAATTATATTCATGTTTTAAAACGTACCTTTATCTATATACATTAACATATAAACCAGCCTGAAACTTATATACAAATATATAAAACAACAGACTAAACGTAAAATATAACTATTTAATTTACATACTACTAATACTTACAAACTTATACTTACAAATATAGCAGGCACCGGACATGTGTCATATGATACTAAGCGTACTACCTAATTTACATAATTAATAATAGTATATTAGATAGCTGTCAAACATGTAACCGATACACCATTAAACAATGAAAATATGAACCCTTCACAACTCAGCACATCATTGTAGAAACATATAGCTTATAGGTATATAGTAATATATAAACCAATCAATCAAAAGTTTATAATATAATATATATAAAACAATCAAAACAAACTTCACTTTAAATATACATACTTTTATACGCACAGTACTTTATAATCTAAATAGCCTACCTATTTTTCACTGTTATTATATCGCATCGTCATCGTCATCGTGTTACTAAAATTCACTCTAGGAAAAATTAGTCCACATTATTCAGGTATACTCGCAAGTGTTTCAGTCTGTAATACTCTCAGAAAGTAAAATGAGGTTGGTTGCTGTTTTTATTTTGTTATGACAGATCTGAAAACGTTTAGTATTTACATATACTAGAGAACAAAACTTACGTACATACCTACATAACCATGTCAATATTTATATATATATCTATGTTGAAATCAAATAAGGCCTTTATGTACAAATGAAATTCAAAAGTTGATATATGAAATTTACACGAATATGAGTTATATGCACGCATTCATATTTCAGCAAATACTTAACTTACATTATTATATAAATAATAGATTATATAGCTCACCTATACTAGATTCTCTAAATGGTAACCAGAACAAAATTGTATAATATATACATACAAGTTTCAAAATATATATAAATTATAACATGTATAATATCAATACAGTAACTTATACAAACTCAATCACTTACAAGGTATCCACGGCCTGGGAGAGGGGAAAAGATGAGGAGGAGGTGCGGTCACGGTTACAAGGCGGAGGAGATGAACCGGTGAAGGTGAGTTGGCATCGCAAAGGTGAAGCTCGCGGTGGTGGTGGCTGGAGGGATGGGCGGTGAAGAATTTATGGGGTATGGGGTGTTTCGGTCAAGGGAATAGATGGAGCTGGTGGTGTTTGGTTGAGGTTTGGTGGCGACGATTGATGGCAACCCCGAGGAGGAAGAGGAGGCCAGGTTTCGGGCAGGGCTTTGGAGTTTGGGTCGTGGGGAAAAGAAGCTGTAGAAGGCAAAGTGCTGTGGAGTCAGAGGTGGAAGGTTATCGGACAGTTAGGCGATGGAAGGGGTTGGGTTATAGTGTAGGCGCAGGCGGACAATGGTCGGGGTTTTGGCTGAAGATGGACGCATGGGTGGTTGCGTGCTTTTGTGGGGTAGGCGGCCATGGCAGTTGCTGCTAGGTGGTGATTGCGTTGGGGAATGAGTGGAGCGTGACATGGGCTGATGAGTTTCGGAGAAGGGGAAGTGACATGGCGTGCACGGAGATGGGCTCAATTCAAAGGGAAAGGAGGATAAGCGGATGTAAGGAAATTTTCAGAAAATGATGAACAGCTAGCAAAAGGAAGGGAAGAGTGGAGCATGGGATCCGGAAGAAAGAAGCTGATAGTTTCCATCAAATAAAACTTTAATAATCTGTAATAAGTATCACTATTCCCAAATATTTTCACATGGTCACGAGGAGGCAGAGAGCCAACGAATGAATGTGAACGAACCAGAATTTTAAAAGTCAATTCTGGAAATAAATAAATCCTAGTGTCCGTTGATTCAAAAATAATAAATGGTAGATGAGACTTTCAACGTTCAAATTATTAAAGAAATTAATGTTTGATTTAGTCACCAAGCTTCAAATTTGAAAACCGAAAGAAAGTGAAACCGACAACTAAATACAGAAATAAAGTATCGTTACGATGGACTGTTATCAACATTTCCGTCGCGCATCGGACCAAAATTCAGAAATAATATACCGTAGAGATCAGCACGACGAGACGATCAAAACGGTATACATATATCAGTGGTACGATCATCCGATAAAAATCGATATCGGTACCAGAATACTGCTATTTTGCAGAAAATAAGAACGACGGAGCAATAGATGTCCGAATTTGGAAAAACGACAAACTGACATCTTGCTCAGAAGATGGTTTAGAAATTTTCTATGTAAAAATATTTTGGTTTTGAAAATACTTTATTTTCAACGCTTTTTAACTGATTAAATTGAAGTGAAATTACGCGCGAAATAAACTTTCATATTTTCGGACGAAAATTTACCAGTTGCTATGTCTAACTAGACGTATTCCAAATATCAAATTTTTATTTCAAAATTTTATCGTTTAAAATTTCACAAAATTTCAACTAATTACGTTATTAAAACGGTTGAAATTTACGGGTCGTTACATTCTCCCCCACTCAAAACTTTTCGTCCCCGAAAAGGAACGAGGTAGGAGAATAGAAACAACCAGAAAGAAAGCAGATTTGAAATACAAAATAACAATTAATTTAAACCATATAAATTCAAATTTAAATTAATTGATATTCAATAATTGATTTAATCCATTTGATTTCACTAAAATCAATCTCAACTATTTCTAAATTTATTATCTTATTATCCAATTATCTTAAATTTACAATTTCTAAAACCATAATTTTGAATAGTCTTTTATTATAATCATATTTTTTCAGCAATTTAAATTCTTCTTTATTCCAAATTATTGTTAAATTTATTCTACTTAATATATCTAATCACATATATTTAATCCATATAAATTAATTTAAACCATAAAAGTTTCGATTTAAATTAATTTATTTTCACTAATTGTTTTTAATTTCAAGGTATTTTCATAAGTTGATCAATTTCAATTTATTAATTCTTTCAAAACAAATTTATTTCATTATTAACTAAGTTTACTTATTATCCTATCTAACTCTATTAACATCTTTATAACCAAAATTCAGTGTATAACATTTATTATAAACACTCAAATTTTATTTATAAATTCAATTTATCTTACATATTATCCAATTACATATTCAACTTCTGAATGATTTAGGTAAGTTGTATTAGAATGCAGTTGAACAATATACAAATAAAATTTTCCCAATTTAATTATTCAAGTTTAAATATTTATTCCAAATTTGGTTTTATTTATAATTAAAATCATCCTTTAACAAAATTTTAAGAATTAGATTTCCGATTGACTTTAAATAATTTAGAGATATATATAATATATTTTTATCAAATCAAATTAAATTTTTAAAATAAGATACCTATATAAATGTAAATCAAAATATACTGAAGAAATTCAAATCAAAATAATTTTTTTTTCTCAAAACAAAACCGTAGCAAAGCTACAGAATGGTTTCTCCACTTCGAAACTCGAAAATGAAGGTCGATGATGCGGCCGCCATCACCGAAATTATTTTCCAGCGACAAAGAGAAGAGCACTGATTTCAATATTTAAAATTCTTTGAAAACGGTTTCTATTTGAAAGTACCTTCAATAATATACATTTTAAAGTTTTAGAAACCAAAGCTTGAAATTATTGGAAATTAAATTCTCAAATTCTAAATGTTAAATTCATTTATAGAACAATAAGTGATAATCAATTATTATCATTTCAACAACCAATTTAATTAACTTATTAAATTTCAGAAAATTTTACTTATATATATCTATAATATATTCATACAAATTTGAAAACAATATTGTGTCAGTTTGCTCTGCTCAAGTGTTTTGGAAATCCTATCGATAGCGTTGATCAGACGAATCGATCGAAAACCCAAATCAACATCAACAACTCAAACAACACAATATATAAACATTTTAAATATTAGTTTACAAATACATTTCTTTGCTCGACGATACAGGAATGAATTTTCAAAATAAGGATAGGGTTTCAAATTTTATAGACTCAAGTTAAAGAGAATTTTGATTTGAATACAAGTTCGAAAGAAAAGATAAGACGATTCAATTAACAGAATCGGGTTGGATAAGCTTATTTAATTCACGGGCAATCTTAACCGGATCGTCCGTAACTTCAAGAATAAGATCGGTGTAGAATTCCGAGGTAAATCGACATTCGATCTCAAGAAATAGAATTCAGGTATAGCAGGAGATAGATAGCATCGCAAACCGAGGATACAGAAATCTCCGATAAATCAATGCTTATTATAAAGGAGTTTAATCCTTTACGAATCATTCGAAGATTGGCGAGACCGCCGATCTATTATAGATAACATTCAGAATGGAGTTATGGGGTGCTCCATGATTGAAAGAAGACGGATAGTGAAGGACACGAATGAATTTCGGAACCGAGGAGAACGTTCCAAAAATTCAAAGGAATTGTGTCAAAGGAAGAGATTGAACTCGAATGAGAGTGATTCTGTAAATACATCTACCCTATATGTTAAGTTTTTCCTAGAGCTACCAAAGCTCCGATACCAACTGTAACGACCCGATATTTTGGACCATTCGCATCCATTATAAGTGTATAGGTAGACACTCATGCCGGAGCTGAATTGCTCAAAATACCGCGTTGTTAATTTAAATTTGGCAAAACTGAACATATACAGTAAATAAATAATAATCACAGATCACAGACACAGAGTAATAAGTGCAGCGGAATTAAAAGAGATAGTAGTTCATGAAGCTACTATATGAATATATAAAATACATCAGAGTTTACAACAGAAGAATAATACGATACATCAGATACAAATCAGAATACATCACTGGAATCATCGAATACTGAAAGCAGAATAGATGGCTGGATCTTCAAGCAAAGCTCCAACTCCAAAGGTGAGTCTCGAAAGCTGAACCACTCAGTCTGACCCGAGCGTAAAGCAAAACACAAGACACTCGAGTCAGGATTAACATTCTTATATTAATAAATCCAACTCAAGTGAAATAGCAATTGAAATACAAGTAACTCAAAGGATGTTTGGAATAACCATCCTCTAAGGATCCGTTAAACTATCTACTAGATAGTAATATACGCTAAGTAGATAATGTCTATCAGTAATATAAAGATATCAAAATAGCGTTAAGTCATGGCCCATTCCACCCTTAACACATTTTTATTCCCACAAGCATATACAAGACCGTAGTTTCCCCAAACCCGGAAGTCACCAGAGGGCAATCCATATACTCAAGGTACAAAACAAATTCGTAGTGGTCGCGCATAAATGGAATACAAGTATGACAAGGCACATGAGGCTATACCCAAGGTAGTGATACTACCGTTCGCCTGATCTGGACTGGTGAGAACGCAACGCCGCAGCGCCCGCAACACCGTGAAACAACACTCCCAAAATCAAGGGTGCACCAATCGACAACAAGTATAAGTAGTTCGAAGAAGTGTGTCCACTTGAGGTATCAATCCTCCATTGGCCTGGCACAGCTCCTGTTTTAGTCATTTCCAATTTGACACAAGTGTCAAGGCTATCCATTATCGTTCTCTTTCTTCAGTCAACACGTACATCATTCCAACCACTTCATTCTGGATCATCACTCCGTGTATAGTTATTAAAGTGGTTTTCGGTTTAGATAGAGAGTATACCCATAACCGAATTCCGGTCTCTTTAATAACTTTCGTAATTATTACACCGATTGGTCGTTTATATATTTCAAAAACCGAATCAATTTCAATTTCAATAGAACTCGTAAATCAACATTTCATTTCTCTTTCGAAACCGATTTCCAAAATTTACGTTTCAAAACTTCCAATTTACCGTTTCCAAATCTTATAATTCAATTTCAATCTTTATTTTTTTAAACAATTCAAATATCAATTTAAATTCGTATATAAGATTCTTCCGAAATCATTTAAATCAATTTAATTTAACATTCAAATCAGTTTAACTTCATTTATCGATTTTATTCAATATTCGTTAAGTAAATTTATCATTCAAATCAATTATATTCAATTTTCTATTCATTAAATCAATTTCTTAAGTTCAACTTTATTTTATCAAAACTTACAAATTTAATTAAATTAAATTCGTCAATCAATTCTTTCAATTACGAGTCTTACATTAATTCCAAAAATATCACATTTCATTTCTTGTTAAAGAAATTCAATTTCACTTATTTACTTTCTTAAATAATTTTCCAAACTTACTTAATAAAGAAAACTCAAATTCAATTATTTACGAAGAAAAATTCACTTATTCAAAAGTTCAATTTTTTTTATTAAAGAAATTCAATTCAATTTAATCATTAAATAATTCAATCTTATTTAATTATTAAATAATTCAAAACTTAATTATTAAATAATTTCAAAGTTTAATAATTTCAAACTTAATTCAATTTCAAACTTAATTATTAAATCATTTCAAAGTTTAATAATTTCAAACTTAATTATAATGTCAAACTAAATTATTAAATCATTTCAAACTTAATTCAATCATTTCTCAAATTAAACAACATTCTTCCATCAATTACATTTTTTAATATTTTGTTTCAGATTTATTTAATATTAACATTTTCCTTTCATTAAAAATTCAAATTTCAACTTCATTTTAAAACCATATTGTTTATTCAAATAAAATCTTCATTTTATTTTTAAAATCAAATTATTTGACCAATTGGGTTTTATTTAATTTTCTTTCCTAGGTCAAAGTTCAATTTGGGTATTTATCATTTCAACCCGATTCCAATTCAATTCAAAATCAAAAAAAGTAAAGGGAACTTGCAGTGTGATAACTGGGATGGTGTCAAAGTAAATAAACAAGCAATAACAACAAATCAATATCAATCCAAAATCAATTCAAATAATCCAGAAATAACCGTATTAATTCGCATTGTTATTTGTACGAATTAATATAATTATTTCTAGAATCTACACTATCATTTCATGTAGATTAAAGATTATTACATTACAGTTTCACTTGTCATCTATTTACAATTTCATACATCATAAATACATTCAGTGGTTCAATATGTAATTAAACAAATCCTACGTGTCAATAAATTCAACAGTTAAAGGGATCATATTATACGAATGTCAGTTAATCAATTTTAACATTTAACTATCCTATACCAATTTCGATTGCATACTATTTATCACTTTAACATTAACAATTTAACGTCCAATATAAACATCAACAATCAATCAATTATCAGCCAAACTGTATTATCATCGCATAAAAATTTACAGATAATGGTGTCAGATGTCACAGGTGAACTGATACAGGTAATAGCATATACAACAGTGTAATTAACTAACAGCAGCATATTTCAATTGTCGTTTCAATTGAACTCAAATCTAATAAATAAAAGAACGTTAATCGTGAGTGAGTGCTCACCTTTCGAGGCTAGAGCGATAGACAATGAAGTGGAGGTACGGGATCCAGGCACGAATTCCAAAGTAAAGCTAGATTGACACGAATCAATGAGTAGAGCTGATAATTAAAAATGGACGAAATCAATCAGATAGGGATCGATGAAGATAATTGATACATGTGAACTTATATATAACTATAAATAACTACATATAAAAATCATATACAACCTACAATTTACAAGTAACTTCCAAAATTTATATATATACACACACCATATGGCTTGTAACCACTATATATAAAATTATATTCATGTTTTAAAACGTACCTTTATCTATATACATTAACATATAAACCAGCCTGAAACTTATATACAAATATATAAAACAACAGACTAAACGTAAAATATAACTATTTAATTTACATACTACTAATACTTACAAACTTATACTTACAAATATAGCAGGCACCGGACATGTGTCATATGATACTAAGCGTACTACCTAATTTACATAATTAATAATAGTATATTAGATAGCTGTCACACATGTAACCGATACACCATTAAACAATGAAAATATGAACCCTTCACAACTCAGCACATCATTGTAGAAACATATAGCTTATAGGTATATAGTAATATATAAACCAATCAATCAAAAGTTTATAATATAATATATATAAAACAATCAAAACAAACTTCACTTTAAATATACATACTTTTATACGCACAGTACTTTATAATCTAAATAGCCTACCTATTTTTCACTGTTATTATATCGCATCGTCATCGTCATCGTGTTACTAAAATTCACTCTAGGAAAAATTAGTCCACATTATTCAGGTATACTCGCAAGTGTTTCAGTCTGTAATACTCTCAGAAAGTAAAATGAGGTTGGTTGCTGTTTTTATTTTGTTATGACAGATCTGAAAACGTTTAGTATATACATATACTAGAGAACAAAACTTACGTACATACCTACATAACCATGTCAATATTTATATATATCTATGTTGAAATCAAATAAGGCCTTTATGTACAAATGAAATTCAAAAGTTGATATATGAAATTTACACGAATATGAGTTATATGCACGCATTCATATTTCAGCAAATACTTAACTTACATTATTATATAAATTATAGATTATATAGCTCACCTATACTAGATTCTCTAAATGGTAACCAGAACAAAATTGTATAATATATACATACAAGTTTCAAAATATATATAAATTATAACATGTATAATATCAATACAGTAACTTATACAAACTCAATCACTTACAAGGTATCCACGGCCTGGGAGAGGGGAAAAGATGAGGAGGAGGTGCGGTCACGGTTACAAGGCGGAGGAGATGAACCGGTGAAGGTGAGTTGGCATCGCAAAGGTGAAGCTCGCGGTGGTGGTGGCTGGAGGGATGGGCGGTGAAGAATTTATGGGGTATGGGGTGTTTCGGTCAAGGGAATAGATGGAGCTGGTGGTGTTTGGTTGAGGTTTGGTGGCGACGATTGATGGCAACCCCGAGGAGGAAGAGGAGGCCAGGTTTCGGGCAGGGCTTTGGAGTTTGGGTCGTGGGGAAAAGAAGCTGTAGAAGGCAAAGTGCTGTGGAGTCGGAGGTGGAAGGTTATCGGACAGTTAGGCGATGGAAGGGGTTGGGTTATAGTGTAGGCGCAGGCGGACAATGGTCGGGGTTTTGGCTGAAGATGGACGCATGGGTGGTTGCGTGCTTTTGTGGGGTAGGCGGCCATGGCAGTTGCTGCTAGGTGGTGATTGCGTTGGGGAATGAGTGGAGCGTGACATGGGCTGATGAGTTTCGGAGAAGGGGAAGTGACATGGCGTGCACGGAGATGGGCTCAATTCAAAGGGAAAGGAGGATAAGCGGATGTAAGGAAATTTTCAGAAGATGATGAACAGCTAGCAAAAGGAAGGGAAGAGTGGAGCATGGGATCCGGAAGAAAGAAGCTGATAGTTTCCATCAAATAAAACTTTAATAATCTGTAATAAGTATCACTATTCCCAAATATTTTCACATGGTCACGAGGAGGCAGAGAGCCAACGAATGAATGTGAACGAACCAGAATTTTAAAAGTCAATTCTGGAAATAAATAAATCCTAGTGTCCGTTGATTCAAAAATAATAAATGGTAGATGAGACTTTCAACGTTCAAATTATTAAAGAAATTAATGTTTGATTTAGTCGCCAAGCTTCAAATTTGAAAACCGAAAGAAAGTGAAACCGACAACTAAATACAGAAATAAAGTATCTTTACGATGGACTGTTATCAACATTTCCGTCGCGCATCGGACCAAAATTCAGAAATAATATACCGTAGAGATCAGCACGACGAGACGATCAAAACGGTATACAGATATCAGTGGTACGATCATCCGATAAAAATCGATATCGGTACCAGAATACTGCTATTTTGCAGAAAATAAGAACGACGGAGCAATAGATGTCCGAATTTGGAAAAACGACAAACTGACATCTTGCTCAGAAGATGGTTTAGAAATTTTCTATGTAAAAATATTTTGGTTTTGAAAATACTTTATTTTCAACGCTTTTTAACTGATTAAATTGAAGTGAAATTACGCGCGAAATAAACTTTCATATTTTCGGACGAAAATTTACCAGTCGCTATGTCTAACTAGACGTATTCCAAATATCAAATTTTTATTTCAAAATTTTATCGTTTAAAATTTCACAAAATTTCAACTAATTACGTTATTAAAACGGTTGAAATTTACGGGTCGTTACATTCGATTTAGACCTAGAATGAATAAGATATACAGTTTATAAGATTTCATAAATAAGTTATATGGTTAAACCTTAATCACTACTTAAAAAATTAATTAATCTCATGTTTAATCCTTCTTCCCCAATTTCAAAATTCTCCCCCTTTTCAGATTTCCCTCTTCACCATTGACCGCCAAAGACCTCTCATCGCTTCTTCACTCTTCACCGAGATGCCATGCGACCACAGCCATACTCCCCTTCGCCGAAACAAAACGAGATATCCCCTATGTAACGACCCAGAATTTTGAACAAATTTGAATTTGAAATTTGAATTTAAATTTGAATTTGAAAGTTTAAATTTGAAATTTGAATTTAAATTTGAATTTTAAAGTAAACAATGTTGTTTGAAACTTATAATTAGAGTTGGGAAGTTAGTTAAATTAATATGAATCTTTAGTAGAAAGATTTGTTTTGAAAATTTGATAAAACTATTTGAATTTGAGAAAATAGTAGACGAGTTAAGAACCATTTTTTCCTAACTTGTAATTTTGAGGACGAAATTCTTTTAAGGGGGGAAGTCTGTAACGACCCAGAATTTTGAACAAATTAAATTGAGAATATTTAATTTATTTTAAATATTTGAACGATAATTTAATTTGAATCCCCGATATAACTTTGAAATTGGCGATTAAATTATAAAAATTTAAACTATTGAATGCTGAATAAAAATTTAAATCTTCGATTTTAAACTGAAGAAAAATATTTCAAAGGCTTGTAAAATTCATATTGATAATACTGAAAATAATAGAAGCTTCAGAATTGAAGTTTACAGTTATTTGTTCAGTTTTGAATTTATATCGTTTCAATCGATATTTGAAAATAGCGTTCCAGGAGACAGTCTCGGAATTCGACGAAACCAGTTCCATTGGGTCCGTAATACTGAATTATTATCGGATTTCAAATTTCGTGGCATTTGGAGTTGTTATGTGAGAATACGACGTGTAAACGCATCGAAATTTATTCGAATTCGAATTTAAATTTAAATTTAAATTTGTCAGACATCAGCCACGTTCTCTTCCTTTGGATACGCCGAGAATCACGAAACAAATCGTGCCAGCCATTCTCTTTCGTTTTCAAATACGTCCTCTTCCCCTCAGATTCAAAACAAAACGATAATCATCTCGTTCGAAGAAAACTGGGATGGCATTCGCGAGTCTAGGGGCTTCGATCGACGGTCGGGTTGAAATCTGGTTGTGGTGATCGTTCTTGTTGCTGTGAGGTATAATCGTATATACATTTATTTATTTTTCCTTTAATTCAAATACATATAGAATGCAGTTTTGAATTACAGTAAGGTTTAAAAATAAAATAAATATGTATAACTTAGGAAAGAAAATAATATAATCGTTACAGTAAAGAATTTTTTTTTAACAGATCTGTTTCCTTTTAATTTAATACATATAATTTTGAAGTAGAGGGAAATATAAATTTTTACAGTAAATATATAAAGACAGAGAAGTTTACAAATTTCTGATTTTTGTGATTTACAGAATGGAAAATATTTTTATTAACAAGTGAGAAAGAAATAAATATACTGATTACTAATTTAAACTTATTTTTGATACTAAAGATATTTTAAAAAGGGAATTCAGTTAATTTAATAAATTCATTAAAGACAAATTGGTTTAAAATAAACAATTAGTTAATTAAATCTATTAAACAATAATTGGTAATTCGAATTTTTCGAAATTTGATAAATCGTACAATTGTTATACAAGGTTAAATAAAATTTATTAATTTAGAAATTAGTTTAGAACGAACTATCAAAATTTAACAATTTAAAAACGGAAATTGGTTATTTGATTGGTTCGAATATTAATAAATTTGTATAATTATTTATACAAGGTATAAATCAAGAAATTGGGTCAAGATTGGATTGGATTGCAAAATAAAAGCTAAGGTGAGATTTTTCTCACTCAAATTGAATGTGGAATTTTTGCAGTTATTGATGATTGCTATTGGATGTGATATTAGATATAGTAGAATATATCTATATATATATAGCAATATATACATATTGGCATATGTATATATTGGATTGATTGATTTCCCGCCTCGTATAGCGGATGAGACCCTATTGCGCCGTTAGTAAGCGGATATTTTTATAAAACCCATATACCGCGATATTCCACCTCGAAGTGGAATTGGTATTGTGCTAACGTCTTTGGATGCAGGGAAACAAGTTGGAGGGATCCAACTGGACCCCTCACATTGATTGAATTTATTTCTACTGTGATATGAATCTGTGAATAACTATATTGATGTTATTGATCATATTGATGTCTGGAATTTGCTTGAAAGCTAAAATTTAGCTGAATGGATGTTTGATATCATTGGATTCCAAAACTAAATGAAATTGAATTTTTGTAATTCAAGTAGAAATTTTTAAGTAAATTTAATTTTAGAAATTTAATAAATTTGAAGAAAAGAATTTAAAAGAATAAAGGCTGATTTTTGAAATCTTATTGAATTAATTCCAGAATCAAGTGAAAATGTTAAATAAATGAATTTCATATAATAGTGATTTTAAATTGAAGAATTTAATTAAAATTTGGATTTCTAAATAGTTTGAAAAAGATAAAGAGATTTATTTTCTTTAAGAGGAATTTATTTAAAAAGGAAATAAGTTGGAAGTCCAACTATAAATTTAATTGGCAAATTGAAACGAATTTGGAAAGTCAATATAAAATGAGTTGGGATGGAAAATAAATTTAGAAATCAATATTGAAATTGATTTGGTATTGAAGTTTTTATAAATAGAATTGGAATTTATAAAAGTTGTTTATAAATCCGAAATCACTTATTTTGATAAGTAAAATATAGAAGTTAATAAAAAGAAGATTTATAAGTCGAGGTTGTTATTAAAATAGAAATAGAATTTATAAACGTGTTTATAAATTCGAAAATAGATTGAATTTGATAAACGTTGTTTTATAAATTCGAAGATCAATCAAATTTGATGAATTGAATATAGAAGGTTATTAAGGGAATTTTATCCACGATTTTGGATAGTGGATAAATTCTTGAAATAAATGTGTAGAAAAGATTGAAATGTGGTTAGTGAAGTATATTCACGATTTTGGACAGTGAATAGATTTTTAAGTAGAATGGTTATGGTTTCGGGGAAGTGATATTTGAAATGAAGTTAATTGTTTTAAAGATGTTTTCAAATATAATGAATATCGAAATCATAGATTTCAACATTCATTGTTGAAATAGACGTTTTCGAGAAAAAAGGAAATGGTGGACTATAACACTGTTGTTATAGTAAATGATTTCCGAAAGGAAATGTTTTTGTCTAGTATTGGGATTTATATATCTATCTTAAAATTCGAATCCCTATACTAGTGATTTTGGGTCGTCGTAACGATGTTTTACGCAACATTCGTTTTGACCCAAATAAATGTGTTAAAAGAATATTTTCCCTTAAAGAATGAATATATACTTAATTTTGATTTAAGTATAACGAATATTTTCAAGTGTTGGAAATAAATGATTTGTGAAATACTTATTACTAAATAAGTATGGAAATGCTTTTCCAAAATGAAATGAAACGTTTTGAGAATTTATCTCCTTAAAGATAAATTGAAATTGAATATTGAAAACAATTTGAAAATCGAATATCAGTAGATATTCGAAAATATAAATTCAATATGGAATTTATAAAAGAAAAGGGGATCTGTTTAAAAATAAATATTGATTTATTTTTGAAGTGTGGAAATTTTATATCTAGTAAAGATATTTTTGGAAGATTGAATAATTTGGAAAATTATTTGGAATCTGATGATGTTGCTCATCTTTATTGATAGATAAATAACCGACTATCAATAATTACCTTGAATGGTATTTGTTGTGATTTGGATGAATTTGAATGCCACACTTATTTTTGAATTTTTCGCTCACTATTCGGGTTAGCCGGGAAAGGACCATGGGGTCGTATAACCCATTCCGAATATGTGATACGTCGTTATGAATTGCATTCGAAGACCGGTGTTGAAGACCAGATATTTTTGAAAACGGAAGGATTACCGTCGAGTTACTCTACATCGGCTGATCTCTGATTTAGAGGTTTTATCACCCTTAGTGACGGGAAGTCCGGACGTGATTAGAAAATTATCCGGAAATGCAAGGGCTTCGTGAGAAGTGCCTTCGGTTCTGTTCGATCCCGGAACAGACTTGTATGGATTGTGTGTCTGACGTTACAATTTGAGATATAAAGCTGATTTCTTTCAAATACATTTCTGTTGGTGGCGGAGAATTTATTCTCTTAGCTTAACACCCTTCTCTGAGACGTACGAGCTCAGAGGTTATGTAGTTGAAATTCATCAGCGATATATCCCAATTTGGTAACGTGGCATACTAAGTGTTGCTGTGAAATGATCAGTGTTTGATCATTTGCGATATGATCATTTGTTTGATCTTATATCTTTGTGATCATAGGTTGATCATTTTGTTTGACCCGAAGCAGGGCTTTGTAGAAAGCGTAGCTTTGTGGACGAGACTTCATCGAGCCTCACACCCCGGAAATGGTCAAAACAGGAAGAATGCGGCAAGGTTCTAGGGAGTAGCGCCCCTTAGTGTATGTCATTCCTTCTGGATAAAGGTGGTATCATGGTATGGAGCCCAGATACTTAACCTCTGTGGTTGCTGCATTATTATTTTGATGTGGTTTGTTGCGAATCGGGGATCCTCGGGAAGATCGGTGACGATCGGGGGATGGAATACACATGTCAGTAGTTACCTACTTTTGCAGAGGTAACCCGGCCTTGTGTTGGCAGAGATCTAACCGTAATGTTAGGTTATTTCTCGGGTCGTCTATTCCAGGGACGTACCCATCGTGGATAGGAAGTTCCTTAGCCTGACCATTTGTTGGAAATCCAAAGAAACAATACGAGCCTTGTACGGTTTTAGTTGTAGAACCTGCCATTTAATATGGTAGCTATAGCAAGCATACTATAATGGTACCATGCTGGCTAAGATTAATATTCTACTTTCGAAATGTTTTCTACACTATGCACTAATAATAATATCAAAAAGAATTTGATTTTTTGCGTAGTAAGCATCTTTGACTATCATAAGAAGAAATCTCCTCCAAGTCTGCGTTTGCATTGTGTGTGTGGCGGGAGGTCTTATGGTAGTTTCATTTTCCAAAAGCATTGCGAATTGACTTTAAAATTTTTCTGTTGTTTATTTTAAAGATAAAAAAACTGTTTTACGATCTCACACCAGTCACCATGATTGACTCGGAGTTTATTGTTTCCCTTCTAAACTCTGGGTGCCCACCAATTTCCACACGGGCAGCCTAGAGTTATGTTATCTGGATATTCTGGAGCTTTGGACGCAAGCTGGATGGCGAGACGTAGTATTTGTATCTGATAGTATTTATTCCGCTGTGTATTCTGTATGAGGACAAGTTATATAACTGTCCATTGTTGTATATTGACTCTGATGATTGATGTATGTATAAACTGAAATAGTTCTTTGTTTTAAAAGACTAGTGTTTATCTATTATATATTGTTCCGCTGCGATATGTGAGATTCCGTTATTGTTTTCTGTTTCTGTTCTCTGTTGTTCTTCTCTTCTCTTCTTCTTCTATCTTTTCTTCTGTTTTCTTCTTTCTAAAACCCTAAGAATTCGGTTTTCCGGCATTCGTTGCTCGGCAGTTGATACAGTGGAAGTATCGCTGTCGGTTTTCGGAAGTCGAAGAATCGGGTCCTTACAACGTGGTATCAAAGCATATGGTTAAGCGAAAACCCTGCTCTGTTGGGTGTACTCATTAGAGATAGAGTCAGTAGTACTCTAGAATGAGTTGAGTGTAATAATAGATACGAGCGCGTATTTGTTAGTGAATATAAAAATGTTTTATATTGTGTTTGCTTATCCGTTGAGATGTTTGTGAATTTTGGTCGGTATGTGGGACGCCATATTATCGATATGGATTTCTAAACACTTAAACGAGGCAAGACGACATAGTATTGTTTTAAAATAGGGTGAATGAAATAATTTTGCCCAAAACTATTTTGTATAGAAAAAAAAATCATTTTCTATGAATTATTATAGTATGTGGATGTTTGGTTGTTAGAAAGTGATAATATTGAAATGTTATCATTATTATATGAAATTGAATAAGAAATTGAAATCGTAACTCCAAAGTTAAGAAATAAATTCTCATACGAATGAAATTTGAAAATAAAAATTATGAATGTGATTTGTAATTTGAAACGGAATTCCAGAGATGTTTGGAAATGTTTTGAAAAGAATTTGAAAATTTTGGAGATTTGGAAAATTTAAATCTTTTTGATTTGAAAATGAATTTCAAAGGTTTTGAAAAGCATTTTGGAAGGATAAAAGCTCTAAACTCTTTTCGGTCGCTGGAAAATAATTCCGATGATGATCGCGACATCACCGGTATTCATTTTCGGGTTTCCAAAAGAGAAATTGCCGCCAAGTTGTTTTAAATGGAAATTGTTTGGAAAAATTTGGGTTTTGTTTTGGAAATTCAAAAGGATAAATTGAATTGTTTTCAAAATGGCTTTGAAAGGTTGAAAAGACTCTGGAATACTATATAAAAATATTTATGAAATATTATGAAATTGATAACTTATAAAATATTGAGATCTGATTGGAATGAAATTCAAATTGTAAATGAATTTATAACTTGGAATAGAATTCAAGAAGGTAATTGAAAATTTAAAATTCAATAATGGAATGAAATTGTGAATATGAATTTATAATTGAAAATAGAATTCTAATGGAATGAAATTAGTAAGTGAATGTATAAATGATTTGATAAATCAAAATGTAAGTAAGTCGAAGACTTATAAAATATTTGAGAATCTGATAGAGATGAGATTCAATTTAAAATGAAAGTTGAGATTTATTTTGAATTTGTAAGTGAATAGAACTAGAATTGAATTTGATTTATGATGTATTAAACTGAAAGTTAGTAAGTAAAGCTAATTGATTATTGACCAAATGAATAAGGTTTGAACGAATTAAATTCAATGATTATAAATGAAGATAAATTGAATTCCAATAGAATTAAAATTGCGAATTGAATTCAAATAAAATTGAAATGTGAAATTGAATGATAATAAATATGCAACTTCAATAGTAAGCTAAAAATGTATAAGCAGTTTATATTGAAAATTTTGTAATAGAATTTGCAAAATGGTTTGAATATATGTAACTAGATATTATGGCTAGTAGGATATACAGGTGTATAAAGGAATTGGGATTTTGATTTTCAAAGATAATTTGAATTGCTCGACAAAAGGTAAGTATTTGAATTTCACTATGAGATTTTCTGATTTCTTGTCTAGCCGCTTGGCTTTTTCTTTTTCTTTTTGAAATCTGAGAGTCCGTAGGGACGTTTTGTAGTCGTACCGTATTAGCCGCGCAAAGGAGACGCTGGCGAAATTTTTCAAAAATTTCGAGTGTTAGAAAATTTTTGAGAAAATTTTGAAAGTTTAAATTTGAAATTTGAATTTAAATTTGAATTTTAAAGTAAACAATGTTGTTTGAAACTTATAATTAGAGTTGGGAAGTTAGTTAAATTAATAACGAATCTTTAGTAGAAAGATTTGTTTTGAAAATTTGATAAAACTATTTGAATTTGAGAAAATAGTAGACGAGTTAAGAACCATTTTTTTCCTAACTTGTAATTTCGAGGACGAAATTCTTTTAAGGGGGGAAGTCTGTAACGACCCAGAATTTTGAACAAATTAAATTGAGAATATTTAATTTATTTTAAATATTTGAACGATAATTTAATTTGAATCCCCGATATAACTTTGAAATTGGCGATTAAATTATAAAAATTTAAACTATTGAATGCTGAATAAAAATTTAAATCTTCGATTTTAAACTGAAGAAAAATATTTCAAAGGCTTGTAAAATTCATATTGATAATACTGAAAATAATAGAAGCTTCAGAATTGAAGTTTACAGTTATTTGTTCAGTTTTGAATTTATATCGTTTCAATCGATATTTGAAAATAGCGTTCCAGGAGACAGTCTCGGAATTCCACGAAACCAGTTCCATTGGGTCCGTAATACTGAATTATTATCGGATTTCAAATTTCGTGGCATTTGGAGTTGTTGTGTGAGAATACGACGTGTAAACGCATCGAAATTTATTCGAATTCGAATTTAAATTTAAATTTAAATTTGTCAGACATCAGCCATGTTCTCTTCCTTTGGATACGCCGAGAATCACGAAACAAATCGTGCCAGCCATTCTCTTTCGTTTTCAAATACGTCCTCTTCCCCTCAGATTCAAAACAAAATGATAATCATCTCGTTCGAAGAAAACTGGGATGGCATTCGCGAGTCTAGGGGCTTCGATCGACGGTGGGGTTGAAATCTGGTTGTGGTGATCGTTCTTGTTGCTGTGAGGTATAATCGTATATACATTTATTTATTTTTCCTTTAATTCAAATACATATAGAATGCAGTTTTGAATTACAGTAAGGTTTAAAAATAAAATAAATATGTATAACTTAGGAAAGAAAATAATATAATCGTTACAGTAAAGAATTTTTTTTTAACAGATCTGTTTCCTTTTAATTTAATACATATAATTTTGAAGTAGAGGGAAATATAAATTTTTACAGTAAATATATAAAGACAGAGAAGTTTACAAATTTCTGATTTTTGTGATTTACAGAATGGAAAATATTTTTATTAACAAGTGAGAAAGAAATAAATATACTGATTACTAATTTAAACTTATTTTTGATACTAAAGATATTTTAAAAAGGGAATTCAGTTAATTTAATAAATTCATTAAAGACAAATTGGTTTAAAATAAACAATTAGTTAATTAAATCTATTAAACGATAATTGGTAATTCGAATTTTTCGAAATTTGATAAATCGTACAATTGTTATACAAGGTTAAATAAAATTTATTAATTTAGAAATTAGTTTAGAACGAACTATCAAAATTTAACAATTTAAAAACGGAAATTGGTTATTTGATTGGTTCGAATATTAATAAATTTGTATAATTATTTATACAAGGTATAAATCAAGAAATTGGGTCGAGATTGGATTGGATTGCAAAATAAAAGCTAAGGTGAGATTTTTCTCACTCAAATTGAATGTGGAATTTTTGCAGTTATTGATGATTGCTATTGGATGTGATATTAGATATAGTAGGATATATCTATATATATAGCAATATATACATATTGGCATATGTATATATTGGATTGATTGATTTCCCGCCTCGTATAGCGGATGAGACCCTATTGCGCCGTTAGTAAGCGGATATTTTTATAAAACCCATATACCGCGATATTCCACCTCGAAGTGGAATTGGTATTGTGCTAACGTCTTTGGATGCAGGGAAACAGGTTGGAGGGATCCAACTGGACCCCTCACATTGATTGAATTTATTTCTACTGTGATATGAATCTGTGAATAACTATATTGATGTTATTGATCATATTGATGTCTGGAATTTGCTTGAAAGCTAAAATTTAGCTGAATGGATGTTTGATATCATTGGATTCCAAAACTAAATGAAATTGAATTTTTGTAATTCAAGTAGAAATTTTTAAGTAAATTTAATTTTAGAAATTTAATAAATTTGAAGAAAAGAATTTAAAAGAATAAAGGCTGATTTTTGAAATCTTATTGAATTAATTCCAGAATCAAGTGAAAATGTTAAATAAATGAATTTCTTATAATAGTGATTTTAAATTGAAGAATTTAATTAAAATTTGGATTTCTAAATAGTTTGAAAAAGATAAAGAGATTTATTTTCTTTAAGAGGAATTTATTTAAAAAGGAAATAAGTTGGAAGTCCAACTATAAATTTAATTGGCAAATTGAAACGAATTTGGAAAGTCAATATAAAATGAGTTGGGATGGAAAATAAATTTAGAAATCAATATTGAAATTGATTTGGTATTGAAGTTTTTATAAATAGAATTGGAATTTATAAAAGTTGTTTATAAATCCGAAATCACTTATTTTGATAAGTAAAATATAGAAGTTAATAAAAAGAAGATTTATAAGTCGAGGTTGTTATTAAAATAGAAATAGAATTTATAAACGTGTTTATAAATTCGAAAATAGATTGAATTTGATAAACGTTGTTTTATAAATTCGAAGATCAATCAAATTTGATGAATTGAATATAGAAGGTTATTAAGGGAATTTTATCCACGATTTTGGATAGTGGATAAATTCTTGAAATAAATGTGTAGAAAAGATTGAAATGTGGTTAGTGAAGTATATTCACGATTTTGGACAGTGAATATATTTTTAAGTAGAATGGTTATGGTTTCGGGGAAGTGATATTTGAAATGAAGTTAATTGTTTTAAAGATGTTTTCAAATATAATGAATATCGAAATCATAGATTTCAACATTCATTGTTGAAATAGACGTTTTCGAGAAAAAAGGAAATGGTGGACTATAACACTGTTGTTATAGTAAATGATTTCCGAAAGGAAATGTTTTTGTCTACTATTGGGATTTATATATCTATCTTAAAATTCGAATCCCTATACTAGTGATTTTGGGTCGTCGTAACGATGTTTTACGCAACATTCGTTTTGACCCAAATAAATGTGTTAAAAGAATATTTTCCCTTAAAGAATGAATATATACTTAATTTTGATTTAAGTATAACGAATATTTTCAAGTGTTGGAAATAAATGATTTGTGAAATACTTATTATTAAATAAGTATGGAAATGCTTTTCCAAAATGAAATGAAACGTTTTGAGAATTTATCTCCTTAAAGATAAATTGAAATTGAATATTGAAAACGATTTGAAAATCGAATATTAGTAGATATTCGAAAATATAAACTCAATATGGAATTTATAAAAGAAAAGGGGATCTGTTTAAAAATAAATATTGATTTATTTTTGAAGTGTGGAAATTTTATATCTAGTAAAGATATTTTTGGAAGATTGAATAATTTGGAAAATTATTTGGAATCTGATGATGTTGCGCATCTTTATTGATAGTTAAATAACCGACTATCAATAATTACCTTGAATGGTATTTGTTGTGATTTGGATGAATTTGAATGCCACAGTTATTTTTGAATTTTTTGCTCACTATTCGGGTTAGCCGGGAAAGGACCATGGGGTCGTATAACCCATTCCGAATATGTGATACGTCGTTATGAATTGCATTCGAAGACCGGTGTTGAAGACCGGATATTTTTGAAAACGGAAGGATTACCGTCGAGTTACTCTACATCGGCTGATCTCCGATTTAGAGGTTTTATCACCCTTAGTGACGGGAAGTCCGGACGTGATTCGAAAATTATCCGGAAATGCAAGGGCTTCGTGAGAAGTGCCTTCGGTTCTGTTCGATCCCGGAACAGACTTGTATGGATTGTGTGTCTGACGTTACAATTTGAGATATAAAGCTGATTTCTTTCAAATACATTTCTGTTGGTGGCGGAGAATTTATTCTCTTAGCTTAACACCCTTCTCTGAGACGTACGAGCTCAGAGGTTATGTAGTTGAAATTCATCAGCGATATATCCCAATTTGGTAACGTGGCATACTAAGTGTTGCTGTGAAATGATCAGTGTTTGATCATTTGCGATATGATCATTTGTTTGATCTTATATCTTTGTGATCATAGGTTGATCATTTTGTTTGACCCGAAGCAGGGCTTTGTAGAAAGCGTAGCTTTGTGGACGAGACTTCATCGAGCCTCACACCCCGGAAATGGTCAAAACAGGAAGAATGCGGCAAGGTTCTAGGGAGTAGCGCCCCTTAGTGTATGTCATTCCTTCTGGATAAAGGTGGTATCATGGTATGGAGCCTAGATACTTAACCTCTGTGGTTGCTGCATTATTATTTTGATGTGGTTTGTTGCGAATCGGGGATCCTCGGGAAGATCGGTGACGATCGGGGGATGGCATACGCGTGTCAGTAGTTACCTACTTTTGCAGAGGTAACCCGGCCTTGTGTTGGCAGAGATCTAACCGTAATGTTAGGTTATTTCTCGAGTCGTCTATTCCAGGGACGTACCCATCGTGGATAGGAAGTTCCTTAGCCTGACCATTTGTTGGAAATCCAAAGAAACAATACGAGCCTTGTACGGTTTTAGTTGTAGAACCTGCCATTTAATATGGTAGCTATAGCAAGCATACTATAATGGTACCTATGCTGGCTAAGATTAATATTCTACTTTCGAAATGTTTTCTACACTATGCACTAATAATAATATCAAAAAGAATTTGATTTTTTGCGTAGTAAGCATCTTTGACTATCATAAGAAGAAATCTCCTCCAAGTCTGCGTTTGCATTGTGTGTGTGGCGGGAGGTCTTATGGTAGTTTCATTTTCCAAAAGCGTTGCGAATTGACTTTAAAATTTTTCTGTTGTTTATTTTAAAGATAAAAAAACTGTTTTACGATCTCACACCAGTCACCATGACTGACTCGGAGTTTATTGTTTCCCTTCTAAACTCTGGGTGCCCACCAATTTCCACACGGGCAGCCTAGAGTTATGTTATCAGGATATTCTGGAGCTTTGGACGCAAGCTGGATGGCGAGACGTAGTATTTGTATCTGATAGTATTTATTCCGCTGTGTATTCTGTAAGAGGACAAGTTATATAACTGTCCATTGTTGTATATTGACTCTGATGATTGATGTATGTATAAACTGAAATAGTTCTTTGTTTTAAAAGACTAGTGTTTATCTATTATATATTGTTCCGCTGCGATATGTGAGATTCCGTTATTGTTTTCTGTTTCTATTCTCTGTTGTTCTTCTCTTCTCTTCTTCTTCTATCTTTTCTTCTGTTTTCTTCTTTCTTAAACCCTAAGAATTCGGTTTTCCGGCATTCGTTGCTCGGCAGTTGATACAGTGGACGTATCGCTGTCGGTTTTCGGAAGTCGAAGAATCGGGTCCTTACACCCTACCTATAGCCTCGACCGTATGGTCGTGATGGCCTACCCAGTGCTAAGCTTCCCCATATCGAGCCACCAACTGCCATCTAAACCCTAGTTGCTACGAACGCCTCGCTTCTCCATCCAATCGCCTACGTGCGACACCAACGACCGCAGCCCCAAATCCTGTCCTCATCCCTATGAAGATGGCCTCACAAAAACACAACCTTCTCGGAGCTAATGGGTACCAAGTCGACTACCTTGCCTCGTCACCACGCGTGATTTCGTGGTGGACGAGCGTGTTTTCATTTTTTTTCTTTTTTCTTTCTACGAATCATAGTAATTTAAAGGAAATGGGTTTCGAAATTTCCTATATATTTATAGTGTACGAAGAGGAGACAAGTGAACATGTTTGTGTTCTATTTGTATGCTATAGTACTTAGTTTTTATTATATATTTTTTTGTTCAAAATATCTCGTCTCGTAACTCGAAATCCTGAACTCCTATTGTGGCATGCCGCCCGGTGTTCCTAATGTTATACCGCTATTCTGAACTCAATGGAACTTGTCTCGAGGCCTCATTTGATCGTATGTGGAAGATAGCTTTTCAAATCGACGATTTTAATTTAAATTAATCTTGTGCGTTTTTAGCTCGCACGACCAAATGGTTACTCCAAACACTATGAAATTTGATATCCTATAATAATACACTATTACGGATCCAATGGAACTTGTTTCGTCGAAATCCGAGACGGTGCCCCGGATCGCTACTTTTACGCATCGATTAAATCGACGATTTCAAAAATTGACGAAATCACTTGAAATTCTAGTTTTAAAAACTTACTAACTCAATTCTAATTCAAATAGAATTTATATCAACATTAGAAATCATTTTGATTCATATTCAACTCAAATTTCAATTATTTACCATTTCCGTATTACGATAATCGCTATATTTGAAATTTAAATTCATTTTATAATTTCAACCAAAATCTTCATATTCAAAAATCAATTTATATTCCAAATCCAATATTTAAAACCATTTAAATATTCAAAATCAAACGATGGAAAATCCGGGTCGTTACACCACCTCCCATATAAGAACAAAAAGAACCAACAGTTCAGATCTCTTGTGTCCTCAATTATGTCTAATTTTGTGTCCGAATAACCGCCTTATATACACACATACATACATATATATACACATACATACATATACACGCACACATATACATACACATACACATTAAATTCATAAACATAGGCAGATAAAAATTGAATATTATATACACATATATATAAACACACCCTTTCAATTCATAAACATAGGCATGCAAAAAATATATATTAGATTTTGTTTTAATATAAATGTTCAACTTACGGTTCGCTCTTTGAAACTATGGTGACAACCATGAAAACTTGGTTAATATGTACATGTGAAACACTCCTCTAAACTTAAATATGGAAATAGGTCGATAAAAATTGTGTCAAATACACAAAATATAGACACAATTAGTGACACAATGAATCTCCATTATTGAATTGTTCCCAGATTTCCACCTCGCATATAAGAACAAAAGGATCCAGTGATTCAGATCTCTTGTGTCCTCAATTATGTCTAATTTTGTATAAAAATAATCGTCTCCATACACACACACATTGATATATATATATATGTATGTATGTATGTATGTATATGTATATGTATATATATATATATATGTATATATGTATGTATGTATGTATGTATGTATGTATGTATGTATGTATGTATGTATGTATGTATGTATGTATATGTATATATCGCATCGCATACATACACACCCATTCAATTCATAAATGTAGGGATGCAAAAATTGAACATTAGATTTTGTTTTAATACATGTAAAAGTAAGCATGCATATGTGGGCATGAGATTCCTCTTGAAAATATGTGTCTCACATATTTCACTCCAATAACTTCAATCTCCTATACCTCAAAATTTAAGACGGATCTAAGTATGCAACCAAAAGGTAGTATGGAGAGGAAAGTGAGACGAACAAATCGATTTTCTTCCGCTTGGATGATGGACACCATGGTGATCATAAATAACATTATTATGTTCATGTCCATATTGTAAATGGGTGCGGTAGGGTTCAAACTCAAGGTACCAAGATGATCATATTGCATATTTGGCTATGACGATGGTCTCGGTTCGGTCGCTGATGATTTGAGATGACGGATTCATGGTTAAACAACTGACAAGGAAGAATGGAAGTTGCACAAATTCATGCACGAAAAGAAATGGAAGGTGCTGGAGTTGGCTGCTGGCAAGGACATCAGAAGGTAGCTTGGCTAATGGTGGGGCCGCGTCGTTCTAAGGTGGTCAGAGGCGATAGAGCTAGGATTGGTGTAGGTTTTGCTCTTGTTGGTTCCTGGAGATGAACAAAGCAAGAAAGAAAAAAAAGTAAGGTAGCCACCATTTCATCATCCACAGAAAAGTTATTTAAAAGCAGAAAATAAAGTTGAAGTGGATTGGAGCCTGCATGCATGCAGAAACTAATAAAAACAAAATATATATTGATCAGGTTATAGGTTTATAAAAAAATTATATATAAGTTATAAATTTTCAATTAAACCCCCTAGCTTGAATCGATGATATCTTCTTCATATGAAATCTATTTGGGACCCAATTTGCATCATTAGGATCGTTATGATAAATAAAACATTTTAGTATAATTTACTTAATCATTTGAGAAAGTGTAAAATTATGGTAAAATTCATATTTTTAAACAATAAATTCAAATTATTTAATATATGGAATTAAAACCAAGATTAAAAGAATAAAATCTAGTTAATTAGTTCAAATCCACTTTGATTGAAATAATATAAATTGGTGTGATTAATTACCTGTTTAGATGAACCAACATATGTTTTTCAGTTTAAATTCTATAATTTAAGTTAATTACTCTATTTTAACCCAATTATTAATATTCAATGTCGTGTTTAATTGTTATTGTTATAGATGATGTTATTATCTACAAGTTAAACCATATTGCACGAACATGACAAATAAAATGGGCTATATGATGAGTTTAAAACGGCGTTGCCGGAATGAATGTCATTTAGGGTGGCCGAATGATTTAAAAGTAATAAATTTAAGATTTCTCGAGTTCGGTGTAGGATTTGACTACTAGACTACTAGTATCCATCCTAGCGGACTAATTCGAGTGTCGCAACCCAAATCGTGACGACCTTGTCCCTCGTCACTTTGTCTAAATGATTTGTTGCAAGGACATTTAAAGCTATCAAGGATAATGAAGATTGTTGGAGACATAGTGCAAACGAAGAGAAGTAACACCACATATGGAGATTGGAAGTAGTGGACCGCAGCAGTAACAAGATTTGTCACGCTTCCAGATATATAAAGGGTACGGCAACTAAGGGATCGTGTGAAGTGCACACCACAACTGACCGTAAGTGTACGGGTAAAATAGACCGGGACAACTTGTCGGGGCAGAGTAGTCTATGTAGAGGGTAAATCACAGACGAGATTTATCACCGTGCAATCCTTCTAAAATTCATAAGATGAGAAGATGATTTAAGCCTTCTCATAATTATTATTATAAATGTCGTTCAACTAAAAAATGACTATTTTCAAATATTGATTTGAATTTATACAACACAAGGCAACTCATAAGTAAAATTAATAGGATATGATATCATAGTTTGCAACTTATATACCCATAGAACCTGACATGACACATTCATTTATTTCTACTACACGATTATACTCACAGCTAAATATCTAGCCTGACTCGAGGTTTTGTTTTGTGACAACTCAATGGGTCAGACCGATGTTGTTTTATAGGTTTGATATGACTGTATATGCTTCGTGGGCTACGATATGGAGTTGGAGCAGATAATGATGGCGAATATTTACGTACTCTACTTGTATTTTGTGTTGGTCTAAGTGATTATTTATGTGATGAGTTCTGTATATAAAAATAATGTATCAGATTTTTAGATATGATATAAAATTCAATATTTTATTCACTCTGATTCTGTTAGTTGGGAAATTTTTTAACTATCTTTAATACTTTATTATTCAAGTCTATAACTAATGTACACTTCCTTGCATCGAGAGAAGATACGTATTATTTCAAATGTATTTAGGTATTGAAACATATCCATATTGATCCAAAGTAATCTATATGAGAGATCGCTCCGAATTATCTAACGTAAAATCCCTCTGATATTTCGGTCGTTGGAGCCGAGGCGTTACAATTTCTATTTCTAGTGCATTAGAAATTAATCTTACATACTCATATTAAACATTTTAATATGGATTTTGTGTATATAATTTTGGGACAATCCCAACATTCTTATATATATATAAGATGTCAAGTTCAAATCCAATATCAAGAATTAAACAACCAAACTAAAATGATTTTATCATAAGTACATCGTTAAAAATCTTAAGTTTGTTATATACTTATATTTTTGAAATATTTTAGTACCTCTATAGTTCTTTCATACAGACATATGCTTCCTCTGTGTTTTCACTAAAATTCAAACTGTTTGATTTGTTGTTAAAATATTTTCTCAACTCTGATGCTTGTTGAAAGATACTTTCATATCAGTTCTTAGATTATATACAATAACCAACAAACTTAGAATCACTCCTACTGTAAAACATCATATTCTAAATCATTATTTAGATCTTCTGTTTCAACATACATATACTGAAACTCAAAATCATATTGAGCAATAATTTTGCGAGTAAAATTCGAATGAACTTAAGTATGTCAAATGAAGAATCTATTATATTAATTTCAACAATTGAAATTTACGATGTTATTCTATCAGCATAGCTTACCATATTCCAACTGCATTGGTCTTCTTCTCTGGGACACTTTTGCAGTCGATGGATCACATCTCTTCGGGTACAACTATCAAAATAATATGTTAACAATGTACTTGGAATTCATTCCGAATTTGTGCATCATCCCATGTGATAGAGTCATTACACTTAATGGCATATTGACAACTGAGGAAAATCTTTTCTCGGCATCAATAAGAAAAACATAGTTTTCTTTTAATGTGCGAGAGTTCTCAGTTGACATTCTAATTAGTTGTATTCGTATAGGCTAGGTCAATTTCATTTCATATTTTTTTAATCAATTTTGTCATTGGATCGTATCCAAATTCATTTTACAACCATTAATTTTCGAAATGAATTTCTAACTTGGTGTTTCTTGAAACAAAAATTATCTCTCAATGCAACAAAATAGATATTTATAAACATATTATGAATTACCTGTATAAAATTGATTTATTTTTAAGTCTATGAAAATAATGTTCATAACCTAAACTGGTCAGTCAAAATTGATTGGTCCCAAACTCATTTGGGATGCTCCATACAAGATCCCTTATGAAAAAGTATTACTTATAGTCTCTTGACTCAAACAACCTGTCAACTTGTAACGACCTGGTATTTTAAACCATTTGCATCCGCACATATCAGACTTGAATTTCTCAAAATATCATATTGTTAATTTATATTTGGCAAACTCAGCATATACAGTAAATAAAGCAATCACAAAATCACAGACACGGAGTAATATAACAATAAGCAACGAAATAGATAAATAGTAGTTCATGAAGCTTGTTAGCGCCAAAATTGGTCACTAACCCCCAAATGCAAATGAAAGCACCAAATAACAATCACCGCTCACAGATAGAATGTATGTAGAGGATGTTAATATGAAGAATAACAGAAATTAAAATGAAAGCAGTAAAGACAAAGAATTTATAGTGGTTCGGCTGACTCCGGCCTACGTCCACTCTAGAAATTTCCTTTTTATTGATGTTCGAATCAATTACAGTTACAAACTGGTAGGATAGCCTTAGCCTTAGGAAATAGAAAGTTAGAGAGTAGGAGAGAGGATCCCCTTTTACTGTGCCCCTGCCTCTCTATTTATAGACAAAGATGGGTTGGACTTCCCTGGTGGGCCTGGTAGCCGAGTACCTCAGCCCAAATGGAGTGGTCTCCATATGCCGAACCATGGATGCCGAACGCTGAATGCCGAACGTTGGGAGGTGCGAGGTACCGAGGTATGGAGGTGCGAGGTACTGAGGTATGGAGGTGCGAGGTACTGAGGTATGGAGGTGCGAGGTACTGAGGTATGGAGGTGCGAGGTGCAATGCCGAGCGATCCTTAGTGCCGAACCTCCATCATGCCGAACGTCTCCAGATGCCGAACGATACTGGGGTGAGGTGTGCCGAACGGTCTTGGAGTGGAGGTATGCCGAATGACATTAGAGTGAGGTGTGCCGAACGGCATTGGAGTGGAGGTATGCCGAACGGTCTTGGAGTGGAGGTATGCCGAACGATACTGGGGTGAGGTATGCCGAACGGTCTTGGAGTGGAGGTATGCCGAACGACATTAGAGTGAGGTGTGCCGAACGGCATTGGAGTGGAGGTATGCCGAACGGTCTTGGAGTGGAGGTATGCCGACCGGTCTTGGAGTGGAGGTATGCCGAACGACATTAGAGTGAGGTATGCCGAACGATACTGGGGTTAGGTGTGCCGAACGGTCTTGGAGTGAGGCCGGACACTTTGCATGCCGAACGACCTTAAATACCAGTTGACCCATTCGTGTCGAATCGTAGAATAGCCGAACGTTCATGGATGCCGAACGTTCCTTATATGCCGAACAAAGCAGTTGTGCCGAACGTCATTTGAGTGAGGTGTGTCAAGCGACACCCGGGTGAGGTGTGCTAAGCGACACCCGAGTGAGGTGTGCTAAGCGACACCCGAGTGAGGTGTGCTAAGCGACACCCGAGCGAGGTTGATTCCTGAAATTTGAATCGATCATAACTTGAGCATATGAAGTCCGATTGACTTGAAACTTGCAACTTTGACTTCCTCCTCTTTGATCGTCGTGTCATATCAATTCTAACTTGATTTGGACTTGGACAAAATTCATCGATGTCCATAGTGAACCTGCGGTATACAACTAATATTCGGAACAAGTAATGATTGATTTTTTGCTAATTCCTTGATATCTCGACCTTGCCAAAAAGTGGGTTAACACTTTGCCCCCCAAAACATGCCTTTTGGTAAAAGGCGTGTTTTGAATAGCTTCAGATCGAATGCAGTGAGCTTATGTTCTATTTATTTCTTTAGTATTTTCAATCAGATTTATGGCTGTTCGAAGCCGAATCAGTATCTACTTCCACTTACGAAAGTCAGTAACCAAATTCTATAGCCTCTCTGAACTATCGATGGTCATTTCGGACCCTTGCTAAGTCCATTCCAGACTTAACGATTGAATAGAAAGATCATGTTGCACTCCGGTGTTGCTTTCTATCCCTTGCACTCCGGCCCCAGTTAGGGCATATAGCGATGTCTTGGTTGTTCTAAACCGATCATAGCCTCTTCGGGCTCTTGCTGGATCCCATCCTGTCACTCTCCGGTGAAGGGGAAACAATGTTGAGTGAGCCGATCCTGTCGCTTTTCGGCGAAGCGACTCACTTCTTGCACTCTGGTTCAGTGTGTCTGAACATTAAGCGATATCTTGGCCTAAATCGTCGGTCGATCATAGCCTCTCCGGGCCCTTGCTGGATCCCATCCTGTCACTCTCCGGTGAAGGGGAAACAGCGCTTAAGCAAGTCGATTCTGTCGCTCTCCGGCGAAGCAACTCACTTCCTGCACTCCGGTTCAGCATTTCTGAACATTAAGCGATGTCATGGCCAAAATCTTTAAGCCGATCATAGCCTCTCCAGGCTCTTGCTAGATCCCATCCCGTCACTCTCCGGTGAAGGGGGAAACAGCGCTCAAGTGAGTCGATCCTGTCGCTTTTCGGCGAAGCGACTCACTTCTTGCACTCCGGTTCAGCAGTTCTGAACATTAAGCGATGTCATAGCCAGAATCGTTAGGCCGATCATAGCCTCTCCGGGCTCTTATCGAATCTCGATCCAATCACTCTCCGGTGAATGAGAAACGGTGTTTAAGTGAGTCGATCATGTCGCTCTCCGGCGAAGCAACTCACTTCTTGCACTCCGGACCCCGTCTCTCCGGGTAGGGTCATAAAGCGATCATCATTTTGTATTAGTATGTAATATTCGTCCTTTAACTCTCCGGTCAAAGGCTTATTCAGGAAATTCAAGTTTATTTATTAAATTCAGACCCTAGATGTTCAATCTCAAACATCAGGGAAAAACTAAACAACGCCTCTCTGGGCTGAACGGTCTATACCATCTCAGAGCATGCCTAGGGATCTCTCCGGTTCCCATACATGAGTGAGTGGAATAGCGTTTTATTTTGAAAGCAAATCTAAGAAAAGTGATTGACCAGAGTTCATATCTTGAACTTGGCCCTTGCCATCATGATCAGTTGATGACGAGTCGTGATCCCGATCATGGATCGTTCCTGTTACGTGGAGGCGGTGGCTGTTCAGGCCTTACCGCTGCTGTCGGTTCTCTGACATATTGTGGCAATCTACCACTCCTGGCATGTTCTTCCACCTCATCCTTTAGGTGGCGGCATTCATCGGTCGTGTGCCCATCCAGCTCGTGGAATAGGCAATATTTTCCAGTTCTGCGTTCCCGCTCTATGGGATCTCTTCTCGGCGGCTTTCGATAAGGGAGCTGCCCCCGAGTTTCAGTGTAAATTTCGTTCCAGGCTTGCCGTCAAACCGGTGTATTGCCTGAATCTGGGTTCCCGGAATTTCTTCCGTTTATCAGGACCGTCCTGTGCATCGTCCTGCTTTCTCTTTCCTTTGTCTGCTCCAGACTGTCCTCCTGCGGTTCCTTCGCTTCGTGTAGTGTTTATTTTCTGCCTCTCGGCTCGTGATTCCTCTAGTCGAATGAATTTTTCAGCTTCATGATAAAACTCTCCTAGATCTTGCGGTGGGTCTCTGGTCAGAGAATCTTTGAATTCAGTGCCTTCTGCAATTCCTGCTACTGCCGCCATCAAAATCATTGATGGATCCGGGCGATCTACAGAAGCCACCGTTGCATTGAATCGCAATAGAAAATCTTTTATGGATTCTCCGGTCCTTTTCTTTATCGAGGCTAAAGTCATCACACTCTTGGGTCGCGTCACATGGACCCTAAACTGTCTCATGAAGCATTCCACTAGCTCACCCCATGTCCTGATTGATCCAGTCTCTAGTTGTCTGAACCAAAGCGCAGCCAAATCTGATAAAAATAAAGGGAAGCATCGTGCCATCACTTCCTCGGATGCCCCCAGCACTTCCATATGCCTGATGTATCTGGTAACGTGCATGGTCGGGTCTGACTTTCCATCATAAGTATCCAGCGTGGGTAACTTGAACTTTGGAGGATTCCTCGCATTCCTGATATTCGGAGTGAACGGGCTCCGACTGACATCCTCTAAGCCTCCGCTTGACAATCCTCCTCTCATTATTCGCCGCACTAATCCAGCCATCCTTTCATCTCCATCAAGGGGTTGTCCCCTCAACATGCCTCTATCCTGCCCCCCCAGGTCTCGAAGGGTATTCTGGGTAATATTCTTCATGTGGTTCATTAATGTTGGCGTTAGCTCTAGCCTGCTGAGCTCCGTCCATGGGTCTTCCAATGTCAGATCCTGAGGGTCTGCCCCCAAGCCCTTGTTGATTGCCTTCGGGCACTGCATTCTGTTCTTGGTTCTGACCTTCAGCGTTCTCTGTAGCTCTAGTCTCTTGCCCCATATCGGCAGCAACTACAGCCGGTCCTAAGTTCTATGCTCCGGCTGTTCTCATCTGTTCAAAGAAGCTCTGCATCGCTTCTTGTTGGCTCTTCATCAATCTTTCGTGAATCGAGTCCATCATTGCCTCCATCTCGTTTCGAGTGATGTAGATCGAGGCTCGGCCCTCTCCAGCTCCAGAGGAAGCTTCTTGACTCCCTTCCTGATTGCTCCTTCTTGTCGCTTGCTTCCTAGTTGATGGTCTGGCCATTGCTTTCTAGAATCCAAGTTCCTAGCTCCAAAATTCCCAAGTGTTTGCGTTCTCAGTGAAAGCACCAAAGTGTTAGCGCCAAAATTGGTCACTAACCCCCAAATGCAAATGAAAGCACCAAATAACAATCACCGCTCATAGATAGAATGTATGTAGAGGATGTTAATATGAAGAATAACAGAAATTAAAATGAAAGCAGTAAAGACAAAGAATTTATAGTGGTTCGGCTGACTCCGGCCTACGTCCACTCTAGAAATTTCCTTTTTATTGATGTTCGAATCAATTACAGTTACAAACTGGTAGGATAGCCTTAGCCTTAGGAAATAGAAAGTTAGAGAGTAGGAGAGAGGATCCCCTTTTACTGTGCCCCTGCCTCTCTATTTATAGACAAAGATGGGTTGGAATTCCCTGGTGGGCCTGGTAGCTGAGTACCTCAGCCCAAATGGAGTGGTCTCCATATGCCGAACCATGGATGTCGAACGCTGAATGCCGAACGTTGGGAGGTGCGAGGTACCGAGGTATGGAGGTGCGAGGTACTGAGGTATGGAGGTGCGAGGTACTGAGGTATGGAGGTGCGAGGTGCAATGCTGAGTGATCCTTAGTGCCGAACCTCCATCATGCCGAACGTCTCCAGATGCCGAACGATACTGGGGTGAGGTGTGCCGAACGGTCTTGGAGTGGAGGTATGCCGAACGACATTAGAGTGAGGTGTGCCGAACGGCATTGGAGTGGAGGTATGCCGAACGGTCTTGGAGTGGAGGTATGCCGAACGATACTGGGGTGAGGTATGCCGAACGGTCTTGGAGTGGAGGTATGCCGAACGACATTAGAGTGAGGTGTGCCGAACGGCATTGGAGTGGAGGTATGCCGAACGGTCTTGGAGTGGAGGTATGCCGAACGGTCTTGGAGTGGAGGTATGCCGAACGACATTAGAGTGAGGTGTGCCGAACGATACTGGGGTGAGGTGTGCCGAACGGTCTTGGAGTGAGGCCGGACACTCTGCATGCCGAACGACCTTAAATACCAGTTGACCCATTCGTGTCGAATCGTAGAATAGCTGAACGTTCATGGATGCCGAACGTTCCTTATTTCCCGAACAAAGCAGTTGTGCCGAACGTCATTTGAGTGAGGTGTGTCAAGCGACACCCGGGTGAGGTGTGCTAAGCGACACCCGAGTGAGGTGTGCTAAGCGACACCCGAGTGAGGTGTGCTAAGCGACACCCGAGCGAGGTTGATTCCTGAAATTTGTATCGATCATAACTTGAGCATATGAAGTCCGATTGACTTGAAACTTGCAACTTTGACTTCCTCCTCTTTGATCGTCGTGTCATATCAATTCTTACTTGATTTGGACTTGGACAAAATTCATCGATGTCCATAGTGAACCTGCGGTATACAACTAATATTCGGAACAAGTAATCATTGATTTTTTGCTAATTCCTTGATATCTCGACCTTGCCAAAAAGTGGGTTAACAAAGCTACTATATAAACCTCAGAGTTTGAAATAAAATACAACAGAATATCTCAAATACAATGTAGTCTTGAATACAAACAGATGACAAATCCGAACAAAACAATTGGAAAAAAACTAAATAGGTAAAACAGATCTTCGGGCAAAGCTCCAATCTCCAAAGGTGAGTCGCAAATGTTGTGACACTCAGTCTGACCAGTGCATAAAGAAAAACACAAAACACTCGAGTCAGGATTAACATTCTTATATCAGTAAATTTAACTCAAATGAAATGTCAAACTGAAACACAAGTAGCTTAAAGGATGTTTGGGATTTCCATCCTTTAAGGATCCGTGGAACTATCTACTATGTAGTAATATACGCTATTATAATATGTCTATAGTAAAGTAAACTATTAAAATAGCGTTAAGGCGTTACCCATTTCCCACTTAACACATTTTATATATTCCCGTAGTCTATACAATGTCGTACGCTCCACCAAACCGGTGGTTTACCAAGAGGACACCACATAGGTACAATACAAACCAAACTCGTGGAAGGCGCGATAGGCATGCGACAAGGCACTCGAGGCAATGCAAGGGTAGATATACCATTTGCACTCTTTGACTGGTGGTAACGCATAGCAGCTACTACCGCCCACCTCGTGACACACTCCCAAATCAAAGGGTGCGTCCAATTAAATCACAAAAGCAATAGAATGGTATTGAAGAAATGTGGCCGATCGGGGGAATGACCCCACTTGGCCCGGTATAGCTCTTGTTTTAGCCACATCAAGCTGACTCACGGGAGTCAGGGCTACGTAAATGCCATATAGAATCGTCACCAAACCATCCTACTTCATTCTGGAATCTCCACCACGTACATAGTTGTTAAAGTGGTTTTCGATATTGGCAGAGAGTATGACAATATCCAATCCCGGTCTCTTTAACAACCAAACGCTTATTTCACACCGTGGTCATTTCATTTCAAATAGTTCATACTTCAAAATCAAAATATCATATTCATTTCAAAATCATATCAATTCGATATCATTATACACTTTAAATCATATTCATTTCCAAAGATCATAACACTTTCAAAATTATAACACATTTGAAATCATAACACTTTTGAAATCATAACACTTTTGACTTAAACAGTTTAGATATTGAAAATAGTATATATATATATATATATTAAAATAGCTATAAATCAAATAGTTTATATATTAAAATAATTTATATATTAAAATAGTTTATATATATTAAAAGTACTTTATATAATAAAGATAGTTTCCTCCAATTTCACAAATCAATTCAAATCAACTCAAATTTAAAGAAATTCAATTTAATTCAATCCCAGTTCATCAATTTCAATTCAATTCAACCTCTCAATAAACCATTTTAATTTATATCAATTTCAAACATAGATTGGAACTACAAATTAAACCATTTCAATTTCAATAGATTTCAAAGTTTAAATACTCAACATTTACAACAACTCAATTTAATACATTTCATTTACACTTCAAATTCAACTTTATTATTATTTAGTTTTGAAATATTCACTTAATTAATTCAATAATCATTTAAATAAAATCTCAAATTACAAATTTAAATAAAACTAAATATCCCATTTCAATTTATTTAAATTTGAAATATTCCTTTAATCACCTTAAATCAAAAATCAAGTTATAAATCATATCATTAAAATCTTCATTTCAATAGGTTTCAAGTAAATTTTATTTAAGTATAATTCTTAAACAAATACAATTTCAAATCAATTTCAATTTATCCTCCCAACTTGAATTTATTATAGTTATTACAAAAATCTATATTTTTTTATAATTTAAATAAATAGCTAAACTATTACTTATTAATTAAATTAAATTTTTATTAAATTAAATCTTTTTATTAAATTTATTTTGTAATAAATCTATTTTTATATATTTTTAAAATAATAAAATTATAAGTAAAATCTTAAAAATTATCCTTCCAAAACTAACTTAAAATTTTAAAATTTTCAAAACATATAATTTAAAAAAAAACAAAAATTATATATATATATAAATAGCATTTATATATTATATTTTAAAATCAATATTCATTAGACCCAACGGTGTCCGTATATAATTTTCTATCCTATGGTCAAGTGATACAGATATTTATCATTTCAATTCGCAAATTAAAATATCTACAGGTATATATCATTTCAACCCGCAATCCCAAAATTCAAAATCAATGAAAATTGCTTGGGTTTATCATTTCAAACCATAATGATTTTCCCCTAATCTGTAATATCGTTCGGGTATGTATCATTTCAACCCATAGGGAATTCTAAACTAACAGTGAACTTGCAGAGTGAGAACAAATATGATAATAATATAACATATCACCAAAGGCATATATCATCAGTAACAAATGTAAATATAATGTAAACAACGGGTGATGGTGTCAGGTGTCATAGGTGAACAATTGCAGATTTTGGCATATCATATTTAACAATTAAATAACTAGCAATTCAAATTTAACAGCATATTTCAATTGTCGTTTCAAGTAAAATCAAATTTACTAACTATAAGAATGTTAATCATGAGTGATTGCTCACCTTTCAAGACTAGAGAATTTTGAAAATGAACTGAGCGGGAATCCGAGCAACGATTCCAAAGTAAAGTACGATGAACACGAATTTGATGATCAAAGCAAAGCTAGAAGTTTGGAATCGATGGAAGAACAAATCAAAATAGCTAGATATATGTAAATGGAAACAAAATATATATATATATATAGCTATATTTTTAAAAGTATAAAATTTTAAAGCACGTATTTAAAATAAAAATCTTTATAATATATATATTTTTGTAAATCAATATAACATATATGTGTTGATTCATGAGTTTTGATTCATGACACAAGCTTCAGAGATCATACGACGAGAATGCTATATGAAAGCGACAAAAAGAGAATAAGTGCATACCGTGCACTACAAAGAAGATAATCTTACAATTCAGAGATTAGTATGGATATTTTATTTTATTTGAGTCTTAGAACAATGTTAAAATCATTCCTCAAATAATCACACACGCACACAAAACATTTTATATCAAAAACTATGTTCACTGTGCATATAACACCAGGTCGGCCGACCGACCAGGATCCTCGGTCGACCGACCCTGTATCATATGCACAGTGACTTTATGTTTTGTATACGTTTTTCAACTCAGCTGACCGACCAGTTTTTCCTGTCGACCGACCAGAGAAAAACGGCTAGTTTTCTGAACAGACGCGATCTTTTCATGAAGAGTAATGTCCTCTATTTCAAGAGGTATGGACACTACTGTTGACTAAAACTATTCATGAAAGATTACAACTCTTCTACAACTATATAAACATATTCAATTCACTTCTACAATCACCGATTCTTGTTTTTATTTTTGAAAACTAATCTCTTTTCATTTCTGCAAATAAAAGCATTCACTCTTATTCAATATCACTAGAATCCTTGAATTTATTCATATACTTCGATTCTACGTGATTATCTTCCTTCTAAATCTTCACACACATACATATTCTTGAGGATTTGATTATAGGAAAGTTGTACTATCAAAAGACAATCAGTGTTATTTAGAACACATTCATCAACAAACATTTTGTATTAAGTTGAAGCCCTCTTCGGTTGTTGAGGCGGAAAAATTCCTGTTCGGCTGCTCAGGTGTCGTATACCTATTCCTCCGGGTTAAGTGAGGGGTTTAGTTTAAATCCAGAGGGTATTCTGGGACTGGACGTAGAACGGGAAGTTCGAACCAGTATAAAAATTCCTGGTGTGCTTACTTTAATTTTTACTTTACTGTTATTACCAGTTTCCGCATTAATATACCATATTACACGATCCTTAGTACTACACGTACACTTTCATTTGGTATCAGAGCAAGGTTATCTTATAACCATCACAAAGTTATTTGATATTTACTTATTTTTAGTAATATGGCAACCACACAAATTAACGATGTTAACACTCACACTAATTCTAGTTTCACAGAAGGTCAATCGACTTCACGACCTCCACTTTTCAATGGGATAAATTATAATTATTGGTCAACTAGAATGAGAATCTATATGCAATCAAGTGGGTTTGATATCTGGAATATTATACAAAAGGAATACACAATTCCTACTGGAGAATACTCGACTTGGAGTAACACACAAAAACTAGATGCTACATCAAATGCTAAGGCTATGAATATTTTATTTTGTGCATTAGATAGAAATGAATTCAATAGAGTTAGTATGTGTACTTCCGGCTATGAAATTTGGAGAACACTTAAAGTTTCACATGAAGGAACGAACAAAGTTAAATTGAGCAAAATTTCTATGCTGAAACATCAATTTGAAAACTTTAAAATGAGGCCAAATGAATCTATAAATGACATGTACTCTAGATTTCAGGATATTTATCATGCTCTATTGTCTCTAGAACAAAAGTTTACTGATTTTGATATTGTTACAAAAATATTGAATTCTTTAACGGACGAATGGGAACGAAAAGTCCTAGCTATTGAAGAAGCAACTGATTTGTCAACATTAAAACCAGAAGAATTGATAGGTAATTTAATGTCCTACGAAGTAAATTTGCAGGCAAAACGAAATGGAGCACAAGAAAAGAAAAATGTAGCATTCCAAGCAGAAAAAGATGATTCCGACTCAGATAATGAAGATATGGCAATGATCGCTAAAAATTTCAAAAAGTTTTTGAAATTCAACAGAAACAAATTCAAGGGAAACAAAAATAATTCCAACAACAATTCTAATAGCAGCAAACCATCATCTTCAACAATGGAATGTTATGAATGTCACAAGAAAGGACACATGAAGAAAGATTGTCCAGATCGTAAAAAGAATAATTTCAAGAAGGACAAAAACAAACGAAAAGCTTTTTCAGTCACTTGGGACGACACTGACTCATCATCCTCATCAGAGAGTGAAAGTGATAATGAACAAGCAAATGTATGCTTCATGGCTTCGTCAGACGAGGTAAGTGATTTTACTTTTGAAGATTTAATTGAATAAATTCTGAATTAGTAAATTTAACAAAACAACTTAAAAAGAAAAATAAGGAGTTGCAAAGAAAGTTAGATAGAACAGTTTTAGAAGTAGATATGTTAAAAGATGAGAAGGTAATATTGGAAGAAGAACTTGAAATCTCTCAACAATCGAATTCTAACTTATCTTCTCAAATTACGTCAATATTTGAGGAACTAGAAATTCAGAAAAATAAAAATGATGTTTTAATTTTTGAAAATAATGATTTAATATCTAAAATTAAGGATTTAGAGTTAGAAAAATCTAGTCTTAAAATAAAATTTGATGATATTTCTAAAAATGTTTCTAATTTAAATAAAGGAAGAGAAAATCTTTCTAGTATACTAGAAAACTCTCAAACTTCCAACAATAAATCTGGACTAGGATTTAAGAAACAAAATAATTATGCTAAAAGTAAAATTAATAATAAAATTAAGAAAGATATTAGGAAAACAGTTTATTCAAATACTAAAACTATTAAGATATGGATTCCAAAAACCAATAATACATTGATAAGGAATAAACATATCAAAAGTTTTATGGAAACTGTTCATAATAACAAGAATTATGTTTATAAAGGGAATTCTGAACCCGTATGGGTTTGGCTTCCTAAGATCTAACTCTTAGGACCCTAAAAAGATTGGGTACCAACTTTTTATAATTTTTTGCAGGTACCACATAAAAAGAGAGGAAAATGGATTTTAGATAGCGGTTGCTCAAAACACATGACTGGAAACAAAGAAATGTTATCAAACATTATATACTCAAATGGAGGAGCAGTCACCTTTGGAGATAACTGTAACGACCCAGAATTTTGTACAAATTAAATTGAGAATATTTAATTAATTTTAAATATTTGAACGATGATTTAATTTGAAACCCGAATATAACTTTGAATTTGGCAATTAAATTATAAAATTTAGTCTATTGATAGGCGAATAAAATTTTGAATCTTTAATTTTAAGCCGAAGAAAAATATTTCAAAAGCTTTTAAAATTTGTATTGATATTACTGAAGATAATAGAAACTTCAGAATCGAATTTGAAATTGTTCTGTTCAGTTTTGAATTTTATTGTTCGAATCGATATTTAAAAATAGCCGTCCGGAGCACAGTCTCGGAATTGGACGAAACCATTTCCATTGGGTCCGTATTATTGAATTTTTGTCGGATTTCAATTTTCGTATTTTTCGGAGTTAATACGTGATCGTACGACACATAAACGCGTTGAATCCTTATCGAATTCAATTTGAATTTAAATCTGTAATTGGTCAACGAGAGTATGATTATCTCCCTTTAATCAAGCAGTTAATCACGCCTAAGATTACGCCTGAAATCATGATACCAACTCGTGTAACCCATGCCTTCTTCCAATTTAAAATATCCCTCTTCTTCCTGAAGTCATTTCGTTCAAAACATTTTATAAACGAATAATGGCCGAAGCCTCGTTCCAATTTATTTTCCAAAATCAAAAGAAAACTCTTTTTCTCGAATTAAATTCGCGATTTCGAGCCTGGGAGGGGGCAGCCGCGTGAAGCAGGGTCGGAATCGATGGATTCGTGGCGACTTCTCCTCTCGTACATCAGCCTCGCGAGTGCGAAGTAGACGCGGGGAAGTTGGACTTGGATTTCGCTATGGGATTCGCAAACGCGTGCTCGAGTGGGAGCGGGTGGTCAGGCGTGGAGCTCGCGATTGGGGTTCGACGTCGACGAGTGTGTCGATGGCAGGCAGCGGCATGATCGATGATGGCGATGCGTAGATTTGTGGAGGTGCAGGCGACGTCGTAATTTGATTCGCGAGTACGATCTCGCGTGGAAGGTGACTGGGGATTCTCGAAGTGCGAAGGGGTAGAGATAGTGGCGATCTGGAGTCCACCGGAGGAGCAGTGTCGCGACGAAGGAGGCGTGGGCTCGCGTTCATAGCAGCGACTGGGATTTGGGGGAGTTCAATTGGCTCGAGTTCGAGCGATGAAGTCTGGAGGGTAGTCGACAGTCTCGTAAACAGGAGTTCGTTTCTATAGGTATATTTGCTTTTATCGTTTAATTTGATTCAATTTAAATTCAAATATATATATAGGGGATTTTAAAATGCAGTGAAGTTTAAAGGAAAATTTAGTTTTAAAATTTAGATTGTAGAAATAAAATTTTAAGAAAAGAAACTCATTGTAAGTTAAATATGAAAGATATGTAAATGAGACTTTAGTTAAAGAAACAGGAATGTTAGTAGAAATTGAAATGTTAGTCAAATAAATTTATTTAAAAGAAATCATTGGATAATTAAATTACCAAACGAAAATTTAATCGTTCGAATTGTTTCGAATATTAATAAATGTGTATAAAATTTTATACAAGGTATAAATCAAGGAAGTCGAGCCGAAAAAGAGATGGATTGCAAAATAAAAAGCTAAGGTGAGATTTTTCCCACTCAAAATATACTTTTGTATTACAGTTATTGATTGATGATTGACTGTTTGGATGTGTATTAGATATGGTAGGATATATATATATATATAGCAATATATACATATTGGCATATGTATATATTGGATTGATTGATTTCCCGCCTCGTATAGCGGATGAGACCCTATTGCGCCGTTAGTAAGCGGATTATTTTTATAAAACCTATATACCGCGATATTCCACCTCGAAGTGGAATTGGTATTGTGCTAACGTCTGTGGATGCAGGGAAACAGGTTGGAGGGATCCAACTGGATTCCTCACCCGTATTTATTTATTTACAGATGTTGATGTATATTCTGTTATCATATTGATATATGATGTTTGTTGTGTGATTGACTAATTGGTGCTGTTGCATCATCGGATTCAGTTTTGAAGTTTAAAAATAACGACTTTTACTATAAAAGGATTTTTAAAGTGATTTTTGAAAATAGACGTTTTATTGAATTTTTGAGTTGATTTATTTCAAATGAATAAACGTTTAAAATTTTAAAGTTATAAAAGTTAAGATTTTTGGTAAAATTTAACCAAAGTGTGATGTTTGAAATAAATAGTTGATTTATTTGTAAAATGGTTTAAGTTGGGATTTTTGAGTAACTATAAATTGATTTATAAAGAAGATTTATAAAATTGATATTTTATAAATCAAAATATTGGATTTATAAAACGAATTTTTATAAGTGTTAAAAAGAAGTATAAATGGATTTCATAAGTGAATGAAATTAATAGATTTATATTGTGAAGTTAAAAATGAATGAAGTTGTAGAATAAAGGATTAATAAGTAATTTACTTAGAAATTGGATTTTTGCCTTTAAATGGGATATTTTATCAAATTGATTTATAAAGGAGATTTATAAATAAAAGTTGTTATAAAAGAGAAATAGAATTTATAAACGTGTTTATAAATTCGGAAATCAGTTGCATTTGATAACTTAAATGTAGAAGGTTATTAAAGGAAAGATATTCGCAATTTTGGATAGCGAATCTCTATTGAAATAAATGTATAGAAAAGGCTGAAATTTGGTTAGTATATTCACGATTTTGGACAGTGAATATATTGTTTAGTAAAATGGATTTATTTTTGAGGAAGTGATATTAAAAATGAAGTTAAACATTTTAAAAATGTTTTAAAATGTATTATGAATCGAAAGCATAGATTTCAACACTTGTTATTGGAATAGGCGTTTTCGAGAAATAAGGAAATGGTGGACTATAACACTGTTGTTATAGTAAACGATTTCCGAAAGGAAATGTTTTTTTATGTAGTATTGGGATTTATATATCTATCTAAATCCGAATCCCTATACTAGTGATTTTGAGTCGTCGTAACGATGTTTTACGTAACATTCGTTTTGACTCAAATAAATGTTGTTATAGTAAATGATTTCCTTAAAGAATGAAATATATACTTAATATTGATTTAAGTATATTGAATATTTTCCAAGTGTCGAAAATAAATGATTTGTGAACTACTTATTATTAAATAAGTATGGAAATGCTTTTCCAATATGAAATGAAACGTTTTGATAATTTATCTTCTTAAAGATAAATTGAAAGTGAATGTTTGAAATCGATTTGAAAAATCGAATATCAGTAGATATTCGATAAATATAAATTCACTATGGAATTTATTAAAAGAAACGGGAATTCGTTTAAAAATAAATATTGATTTATTTTTGAAGTGTGGAAATTTTATATCTCGTAAAGATATTTTTGAAGAATAAATAATTTGGGAAAATTATTTGGAATCTGATGATGCTGCGCATCTTTATTGATAGTTAAATAACCGACTATCAATAATTACCTTGAATATGGTATTTGTTGTGATTGGATCGCATTTGCTATATTACAGCATGATAGGGGGTTCTCGCTTTGCGGTTTGGTGGCGAACGGGAGACTCTTACCCCTACATGTCCCTGAGAGGGATGGGTTGGTTAGGCGGAGGCCGTGACAGTCGAGAGGCTGGCCGTAAAAGTAAATGCGAGGTGCCAGTGTAAGCCACGGTGGGGCTGGGATGGTTGCAAAGCCTACCGGTGCCCACTGTCTCGGATCGTTACAACGTGGTATCAGAGCATATGGTTAAGCGACAACCCTGCTCTGTTGGGTGTTACTCATTAGAGATAGAGTCAGTAGTACTCTAAAATGAGTTGAGTGTAATAATAGATACGAGCGCGTATTTGTTAGTGAATATAAAATTGTTTTATATTGTGTTTGCTTATCCGTTGAGATGTTTATGAATTTTGGTCGGTATGTGGGACGCCATATTATCGATAGGGATTTCTAAACTCTTAAAACGAGGCAAGACGACACAGTATTGTTTTAAATAGGGTGAATGAAATAATTTTACCCAAAACTATTTTTGTATAGAAAAGAAATCATTTTCTATGAATTATCATAGTATATGGTTGCATGGTTGTTAGGAAATAATAATATTGAAATGTTATCATTATATGAAATTAAACAAGAAATTGAAAGTGTAACTCCAAAATTAAGAAATAAATTCACATACAAATGAAATTTGAGAATGTAAATTATAAATGTGAATTGTAATTTAAAACGGAATTCCAGAGAAGTTTTTGGAAAGGTTTTGAAAAGAATTTGAAAATTTAGGAGATTTGGAAAGTTTAAATCCTTTTTGGAGTTGAAAGTGATTTTCAAAGGTTTTGAAAAGTATTTTGAAGGAATGAAAAGCTCTAACCTCTTTTCGGTCGCTGGAAAATAACTTCGATGATGACCGCGGCATCATTGGTGTTCATTTTCGGGTTTCCAAAAGAGGAATTGCTGTCGATTGTTTTAAATGGAGGTTGTTTGGAAATTTGGGTTTTGTTTTTGAAATTCAAAGAAAATTTGAATTGTTTTCAAAATGATTTTGAAATGTTGGTAAGACTCTGGAATACCATATGAAAATATTTATGAAATAAGAAATAAGTTGATAACTTATACAATTTGAATTTTGATAGAATAAATTTAGCTTAAAGAATGAAGTTAAATCAAAGTAAGTATAAGCAAATAAATGAAATTGAATTGTTAAATTCATTTTGAATTTATAAGTGAATAAAACTAGAATTGAATTCGATTTGTGGAGTTAAACTAAAATTAGTAAGTGAAGCTAATTGAATATTGACCAAATGGATAAGGTATTGAACGAATTAAATTCAATGATTATAAAAGAAAAGTAAATTGAATTCGAATTGGAAATCCAGTTTAAATGACAGTAGATTTAACCGAAGGGTAAATTGAAAACAAATTTTGGAAATGAACAAAAGTGAATAAAACTGGAATTGAAATTGAATGTTGAAAGCAAATCTGAATTTGTTAGTAGATTAGATGTGACGACCGCCCATGACCCCTGCACTGAATCTAGAGATAGAGCGCTGTAAAGTGTGCCAGGTGACCATGGACGATTGTCAAGGTAAGATTTAAAACAACAGAATCTATCGTATTACTCACAGCGCATGGACAAAATACAATAGAACATATGTATAGTGAAGCTTTACAGAACAAAATGACATCCTATAAAACTCCATAATAGTTGAATACAAGCATCCACATAGTCAATACATCCAGCCTCACTACATATCTCTCAGAGAATACAAAACAGCGGAAAATCCAGTACATATAATGTGATAACCCGGATTTTCGAGCATCAGATAATTGGATAATTTATTTGATTTAACTCTTGAAAATACTAATTGATAAATTGAACGAATAAATGTAATAATCTCCTTTATAAATTATTTAAAATTGGTGAAACCGTGTTTTCAAAACAATAATAATAATGTGTTGTTTTTATATATAAATGAATTTTTAATAAAATTATTATTTACAAATTAAATTTGTGTTTGTTTAAATATATATGTTTGAGTTGATTTTTAATTAAATTTGAATTTTAATTTGAATTTGAACTTATATTTGAATTTAAATTTTGATATAAAATATCTTATAAATATTTGGATTCAAAATATTAACATATGTGTATGATTTTATTTATAAATTAGTATTAAAACTTTTTCTTTTAAAGTTGTATAAATATAACAAAGGGATGTGATTATATAAATAGAAAATGCAATTAAAAGAATATACATAAATGTGTTTATAAAATAAGAAGTACAATGTAAATTTATAAAATCATACTAAATACAAGTGTAAGCTATCAATATTATCTAAGCATATGTGTTAACAAAATAGATAAGGAGAATGACAAGTGTCTTTTGTCTTTTATTTTTAAAAAATAGAATTAAAACAAGATTACATATACCTTACTCTAAAAAAACTCTTTCTCATTTTCTTTCACAAAACTAAGACCTGGAAACTAAGAAAATCAAACCAGAAAAGAAAATAAACAATTCTTTACAATCATCAAGCAATAATATTTCAACTTCAAAATCAAAGATAAGATCATCTCAGATGTAAAACAGGAGCAACCCAACTAAGATTTCGGTTCAAAGATCAAGTATTTTTCTTCCAAGTATTCAACAATCAAGCTTTGGTTTCAAATCAAACAGAGCAGACTTCAGATCAAACTCTGGAAATCAAGTCCAGACCAAAACTATTCTCTGTTTTCTTCAAATAATGGTGAGTAAACAATCATTTTATTTGTTTAATCTGCTTTAACTGGATGATGTGATAAGTAGTTGAGGTAATGTTGTTTGCATGGATGAATTAATGTGGGTGTAGGTATATAAAATTGTGAAGAATGTCTGTGCATGTCAGTGTATACATTTATTCAACACTCTGTTTGATGTTAACAGACTAATCTAGTTTCAAAAATCCATTTCTCCTTCTCTGATCTCTTTTAGGTTAGGATTCTTAAAGGAAAATGGTTAGTAATAGCCATATTAAACTTTTAAAAATAATTTTAAGTAAAGTTAACTAATAGGATTCCTGGAAACTAGAAAAGACGGTGATGATCAACATAAGACAGAAAACCAAATGATTTAATTTCATGTTTTGATTTCACAACTAGATGCGTACTTAAGAATGGTGAATTTTGATATTAATATCATGATTTTTAAATTAGAAATTGTGGAGATATTGCGAGTTGAACTGAATTGGGTATTTCATTGAATTCTGGTGATCGGCGTGATCGAGTTGGATGACGTTTGGTCTGGAGGTGGCCAATGTGGTGAGGTTCTCTGGAAAAATGGAGATGGATTTTTCTGATGATCGAGCTATGAGGTCGTAGCTAAACTAGGGTTCCAGGGACAGTTTGGAACGATGATGTTCTCGAAGCTTTCGCGATGGCCATGGGGGATCGGAGGTGATCGCGAGGTGGGGATTAGGAGTGGGAAGTCGAGATGTAGGTCTGGTGATGTCGGTGAGGAAACTCGTGGTTGAGATCAACGGCAATGGTCGTTTTTCCGATGATGTATGTTCAGGTGGTATGGGTTTTTGGGACGAATTCAATCCTAGATCGAATCGAGTAAACTGGGTGATCGCGTGGTATTGCCGAGGTTTGGGTCGACTCGTCGAAGGCCAGAGAGGAGTTCGTCAGCGATCGTGGTCGTTGTGCACGTGAACGTGCACGTTATCGTGTACGTGTTGGTGACAGGCGATGATTTGGGGAGAAGTTGCTGTCTCGGGTTTTTCTCGAATTTGCTCGAGTGATTCTGAGTGTTGTCTCGAAGTTTTTGAGATCGCGAGTGTACCGTGTTTTGCTCCGTGAGGGTACGAGTTTGACTCAGGGTGTTTGAGGGTAGGATTCGGGTGAGTATTTCGAGCCTGGGCTTAACTAAGTTTTAAAGTAAATTTAAAGTGATTACTTGTTTCAGATTTAACTTAAAATCTTAAGTTAGTAGATTAATGATAGTTAATCCCTAGAGTTTATTAAATAGGGTTTTAAATGATAATTCAGAAGTTAAGTAAGATAAACGATTTATCTTTTAATTAATTAATTAATGGATTAATTAAATTAATTGTTTAATAATTAAGGGTTATAAATTAATTAGAGATTAATTAATTATTAAAGATTAATAAATGTAAGTAATTAGAGATTAATTACTCAAATGATAATTTCTTAATGTAAGTAATTAAGGATTAATTTGACAAGGGTTAATTAATTAAATTTGTAATTAAAAGATTAATGTAATTAGTTAAAAGAACAACTAATAAATGTAAGTAATTAGAAGATCTTTGATTGATAAGAGTAATTAAGGATGGATAAATGTGAATGGATAAAGAATAATTAAATCATGTGATTAATTAAAGGTTAATTACTTAATGTAATTAACGAATAATTAATCATAGATGATTAATTAAGATGAATAATTAAGGGATGATTTATTAATTGGTTTGAAATTAAGTAATCGTTAAGTATGCAAGATTTAAAGGTAATTAAAGTAATTAATTTAAATCATGGGTGGTTAATTAAATTAATTAGAAATGGTGTGACAAATTTATCTTGCTTATGGATGATTGTATGATATGGAATGCCTCGAATTAATTGATATCTCTGATATATGATTCGTGATACTATGTGAGATGATATGTTGAGATTGAACTGTGATAATATGGATTATCTATCTGTGATGAAATGTTGTATTCTGAATTTTAAATTGAATTGTATTCACTTAAACAACTGGGTTTTAAGGATGACATTAAATTCGAAGAGACCGGGGTCGGATATCAACAATATCCGGAACCACTTCGATTAGAAATCTTTAATTCTTTATAGATGTGAATATGGAATCTAATAGGCTAGAATGAGATAAATTTAAGTAAACCGGACTATTTTAAACTAAGTAACGGTACTTAGTATTGTTTTGTGGAATAAGTGTTGGCTATAACTAGTTAAGAACTCGTACTAAGGTACGAGTTACCCCGGGTTTTAAATAAGTTCTATGAATTGAAATTTCATGTTAGATGAGTTTACTCACGCTGGTTTCCAGCCTGACCCGGGTGTTACTTTGATGTGATGCTCGGGTCAGACCGAGTATTACAGATTTCTAGGTAAGGACGTTCTGGAGCTCAGGAGGCGAGCTGGATGGCAGGAACGTATGGAGTGTGATATATTGTTATTTATTGGGACGAGTTATTTTAACTGTCCAGTGATTAAGAAATGTTGTAACTCTGATGTATTAAAATGTAATTGACTGATACAGATTTCTTTGTATAACTGATATTATTTTTGATATTGTATTTTGATCCGCTGCGAATGTGAGAATCTGTGTCTTGTTCTGTTTCTTTCTTCTATCTCTTTTCTTTTTCTTCTAACTATCTGGAATTTTCGGGTTCGAAATTTCCGGGTCGTTACACTTGGTATCAGAGCTGAAGGTTAAGCGAGAACCTTGGCTCTGTTGGGATTACTCGTTAAGGATAGGGTCAATGGTACCCTAGAACGAGTTGAGTGTATATATATATATATATGAGAGCGTACTTGTTATTTTCTTATATAAAAGTTTTAAAATGGTTTTAAAAAAATAAATGATTTTTATATAAGTTTATCTTTTGATATATATAAAGAAATAATTTTCTAATTATTAAATATATTAAAATATATTAAAGAAATTGGTCGTTGAATCATTGGAATTAAATAAAATAATAAGAATTAAGTGGTAATACAACCAAATTGAAATTAAATGAAGATAAGTTTGAAATGGATCCAAACTGAAATAAAAATCTTGAGTTTATAGAAGTATTTTCAGAATAAAGATAATAGCGAATTGGTTTCTAGATATGATAATCTTGGTTATTATCATATATGGTTGTTGTATTTAAAAATGAAATGTTTAGGGAAGTAAACATTTAGGTGAGTATGAATTATAAATTGAATTGAAGATAATTTAAAATTTGTGAAATTTTAAATCTAAATCTAGAAAACTTGAAATTGTTTTAAAGAAATTTGTTTGAATTAAAACCAAAGGTGGTTTAAAAATTTAAGGTATAACTGGGTGTGTAAAGGAAATAAATATGTATAAATGAGGATATACATTATATTAAAGATGTTTGAAATAAACTCTAAGTATTGAATTTTAAATTTTCCTGGGAATGTGATGTGAAAACCCTAAATGAATTAAGTTTTTAAATTTAAAAAGGGGGAAAGATTATTAATCTGAAGTTTAAAATTTGAATGGGATTTCAAATTGTGTAAAGTTGACCGGATTAATTAAATTTAATTTAACTTGGAGGAAGTTAAATAAGTTTGAATGAATAACTTGAATTGGAAATTTCAAGATGAAATTTAAATTTAACTTGGAAAGTTAAATGGTTGTTTTTTAAAAAAAAAGGGAGTTATGAGTGATCTCAAAATGGGTTTGAGATCTGGAAATTGAATAATGGATACTGTAAATTGGTGTTAAGATAAATTTGGATGTTTATTTATCCTGATATTATTCTATTGTTATAAATAATCAATGAAATTGAGAATTGGTTTTGAAAATTGAAAATGGATAATAAATTGGAATCTGAAGAATAAATTGTTTTGAATTCTTATTTGAACTTTGTAATAAGTTAAGTAAAGATAATTTTAAAATGAAATTTTGGAATTTGGGTTCAGAATTAAATGGTTTAAAGATTTAAGTTGTTCAATTAAAAATTTAGGTTGATTTGATTTAAAAAGTAAAGGTTAATTTAATTTGAAGGATTAAATCAACATTTAAAATATTTAACTCGAATTTATATAATTCGAGATAGTTTAAAATTGAGATTTAAATTGAATTAGTTCAAACTGAATTTGATTTGAATAAATGGGAATTGTGATTTAAGATAAATAAGTTTAAAATTCAAATGGAAAATTTGAAATGGATTAATTTAAAATAAAAATTGAAGATTGAATGAATTCAAAATTCAAATGGGAATTTGGATTAATTCATATAGAAATTGAAATGATTTGAAATTTAAGTGGATTCAATTTGAAATTAGTTTGAATAATTTGAAATTGTAATTAAAGTGAATATGTTTAAAATCAAATGGAATTTGATTTGAATTTGGAAAGAAATTAAGATTAATTCAACTTGAATTGGGATTGAATTAAATTCAATGGAAATTGAAGTATCGAGTCAATTTAAATGGAAGTAGAAATTTAAATTGAATTGATGGGAAATTGAACAGTTTGACTCTGGACTATTTTCAAAGTAAATTATTTTAATATAAACCTATTTTCCAAACTATTTACTATATAATCTTTCTTCTTAAACCCCAAACTATCTTATACTTATTTTACAATTATTTTGAAACTATTTAACTATTTTATACCTACTTAACTATTTTACAGCTATTTTACAAACTAATAACTATTTTTCAACTACTTATCTATTTTAAATTTTTTTCAAGCTATTTTTAAAAATTTAAATAGGTCAGAGTTCAAACTGTTTGTAATTGAAATAATAACTCAATTGGAAATGGAAGACAATTGAGAATAAGTGAATGAATTAAAGGAAATGTGATTAAAAAAGGAAATTGATTTGGCTAATAACCAATAAAGATAAATACGTAGGATATACGTATATTATTCTATTCGCATAGTAATTTGATCCAGATTCGAACACAGAATTTCGAAATAATATTATCGATCCGAGTTGGGATTTTTCGCTCGATTTTCGACGGCGAACCTGGATATGGATTTTTGATTGGTTCTGGATATTCTCTATCATAGCTATGACTATGCAAGGGGAATGACGGTTTCTGATCAAGAAACCAGATATGAGTCCGCACTAGGAAGTCGGGTGGACGATACTAGTTCGGAAGTGAAATTGTGTGATCGATTGAGCGATCAAACTGATATTGCGTACGGATGATATGTGTACATCGTACGAGTTTGAATGAAATTGATATTGGAATTTGTGGATAAGGATTGTAAAATGGTCTTTGAAATGAAAAGTATATTTGTGAAATATAATGGAATTGGATATTTCTTTGGTTGAAATTTACTTTATGGAGGTAAGTAAATGGTAAATAACTTTATAAAGAAATCAAACTTGAATATTTGATTTGGCAATAAATAAAGTTATATTTTGTAATATGATAAACTTTCCTTATTGAATCTAGTCAGAATAAAAAGGGTTTTGAAATATTTGAAGTATATATATAAAAAAAAAAGTTTTATACAAGTTTGAAATGATCCAAAGTTTTCAAAGTTATATATATCTATATCTATATATATAAAGGATCTTATGAGAATGATTTTGAAAAAGGTTTTTGGAACCTATGGATTTTGGAAAGGTTTTTGATTTTTGGAAAAATCAATTTTGGATTTTTAAAAGCCAAGTTTGAGAATTATCGATTTTGGTAATCGATTTTGTGTAAAGGAGATTTTGATAAATCATAAAGGATATGATTTGAAGATACTATAAGTGTATAGTATAAAATGTTTTGAGTATAGCTCTGGGGAAAAAGGCGCTTCCTTGAAATGAACTTCTCAGGAGTACCACTGGGTGGTACTGCCTTGAGCCCCAAGGGGGGTTTCTAAAGTTGATCCTGTGAGGAGTCCGGACAAAACTAGTTCCTAAGGATTATTTGTGTAGTGAAAGTCGAGGGGCTGGTGCCCACAGAGGCATTTGAGTTATGCTGTGACAACAATTTAACTCAATGTCACTGCGATCTACTGCAGACCATAGCGGAAGTCATGTGTGCCACTGAGAGCCAACTGTCTACGTTTGATTTTATATCGGTAGACTGTGACACTATGGTAACATAGCGAAAGTCGTTTGAGCCGCTGAGAGCCAACAGTCTGCGTTTGATTTTATATCGGTAGACTGCGACCTATGTGGAGGAGTTTCATTTTGACAGCGAAATCGTGTGTGCCGCTGAGAGCCAACAGTTACATGGACTTTTGCTGCGACGGCAACGTAACCCTGGAATGTAACTGCGATCTGTTGTGGGTTCCATGCTGTTATCAGTTACATGGACTTTTGCTGCGATGGCAACGTAACCCGTGATGTAACTGTGACCATGGATGGGAGTGATGATTTCCAGAGCATTCTCACCAAAGATGTTTCCTCTATTTACAAAAATGTTTTCTATATTTTCAATAAATTATTTTCCAAGTATTTTCACTGGATGTTGAAAACGGGTCTGCTAAGATCTTATAGATTTTCAGTTCTACGCTGATCAACGTATGACCGAATTTCTGTAAGAACAAGGATTGACTTGTTAAGACATCGAGTTATAAAAGTATTTTTATAAAAACTAATTTAGTAATATTATAAAGATTTTTAAGGTGTTTTAAAAATGGTTCAAAGAGAAAATTTAACTGATATTAAGAATTTTAAATAAATTCTGGCTTCGTTCCTTTTCGAGGACGAAAAGATTTAAAGGGGGGAGGAATGTGATAACCCGGATTTTCGAGCATCAGATAATTGGATAAGTTATTTGATTTAACTCTTGAAAATACTAATTGATAAATTGAACGAATAAATGTAATAATCTCCTTTATAAATTATTTAAAATTGGTGAAACCGTGTTTTCAAACAATAATAATAATGTGTTGTTTTTATATATAAATGAATTTTTAATAAAATTATTATTTACAAATTAAATTTGTGTTTGTTTAATATATATGTTTGAGTTGATTTTTAATTAAATTTGAATTTTAATTTGAATTTGAACTTATATTTGAATTTAAATTTTGATATAAAATATCTTATAAATATTTGGATTCAAAATATTAACATATGTGTATGATTTTATTTATAAATTAGTATTAAAACTTTTTCTTTTAAAGTTGTATAAATATAACAAAGGGATGTGATTATATAAATAGAAAATGCAATTAAAAGAATATACATAAATGTGTTTATAAAATAAGAAGTACAATGTAAATTTATAAAATCATACTAAATACAAGTGTAAGCTATCAATATTATCTAAGCATATGTGTTAACAAAATAGATAAGGAGAATGACAAGTGTCTTTTGTCTTTTATTTTTAAAAAATAGAATTAAAACAAGATTACATATACCTTACTCTAAAAAAACTCTTTCTCATTTTCTTTCACAAAACTAAGACCTGGAAACTAAGAAAATCAAACCAGAAAAGAAAATAAACAATTCTTTACAATCATCAAGCAATAATATTTCAACTTCAAAATCAAAGATAAGATCATCTCAGATGTAAAACAGGAGCAACCCAACTAAGATTTAGGTTCAAAGATCAAGTATTTTTCTTCCAAGTATTCAACAATCAAGCTTTGGTTTCAAATCAAACAGAGCAGACTTCAGATCAAACTCTGGAAATCAAGTCCAGACCAAAACTGTTCTCTGTTTTCTTCAAATAATGGTGAGTAAACAATCATTTTATTTGTTTAATCTGCTTTAACTGGATGATGTGATAAGTAGTTGAGGTAATGTTGTTTGCATGGATGAATTAATGTGGGTGTAGGTATATAAAATTGTGAAGAATGTCTGTGCATGTCAGTGTATACATTTATTCAACACTCTGTTTGATGTTAACAGACTAATCCAGTTTCAAAAATCCATTTCTCCTTCTCTGATCTCTTTTAGGTTAGGATTCTTAAAGGAAAATGGTTAGTAATAGCCATATTAAACTTTTAAAAATAATTTTAAGTAAAGTTAACTAATAGGATTCCTGGAAACTAGAAAAGACGGTGATGATCAACATAAGACAGAAAACCAAATGATTTAATTTCATGTTTTGATTTCACAACTAGATGCGTACTTAAGAATGGTGAATTTTGATATTAATATCATGATTTTTAAATTAGAAATTGTGGAGATATTGCGAGTTGAACTGAATTGGGTATTTCATTGAATTCTGGTGATCGGCGTGATCGAGTTGGATGACGTTTGGTCTAGAGGTGGCCAATGTGGTGAGGTTCTCTGGAAAAATGGAGATGGATTTTTCTGATGATCGAGCTGTGAGGTCGTAGCTAAACTAGGGTTCCAGGGACAGTTTGGAACGATGATGTTCTCGAAGCTTTCGCGATGGCCATGGGGGATCGGAGGTGATCGCGAGGTGGGGATTAGGAGTGGGAAGTCGAGATGTAGGTCTGGTGATGTCGGTGAGGAAACTCGTGGTTGAGATCAACGGCAATGGTCGTTTTTCCGATGATGTATGTTCAGGTGGTATGGGTTTTTGGGACGAATTCGATCCTAGATCGAATCGAGTAAACTGGGTGATCGCGTGGTATTGCCGAGGTTTGGGTCGACTCGTCGAAGGCCAGAGAGGAGTTCGTCAGCGATCGTGGTCGTTGTGCACGTGAACGTGCACGTTATCGTGTACGTGTTGGTGACAGGCGATGATTTGGGGAGAAGTTGTTGTCTCGGGTTTTTCTCGAATTTGCTCGAGTGATTCTGAGTGTTGTCTCGAAGTTTTTGAGATCGCGAGTGTACCGTGTTTTGCTCCGTGAGGGTACGAGTTTGACTCAGGGTGTTTGAGGGTAGGATTCGGGTGAGTATTTCGAGCCTGGGCTTAACTAAGTTTTAAAGTAAATTTAAAGTGATTACTTGTTTCAGATTTAACTTAAAATCTTAAGTTAGTAGATTAATGATAGTTAATCCCTAGAGTTTATTAAATAGGGTTTTAAATGATAATTCAGAAGTTAAGTAAGATAAACGATTTATCTTTTAATTAATTAATTAATGGATTAATTAAATTAATTGTTTAATAATTAAGGGTTATAAATTAATTAGAGATTAATTAATTATTAAAGATTAATAAATGTAAGTAATTAGAGATTAATTACTCAAATGATAATTTCTTAATGTAAGTAATTAAGGATTAATTTGACAAGGGTTAATTAATTAAATTTGTAATTAAAAGATTAATGTAATTAGTTAAAAGAACAACTAATAAATGTAAGTAATTAGAAGATCTTTGATTGATAAGAGTAATTAAGGATGGATAAATGTGAATGGATAAAGAATAATTAAATCATGTGATTAATTAAAGGTTAATTACTTAATGTAATTAACGAATAATTAATCATAGATGATTAATTAAGATGAATAATTAAGGGATGATTTATTAATTGGTTTGAAATTAAGTAATCGTTAAGTATGCAAGATTTAAAGGTAATTAAAGTAATTAATTTAAATCATGGGTGGTTAATTAAATTAATTAGAAATGGTGTGACAAATTTATCTTGCTTATGGATGATTGTATGATATGGAATGCCTCGAATTAATTGATATCTCTGATATATGATTCGTGATACTATGTGAGATGATATGTTGAGATTGAACTGTGATAATATGGATTATCTATCTGTGATGAAATGTTGTATTCTGAATTTTAAATTGAATTGTATTCACTTAAACAACTAGGTTTTAAGGATGACATTAAATTCGAAGAGACCGGGGTCGGATATCAACAATATCCGGAACCACTTCGATTAGAAATCTTTAATTCTTTATAGATGTGAATATGGAATCTAATAGGCTAGAATGAGATAAATTTAAGTAAACCGGACTATTTTAAACTAAGTAACGGTACTTAGTATTGTTTTGTGGAATAAGTGTTGGCTATAACTAGTTAAGAACTCGTACTAAGGTACGAGTTACCCCGGGTTTTAAATAAGTTCTATGAATTGAAATTTCATGTTAGATGAGTTTACTCACGCTGGTTTCCAGCCTGACCCGGGTGTTACTTTGATGTGATGCTCGGGTCAGACCGAGTATTACAGATTTCTAGGTAAGGACGTTCTGGAGCTCAGGAGGCGAGCTGGATGGTAGGAACGTATGGAGTGTGATATATTGTTATTTATTGGGACGAGTTATTTTAACTGTCCAGTGATTAAGAAATGTTGTAACTCTGATGTATTAAAATGTAATTGACTGATACAGATTTCTTTGTATAACTGATATTATTTTTGATATTGTATTTTGATCCGCTGCGAATGTGAGAATCTGTGTCTTGTTCTGTTTCTTTCTTCTATCTCTTTTCTTTTTCTTCTAACTATCTGGAATTTTCGGGTTCGAAATTTCCGGGTCGTTACATATAATAAGAAGATAATATGCAACCCTCTAGCTCGTCTTCGATATCAGCATCGTGAGAAGAGAACAGCACCTGTCACCTGCTACCTAGTCTGCCCGTCCCAAAATGGACGAACAGCCCAAGGCAATAAGAATTAAAACATAAAGCCTTGAGTCAGACAACAGTCTTAGTGAGCAGTAAATTAACTAACAACATACCAAAAGAGCATAAAGGAAAAGGAATAGGAATACAACCCTCCCACTCCAACCTCATTCTACAGTGATAGCCCCCAGACACACACTAAGCAGAAGCAAACATAGCAGAGCATACAATTTAAAGTAAAGCTACTATCACTCGAGTCAAGGGCGATGTTTTCCAAATACCAAGGCCTAAATCAGATAAGCACCCAGAAAATACCGCTCTTGAGTCCGAATGACGATACAACCAAACATCCATGACTCTGGCTATCACTGTTATCATTGCTTCGATATCACCGTTAATTGAATGACCGGCACATTCTTTCAGCCGTCCGTCAAGGGCTAATGGAAACCCCGGTTCTAGACATAACTCCCGCACGTCGTCGCAGCCCGTGCCTAGGACTATCGAATCTACCCAGAGTACTCGACCATCAACAGTTGGCCGTTGGGACTATCGAATCTGCCCAAACGTACTCTTGCTTAGAGCATGCTAGAACCTTCAACAACGATGCTATCCAAGCCTCCTAGTCATCCTCCTCGACGACTATTCTCATATCCATTCATTAACCTCAACTCGAATCATATCACCGAGTTATCAACATGCTTGGAATGATCCCGTCTGGATTAGACCAAGTCTTCATCATATGATTGCCTCGCTTCATTACATCCTCGCAAAGCCTCATCCCAACATCACATCATCGAATCTATGCATAAGAGCTTCATCATCCCGCTACATATGCCACGAGCAGCTTTTCCAATTCAAGAGCCTTTCCCTTAGCTTTTGAATCACCTTCGATCTAAATCTAATCATCAATCATCTAGTTCATAACAATAAATCAAATCAAACATCAATCCAAGCAATCAAGCATTCAAATATGATCTAAGTAGACAATTATAACAATAATGGCATTTTCGTAATTAAAGAGTTGAAAGTCCAATAAGCATGAAAACATGGATTATATCTCTACAAACTTGATGAATGAACTTGCATAGGTTAACATATGATAAAATGGATGTAACATCATCATGAACAATGGATCTATATGGATCTACACATAGGATGAAGAAAATGCATGGAAATCTCTATTTTAACACCAAATCGAGCCAACAATCCGATATACTCCTTTGGATCCGTGTGAGAGATAATCACCACTCACCAAATCACCTAATCAAACCCAAATCAACACGCTTCAGATCTGGACAGCAAAGGATCAAGCTTGATCTATCACAAATCCGCTTCAAATGAAGAAATCTCTCTTGAAAAGATGAAGATCTTCAATCTAAGCTCTTGAATCTTCAATCTTGATCTTCGATTTGGATGGATGGAAGCATTAGATTAGAGTGGAGAAAAGAAGTGAAGAAGTGTAGAAGTCGAGCTCTCAAAATGGCAGCACTTCGTCGCTTCAAAATCCGGATCCCAAAAATGAAGAGAAGCTCTCCTATTTATAGCAGAAAATACCTTAAGTCGTAACTCGGCTATCTTCTTAAGTCGCTGCCGACTTGACACTTATGCCGACCTACGACTCAACAACCCCCTACGACTTAACCAAGCTACGAGTCAACACACGCTCCTACGACTTAATCCTCATCTGTCTACGACTCACGATAAAACAGTCATCTCCTAAGTCGTATACGACTTATAGCATCTTCCGACTCAACACAAAGGCTACGACTCATTAAATAACTGGTACGACTCAACCACTAAGTCGGTTGCGACTTAACACTTCGGCTATATGACTTAACGACTTAACAACCTGCTGGGATACGACTTAGCTGGTTAGACGAGACAACTCATTCTACGACTTATTAGTTAACTCGGTCACGACTTATACTTGGCAGAAGATACGACTCATCACATCTATGCTTCTACGACTTAACATAGCAGCTTTGCCGATCTACCAGGATAAGACTCAACTCCTAAGTCGTCCAGGTCTTAAGTCGACCATTACCTTAACTCGTCAGCCGACTTAACACTTAACTCAAAACCTTAAGTCGTCTACAATAACATAAGTCGGTCACTTCCTTAGGTTGTCTATCCCTTAACTCGGCAACGACTTACAACCTTCGACTTAACACTTGCCGAGTTAACCTCAACCTACTAACCTAGCCCAGCTACGACCTATCTCCTTAGGTCGTCGCCGACTCACCCTTTAAGTCCTTAACTCGCCCAGACTCATCACTAACTCGTCCAGAACCCATAAGCCGGTTACGACTTAGGACTTAACCAAAAATTCTTCCCAAAATCTGAAACAACCTAAAATGTTGAAAATTCCAGATTTGAACGAACTTTTCGATCCGTAAAAATACGGGTCGTTACATTCTCTCCCCCTTAGGAATTTCGCCCCCGAAATTCCAAGCAATCAAAAAAAAACTATTCTGTACGCCTACCATCCATAGCAATCAACAGACCATGCATCCAATTCTAACTTAGCGTACAGAATTCTAAAATTAGGACAAGTTACAATATCGCGAGATGACACGACACCTTAGGGCCATACCTTGAAGAGTTCAGGATGAGCTGCCTTCATCCTCTCTTCCACCTCCCATGTACAGTCGTTATCATCGTCACTCCATTGTATCTTGAGCAACTTAACTACCTTCCTCCTAAGCTGTTACGTGTCGGTTTCAACAACACGAAGCGGCTCACGAGGTCTTCTATCAACTGGATCAACTTCAAAATCTTCACAGCTACCAGCAGAAACCACCGTATTCGAGTCGTGCACATACTTCCGTAGATATGATACGTGAAAAACATTATGCACACTCGACATCTTCTCCGGTAATTCCAATCTATAAGCGAGCTTTCCAATTCGCTCGATAATCGAGAATGGTCCAACAAATCTCGGAGTTAATTTTCCTTTCTTCCCGAATCGGATAACATTCTTCAGTGGAGAAATCTTCACAAAAACCATATCTCCTACGTCGAATTCCAAATCCTTTCGACGCTTATCGGCATAACTCTTTTGACGATCTTGGGCTGCCTTCATTCGTTGCCGAATGATTTCTATACAATCTGAAGTCTGACGAATCATCTCTGGCCCAAGCATCAGCTTTTCTCCAGTTTCCAACCAACATGTTGGAGAGTTACACGGTCTTCCATACAATGCCTCATACGGTGCCATACCAATGCTTGACTGGTAACTGTTGTTATACGCAAACTCCACCAAATGAAGGTGATCTTCCCATGATCCTCCGAAGTCCAAAACACATGCTCTGAGGAGATCTTACAAAACTCGGTTGACTCTCTCGGTCTGACCATCTGTTTGAGGATGATAAGCTGTACTCAAACACAACTCGGTTCCCAAGACTTCCTGGAAGCTCTTCCAAAATCCACTAGTGAACAATGGGTCTCGATCGCTCACTATACTCTTCGGAATACCATGGAATCGAACTATCCACTTAACATACAATTCCGCCAACTTTGATGCAGTCCTAGTCGATCGAACAGGAATGAATCTAGCACTCTTAGTCAGACGATCCACAATGACCCAAATCCCTTCATTTCCCGTTATGGTTCTAGGCAATCCATCGATAAAATCCATCGACACTTGTTCCCACTTCCATGTAGGAACTTCTAATGGCTGAAGCAATCCACTTGGCTTCTTCTGTTCGGCTTTTACCAACTGGCAGTTCATACATTTGGAAATAAAATTTCCAACATCCTTCTTCATACCTTCCCAGTAGTAGGTTCTCTTCATATCCCGATACATCTTATTTCCACCTGGATGAATTGTCAGCTTCCAGTGATGACCTTCCTTCAGAACTTCACTCCTTAATTCATCTATATCGGGAACAACTAGTCGTCCTTGCTTCCGAAGCCAACCCTCTCGATCGACCTCGAATCCTTTATCCTTTTCTGGATCCAATCCAGATTCCAATTCACGGATAATCTTGACAAGCTTATCATCTCGCTTTTGGCCCTCGCCAATCCTTTCCACAAGAGTGGGTCTTATCGATAAGTTTGCCAATATCTCAGGTTCCAATTCACATCTAGGCCTGAAATCAAATCCAGCTAAATACTCGAGACTCTTCCATTCTGAAAACATGGCTCCCAATCCTGAATGTCTTCGACTTAACGCATCTGCCACTGCGTTACCTTTTCCCGGAGTATAAGCTATACCAAAATCATATGAGGCTAAAAACTCTAGCCAACGTTGCTGCCGAAGATTCAAATCCTTTTGGGAGAAAAGATACTTCAGCGACTTATGATCCGTAAACAACTCGAATCGAACTCCCAATAGATAATGTCTCCACATCTTCAGAGCAAATACAATCGCCGCTAACTCCAAATCATGAGTTGGGTAATTCCTTTCATGCGGCTTCAGTTGTCGACTTGCATACGCAACAACTTTATCCTTCTGCATCAGCACTGCTCCAAGTCTCGTACCACATGCGTCGGTGTAAACCACCATCTCATCATTCCCACTAGGAATAGTCAAAACAGGAGCACTCGTCAATCTCTCTTTCAGGATTCCAAAAGCTTGCTCACACTTAGCATCCCAACTGAACACTTGGTTCTTTTTCGTCAATCCTGTTAACGGTGCAGCTACCTTGGAGAAGTCTTTGATAAACCGTCGATAATATCCTGCTAATCCAAGAAAACTTCTCACATCAGATGCATTCTTAGGTCTAACCCAATCCTGGATTGCTGCCACCTTAGCGGGATCAACCGCTATTCCATTTCCCGAAATCACATGGCCTAAGAACCTCACTTCACTCTTCCAGAAGTGACACTTCGAAAACTTAGCCTTCAGCTGATGTTTCCGTAAGATCTCCAAAACAATACGCAAGTGCGTCTTGTGCTCTTCCTCCGTCCTGGAATAAATCAGGATATCATCCACGAACACAAGTACAAACTTGTTCAACTGATCTCTGAACACTCTATTCATAAGATCCACAAAATATGCTGGCGCGTTAGTCAATCCAAACGGCATTACCAGCCACTCAAAGAAACCGGATGGTGTCCTAAAAGCAGTCTTCGGCACACTATCCTTCGCTACTCTCAACTGGTGAAATCCCGTTGCCAAATCCATCTGAGAAAACACCTTAGCTTTGTGAAGCTGATCGAACAAGTCATCTATTCTCGGCAATGGATACTTGTTCTTCTTGGTCACCTTATTCAGCTCACGATAATCCACACACAATCTCAACGACCCATCTGCCTTGGTTGCAAACACAACTGGTGCACCCCACTCAGACACACTACGCCGAATGAATCCTTTCTAAAAAAGGTCATCAACTTGCACCCTCAACTCTTGCTGTTCCCTAGGCGCCATTCGCCTTAAAGGCATCACAACAGGTCTGGCTCCTTCAACTAGATCTATACGAAACTCGATCTCTCTATGCGGCGGCAACCCTTTGACTTCGTCAAAGACATCCTCGAATCCATTAGCGATCGGCACTGATGACAGTCCATCCCGTGGAACAACCAGCGAATACATGAAGCTCATGAAGACGCCTTCCTCATGCTTACATCGTATCACAACCTTTCGCCCCTCCACATTCTCGACTGTCACTTCCAGCCTTTCGCAATCAACCTTTGCCGCATACTTCCTAAGCCAGTCCATACCCAAGGTAATTCCGAACCCCGCAAAGTTCAGAACAAAACAATCACAAACAAAAGAGCAACCATGACTCGATACAACTAGACCACGGCATAACATACACAAACAAGACGAACCCCCAACTGGATTAGTCACAACCAATGGCCTATCAACAATATCCGGTGCCAAACCTAACCGGCCTACAAGTTCATTACAAACAAACGAATGCGATGCTCCAGTATCAAACAGAACTCTAACTGGAACACCACATAGGAAAAGAGTACCTTGAACAACCACACTCTTTCCCTTCTCTTCAGCAGTATGAGCTTTCGAAGACGACGGAACAGCTCCTAAAGCATAGGCTTGCACAATTTGCCTGTCCTTCCTTGGTTCTGGACAATTCTTCCTGAAATGCCCCGGCTTGTCACAGTTATGACACTTCATCGGCACCTTAGGATTCTTACAATCCTTCGAGAAATGGCCCTTCTGCTAACAGTTGTAGCAAGTCACCTCGCCTTTCGGCTTCTTCTGGCCATCCTTACCATTCTGCTGCTGCTGCTTCCTCTTCTTGTTTCCACCTTGCTGGGGTTTAGACTCTTCCCTGGTCACAGCAACAACAGATCCATCCTTAGGAAACAGACTCTCATGCCTAAGAGCTTTCTCCACAAGCTTCTCAAATGAATCGTCCAAATGATCCACCAACTGTCTCCCAAGATAACTATCCAAGCCGATCACAAACTTCTCATTCTTCTGGTAAGCAGACTCAATATATGACCGGGCATACTTGGACAAAGCTTCAAACTCAGAAACATACTCAAGAACAGATCTTCCACCCTGCTTGAGCTCCACAAACCTCTTGAACAGAACAGACTTCTGAGCTGTAGAAATGAACTTAGCTTCAAATCTGACTTGGAATTGCTCCCAAGTAATCTCTTCTTCCGGAGTAGTGATGGTAATAGAGTTCCACCAATCAGAAGCTCTCCCTTGAAGCTGCCTCGATGCCAACTTCCTCTTAGTTGCATCATCAATTCCCAAATCACCAAAAATCCTTCTACAAGCATCTATCCACCTCTGGACCTCAATGGTAGATTCTGTTCCCAAGAAAACCTTCCCTCCAAGAGCAGTATAATCCTTGCACAACTTAGCAAAATCCACTGGTTTCGGAGTTTGGACTTGAACTCCAACATCAACTGCTGCCCCCGGAACTGGTATCCTTCTCATGATCGAAGTCATCATAGCTTCGAACATGGCTGCATAATCAGCAGTCTCTTCAGTAGCACGGCCTTCCCTAGCAGCTGGTCTCCCTCTTCGACTCATTCTCAATATCTATAAAAAGGAATGATTAGAACATCTAGAGAAACAACTGCATAAAGGACTCAAACTCTACTAAGCTACTATATTATATATAGTAATCATCCATCAAAATACAATTACGTCTCTCATACGTAGTTACGACGGTGAGCGTTGGGTAAAATCGATTAACCAATGCTCTGATACCAAATGTGACGACCGCCCATGACCCCTGCACCGAATCTAGAGATAGAGCGCTGTAAAGTGTGCCAGGCGACCATGGACGATTGTCAAGGTAAGATTTAAAACAACAGAATCTATCGTATTACTCACAGCGCATGGACAAAATACAATAGAACATATGTATAGTGAAGCTTTACAGAACAAAATGACATCCTATAAAACTCCATAATAGTTGAATACAAGCATCCACATAGTCAATACATCCAGCCTCACTACATATCTCTCAGAGAATACAAAACAGCGGAAAATCCAGTACATATAATAAGAAGATAATATGCAACCCTCTAGCTCGTCTTCGATATCAGCATCGTGAGAAGAGAACAGCACCTGTCACCTGCTACCTAGTCTGCCCGTCCCAAAATGGACGAACAACCCAAGGCAATAAGAATTAAAACATAAAGCCTTGAGTCAGACAACAGTCTTAGTGAGCAGTAAATTAACTAACAACATACCAAAAGAGCATAAAGGAAAAGGAATAGGAATACAACCCTCCCACTCCAACCTCATTCTACAGTGATAGCCCCCAGACACACACTAAGCAGAAGCAAACATAGCAGAGCATACAATTTAAAGTAAAGCTACTATCACTCGAGTCAAGGGCGATGTTTTCCAAATACCAAGGCCTAAATCAGATAAGCACCCAGAAAATACCGCTCTTGAGTCCGAATGACGATACAACCAAACATCCATGACTCTGGCTATCACTGTTATCATTGCTTCGATATCACCGTTAATTGAATGACCGGCACATTCTTTCAGCCGTCCGTCAAGGGCTAATGGAAACCCCGGTTCTAGACATAACTCCCGCACGTCGTCGCAGCCCGTGCCTAGGACTATCGAATCTGCCCAGAGTACTCGACCATCAACAGTTGGCCGTTGGGACTATCGAATCTGCCCAAACGTACTCTTGCTTAGAGCATGCTAGAACCTTCAACAACGATGCTATCCAAGCCTCCTAGTCATCCTCCTCGACGACTATTCTCATATCCATTCATTAACCTCAACTCGAATCATATCACCGAGTTATCAACATGCTTGGAATGATCCCGTCTGGATTAGACCAAGTCTTCATCATATGATTGCCTCGCTTCATTACATCCTCGCAAAGCCTCATCCCAACATCACATCATCGAATCTATGCATAAGAGCTTCATCATCCCGCTACATATGCCACGAGCAGCTTTTCCAATTCAAGAGCCTTTCCCTTAGCTTTTGAATCACCTTCGATCTAAATCTAATCATCAATCATCTAGTTCATAACAATAAATCAAATCAAACATCAATCCAAGCAATCAAGCATTCAAATATGTTCTAAGTAGACAATTATAACAATAATGGCATTTTCGTAATTAAAGAGTTGAAAGTCCAATAAGCATGAAAACATGGATTATATCTCTACAAACTTGATGAATGAACTTGCATAGGTTAACATATGATAAAATGGATGTAACATCATCATGAACAATGGATCTATATGGATCTACACATAGGATGAAGAAAATGCATGGAAATCTCTATTTTAACACCAAATCGAGCCAACAATCCGATATACTCCTTTGGATCCGTGTGAGAGATAATCACCACTCACCAAATCACCTAATCAAACCCAAATCAACACGCTTCAGATCTGGACAGCAAAGGATCAAGCTTGATCTATCACAAATCCGCTTCAAATGAAGAAATCTCTCTTGAAAAGATGAAGATCTTCAATCTAAGCTCTTGAATCTTCAATCTTGATCTTCGATTTGGATGGATGGAAGCACTAGATTAGAGTGGAGAAAAGAAGTGAAGAAGTGTAGAAGTCGAGCTCTCAAAATGGCAGCACTTCGTCGCTTCAAAATCCAGATCCCAAAAATGAAGAGAAGCTCTCCTATTTATAGCAGAAAATACCTTAAGTCGTAACTCGGCTATCTTCTTAAGTCGCTGCCGACTTGACACTTATGCCGACCTACGACTCAACAACCCCCTACGACTTAACCAAGCTACGAGTCAACACACGCTCCTACGACTTAATCCTCATCTGTCTACGACTCACGATAAAACAGTCATCTCCTAAGTCGTATACGACTTATAGCATCTTCCGACTCAACACAAAGGCTACGACTCATTAAATAACTGGTACGACTCAACCACTAAGTCGGTTGCGACTTAACACTTCGGCTATATGACTTAACGACTTAACAACCTACTGGGATACGACTTAGCTGGTTAGACGAGACAACTCATTCTACGACTTATTAGTTAACTCGGTCACGACTTATACTTGGCAGAAGATACGACTCATCACATCTATGCTTCTACGACTTAACATAGCAGCTTTGCCGATCTACCAGGATAAGACTCAACTCCTAAGTCGTCCAGGTCTTAAGTCGACCATTACCTTAACTCGTCAGCCGACTTAACACTTAACTCAAAACCTTAAGTCGTCTACAATAACATAAGTCGATCACTTCCTTAGGTTGTCTATCCCTTAACTCGGCAATGACTTACAACCTTCGACTTAACACTTGCCGAGTTAACCTCAACCTACTAACCTAGCCCAGCTACGACCTATCTCCTTAGGTCGTCGCCGACTCACCCCTTAAGTCCTTAACTCGCCCAGACTCATCACTAACTCGTCCAGAACCCATAAGTCGGCTACGACTTAGGACTTAACCAAAAATTCTTCCCAAAATCTGAAACAACCTAAAATGTTGAAAATTCCAGATTTGAACGAACTTTTCGATCCGTAAAAATACGGGTCGTTACATTAGAATTTGAAATGAATTAGTAATTGAAACTAATCTAAAATAAGCAGTTGTAAATGAAAGCTAATCGATAAAATTCAATATTCAGGAGATAAATAGAATTCAAATTGAATTGAAATTGTGAATTGAATTCAAATGAAATTTGAAATGTAAAATTGAATGATAATGAATATGTAACTTCAACAGTGAAGTAAAAATGTATAAGCAGCTTATATTGAAAATTTTGTAATAGGATTTGCAAAATAGTTTGAATGTTGTAACTAGATATTATGGCTAGTAGGATATACAGGTGTTATGAAGAAATTGGATTTGATTTCAAAGATAATTTGAATTGCTCGACAAAAGGTAAGTATTTGAATTATAATATGAGTTTTTGATGATTTCTTGTCTAGCAGCTTGGCTTTTTCTTTTTGAAATCTGAGAGTCCGTAGGGACGTTTTGTAGTCGTGCCGTATTAGCCGCGCAAAGGAGACGCTGGCGAAATTTTTTGAAAATTTCGAGTGTTAGAAAATTTTTGAGAAAATTTTGAAAATTTAAATTTGAATTTGAATTTAAATTTGAATTGTTAAGTGAACAATGTTGTTTTGAAACTTATGATTGAAGTGGGAAATTTAGTTGAAATGATAACGAATCTTTAATAGAAAGATTTGTTTTGATAAATTGATAAAACTATTAGGTTGTGAAAAATAGTAGACGAGTTAAGAACCATTTTTCCTAACTTGTAATTTCGAGGACGAAATTCTTTTAAGGGGGGAAGTCTGTAATGACCCAGAATTTTGTACAAATTAAATTGAGAATATTTAATTAATTTTAAATATTTGAACGATGATTTAATTTGAAACCCGAATATAACTTTGAATTTGGCAATTAAATTATAAAATTTAGTCTATTGATAGGCGAATAAAAATTTGAATCTTTAATTTTAAGCCGAAGAAAAATATTTCAAAAGCTTTTAAAATTTGTATTGATATTACTGAAGATAATAGAAACTTCAGAATCGAATTTGAAATTGTTCTGTTCAGTTTTGAATTTTATTGTTCGAATCGATATTTAAAAATAGCCGTCCGGAGCACAGTCTCGGAATTGGACGAAACCAGTTCCATTGGGTCCGTATTATTGAATTTTTTTCGGATTTCAATTTTCGTATTTTTCGGAGTTAATACGTGATCGTACGACACATAAACGCGTTGAATCCTTATCGAATTCAATTTGAATTTAAATCTGTAATTGGTCAACGAGAGTATGATTATCTCCCTTTAATCAAGCAGTTAATCACGCCTAAGATTACGCCTGAAATCACGATACCAACTCGTGTAACCCATGCCTTCTTCCAATTTAAAATATCCCTCTTCTTCCTGAAGTCATTTCGTTCAAAACATTTATAAACGAATAATGGCCGAAGCCTCGTTCCAATTTATTTTCCAAAATCAAAAGAAAACTCTTTTTCTCGAATTAAATTCGCGATTTCGAGCCTGGGAGGGGGCAACCGCGTGAAGCAGGGTCGGAATCGATGGATTCGTGGCGACTTCTCCTCTCGTACATCAGCCTCGCGAGTGCGAAGTAGACGCGGGGAAGTTGGACTTCGATTTCGCTATGGGATTCGCAAACGTGTGCTCGAGTGGGAGCGGGTGGTCAGGCGTGGAGCTCGCGATTGGGATTCGACGTCGACGAGTGTGTCGATGGCAGGCAGTGGCATGATCGATGATGGCGATGCGTAGATTTGTGGAGGTGCAGGCGACGTCGTAATTTGATTCGCGAGTACGATCTCGCGTGGAAGGTGACTGGGGATTCTCGAAGTGCGAAGGGGTAGAGATAGTGGCGATCTGGAGTCCACCGGAGGAGCAGTGTCGCGACGAAGGAGGCGTGGGCTCGCGTTCATAGCAGCGACTGGGATTTGGGGGAGTTCAATTGGCTCGAGTTCGAGCGATGAAGTCTGGAGGGTAGTCGACAGTCTCGTAAACAGGAGTTCGTTTCTATAGGTATATTTGCTTTTATCGTTTAATTTGATTCAATTTAAATTCAAATATATATATAGGGGATTTTAAAATGCAGTGAAGTTTAAAGGAAAATTTAGTTTTAAAATTTAGATTGTAGAAATAAAATTTTAAGAAAAGAAACTCATTGTAAGTTAAATATGAAAGATATGTAAATGAGACTTTAGTTAAAGAAACAGGAATGTTAGTAGAAATTGAAATGTTAGTCAAATAAATTTATTTAAAAGAAATCATTGGATAATTAAATTACCAAACGAAAATTTAATCGTTCGAATTGTTTCGAATATTAATAAATGTGTATAAAATTTTATACAAGGTATAAATCAAGGAAGTCGAGCCGAAAAAGAGATGGATTGCAAAATAAAAAGCTAAGGTGAGATTTTTCCCACTCAAAATATACTTTTGTATTACAGTTATTGATTGATGATTGACTGTTTGGATGTGTATTAGATATGGTAGGATATATATATATATATAGCAATATATACATATTGGCATATGTATATATTGGATTGATTGATTTCCCGCCTCGTATAGCGGATGAGACCCTATTGCGTCGTTAGTAAGCGGATTATTTTTATAAAACCCATATACCGCGATATTCCACCTCGAAGTGGAATTGGTATTGTGCTAACGTCTGTGGATGCAGGGAAACAGGTTGGAGGGATCCAACTGGATTCCTCACCCGTATTTATTTATTTACAGATGTTGATGTATATTCTGTTATCATATTGATATATGATGTTTGTTGTGTGATTGACTAATTGGTGCTGTTGCATCATCGGATTCAGTTTTGAAGTTTAAAAATAACGACTTTTACTATAAAAGGATTTTTAAAGTGATTTTTGAAAATAGACGTTTTATTGAATTTTTGAGTTGATTTATTTCAAATGAATAAACGTTTAAAATTTTAAAGTTATAAAAGTTAAGATTTTTGGTAAAATTTAACCAAAGTGTGATGTTTGAAATAAATAGTTGATTTATTTGTAAAATGGTTTAAGTTGGGATTTTTGAGTAACTATAAATTGATTTATAAAGAAGATTTATAAAATTGATATTTTATAAATCAAAATATTGGACTTATAAAACGAATTTTTATAAGTGTTAAAAAGAAGTATAAATGGATTTCATAAGAGAATGAAATTAATAGATTTATATTGTGAAGTTAAAAATGAATGAAGTTGTAGAATAAAGGATTAATAAGTAATTTACTTAGAAATTGGATTTTTACCTTTAATTGGGATATTTTATCAAATTGATTTATAAAGGAGATTTATAAATAAAAGTTGTTATAAAAGAGAAATAGAATTTATAAATGTGTTTATAAATTCAGAAATCAGTTGAATTTGATAACTTAAATGTAGAAGGTTATTAAAGGAAAGATATTCGCAATTTTGGATAGCGAATCTCTATTGAAATAAATGTATAGAAAAGGCTGAAATTTGGTTAGTATATTCACGATTTTGGACAGTGAATATATTGTTTAGTAAAATGGATTTATTTTTGAGGAAGTGATATTAAAAATGAAGTTAAACATTTTAAAAATGTTTTAAAATGTATTATGAATCGAAAGCATAGATTTCAACACTTGTTATTGGAATAGGCGTTTTCGAGAAATAAGGAAATGGTGGACTATAACACTGTTGTTATAGTAAACGATTTCCGAAAGGAAATGTTTTTTTATGTTGTATTGGGATTTATATATCTATCTAAATCCGAATCCCTATACTAGTGATTTTGAGTCGTCGTAACGATGTTTTACGTAACATTCGTTTTGACTCAAATAAATGTTGTTATAGTAAATGATTTCCTTAAAGAATGAAATATATACTTAATATTGATTTAAGTATATTGAATATTTTCCAAGTGTCGAAAATAAATGATTTGTGAACTACTTATTATTAAATAAGTATGGAAATGCTTTTCCAATATGAAATGAAACGTTTTGATAATTTATCTTCTTAAAGATAAATTGAAAGTGAATGTTTGAAATCGATTTGAAAAATCGAATATCAGTTGATATTCGATAAATATAAATTCACTATGGAATTTATTAAAAGAAACGGGAATTCGTTTAAAAATAAATATTGATTTATTTTTGAAGTGTGGAAATTTTATATCTCGTAAAGATATTTTTGAAGAATAAATAATTTGGGAAAATTATTTGGAATCTGATGATGTTGCGCATCTTTATTGATAGTTAAATAACCGACTATCAATAATTACCTTGAATATGGTATTTGTTGTGATTGGATGAATTTGAATGCCACACTTATTTTTGAATAATCGCTCACTATTCGGGTTAACCGGGAAAGGACCATGGGGTCGTATAACCCATTCCGAATATGTGATACGTCGTTATGAATTGCATTCGAAGACCGGTGTTGAAGATCGGATATTTTTGAAAACGGAAGGATTACCGTCGAGTTACTCTACATCGGCTGATCTCCGGTTTAGAGGTTTTATCACCCTTAGTGACGGGAAGTCCTGACATGATTGAAATTTATCCGGATATGCAAGGGCTTCGTGAGAAGTGCCTTCGGTTCTGTTCGATCCCGGAACAGACTTGTATGGATTGTGTGTCTGACGATACAATTTGAGATATAAAGCTGATTTCTTTCAAATACATTTCTGTTGGTGGCGGAGAATTTATTCTCTTAGCTTAACACCCTTCTCTGAGACGTACGAGCTCAGAGGTTATGTAGTTGAAATTTATCAGCGATATACTCCCAATTTGGTAACGTGGCATACTGAGTGTTGCTGTGAAATGATCAGTGTTTGATCATTTGTGATATGATCATTTGTTTGGTCTTATATCTTTGTGATCATAGGTTGATCATTTTGTTTGACCCGAAGCATGGCTTTGTAGAAAGCGTAGCTTTGTGGACGAGACTTCGTCGAGCCTCACACCCCGGAAATGGTCAAAACAGGAAGGATGTGGCAAGGTTCTAGGGAGTAGCGCCCCTTAGTGTATGTCATTCCTTCTGGATAGAGGTGGTATCATGGTATGGAGCCCAGATACTTAACCTATGTGGTTGCTGCATTTTTACTATGTGGTTTGTTGGAAATCGGGGATCCTCGGGAAGATCGGTTACGATCGGGGGATGACATACGCGTGTCAGTAGTTACCTATTTTTGCAGAGGTAACTCGGCCTTGTGTTGGCAGAGATCTAACCGTAATGTTAGGTTATTTCTCGGGTCGTCTATTCCAGGGACGTACCCATCGTGGAAAAGGAAGTTCCTTAGCCTGACCATTTGTTGGAAATCCATCTTCCAATACGTGACTTGTACGGTATTAGTTGTAGAACCTGCCATTTACGTACGGTGGTCACCACTGTTTAGATGGTAGCTATAGTAGGCATACGATACTGGTCGTATGCTGGCTAAGATTAATATTATACTTTCGAAATGATTTCTACACTATGCACTAATAATAATAAAAAAAATGATTTGATTTTGCGTAGTAAGCATCTTTGACTATCATAAGAAGAAATCTCCTCCAATTCTGCGTTTGCATTGTGTGTGTGGCGGGAGGTCTTATGGAAGTTTCATTTTCCAAAAGCATTGCGAATTGACTTTAAAATCTTCCTGTTGTTTATTTTAAAAAGAATAACTGTTTTACGATCTCACACCAGTCACCATGACTGACTCGGAGTTTATTGTTCCCTTCTAAACTCTGGGTGCCCACCAATTTCCACACGGGCAGCCTAGAGTTATGTTATTAGGATATTCTGGATATTCTGGAGCTTTGGAAGCAAGCTGGATGACGAGACGTAGTATTTGTATCTGATAGTATTTATTCCGCTGTGTATTCTGTATGAGGACAAGTTTATATAACTGTCCATTGTTGTATATTGACTCTGATGATTGATGTATGTATAAAATGATATAGTTCTTTGTTTTAAAGATTATTCATTTATCTATTATATTTTGTTCCGCTGCGATGTGTAAGATTCTGATATTGTTTTCTATTCTGTTGTTCTTCTTCTCTCTTTTCTTCTGTTTTCTTCTTTCTAAAACCCTAAGAATTCGGTTTTCCGGCATTCGTTGCTCGGAAGTTGATACAGTGGACGTATCGATGTCGATTTTCGGAAGTCGAAGAATCGGGTCCTTACAATAACTCAAAAGGGTAGATCATCGGCAAAGGCAATGTCAATAGCAACGGTACATCTAATTTACCTCTCATTACTGATGTTTTATTAGTTAAAAATTTAAAACATAATTTATTAAGTATTAGTCAACTATGCGACAAAGGTTTTAATATTTCTTTTTTAGAAAATAAATGTAACATTTTTGATAAAAATCACAACATTATTTTCGAAGGAAATAGAGATAAAAATATTTATATCCTAAATATGAATGTTAATAATGATTCAAATCTGTGTCTAGTAGCTAAGGAGAATGATTCTTGCCTTTGGCACAAAAGATTTTGTCACATAAATTTTAATACCATCAACAAACTTGCTAAAAATAAATTAGTTAAAGGGTTACCCGATATAAAATTCAAAACTAACATATTTTGTGATGCATGTAAATTAGGAAAATTAACAAAATCTTCTTTTAAATCAAAGAAAGTAATATCTACAGAACAACCACTTGAACTTTTACACATGGATCTTTTTGGTCCAACTCAAGTGCAATCTATTAATCATAATAGATATGTTTTTGTTATTGTAGATGATTTCTCTAGATATACTTGGATTTTCTTTTTGAAAAATAAAAGTGATACTTTTGATAATTTTAAAGTTTTTGTTAAAAGAATTCAAAATATTAAAACTTTGAAAATTAAAAATATAAGAAGTGATCATGGAGGCGAATTTGAAAATGAAGTTTTTGAACAATTTTGTAACAAAAAAGGTATTAACCATAATTTCTCTTTTCCTAGAACACCACAACAAAATGGAGTTGTAGAAAGGAAAAATAGAACGTTACAAGAATGTGCAAGAACTTTACTAAATGGAACAACTTTATCGAAACAATTTTGGGCAGAAGCTGTAGCTACTGCTTGTTACGTACTGAATCGCGTTTCTATTCGACCATTAACTAAAAATACACCATATGAACTTCTAAATGGAAGAAAACCAAATATTTCATATCTAAAAGTTTTTGGTTCCAAATGTTTTATTTTAAACACTAAAGATCAACTAGGCAAATTCGATCCAAAATCCGATGAAGGTATATTTGTTGGATATTCGGAATGAAGCAAGGCCTATCGAATTTATAATAAACGAACTCAAATTATTGAAGAAAGTCTACATGTTTCTTTCAACGAAAATTTTAAAAATATAAATCCGAGTGTTACTATTGATTCTGATGATGAATCTACTCAGAATGAGAATATTAGTACAAATGAAAATCTTGATATTCATGAAACCAATACAAATGTAACTTCTAATTTAATAAAATCTCCACCTAGAATTTTAAAAGATCATCCTGTGCAAAATATAATTGGAGAAGTTAATACGAATGTTAAAACCAGACATCAATTAAATCAAGCTGGTCATGTTGCTTTTCTTTCTAACATAGAACCTAAGAATATAAAAGAAGCTTCAACTGATGACTACTGGATACTTGCCATGCAAGAAGAATTAAATCAATTCGAACGAAACGAAGTTTGGGAACTCGTTCATAGACCTAGTGATCAATCAGTCATCGGTACTAAATGGGTTTTCAAAAATAAAGCAGATGAACTAGGAAATATAACAAGGAATAAAGCTAGATTAGTTGCACAAGGATATAATCAAGAAGAAGGTATTGATTACGAAGAGACGTTTGCTCCAGTCGCCCGACTTGAAGCAATACGAATATTATTAGCTTATGCATGTTTTCATAATTTTAAACTATATCAAATGGATGTTAAAAGTGCATTTTTAAATGGATTCATAAAAGAAAATGTTTTTGTTGAACAACCACCTTTGTTTAATCATGAAAAATTTCCGGATCATGTATATAAACTTAAAAAGGCGTTATATGGTTTAAAACAAGCACCACGTGCTTGGTATGATCGTCTTAAAAGTTATTTATTAGAATCTGGTTTTGAAATCGGTAAAGTAGATCAAACACTTTTTATTAAGAAAACTAATAAAGATATTTTAATAATTCAAATATATATTGACGATATTATTTTTGGCTCGACAAATGAAAAGTTATGTCAAGAATTTTCAACCATAATGACAAATGAATTTGAAATGTCTCATATGGGGGAATTGTCATATTTTCTTGGATTACAAATTAAACAAATTGAAAATGGAATTTTTATTAATCAAGAAAAATATTGTTATAATTTAATCAAACGTTTTGGTCTTGAAAATACTGCTGCCAAACCAACTCCTATGAGTACAACGGTTCATCTCAATAGAGATGAAGATTGCAAAAGTGTTGATCAAAAGTAATATCGTAGTATGATAGGTTCTTTACTTTATTTAACAGCGAGTCGCCCCGATATTATGATGAGTGTCTGTTTATGTGCTCGATTTCAAGCAAATCCCAAAGAATCACATATGAGAGCAGTTAAACGCATTATTCGTTATCTAACTAAAACCAAAGATTTCGGACTATTTTATCCGAAAGAATGTCCTTTTGAATTAGTTTCCTACAGTGATGCTGATTTTGGAGGAAGTTGGACGGATCGAAAAAGTACGAGCGGAACGTGTCACATCATTGGACGTTCCTTAGTTTCTTGGTTTAGTAAGAAACAAAATTGTGTTTCTTTATCAACATATGAAGCGAATATATATCTGCTGCTTTGGCATGTGCACAAGTCGTATATATGCAACAGACATTACAAGATTTTAATTGTCATCTTGAAAAATCAATAATTTATTGTGATAATACCAGTGCAATAAACCTTTCAAAAAATCCGGTCAATCATTCCCGAACAAAACACATAGATATTCGTCATCATTTTCTTCGTGATTGTTTGGAAAAAGGATTAATAAATCTAGAATTTATCAATACTGAAAATCAAATAGCTGACATTTTTACTAAACCACTAAATGAAATTTCTTTTATAAAACTAAGACGAGATTTAGGTATAATGTCGTTTAAAGACTTATGAATAAAAAAAAATAAAAAAAATAATAAAAAAAATAAAAATATATATAAAATGATGAAAAATATAAAATTATTTTTCTGACCAAAGCGGTACTCGAACTCATGACTTTTGACTTATATGTTAGATGTTGTAGTATAGCCACTTGGGCTATGGGTGTTTCTTGTTCCAGCTCTGTTTCTAATTTACATCATTGAAACTTAATTTCAGAATATACTATTTTTTTTAACTCTAAAGCATTGTATGTCATTCATTTGTAAACAGTTTTTGTTTAAAGAATTCTGTGATTAAAACTAAAATTTGATTTTAGACCACTATTTTTTTAGAAAATATGGTTATATATATACATACATATGTTTATTGAATAGAACATCAAATACAAAACAAAAACTTAAAACAAAAATGTCTTCTAACAATGATGTCTACAATTCTGAAAATTCTCATCTCTCTTATACTTCCCCGGACGATGACTATTCTGATCGTATCCCCGAAGGTGGTCCTTATCCTACATTTCCAATGCCAAATCGTGTTTTAGAATTTCCCTCTCCAGATAATGATCCCCGACACAGGTGGAAACCATGGGAAGACTCCCATACAGGTTATACACCTGATAAAAAGAAAGGGAAAAAGGAAATGGTAGTAACTCCATCAACCAAACAAAAGATTGATGAAATTCATCACTACCAACAACAACAGATGAATATGCAAAGGGAACTTTATTACGAACAGAAAGTCACGGCAAGACGTTTAAGCTTCCTTGAAATTGCCATGAAATTTTGTTCATCTAAGAAGGATGATGTTGCTGAACCTTCTTACAGAACTCCATCTCCCTCTAACCATGTTCAATCTCCAATAGCTCCAATATGGTCACCGGTAAAAAACGTTCCATCTCCAAATTCATGGGAACGTCGATGCTAATTCATCATGGCTATATTTTAGTATATATATGTTATTTTTTTAAGATGTATAAATAAATATGATGTAATAATATGATTATATTTCTATAATTCTTATTTGAAAAAAAAACAACATGACATGCTTTCGGTCGACCGAAATGCCTGAACCGGTCAACTGAAGCTGTCCCGAGAAGTTTTTTAAAACAGATTTCTTCCAAGTCGGTCGACCAAAATACCTGACTCGGTCGGCCGAACATATTTCCCGAATGACATTAGAATATTTTTTAACTCGGTCAACCGAATTCCCTGCACCAGTCAACCGAAGCTTTTCCCGAAAGTTTCAGCACTGTTCTGAACCTCAAGTCGGTCGACCGACCCAGGTCCTTCAGTCGACCGAACGTGTTATTCTGCTAAAATTGCCTTCATATTTTAACCCAACCCTTCACCTTTTTATCTCACCTCTTCACTTTACTCTTCCACAACAGATTTGAACCCTAGCCCCCATTACAACCTTCCTAAATTTCTTCAAATTCTTCAAGAAAAATGGCTCCCAAAAAGAAATCTAAGACTACCGCTGGCCAATCTTCCTCAACTCCTGTAGATTCTCAAATTGCTTCTTGGTTAGTAAGTGAAAAAGCTTTAGAAAGATGGATAAAGCTTCAAGATGCAAAAATCTTTGAGGAGTCTTTTGTAAGTTATCCTAATTTTACCGCCTACGGTGTTGAAAACGCCGCTCTTGAAAGTGGTCTTGATGCTTTTCTTGACCATAGGAAAAACAACTTGAAGATTAATCATATAATGGTCAAGTTATTCTTAGCAAATCTCAATCTTGTCAATCCACCTAGAAACACTGAAAATTGTGTTTGGACTTCGGTATGTGGCACATCGATGTTTCTCTCCATTGATCGAATGAATCATATTTTAAATGTTCGACCAGGTGGAATCTCATTACATGATGTAGATTATAATCCATCAACTCGTGACCGCCTAAGTCACTTATTCTTTGAAGATGATGCTACCGACTTAAGGCAAACTTCATCTCTTCGACCTAAAGCACGACTTTTTCATCGATTCATGATGAAGTCTATTGTTCCAAGAGGAGGGTCGTACCACTTAGTATATCCCGAAAACTTCAAGGCGTTATATGCTATGTGTGGAAACATTCGGGTAAATTGGACACAACTTCTTATGGATGAATTCCTTACATTCAACCAAGGAAAAATGCTCCATATTTACTATGGAGAATACATAATGCGGTTGATTAACAACTTTGTCACTCATGCACCGGAATCTGAAACATCCAAAGTTCGTACCTTTGACTCACGAACAATAAAATTGATGAAGTTACCCGATGCACCATCCCAAATTACAACCTTTCAGCAATGGCGTACAATTCCACGAGAACAACTACGTCGTAGCTATTCTACTCCTCAACCCTCCACTCATTCCACAGAACGTATAACTCGTCAAACCTCTATCCAAAGACCACCTCCCGGTACTAGCACAGCGGCTGCCATTGATATTTTGGCCCAAAATCAACTAGCTTTGGATTCTCGTCTTCGAAAAATTGATGGGCGTTTCAAAAAGATCAAAGGCTTCTTCGTAAATTTATGGGATGCCTTATCATGCTCTTCTGAAGCCGGTGCTTCATTTGTTGCTCCTGGAAAAAGACCCGCACCAAATTTCTCTTGGTCTACATCCGAGAACACAAGTTCCAGCACATCGGCAACTCCCGCACCTACCACTCAAAGACGGGGTAAGGAACCGGCTCCTCTCGATGAAAATCTTCATCCAGAACAGTGGGATACCGACGATGATGAGGAGTAATTGTTGTATTTTTAAATTTATTTTAACTTTCAAGAATCTCTTGTACTTTATTTGTTTCTTAATTAATTGTTATGTTATGTTCTAAGCAAACATCTTTAAATTATTTCTAATTAAGCTCAAAGAATGTACCATGTAAATTTAAATGTTTTTTGCATTACTTCAATCTGTTATAAGTATTCCTTTTTGTCGATGACAAAGGGGGAGAAATGTATGCAAATTAACGAATTTTTGCAGAAAAGTCGCCATATATTCAGGGGGAGAACTATAATATATATGTCAATATTACTTCGTCACATAAGTATTTTCATCAATCAAAAAGGGGGAGAATGTTGATTCATGAGTTTTGATTCATGACACAAGCTTCAGAGATCATACGGCAAGAATGCTATATGAAAGCGACAAAAAGAGAATAAGTGCATACCGTGCACTACAAAGAAGATAATCTTACAATTCAGAGATTAGTATGGATATTTTATTTTATTTGAGTCTTAGAACAATGTTAAAATCATTCCTCAAATAATCACACACGCACACAAAACATTTTATATCAAAAACTATATTCTCTGTGCATATAACACCAGGTCGGCCGACCGACCAGGATCCTCGGTCGACCGACCCTGTATCATATGCACAGTGACTTTCTGTTTTGTATACGTTTTTCAACTCAGCTGACCGGCCAGTTTTTCCGGTCGACCGACCAGAGAAAAACGGCTAGTTTTCTGAACAGACGCGATCTTTTCATGAAGAGTAATGTCCTCTATTTCAAGAGGTATGGACACTACTGTTGACTAAAACTATTCATGAAAGATTACAACTCTTCTACAACTATATAAACATATTCAATTCACTTCTACAATCACCGATTCTTGTTTATATTTCTGAAAACTAATCTCTTTTCATTTCTGCAAATAAAAGCATTCACTCTTATTCAATATCACTAGAATCCTTGAATTTATTCATATACTTCGATTCTACGTGATTATCTTCCTTCTAAATCTTCACACACATACATATTCTTGAGGATTTGATTATAGTAAAGTTGTACTATCAAAAGACAATCAGTGTTATTTAGAACACATTCGTCAACAAACATTTTGTATTAAGTTGAAGCCCTCTTCGGTTGTTGAGGCGGAAAAATTCCTGTTTGGCTGCTCAGGTGTCGTATACCTATTCCTCCGGGTTAAGTGAGGGGTTTAGTTTAAATCCAGAGGGTATTCTGGGACTGGACGTAGAACGGGAAGTTCGAACCAGTATAAAAATTCCTGGTGTGCTTACTTTAATTTTTACTTTACTGTTATTACCAGTTTCCGCATTAATATACCATATTACACGATCCTTAGTACTACACGTACACTTTCAATATGCATATCTCAAAATCAACATCTATATATGTATTTGAAAACCAAACGCATTTGTACTTATGTATATAAGCTAATATATATACATATATATAAACTTACCTACTTATTATATTTCAAAATTTATACTTATACACACATATATATAAAAATAAACATACATATGTATATTATATGCAAAATTTACACTGACCATATATATATGTACATATACACTACCGTAACATACAAAAGTTAGTACAACAGATTTAAATATACGAATAGATATAAAACATTTTATAAACTCATAATTTATAAGTAACAGTTCATAGACACAAAAATCAGTAAAGGCCCTATGCAAAGTAAAGCATACTTTGTAAAGTAAAGAGTGGCAGAACAACTTATATAATATATATACTATATGTAAAGTGACAGCTCATAACAATAAATAAAGTAACCGGTCAACTTCATAATATAATATATAATTATACTTCTTTTATAAAAATATACTGTAACATATATAGTAAACACATATAATACTTCTTTTAAGATCTAATATATTGTAACCAATATATATATATTATAAACGCATAGATTTAACAAGATATCTATATATACTGTTTGTACCAAAAATGGGCACAACACTCTTCGGGAGTTGTTTGAAGAGATAAAATGAAGATGATAAATGTAAAACAGAGATTATCTAATAAAAACTCCAACAAATAGGAATGTAAAGTGCACAAACAAGCAGTTTAGAGTGGTTCGGCGTATAGCCTACGTCCACTATGAAGTTTTGATGATTTTATTGATTCTCTTTCAATGATTACAAGCGTTTACAGCAATGAACAGCGGATTACAGTTTCGAATTCGAAATTGACAGCGAATGTATGATGCAAATCTCAATCCGGCAGAGTCTGGACGCTTCAGAGAAAAAAGCCCCTTTTTCCGTTGATTCTGGGGCTCTATTTATAGGCGTAGGAAGCTTGGATTTCGCTCAAACTCCGGGAGACTTGGCCTGACACGTGAGGGGACCCATTCGACCACTTCCAGAGAGTTTCAAGCCAATCTGTGATCGATACGAAATCATTTCGTATCGATCAAGATTACTTCCAATTGAGCTCAAAATTGGTGGAGATGTTCCTTGTTATGTTTGCAACCTTCAGTTAAAATTTCATCGTGTTTGGATCAGTGGATTACGAGATATGGTCGATACGAACTGGAATTCCTCATAGGCTGTCTGGTTCGTATCCATGATTTCGACTCCATCCGTTCGCCTCGCTGGCTGCACGTGCTCTTGAAGTGAGGTGGCGCGCGCGCTTCGTTTCGATCCGGTCTTTGTGCCGCATTGACTGTTTCGACTCCACATATCTCGCCTCGTTTTACTTTGATGGAAGACACGTCATCCCTGGTCAGTTGACTCGTGGGTACGAACAAGTCATTAGGCATGGATTCGAAGTGAGGTCCTCTGATGGATACGAAGCAAGCACCGAGTGATGGATACGAAGTAAGCACCGAGTGATGGATACGAAGTAAGCACCGAGTGATGGATACGAAGTGGACGCTGAATGATGGATACGAAGTCCTTCAATTGCTGGTATGTGTGAAGTCCATCGATACGAGCTCGATGGATACGAAGAAAGTTGAGCCGAACCTGGGTACCTCGATGGATCCGGAGCTGATCGGTACGAAGCTTGATGGATTCGAACTGGGGCTTCGGTGATGGATACGAAATTGCCCAGAGTGATGGATACGAAATCTGGGCTTTTTCCCTCCAATTTGACTCGATCATAACTTGAGCGTATGAGTCCGGATTGACTTGGAATTTGAGGTGCTGATCTCTATGGCCTTTCTTGTCATGTCCTATCAATTGTAGCTCGCTCTGTGCTCGGACAAAATTCAGTGATATCCATGGCGTGCTATCCTTGTTCTCTAGTCGGCTTCTTGGTGTCCTGGCCTTGTCAAAAGGCGGGATAACATTTGCCCCCCAAAGTACGTCTTGTGAAAACATGACGTGCTTTGAAAAGTTGTATGTCTTCTTTGGATAATTTTGAAAGTCGTACCCCTTAGCCATTCTTCTCGTATCGGTCCTCTTATGAATCGATGCTCAAAGTCGAAAAGCCCTCTTTCGTATCGATGTGGGTTGACTTGATGGATACGAAAACAATCATTCGTATCGATGGTCACAAATCGCGGCGAATTCTGGTTCGAATTGATGATATCTGGTGGATACGAAATGGATGTTCGCATCGATAGATACTGATGGATACGAAATTGACGCTCGTATTAACAGGTCTGCTCTGTTTCGAATCGATGGCTCAAAATTTGGATGTTTCGAAACGATGGTGTCTGGTGAACATTTCGCCTCGATGAATGCACAGCTTGATGGATGCGAGGAAAGCGCGTGCACCTACCCATCGTATTCACGTGGCCTCCCTGTGCGCTTCGAACCGATAAAGGTTAGTGGGTTCGATACGAATGCTCGCATCGATGCGCTGCTTGACTGGTTGCGACCGGTCAGATTGACTGGGAGTCGAAACGACTCGGTTCCGTCCTAGGCTTCATATAAATATCTGGGACTTTGCCATTTCTCACTTTTTTACCTTTTACTTTTACTGTTGTCTTCTGCCTTCTCGTATCGATTCACAGACAAGCAGGAGAGAAGAATTACTCCAATCTTCGAATCGATCAAACATCATCTTATTATTTCCCCAAACTCCAATTCGATTCAGGTAAATAAGCAATCACGGCTAAATTTGAGCGACGAAGTTCAGATCTCAGATCCATCGTGCCTTTGCCGATTATCGATTTTGGTGGTGCCAAGGCCAGATCTGGACCAGAGCTTGGTCGAGGATGGCCATGGCTATGTTCGCTTCAATCGGAGAAGAAAGAGTTCTGGAGTGATCGTTTCACCACTAGTTCGTGTCGATCCGGGACAGGAGGATTCGACTCGATCCAGATTTCATGATTTCGCATCGATTGATGGGTTAAAGGGGATGCAGAGGTTCGCATCGATCTAAGGTGGTTGGGGCTTGTGTTGAACTGAGATGATCGATGTAAGCGCTTGGCCGGCGTGATCGATGCGAAAATCTACCTCTCTCGATCGATACGAAGACCAAGAGATGTCATTGGTCCCATATCGATAGCCCCAGATCGATGCGAAGTTATTGCACTTGGTTGTCTCACAGCCGTTAACCCTTGGCCGATGCGAAGTAAGCCTACCTGATCGATACGAAATCTCCTCCTCCGGTCGATACGAACTGACATCGATACGAAAGGTATCGAGTTGACCTGATCGATACGAAAGTATCGATTCGAACTGGATCGATACAAAAGACATCACGCCTCCGAATGAATTTGAACTTGAACTACGATCGATTCCATGCTGAAATTTGACGAACTTAGCGAACTTTTGCACGTTCTTATATTCGATTCCGACGAGCTTCTGCCTTGCATAATTGGACTTGATTACAGGATTGCATATTTGACTGATTTTCGAAGCTCGTCGATGGAACTGCCTTTTAACAGAAAAGTACAACGAACTCTTTAATCTTGAATCGATCGTTATCATCTGGATGGCGCAGTCATGACGGTCAGCGATGACGGTCATGTTTGTCTGACTTCCAGAATCTCGTCGCTTGCACATTTTCTTTAATTCTGCAGAATTTGCTCAAGTCACGCACAGCACTCGCACTACACAACACATTCATGCACTTTACACTGGGGAATGCACGGGCTTTTTGTCACCTAATGATGGTTTCTCGTGAGTTAGCTAGTGATGGAACCGTCAAGTTCGCAGCAGCAAGAAACTCAGAACCCTATCCTTCCCAGAATTGAGATTCCGGTCATCGAGACCGAAGCTATTGGCCCAGCTCCGGACGAGTTGCCCAACGCGTCCTTCATTAATAGTCCACCTGATTCCGTCTCATCCAACATCTCCGAAGACATGTTGGGGAGGATATGCTTAAGGCATGGTTTATCTTTGGATGAGGTATTGCTGCCTGGACCGGATGATAGGCCACATAATCCCCCGGAGGGGTATACTGCTTTTAATCGGCATGCGTGCGCAGCCGGCACACTTCCTCCATTCAACGACTATATAAGAGAAGTGTTGGCTTATCTGGACATCGCTCCGTCTCAATTGCATCCAAACGGATATGCCTCACTCAACAGCTTGTTCATTGTATTCATGGAGTACCTCCATCGTCCTCCCCGTATGACCGACATAAGATACTTGTTTAACTTCAAGAGTCGGACTGACAGCCCATCTTATACGTTCTTGGAGTCTGTAAGGAACTGCCAAGTTGTCGTGGGGTCGTGGACTAGGCTAAGCTATTTTAAGTCGGAGTGGTTCTATGTCCGATGTCCTCCGGGGTTTGCCAGAAGATGGTTATTCAGACGTGAGTATCGTCTTTTTTCCCAAGTAATTTACAGGGCAATTTTTGGAGTGAAATTAAACTTACGTCTTCTTCTCTTTTTCTTTCAGCTATCATCCAGCGGCCTGAGGGTGGCTACTATAAAGAAATAGTTCGGGTCCTCCAAGAGATTCCTAGCGAAGAAAGGAATATTGAACTGTTATTGACAGATCGGAATCTCAGAGTCCTTGGGCTAATCGGTCGGAGGCAGAGCATAAGACTCGACGGTGCATTAAAGACCATCTCCAGGAAAAAGGTCAAGCGGATGAAGCCCAGGGTCGTGATAATCGAGGAACCCGACTCCGAGAAAACCCATACTGACGAAGAACCGTTGGTCGGACCTGCTAATGCAACCCCAGAGTCCGATGCTAAGAGGAAAGGCAAAGCTGTGGCTTCGAAACAGCCTAAGTCTGGGAGGCGGAAGTCTGTGGTTTTGCACCGTCCTTCGCCAGGGGTTAAGATTACGGAAGCAGCCTCCCTGCAAGCTGGAGACCAACCCGAAGAGCCTGCTGACCCTCCAATCCCTGACATTGAGCCGGAGAAACACGATGTTGGGTCGGGTGGACCGCGACATATTGTCGATGTTAGCGAGCCTGAGCTTGCCGATGCGACTGACACTTCTGGTTGGTCCGGGGGGTTACACATTCACACACTCCTCACGGCACAACACATTTTCCTAACCATAAACAACACATCGCAAACGGTTACTGATTCTTTGTGGTTTTCTTTTCAGGTACGATGTCTGGGAAAGGTTCCGTGCTTGGTAGTTTGCGTAAGCGCCGTTATCACGAGCCACGCAGGAGAGAGGGCGAGAGGGATTATGACACGGGACACTCTGGTCAGGAGAAGTCTGACAGAGATAGGGGACATGTTCGCCGATCCCGATCTCGCTCTCCTCCCCTCAGGACCTCTGCACCTCCTACGGTCGCAGTTACTCGTCCTCCCGAAACTTCACGGCCTAGGCCGCCTTCTCAAGCTTTGAGGTCCGACCCTCCGCGCAGGACCGAAATAGCCACCTCTTCGGCTACTGTGCCGGTCCCGACCGAGGCGTCTAGCGAAGGAGCGCTCAAATTGGCACAGATGAGGAAGGAATTTCCTGACATCTGTTTTGATGGATATGTCTTCCCCCCGCACCTGAAGAGAATCCCGCCAACCGCGGAAACCACTATCCACGATTATGTCGCGGACATATTTTTTCAGTATAGGGAGTGGGGACGGGCCGCGAGGAAGGCATCTAAAGTGGCCTTTGAGCGAGGCGTCACCATCGAGAAACTCGAGAAGGAGCTGGGTCGCAATGACCAAATCATAAAAGCACTCAACTCAGAGGCTGAGTCTTCTCGTAAGTCTGAAATGGAGGCTTTAAAGAAAGTTGATGAAGTGACCGCTGCCATGGCCAGGATGAAGCAAGAACATTACACCGCCATCGATGACATGGGTCACAGGAACACTTCTATTACTGCCGAGAGGGATGCCGCTCTCAAGGAGCTTAATGAGCTGAAGTCAAAGTTCTCAGAGATGGCTAAGGAAAAAGACGCAGCTAATGTCTCTGCGCAGGAGGCCTGTGATCAGGCGGTGGCGCTTCGTAAGGAGAAGGAAGTGGCTATACAACAAGCCCGTGAGGCTGAGGCTGGGGTTGATGAGAAAGTACGGCAGGCGGAGGCCAGGATCGAGGCCGAGGTGGAGGAGCTACTCGTCACTTATAACGCCAATGTGCTACGGCACCGAGACTTGACATGGCTTGATGATTACCCCACACATCTCTATAACGCCTGGAACCTACTGGTTGATGAGGAGAGATCTGGGCACCCTGAAGAAACCCCTGATGAGTTCGAGCTGGAGAACCGCATCCTTAATGATGACGAAAAGAAGGTTCTTCATGACTCTATGATTTCCCATGACAAGGTGAGGCTTGGTGCCCAGATCCAGGAAGTCGGAGAGAGCTCTGGTGCTGAACACCATGTTATGAGTTCTGAGATAGTCGTGTCATCTCAGTCTGAGCCAACTTCGATGATCTACTCCCATCCTATCCCAGCGTATGACCCGGACCAACCGCATTTATCTCCTATTAAGGAACATCCTTCTGAAGTAGTTCGGACGACCTCGAGCCAAACCGAGGAAGGTACTTTGAACTAACTTCCAGTATATTTGGATTGAAGAACCCGTGTTGAAATGTTGCTAATGACATGTCTTTTCCTTTGATCAGTGACAGGAGTTGCACCAGCCGCGCCTCTCACCACCCAAGTATTAGGTCAAGCGCCAGGAGCCATCGTTTCTGAGGCGACCTCTGTCGCAGCAATGGCACCAGTTGGAGTGACGGAGGGGAGCTCACTTTCTTTCGACGAGCAGATGATAAACGAGCTCCTTGGCCGTCAAAGTGATCCTTTTGCGGACTTGCCATTTGGCTTGGGTGGATTCACGGCTACTTCCGACACCTTGTCCCAAACTACTACGGCTCCTAGCGAGGCCAGGGCACGGCGGGAAGCGGCGATGTTAGCCGAGATCAATGCCGAGATGGCGGCTGCGGCGCACGGCGGTGAAGTAGATGGCGGAGCGGCAGCACAGTGCCCCATTCCTCTTATGACTGTGTCTCCTGGGGGCACACTTACTGATACTGATGTACCAGCCCCTCCTCCGGCTGCGGAGTCTGTTCCTCCCACTCCTCCCGCGGGAAGCATCCCTATAGAGTCCAGCTCAGGCGAGGACGTTGACATTATGCCTTCACCCGAAGGGAGCTTGCCTAGGGAGAAAGGCTCCAAGCGAAAGGGTACTGGCGGCTCCAGTAGTTCCTCGAAGAAGAAGAAAAAGCTGAGGAAGCAGAAGGATTAGACATCCTTTTCATAGGCAGTTAGGGGCTTTTGCTATTTTTTCTGTCTTTTCCCTTTTGTAGGCCGTGTTTAGATGCGGGTTCGGCCCCTGCTAGTAGGAACATTTTGGGAAAGAACTCATGTATGAAGCATTGTTTTTGAGCTTAGTTGGAATAAAATTTTGTCTTTTAGCTTCAGCTTGCGTTCCTTTCTATTCTTGAATATTGCAGTGTTCGGACTTTGGTCCAGTGTATTTGCATTTTTCGATTGCTTCAAGAATAGCTCATTTTACTTGTTAAGTATGGAACTTTCGGACTCGAGTTGTGATAGGGGATCGCATCGGAGCTGAGCATCGTATAGTTTCGGGCAATGACTAACATTTGCTTCTGCCCCCAGTTTTGGGGTCAAGTTGTGATGATCAGCTTGTGATGGCACCAAGCGAGGACCGAGTGGTCGAACTACGCTTGTTCTCTTATGAATCGTTCCATCCACACTCCGGGGATATGCGTCATCTCGTAAGCGGTTGTTCGCACTCTGGGAACATGGAGTTGACCGTTTATACTCCGCTTCGCACTCTGGGAATGCGGAGTTGAATGTTTATACTCCATTTCGCACTCTGGGAACATGGAGTCAGATGTTTATACTCCATTTCGCACTCCGGGAACATGGAGTTAAGTGTTTATACTCCGCTTCGCACTCTGGGAATACGGAGTTGAGTGTTTATACTCCATTTCGCACTCCGGGAATATGGAGTTTAAGAGTTTATACTCCGCTTCGCACTCTGGGAATACGGAGTTGAGTGTTTATACTCCATTTCGCACTCCGGGAATATGGAGTTTAAGAGTTTATACTCCGCTTCGCACTCTGGGAATACGGAGTTGAGAGTTTATACTCCGCTTCGCACTCTGGGAATACGGAGTTGAATGTTTATACTCCATTTCGCACTCTGGGAACATGGAGTTAAGTGTTTATACTCCGCTTCGCACTCTGGGAATACGGAGTTGATTGTAGGATTGTCGTGTGTCAACCCTATTAATATCGGTGTCATGGTTTGTCCCCGAGCTCGGGTTTCACCTAGTGAGTGGCCGGTCGTATCACAGCCACTCTCCATTTGAATAAGTCCCATTGCATGATGGGATTTAGCTCTTCGTGCATCGTGACGTTGTATATCGTACATAATGAATCACAGCTCTGGCTCGAAGAAGTGGCATTTTATTGCTGAAATAAGAAAATGCGGCAAAGTCAGTTGCCTTATTACAAAATTCAAATTTCGAAATGCAGAAACAAATTGCTAAACAGAATGAAATAAATAAAGCCTGTCATATGTAGTAGCGGCGGAGACTTTCGCTGTTCCAAGCCCTCGGTAAATCAAGACCGTCAACAGTCGACAGCTTGAATGTACCATCTCCGAGCTTTCGTGTAATTACATACGGCCCTCCCCAGTTCGGTTTCATGTGTGAAGGAACTGGATAAATTCTCTTGAGCACGAGGTCGCCAAGTTCAAAGGTTCGAGGTCGAACTCTGGTGTTGTATAATCGGGCGACCCGGCTTCGATGTGCGGCTGCTCTCAAATCAGCCTCCTCCCGTTTTTCATCCAATAAATCCAAAGACTCGGCTAGGAGTATGGCGTTTGTTTTTGGATCATAATAAGTCACGCGATGAGAGAGCACCTCTGTCTCGACCGGAATAACGGCTTCTGAGCCATAAGATAGGGAAAACGGAGTGTGTCCGGTCGCGGTTTTGTGGGTCGTTCGATAGGCCCATAACGCCATAGGAAGTTCATCGACCCACTTGCCCCCAGCCTTCTCTAATCGTTTCTTCAGGATCGATTTTATAACTTTGTTGACAGCTTCAACCTGCCCATTTGCTTGGGGGTGTGCGACAGCCGAGAACTTTTTGCGGATATGAAACCGTTGACAGAAATTCTTGAATTCCGCACTCTCGAATTGGGCTCCGTTATCAGTGATGATAGTATGCGGGAGTCCAAATCGACAGATGATGTTGCGAACCACGAAATTTATCACCTTCTTTGTCGTAATGGTTGCTAGGGCTTCGGCCTCAGCCCACTTTGTGAAGTAATCAACTACGACGATGGCGTATTTCGCACCGCCTTTTGCTAAAGGTAAAGCGCCGATGATGTCAATGCCCCACATTGCGAATGGCCAGGGACTGACCATTTGGGTTATTTCAGTTGGCGGAGCTCTCGGAATTCGGGCATGTATTTGGCATTTATCGCATTTCCGGGCATAGCTTGCCGCATCTCGGTTCACCGTCGGCCAGTAGTACCCATATCGGAGTATCTTTTTAGCGAGAGCTTGCCCGCCGGTATGATCACCACACTCTCCTTCGTGCACGTCATGTAGCACTCGCTTGATTTCCTCGTGGGCGACACATCTGAGGAGAGGAACGGAATAACCCCTCCTGTACATGACTCCGTTTTGGATGACGAACCGCGAGGCTTTTCGCTGAATCTGTCTCTTCTCATTTCTAGGTTCAGGTAGCACCCCATTCTCAATGTAATTCCGATACGGAGTCATCCAGGACTCTCTACTGGGAGCAGTTTCAAATACAGAGTTCATTTCTATCCGATCGATGCTCGGAGTGGCCAAAGTTTCAACGGGGACAAGTCCCATTTGTTGCGCTTCGCCTGTGCTGGCTAACTTCGCCAGTGAATCGGCTTTCTGATTGCGTTCCCGAGGTACATAGTATATGGCATAATAATCAAACTGGTTTAGGATTTCCTGAACTCGTGCCAAGTAAGCGGCCAGTCTTCGGTCTCTCGCCTGGTATTCTCCTCGCACCTGGCATACCACTAACTGCGAATCGCAATAAATTTCTACAGCGATAATTCTCAAATCTCTGGCAAGCCTTAGGCCGGTCAGGAGGGCTTCATATTCGGCTTCATTATTAGTTGCACGAAAGTCGAATTTAAGAGCGTAACATATGGATCGGCCCTCGGGAGTCTCAAGTACAACCCCAGCGCCCGAACACCGGTCATTTGACGCACCATCAGTATACAGCTTCCAGATGTATTCGGGAGATTCACTGGTTTCGGGTAAGTCTTCCGGGACGGTGAATTCGGCTATGAAATCAGCTAGGACTTGTCCTTGAATGGCCCTCCGCGGAGCGTATGCAATATCAAATTGGCTTAGCTCGATGTTCCACTTGAGTAACCTACCGGACGTCTCAGGCCGCGTAAGGACCTGTCGTAACGGCTGGTCGGTGTACACAGTAAGCGGATGAGCCTGGAAGTAGGGACGGAGCTTCCTTGAGGCAATGACCAAACAATAAGCCAGTTTCTCCAGCCTTGGATAATTTCTTTCAGCTCCTGTTAGTCGCTTACTAACATAGTAGACCGGGTTTTGCACTTTGTCTTCTTCCCGGACTAGAGCAGCGCTGATCGCATGTTCTGATACTGCCAGGTAGAGATATAGTTGCTCGTGGTCAACCGGTTTTGATAAGATCGGAGGTGTGGAGAGATGTTGAACTAATGATCGGAACGCGCCCTCACACTCCGTGGTCCATTCAAAGTTTCGTTTGCCCTTCCGGATCAGGTCGAAGAAAGGAATGCATTTGTCGGTAGACTTTGAAATGAACCTGCTCAGTGCTGCGACCTTCCCGTTAAGACTCTGGACTTGTTTTATAGTTCTAGGGGTTTGCAAATTTCTAATAGCCCAGATTTTCTCAGGATTCGCCTCTATTCCTCGGGCGTTGACAATGAACCCAAGGAATTTTCCGGATGCAACGCCAAAGTGACATTTGAGTGGGTTGAGCTTCATTCCGTACTCCCGGAGGATGCTGAACATTGAATTCAAATCTCTGACGTGATCGGTGGAGAATCGGGACTTCACCAGCATGTCATCCACGTAAACCTCCATGGTCTTCCCAATCTGATCAGCGAACATTCGGTTGACTAAGCGTTGGTATGTTGCTCCAGCGTTCTTTAGACCAAACGGCATGACTTTGTAACAATAGAGTCCCAGGTCGGTCACGAAGCTGGTATGTTCCTGATCAGGCAGATGCATGGGTATCTGATTGTAGCCGGAATAAGCGTCCATAAAGGATAGTAGTTCATGTCCGGCCGTCGAATCTACGAGTTGATCGATTCGCGGAAGCGGGAAGCTATCTTTTGGACAGGCCTTGTTTAGGTCAGAGTAATCAACACAGGTTCTCCACTTCCCGTTTGGTTTCCGAACTAGTACAGGGTTGGACACCCATTTTGGATATAAGGCATCTCGAATGAACCCATTCGATTGTAGTTTATCGACCTCCTCCTTAAGGGCGGCAGATCTCTCTGGATCCATACCGCGCCTTTTCTGCTTTACTGGGACATGTCGCGGATCTATATTCAGGGAGTGACTTGCAATGCTCAGCGAGATCCCGCACATGTCAGAGTGCGTCCAGGCGAAGACGTCGAGATTCGCCCGAAGAAATTCGACCAACTCCTGCTGTGTCTGCTTATTTAGTTGGGACCCAACTTTCAGCATCTTTGAATCATCATCCTCACTGATTGGGACGTCCACAGTCAGTTCGGCTGGAGAGGCTTGACTCTCCGTTGATTCGTCTCTATCCTCGTTGTCCCTGGGGTCCAGGTCTTTCAGGAATTGGTCGTGGTGCCCGGGCCGAGGCCCAGGCACCAATTGTCAATTATCGATAGAACGGACGCAGAGAGATTCCTCTACGCCCTTCCCCTTCTCTTTACGTTGCGCCCCGCGCAGCTCAGCAACATAACAGGCCCTTCCCGAGGCCTGATCTCCTTGAACAACTCCAATCCCATGATCAGTGGGAAATTTCAGAGTCAGACACCATGGGGCGATCGCCGCCCTGAACTCGGCTAAAGCTGGTCGACCCAGAAACGCATTGTATGGCGAATCTATTTCTAGCACAACAAATTGTAACATGCGGACCCTCCGGCGTTCTCCAACGCCTAACTCGACTGGGAGTTCAGTTATTCCGACGGGTATCGTGGCGCTTCCGTCGAAAGCATGGATTCTGGATAAGCAGGGTTTCAAATCCTTTGTCTCCATCTTCATTAGATCGTAAGCCCGTTTGAGCAAGATGTTAACAGAGCTTCCACTGTCAACCAGGATCCTCTTCATCCAAGCAGGACCTACCTGGGCGGATATGACTAGTGGGTCGATAGTAGGGGCTTCGACTTTATCGGCGTCTCGGCTCCTGAACACGATGTCATCGGACATTATCTTTTGTTGCTTTGCCGGGGTCCCATCCTCGCAATTACTATAACACTCGAAGTCCGCATGCCTGATAGAACTGGCATACGACTCCATTTCCCCCCAGCTTCTGTCTGCCGGATGGGGGCCACCACTTATTGTGTTGATAACTAATCTCCCGCCCGCACGAGCGGGTTCATCCTCTCTTTCCTGATTTTGTGAACAACTTTGATTCGAGGGGCCCGCTCCGCCAGGCTGCGGCGCCCGTACAAACTGATCTAGCTTCCTCTCTCTAATCAGCTTTTCGATGAGGTCCTGTAAGTGTCGACACTCATTGGTATTATGTCCATAGCTTTCATGGAACCTACAGAATTTTCCTGTCTGAATCTGTCTCTCCGATGAGGGCTTCGGAGCAGGCTTCTTATACTGTACAGTGTTGCAAGTCTGTAAGTATACGTTTTCCAATGACGTGTTTAGCGGTGTATAACTGTCAAACATCTGAGCTCTACGTCGTGGACCTCGGTTTTCATCTCTCTTCTTATTCTGGCCATTGTTTCCTCTCTGCTGGGTTTGCTTGTTTTGTATATTCAGCTGAACTTTCCCGGAACTCTCGCCGGATTGTTTAACTGCCACATTGCTCTGTATTCCCTCAATGCTGGGCCTTGCATCGTCCTGCTTCCTAGACTGTTTTGCATCCTCCTGCCGCAGGAATTGAGCGGCCTTGGAGTAAAAACGGTCCAACGACGCGGGCGGTTTCCCAGCTAGCCAGTTCTCGAATTCAGAATCAGGATCAATCCCCTTGGTCAGAGCCATTAAGATTGAATTATCGTTGGGATTGGTGATCTCGACGCATGCTGCGTGGAACCTCTCCAAGTAACGCCTGAGTGTTTCTCCAGGAGCTTGAGTGACGCTGGACAAGGTGTTGACGTCCTTTGGCCTAGCAACATGCATCCGGAATTGTTCCACAAACCTCTTGGCCAATTGATCGAACGAAGAAATTGATCTAGGTGGCAGGCGGGTAAACCACATTGTCGCGATTCCTCCCAGAGAGATGGGGAAACTCCGACACTTCACTGTGTCGTCGGCCCTCGCAGCGCTCATCGACCATTCATACTTCAGAATATGCTGGTTGGGGTCACTATTCCCTTCATACATCGGGAGAGTCGGCATTCTGAATCGCCTAGGAGGTTCGGCATGTAACACTTCGTCTGTGAAAGGGGTATGACTACGGGAAATCCCCCAGTCATCATTAGTGAGCCCCTGACTCTCGCGGATCATTTGGCGTATCATGGTTGATATATCTGAAACAGGCGGATTCGGAGCGTGATGAGCTAAGGCGTGGTCGGGTTCCACGGCGCGAGTAGGGATCGGGCGTTGTCGATGACCCGTATCTCGCCTCCTTGGCTCAACGTCTTCTGGGACATAAGGTTCAGGAGTATGTCCTCGCTGTTGATTGATCGGCTCAGATTGATTTCGGGTATCGACCCTTGTCTCTGCTGCGGCGGTTGTTGCGCGGTTATCGGTGGTGTACTGTGGGGCAGTACCTCCTCGTGTTGAGGGACCGGTTTGGAAACTGGTCGACGGTCCTACCCTCAGTTGTCCCACAGTTAAGGCAGGCTGATATTCAGCAGCTTGAGCGCGACTCCCCTCTAGTCGAGGACGGGTAGTTTGGCGGTGGTAATCAGATGAAGCTGAGCTTTCGGTAGACGCTCTGGAGACATCATCTCTCCTGGACCTTCTGTGCCCCCGGCGGTTTAACTGGTTGGTCAGCTCGATATTGGCGCGTAATTGTTCTGCCAACTGCTGACGGCTTTGGGTCAGCTCCTGGAGCAATACTTGAAACTCCTGTCGGGTGACTAGCCCCGTTGAGTCTGACTGAGTGGCATTGTCTTGGTTGGAAGAAGGCGGCTGTGTGGGATTTTGCCTGTCTCTGCCTTCTTGCTCTGTTGCGGTGGCGCCAGTTCTTGTGCTGACCATTGTCGGTGGTGGAGTCCTTTCCTAGATTTTGAGCAAATCTGAATAGAATGGAAGGATTCCGGACTGGATATCTGGATCTTCCTCTTGGATTTGTGCAATCCGGTATGGACGGCAGATCCAACGAGCAGGAGAAAAAGCTGGTTCTCTCAATGAAAGCACCAAAGTGTTTGTACCAAAAATGGGCACAACACTCTTCGGGAGTTGTTTGAAGAGATAAAATGAAGATGATAAATGTAAAACAGAGATTATCTAACAGAAACTCCAACAAATAGGAATGTAAAGTGCACAAACAAGCAGTTTAGAGTGGTTCGGCGTATAGCCTACGTCCACTATGAAGTTTTGATGATTTTATTGATTCTCTTTCAATGATTACAAGCGTTTACAGCAATGAACAGCGGATTACAGTTTAGAATTCGAAATTGACAGCGAATGTATGATGCAAATCTCAATCCGGCAGAGTCTGGACGCTTCAGAGAAAAAAGCCCCTTTTTCCGTTGATTCTGGGGCTCTATTTATAGGCGTAGGAAGCTTGGATTTCGCTCAAACTCCGGGAGACTTGGCCTGACACGTGAGGGGACCCATTCGACCACTTCCAGAGAGTTTCAAGCCAATCTGTGATCGATACGAAATCATTTCGTATCGATCAAGATTACTTCCAATTGAGCTCAAAATTGGTGGAGATGTTCCTTGTTATGTTTGCAACCTTCAGTTAAAATTTCATCGTGTTTGGATCAGTGGATTACGAGATATGGTCGATACGAACTGGAATTCCTCATAGGCTGTCTGGTTCGTATCCATGATTTCGACTCCATCCGTTCGCCTCGCTGGCTGCACGTGCTCTTGAAGTGAGGTGGCGCGCGCGCTTCGTTTCGATCCGGTCTTTGTGCCGCATTGACTGTTTCGACTCCACATATCTCGCCTCGTTTTACTTTGATGGAAGACACGTCATCCCTGGTCAGTTGACTCGTGGGTACGAACAAGTCATTAGGCATGGATTCGAAGTGAGGTCCTCTGATGGATACGAAGCAAGCACCGAGTGATGGATACGAAGTAAGCACCGAGTGATGGATACGAAGTAAGCACCGAGTGATGGATACGAAGTGGACGCTGAATGATGGATACGAAGTCCTTCAATTGCTGGTATGTGTGAAGTCCATCGATACGAGCTCGATGGATACGAAGAAAGTTGAGCCGAACCTGGGTACCTCGATGGATCCGGAGCTGATCGGTACGAAGCTTGATGGATTCGAACTGGGGCTTCGGTGATGGATACGAAATTGCCCAGAGTGATGGATACGAAATCTGGGCTTTTTCCCTCCAATTTGACTCGATCATAACTTGAGCGTATGAGTCCGGATTGACTTGGAATTTGAGGTGCTGATCTCTATGGCCTTTCTTGTCATGTCCTATCAATTGTAGCTCGCTCTGGGCTCGGACAAAATTCAGTGATATCCATGGCGTGCTATCCTTGTTCTCTAGTCGGCTTCTTGGTGTCCTGGCCTTGTCAAAAGGCGGGATAACATATACAGGCAGCATATAAGCTTGAAATTGAATAACAAATATATAGCTAACATATTAGATACTACATATATATCTATAAAAAAATCAAAGCGTATATATATACACGGCTTATATATTAAATATATATATATATAATTCTTTTCTTTTACAACAATGGTGCTGCACGAGTTTGAAGGAGGTGGAAGGCGGAACGGAGGCCGAACTGGGTAATGTTGGTCAGGGCGTGGAGATGAGCCAGAGGGGGATAGTCGGGTTTCGGTGGAGGTGAACGAATCTGGGATTGAAAAATGGAGCATAGAGTTAAGCTGCGTGGGCCGAGCTACTTGCTCAGGGAGGGTCGGCGCAAGACAGTGGGATGTTTGGAAGGACAAGGAGCGGAGTGGCGGTCAGAGGAAAGGGATGAAGGCGTGGGTGAAAGATGGTGGCAGGCTGAGTTTTGAAGGGTGGTGGGCTGTTGTTAGGTCAGTTCGGCAAGGACTTGCGAGCTTCAGGGAGGAGGCTCTGGCGAGGCGGGCTGTTAGCGTGGTGGCTACGGGCGCTGTGGAAGGTGAAGAGAAGGTGAAGTATTGGGTTGTGGTGGTTGGGGGGCTTAGGGTCGGATCGTTGGAGTTGTGGTGGCGGGTGGGGATGCGTGTGGATCTCGGATGGTGGTTGATAGGAAGGCGGAGGAGAAAAAGGTGGTGTGCGTGATGGGTTTGAGCATGGTCAGAGAGGAGGCGTTTTGTGGCCATGAGGTGAGAAGTGTGGTGAGAAGCAGGAAGGAGAACGAAAATGTTTGGTTATGCACAGAGCTTCAATGCAAAATGAATAGGTTTGAGGCAAAAGTAAAGCAACAGTTTCAAACAAATATATGTATGACAGCTTGCAACCGAAAGAGACGTGTCTCTTCACATCATATACATGTTTATATATATTTTAAACGACGCGAATATCAAAGGGCAAGAGTTGAATTCAGTAAATAATAATGGTAAGTGGCTGTTAGAATTTATACAGTGGAAAATTGAATGGTCACGGGAAACAAATAGACTCGAACATTTACCGATATGGCGAACTGTTTCGCAGATTTCGTCGAGTACCGAACTCTGAAATGCACGAATGAATATACTATGGAGATCAGCACGACAAGACGAACAGAATGGTACACAGATATTAGCGATACGACCATCCTATCAAAATTCGATATTCGCTGCCAAACTGTTGCTATTTTGCCAAAAATAAAATAAATGGAGCTAGAGCAGTCTAAATTTGACGAAACGATTTGTGACGTCTTACTCGGAAAATAGTTTACATTTTTATTATAAAAATATTCAGCTTTCGATAACAATTTAATTTCACCAAATTAACTGATTATAAATTGAAAATTTCACAACAGAATTTACTTTCATATTTTCCAATAAGAATTTACCAATTGCTGTGTTGAAATAGACGTATTCCAAATATCAAATTTCCATTGTAGAATTTTATAATCAAATTTCAAACAAAAATTTCAATTAATTACGTTATAAAAACGTTAAAATTTACGGGTCGTTACACAACTCTTGTCCTAAGATATGTAGGGGTTATTTCATCAACTCTTCTCTTGTATGATTTTGTATACTTTTCTTTAGATGAAATTAAATTTAACCTTATGTACTTATCCTTTAGTACTCATCCTTACTAAAAGAAGTTAACTCAACTTTACTCATCATTAACCGTATTTTGTCCAATAATATATGATTACTCCTTATCGGTATAATATTATGTATCACAAGGAGGAGTGCCTTTTGAGATTGAATCTTATTCGTTTTAGATAAATTTGGAGCTCCTTTCCAATATACTTGCATGTTCGATAAAATCAAATCGTTGTATTTTCTTTTGCATGTCATGTTATTTACTTTCCTTTTATATTCTACGAACTTATCATAAACATAATACATGTGTATCAAATATATATGTTCAAGTTTGTGACAATTCATCGGTGGATTTAATGAAGTATGCAAAACCGTTATATACCAATGGACCTATGATTGTGTTTGTACCAAAAATGGGCACAACACTCTTCGGGAGTTATTTGAAGAGATAAAGTGAAGATTGTAAATGTAAAACAGAGGTTATCTAACAAAAACTCCAACAAACAGAAATGTAAAATGCACAGACAAGCAATTTAGAGTGGTTCAGCGTAACGCCTACGTCCACTATGAAGTTTTGATGATTTTATTGATGCTCTTTCAATGATTACAAGCGATTACAGCAAACAACAGCGGATTACAGATTAGAATTCGAAATTGACAGCAAAGGTTGGATGCAAATCTTAATCCGGTAGAGTCTAGACGCTTCCGAGAAAAAAGATCCTTTTTCTGTTGGCTTTGGGGCTCTATTTATAGGCGTAGGAGGCTCAGATCTCGCCTAAACTTCGGGAGACTTGGTTTGGCACGTGAGGGGGCCCACGCGACCGTTTCCAAAAAGTTTCGCCTCGATCTGCGATCGATACGAATCCATTTCATATCGATCAAGATGATGTCCAATTGAGCTGAAATTTGGCATGGACATCCTTCAGTGTGCATGCAAGCTTCCCTGAAAATTTCATTGGATTTGGATCGGTAGATCACGAGATATGGTCGATACGAAGCGAGATTTCTCGAGGGCTATTTGGCTCGTCTCCATGGTTTTGAATCGATCCCCCGTATCAATCTCTGCACGTGCTCTTGAGATGGTGTGGCGCGCGTACTTCGTTTCGATCCGGTATTCGCTCCTTATTGACCGCTTCGATTCCATGGATCTCACCTTGATTGTTTCGATGGATCACACGTCATCCTAGTTGGTTGACTCGTTGGGTATGAATAAGTCACTGGGCATGGATTCGAAGTGAGATCCTCTGATGGATACGAAGAGCACCGGTCCGATGGATACGAAGTAGACAATGACTGATGGTTGCGATTCGCGTCAGCTATCGATGGACACGAATCCGATCGATGCGAGCTTGATAGGTTCGAACATTTCCAACCTGGTTGTTACGAAGTTTCGGGGCCTTACCGATGTAAAGTGGTTGATGGACATGGGTCGGATGGATACGAAATAAGGCTTCTCGATAGATACGAATAAGATACTCGGCCAATCGATACGAGTTGCTTTCATTTGTCGATGGACACGAATCCAATCGATACGAACTCGATGGATACGAAACACGGCCAATTCCATCGATACGAAACGACGTCCCATGATGGATACGAAATGGACACTCCTGATGGATACGAAAACATGCTTTTCCCTCCAACTTGTATCCATCACATCTTGAGCATATGAACTCGGATTGACTTGAAACTTGGGACGTTGGCTTCCTTCGCTTTCCCAGTCATGTCCTATCAATTGTAGCTTGATCCGGACTCGGACAAAATTCAGCGACATCCATGACAAGCGATATTTGGAATCCAATCAACTCCTTGGTGTCCTGGCCTTGCCAAAAGGCAGGATAACATTTGCCCCCCAAAGCATGTCTTGTGAAAACATGATGTGCTTTGTAAAACGACAAGTTCGTGGATCGTTGTCCGTTTAGCCGGATATTGAATGTTGCACCGGTCCCTTCTTGAATCGATCTGAGATTTGAGATGAAACAACATTTCGTGGTCTCTCCTGATTATCCTCTTGTATCGATTCCCTCATGAATCGATGCAGGAAGTCGGAAAGTACTTTTACGCATCGATGCATGCTGAACTGATCGATACGAATAATTACTCGTATCGATGGATTCTGATAGATACGAAAATCGCGTTCGTATCGACAGACCTGCTCTGTCGTGAATCTATGGCTCATAATGTGGATGTTTCGAAACGATGGTGTCTGGTGAACATTTCGCCTCGATGAATGCACAGCTTGATGGATTCGAAGAGAACGTTTGCACCGATCCATCATCTTCAAGTGGCTTTCCTATGCGCTACGAACCGATGAAGTCTGGTGGACTCGAAACGAGCGTGAGTATCGATACGTTGCCTAATGGATACGAAATCAAGGTTCGTATCGATAGGTCTGCATTGTTCAAGGGTCGATTGTTGAAAAATTGTTATTTTTGAATCGATTAGTATCACAACGCCTCGTATCGATGGATCCTGTTGTCGATTTGGCTTCGAAGGAGGCAGAGTCCCTAGGATTTGAAACTGGTATTCGCATCGTCCCTTGGATTCGAAATCGGCATTCGCTGGACTGGTTGTGACCGGCCAAAATGACTGGGAGACGAAACGGCCCAATCTTCCTTTACCCTTCATATAAATACTTGGGACTTAGCCCATTCTCACTTTTTTACCTTTCTACTTTTTACTGTCACTCCCTATTCTGTTTTTCTACCTTCGTATCGATAGACTGAGAGATACAACTACGAGCTTTCGAATCGAACCAAACCTTCGATCCTCTGTGTGTAATCGCAAAAATCAGGTAATTAATGGATAGAATTGTATAAATAATGACGAAACTCGAGATCTCAATCGTTCTTCTTGCTTCCACGGCCAGTTGTGATGAATCTGAGATCTAGACGAGAAAAAACGAGATTGGGGGATAGAGCGTGGCCATGGAGTTGAGATCCTTTTGGGGAAGAAGGAGCCACGAAGGAAATCAATGTTACCTCATTTCTTATCGGCCTGGATCGGGAGTGTTCAAATCGATATGGACTGCACACGTTCGCATCGATGTGGAGACGAAAGCGGCGATAGACGCGAAGCCATTGTTTTCAGATCGATGCGAATTTGGCAGACCTGATCGATGCGAATTGGCTCGCCTTCGATCGATACGACATGTATCGATTCGAATTCGATCGCTACGAAGCATCCTCACCTCAGCCTGATCGATACGAACGCATCAGCCTGAACTTGATCGGTACGAAGCACTCTCCCTCCAGCCCGATCGATACGAAACATTCCTATCCCAAGATGATCGATACGAATGCATCGATTCGAACGTGGCCAGGCTGAACGGCGTGATCCCCCTGAACCGATACGAAAACAAAGTGCAGCGATCGATTCTCGACCTAAATCTTGACGAACTTAGAGAATTTCTGAATATTTGAACACTTGATTCCGACGAGCTTCTGCCTTGCATAATTGAACTTGATCACAGAACTGCATATTTGACTGACTTTCGAAGCTCGTTGATGGAACTGCTATTTAACAGAAAAAGTATAACGATCTCCTTAATTTTGAATCGATCGTTAGTATCTGGACGGCGCGGTTGTGACGGTCAGCGATGGCGGTCATGCCCAGTCTGACTCTCAGAGTTTTGTTGTTCATACACTTAAGCTTATCTCGTTGAAATTTATCTGTTCAAGTTATGCACAACACCTGCACTGCACAACATATTCGTCCACTCTACACTGGGGAATGCACGGGCTTTTTATCATCTAATGATGGTTTCTCGTGAGTTAGCTAGTTATGGAACCGTCAAGTTCGCAGCAGCAAGAGAGTCAGAATCTTATCCCTCCCAGACTTGAGATTCCGGACATCGAGGCCGAAGCTATTGGTCCAGCTCCGGATGAGTTGCCTGATGCATCCTTCATTAATAGTCCACCTGACTCTGTCCCGTCCAATATCTCTGAAGATATGCTAGGGAGAATATGCTTGAGGCATGGCTTATCGTTGGACGATGTAATATTGCCTGGACCGGACGACAGACCACACAATCCCCCGGAGGGGTATACTGCTTTTAATTGACATGCATGCGCAGCCGGTACACTTCCTCCGTTCAACGATTATATAAGAGAAGTGTTGGCTTACCTGGATATTGCTCCGTCTCAGCTACATCCGAATGGATATGCTTCACTCAATGGCTTGTTCATCGCATTTATGGAATACCTCTACCGACCTCCCCGCCCGACCGAGATAAGATACCTCTTCAACTTCAAAAGTCGAACTGACAGCCCATCTTTTACCTTCTTGGAGTCTGTAAGAAACTGCCAAGTTGTCACGGGGTCGTAGACTAGGCTGAGCTACTTCAAGTCAGAGTGGTTCTATGTCCGATGTCCTCCGGGGTTTGTCAGAAGATGGCTGTTCAGACGTGAGTATTGTCTTTTTCCAAGTAATCGACAGGGCAATTTTTGAATGAAATTAAACTCATATCTCCTACTCCTTTTCTTTTAGCTATAATCCAGCGACCTGAAGGTGGCTATTATAAAGAGATAGTTCGGGTCCTTCAAGAAATTCCTAGTGAAGAAAGGAATATTGAATTGCTACTGACAGACCGGAATCTCAGAGTTCTTGGGTTGATTGGGCGGAGGCAGAGCATAAGACTCAATGGCGCATTAAAGACCGTCTCCAGAGAAAAGGTCAAGAGGAAGAAACCCAGGGTTGTGATAATTGAGGAACCCGATTCCGAGAGAACTCATAACGACGAGGAACCGTTGGTCGGACCTGCTAATGCAATTCCGGATTCTGATGAAAAGAGAAAAGGCAAAGCGGTGGCCTCCAAACAGCCTAAATCCGGGAGGCGGAAGTCGGTGGTTTTACACCGCCCACTGTCAGGAGTTAGAATTGCGGAGGCACCCTCCCTGCAAGCTGAAAATCAATTAGAAGGGCCCGCTGACCCTCCAATCCCGGACATCGAGCCCGAGCAACACGACATTGAATTGGGTGGACCGCGACATACCGTCGATGTTAGCGAGTCTCTCCCTGCCAGTGCGATTGACACTTCTGGTTGGTCCGGGGGGTTACACATTCACACACTCTTCACGGCACAACACATTTTCCTAACCGTAAACAACATATTGTAAACGGCTACTGATTTTCCATGGTTTGCTTTTCAGGTACGATGTCTGGACAAAGTTCTGTGCTTGGTAGTTTGCGCAACAAGCGCCGTTATCATGAGCCACGCAGGAGAGAGGGCGAGAGGGATTATGACTCAGGACACTCTGGTCAGGAGAAGTCCGACAGAGACAGGGGATACGTTCGCCGATCCCGATCTCGCTCTCCTCCTCCCAGGACATCCTCACCTCCTATGGTAGCAGTTGCTCGTCCTCCTGAAATTTCACGGCCTAGGCCACCTTCTCAAGCTTCGAGGCCCGATCCTCCGCGCAGGACTGAAATAGCCACCTCTTCAGCTACCACACCGGTCCCGACTGATGCGTCCAGTGAAGGAGCGCTTAAATTGGCACAGGTGAGGAAGGAATTTCCCGACATCTGCTTTGACAGTTATGTCTTCCCTCCGCACCTGAGGAGAATTCCGCCAACCGCTGAAACCACTATCCATGATTATGTTGCGGACATCTTCTTTCAGTACAGGGAGTGGGCACGGGCCGCGAAGAAAGCATCCAAAGTGGCATTCGATCGGGGCGTCGCCATTGAGAAGGTTGAGAAGGAGTTGGGTCACAATGACCGAATCATAAAAGCGCTCAACATGGAGGTTGAGTCTTCCCGTAAATCTGAAATGGAGGCCCTAAAAAAGGTTGACGAAGTAAACTCCGCTATGACCAGAATGAAACAAGAGCACTACACCGCCATCGAAGACATGGGTCATAGGAACACCACCATTACCGCCGAAAGGGATGCCGCTCTTAAGGAGCTTAATGAGCTGAAATCAAAGTTCTCCGAAATGGCGAAGGAGAAAGATGCAGCTAATGTCTCTACGCAGGAGGCTTGTGATCAGGCGGTGACGCTCCGAAAGGAGAAGGAAGCGGCTATGCAACAAGCTCGCGAAGCCGAAGCCGGGGTTGACGAGAAGGTACGGCAGGCGGAGGCCAGGATTAAGGCTGAGGTAGAAGAGCTACTCGTCACTTACAATGCCAATGTGCTAAGGCAGCGAGATTTGACATGGCTCGACGACTATCCAACACATCTCTATAATGCTTGGAATACGTTGGTTGAGGAGGAGAAATCTGGACATCCCGATGAGGGCATCGATGAATTCGAGCTGGAGAACCGCATTCTTAATGATGACGAAAAGAAAGTTCTCCATGGCTCCATGATTTCTCACGAGAAGGAGAGGTTTGGCGCCCGATCTCAGGAAATTGGAGAAAGCTCTTGTGCTGAGCACCGTATCACAAGTTCTTAGATTATCATGTCATCTCAATCTGAGCCAACTACGACGATCGACTCCCAGCCTATACCGGCATATGATCCAGACCGACCACATTTATCTCCTATTAAGGAGCATTCCTCCGAAGCCGTTCAAACGACCCTGACCCAAACCGAGGAAGGTACTCTGAACTAATCCCTTGTTCATTTAGGGTGAAGAATGCGTATGGAAGTGTATACTAACAGACGTTTCCTTTCTTTGACCAGTGATTGGAGTTGCACCGGCGGCGCCTTATCTAGCCCAGGAATCATGTCAAGTGCCGGAGGCCATCATTTCTGAGGCAACTTCTGTTGTGACCATAGTGCCGGTGGAAGTAACACAGGGGAGCTCACTCTCTTTCGATGAACAGATGATAAACGAGCTCCTTGGCCGACAGAGTGATCCCTTTGCAGACCTATCATTCAGCCTTGGCGGATTCTCGTCTACTTCTGATATTTCAACCCAGGCTGTTACAGCACATGGTGAGGCCGGAGCGCAGCGAGAAGCAAGGATGTTGGCCGAAATCAACGCTGAGATGGCGGCAGCTGCGCATGGTGGCAGCGCGGATGGCGGAGCAGCAGCACATTGTCCCACCCCTCTTATGATTGTATCTCCTGGGGGCACGCTCACTGACACTAGTGCGTCGGTCCCGCCTCCGGCTACGGATTCTGTTCCTCCAACTCCTCCTGCGAGAAGCATTCCATAGAGTCCAGCTCGGACGAGGACGTCGACATCATGCCTTCATCCGAGGGGAGCCTGCCTAGGGAGAAAAGTTCTAAACGAAAGGGTAACGGTGGCTCCAGTAGCTCCTCGAGGAAGAAGAAGTTGAGGAAGCAGAAAGATTAGACACTCTTTTTAGGCATACTTTCCTCTTTTGGCAGTCAGGGATTTTGTTACTTTTTCTCTTCTTCTTTTTTTCTTTTTCTTTTGTAGGCCGTGTTTAGATGCGGGTTCGGCTCCTGCTAGTAGTAATATTTTGGAAAGGCTCGTGTATGAACCATTGCTTTTGATTTAGTTGAAATAAAATTTTGTCTTCTAGTTTCGGCTTATGTTCCTTTCATGCTTGAATACTACAGTGTTCGAACTTCGGCCCGGTGTACTTGCATTATTTTTATGTTCAAGCATAACTTGTTTTATCTGCCAAATCTGCCCCCAAATTCCGGGGTTAAGTTATGATGATCAGCTTGTGATCGCATTGAGTGAGGATCGAACGAGCGGGCTACACTTACTTCCTCATGAATAATGTCATCCACACTCTGGGGATTTAAGTCATCTCATGAATGGTTGTTCACGTTCTGGGGACTTTAAGATCGACGTTAGTGCTTCGACTCATATCCTGGGGAATTTGAGTTAGCGTTCACATTCTGACTCGTGCTTCGGGAGTTCGAAGTGGACTGATTATACTTCGCTTCGCACTCTGGGAATACGGGGTTGAATGTTTACACTCCGTTTCGCACTCTGGGAATACGGAGTTGAATGTTTATACTCCGTTTCGCACTCTGGGAATACGGAGTTGAATGTTTATACTCCGTTTCGCACTCTGGGAATACGGAGTTGAATGTTTATACTCCGTTTCGCACTCTGGGAATACGGAGTTGAATGTTTATACTCCATTTCGCACTCTAGGAATACGGAGTTCAATGTTTATACTCCGTTTTGCACTCTGGGAATACGGAGTTGAACGTTTATACTCCGTTTCGCACTCTGGGAATACGGAGTCGAATGTTTATACTCCGTCTCGCACTCTGGGAGTACGGAGTTGAATGTTTATACTCTGTTTCGCACTCTGGGAATACGGAGTTGGATGTAGGATTGTCGTGTGTCAATCCTATCGATATTAGTGTAATGGCTTGCCCCCGAGCTCGGGTTTCACTTAGTGAGTGGCCGGTCGTATCACAGTCACTCTCCATTTGAATAAGTCCCATTGCGCGATGGGATTTAGCTCTTCGTGCATCGTGATGACGTATATCGTACTTAATTAATCACAGCTCTGGCTCGAAGAGGTGGCATTTTATTGCTGAAATAAGAAATTGTGGCAAAGTCAGTTGCCTTATTACAAAATTCAAATTTCGAAATGCAGAAACAATTGCTAAATAGAATGAAATAAATAAAGCCTATCATGTGTAATAGCGACGGAGACTTTCGCTGTTCCAAGCCCTTGGCAAATCGAGACCGTCAACGGTCGACAGCTTGAATGTGCCATCTCCGAGTCTTTGCGTAATCACATATAGTCCTCCCTAGTTCGGCTTCATGTGTGAAGGAACTGGGTAGATTCTCTTGAGCATGAGGTCGCCGAGTTCAAAGGTTCGGGGTCGAACTTTGGTGTTGTACAGTCGGGCGACCCGACTTCGATATGCGGCTGCTCTCAAATCAGCCTCTTCCCATTTTTCATCCAACAGATCCAAAGATTCGGCCAGTAGTATAGCGTTCGTTTTCGGATCATAGTAAGTCACGCGATGAGAAAATACTTCCGTCTCGATTGGAATAACAGCCTCTGAGCCATAAGATAGGGAAAACGGAGTGTGTCCGGTCGCGGTTTTGTGAGTCGTTCGATATGCCCATAACGCCATAGGAAGTTCATCGACCTATTTGCCCCCGGCCTTTTCCAGTCGTTTCTTCAGGATGGACTTTATAATTTTATTGACAGCTTCAACCTGTCCGTTTGCCTGGGGGTGTGCGACAGCCGAGAACTTTTATGGATATGAAACCGTTGACAGAAATTCTTGAATTCCGTACTTTCGAATTGGGCTCCGTTATCAGTGATGATGGTATGCGGGTGTCCAAATCGACAGATGATGTTGCGAACCACGAAATTTATCACTTTCTTTGTCGTAATGGATGCAAGGGCTTCGGCCTCAGCCCACTTTGTAAAGTAGTCAACGGCAACGATGGCGTATTTCGCACCGCCTTTCGCCAAAGGTAAAGCGCCGATGATATCGATGCCCCACATTGCGAATGGCCAGGGACTGACCATTTGGGTTATCTCGGTAGGCGGGGCTCTTGGAATTCGGGCATGTATCTGGCATTTATCACACTTTCTGGCATAGTTCGCCGCATCTCGGTTCACTGTCGGCCAGTAATACCCATATTGGAGTATCTTCTTAGCGAGAGCTTGCCCTCCGGTATGATCGCCACACTCTCCTTCGTGCACGTCATGTAACACTCGTTTGATTTCCGCGTGGGCGATACATCGGAGGAGGGGAACAGAATAACCTCTCCTGTACATGACTCCGTTCTGAATAACGAATCGTGAAGCTTTCCGTAAGATTTGTCTCTTCTCATTTCTATGCTCAGGAAACGTCCCACTCTCAATGTAATTTCGATACGGAGTCATCCAAGACTCTCTACTAGGAGCGGTTTCAAACACAAAGTTCGTTTCTATCTGATCAATGCTTGGGAAAGATAGAGTTTCGACGGGGACAAGTCCCACCTGCTGTGCTTCACCTGTGCTGGCTAACTTTGCTAATGAATCGGCTCTCTGATTGCGTTCCCGGGGTATATAATAAATGGCATAATAATCAAATTGATTCAGTATTTCCTGAACTCGGGCCAAGTAGGTAGCCAGCCTTCGATCCCTTGCTTGATACTCTCCCCGTACTTGACACACAACTAACTGTGAATCGCAGTAAATTTCCACAGCGATAATTCTCAAATCTCTGGCAAGTTTTAGGCCGGTCAAGAGGGCTTCATATTCAGCTTCATTATTAGTCGCACGAAAATCGAACTTCAAAGCATAACATATGGATCGGCCCTCGGGAGTCTCAAGTACAACCCCAGCGCCCGAACACCGGTCGTTTGACGCACCGTCAGTATACAGCTTCCAGATGTATTCGGGGGATTCACTAGTCTCTGGCAAGTCTTCTGGAACGGTAAATTCAGCTATGAAATCTGCCAGGACTTGTCCTTGAATGGCTCTCCGCGGAGCGTATGTGATATCAAATTGGCTTAGTTCAATGTTCCATTTGAGTAGCCTACCAGACGTCTCAGGCCGCGTGAGGACCTGTCGCAATGGTTGGTCGGTGTACACAGTAAGAGGATGAGCCTGGAAGTAAGGGCGGAGCTTTCTCAAGGCAATTACCAAGCAATAGGCCAGTTTCTCCAGTCACGGATAATTTCTTTCAGCTCCTGTTAGCCGCTTATTAACATAGTAGACCGTGTTTTGCACTTTGTCTTCCTCCCGAACTAGAGCAGCACTAATCGCATGTTCTGATACTGCCAGGTAGAGGTATAATTGCTCGTGGTCAACTGGTTTTGACAAGATCGGAGGTGTTGAAAGATGTTGAACTAGTGATCGGAATGCACCTTCACATTCCGTGGTCCATTCAAAATTTCGTTTTCCCTTCCGAATCAGATCGAAGAAAATGCATTTATCGGTGGACTTTGAAATGAACCTGCTCAATGCTGCGACCTTTCCGTTGAGACTCTGGACTTGCTTTATGGTTCTAGGAGTTTGTAGATTTCTTATAGCCCAGATCTTCTCAGGGTTGGCTTCTATCCCTCGAGCATTGACAATAAACCCAAGGAACTTTCCCGATGCGACGCCGAAGTGACACTTGAGCGGGTTGAGCTTCATCTCATATTCCCGGAGGATGCTGAACATTGAATTCAAATCTCTGACGTGATCTGTGGAGAATCGAGACTTCACCACCATGTCATCCACGTAAACCTCCATGGTCTTCCCGATCTGATCGGCGAACATCCGGTTGACTAGGCGTTGGTATGTTGCTCCAGCGTTCTTTAGACCAAACGACATGACTTTGTAACAGTAGAGTCCCAGATCGGTTACGAAGCTGGTATGTTCCTGATCAGGTAAATGCATGGGTATTTGATTGTAGCCGGAATAAGCATCCATAAAAGATAGTAGCTCATGTCCGGCCGTTGAATCTACGAGCTGATCAATTCATGGAAGTGGGAATCTATCTTTTGGATAGACCTTGTTTAGGTCAGAGTAATCAACGCAGGTTCTCCATTTTCCGTATGGCTTTCGAACCAGTACAGGGTTGGATACCCATTCTGGATACAAGGCATCTCGAATAAACCCGTTTGATTGTAGTTTATCAACTTCCTCCTTAAGGGCGGTAGATCTCTCTGGATCTATACCGCGCCTTTTCTGCTTGACTGGGACATGTCGTGGATCTATATTCAGGGAGTGACTTGCAATGCTCGGCAAGATTCCGCACATGTCAGAGTGTGTCCAGGCGAAGACGTCGAGATTCGCCCGAAGAAACTCGACCAATTCCTGCTGTGTCTGCTCGTTCAGTTGAGACCCAACTTTCAGCATCTTTGAATCATCATCCTCACTGATTGGGACGTCCACAGTCAGTTTGGCCGGAGAAGCTTGACTCTCCGTAGATTCGTCTTTATCCTCATAGTCCCTAGGGTCCAGGTCTTTCAGGAATTGGTCGTGGTGCCCGGGCCGAGGCCCAGGCATCAATTGTCAATTATCAATAGAATGGACGCAGAGAGATTCCTCTACGCCCTTTCCCTTCTCTTTATGTTGCGCCCCGCGCAGCTCAGCAACATAACAGGCCCTTCCCGTGGCCTGATCTCCTTGAACAACTCCAATCCCACGATCGGTGGGGAACTTCAGAGTCAAACACCATGGGGCGATGGCTGCCCTGAATTCGGCTAGGGCCGGTCGGCCCAAAAATGCGTTATAAGGTGAATCAATCTCTAAGACGACGAACTGTAAAATTCGGACTCTCCTGCATTCTCCAACCCCCAACTCAACCGGTAGTTCAGTCACTCCAATGGGTATCGTGGCACTCCCGTTAAAACCGTGGATTCGGGACAGGCAAGGTTTCAAGTCCTTTGCCTCCATTTTCATTAAGTCGTAAGCCCGTTTAAGCAAGATATTCACAGAGCTTCCACTATCAACCAGGATCCTCTTCATCCAAGTTGGACCTACCTGGGCAGATATGACTAGTGGGTCTATTGTAGGGGCTTCGACCTTATCAGCGTCTCGGCTTCTGAACACGATATCATCAGACATTATCTTTTGTTGTTTAACCGAGGTTCCGTCTTCGCAATTACTACAACACTCGAAGTCCGCATGCCTGATAAAACTAGCATACGACTCCATTTCCCCCCAGCTTCTGTCTGCCGGGTGGGGACCACCACTTATTGTATTAATAACCAATCTCCCACCCGCACGGGCGGGTTCCTCCTGTCTTTCCTGGTTTTGTGAATGATTCTGATTTGAAGGGCCCGCTCCACCAGATTGCGGCGCCCGTACAAACTGATCCAACTTCCTTTCTCTGATCAACTTTTTGATGAGGTCCTGCAAATGCTGACACTCATTGGTATTGTGGCCGTAGCTTTCATGGAATCTACAGAACTTCCCCGTCTAAACCTGCCTCTCCGTTGAGGGCTTCGGAGCAGGTTTCTTATACTGTACAGTGTTGCAGGTCTGTAAGTATACGTTTTCCAATGACGTGTTTAACGGTGTATAATTGTCAAACATTTGAGCCCTACGTCGAGGACCTCGGTTCTGATCTCTCTTCTTATCCTGGCCATTGTTTCCCCTTGGCTGGGCTTGTTTGTTCTGTATGTTCAGTTGAACTTTCCCGGAACTCTCACCGGATTGTTTAACTGCTACATTACTCTGTATTCCCTCAATACTGGGCCCCGCATCGTCCTGCTTCCTAGACTGTTTTGCGTCCTCTTGCCGCAAGAATTGAGCAGCTTTGGAGTAAAAACGGTCCAACAATGCGGGCGGTTTACCGGCTAGCCAGTTCCCAAATTCAGAATCAGGATCAATCCCCTTGGTCAAAGCCATCAAGATTGAGTTATCGTTAGGATTGGTGATCTCAACACACGCTGTGTGGAACCTCTCCAGGTAACGCCTGAGTGTTTCTCCATGAGTTTGAGTGACACTGGACAGGGTATTAACGTCTTTTGGTCTAGCAACATGCATGCGAAACTGTTCTACAAACCTCTTGGCCAGTTGGTCGAACGAAGAAATGGATCTAGGTGGTAATCGTGTAAACCACATTGTCGCGATTCCCCCAAGAGAGATGGGGAAACTTCGACACTTCACTGCATCGTCAGCCCTTGCAGCACTCATCGACCATTCATATTTCAGAATATGTTGGTTGGGGTCGCTATTTCCTTCATACATTGGGAGAGTCGGCATTCTGAATCGCCGAGGGGGTTCAGCATGTAACACTTCGTCTGTGAAAGGGGTATGACTATGAGAGATTCCCCAATCATCATTAGTGAGCCCCTGACTCTCGCGTATCATCTGACGTATCATGGTTGATATGTCTGACACCGGCAAATTCTGGACATGCTGAGCTAAGGTGTGGTCGGGTTCCACAGTGCGAGTCTGGACCGGGCGCTGTCGACGGTCCGTGTCTCGCCTCCTTGGCTCGGCATCTTCTGGGACATATGGTTCAGGAGTATGTCCGCGGTGCTGATTATTCGGCTCTGACTGATTCCGGGTATCAACCCTTGTCTCTACCGCGGCGGTTGTAGCGCGGTTGTCCGTGGTGTACTATAGAGCAATGCCTCCTCGTGTTGAGGGTCCTGTTTGGAAACTGGTTGATGGTCCTGTCCTCAATTGCTCGACAGTCAAGGCGGGTTGATATCCAGCAGTTTGAGCGCGGCTCCCCTCTAACCGAGGGCGGGTAGACCTGTGGTGATAGTCAGATGAGGCTGAGCTTTCGGTAGATGCCCGGGAAGCATCATCCCTCCTGGACCTTCTGTGGCCCCGGCGGTTTAGCTGGTTGGTTTGCTCGAGATTGGCGCGCAATTGTTCAGCCAACTGCTGACGGCTTTGTGTCAGCTCCTGGAGCAATACTTGAAATTCTTGTCGGGTGACTGGCCCTAACGGATCCGAGTGAGCGGTATTGTCCTGGTTGGAAGAAGGCTGTTGCGCAGGATTCTGTCTCTCTCGACCTTCCTCATCAGCAGCGGTAGCGGCGGTTCTTGTACTAACCATCTTCAGTAGTGGAGTCCTTTCCTAGATTTTATGCAAATCTGAATAGAGTGGTAGGATTCCGAATCGGATATCTGGATCTTCCTCTTGGATTTATGCAATCCGGTATCGATGGCAGATCCAAAGAGCAGGAGAAAAAACTGGTTTTCTCAGTGAAAGCACCAAAGTGTTTGTACCAAAAATGGGCACAACACTCTTTGGGAGTTATTTGAAGAGATAAAGTGAAGATTGTAAATGTAAAACAGAGGTTATCTAACAAAAACTCCAACAAACAGAAATGTAAAATGCACAGACAAGCAATTTAGAGTGGTTCAGCGTAACGCCTACGTCCACTATGAAGTTTTGATGATTTTATTGATGCTCTTTCAATGATTACAAGCGATTACAGCAAACAACAGCGGATTACAGATTAGAATTCGAAATTGACAGCAAAGGTTGGATGCAAATCATAATCCGGCAGAGTCTGGATGCTTCCGAGAAAAAAGATCCTTTTTCTGTTGGCTCTGGGGCTCTATTTATAGCCATAGGAGGCTCAGATCTCGCCTAAACTTCGGGAGACTTGGTCTGGCACGTGAGGGGGCCCACGCGACCGTTTCCAGAAAGTTTCGCCTCGATCTGCGATCGATACGAATCCTTTTCGTATCGATCAAGATGATGTCCAATTGAGCTGAAATTTGGCATGGACATCCTTCAGTGTGCATGCAAGCTTCCCTGAAAATTTCATTGGATTTGGATCAGTAGATCACGAGATATGATCGATACGAAGCGAGATTTCTCAAGGGTTGTTTGGCTCGTCTCCATGGTTTCGAATCGATCCCCCGTATCGATCTCTGCACGTGCTCTTGAGATGGTGTGGCGCGCGTACTTCGTTTCGATCCGGTATTCGCTCCTTATTGACCGCTTCGATTCCATGGATCTCGCCTTGATTGTTTCGATGGATCACACGTCATCCTAGTTGGTTGACTCGTTGGGTACGAATAAGTCACTGGGCATGGATTCGAAGTGAGATCCTCTGATGGATACGAAGAGCACCGGTCCGATGGATACGAAGTAGACAATGACTGATGGTTGCGATTCGCGTCAGCTATCGATGGACACGAATCCGATCGATGCGAGCTTGATGGGTTCGAACATTTCCAACCTGGTTGTTACGAAGTTTCGGGGCCTTGCCGATGTAAAGTGGTTGATGGACATGGGTCGGATGGATACGAAATAAGGCTTCTCGATAGATACGAATAAGATACTCGGCCAATCGATACGAGTTGCTTTCATTTGTCGATGGACACGAATCCAATCGATACGAACTCGATGGATACGAAACGCGGCCAATTCCATCGATACGAAACGACGTCCCATGATGGATACGAAATGGACACTCCTGATGGATACGAAAACATGCTTTTCCCTCCAACTTGTATCCATCACATCTTTAGCATATGAACTCAGATTGACTTGAAACTTGGGACGTTGGCTTCCTTCGCTTTCCCAGTCATGTCCTATCAATTGTAGCTTGATCCGGACTCGGACAAAATTCAGCGACATCCATGACAAGCGATATTTGGAATCCAATCAACTCCTTGGTGTCCTGGCCTTGCCAAAAGGCGGGATAACAGATTGCATACATCTATATGTATAGATGTTAAGAGTTCGCCAACTCTTATGTCGCTCTCGTTGAATGGATGCTTTGCCCTTAATCGTTTATGAAACAATACTTGTACCATTTGATTCGCAATCATACGATCAAAGAATTATTTCGCAAAATTATGGCTTGGTCTATAATTCCAAAATAACTGTAAGATTTTAGATACTTCTATTTTTCTAAAGCGTCATTTTCTTATGAAAACAAATACTATTATTATAGTTTAACCTTATAACGAATATTCATAGTATACACACTAATATAAAACTATGTCTATTTTCAATCAAAACTGAAAACAATTATTATTTCATAAATAATATATGGTATGTTTCGAGAAAAATATTCGTAACTTGATGCATCCACAAAAAAGTGTTATGCGGTATGTTCCCGCTGTTTCCACCATTACTATAATAGTGTGAGATATATGAAGCTCCATTCAACCACCTATTACAAGATTTTACTTCATTCACTATAACTAGTTTATTGTCGTGAATTTCGGATCAACTATCTTGAACGTAAGGAAATAACTTTTATAGAAAATAATTTTCTATATAAAAGATATTTGGAATAGAAATCACATTTCTCATTCCATAATAAATATCTTATTAAATTTTAAACAATTCTTGTTTTTGATGCCCTTTATGAATGAGAAGTGAAGATTCGCTCTCTTTATCCTAACTGTGCTTTTTTTATGTCATTCTAAGACATTTGTTTTTTCCAAATGGTCAAGTATAAAAGAAAACTTTGCAATAGAACTGCACCAAATTCTTTACAAAAATGCATTTGAATATTCTTAACATTTAAGAATATTGAATAAGCAGCACTTAATTTTGCTGATAGAAACTGAAGATTCACTAATCAAATTCCTAGATAATCTTTAGTTCTTAGCCTTTTGTCGTGACAAAATTCACTATTGCATCCAATTGCATTGTACACATGATTTTGCACTATTTTTTATTTGCTTATTTCTAGTGATCAATTTTATCGACATTTCATACAATTCAAATATGACTATTCACCATAAATTTTTTATATGTGATCGAATATGGTTTAAATAATCCATATTCTTGTATTGCTTAAGAGATCAAAACTCATAAAAGACAATACACTGGCATGGACAAATGAACTCTTAAATGACCAAGTTGTGACTATATTTAGTAGATGTATTATTTGGCTCTTACATAGGTCTTGAAGTGACAGCATGCCCAAAGATTTATTGGTAAGTGTGTATATTTATTTTTTTAATCTTGATTTAGCTCCTTTGTATAATTTAGTCAATAAAGACTTTATCAATTTATATCAGTTGCACAAATTTATTGATGCAGCTTATTTTGACTTTACATAATATATGTTCTTACAATATTATAAAAGTTACTTGTTACCATTTAATTTTTTTAATAAGATTGCCATTAAATTTTTATGTTTCTCAAAACCCTATGAAAAATAAAGAAATCTTTTGATTCCTCTAGTGGGTGTGAGGTCTCGCTTGCCTTGAGATTCTGACTTTGAGTTTGCTTACAAATCACAGACCCACAAGCGATGGGTAACACTTTATCAGTGTATCATATACAACTCCTGACCCATGGTCTTTGTCCTACTCTCAATCTCGACCTTAGGTTTACTAAACAAATCGAAAGAGTACCCATCCTTTCGTGATGTCCTAAGTATACTGAACATACCTTGAGTTTGCGCAACAAATACATGCATGTATCTTACCTTATCTGAGCAGTATATTAATAGTACTACACATAATATCCCTAGCTTGAGTTTGCTCAACAAGCAAAGAGTATGCAAGTAATTTGTTAATATATAAATTGTAGATGAAAACTTGTATGTTAGGGATCCTAAACATTAATATATATAAATTGGGTGCATTAAACTTAAGGAATAATATGTTTCTTATGAAACACCCTTGGGATTTAAGTGTCGGAGACATCAGAAATCATTATACACGTATCATACATATGTATTTATTCTAAAATCTAACTTGGGTTTCTTGTAGTTCCACTTATATTATACAAGTATAATTTATTTATAACCTTTTATAATATTAATTTAACTTATATAATACTCTTTTATATATTATTAATTAAATCTTATTTAATTAATTTTAAATCTTATTAGTTAAACCATATTTAATTAATTCATTTTTATATAAAAAATTTAAAATTTTATACTACTCATCTTGACCTATTTAAGATAGTTAATCAACTGTAACATTTATAGTTTTTTATGTATAAATTGCAATATACATATATATTTTAATTAATTAAATTTTAACAATTTCTTTAATAAATTTCATTTAATTAAACAATTTAATTAATTTGAAATTTTAATTTAATTCAACAAAACAATTTTAAGATAATTAATAACTACGATAATTATATTTATACACATATAATAATATATATGTTTTAATCAATTAACTTTTAATTAATTACTTTATATAATTCAATTAATAATATTAACTAAAATTTAAAAATTAAAATTTCATAATCAATCATTTAATTTCTTCAAATAATTTTATACAATTTGAATAAATTTTATACATTAATAAAATTTTCCTTTTATATCTTAAACCGAACATTTAGATTAAAAATATATTTTTAGTTTTCAAATCTTAATTTAAAAATCAGCTCAGGTCCAAAATCAATTTGGGTCTTTACATTGAGGATAACGTTTGGGCTTACATCATCCATCGAGCCAGTCATGTAGCCACGTTGGGCAAAGTATTAATTACCCAAACCAAATTTTAGATACTACCTTTCTGGACACTCTATTAACTAGGTAGGGTAGTTGGCCACAATATCGCTAATTTGGACCATATAGACCATTATAGCTTTGGTACCATTGAAAGAACCGAGCCAGTCGAAAGCGGATGAAATAGGTATATTTCAAAAAAAATCCTATTTTGGATCTATTGGGTTAATGAAGTCTAAAGGATTTATTAGATTTAATCTATTTTAAATAAAGTATTATTTTATTTATTTTTTTGAAAAGGGAGTTTTATTTAATTTTACTAATTATATAATTGTAACAACCCGAAATTTCGAACACTTCGAATTTAAATATCTGAATTATTTAAATATTTGAATATAGGATTTAACGTGATTAAATTATTTTAACAACCTTGTTAACCCCTTTTTAACTAATAACTATGATGGTAAACTTGTTTTTGAAAAATGTTAATAAAAATAAATGGTTTGAATAAATACCGATAATGTGTTCGAAATTCGTTTTATCGGTAAACAGCTTTTTACTCAGTAAATGTTGTTCGAACTTTTTGCAATGTGTATATATAGTTAATTAGCAACTAAAAATATTTTTCCATTTATGGCTAATTAAGTATGGATGATGTCATGTATGATGTATTTGGATGATATTTTGGGAGAGGGGTAGTTTAGGAATTTACTAAAGGGAAGTGATGGTGAAGTGATGGGATAAAGTGGAAAGCATGTAAAGGAGATGGGGGTCTTCTTTTGACCAAAAATGGAGCGGGTATAAGAGGACATTTGCCTCTTATGTATGTCCATTTTAACACTTTATATTATCACAAAGTTGTTTTGTAAATATTAGAAAAAAAACCCTAAGTATTCATACTCCTTTTCTCCTCTTTAATCTTCTAAAATCATATCAAACCAACTTCAATCCTCTTCAAACTTTAACGAAGATCTTAGATCACCATAGCGAGCATCAATATTAAGTCAAAGTTGAAGAAAGATGGAAGAATTGCTGGATCTTGTCTAAACCATGAGCAAAAGAGGAAGAGGAGGTTGTGACTTTAAGCTATTTGGTGCAAAGGTGAAGTCTTTTGGCATATGGTGATGATAGGAAGTTGCTCATATCTTTCGGATGGTTTTTGCTTGTGTTAGCTTGGATCTTATATAAGTTTATTCACCATTGAATGTCTACATATCTGTGCATATATGTTTGTTTCATGAATACAAAGTTTAAAGTAAAGTTAACTAATTAATGTTATAACTTTTGGATCATACTTGCTTTTGAAAGAAAATAACAACTGTGTACGTATAACATCACTTCTATGACCTTCTATAACATGTGGCACGGTCTTATAAATTGTGTTTTAATCTTTTTTTTGGATTGTATGTTGAATTTGAAATGGATATGGAACGGTCATATAGCGATAGTCGCTATGAAAACACTTTGAAATCCCCTTGCTTTAACTTGCTTATTTTGGTGATATTTTAATATATTATGACATAATATATATTGTTTGTTCACTAAACATAGGATGGTATATGGACAATAAGGAATTGGTTTGGAAAGTTGTAGAAATAATGGAACAAAGTTGCGAAAGTTAGAAGCGAAATAGTCGCTATAAATAAAATTTGAAAAATACCTTGTTTTTAGAAATTTTTATACTTAATTTAGCTGATATCCTTAGTGGTTTATTTTCATTGTTTTTAAAGTTGGATAAATATACTATTTACGGTAAAAAAATTGGATAAAAATCTTTTGTTTAAGTGGTTAAAACTGGCTATAAAGATCATCCGTTTTCATGTTGTTCTCTGTCCAGAATTTTAGAACTTATAAATCCTATCTTTAGTCTATTGCAGGGCTTCTGGGCTTGTTGCAATTTTTTTCAATGCGACATTTTAGCTAGTTTTTTCATGTTTTAAATGGTTTAAAATTTATTATCTTTGTTAAATCTTTTTAGGGAAGTCTAATAACATGGATTAGAGTATGGAAAAATGATTAGAAGTTCAAATATGTTTTTAATAATTAAATTGTAATTTCTAAAGAAAAATATTTCCTTTGCAAAGTTTAAAAGAAAAGGTATTTAGTAAACTATAAATTCATTATTTTTGCATAATATTTTACATAGATATTTAAAACATATTTATAAGTATTTTTAAAGTATTTATATATAAATTTGGAAAATCAAGTTAAGTGTTTTATAAAAGAATAAAGAAAGCTTTGGATTATAAACTTATGTTATAATAAATGGTTTTGTAAAGTTAATTTAAAGTATATTACCTTCTTTAATAAGTGTATACCTTCTTAGATCTTTAAAGTGAATGTTTTTAAAGATAATGACAAGTATAAAATAGTTTTGGATTTATAGTAAACAATGTTTAAGCAACATTTGTTTTTAACCCTTTTTTTATTATACTTAGTAATAATTAGATCTTTAAAACGAATAGTTTAAAGATAATGCTAACTGTCAATTGTTTGGGTTTATAGTAGCAATGTTTTAATAACATTTGTTTTTAACCCATTTAATTATGCTTATGTAAATGTGAAATCTTGTTTAAGATTTACGAAATATTCTTATACCATTTGGGATAAGTTTATGGATACTTTCTAATTATTGAAAGAGTAGAACTGAATGGTGAAAGAGTAGAAATGAATGGTGCAATAGTAGTATGCATATATATATATATATATATATATATTGTAAAGGTATTTTAAATATATATACAAGTATTTACAAAGATGTATTTAATAATAGAATTATTAAATAAAAGGGGGCTGAAAAGTCACTTATATGACTTAATCATGCTTTGTGTGAGTTGATTGTGCTTTGTATGATTTTGTCATGCTTTGATTGTTTATTTTTTTATGAAAAGTATATAGTCATGTACTTAGCACTGAAAGCTGATAGATTTATTTGATCTGTAAGAGGTAAGAATGATGTTTGAGCAGGGTTTAGAAGTAAACAGTGCTCTGACCTATCAGCTTCACTTTTGACCGAGGGATAATATAAGTTGAGAAATTCGAAAACATGATAGATATACGAAACTTTTTTTCCATATGAGATTGTTTCTATTTTGTACTTGATAGTCGATTAATCGGCTATCGAATTTGACCGAATTTACCTTTGGAAGTATATGTAAGTGTAACAACCCGCCTTTTTGACCCTCAAAAGTCAACACTAACACATCCACGGTATTCACATGCTACATCCAAGTGCGAAAAGACATATTATTAAGGTGAAAAAAAGAAAAGATAGACATAGTCTCATATCGTGACAAGTATTATATAATATACAATAGATCTTTACAAAAGAAACTGTAATATACATACATCAATCAGAGTAAACTAATGTATCATAAACCTGGACAGTTATAACAACCTGTCTTCATAAATGCCGACAAAGACAAACAAAAAATGCAGTGGAAATAAAAGATAATTGAATACGTCTTAGAGCCATTCATCTTGTCTCCTGAAGCTCCAAAGCATACATAACTAAATCTAGAAATATGATCGGGCTGATCCGAGCATTATAAGAAAATAATGTCTGGATCAGTCTTGTAAACCGGTGTGAGAAACACAAATCATATGGATTTTTAATGTTATACAACCTTTTAAAAATAAAGGTATCTAATATGACCATGTCGCACATAAATACGGATGAGTTTTTACCTTATGATAACCAAACCATTTTCCAAGAAAACTTGTGATAATATAGTATTGCTTAGGGTTTAAAATAAATATATAACATGGATGGAAAGCTTTCATCTCACGTTCCAACATATTTGAGCACAACTAGGTTTGTAAGGCACTTATTGGAGAATGGATTCCATACAATGACAAGGCTACTGGGTACCGCCTATCACGATAACCTCTAAAAAATGTTTCGAAGGCCTCACATGGACCCTCGCCAACACAGGACCGGCCCATCCCTTCCTTGATAGTACCGAATATGTCATCACCCCGATTGTCAACACAGGACCGAGATTTGATAATCGGTTAAATAACTATCAAATAAACAAATGATTCAATAGAGATTTAACTCTATATAGAAACTAAGCATGGTTAAGCACATAAGCAACCACTAAGTCTCTTTAATTGATTCCTTTCATTAATTAAAATCTCCTTCCAAATATTTGTATTAAAGTACCTTTAACAAAAGATATATTCACAAACCCTTCTACCCTTTTCAATGCTCGAAAAATATTGATATATCTCAACCGGATAAGTATACTCACAAAACATTTCACTTTCGATACTTAGAAATCTTTTCTATATACTTATATCATCCATACAAGTATATTCAATAAACACTACATCTCCAATACTTAGAAAATGTACTTATACACTTATCTCTACGGCATAAGTATATTCATAAATTTTAAGAAATATTTCATTTCCAAAACCATACTTAATTAGGTTAAAACAAATGTCATTTAAAACTTTGGTAACAATAAACCTAAAATACTTTTGGTGTAATTAAATGGATCGTATAGAAATTAGATCAAATATACTTACCGCTACTTTTCAATTTCAAACTTGCAGTTTCCCTTAATTAACAATGTAGTCAGATAATTTAGTGAACTATCCTTGCATCGACATACATTCTTAATTCTTAGGATAATGATGACTTTTCCTACCTTGGAATTTGATGTTAAGTATGAACAGAGTATTTCCATACCAAAATAATTCAAAATAATCATTTATAGAAATCAGATCCAAATTCCTTTTATAAAACTCCTTTTTATAAATCTCTTTCATATTTATAAAGCTCCTTTTATAAATCTCCTTTCTATTTATAAAACTCCTTTTATACATCTCCTTTCTATTTATAAAAATCATTTTATAAATTTGTAAATTCATATACAAACTCCTTTTATAAGTCTTCAAATTCTTATTACAAACTTCAGTTTCAAAATCAGACTAAATACTTTCCATAAAACGATCATTTCATATACCACTATAAATCCTCAAATGTGATTTATTTTTCCAATTTATCAAAATGATATAATTTCCCTTTTATAAAATATCCTTTATAATTCTATTCTTTTATCTATAAAATATCATTTATAAATCTATCTTTCCATACAACAATTTATATAAAATGTTTCCCCAGTATTTATTCCAAAATATTACTATTTTCCTTTTAAACAGAGTTACTTTAATACAAAAGACAAATTCCCCTTTATTTACTTTAAAATAAACATTCATTATTATATTAACTTTTTTGTAGAATAAATAAATTATGAAATACTTTTACAATATTTCCAAAAAGGTTGGATAAAAATACAAAAGTTCAAAAACTATTTCTAAACAAAATACCTTCGAAAATTCCAAGTCACACTAAAAAACATTCTCTGAATCAAAATCAATTTTAAATCCAAACAGCAAATAATAGTACCTTAAACTACTGTAACGAGGCCAATAGCTACGATAACACTTATCCAATGCTATTACTACCTTTATCACTAAAAAGGTTCAACTTTTAACATATATCAATGTCATATCCAATATGGCCAACTGCCAAACTGGATATTTAACAATTTGTACAATAAGTATATCAATGAAATTAAAATTAAAATTGGTGAGGAATCCGAATTCCTCTACAAAATTTCTCGTATATCATTTTATTTGTCATTCACTTATTAAAGCAGATATTCAACCAAACCAAACCAATAAATCATTCAAACACAAAAACAATAATTTATATCTACTATATATCATATACTACTCATCCAAAAGCGGGATAACTCAACAAAATTCCATCATACGCTTAAGAATTCTGGTTCGATCTAAAATCGAACGACATTTGATTTTTTCTTAAAATTCCATTTGCTCCAAACTCGACGAAGCAAACTCTGTTGCATAAATAATGAGCCTATGAGCGCAATGAAAAAGATCGTGTCTCAAGTGGACCTTCTATGAAGAATTTATTGGTTTTAGAAAATTTAAGATTTATCATATAATAAAATTACACTGATTAACTTGATTAATTTAACTACGCTCTCTTAATCCATCTTCTTCTCCCCTAGATGTGCACGGCGATATGCACGTGCCACCTAATTTGTCCATGCACGCCTTGCACCAATTCTTCCTCCACAAGTGAAAAAATCAACCATCATCTTTGCCCATGAACTCCTTTACTGGTGAGCTATACAACTCCCTATCACATCAAGCTCGGTAGATCGAAGTGAATCGCTACCTACTCTATCATATCACGACAAACTAAATGTTGCTTCCTACCATGTCGAGCTACTCCACCTCTAATCACCTCAAATCAAAGCCCAATCACACAAGAAACCCTGCCCCATCGATACCTTAGCCTAATGCCGCTTATAACTCCAACTAAGCAAAACCCTATTTCAGCCACAACCGTCGATCACCACCCAACACAACCGCACTCGATAAAATTGGTATGGATTCGAAGCTCTCATCGATATGAACTCAGCGGATTTGATTTTATATTTTTTCGTTGATTGTAACTCGCGATTTTAATTTTTATTGATGTCCCCTAGGTTTTGTTTCTACAAGTAAAGGGAAATAGAAAGGAGAGAGGGAGTAGTGAAAATGGATAATAGTCTTAGTGTTGAAGTTATTAAATTATAGTTTTCTACACTTCGCTACACGACATTTCGTTCGCATAAAAACCGCGAACAGTAGAAACAAAAATATGATCGCGCACAACAATGCGATACGACCACAAAACAACATTAAAATTCATTGGTTATCTTATTCTGTGAAATTTCAAAAACATAACGTTTGCCGAAAAATACATCAAACGATAATTTAAATATTTTGAAATTAAAAATTATGGACAAATCCTATAAATTCATTTAAAAATACATCATTAAAATCAATTTTTTTTATTAACAATTGATTTTCTTATTGTTTATTAAATTTGAATCAAATTTAGATATTTAAATAAATTAAATATTCCCATTCGAAATGTTAAAAATTACGGGTCCTACAGTAAGCGTCACATATTGATAAGGTTTGAGATCCCTTGAGGAGGACTCGTTCGTATGAATCATCTCTTGCTTGAAGAGTGTATATATACGAGTTCCCCTATGGAGAACTCCTTTATATCGTTCGTTTACTTCCTAAAGAACCAAAATTGAGTTTATTAGAAATTCAACAGTTTATTTTGAAGAGATTGGGATCAAATAAGTGTATTACTTATCTAAAACCACTTCAAACCGATATACAAGTTCTATGTTTTGGAAATGGTTGTGAAGTGGAATGTTATAGGGTTGAATTGTTTGTCTTAAGGTTAAGTCTAAGGGAGAGGCCATCGTTAGCATACGTCGGATGACTTATGCTGAAATCCATGGAGGGATTCGTGAACTCTTCATGATGTTGGAATCTAGAGAGAGATTCAAGATTTGTTTGATCGATGAAGAATTCTATGTTGAGATGCTAAACGTGATTTCACCATTGATAATGATAAAAAATAAAGCAGGGGCATAACCAGTGAGTTTAGCTAACCCAAAGGTACATTAACTCCAAATATCTATAGACGCTTTCGATTGAGGTGCATGGGATTTATTGGTATTTGGTATCACATGTTCGGGCTGGGACTAACTATATTTTCCTTTGTGACATATTTTATCTAGAGATATGCATGGTTTCGGAAGGTAGTTTATGACCCTTTTAGAGGAGGTCGGCTTCAGTTTATAGAGTAGATTTCCACCGAAATCCTTATGCGAACATACCTTAGTTGTTTAGTTATACTTCTAATATTATTATGTTGTGAGATGTAAGCAGCATGGCTATTTTTTGATTTACATTCTATACTCTAGACATTATCTATTATATCCCCAAAGTACTTATTAGATGGTTTGGCTTTTTAAGTGGATAAACGTTATGGTGATTCGAACGGTCTCAAAAGTACTATTAAATGTTGACTGCATATTTCTTAAGTTTCTCATACCTGACTCATGTCTGACTCATGGTTTTATCTTTCCCTTAATTCCATGATGCACTTTCGGGTAGTCTAAGAAAGGTAGGTTTTCATTCATATTCTTTGGTGCTTTAGAAGATGAGCTGGACGCTACCATCCACCTACTGTAATATTTTATTTCTGCTGTACTACCATTATGTATATATCAGCTTGTGTAAGGACATGCTGTTATACATATGAGATTGTATTTCTATTTATTATGAGCATATACCTTAAACTATTTCAACTACGAAAATTAAAGATCTTATATAAGGTAACTTAAGTATGAATTATTAAAATGTTGTTAATTATTGTGGGGATTAATGATGTTCATTCGTTACCCCTCGTTGATTAGTTTAGTCATGCTCGACCAATTTATGAGCATTATTATCCTTTGTAGAATGAATTGACATACTCGACCATTTTATGAGCATTATTATCATTTGTATAATTATTAGCTTAGTCTTGGTCATCAAGTTAATGAGCATTGTTATCATTTATACATTGATTAGTTATGCTCAGTCAGTTTATGAGCATTCATTATCGTCTATTGAATGTTGATTTGTGCTCAAACGATTCATGAGTAGTTACATTTTTACTATATGGGTTGGGTAGATAGTATTGGTAGACGCACTGAAATGAACACCTTATGAATTGAGTTTCACAGTTTGATAAGAAGGCATTTGGTGATAGTGATGGGTTAAAGGTTAACTTTAATAGAAGAAGTTTAGTATAAATTTTCCATGTATAGTTTATAAAATATGAATTATAAACAAAGAGAATGTAAAATGATATTTTGAGAACTTAAGTCCTAGTATCTTTGAAATTGGTTTATTAAGATTTTGGAGAAAATAATAACACCGTTGAATGAAAGTATTTGTGAACATTAATATTTTGAAATGAGTTATAAGGTTTGTTCAAATTAAAGATTGCTCTCGGAATCGATGAATTGATTCGGGAACAAAGTTTTTTTTTATGATTATCTAGTTCGAGTGGCCCGAAAGTTATTAAAAATGGGGAGAGATATATCCAGTTGGTAAGCACTTCTCTTGAGTGTTACCCTTCTTGGTAAGGAGATGTATTATACGACTTGGTAAGACCCGTTTCCATGGTAACATTTTCGTGTTACTCGACCTATATGAATATTTTTCAATGGATTTCAAAGTAAGTATTTGGGAAATTGATTTATGAAACTGAGACCTTAATATTTAGTACTATGTACGAAGTATTTGGTATTGTTTTGAAAATGATTTCTGGTTACAAGTATGATTTGATATACAAAAGATATACTTATATATTATTATGTCTAATGGTTTGAGATAAAAACTTGTGCATTTGGTTCTATGGTTTTCCGTTAAGAAATTTAAGATGAAATAAAAATAGTAAATAAATAAGTGAAATTTTGTTAATTTATTTTATCGATACATGTATCCTCTACATTAGGATGACGTGGTATGTTTATCTTGTTATGGTATGATAGTTTAATATTTCATTTTTTAGAATGAAAAGAATTTTTCAGTGATTTTGGATAGCCTGAAACTTTCGAATGTTATAGAATTTTAAATTAAGTATTTTTTTGAAAACATAAAGATGGGTTTTTATAACTCTTAAATGGAAAATCTAGTAAGTTGAAACAAGTTTTAAATTGGGTTAAACATTCATGTTAAATTGATCATTCGATGTTATTATGCCAACTAAGAAAATATCCTTACCTTAGGGTTGTCTGAGGGAAGTAGACTCTAGATCCGAGTTTGGATACCAATATCCTACTCTTCCTAGCTACTTGCCTAGCCCAAAGGTTAAAGAAGTCTAAAAGGTGGACTTGGTTATAAGACTCTGATTTTTTTTAGGCCTTCATCTAAATACTCTTAGGATGTAGTAAAGTATTATACGAATAAAAATTGGAAGTAATTTTTATGAAATGTTTTACAAATTTTATCTAGCATTTTGACCCGGCTATATCCGAACTGATTGAACAAGTTAGACTTGACTGTCATCAAGGCCAGTAGCCCAGAGCGGTGATTGTGGGGGCCTAGAAATCAAGTACAAATGATAATATAAAGCCGTGGTTGAACGGAATCAAGAGATATGTTATACAGAATGTTCTAAGTATGGAATATAGTCTAATCTAGAAACGGGATCAGGTATGATCCCTCTCTACCAAAGGGATCGGATTACTTCAGTGAAACAGTGCAACTCAACAAAAAGCGATCGATATCTCAAAATCCAGAAGTTGGATACATATGAAACTTTGAGAACAAGAAGTGAGGACCCTAGGGAGTCCACCCAAGGGATTGCACCCCAAATGGAACAAGCAAGAGGGATCGGCCCTCTTCCCTCCAAAGGGATCGACCAGAATCAGATTACACCACACATTGCAACAAAGACCGATCAATAACTCAACATCTATAAGTTCAATTGATATGAAACTTGAAGGACAAGCATAGTACAATATAGAGAAGCTCCCATAGGGATCGCAGGCTCCAACTCCTCCAAACTAGGGATCGACCCCAATCCCTATTTCTTGGGATTTGGGTCATGTGATCCCTCATGTGGGTCCTATGAATCTAGAGAGCCTTCTACCGAATTTTCAGGGAGATGTTTCACCATCTTCCTCTATAAATACAGATTTGATTGTTCATTTTAGGGACCGGGAGGCTGCTAGTTGCTTTGTTTCTTTTGTAATTAAGGATTTTCATCCGATCCCTCTTGACTCTGTTTATAAAGTGATTAATAAAGCTATCTCTTCAAAGTGGACGTAGGAAAACAACGGCGAACCACTACTGTTGTGTCTCAATTATTTGCTTATTTTTTATTGCTTTATTGTTATATTCTCTATGTTTACATTTAATATTCTTCATTTATTCATATACTACGAATCTTTTGGATATTTGTTCCAATTTTCGACGCAAACATTTTGGTGCTTTCAGCGAGAACCAAGATTCTTAGCTTCACTTGGATCCCTTTGCCTATGCTGGATTGCACAAATCCAAGGAAGAGATCCAGAATTATCTTTAAATAGTTTATCTGTTCTATTTAGATTTGCAAAAGTTTAAGGAATACTATCAACAATAGTTAGGAACAAAAGACCTACCTCTCAAAACGTAGACTGGGAAATATTGCTGGTTCCACGAATGTTATGGTCACAATACAAATGAATGTAGGCATCTCCAGGATGTTATCGAGAAACTGATTTGGAAAAGAAAAATACAACGGTTTGTTAAAGTCCTACAGGATGGCGGGTAGGGGACATCCGACCCCAATCGAGGATAAGCGCCGCACAGGGTTGAGGAGCCTGCATGGACTAGTGGAAGATTAGTTATCAATATAATAGCCGTAGGACCACATCCAGCCGACAAAAGTTAGCACGAGATGGAGCACTATGCTAGCACAATCAATCATATGAATTTTGAGTGCTGTTCAGATACAAAAGATGGGGCTTCGGCCAAATAGCAGCATGCAATTGCAGAAGACATTATATTTGGCAACAGAGATGTAGATATGGTGGAGGCACCGACGATCGACCCAATGGTCATTTCGGCTATGGTCGGCCCCACCTTAGTGAGGAAGATCTTGATTAACTGTGGTAGTTCCTAAATATAATTTTCAAAAAGGCTTACGATTAGATGAGGATGGAAGCCAAGGACTTAAAACCGTCTAAAGCCTGGATTCATGGCTTTAATGGTAATACGATCGAAACTATCGGTTATGTTGAATTGCCCGTGGAGTTGGGAGAAGGCGACTATGGTAGAGTGTGGATGTTGCCATTTGTCATCTTAGATGTTGACTCTCCATACAACGCCTTTCTGGATTGATCGGCCCTAGCTTAATTTCGAGCAGCCCTTGCTCCATGGTGTTTGACTTTGAAGTTCCCAATTGATAATGGTGTTGGAGTTATACATGGTGATCAGGCGACCAGAGGCACATGTTATGTAGTTGAGTTGAGGGACGGTCAGCGGAATGAGAAAGGTAAGGGTGTGGACAAGTCTCTCTACCTCCAAGCCACCAAAGATTGACAATTAGCGCCTAGGCCTTGGCTCGGGCGCCACAGTTAATTCTATAAAGACATAAATCTGAGGAATGATGAGGAGGAGCCTAAAGAAACCAAGGCTACACCAGCTGAGTTGACGATTGACATTACGGTCAGCCACGGTGACTATCACGGGTCCTAAAGATCGGATCACAGCTCAGCCCCCGGATGATGAAGGAACTTGCTAGTTTTCTTCGAGCGAATCCCGATGTGTTCACTTAGGCCTATTTGACATGTGTGGGATCTGGCCATCCATTGCGAGCCATGTATTAAATATCGACTCGAGGCATGCCCCGGTGAAACAGAAATGGCACAGCATGGATCCTAAGAGATCTGTCACCCTTAAAGAAGAGGTGGATAGACTCAAGAGCAACTGGTTTATCCACGACGCCCTATACCCTAAATGGGCATCTATTATACTTGTGAGAAAGGCAAATGGAAAGTGGCGAATGTGAATTGACTATTCGGACTTAAACAAGGCATGTCCAAAAGATAGTTTTCACCTTCCAAGGATCGACCAGCTAGTGGAATCAACTGCAAGACACGAGTTGTTATCTTTCATGGATGCATACTGTAACAACCCTGTTGTTAATTATTTGATTAATTAACTTTAATTACGAATAATTAATTTTAAATTATGATTTGTGAAATTTAATTGTAAAAAATTAATTTTAGTGCTGAGAATAATTGATTAGATTTAATTAAGAAATGAGTTTCATTTCTTAATTAGGATTTCAATTTAAAATTTTGAAATATTACTAAATGAATTATTTTATTTTGGTAGGCAGAGTGAAATTCCGGTATTATGATTCATTATTAAATTGTGGATTTTTAATTTGAGATTTGGTTTAAATAAAACTGAGAAATCAATTTTTGTTTTGGTTTAGTGTAATATAGTGTTAAAAAGGAATAAAACATAATAGAATTAGTAAAACTTTCATTTAGGAATTTATTTTGCAACACTTCTTATTGGATTCTTACCATAACCCATTTGGGCCTTGTTGTAAGCATTAGAAAGGAGAAATAAACATATACGTTTACTTTTCTCTCATCATTTTTCTCATTTTTAGCCAGAAACAAAAAGCAGTAAAAAAAATTCCTCCTTGCTCCAAAAATCCTAGTTTCTATCTTCCCCAAATCAAAGGGTTTTTTGAAATTAATTGTAGAGTTAGAAGCAGGTAATCTTCTCCATCTTCTAGAGAGTCTATTTCTATTATTAATCTATGTTTTTTGTTATGGGTGGTAATTTTGTTTTTTGTAAATTTCTAATTTGTAATAAGCCGGTTTGTGGTTGAGAGATGGTTGCTTAGAGAATTCAGGATTAGTTCATCAAATTTAAGCTTAAAGGTGAGTTAATTACTCACATATCTATTTCTAAAACTTTGTTTACTATATATAATTGTCTGGATAATTAGTTGAATTGAATTGGTTAAATTGGTTGTAAACTTGGATGATTGTTGTATTGTTGTTCGCTAGAAATTTAGTGTGAAAATTGCTGCATTAAAACAGTGATATCATGGTATAAAATAATTCAAAATAGCTCGATTTTTTTTAAATAGGAAGATCTTTTTGTTAGCTACAAATTATCTTTTGATCACATTACAAAATTCTGCATTTTAGGGGGTCGAAAATGAGTTTGAAACTGATAGTGTAGCTCTGCCCCCAATTTTTTTTAAGTTGAAACCTGATATTAAACTCACCATAACTTTTGATTGGTCGATCTTAATTAAATGAGGTTTTCTTCAGCTAAACATACTTTTAGCAGGAACAATTTTTCTGTTCATCACTTTTTGTGAATCTGCAATTTACGAAGAGTAATTTAAGTTTGAAGAAGAGACAACCTCTTTGTCCTATGTTTTTAAAATTTTCCTTGAAACATAGAAATTGTATTGGCCATAACTTTTTCGTTACTTACCAAAATTCGATACTTCTTGTAGTTCTGAAAATTATAGACTCTATAATGAAACTTTTATGTTTTGAGTTTTACATACTTTTGAAGTTTAAATGGTCCAAAACTCGTATTTTTTGTCGATGTCCTATCAATGAAAAACAGTAATAATAAATTTAAATCTGAGAAATTGTTTTGGCCATAAATTTTTCATTACTTATCAAAATTCAATGATTCTTGATGTTTCGAAAATCTTTGACTCTATGCTACAGCTTTCATGTTTTATGATTTGCATAATTTTGAGGTTTAAATGGTCAAAAACTTGTTTCTTGTGCTGGCCTATCAATGAAAAACAGTGTTAATAAATTTATAATCTGAGAATTTTTTTTGACAATAACATTTCATTACTTATCAGAATTCTATAATTCTTGAAGTTCTGGAAAGTTTAGACTTTTATTTACAACTTTTATATTTTGAGTTTTTCAATATTTTGAGATTTAAAGGATCGAAACTACATATTTCTAAAACTCTAAAGTGTGATTTGTTATACATTATAACTTGTTTATAAGCTCTTATGGTTTTTGTTTTGATAAGTTGTAATTAAGATGGTTATGTACAACAAACTTATTTTTCTAATTAGAATTTTGTACATTTGGTTAATTAAATCTTTTTTATGCTTGTTTTTAGATGAATGCTCTACTCATTTAAACCATGCAATTATAGTTGATTAATAGATGAGTTATGGGTTTAAACTAAGAAGTTTGAAGGTAAATATGTTTAAAGTAATTTAGAAACTAATTCTTATATGGTAAAGTTGAATTATTTTCTTTCAAACTATAAACCCTATTTGGCTTTTATTGTGTTTAGCCTTTGGCTAATTAAACAGCATTTGATATTTCTTTGACAACCTTTGGTATAATTGCTTTTAAATGATTAATATTTTCACCCGTGATTTAGAGAATTTCGTGCTTTTCTATGAAACAAAGAGTTTAAGTAAACAATTGAACTGTCAGATTGGTATGGGACTTTTCATACAATTCTTTTGTTTATTTCTTTAATTTGTTGAATAGAGTTTGTAGTGGAAATTACTAGCTTTTAGTAGATACTTGAATTTACTAGCTGGTATGAGACAATTAGTTAAATTTTGCGGTTACTTGAGTGACAATAACTAATACTTAGAGTTGTATTATCTCAAGGTGTTTGGATTTATTTTAGGCCGTTAGATCTCTGAGAGAAGATGACTTATTTTTCATCGACCAGTGAGTCGATACATTTTAAATTTGGGTAGGCAAAACTACATTGTTCTGGATAGGTTTGTGATGATGTATTATCTATATTATTCTGGATAGATATTTACATGCATCGTGGTTTTTATTGTTCTGGATAGACTACAACTCTTTAGTTATTAGGCAGTCTCGACATATCTATATTGTTCTGGATAGATAAATTCGCTTAATCTATATTGTTCTGGAAGAGTTTATATAGGAGATAATATCTATATTGTCCTGGATAGATATTTCTACATTGTTCTGGGTTGCTCCTCTGTAAATATGCAAGTCTATATTGTTATGGATAGACCTTTATGTCGTTCTGTGTCGGACTAAAGATGACTACCATATTAATTCATTATTGAAATGTTTCTTCAGAGATTTTATAGTTGAATATTTTAATATCATTTTAGGCTCTGAAGAATTTTAATAGCTGTCACCATACTTTAGATGATAGTCTATTATGACTTGAGATGAATTTATGAAATGGTGAATTTGTTTGTTATGCCTTAGTATTGTTTGTTATTCCTTAGTATTGTTAAGTTGAATTTGGCATATATATGTTTCTTGGGCATGTTTATTCGATATGACTTATTTTATTAACATGCATATATATTGTTTGAACATACCTATTTGATATGAATTATTTTGATATGATTAAGCCATATTTTTTTTATCAGTATCTCACCTTTTGATATTTATAGATAGTTTGACCCGATGTTATTTGATGCTCGGGTCAGACCGAGACTTTTCAGGTTGCAGGTAGACCTATGGACGATTGGGCTAGCTGAGAGATATACTATTTTGACTTTGGGTTTATCTCGTTTTACTCGTTTGGACTTTGTATATATATGATGTATAGTTGAGATTATAAAATTATCATATATACATTATTTGAGTCTATTGTTCCATTTTGTAAGCTCACAACTGTATAAGTTATGAGATTTATTCTTCCACTGTGATCTATGTCACTTTGACATATGTTTTTCATATTTATACTATTTTGAATACTTTTAAATTGGTGTGTGTATTACTTTGTATTAATATTGTACACATCAAATTTCAGTTCAGACATTATGAAAAAGGTATAAATGATGTGTCAGCGTTAATATGAAGATACATTCACATTCGATTGTCCTTAACAAGTCATATTCTTCGGATTAGCAGACGATATTACTTGTAATGTTCTTTGCTAAAATGGGTATAGCGGTGGGGTCATTACAGTTGGTATTAAAGCTGTGTTCAAAACATTATAGAATATAAACTGATTCAAAGTTCAGATCTAGACCTAGTGATACTTAGAGTATTATCCCCTGAGGTGTGTAAAAGATAGTTTTGCTAGTTATCTATATAATGATAGGAATATATAATGATTATCGAGATAATCATTTAGGGCGTATTTTGATTTAAAATTTAAAATTGATAAATTGTTATTTTTGACATTAAATTTTTGGAAAATAATATGCTAATATTCTTAGTTTGAAAATTATTTTAAGACTTCGGAAAATTTGAGTATATGAGTTTAAAATTTTAAATGATGCCGGATTAATCAAAGTTACATAGTAGAATTTTAGTTATTGAATTGTTCCGCTAATGTCGACTATTTCGTTTCGGTTGATTGGCAATTAGGAATTGATTGTTTGGTTGTATTTATTTAAATTAGATGCATTGATGCTAGTAATAGTAAAATAAATATAACTAAGAAAACACTTGATTATTTACTGTGTTGACTTGTCCAGAGATTGTTTAAGGATTCTGATCAATATATGAGATGTCATGTTATCGATAGGAGTTCTTAAACATTGAACGGACATCTATAACAACCCAGTTGTTAATTATTTAATTAATCAAATAATTAACAATAGGGTTGTAACATTCCCTCTATCTTTTGATTCTGAAATTTAAACTATATATATAATCTATTTGTTGTATATTAAAAAGGGGGAGATCTATCATAGGTTTATGAGCAGTTTAATTCAGATATAATCTTAAGGCAAAGGAATCTTCTATGAGTGGAATTTCACCTTTTCCTATTTTATTATCCATTTTGTATCTATATTGATCTGATATATACCTTGGGACATTCTATAAAAGCAAAATCCTAAACAATAAAACCCTAGAATTTCCCTATGTAAATATCAATATTTGTATATGTTGGAATTATAATTGTTTTTGGTATTAATCTATTAGAATCTAATTAATTGTTTAGAATTAGGTAATCTATGGTCCTTTCGACCTATTTCCCTTATTTTAAATTAGAGTAAAAGAAAATAAATTAGAAATGGTTTATAAAGTATAAATTGAATTGTTTATAGTTTGCACCGCCTATTTCTATCACTTAAATAAATAAGGAACTCCTTTCTCAATCCAAAATGATGTATATAAAGGTTGAACTAAACATAGGTCATCTAATTTGTAAAGATCTATTCTTTAAAATAGAGAAGGGATTCTAATTTATTAATATGGAACAAGTTGTAGGTATTCCATGTTTGTACAATTCTATATTATTTGGCTATATCAGTAGCAGTTCTTGTTGGAATTATAGATTTGTATGAGACTGACATTTCAAAATACCTTGTAAGCAAATTATCAAATTATTATAATGTAACGATTAGATCTTAAATTCCGCATGTAAAAACATATGTATATAATATTAACGTATTGACTATTGAAACCAATAGCATGTTGATTATAACGTGTTGAGCATGATAATCGGTATTGTTAGAATGGTTAGGTAATATTAATTTTTAGGAAGGAAGTTAGAGTAAATTAGGGAATTAATGCCTAATTAGAGGCGTAATAAGGGGATAGCTTATATGGCCTCAATTGTTAATCGTATAGGGTGATATATGTATATAGTTGGTATACATACAAGGTATGACTAAGTTATAGGGATGCGAAGTTAGTCCAAAGCTACATGGAAGTCTGTCTAGTTAAATCTATCTACCAAAGGTGTGGCTTTGCATACTAATATGGGACATCGCCTATAATAAATAACCATAATGGACATGAGGTTAGTCCCAATTCTATAGGGTAAACATGCCCAGTCAATCTACCTACCAGTATCTACAAATAGTCAGACTAATGTGAGACATCACGGATGGGTTATAGGTCATAAGTTGCGCTATGAATGCGATAGGGGGAGATCCTTAGGATGGGTCCGCTTCAGGTTAGAGGTATTAATTGGCTATTGTAGGGTTTGCCTCTTTCTTATGTGAAGTATTAAGCGACCTAATTGGATTTCTTACAGTGTTGTTAAGGAAGAACCATGTAGGAACAACCTTGAGATTAGGTCTTAAATGCTGAGGATCCGCCTATTTTATAGCGCTTAATGTAATATCCCGGAAATTTTAACAATATCAATTTAATAATCTGTTAAATAATTAAATTGATATGGATAATCTTTGATAATAAGATTTGAATTTAATTTAATAATCTAATTAAATAAGTATCAAATATGTTATTTCCAAATAATAAGTATAATGTATTATTTTTATAAATATGAATGGATTTTAAAAGACTATGGAATTGTTATATTTTTAAATTGATAAGTAGTTATATAAGTGTATATATATATATATATATAACTTAATTTTTAAATTGAATCTTAGAATTTAATTTGATTTGAATTTGAATTTAAAGTTTTGAAATTCAAAAGAATAAATATTTAAATTGATTTGGATTTAAAATATTTGTATAAGCTTTTATTTATAAATATAATTAGTTTTTGTTTCCCTTTAAAAAGTAATTTATATATAGATAAGTACTTATTAACTAATTAATTAAGTACAAGCTTATATTAAACTTTAAAAATAAAATACAAATTAACTTAAAAAGACAAGTGTTAATTTCCTAAGACCTCATTTAAACAAGTGTTAAATAATGAGTAAGGGCTAATGACAAGTGTCATTTAATCTTGTTTTTCTTTTATTTTTATTTTTAGATAATTTCAGTTTATATAAACATATACTTCATTCTCTTCATATTTTTTCCTATTCTCTTCAAAGTTAAGAAAACCTCAGTTCAAAACAAATAAAGTAAGAAACTCTTCAAAACAGAAATCAAATTCAAAAACCTGTAAACAAGTTTGCAAATCAAAATCAGTTCCTCCTCAAAAACTAGAAACTCATTTTCAAAGACCAATTTTGCAAATAAAAGTCTTCAGCCTGCAAATCTGCATTCGTTATCTTCAACCTTAGATGATTAGGATGCATTTTCTTTTAATCTGGAAGTATGCAAAGCAAATTTGGAAGCTTGCAAGCATTTTCTACAATCTGAGATAATTGAAGCAAACCTGGAAATTTGTCTGGAAGCAATTCAAACTGCTTGCAGTCATTTTTCAACCTGGAAGCCATCTTGCATGTAGGTTTAAAGCAATCTAAAGCTCTAGCTTTTAAATCAATGAGGCATTCCAGTTTAAGATTCCCAGTTTCAAAAGCTTTTCAAAATAATAGGCTCTGTTCATCTTTAAACAGGTGAGTAACAGTTTTATTTAAAAATAACTTAAGTAAGTAAGTTGCTTGATTTCTTCATGTGATAACCATGTTTGCAGTAATTAAATGTGATGTAATTCTCTGTGTTATGTTTGGTTTCAAATGCATGTTGGGTTTGGTATATATGGATGTATTGTATGCATGAATATGTTCTCTGTTCTGTTTTGTTTTGTTGCCAGACTCAAAATTTCCTTTAAATCTTTTATCACTTGATTTAGTTTATTAGGACTTAACTTATAAGTAAGAATTGTTGATTTATCATAGAAGAATGTTTTAAAATTTAGTTAAGTTAAACTTTAAACACAAGTGTCTCTGGAAATCAAAAATAACAGTGCATGTTATATAAAAGTAAAAATTCGAACCTTGTAATTTATAAATTCAGATTTATAAATTGAAAACATAAATGATAACATGATTTTTAGTATTAAAATCATAGTTGTTAGTTTAGGAATATAGGAGCGGTTCTGGTTTTAACAAAAAGGGGAAAACTTGTAAATTCTGGTGATCTATTGATATTGAAGGGTCGGGATTTTTCTTGTGGGTAGAGGAGCAATCAGAGAAGTGTGGAAAAATGAGTGATGATGATGCAAATCACCTTGGTAGCTGCGGTGATGGTTTCTTATCTGTAGCCCTAGTTTTAACTAGACAACTTGTCTGGGTCGGTACGGCCTGTAGAGAAGATCGAGTTCAACTTGGTTTTAGGTGTTGAAAGTTTGGTCGTAGGCGAGGCTGTGGCCGGTGGTGGAAGCTCTCTGGTGAACGGAGCGCCGTGGGGGAAGTGCTGACAGGTTTTGGGGAGTTTGGTCTTTCTGTTCCAGTTTTGGGTGATGCTACTCGATTTCGAATTCGAGTAGTGATCGAAGAATTGATGATCGTGATATGGTGTAGGGAGGATCGCTGACTTGTGGGGATACTCGGCGATGGTCGGAGTTGACGCTGGTGGTCGTGCACGTGCACGAGATCGAAGGTATCTGGGTGAAGTCTGTTTACTGGAGAAGGCAAATGCGAGTCTCAGGTTTTGTTCGTGGGAATCTCGGGAATTTTAATGTGCGACTCGAAGTGATTTAGAAGAGGACTCGAGACTTTTGAGTGTTTTTTTGAGGGAGACTCGGGGAAATTAGGGTGAGGACTCGAAGCAAATAGGCTGGGTTCGAGAGATTTAGTGTTGACAGGTTTTATACTTGACTGTTTGAAATTTAAATTTAAATTAAATTTTGAAGTAATATTAAATCAGTAAATCAAAGTTTGATTTATAAAGACAAGTTTAGTTTTAAACTTTAATATTAGATAATTAGTTTATGAATTTAAATGTTTAAATAGGTTAAGTGTAGATATGTTTAAATGTTAAATCTAAGAAGAAATTTGATTTTAGTTCTTTTAAAAACTTCTTAGAAAATATAAGATTTTTAATAAGTAAAAGTTTTTAAATTGGTTAAAAACTTAGTTAAAAATAAATTGGTATTCATTTTAAATACAACATTTAAAATGAAATTTAAAAGTAGATTTGAAATGAATATTTCAAATATAAATTATAAATGATAACTTGTTTATCAATAAAAATAAAGTTTATCTTAAAATAATTAAAGACTTGTGTTTATTTAATTTATTAGGAGATTTAATAGATAATTAATTTAATTTGATTAATTAATCATTTGGATTAATTAAATAGGTAATTAGAGGATTAAACTAATTTATTTAAGATTAATTAATTAGGGATGATTAATTTATAATTGAGGATTATAAATTAGAGTATTAATTAATGATTAAGAATTAATTAATAGAGTAATTAAATATTAATTAAGTTATGGTTAACTTAATTAATTAAATAATTAGAGATTAATAAATTGGTTATTAAGATTTATTAATTTAGAATTAATAATAATTAATATAAGTTAATTACTTAAGGAAAGTAATTAAATAATAGTTAATGAGGTCATTAACTATGGGTTATTAAATAATGAATTAATAGGATTAATTTTGATAATTAATTAGTTGAATTAATTTAAGAATAATCAATTATAGAATTTGTTTAAATGTAATTACTTATTGGAAGTAATTAAGAATTAATTACTTATTGTAATTAATTGAAGTTAATTTGATTTAGTTAAATTAATTAATTAAGTTTAATTAATTTAGAATAATCAAGAGATGATTTGATAATAATTACTTAATGTAATTATTAAGGTAAGTTTATTTAGGGAAGTAAATAATAAGATAATTACTGGAAGTAATTAGTTGAATAAATGATTTTATTAATAGAAGTAATTTGAGTTAATTACTTTGTATAATTAATCAAGGGATTAATTAAGAAATTAATTAAGGAGTAATTAATTTAGTTAATGAAAGTAATTAAGGGAAATTAATTACTGATTGAAGATTAATCAAGGGTGATTAATAAATGTTGTTTAATTAAAGATTAATTACTTAATGTAATTAATTTAATTGAGTAATTAATAATTAAGTTGTAATTAAGGATCATTAATTAATATAATTAATGATGTAATTAAGAATTGATTAATTAAGTAATAATTAATTAATGAAGTAATTAAAGGTTAATTGCTATAAGTGGTTAAGGATAATTAATTTGAGTAATTAATTAAAGATAAATTACTTGGATGTAATTAAAAGATAATTAATCAAAGATGATTAATTGAAATGAAATATTAGAAGATAATTAATTAATTAAATTGTAATTAATTAATGGTTAAGTAAGCAGGATTTATAAAATGAAGTAATTAATTTAATTCAATTTAAATTAATTAGAGATGATATAAATCATTACTTATGAATGGGTGATAGTATTGAATACTTGGCATTAATTGATATCTCTGATGAGATATATGCTGTATGATATGGATGTTAGTTGAATTGTATGGATTATCTGATAATGTTGATTATCTGTTGTGAATTATCTTTCTTTGTGTATAAAGATAATGAATTGAATTTTTTTAACCTTTAAAACAACTTGGCCTTAAAAGATACGTTTTGGATTTCGATGAGACTGGGATCGGGTTTCCGTATACCGGATTTCCAGGTCTGGAGACCCGAATACCACATCGATCCAAATTAACGATAGGTCGTGAATCAAGTGAAGATGAAGATTCAGAGTGCAAGGGTTATTGTCGTTAACTCTGAGGGTGATTCCAAAACGAGTGTAACGAGATAATGCCTTCGGTTTCGTTCGAACCCAGAACGAACTTGTATGGATTGAATGCTTTCAGCACATCGTCAGGTGGACGATGAGCATTCTAAGTGATGTGTTCTTTTTTTAAAGGTAATCGTGACCTCAAGCCTCACAAACCGGGAATGGCTAAAACAGGGGAGGTGCAGCAAGGTTAGTGGGTAGCACCCAAGTAGGACAAGATTACCTCTGTCTAGAAGTCCCTTCTTATTTCGGCTTAGTGTGTGCGGTTGCTGATCCCAACCGTGAGGTATCTTGTGCGGGAATTATCCAGTAAGGGATGTTCCGGCCTTGTGTTGCAGGGGATTGGGAGTGATCCTCGGTACGGTGATCTAGGCCACGTACTGTGACGGGCGGTACCCCGGTAGCCCTGCCATTGTATGGAATCCAAACTCCAATAAGTGCCGTACGTATTAGTTGTGCCCAACTATGTTGAAATGTGAGATGTAAGCATTTCAGCTATTTTTGTATTTTACTTGAAAACCCTAGACCCTATTATAATACAATCGAATTTCCTATCAAATGTTTTGGTTAGCGTAAGGTAAAAACTTACCCATGTTTATTTGTGGGAAGTCTTACGTGATACCTTTTCTTTCAAAAGGTTTTGAAGTTAAACAAGTTTAACCTGTTACTCACACCAGACCCATGTCTGACCCAAGTTGTTTATTTCTGTTTTATAAACTCTTGGGTACTCAAATTTTTACGAGTAGCCAAGGGATTCAGGTTAGCCTTGACGAATTGTGGAGGAGCAATGGAGCAGGAGGCTTCAGCGTTGTAGATATAGATAGTAGTTTCCGCTGTGTTGATCTTGTTTAGATCTTTGTTTGTATTGAGATGTAATAACTAGACAGATGTTTATAACTGTCTAGTATATGATGTGAATCTGTGTAACTCTGATAAGTGTTGTATATGATACTATGTAATATTTATGTGATATAATATATTTTGTTTCGTTTCGCTGTGAGATTCTGATATTGTTTAGTTCTTTCTTTCTCTTCTTTTCTCTTTCTATCCCTTTCTTTCTTATTAGCGATACGACTTTCTATAGAGAGAAAGTCGTGGTCGTTACAGTGGTATCAGAGCGAGGTTGAGTGAATACCTAGGCTCTGAAGTGGTGTCTATCTTGAGAGCGCGTAATTGTTAGTTATATAAAAATGATTTTATATTGTGTTAATTGATCGGTTGAGTGGTATATGGATTCTGGTCAATACGAGTAGCTAACGTTATTGATAGGGATCTCTAAACACTTGAACCAGGCCAACGGACACAATATTGTTTTAAAGAGGTAAATGAAATAATTTTACCCAGAAATAATTTATATATAAAAAGTACCATTTTAAATATATATATATATTTCTACCTATTTGTTGGGTTACCTGTTCGGGTTTTCCAATATAGGATATAAAGGTAGATAGGGTAGTGGTGTGTGTAACACGACTACCAATGGTTGGAGTCTGAGTATTGAGGTTGGAAGTGTATCTATCGAGACTGTAGACCTAATACCGTCTCGAGTAAGCTTTGCTATGGTAAAGGATTTCATCGATCTCTGAAGGAAACCTTTTAAAGGTTCGGAGTTTATCTTTGAAGTTTGGATGAGTAAGGTTGGATCTGTCGGTTGAACAGAAGCGAGTGATGGTACCTTGATACCTCAGGTAATAGTAGCTGTATGATGAGATACAGTGACGATGGATGTTCCCGAAGATGTTTTCTTTGGAACAAGATTAAGGAAGTGTGTATGCTTCGGTGTTGTGGCTGAGTTCAGCATGGTGTTTCTGTTTGGTTTGGAGTTCGAGTTTCTCGAAGATCTTTGGAATAGGAAGTCCTTGGTATCAGTGTCAGCAGTGCAGCTCAGAGTATTCTGTGATGGCAGGAAGTTTTCTGGATGAGCAGTTTTTCTGAAGGTGAAGTTCAGAAGTAGTAAGAGTAAATCCATTTCTTCGATGGATTGGATAGTTAAGTATGAGCTGTTCGGATTGTGTAAAGAGGAACAGTTTTTCTTTGGAAATAGGTTGGGTTGATCGCAAAAGTGACTTGTGATTGCTGAGTGTTCTCTTGTGTTGTCAGAGTTTTCTGGATGTCTTCAGAGTAGTCAGAAGTTTGTCCGCATCTGAAGGGTGAGTTTTCTTATCGACTGGATTCCAGGAGTGATACCGGTGGTTCAGTCTAGTGGAAGGATGTTTCCTAGAGATGGAATTGGTGAAGCAGCTCAAGTTTTGCTGGAATATCTGAGTTTTATGTATGGATCAGTGAACCTTATTTCTAGAAGTGAGTTGTCCAGTATGTGCTTGTGTTCTACCTCAGATCAGAGTTGAGCAGCGAAAGTAGTTTGGAGTGTATCTCTGGATGGGAGAAGTAAGTTTGGAATCTACTGATGTTGTGAAGTAGAGTTATGTTTGGATTTCGTATGTATTCTGATTTGGATAAGTATTTGGACTTCTGAATTGAATTGTCAGTTTGGATAACTGGAATTCATTGAGTTTTACGTATCTCTGAGAGAGTACGTATTTGATCTATCTCTGGTTTTAGAATCTGCAGTTTGGGAAGTTTGGTAGTTGAGTCAGACTCGTCTGTAGTCTGATATCCTGTTTAGTTTTGTAGATCTAGATGAGTAGGAGCTCTGTAGCTTCGTAGTTTAGATTGTTTGTAGAGCGAGTATTCCGGTATATATATATACTTGGGGAAACTCGAGTAAATTCTATCCAGAATTTTGTCTGAATAGTTAGAATTGTTTGTTTGGATGATTGTTTGCTATGGTTGAAAATATATGATTGTGTTTTAAAATTAAATCTTAAATAGATTATTAAATTACCTTTGTTTTAAATTTCGGGGACGAAATTATTTTAAGGGGGGAGGAATGTAATATCCCGGAAATTTTAACAATATCAATTTAATAATCTGTTAAATAATTAAATTGATATGGATAATCTTTGATAATAAGATTTGAATTTAATTTAATAATCTAATTAAATAAGTATCAAATATGTTATTTCCAATTAATAAGTATAATGTATTATTTTTATAAATATGAATGGATTTTAAAAGACTATGGAATTGTTATATTTTTAAATTGATAAGTAGTTATATAAGTGTATATATATATATAACTTAATTTTTAAATTGAATCTTAGAATTTAATTTGATTTGAATTTGAATTTAAAGTTTTGAAATTCAAAAGAATAAATATTTAAATTGATTTGGATTTAAAATATTTGTATAAGCTTTTATTTATAAATATAATTAGTTTTTGTTTCCCTTTAAAAAGTAATTTATATATAGATAAGTACTTATTAACTAATTAATTAAGTACAAGCTTATATTAAACTTTAAAAATAAAATACAAATTAACTTAAAAAGACAAGTGTTAATTTCCTAAGACCTCATTTAAACAAGTGTTAAATAATGAGTAAGGGCTAATGACAAGTGCCATTTAATCTTGTTTTTCTTTTATTTTTATTTTTAGATAATTTCAGTTTATATAAACATATACTTCATTCTCTTCATATTTTTTCCTATTCTCTTCAAAGTTAAGAAAACCTCAGTTCAAAACAAATAAAGTAAGAAACTCTTCAAAACAGAAATCAAATTCAAAAACCTGTAAACAAGTTTGCAAATCAAAATCAGTTCCTCCTCAAAAACTAGAAACTCATTTTCAAAGACCAATTTTGCAAATAAAAGTCTTCAGCCTGCAAATCTGCATTCGTTATCTTCAACCTTAGATGATTAGGATGCATTTTCTTTTAATCTGGAAGTATGCAAAGCAAATCTGGAAGCTTGCAAGCATTTTCTTCAATCTGAGATAATTGAAGCAAACCTGGAAATTTGTCTGGAAGCAATTCAAACTGCTTGCAGTCATTTTTCAACCTGGAAGCCATCTTGCATGTAGGTTTAAAGCAATCTAAAGCTCCAGCTTTTAAATCAATGAGGCATTCCAGTTTAAGATTCCCAGTTTCAAAAGCTTTTCAAAATAATAGGCTCTGTTCATCTTTAAACAGGTGAGTAACAGTTTTATTTAAAAATAACTTAAGTAAGTAAGTTGCTTGATTTCTTCATGTGATAACCATGTTTGCAGTAATTAAATGTGATGTAATTCTCTGTGTTATGTTTGGTTTCAAATGCATGTTGGGTTTGGTATATATGGATGTATTGTATGCATGAATATGTTCTCTGTTCTGTTTTTTTTTGTTGCCAGACTCAAAATTTCCTTTAAATCTTTTATCACTTGATTTAGTTTATTAGGACTTAACTTATAAGTAAGAATTGTTGATTTATCATAGAAGAATGTTTTAAAATTTAGTTAAGTTAAACTTTAAACACAAGTGTCTCTGGAAATCAAAAATAACAGTGCATGTTATATAAAAGTAAAAATTCGAACCTTGTAATTTATAAATTCAGATTTATAAATTGAAAACATAAATGATAACATGATTTTTAGTATTAAAATCATAGTTGTTAGTTTAGGAATATAGGAGCAGTTCTGGTTTTAACAAAAAGGGGAAAACTTGTAAATTCTGGTGATCTATTGATATTGAAGGGTCGGGATTTTTCTTGTGGGTAGAGGAGCAATCAGAGAAGTGTGGAAAAATGAGTGATGATGATGCAAATCACCTTGGTAGCTGCGGTGATGGTTTCTTATCTGTAGCCCTAGTTTTAACTAGACAACTTGTCTGGGTCGGTACGGCCTGTAGAGAAGATCGAGTTCAACTTGGTTTTAGGTGTTGAAAGTTTGGTCGTAGGCGAGGCTGTGGCCGGTGGTGGAAGCTCTCTGGTGAACGGAGCGCCGTGGGGGAAGTGCTGACAGGTTTTGGGGAGTTTGGTCTTTCTGTTCCAGTTTTGGGTGATGCTACTCGATTTCGAATTCGAGTAGTGATCGAAGAATTGATGATCGTGATATGGTGTAGGGAGGATCGCTGACTTGTGGGGATACTCGGCGATGGTCGAAGTTGACGCTGGTGGTCGTGCACGTGCACGAGATCGAAGGTATCTGGGTGAAGTCTGTTTACTGGAGAAGGCAAATGCGAGTCTCAGGTTTTGTTCGTGGGAATCTCGGGAATTTTGATGTGCGACTCGAAGTGATTTAGAAGAGGACTCGAGACTTTTGAGTGTTTTTTTGAGGGAGACTCGGGGAAATTAGGGTGAGGACTCGAAGCAAATAGGCTGGGTTCGAGAGATTTAGTGTTGACAGGTTTTATACTTGACTGTTTGAAATTTAAATTTAAATTAAATTTTGAAGTAATATTAAATCAGTAAATCAAAGTTTGATTTATAAAGACAAGTTTAGTTTTAAACTTTAATATTAGATAATTAGTTTATGAATTTAAATGTTTAAATAGGTTAAGTGTAGATATGTTTAAATGTTAAATCTAAGAAGAAATTTGATTTTAGTTCTTTTAAAAACTTCTTAGAAAATATAAGATTTTTAATAAGTAAAAGTTTTTAAATTGGTTAAAAACTTAGTTAAAAATAAATTGGTATTCATTTTAAATACAACATTTAAAATGAAATTTAAAAGTAGATTTGAAATGAATATTTCAAATATAAATTATAAATGATAACTTGTTTATCAATAAAAATAAAGTTTATCTTAAAATAATTAAAGGCTTGTGTTTATTTAATTTATTAGGAGATTTAATAGATAATTAATTTAATTTGATTAATTAATCATTTGGATTAATTAAATAGGTAATTAGAGGATTAAACTAATTTATTTAAGATTAATTAATTAGGGATGATTAATTTATAATTGAGGATTATAAATTAGAGTATTAATTAATGATTAAGAATTAATTATTAGAGTAATTAAATATTAATTAAGTTATGGTTAACTTAATTAATTAAATAATTAGAGATTAATAAATTGGTTATTAAGATTTATTAATTTAGAATTAATAATAATTAATATAAGTTAATTACTTAAGGAAAGTAATTAAATAATAGTTAATGAGGTCATTAACTATGGGTTATTAAATAATGAATTAATAGGATTAATTTTGATAATTAATTAGTTGAATTAATTTAAGAATAATCAATTATAGAATTTGTTTAAATGTAATTACTTATTGGAAGTAATTAAGAATTAATTACTTATTGTAATTAATTGAAGTTAATTTGATTTAGTTAAATTAATTAATTAAGTTTAATTAATTTAGAATAATCAAGAGATGATTTGATAATAATTACTTAATGTAATTATTAAGGTAAGTTTATTTAGGGAAGTAAATAATAAGATAATTACTGGAAGTAATTAGTTGAATAAATGATTTTATTAATAGAAGTAATTTGAGTTAATTACTTTGTATAATTAATCAAGGGATTAATTAAGAAATTAATTAAGGAGTAATTAATTTAGTTAATGAAAGTAATTAAGGGTAATTAATTACTGATTGAAGATTAATCAAGGGTGATTAATAAATGTTGTTTAATTAAAGATTAATTACTTAATGTAATTAATTTAATTGAGTAATTAATAATTAAGTTGTAATAAAGGATCATTAATTAATATAATTAATGATGTAATTAAGAATTGATTAATTAAGTAATAATTAATTAATGAAGTAATTAAAGGTTAATTGCTATAAGTGGTTAAGGATAATTAATTTGAGTAATTAATTAAAGATAAATTACTTGGATGTAATTAAAAGATAATTAATCAAAGATGATTAATTGAAATGAAATATTAGAAGATAATTAATTAATTAAATTGTAATTAATTAATGGTTAAGTAAGCAGGATTTATAAAATGAAGTAATTAATTTAATTCAATTTAAATTAATTAGAGATGATATAAATCATTACTTATGAATGGGTGATAGTATTGAATACTTGGCATTAATTGATATCTCTGATGAGATATATGCTGTATGATATGGATGTTAGTTGAATTGTATGGATTATCTGATAATGTTGATTATATGTTGTGAATTATCTTTCTTTGTGTATAAAGATAATGAATTGAATTTGTTTTAACCTTTAAAACAACTTGGCCTTAAAAGATACGTTTTGGATTTCGATGAGACCGGGATCGGGTTTCCGTATACCGGATTTCCATGTCTGGAGACCCGAATACCACATCGATCCAAATTAACGATAGGTCGTGAATCAAGTGAAGATGAAGATTCAGAGTGCAAGGGTTATTGTCGTTAACTCTGAGGGTGATTCCAAAACGAGTGTAACGAGATAATGCCTTCGGTTTCGTTCGAACCCGGAACGAACTTGTATGGATTGAATGCTTTCAGCACATCGTCAGGTGGACGATGAGCATTCTAAGTGATGTGTTCTTTTTTTAAAGGTAATCGTGACCTCAAGCCTCACAAACCGGGAATGGCTAAAACAGGGGAGGTGCAGCAAGGTTAGTGGGTAGCACCCAAGTAGGACAAGATTACCTCTGTCTAGAAGTCCCTTCTTATTTCGGCTTAGTGTGTGCGGTTGCTGATCCCAACCGTGAGGTATCTTGTGCGGGAATTATCCAGTAAGGGATGTTCCGGCCTTGTGTTGCAGGGGATTGGGAGTGATCTTCGGTACGGTGATCTAGGCCACGTACTGTGACGGGCGGTACCCCGGTAGCCCTGCCATTGTATGGAATCCAAACTCCAATAAGTGCCGTACGTATTAGTTGTGCCCAACTATGTTGAAATGTGAGATGTAAGCATTTCAGCTATTTCTGTATTTTACTTGAAAACCCTAGACCCTATTATAATACAATCGAATTTCCTATCAAATGTTTTGGTTAGCGTAAGGTAAAAACTTACCCATGTTTATTTGTGGGAAGTCTTACGTGATACCTTTTCTTTCAAAAGGTTTTGAAGTTAAACAAGTTTAACCTGTTACTCACACCAGACCCATGTCTGACCCAAGTTGTTTATTTCTGTTTTATAAACTCTTGGGTACTCAAATTTTTACGAGTAGCCAAGGGATTCAGGTTAGCCTTGACGAATTGTGGAGGAGCAATGGAGCAGGAGGCTTCAGCGTTGTAGATATAGATAGTAGTTTCCGCTGTGTTGATCTTGTTTAGATCTTTGTTTGTATTGAGATGTAATAACTAGACAGATGTTTATAACTGTCTAGTATATGATGTGAATCTGTGTAACTCTGATAAGTGTTGTATATGATACTATGTAATATTTATGTGATATAATATATTTTGTTTCGTTTCGCTGTGAGATTCTGATATTGTTTAGTTCTTTCTTTCTCTTCTTTTCTCTTTCTATCCCTTTCTTTCTTATTAGCGATACGACTTTCTATGGAGAGAAAGTCGTGGTCGTTACACTTAAATAATCAGATTCTGCCTAAATCCCATTAAAAAGGTATTAACTGGTTCAAGCGTTTTCTCTTACATTGTAAACACTAGTTACATTAGAGTTGTATAGTCAGACTGGAAGAGCCTTCGGGCTTACAGATGACTTTTTGTATAGTTAGACTGGAAGGGTCTTCGGGTTTACAGTTGACTTATACGTATGCGATGATTTTAATACGTAAGACATATTACTTTTTCGGATAATACTGCCTAGATTACTATTGTGGTAAAACCTGAAAGTTCTTTCACCAGACGTTGTTGTTCGGACTCCCTTCTTATTTGAACAGAACATGTTAGGGGAAGCATATTGCTGAGGAAGCAATGGTGGGAAGGTTGATTGTTGTAGCAGTGTTTATCTACTATTATTTGCTTATGTTATTTTCTTTCATGTACTCGGACTTTGAAACTATGTTGTTGCTATTTCTATTGTCAGTTTAAGACTTATGTACTGAGTTAATTATGTTGAGATATTATAAGACTTTATAACAATGTTTCTGCATCTCTGAAATGGCTTTTATTTTCTGGGTACATGTTTTATTATAATATTTTTTCAGTTACGTTGTGAGATTCGGAAAGTTAGATAGATAGCTCTGTGTACCATGTAATATTTTAATTTTTCACCAACAAACAACCAGCCTTGGAATGGCTTAAGTTCCGATAGGCCTTTACTGGGTTAGGATTTTAGTCTATTTCGGGGCGGGTTGTTACAGCAAGATTATGTAGTTGGTTTCTTCCTTGATTCCAATCCTCCATATATCATCGTTCGTGAACTTGTAAGCGAGTGTAGAGGATTACAGGTAGTCTTACAGTCCACTACGACAACTCCATGTTCTATTTCCATTTCAGTATCCTAGAAGAAAAACAATGCATATTGGAATTTTTACCTTCTCTTGTTCAAGGAAAGCCTTTTATTATCATTTCATAGAGTCCATCGGTTGACACTGCTAGAGAATAGGTACTTTCTATCCCAGTCTGGGCTCATTTTTCCAATATCACTTCTGTCCTTCAGCCTTTAACTGGTATTAACTGGCTGGCTAGTCTTGTTGGAGATTTGAAATGCTTTGATGTGAATATAGTAGCTAGGAAAAAGCTTATCTATGCCAAGGCCTTGATTGAGATCAAGCCGGATAAACCACTTCCTTCTAAATTGAAAGTAAGGCCGGGGAAGGTATAGTTGCAATTGTTAATGAAGAGTGTGGTTGGAAGCAAGATATCTATACCACCTATCTATCTTTGGTCACTCTAATGATAAATTCTAACATGTCCCTCAAGGCTATCCTACTTATGAGACACCCTTACTTATTCCCATGGAGACACCACTTTCGAGACCTACTATCAGGCAATGGGTCCCTAAACCTATCAACCCTCACCTATATACAGTCCAACGCCGAGCCCAATGACTATGATGTTACTCATGTCAATCCCAATGTAACCGCCTAACTTCCCAAACCTCTGCCCCCTAGCATTTAACGGGACTCTGATGAGAAAATGTAGGAAAATTCTAACATAGAGATAAGATACAATCCTACTGAAGGAACCTTTTTCAAGTTTGTATCAGATAAAGTAGGAGAGGACATATATCGATTTTACCATCCCACAGGTGATTCTCTAACGATGACAACAGAATGAGACTATGCTAACTGGCACATGAAGCTACAAGAGGATCCCTCGTGGGATAGCAAATAGGTCCACTCATGTGAGTCTGATAATTATGTTTCGAGCTTGCTATATTATTTTTAGGTTTTTTACATGTTATAGGTCCTATATCGGTTGATATGACCAATGACACCTCTTTTGTTAAGAGGGGTTAGTTATGTATTTTCTAGTAGGTAAGGTAATTAGCCTTACTCCTGTACTTAAACTGTATTTTATTTTATTAATAATACAGTGGTCGGTCCACTATAAAATCACTTACCATCCAAAAAAATATTATTAAAACTCACAAGAATCGCATACTATCATCTCAAAGCCTTGAAGACTTGAATATATTTTTTAACAAATTTTCCATATTTTTTAAAAATATTTTTTAAAGCCATTTAAACTTTAGAATTCTAAAGCAAAGACGTCAACCGGTGGATCGGTGGTAGGCCACTGATGCATTGGTGCTCGAACTTCTTTCAAAATTTCTAAAGTTCGATAGAACATTTCTTTTCATCTTGAACTGTCACGTTTCTTCTTCTTCTAGATGCAGCTTTCTTTAGTGGTAAACATGGTATCCCCTCTTCAAAGCTTTTCAATTCTATAAATAACTATGTTCTTAATAGGATCAATCACCTTACTTGCTTTCTAAATCTTCAATCTATTTTCTAAAACCCTAGTTTACCATACCGCTTTCAAATCAACAATCATTCAACTATTACTATCAGCCTTTTGATTTTAAACCTCCTAAACTCCTGCACATTCAGTTACAGAGTGGTTCTTGTGAGTTAAAGGAGCTGGTACTATATTGGGCATATTGGTGCACCAAAGTTTGTTTGTACCAAGTTAGTGGAAAAGACCTATTCAATGGCTGAGGCATTTTTATAGACCCATTCCTACGGGTGAAGAGAGGGTGTTCAGTGAGTAAAAAGCCAAAATAGAGATTTTGGGACTTGACGTAGGATGGTAGTCCAAACCAGTATAAAAATCCTAGTGTGCACATTCTTTACATTATTTTGCTTTATCTTTTGTTATCTTAATATTTTACTTATACACTTATATCTATAGCTTAGTCATATATACACTTTCCACATAACTTTCAGAAGAGGTCACAGATATCGAGGAAGTGAAAACGGGGGCTACAAGGAAGTAAAGATGGAAGAGGTGGAAGAAGAAATGAAAGAGGAGGAAGTGGAAGGAATTAATGATGAAGTACATGCTAATTTCAATGAAGTAAATGAGAATATGCCAATAATTGTTAACATAAACCACAATGAATCAACTATAGAAAATGAAAGGATTACTTATGTTTGAAAATTTAGTAATCCAAAAATCAATATGGAAGCAGCATAAGGAAATATGAAATCTAAATCTGTAAAAGATGACAATGCAGACTATGAGACCATTGCAAGGGCAGGCAATGATTTTATTATCCATGTTTCTAAAATAAGGCATTTTTGAGTCAATAATTTTTGAAAATATTGAAATTATGAAAGAATGCAAAGGTAACATATATGAATCAATTAAAATTTATGACACTTGAATAAAGTGGATGTTCAAACGCTTACTTTTTTAGGAAATTTTATTTTAATAATCGAGGATGAAATGAAAGAAGTAAAACAAAGATTCGTAAAAATATTATGAAGATTACAACATTAGGGAGGAAAGTCAACACAATAAATAAAGATTGGATAATATTTTTTTTTCTACCTAAGCATGTGAAATATAAAGACAAGAAATGTTATTCATAACTATAAAATCAAGTTTACAAGGGGATGTTGAATATAAAATTGATTTTGCATTTTGTTATTCTAGAATTTTCTATATATAAAAATATCTAGTATATATTTTGATATTTATTGAATAATATATCTAATAGATTTCATGAGTTATATATAAAGAATATATTAATGTTCTAGAGAATGATTTTAAACCAAAAGATTAAATGAATCTCCATCATCTATTTTAGATGCAAATTAACACAAATTGGGGTGGAGCCATTCATTTTGCATGCAAGGAAAAAGTACGAATATTTATACTTAAAGTTAGAAATAAACTCTTATCTTCTCCTTATAAATAACTATGATTATCTCCAATATCTCATATATCTTAATTACCTTATTCTAACATCAAATCTATAATCTATCAAAAAACTCCTAAAAAGAAAAAATATAAGTAATTTTACAACTCGGAATTTAAATAAATAGGTAGCAACTTAAACATTAATTAAAAATGAAGAGTAAATAGGGAATTTTTGTAAAGAAAAGAATTAGGGTTTGCACATTTCATCATTTCGTAGAGTACGTTTTTCCGATGAAATGGAATATAGACTTGATAAGTTTGGGGTTATAAGGAAAATAAGATTTAACGAAAGTGGAAAAGATTTTAACATATTATTTCAGTCCAAATCCCAAATCACCCCAAACCCCTCAAAAGCATGAGCATACCACCAACCCTCTTGTTCCACATAACATAATTTCTTTCTCTCCATCCTTCTTCATTGCCTTAATCCAATAATCAAACACCAAGGCCATACATTAACTCCTAAATCAAATTAAAATCACCTAAATTCTGATCAGGGTGAGAGCTTTAAACCCGTATTAATGAAACCTGATTTAATGACGAATGATTTTGGGTCAAATCTAAAAGAAGAGTTTAGGAAGCCTTTTAAGATGAATTTAGGTAAGGAAAAGGTGGTTTAGGTGAGTGGTAAACTTACTAGATATATATTTGTGTTCATACCCTTATGTGTTAATTTATATGAAAGTGGATCAGCGAATCAAAAGTAAACCATTGTGAATGATTTAGGGTAGGATTAGGTGTTGTCACACGATTTAATAACGACCCACATATATAGATATGTAATTACAATCCTTAAATAGATATGTGATGTAACAACTCGTAATTTTTGATAATTAGAAATATTAAATTAATTACCATTTTGCAATTTAATATTGTAAGAAATTAACATTTGTGATCTATTAATGAGGAAGAATAACTAGAATATAATTTAATAATGTTGATTCAATGTAATGGCTAACTATTTTAATGTAATTTCAATTAATTGAAATTATTGTAAGGTCAATTTGGTTAATAATTGTAAATAAGGAAATAAATTCAATGTTGTATTAATAATGAAATTGTATGCTATTTATTTAATTGGTTTTAGTATATAATGTGAAATTAATTTTTTGTATGTAAATTTATAATCTTGTTGTAATCAATAAACTTATAAAGGTGATTAAATTACCTAAGAGTATCTATTGCTTATTTATCGTCTTATTTAATCCGTTGAAATTAATTTGGAAATTAATAAAATTTAATGTAATTAAATATTGCTATTAATATAAGTTAAGATGAAAAATGTAGAATATTGATGTAATAAAATGTAAAGTATTGTTAATCAAATTCATAGGGTATTGTTGATTGGATAATAAGAATGTAAATCAAGTTAAATGAAATTATTTGAATTTAAATTATAATTAATGAATTTATTGCAATTGAAATTGAACGCTGTAATTTGTGCAATATTTAATATTGAATTTGACATGGGAAATTTGTTTTAAAAGATTTTAAATTTCTAGGTAATCAAAAACGATGAAAATTGTTAACTATTTAATTTGAATTTAAAAAGTAAATAAACCAATTTAATAATAATTTATTTAATTAACGTGAAAATAGCCATTTTGGCCATTGTCTCGGATTTCGATGAAACTAGTTTCATCGAATTCATAATAGTGAATTATTGTAGGATTTCAAGTTTCGTAGCGATCAGACCTGTCGTTTGATCATGCGGGCTCGAAACGCGTAGAAATCAATTTAATGAATTCAATTTAAATAAGATGATTTTAAAAGCTAAATTCTTTATACAATAGAATTTGGGTTTGAAACTAGTTCCATTGAGTTTAAAAATATCGAAAACGTCTATTTTGATATATGGGATGACCCATTTTCGCTTCGGGAACGAAACGCGGTTTTCGGGTCGTCGTTATTGTTTCGACCCAATTCGATATGCTATTCATTCTTCTCTGTCCTTGTCCATATATAAATATTTTCTTCCTAACCCTAGCAGCCTTTTTATTTCTTATTCCTGCACGTACTTCTATTCTTATTTATTCCTCCTTCTCAATGGCAGAAACCCTAAATCCCAAATTCAATTTTCAAATTTCAAATCAATTTCAAAATTCAAACTCTCAAATCCCTATCATATTATATACTTTTTCGAAGCTCTAGATGATACGAATCTATGACAAGTGCTCGTTCTTCGAAACAGTGCACGAATTGATCAAAAATCGCGGTCAAAGGTCATAAACCGCGAACCCTAATTGCCGATTTGGGGGTTTTTGATTTTGGCGATGATTTCTTAAAATGTTTGACGGGTTTTGTGGAGATCGTTACATGGAGCTGTTTGGTGGTGGTCATGTCATCTATTGCTAGCTGTAGAGGTGGAAATTGGTGGATTAGGGTTCGAATAGAGCGGCGGCCAGTGGTGTTTTTGGGTGATCAGACCAAGGGGCGTTGATGCTGCTTGGCGAGGCGAGTGCTATGGTGGTCGTGCCATGATCAACAGCGGCCGAAGGTAGCGAGAAAGCACAATCAAAGGTTCGACTGTAGGCATGTTTTTGGTTTCGATCGTAATCTCGGCTGTAGGTTGAGAGAAAGGGTAGTGACGTGGTATGGTTTATTATTATTTATTTTTATTTTTAATTTTAATTGTCGAATGTTCTAACTCGAATAACTTTTGCATACGAGCTCGGATTCATACGCGGTTTTCTCTATTGTGATTGTATCGAAATTCTGGACATTATGGAACTGGTTTGGTCAAAATATGAGATTGTTAGATTTTCGGGCTTCAATTGGATTTTAAATTGATTTGAAACCAAAGGTGAGTGTTTTAACCCACTCACGACTACTAAATTATCTTATGTTAGTTAAATTAAATGTATGATGTGATTAGAAATTGATGGATTGTTGCTTTGTATATTTAATTTGTCATTCTAGTTAAATCTAAATTTTATTGAATTTAATTGCCATTTAATTTAATATTGAAATTAAAATGTTGATTTAATACCTGATGATGATAATAGTTAATAGTTGTAATTTATTAGCTGATTGCAATGATGATTGTGATGGATGTTTAATTGTTGATATTGGATGATTGGATGTATATTAATATATTGTTATCACACTACAAGTTCTCTTAGTTATTGTTAGGAAATTCACTATGGGTTGAAATGATACATACCGGAACGATCTGTAGATTAGTAAAAAAATCATTATGGATTGAAATGATAGACTCGAGCGATCTTATGGATTTTAAATTTTATTCGGGATTGTGGGTTGAAATGATATATACCCATAAATTTTAAATTATTACGGACTGAAATGATAGATATCCGTATCACTTGACCATAGGGTAGAAAATTATATACGGACACCGGATTGGTTAAATTAAATGATTTTAAAACCTTAAATTTTGGATTCTAGTTAAATGTTATTTTGATGAAAATTTGATTTATATAAATTGAATTATTTTAAAAATCCAAGCTTTAAACGTTGAATTGAAGTCGGTTTAAATGAATGGTTTAAGAATGCAAATTGGAATTTCAAAGTTGGCTTTTGGAATATAAATGAAATTTATCAAAATTGAGTTATTGTAAATGTTTTAATATTTAAACTTTAAAATCTATTGAATTTGAAGTGGTTTAAATTTATAGTTCAAACATGGATTTGAAATTGATATAGATTTAAATGGTTTTAAATGAGCTGAATTGAAAGACAAAATTGAGTTTGTTAATTTGAAGGCCGGATATGGTCTAGATGTGTGAAAAGGGTAGAAATAGTTTAATTTGATATTAATTTCAACTTAATTATTTAGTGTAAACTGTTTAAAGATATATTATTTTAATTTTCTAATTTATTTAGATTTTCAAACTATTTACTATATAAACCGTTTCCAATAATCAAGCCATTTTACATTAAACTATTGAAACTATATTAAATCTATTTTTAAACTATTTAAAACCATTTAAATCTATTTTAAACTATTTTAAACCATTTAAACTATTTTAAACTATTTTAAATTATTTTAATCTATTTAAACTATTTTAAACTATTTTAATCTATTTTAAACTATTTTAAACTATTTTAATCTATTTAAACTATTTTAAAACTATTTTAATCTATTTTAAACTATTTAAACCATTTAAACTATTTAAGGTATTTTAACTATTTTAAACTATATATGACTATCTAAACAATTTAAAAAAATTCAAACGGTGCAAGGTTGAACTGTTATATTTAAATCCTTAATTTAAAAGTGAATATGGTTAAATGAATGTTATAACTTACGTTGGAATTGAAATGATATTTTCTAATGAAATGACATATTTTGAGTAGATATGATGATTTTGAAATGAGGGTTTAACCTATTTTATGAATATGATTTCGAAAGTGAATACGATTTCGAAAGTGATACGATTTTTGAGAATATGATATTTTAATATCAATTATGAATCGGTTTTGGAAATGTAAAAGAACCATCCGGTGTGAAATAAGCGTTTGGTTGTTAAAGAGACCGGGATCGGATATTGTCATACTCTCTGCCAATACTGAAAACCACTTTAACAACTGTGCATGTGGTGGAGATTCCAGAATGAAGTAGGATGGTTTGGCAAATGATTCTGTATGAGGTATTAACGTATCCCTGACTCCCTCGAGTCAGCTTGATGTGACTAAAACAGGAGCCATGCCGGACCAAGTAAGGTCGCACCTCTGATCGGACATGCGTCTTCAATACCATATTATGACTTTATGATTGATTTGGTGGCCACCCCTCGAATTGATTTTGGGAGTGTGTTCCGAGGTGGACGGTAGTAGCTGCTATGCGTTACCACTAATCCAGATCTGCAGAACGGTAGTATCCTACCCCGGGCATTGCCTCACGTGCCTTGTCACATGCTTTATCGCGCTTATTATGAGTTTGGTTTGTACCGTACCTATGGAGTGCTCACTGAGTAAACCACCGGTTTGGTGGAGCTTACAGTATCTGTATAGACTACGGAAATATATAAAAATATGTTAAGGGGGATATGGGTAATGCCTTAATGCTATTTTAATATTCTACTTTACTAATAGACATATTATAATAGCGTATATTACTACATAGTAGATAGTTTAACGAATCCTTAGGAGAGGGTAATCCCAAACATCTTTTAAGTTATTGCATGCACATTAGACACTGGATAGAAGATGTAAAATTCCGTAAACATCTCTGAAGCCGTTACACTCATATTTATTTACTATTGATTTAACTTACATAAGATATTTTACTTCTGACTCGAGTGTTTTGTCTTTTCATTACGCTGGGGTCAGTTTGAGCTTTTCAGTGTATTGAAGACTATTTTCTGGAGGACGAAGACGGAGATTCAGTATATGATTACTATTTATTATATTTATTCCACTGCATCATGTTGTTTCGCTGTATTATTTATTTATTTCTGCTATATGTAACTCTGATCTGTATTGTAAAAATGTAATCCAATGTTATTTGTAAACAAGTTCATGAACTGTTTATTTGGTTATTATATTTTTTCATTCCGTTGTGAGATTCTATGTTTTGTTTTCTTTCTTTTCTCTTCTTTTTCTTATTTACCCATAACAATCCTCCCTTTGAATGGTTTGAGTCTGACATGTATGGTTTATTGTCGATTTAAACTGTCCAAAAAGGTGGGTCGTTACATGTGATAATAACCTACATAATTTAACGTATAGTTAATTTTGATGATACAATATTTCCAAATTGAGTTCGTGGGTGCGGCGCAATGGAAAAGAGGTGCCCAGGTCAAATAACAGACCTAGGTTCAAGCCCTACCTTGCACACATTTCTCACAAAAAATAGGATCTGGAGGATATAGTGTCACGAGTTGAAGCGGATAGGCACAACTTAATTCCTCCTTAGGAGATTACCGGTCCGATGGGATCTCTTGAGTATAGTTGAAAAAAAAATTGAAGTGGATTTTGAAGATATTTTGAGTTAAAGTGGAATTCCGACTCAAACATATTTCCTCTACTATAGATTTTGGATAGTAATTAAAGAATATTGATTGCCTCTTTATTGCATTAAAGAAAATGCTAGCAATTATCTACATGAAAAAGATTTTGAGAGATGGAAGTAATCAATCAATTCGTTAATCGGCAAATTAAATAAGGCATTTTATCAAGGCTATTATAAATAAGATAGTATAGGGTTCATTGTGATTAGAGAGAAAGATGAAAAGACAGTGCGGATCGTGCTATATGGAATTATACTATACTAGTACGGAAATAAACTAAGATACTTTAGCAATGTGAAAAAGTAAAATAAAACAAGCACACCAGGAATTTTTATACTGGTTCGAACTTCCCGTTCTATGTCCAGTCCCAGACTCCTTCTGGAATTTCAACTAACTATAACCCTCACTTAACCCAGAGGAATAGGTTTACAACACCTGAGCAAGGGAATAGGATTTTGCGCCTCAGCACCAGAAGAGGACTTCACTTTGCCTGAGCAGCAGAACAGGTCTTTTACAAATAAAGTTTTCTTGACTCTATGTGTTCTTTAATAACACGAATTTGTCAATTATAGTACACCCTTCCTATAATCTTCCCCTTTATGATATATATATATATATATGAATACGTGAAGAATAAGGAAGTAATAGAATGAATTTGTATGAAATTGAATGCACAAGAGTATTAGAATCAAAGAATATGAGAGTAGAGTAAGAATAGATTGAATTAAGTTATGGAAAACATGATTCTAATGTGTTTATATAGAATATAAATAGGTGCATATGTTCGTGAAGAGTTATCATGAAGAGATATGGGCATATCTATTGAAATGAAGAATGCATCTCTTCACGAATGGAAGTGCCTATTTGAAAATATAGCCGTTATAGATATTCAGACTTCTGAATTGAATAATTCAGACTTCTGAAATTGCACGAGCTCAAACCAGAAAGGAAATAAGCTAAAAATAACCATTTTCAGATGTCTGAAATTAACAAGTCAGATGTCTGAATATTGTACTAAACAATATTCATTTTTCCATATTTAGACGTCTGATTTGGTACATTCAAACGTCTGAATGTAAACTAGAAATGAGAATATGCAAAGATTATTAGTGTATGCTAATGAAATGAAAACGTGTCGAAATATATATCATATAGGAGAGATTTTAACAAGAGTAAACTCTAGACACAGACTCGATACATGCTCATATAAGATTTGAAGCTTATTTGAATCCGGTCTTGATTAATTCCTGCAAAAACAAGTTAGTATATAATAATGACTTGTATAGTTGTCATAGTCAAAATATCGTAATTACGAAATATCTTGAATACAAAGTTTCAACATTCTATCCCTTTTTGACGATGACAACTATATAAGTATATACACAATATGAACATATATAAACAGGAAATAGAATTATATGTACTCGCCCTTACTATAAGCTCCCCCATCGATGGTAGTATTTAAACTCCTTCTCCCCCTTTGACATCGACAAAAAGGAAACATAATATATATGAAATACTCACATATCATATGAACGACAGTAAACTGGTGGTTGAGAACCAATAAGAAATAAGCTCCAAAGATTTAAAAATAGCAAACAAAAAATATGGATAATTTCTTTGCAGGAAATGAATGGTTAAAAAAAAAGACAAAGTGAAAAGGCAATTCATAATGTAACTTGTAAAATTGGAACATAAATAACATTAAACTTGTACTTAAGATCATGTAGAAAAAGAATAGTATGCTAGTAATAATATATCTCGGAAAGTCAAATTATAAGTTTTAAACGAGACGATTCCAAGTTCTCGTCTTAGTTTTATAAAAATATTTTCAAGAAGTGGTTTCGTAAAAATATCAGCCAATTGATTTTCGGATGAAACAAAATCTAAATTTATTATTCCTTTTTTAATACAATCACGAAGAAAATGATGACGAATATCAATATGTTTCGTTCGTGAATGATTGACTGGATTTTTTGATAAATTAATGGCACTCGAGTTATCACTATATTGTTGAATTTGTTAAATTTATATCAAAATCTCTAAGTGTCTGTTGCATGTAGATAACTTGAGCAGAAGCTAATGCAGTAGAAATATATTCTGCTTCACATGTAGAAAGTGAAACGCAGTTTTTTTTCTTACTAAACCAAGAAATTAACGATTTTCCAATAAAATGGCACGTACCGCTGGTACTTTTTCTATATGTCTGAGATCCACCGAAATCAGCATCACTATATGATACTAATTCGAAAGGACACTCTTTTGGATAAAAAAGTCCAAATTCCTTGGTATTACTAAGATAACGTAATATACGTTTGACTGCTCTTAAATGTGATTCCTTTGGATTGGCTTAAAATCTAGCACACAAACAAACACTCATCATTATGTCAAGACGACTGGCCGTTAAATATAGTAATGATCCAATCATACTTCGGTATAATTTTTGGTCAATACTTTTACCATTTTCATCTCTATCGAGATGTGTGGTTGTACTCATAGGAGTCGGTTTGGCAGAAGTATTTTCCATTTCGAAGTGTTTGATTAAATTATTACAATATTTTTCTTGATTAATAAAAATACCATTTTGTAATTGTTTGATTTGTAAACCAAGAAAATATGATAATTCTCCCATATGGGACATTTCAAATTCTTTGGTCATAATATCGGAGAAGTCCTGGCATAATTTTTCATTGGTAGAACCAAAAATGATGTCATCAACATAAATTTGAACAATTAAAATATCCCTTTTTGAATGTTTAATAAAAAGTGTTTGATCAACCTTTCCAATTTGAAATCCAAATGATAGTAAATAGCTCTTAAGCCGTTCGTACCAAGCACGTGGTGCTTGTTTCAAACTGTATAGAGCTTTCTTAAGTTTATAAACATGGTCTGGATATTTCTCATGGATAAATAAAGGAGGTTGTTCAACGTACACGTTTTCTTTTATATAACCATTCAGAAAAGCACTTTTAACGTCCATTTGATAAAGTTTGAAATTATGAAAACATGCATAGGCCAATAAGATACGTATTACTTCTAATCTAGCGACAGGATCAAACGTTTCTTCGTAGTCAATTCCTTCCTCTTGATTATAACCTTGAGCGACTAACCTTGCTTTATTTCTGGTGATGTTACCTTGTTCGTTCCCCTTAGTTTTATAGACCCATTTTGTACCAATAACAGTTTGATCACTTGGTCTAGGAACTAACTCCCAAACTTCATTGCGTTCAAACTGATTTAGCTCTTCTTGCATTGCAATTATCCAATAGACATCGGTAGATGCTTCTTTAGGGTTTTTGGGTTCGATATTGGAAAGAAATGCTACGTGGCCATTTGATTTAATTGACATCTAGTTCGGACGTTTGAATTAATTTCTCCAATAACATTTTGAACAGGATGATCCCGTAATATTTTTGGTGGAGATCTTAACTCATTGTTGTTATGAATAACATTTTCATCTTCTCTAGAATTATCAATTATGTTTTCATTATTTTCAAAATTTATATTGTCAATATTTGTGATATTATCTGGAAGTTCTTCATCATCTCTTATACTTGGTTTTTGTAGAAAATTTTCATCAAAAGATACATGAAGAGTTTCCTCAATAGTATTAGTTCTTTTATTAAACACCCAATAATCTTTGCTTCGATCTGAATATCCTAGAAAGATACCTTCGTCGGATTTCGCATCGAATTTGCCAAGCTGATCTTTGGTATTTAATATAAAACATTTTGATCCAAAAACTTTAAATAGGAAATATTTGGTTTTCTTCCATGAAAAAGTTCATATGAAGTATTTTTGGTAAGAGGTCGTATAGAAACACGATTCAAAACATAACAAGCAGTTGCTACAGCTTCTGCTTAGAAATGTTTTGGAAGTGTGCTTCCATTTAACAAAGTACTTACACATTCCTGTAATGTTCTATTTTTCCGTTCTATAACTCAATTTTGTTGTGGAGTTCTAGGAAACGAGAAATTGTGAAAAATTCCTTTCTTTTTACAGAAATGTTCAAAAGCTTCATTTTCGAACTCTCCTCCATGATCACTTCTAATATTCTTTATTTTTAATCCTTTCAAATTTTGGATTCTTTTGACAAAAACTTTAAAATGGTCAAAAGTATCACTTTTATTTTTCATAAATATGGTCCAAGTATATCTAGAAAAGTCATCTACAATTACAAACACATATCTATTGTGATTTATGGATTGTACTTGAGTAGGGCCAAATAAATCCATGTGAAGTAATTCAAGTGGTTGTAATGTAGAAATAACTTTCTTAGATTTGAAAGATGATTTAGTTAAATTTCCTAATTGACATGTATCACAAATATGATCAACTTTGAAGTTCATTTTTGGTAATCTTTTGACTAAATCATTTTTAGAAAGTTTGTTTATTGCTTTGAAGTTAATATGACAGAATCTCTTATGCCATAACCAAGGATCATTTTCTTTGGCTATTAAGCACATATCTGAATTATGATTGATTTTCATGTTCAGAATGTATATGTTTCTATCTCTATTACCTTCAAAGATAAGATTTTTATTGTGATCATAAATGCTACACTTATCCTTAGAAAATGAAATTTTGAATCCTTTGTCACATAATTAACTAATACTTAACAAATTGTGCTTCAAGTTTTTGACAAGTAAAACATTGGAAATGAGAGGTGAATTAGATATACTGTAATTGCTCACATCGCCTTTGCCGATGATATAACCTTTGGAATTGTCTCCAAATGTAACAGAGCCTCCATCTGAATATTTAATATTTGTTAGCATATTTTTGTCTCCTGTCATGTGTTTTGAGCAACCACTGTCGAGTATCCACTTTCCTCTTTTCTTAAGTGGGACCTGCAAAAAATAAAAGAATAACATTGGTACCCACTTTTTGATAGAGTCCTAAGAGTTTGGTCTTAGGAAACCAAACCCAAGAGGATTCAGTATTCCCTTTGTATAAATAATTTTGACTCTTATGCACATTTTCCAAAAAGGATTTTATATATTTATTCCTAATCAAACTGTTGTTTGTTTTAGGAACCCATATTTTTATGTTTTTTGAATTTTGATTCCTTTTTGGTTGAACTATGGTAGACTTGGATTTAGAAATATTTCTCCTATTTTGTTTATTTTTGGGTGGAGCTACTGATTTCTTAGAATAACTTAGTCCTTTCTTATTTAAAACAGATTGTGAATTCTCAATAATCTTAGATAGGTTCTCTCTGCCTTTATTGAAGTTAGTCACATTTTTAGTAATGCTTTCTAACTTTGTTTTGAGGCTAGTATTGTCTAGTTCAATCATTTTGATCTTGGTTTTTAGCTCATGATTTTCAGAGATAAGAGCATCATTCTTTTCCTTTTGAGTTTCAATTTCTTGACTCAATATGGTAAGTTGAGAGTTATCATTAGAAAAAGTATCTTGAAGTTTTCCAAGTTCTTCTTCTAATATCTTCTTTTCGTCATTAAGCATATCTCTCTCGAATTATGCTTTTCTCTGATTTTCTAAAGCCTCTTTATATTTTCTTTTGAGACTTTTTAAAGTATCTAATAATTCAGAATTTATTTCAATCGTGTCATCAAAAGTAAGATCATTTACCTCATTCTCTGTAGCCATGAAACAAACATTTGCTCGTTCATTTTCACTGTCACTACTGCTTTCTGAAGAAGAAGAATCCGAGTCATCCCATGTTACTGAAAATGCTTTTCTTTTAAACTTGTCCTTTCGGTTCTTATTGTGATATGTTTTCTTCTGTTCCGGACAATCTTTTTGTATGTGCCCCTTCTTGTGGCAGTTAAAGCATTCTATTATTGATGAAGATGGCTTATTTGAATTGTTGTTGAAGTTTCTTTTCCCGTTGTTTCGATTTCCTTTTTTGTACTTCAAAAACTTTTTAAAGTTTTTAGCAATGAATGTTAAGTCTTCTTCATCCAAATCTGATTCTTCTTTTTTTGCATGAAATGCCATATTCTTTTTGTCTTGCGCTTGTACTCTTTTAGCCTGCAAATTCACTTCGTAGGACATTAGATTTCCTATTAACTCTTCTGGCTTCATAGTAGAAAGATCATTTGCTTCTTCAATGGCTAAGACCTTTCCTTCCCATTCATCCGTTAAAGAGTTTAGGATTTTTGATACAATATCAAAATCAGTAAATTTTTCTCCTAGTCCTAATAGAGAGTGATAAATATCTTGAAATCTAGAGTGCATATCATTAATAGACTCATCCCGTTTCATTCTAAAATTTTGAAATTGACTTTTCAACATAGAAATTTTGCTTTGTTTAACCTTGTTAGTACTTTCATGTGTAACTTTTAGTGTTCTCCATATTCGATAAGCAGTTGTACACATACTAACTCGATTAAATTCATTCTTGTCTAAGGCACAAAATAACATATTCATAGCTTTGGCATTTCCAGTAGCATTTAATTTTTGTGTGTTTGACCATGATGGGTATTCGGTTGTAGGAATGTTATACTCAGTTTGAGTGATGTTCCATGAATCAACCATTTTCTTGCATATAAATACGCATTCGAGTTGCCCAATAGTTGTAATTCATGCCATTGAATATTGGAGGTCGTGCAGTAGATTGACCTTCTACAAAACTGGTGTTAGTGACAGTGCTAGTGCTAGTGCTAGTGTTGTTTTCCATATTAACAAAATATCAAATAACTTTGTAATGGTTATTAGATGCCTTGCTTTGATACCAAATGTAACAACCCGCATATTTATCGATTTTATATTTAAATATTTTATCGTTAGTCGGATGTTAGTCCGAAAAGCTACTTTTTGCATACGGTCAAATCAGGACTCGAGACCACCTCCATTGAGTCCAAAATGACGTTTGCGACCTTTTTGAGTATAAACTTCGATATGTTTGGAGCTAGCTAAAATTTCGACCTTTTTCCACTTAAAGTTTGAGTTTGGGTTCAACCCACTAGCCCATTAATACCCAAACTGAACCCCTCTCCCATCATTCATTTTCATTCCTAATATTTCAGCTCTAAAGAGAGCAATGGGGGAAAAGATTGGAAATGGAAATTCCTAAGCCCTAATTTCATTTGCAAATTCTTGCTCTTGCTCCAAATTTCCAAAGAAGTCTAGGTAAGCATCTCCTTCTTCTTCTCTAACTCTTTCTCCTTCCAATTTCAGAAATTCCTAAACCTAACTTTGGGAATGTTCTTCTTTTAAAGCTTAGATTTAAGCTTCTTGAGTTGTTATTGAAGAGGAATTGATCTTGGCTTGTTTTAAAAGCTTCTTCTTCATTTGTTTGGGTTCAAAGGTGAGATTTTTATCTCACATCTATGTCTATAACTATCCTTGATTTCTTGTTATGAATTCCTAACAATTATCCATGTGCAATTGCATTTGATTCGGATGAGTTTTGTGAGCATTGCAATTTTTGGTGTTTTGGAAGTCTAAAATTCTAAAAATCATAGCTTGATGTTGGATCATGTTTTTGGTGATAAATCGAAGAGCTTATATGGCCGGTTAGTCGATTGGCGTAAACCCTTAGCGCCGTTGCTCGTCCGGTTGCAAGTTGTGAGTGTTTGCACTTCAATTGTCATAGGATAGGAAATGCAGAAAAATTAGGTTCAGTCGACTGAATTCTCTGTTCAGTCGACTGAGCTGAAGTCCAAAATTTTCTGGCCAGTGTTCAGTCAACTGAACAGGAATTTTAGTCGACTGACGTGCTCCTGTTTTCCTGTTTTGCCTATTTCAGCTCATTTTGATTGGTTTCCCGAATTTTATCGATTCATGTTGGTTCTTAGTGGTTGTTATCATTTATTATGACTTTGATGACTCCTTTTTCGGGATTTTTGAATATCCATTTCGATTAATTCTTTATCGGTTTAATTGGATTTGATTCACATCTTCGAATGTGAATTTTGATGATTGATTGTTTCTACAATCATTTTGTAACTTGTCTTCAAAAGGTCGTACCGTTTTGACGGGGCGCTGCCCCGCACCCCGCCGGGGGCGCTGCCCCCTGGACCCCTTCGTAGGCGATCTTATCTGAAAAGCATTCAACAGAACTTCCACTTTGATGCATTTTGAGCTGATTTCCTTGGATTTTGTTCACATCTTCAAATGTGAATTTTTGTGATAGATTGTTTCAACGATCGTTTTGTGACTTGTCACTTTAAAGATATGAAGGTTTCAATACTAGTAGTAAATATCAAAACTCTTTCATCAAATCGATTTCAACACTATTTTAAATATCAAAAGTTCGTTTTCTCAAACCAGTTTCCAATCTACTAATATATACAAGCCTTTACTTCACTCGGATGAGAAATCGACTTAAACGACTTAGTAAAACGAGTGGTATGAAACGCTTGCGTTCACTTTGTCGGTTAGCTCTTGGACTTGTTCGATTGAACCCTTTCTGTGAGAATTTCCTAGTGAAGATTTACAGCTTGTTCGTAAATATTTAAGTTAAGCAAGTGGTTATGGGACATGAAGCTAAACTCATATATTTACTAGCTTGGTGTGATTGACACTTCCTATTGATCATGACGATCATTCTTATGATTTAGACTAGCAATTATGCGATGTCTCTTTGTTTGCAAGGTTAGACTAGTCCTCATTGGTGTGATTCCGACTCACACATATCTATTTGCCTACGAGGTTAGTCTAGACACCACTTGTGTGATTCCACTCACACATACCTTTTTGTTTGCAAGGTTAGTCTAGACACCACTTGTGTGATTCCACTCACACATACCTTTTTGTTTGCGAGGTTAGACTAGACACCACTTGTGTGATTCCACTCACACAAACCTTTTTGTTTGCGAGGTTAGACTAGACACCACTTGTGTGATTCCACTCACACATACCTTTTTGCTTTTTGGTTAGTCTAGACCTCAATCTGTGTGATTCCGACTCACACATATGGGGTAGCTCCCCATGGTCTTCGGACCGTCATGTGATAGGCCTCTTTCTTTCCCTTTTTATGATTTCTGGACTTCTTGTATGGATTTCTGGATTTTTATGTCAATAACTTGTTATGAGAACAAGTTTAGGGTATGATGCCCTCTTTGGATCTTGTGATATTGATTTATCTCTTATTGGTTAATCTCCTGTTGATCATCATTTGCATACTTATAGTAGTATGTCAGTATGGATATTTTATGTTTATGCCATATCTTTTATTTTATATCATGTTATCTGATATTTATAGCTAGACTGATCCGTTTATTATTTTCTTAAATAATACTCGGGTCAGACCGAGATGTTACAGGTGCTTCTGCTTGATTTCTTCCCAGGATTTGTTACTCTGACTTTTGGCTAACTACTCAGATTAGTAGTTTTTGTTGTACACATTTGAGATATAGACTCTATGATGTATAGTTATCCTTTTGTGTAGCTTGTAGCTATTCTTTTGTATTATCATGGATCTTTCTGACCTCTACTCTGATGAACACTTTCATGTGTTATATATTTATATTCATATCTTCTTCTGCCTTTGTGATATGGATGTCTGTGATTGATTTATGTTATGATTATTTCTATGTTTGTTTCCGAAGATTATGTATAGCCACTGTGTGATAGCTTTGAGTTTGTATCGGAATGTCGGATTTCCTCCTTAAATGATATGCTTTATATTCTATCTGACATATCGGTGCTCGCACAAAGAAGTTACACGGATGGTCGCTCCTCAACAGCCTTATTCTCCGTGCTAATTGACAGCACTACATCGTAGTGTTCTTGGTTAGCGTGGGTATAGAGGTGGGGCGTCACACCAAATGAAAAGACAGTGCGGATCATGCTATATGGAATTATACTATACTAGTACGGAAATAAACTAAGATACTATAGCAATGCGAATAAGTAAAATAAAACAAGCACACCAGGAATTTTTATACTGGTTCGAACTTCCCGTTCTACGTCCAATCTCAGACTCCTTCTGGAATTTCAACTAACTATAACCCTCACTTAACCCGGAGTTATAGGTTTACAACACCTGAGCAACGGAACAGGATTTTGCACCTCGGCACCAGAAGAGGACTTCACTTTGCCTGAGCAGCAGAACAGGTCTTTTACAAATAAAGTTTTCTTGACTCTATGTGTTCTTTAATAACACGAATTTTTCAATTATAGTACACCTTTCCTATAATCTTCTCCTTTATGATATATATATATATATATATATGAATACGTGAAGAATAAGGAAGTAATAGAATGAATTTGTATGAAATTGAAAACACAAGAGTATTAGAATCAAAGAATATGAGAGTAGAGTAAGAATAGATTGAATTAAGTTATGGAAAACATGATTCTAATGTGTTTATATAGATTAAAATAGGTGCATATGTTCGTGAAGAGTTACCATGAAGAGATATGGTCATATCCATTGAAATGAAGAATGCATCTCTTCACGAATGGAAGTGCCTATTTGAAAATATAGCCGTTATAGATATTCAGACTTCTGAATTGAATAATTCAGACTTCTGAAATTGCATGAGCTCAAACCAGAAAGGAAATAGGCTAAAAATAACCATTTTCAGACGTTTGAAATTAACAAGTCAGACGTTTGAATATTGTACTAAACAATATTCATGTTTCCAGATTTAGACGTCTGATTTGGTACATTCAGACGTCTGAATGTAACTAAAAATGAGAATATGCAAAGATTATTAGTGTATGCTAATGAAATGAAAACGTGTCGAAATATATATCATATAGGAGAGATTTTAACATGAGTAAACTCTAGACACGGACTCGATACATACTTATATAAGATTTGAAGCTTATTTGAATCCGGTCTTGATTAATTCCTGCAAAAACAAGTTAGTATATAATAATAACTTGTATAGTTGTCATAGTCAAAATATCGTAATTATGAAATATCGTAAATACAAATTTTCAACAAAAGAGAATCATTGTATTTTGGTTTTAGAGATTAAGATTTCTTCTCAATTTTAAGGTTTTTTCTTTGTAATCTTTTCAAGAAATTAACAAAGTTTGTTCAGAGGAAATTATTTATGCCTTTTTTCTTCACTTCATATTTCTTCACAAATCTAATTGTGTAGAAATCCTTAGGATAACCCTAACATTTGATATAAGAGCCTATTACTTTACTTATACCTTAATTATCTTCACCAACCAATAGACAACAAAGCAAAGAAACTTAATGGTATAACTGAAGTAAATTGGAAAATTTTGGATAAGAAGGATGAGGCGATTGTTATGGGCGTTTTTGCCCGAGAAGTTTGGCGATGCAAATTAGGCCAAAACAAGGATATGTGGAGTACATTAGCTATAAGGGATACGACTCGTATGCGCAAACCGGTTGGAGAGATAAAACAACCATAGAAACAGAGTAGGTAGAAACATTAGAGAAGATAAGGCAAATGAACAGAAGCATGCTTCGTCCAGTAGTAGAGCATTATCATGATTGGTCCGATGAGAGAATTCCTATGCTTGGTTCGGTGGTAGTGCTATCGGACAGGAATTCAAGTCTAGTAGTCACACTACCAAACCAGAATTCTTGTTCAGTAGTGGGAACACCGGACCAGATTTCTTGTCCGATAGGGAAGCCACCAGACAAGATATCCCGTCCGATATACCTGGGTAGCCGAGCCAAAAAACAAAACCCGACCAGGAAACCATCAAAGTCCAAACACCAAACACCAAACAAAACACCACCGAGCCATCCTTCGAGCATCGAATTGACCAAGGTATTTTAGGAAAGGAAATCTAAAATATAAGGAAGTTCTGGGTTGTATCTTGTATAAATGGAAATAACCGAACCAAGCATGTTATACAGGAATACTACCTATTTTATTGGGCTTACCTCCCTACCTCTGCACTCCTATAATATTCAAGCTTTCCATTGCAATAAGGACGACTTTAAAGAGCCACTAGGCATTGTTGAATAGAAATCCTCGAACAGATAGTTAGTAAAACAAATTTCACTACTAATCTTTGTATTTTACATTTCGGTCATTGTAAAGTTGATATCTAAAGAAAGTAATAAAAATGAACAGTGGATGTAGGCATGTTCGGGCCGAACCACTATAAATTTGTGTGTACTTAATTTTACTATCATTTCCTACTTCTTTACCATTATAAATCGATTAGAGGCGTTTGTCCAATTTTCATTCAAACAGCGACTATTCAGTGCTTCTTAGGGAATACAATGTTTTGTATTGTTGCTAATGAAACATCTTCTTATACAATTTGGAATAATTGTAAGGAATTCATGTGAAGAACTCTAAAATAAATAAGGCTCTTCTAATGAGAAAGTTGGTAAATTTGAAGCTTAAGGAAGATGTGTCAATTGTAGAGCATATTAACGATTTTCAAGCAATTGTGAATCAATTATTGGTCATGAATTACAATGTGGATGTTGAGCACAAGCCTTGATGATGATGAGTTCATTATTGAAAAGGTGGCAAACGCTTGTGGTTGCACTAAACAACTCAAATTCGAATGGAGTCGTTTCAATGAGATCAATGGTTGATAGCCTTCTTAATGAGGAGATGTGAAGGATGAACCTAATGGAAGAAAATGTTAAATAAAGAAAGGGAAAAAGAAAATCCAATTGAAGAGGTGCATATTGCAAGGGGTGGTAATCGTCCAAATATGGAAAGGCAAACAAATTGATCAAACATGAGAAGGATTTCATTTGCCATTGTTGTAAGAAACCAGGTTGTCGGCTAAGATTTTACAACAAACTAAAATTGAATAATGAGAAGATGAAAGCATTAGAAGAAGACAAAGACAAGCTTAAGAGGAGCAGCGATGATAAGGTGAATTTTGGTATTAGCAATGATGTGCTCTGTATGGACGGAAGAGAAGGAAATGAGAGGGTGCTTGATTCAAGTGCATGTTTCCATATATACAACCAAAATGGAGAATTCATTGATTATAAGGAGCAACTAAGTAAGTTGTAATTTGCTAATGGTGGAAACATGCATGTTAAATGCATATGTTTGGTTAGGATGAAAATGTATGATGGAAGGAAAGTGAATTTTATGGGAGTTATGCATGGCATAAAAATTAAGAAGAATTTTATTTCAGTATGATAGTTGGAAGAAAAAGGCTGCAACTTTTCAACTCGAGGTGGAGCCGTAAGAGTTTAGAAGGGCATAGGGAGATGCTACATGCAAAATGGGGAAGCGGTAACATATACAAATTTCTTGGAAAAATGGTGGAGAATGAAAGAACTTCTCAAAGTACTTATGAAGAGATAGGTTTGTCTAAATCTAATTATTAAATAATTTGATGGAACAAATCTATTTTGGGATTGAAAATTATAAGTAGCAATTATTGCATCCAAATATATTAGAAATTCTTGAACGGTAAAAATGAGAAATTTATGTAAATAAAAGAACGACTTATTAGAAACTAAAGTTATAAGTGATTATACTAATGGAGAGAAGTATTTGTGCAAAATATGTTTGAATTTATGAAAGAACCATCATCAAAACTTTTCCTTTACTAACTTCATATGTGAATGAAAAATGTAATGAGAATACTTTAGTCATAAAAAGTATTACCATAAAGAAGATTGTTAAAATATTTAAATCAAACTAATTGATGGAGCTAATGTAGAAAAGGCCAAAAAATTAATATTTTAGGCCTCCTCATAAAAATAGTTAGATTGTAAAAAAAATGCTACATATTAAAAGTAAAAATGGATACCATAAAGAGATTGGATATTTTGCTTTTAATTGATTAGAAGTGGAAATGGCACGAAGCAATGAGAGAGCTCATAGAGGCACTCAGTTTTAAGAGTTTTAATTTGCACATGTCGGATCTTTCAACTATGTAAAGTCCCAAACCTGAATGACATATTTCGAATTTATTATTTTAGAATGTGAACAAGTAAACATGGAGAGCAGAATGATGAATACTTTATTCTATGATAGTTTCTGACATATACTTTTATACGGCAGACACGTAGGGTGGAATTTAATACATCTGTCCAAATTTTAAACTCATAAGCTGGCAAGATATCATTGAAAGCTTAAACATCGATGTAAGTATAGGTTCCAGTGCAATAGAATGTCAGTATATGTATAGTACCACAAAAATTATTGGTATCACTATGCATCACTAGATTGGTATCGCAATGGAATCACTAATTTTTTTAGCAATGATCATTTTTTCAGAGGATCTTTTGGCGTTGCTAATGAGATTAACAACGTCGTAACAATGCCAAAAGCCTATTAGAAAACTACAAGTTTGCAGTAATGTACAGACAAAAATCACATTATACTTTTAATTCTAACCTACAAAATTATAAAAAGGAAAATCCCTAACAATTAATAGTCTTATTAACATAAACGTGAACCAGTTTCATATGCCAGTCAAACAAATCAGGTGATCCTAACTAAACATACATTGATAATTTAATGAAAGCCTCATAGTAGATTACCATTCCTCGACTTTTTTTAATCAAAGGTGAAATTCTAAGAGAAACAATGCATTTGTACATGTATACTACACTAGTTTATTTCTATGCTAAATATTTGCAATAGTTTTCTAATCTAATTATTAAGGAATTTGGTAGAACAAAATTGTTTGAGATTTAAAATTGTAAGCATCAATTACTGCATCCAAATATGTTTGAAAATCATGAATGGTAAAAATGAGTGAAATATGTAAATAAGAGAATGACCCATTACAAACTAAACTCATTACTACATATTAATTAAGGGAAGTTTCTACAAAAGGATATTTGAATTTATGAAAGAACCATCGTTGGAACTTTCCCTTTATTAACTTCATATGTGAATGAAAAGTAAAAAAAGAATAATTTATTTACAAAAATTATTATCGTAAAGAAGTTGATTAAAATATTTAAATCAAACTAATTGATGGAGCTAATTAAAATAAAGATAAAAAATTAATATTTTAAGCCTTCTCATCAATATAGTTAGATTGTATAAATAATACTACTTATTGAAAGTAAAGATGATTATCATAAAGAGATGGGATACCTTGTTTTTAATTAAAGAAAAGTGGATAAGGCACGAAGCAATGATAGAGCTCAAAGAGGTACTCAAATTTGATAGTGTAGTATAGATTTCTAATTCATTAATGTTAAGCATGTTCGATTGGCAGCATGAGTTATTAGGTGGTTTGGAGGTTGTTTAATTTTTTGGTGGAGTTATTTGTTTCTATGGTGGTATTGGAGATTTTGAAGTATGAGAATGTAGGTGGAGTTGGTAGGCTTGTATAGAAATACAATGTGAAGGTGGAGATTGCTAGATTTTGATGATACAATATTTCTAAATTAAGGTATATTTTGGAGACATTTTAAGTAAGTTTGAATTGTGACTCAAATATATTGCATCTTTTAAAGATTTTTTAGATTTTGGAGAGTGATTAAATAATATTAATTGAATCTTTTATTGCATTAAAGAAAATGCTAGCAATTACGCACATAGAAAGGAATTTGAGATATTAAAGTAATCAATCAATTCCTTAATAAATTGATTAAAGAAGACGTTTTATCAAGGCTGTTGTAAATAAGGTTGTATAAGGTTCATTGTGATTAAAGAGGGAATCATTATAATTGGGTTTTGGGGATTGAGATTTCTTCTCAATTTTAAGGTTTTTTTCCTTGTAATCTTTTGGAGGAAGTAATAATGTTTGTTTAGGGGAAATTATTTTTTTATTTTTTCTTCACTTCTTAACTCTTCTTAAATCTAATTGTGTGGAGATCCTTAGGATAACCCTAACAGTTATCACATGTGTAACGACCCGGCTTTTTCTCCACAGAAAAAGTCGTATCATCATGAAGAAAGAAAGGGATAGAAGAAGAAAGGATAGAAAAGAAGAAACAACAACACAAAAGAATCTCACAGCGGAAACGAATGAAATATAATATATCACATAAGATATTACATAGTATCATATACATCAGAGTATACAATTTATACAACACAGAATAGACAGTTATAAACTTCTGTCTATTATACATCACAAGTACATCAGTACAATACAACATACACAGCGGAAACTCTATATATCTACACGCTGAAGCCTCCTGCTCCTCAACTTCTCCAGTATTCGTCAAGACTAACCTGAATCCCTCGACTACTCAATACAATATTGAGTACCCAAGAGTTTAATAAAACAGAAAATAAACACTTGGGTCAGACATGGGTCTGGTGTGAGTAAACGGTTTAAATTGCTTAACTTTGAAAACCTTTGAAACAAAAGTATCACGTAAGACTCCCCACACATAAACATGGGTAAGTTTTTACCTTACGCTAACTAAAACATTTGATAGGAAATCCAGTTATATTATAATAGGGTCTAGGGTTTCCAAGTAAAATACAGAAATAGCTGAAATGCTTACATCTCACATTCCAACATAGTTGGGCACAACTAATACGTACGGCACTTATTGGAGTTTGGATTCCATACAATGGCAGGGCTACTGGGGTACCGCCCGTCACAGTACGTGGCCTAGATCACCGTACCGAGGATCACTCCCAATCCCCTGCAACACAAGGTCGGAACATCCCTTACTGGATAATTCCCGCACAAGATACCTCACGGTTGGGATCAGCAACCGCACCACTAAGTCGAAAATAGAAAGGGACATCTAGACAGAGGTAACCTTGTCCTACTTGGGTGCTACCCACTAACCTTGCTGCACCTCCCCTGTTTTAGACATTCCCGGTTTGTGAGGCTTGAGGTCACGATTACCTTAGAAAAGAACACATCACTTAGAATGCTCATCGTCCACCTGACGATGTTCTGAAAGCATTCAATCCATACAAGTTCGTTCCGGGTTCGAACGAAACCGAAGGCATTATCTCGTTACACTCGTTTTGGAATCACCCTCAGAGTTAACGACAATAACCCTTGCACTCTGAATCTTCATCTTCACTTGATTCACGACCTATCGTTAATTTGGATCGATGTGGTATTCGGGTCTCCAGACCTGGAAATCCGGTATACGGAAACCCGATCCCGGTCTCATCGAAATCCAAAGCGTATCTTTTAAGGCCAAGTTGTTTAAAGGTTTAAACAATTTAACTTATCTATATCCATACAGATAGATAATTCACAAGTCACAATTGATACACATTATCAAATAAACAAATGATTCATAACAACATAGGTAATCCATATCAATAATAGGTAATCTATATTACCTTCATAATGAAACCAAACATTCATACCACACAACATTACTTATCTCATTTCTGAGATTACATCCATTCAAAACAATCAATGTCATCCATAAGCAATGATTTATTTAATCACAACATAATTAATTTAAAATGAATTAAATTAACTATCTCTACCTTTAATTAATTTAAAGTGAATTAAATTAATTACTTCATCTCTTAATTAATTTAAATTAATTACTTCATTATAAATCTTACTTATATAATAATTAATTAATTACAAATAACTTAATAAATCTTTCTTTAACTATCCACTTTAATTAATCACCTTGATTAATGATACTTTAATTACATTTAAGTAATTATCTTTAATTAATTTCAAAAATTAATTATTCTTAATCAAATACAGTAATTAACCTTTAATTACTTCATTAATTAATTAAAATTAATTACTTTAATCTTTAATTAATTACAATTAATCACTTATCATTTGATTAATTAATCTTAATTAATCAACTCTTAATTACATCATTAATTAATTATAACTAATGATCTCTAATTACATCTTTAATTATTTATTTTATTTAAATTAATTACATTAAGTAATTATTCTTATTTAATCCATAATTATTAATCACCTTTGATTAATATAATCCAGTAATTGACTTCCCTTAATTACATAAATTAATTAATTACTTTTTAATTAATTATATTAACAAATAATTAATTACCTTATTAATTATCCTTAATCCTTTAATTAACTTTATTAACTAAATTATTTAATTAATAACACTAAGTAATTAACTCTTAATCACTTTCTATTTAATAAAATAATTGTTCTCTAATTACTTTATTAAATAATTTCCCTTTTACTTAATTATATCAAGTAATCATTCCTTAATTACTTCATCAAGTAATTATACTTAATTAATTATAAGTAATTATCTTTAATAATCACTAATTAATTACTTAGTTAATTATTTAACAATTATTTAAATTTAATTAAATAATTTCTTAACTTCTTATATTTAAAAATCTTAATTAAGAAAAACCATTTATCTTAATTAAATTATTATCTATTCTTAAATCATTTTCAATAAATGAATTATCCTTATTAATTTCACATATTAATTTCCTTTAATTAATCAAAATTCTTAATTACTTAAGATAAACTCTTTATTTTAATTAAACAAATTACAATATTAATTTTAACCTTTAAAATCTTTGAAACCTTCCAAAGTTATTTAAATAAACTTTAATACAAAGATCATTTTGAAAATCCACTTTCTATTCTTTAAAAACTTATTTATTTAAATTATTTAAACTTTGTTAAAACAAATTTCTTGAAAACAAATTAGTTTAATTAGGTAAAATCTTGTTTTATCTTTTGTTTTACAACTCAGAAACATTACAAAATAATTTTCTTTTGCTTTAAAACTTTGAACATTTCTGAACCAAACTCCTACAATCTGCTCATCACTAACCCGAGTAAAACACTCAGAAACCCGAAGTAACCCTCGAGCCGAACCCACGTTCCACTTGCTTCGAGTAAAAACTCAATTTTCCCAATGTAAAACCCGAGAAAACTATTTCTTCTCCAAACCCATATTCCCAGATGCACGCGATCGTGCTTGTGCACGTGCACACCTTCACCGATCGACGTCGAACTCCACGATGGCCTCCGACAAGTCAGACTTCATCACTTCTCCACGATCGACTACCCAGAATTTCTCGATTCGAACGAAATCGAATTACGACCATCGAACCCAACAGCTCCAAAACGCACATCACCAGAAAACGTTCGTCTCCGATGATCCCAGTCTCGAGGAACCTCGCCACCTTCCCCATAGCTTCGCCTCGCCTACCCGCATCTCCAAAACAAATCGCGATCGACTCCAGTTTCGTTTTGACGTCGTGAAACCAAATTGAAACCCACGTTGAAACCAGGGTGTTAAACCCTACATCGTCTTCGTATACCTACTCCGATCACTTAAAAATTCAAACTCTATTTTTCTGTTGAACTCCATTTTCCCTTCGACCTTCAGCTCGAATAATTCCAACCATCTCGCCGTGGGTTGATAGCAATCGATCAAAACATCACAAACTGTCTATACGAGAATACCCAACAACCTCCAAACTAAAAATCAAGTTATACCTATTAAAATTCATGATTTTCTATATTAAATCCAATCATGCAATCAAAACTTAAAATTGAATTAATAAATTTTTGACCAAATTTACATTTTTACTGTTGATTATAAAATTTTGAGACAAATGCTTTATATAAATTCCAGAACTCATTTTTATTAGTGATGTTACATAATTTCCATCATTTTCCATTTACAAATCAAAGGTTAACTGTGATTATATGATGAGATATTGATTTTAAAAAGAAAGATTCAAACTCTGTAAATACTCAGAGCCTAATATACACATATACTAGTTATTCACAGGAGATAAACAATTGTATACATGCATGCATCCATTTATTTCAAACATGAAGGCTAACACATGATTTTATTTCACCTATCAAAGTGAAAACAAAATTTAAAACTGTTTTTAAAACTTAAATTTACTCACCAGGCATAAACAGAGACAGAGCAGGGTAGTTTAGCTTTTGAAAACTGGAATTGACTTAAGACTGGAATGCCTCATTGATTTAAAAACTTGAATTGTTGGCTTTAAATTGCTTTAAATCTACATGCATGCTTTCAGGTTGAATCAAAGAATGCAGACAGTTTTGAACTGAGTTGTTTCCAGATTGAAAAATGCAGGCAGACAGATTTTTGAAGATGATGTAGAGCATCTCCTTTTTGCTTTGAACATGATTCCAGGGATGAAAAGAAAGAATGCAGACTGGCTTTGATTTCAGATTGTAACTTGGTTACAGGTCTTATGTTTGAGGAATGATTACAGACTTTGATTTGGTTTGAGGAAGATGCTCACTGATTTTCTTTTGAAGTGTATAAATGAATTAAGGCTGAGGATTTTATATTTGCAATGGAAATGAGATTATAGGGATTGATTTGTTTCAGATGTTTAGAGGAAAGATTACTGATTTGTTTTTATCTTGGCTTTTGAAAAAAATGAAGATTAGAAAAGAATGGGAAATGAAGAAAGCATGTTTTTATAAGTGTAATTGATTTATTTAGAAATTAAAAGAAAAATAAAAAAAATAAAAGGACACTTGTCACAAAGATTTGTTACTTAAATTACACATGTTAACATGAAGCTTAATATGATGACATTTGTATTTTTGCTTATTTTATTTATTTTAAAAGTAAATTAAACCTTTTTCTTTATTTATTTAAACACTTATCTATATATATATCTATTTTAAAGAGAAACAAAAGCTAATTACATTTATAAATAAAAGTTTATACAAATATTATAATATCCAAACAATTTAAATATTTATTCTTTTGAATTTCAAAACTTAAATTAAATTCAAATCAAATTAAATCCTAAGATTCAATTTAAAAATTAAGTTATATATATATTCATATACAACTACTTATCAATTTAAAATAACAATTCCATAGTCTTTAAAATCCATTCATATTTATAAAAATAATACATTATACTTATTATTTGGAAATAACATATTTGATACTTATTTAATTAGATTATTAAATTAAATTCAAATTTTATTATCAAAGATCATCCATATCAATTTAATTATTCAACAGATTATTAAATTGATATTGTTAAAATTTCCGGGATATTACAACATGACTAATCACACACTACGTGTGTAGTATGTAATTACAACCCTTAAGTATTAAATAATATGAAGTTAGCAAAGCAAGGGATATAGATATTGGTTTGGATGCATATACGATTATATTAGATGTTTTATGTGTGTTATACGTTTGATTTAATGCATGTTTGATGAGATTTAATAGTTGATTTGTTTGAGTGATCTCATCTTAGAAAAACACATGTTTTAGCGAATTCTTTGAAGGTGTTCGCTCAAATGCTGTGCAAAAGATCACGGTTGGAACATATGAACTTAGCCAAGGTTCATTCATCTAATGACCGCAAATTTATCAATTTAACAAATTATATTTATTTTTAATTATTCAAATATAAGCTTTTTAAAACATAGATTATGATGTTTCGAACAATAATGATGGCAATCTTATTTCGAATAAGTATTCACAAAAACATAAACTTTGATGGAAATCGAGAAAATGGTCGAAAATCGTTTTATCAAAAACATAGACTTATTTATCCATTTAAACAAGAATATCAAATAAAAAAATTATTTTTTATTTTTGGAAATAAAACGTATTTATGACATCATCAATAATGGCATCATATTCAATAATTGACTTATGAATTTGAATTAAGATTTAACGATTTAATAATTATTATAATTATTCAAATATTTGGTTTTAAATGATAATAATTCTTTTTAATTAGTTATGAAGTGATAATAAATCATTTATAATAGTTTTATAAAGATATATATTTGACTTGAAATTATAAGGAAAATTAATATTACTTTATCGATATAATAGCACTTTCTATAAATAATTATTTGTTATTGATTTATATGATTTTATAATTCCAATTTTGATCATTTTAATTCATTAATAATGATAATAAATTAGTTTTCAAATTTCGTTTACATTTATATGTAATTTAATTTATAAGTGAAAATATGAATGAGAATCGGCTTTCTAATTTTCGACGGTTTAACGAACAGAAGTTGTTGCAATATTGTTTATTCTCTTGTGCACCTACATACATGTGCACACATATACATATAAATACACATACATACAAATATGAATACATATAAGAATAATATCATAGTATTATTTACAAAATATCTAAGATATCTTACCAAAGTCAAAGGAAAACATCACTTCACCTTATGCACATGGAGGAGCATGAGGAAGGGGGTGTGTTGCGTATGTAATGGTGATGGAGGAGGTGTAGGCAAGCACATGTTGAGGAGAAATGGTGATGTGAAAGCTAATGGAAAATATCATGATATTTTTTCCAAACCTTTGCCTATAAATACAAGCATCCATTCTCACCTTCATTCGCATATTTCTTCATCTTCTTCTTCCTTTTCTCAAGCTTCCTAATGGTCTCTAATGGCCTCTTCATCTTAGGAAGTTTATGAAGAAAAATATTGGAAAAATGAAAGATAAATTATATCAATATGAAATCAATGTCAATCCACTTCCAAACCAAAGACAAACCACTCCCTAATACCTCTACAACTCACAGACCACTCCATACCCATGTTTGGCCAAGCACACCACCTTCCCAAGGATCTAGGCCAAACCCATTTGAAGTCAAGAAGGAGATTCGGGGAGCTCAGGAGTGAAATTTGTGGAGAGAAATGCCACCGAGATGATTTCAGGAAGCATCGAGAAGGGGTGGATATTATGGTGAGAACTCGATTCTAAATTAATTATAAAATGGTTTTAAATAAGTTAGCATGAGTATTAAAAATACTTGTGATGTTTGGTTGATTAATTAATGATGCTTGATGGTTGCTTAAGATGAAAAATTAATATTTAGTTAACATGTCCTATAAATGTGAGAAAAATCTATTTACATTATGATACGGATGATGATATGATATGTTTGGAATGATTGGTTGTTGTGTCTTGATCATCATGTTTTGGTTATGAAAAATATGGTTGTTTGAATCTGTAAACAATTCACGTTTAATACACGTCGAAATACACAATGAAAATCACTTTCTGAAATGAATTATAAAAGTGTTACATGATGAGTAAACCTCTTTAAAAAAATTTATAAATGGTTTATAATCACCAGAACTAAATTTGGTGCATTTTTGAAATGAATTGAAGTTGGAGTCAAAAATAGGCGCATCGTGTAACGACAGTTCGCGATTTCGCGCCATGATAATTTAAATCCGTTTATACGATGGAATCGGAGTCATAATTCTTTGGAATATGAAATTTCCAAACTCTTATAATCATAGTTTTTGAACAAAAGAAAAGGATCGAGATTTCATTCAGTAGATTTTTGCAATATGAGCAAAATAAGTTTTAATAATAGTCGCGATTTGGCAGTTCGGAATTTAAAAAGTAAATTTCTTTGAAATGATATTTCTAAACCTTTAAAAATATGGAATAAATTATATAAATATACTAAAATGTTTTAAAAAGGATTTGAGTTATAAAAATGAAGTTTCAAATGATAGAAAAGTTGTTTTGATCAAATAAGCTTTGAAAACACTATTTGCAGCACTTTTCGTAGCAGTTCTAATAACTTATACAGATTATAAATTTAATTTAACTATTCCTTAACTTGGGTTGTATAGAAATTTTCTTCTTATACTTAATGCTAAATTTCGAGGAGGGAACTCATACTATTCATGTGAATTTAAAAGGTGATCTCACAGTTATTCGACAAATAGTACTTGTTGAATACGAAAATTAATATTGAGTAAAATTGGTATAATTTCTATAAATCCTTTCTACTCAGTAATGTTTTTCAACATGATTTATGAGAAATGGTTGGTGTTTTCCAAAGTTAAAGAGCAGTTTAATAATCTCTTATATACTGGAAAAGAAATGATATCTCTAAAAGATGTTTTATTGATAATTGGTTCGGATAGGCCAGGATTGAGTTTGGGCGATTCCAATCCGAAAACCACTTTGAACCAATGTATGTTCGAAAGTGAAAACATGATAAAGGAAAAGATTTTGAAGACAAAGATCTTAATAATGAAAGGCTACTTGCACTAGCCCCTCGATTTCCATATTATATACATATGGTGGCAGTAGTACTTAATTTTGAAAATCTTCGATGCAAGGACTTCTCCCTACTAATCGTAGGGGTGATTCCCAAAACAGGTTGTAGTAGGAGAGTGCATTTAGTTTGTCATGCTCCTGGACAACTTGTGTGGATTAATGTCTGACATTGCATTTCTAAAATACACATACATTGATCTCTACAAACGTACATATGTTTGGTGGTGTAGGAGGTAACCTCTCTTACACTTAGCACCCTTCTCTGAGACGTAAGAGCTTAGAGGTTGTACATTTGTGGAAATCAATAGCGTTTGATGGAAATGGCAATGTGGCATTCTAAGCAGGATTTGATGATTTCATGCAAGGTAAAACGTGACCTTAAGCCTCGCACCCAGGAATGACAAAAATAGGGAAGATACGTTAGGGCTATGTGAGTTGCACCTATTAGGATATGGTCATCACCTTTCTAGATTACCCTCTATATATAGGGTATGTTGTATATGTTATAAGAGCTATCGAATAGGCCCGGAACGACCGAGATGATGTCATATTCAGAACTATCTATGGTAAAAGTAGTCCAGTCTTGTGTTGGTAGAGGACCATCTGTTGGTGCCTCAGTGCATTTTTCTTGAGGTGTACTATCGAAAGGTAGTCTCTTACCTTGTCATTGTATGGAATCCATAGTCCAATATGAGCCTTTACAATTTTAGTTGTAAACTTATTATGCTGTCGAGTTTAACAAATGTAACAATTTCATCTATGATTAATATGTTATTTGAAAGGATTTTCAAAAGAATGTCATTAAAGATAATATCTCTGATTTTGTGTAGCAAATGTTTTGGTTATCACAAGGTAAAAACTCATTTCGTGTTTATGTGTGGCATGGTCTTATGAGATACCCTTTGTTTTCCAATACCCGTATTTTGAGTTTCTCACACCAGTCCCATGATTGACCTGGAGTTTATATTCTTTTCCCTTAAACTCTGGGTGCCTTATTTTTCCAAGTAGCCAAGTAGTCAGGTTTAACTTGGAGCATTGTGATGGAGGTCGAAGTCTAGAGCTGAAGCTGTTCTGGTAAATAGTTCTTCATTTTCATTTTCGCTGCATTAGTTTACTTATTATATTCAACATTTATAAGGACAGAGATTTATAATTGTCTGGGCTGATTTATTAGATAGACTCTGATAAATGTATGTAAAATTTCCATTGTAAAGATCATATATACTAAAATAATATATGTTATTCCATTCGTGTCGGATTCTATTCTGTCTTTATTTTCTTTTTACCCTTTACTATCCGTCTTTCCAGCACTTGATTTTGCGATACATGAATACCGAGGATGTATTAGTGTTGATTTCTAAGGGTCGAAAGGGCGGATCATCACATTTGATATCAGAGCTTAAGTTGAGCGAACACCTGAGCCTGACAGAGGTTAAGTCTCATCAGAGATTGGGTTAGTAATACCCTAGGATGAGTAACTCATTAGAGATAGGGTTAGTAACACCTTAGAATGAGTTTAAGTATATTGTATAAGAGCGCTTATTTGTTAATGATATATAAAAATGATTTGTGTTTTGGAAAACTGGTAAATGAAATAATTTTACCTAGGATTATATTTTGAATATAAATGAATATCTTTCAAAAGACATAGTTATTATGTAGTGTTTGGTTGTTAAGGAATGATAATATTAGGTTATTATCATTAATTGATTGGTTATTTGATTTAAAATTTTAAAAAAGAACACCCCATGAATTTAGTTTCATTATTTGAATATGTAGTGTTCGATAAATGATATTGGTTTAAGGTCAAAGGAATTTATTTAAGATAAATAAATTTTTTGAATGTGTTTTATAAGTGACTTTATAAATTGGATTTATAAAACATGTTTTATAAAGTGATTTTTGAGAATTTAAAATCCCATATTTTTTTGAAAAGAATCTGATGATTAACTAGTTCGAGTGGCTCAAAAGTGACTAAAAATTGGAAGGAGATGTGTTCGGATGGTAAACACTTCTCTTAAGTATTCCCCTTCTTGTTAAGGGAATATGCGATGCTATTGGTAGTACCCAGTTCCTTGGTATCATTTTTGAGTTACTCGATCTATATAATTTTCTAAAGATAAAAAGATAATGTGAATCATTAATTGATAGATCAATTAATGATTGTTACTTTTTATCAAGGTGTTTGCATTTAATATTAGAAGTAATAACATTCAGTTATTATCATTTGTTGATTTAACGAACACATTATGAATTAAGTTTCACGATTTGACAATAAGGTGTTTGATAATAATGTTGGGTTAAGGATAATGAATTTATATAGGATAATAAATGAGCATGTTATATAAAAGTGTGTTTTACAAAAATTAAATGATTATGTAAAAGATGGATTTGTAATCGATATTTTTTAAATAGACTTATAAATGGAATTTTATAAATAAAGAGATTTTATAAAAAATAAGTTTTATAAAATAGGAAGAAGATTATAAAACATGGTTTTATAAATATAAAAGGGTTTATCTTGATATGTAGAGGATGGTTTTTATAAATGGAGATGCATTTCGTTTTAAAACTAAAATAATCACTTAAAGGAATGCTTTGAAAGAGATATTTGCAAATGGAGTTTAATGGTTTTAGAAGTAATTTAAAATGTGTTAAGTGATAGGAAGACATAGATTTCAACATTATTATTGTAATGATGTTTTCGAGAAAGTGAGGAAGACAAAGACTATAATACTGTTGTTATAGTAAGTGATTTCCAAAAGAAGATGTTTTATATAGTATACAAGATTTATACATATCCTATATTTGATGTTAAGATTCGAGGCGTATAACTTATATCCATTTTTAAGTTAAGAATGACGTCCATTCAAGGTCTAAGAGGTAATGATACCCCAACTAGATCGGCTTCATTGTCAACTAATAAATAGTTTAAAGTTTGACATTGAAAATTAATATTAAGTATGATTAATCAGATCCCTATACTACTGTTTTTGGATTGTCATAACGATTTTTTATGCAACATTCGTTTTAACCAAATAAAGTGTGTTTTGGAAAATATGAAGCTTTCCTCAAAGATTTTTTTTAAGTATATAGAGGTATTTTCTAAGTGTTAAAATTGAAATAGTTTCTTTGGAAAGAAGATAGAAATTTTTGGTGAATAATTTTTTTTAAAGTAATTATATATAAAGAAGCGTCTTTATAAAAATGTTTGAATCATGAAATGTTTTTATAAAAATTTTTGGAAAGTTAATAAATACGTATGAGGTACATAGATCATTTCATTGCATGATTTTGATCTAAGATTCGAGTACAGAACTTTGAGGTGTTTACATCGGTCCGAAAAAGGATTTATCACTCGATTCTTGACAGCGAACATTGATGAGGATTTGTGGTTTGGTACTTGCGTTTTCTATCATAGTTGAGAGCTATGTAAAGGAAATGAAAATTTCTGATTAAGAAGCCTGATCAGAGTCTGCACTAAAGGATCGAAGGATCGATACTAGTTCAGAAGTAAAGTTGTGTATTCAAATAGAAAATCAAATCATATATTACGTATGGATGATCTGTATACATCACACGGGTTTGTATTTGAAATTTAAAATAATGTTTTTACGGGGTTTTCGGTTAGGTGTAATTTCGGGGACGAAATTCTTTTAAGGAGGGAAGTTTGTAACGACCCGTAAATTTATCAATTTGATAAACTATATTTATATTTAAATATTCAAAAATAAGCTTTTTAAAACATATATTATGATTTTTTGAACAATAATGATGGTAATCTTATTTTGAATAGGTATTTACAAAAATATAAACTTTGAAGGAATATTGATAAAATGGTCGAAAATCGTTTTATCAATAAACAGCTCTATAATTATCAGAAGTAGTGCACGAAGCTAGATACATACACTTATTTATCCATTTAAACAAGAATATAAAATAAAAAAATTATTTTTTTATTTTTGAAAATAAAATGTATTTATGACATCATCGATAATGGCATCATATTTAATAATTGACTTATGAATTTAAATTGAGATTTAATGATAATTATTATAATTATTCGAATAATTGTTTTTAAATGATAATAAATTATTTTAATTAGTTATGAAGTGATAATAAGTCATTTATAATAGTTTTATAAAGATATATATATATATATATATATATATATATATATATTTGACTTGAAATTATAAGAAAAATTGATATCACTTTATCGATATAGTAGCACTTTTTGTAAACATTTGTTTAATATTGATTAATATGATTTTATGATTCCAATTATGATCATTTTAATTCATTTATAATGATAAGAAATAAGTTTTCAAAATTTTTTTACATTTATGTAGTTTAATTTATAAATGAAAATGTGACCGGGAATCGACTTTTCGATTTTCGACGGTTTAACGAACGGAAGTTGTTCCAAGTTGTTGCAATGTTGTTTATTCTTTTATGCACCTACATACACATGCACATACATGTCACATGCACACATATACATATAAAGACACATACATACAAATATGAATACATATAGGAATAATATCATGATATTATTTACAAAATATCTAAGATATTTTACCAAAGTCAAAGGCAAACATCACTTCACCTTGTGCACATGGCACAGCATGAGGAGGGGGTGGGTTGCGTATGTAATGGTGAAGGAGGAGGTGTAGGCAAGCACATGTTAAGGTGAAATAGTGATGTGAAAGCTTATGGAAAATATCATGATATTTTTCCAAACCTTTGCCTATAAATACAAGCATCCATTCTCACCTTCATTCACATGTTTCTTCATCTTCTTCTTCCTTTTCTCAAGCTTCCTAATGATCTCTAATGGTCTCTTCATCTTAGGAAATTTATGAAGAAAAATAATGGCAAAAAGAAAGATAAATTATATCCATATGAATCAATGCTGATCCACTTCCAAACCAAAACCAAATCACTCCCTTCCACCTCTACAACCCACGGGCCAACCCATAGCCATGTTTAGCCAAGTACACCATCCTTCCGAGGGTCTAGGCCGAAACCATTTGAAGTTAAAGAGGAGATTCGGTGAGCTTCGAAGTGAAATTTATGGAGAGAAATGCCGCTGAGATGATTTCCGGAAGCATCGAGGAGGAGTGGATATTATGGTGAGAATCGATTCTAAATTAATTATAAAATGGTTATAAATAAGTTAGCATGACTATTAAAAATGGTTGTGATGTTTGGTTGGTTAATTAATTATGGTTGATGGTTACTTAAGAAGAAAAAGAAATATATAGTTAAACATGTCACATAAATTTGAGAAAACTCTATTTATATTGTGATATGGATGTCAATATGATATGTTTGGAATGATTGGTTGATGATTTTTGACCATCATATTTTAGTTATGAAAAATATGGTTGTTTGGATGTGTAAACAATTCACGTTTAATACACATCGAAATTACACAACGGAAATCATTATCCAAAATAAATCATAAAAGTGTTACGAGATGATTAAACCTCTTTAAATTGGTTTATAAATGGTTTATAACCACTAAAACTGAATTTGGTGAAGTTTTGAAAAGAATTGATATCGGAGTGAAAAATAGGTGCGTCGTGTAACGGCAGTTCGCGATTTTGCACCATAATAGTTTAAATCCATTTATACAATGAAATCTAAGTCGGAATCCTTTGGAAGAAGAATTTTCCGAACTCTTATAATCAAAGTTTTCAAATTGAAAAAAAGATCGAGATTTCATTTTGTAGATTTTGAAATATGAGCAAAAACAAATTTTCAAACAGTGTTGTTTTGGCAGTTCGAAATCCAAAAGGAAATTTCTTTGAAATAATATTTTTAAATCTTTAAAAATATGGAATAAATTTTCTAAATATATTAAATGTTCTGAAAAGGATTTTAGTTACAAAAATGGACTTTCAAATGATAGAAAAGTTATTTTGATAAATTAAACTTTGAAAACACTATTACAGCACTTTTCATAGCAGTTTTAATAACTTATACAAACTACAGTTTTAACTTAACTAATTCCTTAACTTGGGTTGTATTGAAATAATCTTCTTATACTTAGTGTTAAATTCCGAGGAGGGAACTCATACTATTTTTGTGAATTTAAAAGGTGATCTCTATTCGAGGGATAATACATGTTGAATACGGAAATTAATATTGAGTAAAATTAGCATAATTTCTATGAATCCTTTTTACTCAATAATGTTTTCCAACATGATTTTGTGTTTTCCAAAGTTAAAGAGAGGTTTAATAATCTCATATATACTAGAAAAGAAATGATGTATCTCTAAAAGATGTTTTATCGATAATTGGTTCGGAGAGACCGGGATCGGATTTGGGTGATTCCTATCCGAAAACCACTTCAAACCAATGTTAGTTCGAAAGTGAAAACATGATAAAGGCAATGATTTTGAAGACGGAGATCCTCATAATGAAAGGCTACTTGCCAATAGCCTCTCGATTTCCATATTATATACATATGGTGGCAGTAGTACTTAATTTTGAAAATCTTCGATGCAATGAATTCTCGCTACTAATCGTATGGGTGATTCCCAAAACAGGATGCAGTAGGAGAGTGCTTTCGGTTTTTCCTATTTCTAGACAACTTGTATGGACGAATGTCTGACATTGCATTTCTAAAATACAGGTACATTCATCTCTACAAACGTAGATCTGTTTGGTGGTGTAGGAAATAACTTCTCTTATACATAACACCCTTCTCTAAGACATACGAGCTCAGAGGTTGTACATTTATGGAAATCGGTTGTGACGCCCCACCTCTATACTCACGCTAGCCAAGAACACTACGGAGTAACGCCATCGACTAGCGCGAAGAATAAGGCTGTTGAGGAGCGACCATCCGTGTAGTTGCTTTGTGCGAGTATCAATATGTCAGATAGTGTAACAAGCATTTCATTTCAAGAGGAAATCCGACATATCAAATACAAACTCAAAGCTACCACATGGTGGCTAAGTGGAATTCAGAAACAAATATAGAAATAAACATAACACAAATCAGTCACAGATGTTCATATCTCAAAGGCGGAAACAAATATGAATATAACACATAAAAGTGTACATCAGAGTAGTGGTCAAACAAGATCCACAATATCACAAAATAATAGATACAAGTGCTAGACAAAAGAATATGTATACATCAAGGAGTCTCTATCTCAAATGTATAACAACAAAAACTACCGATCTAATGTAGTTAGACAAAAGTAAGAAGATGATCCCAAATATGGAGTCAAGCAGAAGCACCTGTAACATCTCGGTCTGACCCGAGTATTATTTAATAAGAAAATAATAAACGGATCAGTCTAGCTATAAATATAAGATAAAATGAGATAGAATAAGAGATATGGCCAAAATCGTATGATATCAAAAATGCCATACTGTGACATACATTAAACAACAACAAAATCATACAATATCTCACGAATCTCAAATACCCAAAAAGAATCACATTCTTTAAATTATTCACCAAAACACAAATATTGACAAAGCCTATCAATGCCTGTCATCAAAATTGGTGAAACATAAATTCTAGAAATCATCAACTAGAAATCCAGAAATCACAAAAAGGGGGAAGGCCTATCACAAACGGGAGCATGAAAACTCACCAACACGTGTATCACAAACGGAACGTTATTCCATGGTCGCTAACCATAAAGCCGGTGCCACGACGTAGTACAGCGAACGCCCGAGGAACCAAACTAGAATAATCTAGAACATCGACGTAGTACAACGTTACGCCCGATGAATCAAACACAAATAATCCGGAACAACGACGTAGTACAGCGAACGCCCAATGAACCGAACTCCAATAAAAGCATAGGTCGCTAGCCTATAAAAATGAGACGAAGCTCAACAGAACGGGGTATAGTCCCCCACGCGGACAAAGAGACATCGCACATCGCTAGTCTAAACCATAAAATGATCACCATTGATCAATAAGGAGTGTCGATTACACTAAGCTAGTAAATAAATGAGTTTAGCTTCATGTCCCATAACCACTGGCTTAACTTAAATATTTACGAACAAATTATAGATTCCCACTCGAAGATTGTCACAAGAATTTCAATCGAACAAGTCCAAAATTTAACCGACGAAATAAACGCAAGCGTTTCATACCACTTGTTTTGCTAAGCCGTTTAATTAGATTTTCTCATACGAATGAGGTAAAGGTTTGTATATACTAATAGATTAGAAAACAGTTTTATAAACGAGCTTTGTATTAAAAATAGAGTTGAAATCATCTTTGTAAAAGAGTTTGAATATTTACTACTAGTATAGAAACCTTTGTATTTTAAAGTGACAAAGCATAGAAATGATTGTAGAAACAATCAATCACCAAAATCCACATACGAAGACGTGAACCAAATCCAAAGAAATCGATACCGAATCCATCAAAATGGATATTCTCAAAAATCCCGAAAAAGAAGTCATCAAAGTCAATAATAAATGATAACAATAAATCGGATAATCACGAATCGATAAAAATTGAAACCTCAAGCAAAATAGGCAAAAACAAGCAGGTCAGTCGACTGGCCTCTACAGTTAGTCGACTGATCCAGAAACCCGAAAGTTTTAGTTCCTGCAGTCAGTCGACTGACTGTAGAGGCCAGTCGACTGGCTGGCACTGAAACTGTTTTCCAGCCTATCAAATGAAGAGCAAACTCTCTCTCCATTTTCAATCGGACGAGCAATGGGCTTTAGGGGTTTTTGCCAATCGACAACCCAGCCCTATAGGCTCATCGATACACCACCAAAAGCATGATCATAAATCAAAGCTAGGATTTTCAAAGTTTTGACTTCAAAACACCAAAAATTGAAATGTTCACCAAATCAATTCAAATCAAAAGCAAATGAATATGCACAAGTGTTAGGAATTCATACCTAACAACAAAGATAGCTATAGACATAGATGTGAGTTAAAGAACTCACCTTTAAACCCAAAAACGATGAAGGAGAAGCTTGAAAGCAAAGGGAGATCAACTACTCTTCAACTTCAACTCTAGAAGCTTGAATCTAAGCTCAAAAGAAGAACATTTCCTAAGTTAGGTTTAGGAAATTTCTGAAATTAAAGAGAGAATGAGTTGGAGAAGATGAAGATGATGCTTACCTAAGCTTCTCTTTGATTTTGGAGCTAACACTTGAATTTGTAAAAGAAACTAGGGCTTAGGAATTTCTAATTTCCCATTCCTCTCCCCATTTTTACTTAAGCTTCAATGTATTAGGAAATGAGGATGAATGAAGAGGGGAGGGGCTGAGTTAGGGTATTAAGATGGGTTAGTGGGCTGAAACCCAAACCCAAACCCAAAGTGAAAAAGTCATAATTTTTACTCAACTCCAAACATATCGATGTTTATACTCAAAAAAGTTGTAAACGCCATTTTGGACTCAATGGAGATGGTCTCGAGTCCCAATTCGACTATTTACAAAAAGTAGCATTTCGGACTTCAATCCGATTAACGATTCTATATTTAAATAAAACATTTAAATATAAAATCGTAAAATATGCGGGTTGTTACAGACTCCCCTCCTTAAATAAATTGCTTCCTCGCAATAATTAAGAGGAAAATAAAGAGTAACAACCATAAAAGCACATCAACACAAAAGACAATTTGAAATAAGAAGTTCACCATAAAGAGCACGAAAGAGTAAGTCTGAACATGTTCGCTCAATGAATTCTCAGGATTCCCAAGAGCAATCCTTGGGATTTGAGAACCATTGAACTTTCACAAAAAGGGAAATCTTTATTTCGAAGGCGCTCAGCCTCCGAAGCAATGATGCGAATAGGATGTTGCTCATAAGTCAAATCTGGTGAAACCTCAATTTCTTCAACAACACCGGACTCAAGAATAAAAATCGGAATCCCTAAGGCATTTCCATAGATGAGCGATGTGGAAAACGTCATGAATAGCAGAAAAATTAAGCCGGTAATAAAAGGCGACAAGCCACGGAACCAATGCGTTAGGAGATGGGAAATGAACCCATATATCGAGGTGCTAATTTTCCCGATCAACTGAAACGCACTACACCCATCATAGGTAAAACACAAATAAAATCTGGACCTAAAACCAGCTTCTCACCGGCTCCAAGCCAACACAAAGGAGATCGACACGGCCTTCCGAAGAGTGCCTCAAAAGGTACCATACCAATACAAGATTGGAAGCTATTATTGGAAGAAAACACAACAAGAGAAATATGGTCTTCCCAACTTCCACCAAAATCAAGTACACATGCACGAAGAAGATCTTCAAGAATTTGACTCACACGCTCTATTTGTCCATCGAATTGAGGGCGATAAGCGGTGCAAAAATTAAGCTTTGTTCCCAAAGCTTTTGAAGACCTTACCAAAATCCACTAGTAAAATAATGGATCACGATCGCTAACAATAGAAGTAGGAACTCTATGTAATTTAACAATTTCTTTGACATAGAGTCTAGCCAAAAGAGTAATGGTCCAAAAGAGAAGGACAAGCCTCAAGGCTACACAAAACAAGAGATGAACATAAATTGGATTCACGATCTCGAATCTCACAAGTGGATAAAGTCTCGAGATCATTCCATACGGATATCATCATTGAAACAACTGCTTGTTGCTTTCGGCTAAGGGCATTGGCAACACGATTACCCTTTTCCAGAGTATAAAGAATATCAAGATCATAAGATGTAAGGAACTCAAGCCAACGTTGTTAACTCAAATTAAGTTCCTTTTGAGAAAGTAAATACTTCAAAGATTTATGATCGGTGTAGAGAACAAATTTTCTCTTCCAAAAGACAATGGTGCCAAATTCTAAGAGCGAAAATAATGCCCGCGAGCACTAGATCATGAATGGCATATCTAGTCTCGACAAGATTTACTTGTCACGAAGCATATGCGATAACACATTCTCTTTACAAGAGAATGACACCCAAACCAATACGACTAGCATCGGTACAAAAAAAATAAAGTCTTGGTTCCCTTCGGGAATCACAAGAATAAAAGCATCGGAAAAGAGTTCTTTTAATTGGTCCTCTTTTCCGAAAAGCTAAGACATTCAAAATTATAATTAACTTTATGTAATCATCTTTTTAGAAAAAATTACTTATTACAAGTCAATTTACTGTGTCTGTCTGTCTCATTATAGCGTTTAGGAAATTCCTATCGATAACGTTGATCAAGCGCATCGACCAGAATTCTTAAAGCACTCAATGGGCAAAACAACACAAAATCATCTTCTATATGATAAACATGCCTCTTATAAAATATACAAATATTCTTTGCTCGTTTTAAGAACAAAATCCAATCATGCTTATAAATATCTTATTAAAAAGATTTGCAAATTTTAAATTGTTTTTTAATCCGTAATCAATAAATACAAGGATAAACTCATCGATATATTTGTAGAATACTCGATTCATAAGATGGATGAAATAAGGTAGATGGTTCGTCAAACCGGATGACATAAACCACTCACAAGAATCATAATGAGTGCAGAATGTGGTAAGTGGAATGCTACCCTCCGCAACTCGTAGCTGATGAAAACCGGTGGCGAGGTCGAGCTGAAAAGACCTTAGCACCACACAATAGATTGCTTAGGTGGTAATCCTAAGATAAACTCAAAAATACCGAAAAATTCACAAACTACATGAATGAGAGAAACAACATTCTCCACATCATGTAGGTTTAAGGAATAAAATGATATCACCAAATCTGGAAATCAAAATCATTAAGAACAAAAGAAATCTGCTTAACAGATTGAGAATGTCGAAGATATATAGTCCGCTCAGGACATAGGATGTGGGCTTCATAATTAAGCCAATCCTTTCTCAAAAATCAATTCCGAAGCCTAAGTAAATCGGCTCGGAAAAAATAATCACATAAAATAATCTTGACATCTTCATAAAGTAAACTGAGTGTTGCGGATCCACCTACCGGATTCGCAATTCTCAGTGAAGTCATCAAACCCATAATAGTAAAAGAAAAAGAATCAACAAGTTCTTTTAATATAAAAGAGTGGGATGCACCCGTATCAAAAGAAATCAAATATGAAGATCACAAAATAAAATAGTGCCGTCAAGGATAGAATATACCTTGACCAAGAGAAGTGTCATTAGGAGCCTGCACGACATTCAACTCTCCCTCTCTCGTACTTTGGAGTATGGAACATGTAGATATAAGATGGCCCGAACTTTTGCAATAATGACAAAAAAAGGTTTTGGGCACTCTTTCGCATAGTGGTCCGTAGAACCACAATTGTAGCATCGTCCACGACTAGTGGTAGGATTCTTTGCTACCGAAGTTTCTTGCTTCCCTTTCTTGTTGGGATTGGGGCCTTTGAAATTAATAGGCATCTTCCTGTTATTGTTGAAGTCCTGTTTGGCACGCACAACTTCAACATCACTTTCTCTATCGGTCTCTTTAAGTCGAAGAGCGATATCTACAAGCTGATCGAAAGAAACCTCCAGTTTCAGAAGTAAAGGCTTTTTGAGGTTCTTATTCAAACCATAGACGAACCTCTGATTTTTCTTCAATGGGGTATTAATATATTTGACCCCATATTTAGAGAGAGATTCAAAAGATGTGACATAATCTGCCACAGAAGATTCACCTTGAACAAGGTCAATAAAGCGTCGGGCTAAAGTTACTTTTTCAGCCTCCGGCACAAACTTCAATTCGAATCTTTCCCGGAATTGCTCCCAAGTAAGATCCACTTCGATAATCTTAGAAACCAAAAGCTCATACCAATCTAATGCTTTTCTTGGAGCATGCTAGAAGCCACTTGGACTCGATGAAGATCAATAAGATTCATGCGAGAAAAGATGCGATCGAATGATCTAAGCCAAGCTTGGATTTCTATAACACTTTCGGATCCTTTGAATGGCCTTCCACCCAAAGCGGTATAATCTCTACACAAGTGTGCAAACCCGGATTTAGGGTGAGTAGGCACTGGAATCGGTCCGGAAGCTTGGACATTGTTCACAAGATCTAAAAGTTGTTGAGCTGACATAAATACTCCATCCTGAGGAGTAGCACTAGATTGACCGGCGCTGGGACGGCCTGGTCTAACAATTTCTCTTCTCTAAGAAAGGAAGAAAGAAGAGAAAAAAGGTTATTCTCAGAATGAATATCAAACAAACTTGATTGATAAAACAAGGCATCACAAAAGAAAATAGGATAAAACGGTACGAAGACTCGAATTAAATCCTATGGCACGATTCCTAAGAAAGACTTAGGACAATGATCCTTGCTAGATTATTCTACATTATTCCGAAGTTTGGCTCTGATACCAAGTTGTGATGCCTCACCTCTATACTCACGCTAGCCAAGAACACTACGGAGTAATGCCGTCGACTAGCGCGAAGAATAAGGCTGTTGAGGAGCGACCATCCGTGTAGTTGCTTTGTGCGAGTATCGATATGTTAGATAGTGTAACATGCATTTCATTTCAAGAGGAAATCCGACATATCAAATACAAACTCAAAGCTACCACACGGTGGCTAAGTGGAATTCAGAAACAAATATAGAAATAAACATAACACAAATCAGTCACAGATGTTCATATCTCAAAGGCGGAAATAAATATGAATATAACACATAAAAGTGTACATCAGAGTAGTGGTCAAACAAGATCCACAATATCACAAAAGAATAGATACAAGTGCTAGGCAAAAGAATATGTATACATCAAGGAGTCTCTATCTCAAATGTATAACAACAAAAACTACCAATCTAATGTAGTTAGACAAAAGTAAGAAGATGATCCCAAATAAGGAGTCAAGCAGAAACACCTGTAACATCTCGGTCTGACCCGAGTATTATTTAATAAGAAAATAATAAACGGATAAGTCTAGCTATAAATATCAGATAAAATGAGATAGAATAAGAGAAATGACCAAAATCGTATGATATCAAAAATGCCATACTTTGACATACATTAAACAACAACAAAATCATACAATATCTCACGAATTTCAAATACCCAAAAAGAATCACATTCCTTAAATTATTCACCAAAACACAAATATTGACAAAGCCTATCAATGCCTGTCATCAAAATTGGTGAAACATAAATTCTAGAAATCATCAACTAGAAATCCAGAAATCACAAAAAGGGGGAAGGCCTATCACAAACGGGAGCATGAAAACTCACCAACACGTGTATCACAAACGGAACGCTATTCCATGGTCGCTAACCATAAAGCCGGTGCCACAACGTAGTACAGCGAATGCCCGAAGAACCAAACTCGAATAATCCAGAACATCGACGTAGTACAACGTTACGCCCGATGAACCAAACACAGATAATCCGGAACAACGACGTAGTACAGCGAACGCCCGATGAACCGAACTCCAATAAAAGCATAGGTCGCTAGCCTATAAAAATGAGACGAAGCTCAACAGAACGGGGTATAGTCCCCCATGCGGACAAAGAGACATCGTACATCGCTAGTCTAAACCATAAAATGATCACCATTGATCAATAAGGAGTGTCGATTACACTAAGCTAGTAAATAAATGAGTTTAGCTTCATGTCCCATAACCACTGGCTTAACTTAAATATTTACGAACAAATTGTAGATTCCCACTCGAAGATTGTCACAAGAATTTCAATCGAACAAGTCCAAAAATTAACCGACGAAGTAAACGCAAGCGTTTTATACCACTTGTTTTTCTAAGCCGTTTAATTAGATTTTCTCATACGAATGAGGTAAAGGTTTGTATATACTAATAGATTAGAAAACGGTTTTATCAACGAGCTTTGTATTAAAATAGAGTTGAAATCATCTTTGTAAAAGAGTTTGAATATTTACTACTAGTATAGAAACCTTTGTATTTTAAAGTGACAAAGCATAGAAATGATTGTAGAAACAATCAATCACCAAAATCCACATACGAAGACGTGAACCAAATCCAAAGAAATCGATACTGAATCCATCAAAATGGATATTCTCAAAAATCCCGAAAAAGAAGTCATCAAAGTCAATAATAAATGATAACAATAAATCGGATAATCACGAATCGATAAAAATTGAAACCTCAAGCAAAATAGGCAAAAACAAGCAGGTCAGTCGACTGGCCTCTACAGTCAGTCGACTGATCCAGAAACCCGAAAGTTTCAGTTCCTGTAGTCAGTCGACTGACTGTAGAGGCCAGTCGACTGGCTGGCACTGAAACTGTTTTCCAGCCTATCAAATGAAGAGCAAACTCTCTCCATTTGCAATCGGACGAGCAATGGGCTTTAGGGGTTTTTTCCAATCGACAACCCAGCCCTATAGGCTCATCGATACACCACCAAAAGCATGATCATAAATCAAAGCTAGGATTTTCAAAGTATTGACTTCAAAACACCAAAAATTGAAATGTTCACCAAATCAATTCAAATCAAAAGCAAATGAATATGCACAAGTGTTAGGAATTCATACCTAACAACAAAGATAGCTATAGACATAGATGTGAGTTAAAGAACTCACCTTTAAACCCAAAAACGATGAAGGAGAAGCTTGAAAGCAAAGGGAGATCAACTACTCTTCAACTTCAACTCTAGAAGCTTGAATCTAAGCTCAAAAGAAGAACATTTCCTAAGTTAGGTTTAGGAAATTTATGAAATTAAAGAGAGAATGAGTTGGAGAAGATGAAGATGATGCTTACCTAAGCTTCTCTTTGATTTTGGAGCTAACACTTGGATTTGTAAAAGAAACTAGGGCTTAGGAATTTCTAATTTCCTATTCCTCTCCTCATTTTTACTTAAGCTTGAATGTATTAGGAAATGAGGATGAATGAAGAGGGGAGGGGCTGAGTTAGGGTATTAAGATGGGTTAGTGGGCTGAAACCCAAACCCAAACCCAAAGTGAAAAGGTCATAATTTTTACTCAACTCCAAACATATCGATGTTTATACTCAAAAAAGTTGTAAATGCCATTTTGGACTCAATGGAGATGGTCTTGAGTCCCAATTCGACTGTTTACAAAAAGTATCTTTTCGGACTTCAATCCGATTAACGATTCTATATTTAAATAAAACATTTAAATATACAATCGTAAAATATGAGGGTTGTTACATCGGTGGTGTGTATGGAAATGGCAATGTGGCATTCTAATAGGATTTGATCATTCTATGTAAGATAAAACGTGACCATAAGCCTCGCGTCTGGGAATGACAAAAAACAGGGTAGATGCGGCAGGGCTATGTGGGTCGCACTCATTAGTATATGGTCATCACCTTTCTAGATTACCATCTATATACCGAGTATGTTGTGTATGCTATGAGAGCTCTCGGATAGGTCGGGAACGATCGGGTTGATGTCATATTAGGTACTATCTATGGTAAAGGTAGGTCGGTCTTGTGTTGGTAGAGGACCATCAGTTGGTGTCTTCGTGCATTTTTCTATAGATGTACTTTCGGAAGGTAATCCCTTACTTTGTCATTATATGGAATCCATTCTCTAATACGTGCCTTTACGGTTTTAGTTGCAAACCTATTATGTTGTTGAATTTGACAAATGTAACAATTCCAACTATGATTCATATGTTACTTGAAAGGATTTTCAAAGAATGTCATTAAAGATAATATCCCTGATTTTGCGTAGCAAATGTTTTAGTTATCACAAGGTAAAAACCGTTCCATAGATTTATGTGCGACATGGTCTTATAAGATACACTTTGTTTTCCAATATCCGTATTTTTGAATTTTTCACACCAGTCCCATGACTGATCCAGAGTTTCTTTTCTTTTCTCTTAAACTCTGGGTGCTATATTTTTTCGTACAGCCAAGTAGTCAGGCTTAACTTGGATCATTGTGATGGAGCTTGAAGTCTAGAGCTGAAGATGTTCCTGTAGATAGTTCTCCATTTTCATTTCCGCTGCATTAATTTACTGACTGTATTCAGCATTTATAAGAACGAAGTTTTATAACTGTCCAGACTGATTTATAAGATAAAATCTGATAAATGTATTTAAAATTTCCGTTGTAAAGATCATATATATTAAAATAATATATGTTATTCCATTCGTGTAAGATTCTGTTTTGCCTTTATTTTCTTTTTACCCTTTAGTATCTGTCCATCCGGCACTTGGTTTTGCGACATGTGAATACCAATGATGTATTAGTATCGATTTCTAAGGGTCGAAAGGGCGGGTTGTCACAATTAACTCGGCGATATGGATCAAAACAGATCCATGTAGAAGAGTGAGCAAAATTTTTGGCTAAGTCCATTGACCAGTACCCATCGACATTGGTTGATGCCTAAAACAAACCAGTTTTGGGAATATCATTAGTTGGGAATAAAATTAATGTTATAAAGGGCTTTGAAATATTAAAACGAATTATTGAAAGCAAGATGATGTTTTGAGAAACTAATAAAAAGATTATTAGGAGTACAAAGGTTATTTTAGTAAAAGTGAGTTTTATTTTGAGTGCGAAATAAATTTTAAAATAGAGATTTGATTTTAAGAAGAATAATATTCTATTCAAACTTATTGAATAAGATATTTAATTTTTATGAAATAATACGAGATGGAGAAAATTATTTTGAAGATGTATTATTGTTTTTTTGAAAAAACATGAAATTAAATGATTTTTTGGAATATTTCATAATGCCAGAGCTTTATTTTTTTTGATTTGTATGCATGTGATAGAGGGAATTATTTTAGTAGTAAAAATATATTTTTATTAAAATTTATATAATAAGAGTTTAGAAATATTTTATAATAATAAATTCCGACTTAGAAGAATTAAGCTACAATAAGTATTTATAACAAACAAATAACTATATGAGGTAAACATTTCATATATAATTGGAATAAATATAATAGATACTTTATTCTATGAAATAAAATATTGAAGAAATATTTTACAATGAGAAAGTTTATTGTAATTTATATAAATATCAACTTTTTAATTTTCAGAAGAACGATCAAAAAGGGAATTTTTGTATAGAACAAATCGATACTTCGGAACTTTTCCATTGAGTCCTTAAAATCGCTTCGGTTTGAAAAATGCATAAACACCCTCATATGTACCTCATATATATTATTTGTTAGGGTGTATTGTGTTATGTCGGTATTATATGTTTTTCCTTCCGCTATGAGATGCTTACGTCTAGGTTCATGATGGATTAGGTCTGATTTTATCAGTAGAATTTTTGTTATTATTTCTAGTGCTTGCGTAATCCACGATCAAAAGTGGCGTCTTTTCGAAGTCTCGTGGGCGGATCTTCACAAGATCCCTTCTTGAAATGAAGAGATGGGTTTTTGAGTATGTAGTGGAGTCAAAGTCGGCTCTAGTGCTCAACATGGTGGAAACGGAAGAACCACCCCCCTAAGCCCTAAACCCCCTGCCCTAAACCACCTAAACCCAATATAGGCCACATTTCATTAAACTTATAGTGATATTTGTAGTATGAATATTTCGATATTGTGATTCCTCTGTCGGAAAACGGAACAACTCTGAATGAAAGTAGAATGAACCTCATTTAATAAAAAAATTTGATAAGTATCATTAAATCCCTACAAACCGTTGGTACTTTTTTAGTTTTTTTTGGAACTGCAAAGATGTTAATTATTTAGATCTATATGTTATATAAGATCTAAACTTTAGTATACTCTATTTTAGTTGACCAATATTTTTATTATTATGATGATCTTTACCTATTTTAACATTTTTTACGTTTATGTATTGCTGATAAATATCATTTGTAATTTGGAAGTGTGATTTATTTTTATTGTAAAATTTGAATTCTTATGTATTAATTGTCTTTCGCTTACATGATTAACATGTCATTTGTATATCTAGCAATTATAATTTGAGATTTTTAGCGGTCAACAAAATTGAAATCGATTAGAGCATTTTGATCTTTTTAACCAACTTTAGATGGAGGTTGTCAAAAAAAGTTGGGTTTAATCTTGAGACATGTTCTACTGCCTAGGGGACTCTGATTTTTTTACTAGTTCTACTGTACGCTAACTATGCTCTATAGAATAATTTACGTTCTTTTATTAATAATAAAGCAACCATCATGGTGATGCTTATGTCACTGATGATAACAATGTGTTGGTAGAGGGTAACACACTTTAAAACTAAACCTTGTTCGTTTTATAGATGAACGCTTGGTTAGCCTGATTGATTTCACGATAAGAAATATTAAACTAAACTAGGATTTGAGAAAAAATTAATCTAAAAACTAGGATATTGTCTAATGCAAAACAGATTTTATAATAGGTTTGCTTGTTCCCCACGAATTTTCTCTGAAAAAGGATAAGGAAAAAAAAATTGTAAACATTACAAGTACTATTGACGAGTAGTCCTATAAGTCATACACTTGTATGGAAGAGCACACACATGACTCCTTCCTTCAAAATACTTTTCCTTCCATGTCACGTCTTTCTCTCCACTTCCAAAAGGCTTCTATTGAAATTGCAAAATTGAGTGAGACTTGGTAGTACTTTTCTCATTTTACCAAACCAAGAATGATATAATAGAGGATCGTAATCGGCAAAGCAATGATCATTCCGAAAATAACCCTGAAAACAGCAGTAAAATATTCATCAACTAAGTTTATAAATAAATATTACTGGCATCGTTAAATGTGACTAAGTATTGAACTAGTTACACATACATTGTGCTAAGAATGGTTGCATGGCAATCGTATTGTTTTGCAAATACAAATGGAACAACTGCTTCCGGAAGAGCTGCCTGCAAATTATATATATAAGATAAATGTTACATGATAATTTCAAATTTAAATTCAAAAGTCTGAATTTAAGCTTATTTTAAATGAAGAATATCACATATTTTTATAGTACTTTCGTACCTGCAAAATAGTCACACGTAATAAGTTTCCACGAATACCAACAGCTAATGAAGTAGCTATGACTATGAAAGGTCCTACCAAGAACCTTATTACCATGGCCATCAATGCATTTTTGTACCCACAAGGTATCAGTTTTGATTGTAAAGCCATGAAGAGACCTGCATATATGTGTGTTGATTTTGCATACATTAGACCTCATATGTTTCAAATTTAAGAATATATATTGTAGTAATAATAATGATGATGATGATGAAGAAGAAAGACAACCTACGCTACGGGACCGAATAAACCCAGTACATCTAACATGGTTATCAGGATTTAGAGGGGGCATGTGGGGTCATCGGATCCCACTAGACTTTATATATTTTACTTTTTAGTACTGTTGTTTTTTATCAAATTTATTCATGCTGCTGCTTTTCTTTTCATCTTCTCTTTTTTTTGCGCTGTTGCTTCTTTATTTTCTTTTTATCTCTTTTTTTGCTGCTGCTTTGATTTGTGTTTTTCGTTTGTACTACTACTTTTCTACCAAAAACAAAAAGGTAACCGCATTCTACTGCTGCTTCTTTGCTTATTCTATTCAGGTATGCTGCTCTTCTTTTTATCCCTCTTCTTTAAACTGAAATTGCGATTCTAGGGTTCCAAATTGGTACCGACTTTTGATAAAATCTGAATACTGCTTAATTTGATCAATTCTATTCAGTTCTGATTTTTGCAGCACTAAACTTCTTGATTGTTGACTGATTTATTATTTGTTAATTCACTTAAATTGTTAGGCATGGATAAGTATATTATAAGAACTAAACGTCCTCGAGCTGAAGTTGAACAAAGTCAGAATCAGGAAGCTATTCAGGTTGAATCTTTACCTAATCAAAATCAAACTACTGCAAATTCTCCAATGGAAGAAGATATTCCAAATGTGATTAATGTTGAACAAATGATAGCTGATCCTGAATTACGATCTCCTTTGTCTTCAATTGGTTTTAATTCTATGGAACGTGAAAGAATTCGAAGGGCATATTTAACTAAAGGCCCCTGTCAACCAATACTCACCAAGTTCCATGTTACTATGTTTTCAAGAAAGCCACGCAAGTTTAATTCTAGTTGGTATAAAGAATATCATTATTGGTTGGAGTATAGTGAAAGCAAAGATGCGGTCTTCTGCCTATGTTGTTAACTTTTCAACACCGAATTAGCGGATCATAGATTTAATCATGAGTCATTTGTTGGTGAAGGTTTTCGAAATTGGAAAAAGAAAGATAGGCTAAACACGCACGTGGGTGATCATAGTAGTAGTCACAATAAATGCTTAAAAGCTTGTGAGGATTTGTTGAAACAAAAACAACACGTTGATATCATGATAGCTGGAATATCAACTCAAGCTAAACTTGAGTACCGAATTCGACTTAATGCAACGATTGAATGTGTTAGGAAGCTTTTAATGCAAGCATTGGCTTTTCGTGGTCATGATGAGTCGGAGCATTCAAAAAATCAAGGCAGTTTTCTTGCATTATTAAAATTTCTTTGCAAGCATAATGATGAAGTAAATAGAGTTTCTTTAAACAATGCTCCAGAGAACAACAAATTGAGTTCACCTACAATTCAAAAGGACATTTGTAATGCTGCATCATTTCTTACTACAAAAGCTATCATTGAAGATATTGGAGGTGATTTTTTTCTCTTTGTTAGTTGATGAAGCTCGTGATTCTGCAATTAAAGAACAAATGGTCGTGTGTTTGAGGTATGTAAACAAACAAGGGTGTATAGTGGAGCGTATTCTTGGCATCGTACATGTTCAAGAAACCACTTCTCGAGTTCTCAAATTGCTATTGAGTCGCTTTTTGCTACACATGGATTAAGCATGTCAAGAATTCGTGGACAAGGTTATGATGGCGCAAGTAACATGAGTGGCAATATTGGTGGACTTAAAAGTTTGATACTAGAAGATAATCAAAGTGCTTACTATGTTCATTGTTTTGCTCATCAACTACAATTAACACTTGTTGCGGTTGCAAGAAAGAATGATAAGCTTTCTTCATTCTTTTATTATTTGGCATCTTTGGCCAATTTTATTGGTGCTTCATGTAAAAGAAAAGAATTACTTCGAGTGAAACAGATTGAGAAAGTAGTGGAAGGAATTTCTCAAGGCACTTTAGATTCGGGACAAGGCATGAATCAAGTAGTTACTCTAAAACGTCCAGGAGAAACACGTTGGAGTTCACACTATAATACTATTATTAGTGTGATTGCTTTATTCTCTTCTACACTTGAAGTGCTTGAGGAAATGAAAAAATTGCCATCATTTTCTAACCACAAAGGTGAAATAAGCCGACTAATTGAAGTAATGTGTGAGTTTGAATTTGTATTCCTATTATTTTTTATGAAGAAAGTGTTGGGAATTACCAATGATTTATCACAAGCATTACAAAGAAAGGATCAAGACCTTCCAAATGCTATGGGTTTGGTTAAAGTAGCTAAAAGAAGGTTACAAGAACTAAGAGAAGATGGTTGGGATAATTTCTTAGTAGAGCTGAATAGTTTTTGTGAAAAGAATGAGATTGATATTCTAAACATGGATGAACCTTATGTTCCTCGTGGAAGATCAAAGTCGTAACGTTCATAAAGTTACAAATCATCATCATTTCAAGACTCAAATACTTGTTGTCGTGGTTGATTTTCAACTTAAAGAGATGAATGAGCGTTTTGATAATGTGAATATCGAACTACTTACGTGTATATCATGTCTTGATCCGCGTCATTCTTTCGTAGCTTTTGACAAACAAAAGTTGATTCAACTTGCTAAGTTTTATCCTTTCGAATTTGATGAAACACATCTCTTAGTACTTGAGGATCAACTTGAAAACTATATTCAAGATATGAGAAGTAACGAAGATTTTAGAGATCTAAAGGGGGTTGGAGAACTTGGTCAAAGAATGGTTCAAAAACAAAAGGATGTCGGATTTCCTTTTGTTTATATGTTAGTTAAGTTAGCGTTGATCTTGCCAGTTGCAACAGCTACCGTTGAAAGAGCTTTTTCTGCTATGAATCTTATAAAAGGTGTACTTCGTAATACAATGGGAGATACTTGACTGAATGATTGTCTTGTGACATATATTGAAAGGGATATTTTTGAGAACATAAACAATGAAGCAATTATGCAAAGATTCCAAGATATGAAGAATAGAAGAATGTTAATTTAAAATTGCAAAAGTATATGAAGTCAAGTACTTTTGGTTATAAACTATTGCTTTATTAATATGTTTGTATATTTTGGCCCCCACTAGTCTTGATCCCTGGCTCCGCCACTGAATTGGTTATGACTGAAAATCTATATAAAACTTACCCAAGTTGAACATAAGCATTCCTGCACCACCATTTGATATTATAGTTATAGAGCCATCAATTATTTTAGGTAAAGCAATATGAAACCTAGAGAAAAATAATAATAACCGTTAATATATAATAATTTTCTTCCATGAACATAATAGTAAAGTCATTGGTACCTGAAACCTATGAGTGACCACACAGTCCCAATTAAAGAAGCATATGTGTTGGGATTTCGAATAAGTTTCCTCCACACCATCAACACAATTAGTTTTATCATTGCTAACACTGATTGCTTTGTAAGTTTAATTTCTTGCTTTTCATCCTTTTCTATTTCAGTATTCTCAACTTGTAACACTGTGGACTCTCCATTCATTACACTATTTGTTTCCGAGTTCTTCATTGAACCAGCTTTGTGGATGCCTGTGTACAAAAATAATTGAGATCTTTTATTTATGGTGAGGTGCAAAAAACACTAATATACACATACCTTCATGAGTTTGCATCAGAGAAGATAAAGGCAACGGTGACTTGTTGTGCGTGGAATTGAAAGAATTTCTCCATTGAAACATATGAACATCATTGTTATTGGCTGTAGGCTTCAACTGAGCATAAGAAAAACTTGAGGAACGTATACGTTTATTGTGCCCTGGATTTTCTGCATTAATCTCATCCAGCACTTTAGGGCTTATAAACCATTTAGACGACGCAGAAAACGCCTTAGGCGAACTCAAACAACTTGGTGGTAACTCCTCTCTATCCGATGGAATAGAGTACAACTCCATGTCTTGCAAAGCAAATGAATTAACACGAAAAGAAGACGTCGCAAAAGAATCTACTCTCCTAACACGAATGCTATGTGTACCATCTCGTTTCAACTCAGCGTCAGCCTGTAAATTCTCATGGCGTTCGAGCGAAACAACATCTGGATCGACTTCAATGGTCGAGATCGATTTAACAATGTCAGAATGAAACTGCTCAAGGATCAACTTTTTGGCTCCTCTATACTCGAACATAACCAGCAGAATAGTGTACCAAAGCATGCCCTGTACGACGATGATCTGAATCATGAGATTGCCAGCAAAGTCGCCGTACATGGCACCGAGAAGAGGGATCCCCATGGCAAGGGTGTTTGGTAGAGTTGATAGGGAAAAAAAGGTGATGGTCCAGTCGATGTTATTGTATTTTGTGAAGCTGAATATGAAAAGGAGGAGCAGGACTACTACTTTTGCGAGGCTGTCTGCTGCTAGAAACTTGAAATTCATGGCATACAAATCGTTTGAAACTATGAAGTGAAAAGAGAGAAAAGGAACTGCTACCGATGAAACGAAACTGCTGATTCCAGCACAGTGAGCTGGAGTGAATATTTTCCACCATTTGACGCATGCATAGGCTATCAGCATTGCTACATAGAGAGGGACGATGGCTATAAAAACAGCATATATGTCGCGTCCGGTTATCATACTGGAGATATTGTTTGAATTATTTTGAAGTTTTTCAAGAAAAATGTAGGTGACAGAAGAAAGCAGTGTATGTGATTCTTATAATTTTTTTAGGGAGATGTTGGTGCATGTGTTGGGATTGAACTGCATGTATTTATTAATGAAGAGATCAGCCAAGGAAGGTTAACTTGGCAAATGCAATGTACAGAAGATTGAGCGGATTACTTATCAGGTTGGAAGATGAATTTAACAGACGAAGAATATTGTGTTTGTTTCCAAAATAAACTTCCAACATGACTTTATGAGATACAGATATTTGAAGGTATCAATTTGAAAGATGATAAGACTATTTGTATTGTTTTTCTGCTGCTCAATAAATAAACTGCGCTTTGGAATCACAATTTTTAGACAAGCTTCTCATCCATATCTGGGAACAATATTGAGATAGATATCCATATAATCGAAAAACAAAAATATGATTGCATTTGTTTATTATTATCATTGATAACTATTGAACTTGCGCTACTTATTAAAAGGATTACTTAAGAATAGTTTGTTATTTTGTTAAGCTTTTTTTTTTTTTTTTTAATAAACTTTTGGTGTAGATCATGTAACTTTTGCTATTTGTAAGCTATTACCAAACACCCTCGTATTATTTAAAACTACCTTCAAGTTTTCCCTGGATTCCAAATGCGCTCTATCTCCAATGATCCAATTGTGGAGTGTTTGCACCAAAAATGACACAAACAGAAGCAAGCAGATCTAGATATAGCATGTAATATATGAAGGAAAAGAAGAACAAACATCACTTTTTACAATGGTTCGGCAAATACTCCGACCTACGTTTACTTTAAACTTTATTATTGATTGATTCTTTCTAGAATACAATGATTATAACTCAAATCTGACTACAAACTAGTAGATCTCGAATTTGATAGTGTGTTTGGAGTATTTGGTGAAGAAGAAGATAAAAGCGAAATCAAGTGTCAAAAGGTCATCTTTTAGTCGCTACAGGGTCCACATTTATAGGAAAATCGTCTAGCAAAACCCGAGACCTACGAAATTTCAAATCCAGATCCAGATCTGAGTGTGCAGGAGTGAGTGATCAGACCCACTTACCAATAAAAATCACTCGGTACCGAGTGGTTTTGGTCGGTATCGACTGGTTTTTCTTAAGGGAAACCACCCCTCCTTCACATTGGCCTTATGTCTCCGGACCGTTGTATTCCGAAAACTTTTCCTTTGAGATTGAGTTGTTTCAGAGAGGTTCTAATACCGCTTGTTCTTCCATGTCTTAGTCGGAAAATCCTTAGAGTTGTTCTCCTATTCCTTATGAAAAGTGCCCTATGACAATCACTCAAGCCAGAGCTCCATGTACAAGAGTTTTGGAGGACCTACGTGCAGAAAAAAGTGGTTGGTACCAAGTGGTAGTGCTCGGTATTGAGTGGTTCTCCTTGCTTCAATGCCTTTGAAATTTCTTGCTTCATATCAACGTTCTAAATATTTCTAATCATACTAGACTGAATCATATCGGTGAAGATCATATCGGTGAAAATCATGAGCTTCAAGTCGTGGTTGATTTGACTTGGTGTCCGACCCGAGTGGTTTGTGTGTTTGCTTCGGGTCTTGCTTGGAGTCGTCCAAAGATTGAAGTGCTTCCAGTCTTGCCTGTGAGTTCTATGTGCTCAGCCCGAGAGAAATCACCACTCGGTACCGAGTTATGACTTACAACTTGGAACCGAGTTGACTCGGGTTTGACTCGGGCCTAACTCCAAGTCATATTTTCTTGCCTTGCTATTTCTCAACTCAAGCATTCCTTTATTTTTCCTAGGTTTAGCTCAGGTAAAACTCGGGTCCGACCTGAAGCACTGAGTTGAAAAACTCAAACGAACTTTTTTCGCTCATTTTTTTATATTTCTCTTTTTCTTGCCTTTCTATGATGTCTCCAAAGTTCTTGGGTCATTTCTTCATTCAATTCACTCGTTTAAGTTCGTTAAAAGACTATAGAAAATTTGGTTATAACACTTGCCCCGAAGTATGCCTTATGAACGTAAGATGTGCTTTGCTCAAAAATAATTTTATGTAGTAGTCGACTTTTGGCAGTCAAGCTTTCTAGCTCTCCATCGATTCAAGTTGTGGTGAATCATTCAGTTCCTTCGATTTCTCCAGCAAATCCATGGTTATTCCAGACCATCATAGCCGAGGAATCTAGTCCTTATTTAAGTGTTAGTCATAAATCATAATCAGCCTATTTTCGTCCAAAGTTATCATAATATATATTAAAATTGTCACATCGAGATTTATCTATTTTAGTCCGATTATAAGACGTTCAAATCCTAAGTTCAAGTCAACGTCCACTCTAGGGTCTGATCTCATCGGATTGTTTATCATCCAAACTAGGGTTCGATCTCTCTAGATCCTTTATCATTCAAACTAGGGTTTGATTTCTCCAGATCACTTAACATCCAATCTAGATTTCGATCTCTACGGATCGTTTGACATCCAATCTAGGGTTTGATCCCTTCGGATCGTTTAACATTCAATCTAGGGTTCGATCTCTCCGGATCCTTACTGAGTTCAATCCGCCCGCTCTTCGACAAAGGGACTCAATGTCCAATCAAGTCCATCCGCTTACTTTCCGGTAAGAGGACTTACTTTCCTATACAAATCCATTCGCTCGCTCTCCGGCAAGGGAACTTGCACCTTTTTGTCATCGTCCAGTTTCTCCAAATGGAACTAATACATTCAATAAATATCAGTCATCACATTCAAGTGGTTTTCAAAAATCAAATTTTCAAATCAAAGCAATTAAGAAAACACCCTAAATATTCATCTTAGACATCCAATAGAGCATGCCTAGAGATCAATCAAGGTCGCATACACGTGTAAGTGGTTTGAGGTTATTATTTTATTATCTATTCAAAACGAAAAGTAAAATGTGTGAAATGACCTGACTCCCGTCCTTTCCGATGATGGGATTAATAATCTCGACCCAGAACCTTGGTCGTGTCTTGATGTATTCGCTACAAATGGTGGCTGCTTCGGTTGCACCATTGCAGCTTGGTCCTTACATACTATTGTAGCTGGCTACTCTGAACCAACTCTTTTATCAAATCGTGAAGATGTCTGCACTCATTCGTTTCGTGTCCATTCATCTCATGGAAAATGCTAAATCTTTCGGACCTTTTCTCCCGATAAGTTGGCTCTCTCTTTGCTGGCTTTCGGTAGGGGATCTGCCCCCTAGTATCTAAGTAAATCCACTCTAAGGTTTCAGTTTGCTAAGTGTCAGAAGAGAATTTTGATTCCCTCCACTATCGCTTTGATCCTCCGAAGTCGTTCTCAGATTTTTTCTTTCCCTTGTCTCCACTATATCCTGCTCCAAACGGTCCTCCGTCTTTCATAGCATTTACTTCAGAGTTCTAAGCTTCGGCATCCTCCTGATGGAAGTACCACTCTACCTAGTGATAGAACTCTGTAAGATCCATTGGTGGATCCATTTCCATAGCAAGTTTAAAGTCGGTCTTACTTGCAACTCTTGAAACTGCCGCCATTAGAATCACCGATGGATCAGACTTATGAACTGTAGTGGTTACCACGTTAAACCTAGTCAAGTAACTCCTAAGAGTCTCTCTGGCCCTTTGCTTCATGCTCGATAGCGTCATCACAATCTTTGGTCATGAAATATAAATCCTAAATTGTCTCATGGACTTATTCACTAACTCGATCCACGTGATTATGGACCCGTTCTCCAACTGTCTGAACCACATTGCTACTGAATCTGTTAAATAAAATGGGAAGCACCATCCTATCACCTCCTCAAAATCACCCAACATCTCCATATACCGGATGTATCTCATTAGATGAAATGTTGGATCTGTCTTATAATCATAGATTTCCAACGCTAGAAGCTTGAAATCAAGAGTATTCCTCGCATATCGAATGTTAGAGGAAATGGATTTCTATTTACGTGCTCCAAACTCTGGTCTGGGGGTCCACCTCTCACTATTCTTCTGATCATCTCAACTATTCGGTTATTGTCGTCTAATGGAAGTCTTCAATCAATAGCTGCATTTTGCCCTCCGTTCCTACGGGAATCTCCGGCCCATACTCCTTTGGATGCACTTCTGCATTTTGATCCGCACTTCTAGCTTCGTTCTACCCCTCATTCCTATGGGAAAACTCTAGCACATACTCCTTTAGTTGTTGTGCATTCATGTTCCGATTTACGTTTCTCACTCCAACATCGTTCGCACCCGGCATTCCAACTCACCCTAAGTTCAAACCAACATTGCCCCCAAGTAAATTCATCTCGGTACCGACCTAATTCATTTGACGACTACCTTACTCCTTTGATACCCAATGTACATATATATTGCGCCGTGGAGCTACCCGGCCGATGCAGGAGGTAGGCAAGGGTGAAAAGCAAAGAAAATCCAAACATAAAACATGTAGAACATCTTACAATGCACAGACAAGATATAATATAATAACATAGATGTAAAATAAGCGAGACAATAATATAATCAAATGAACCATAAATAAGAACATCAGAGTGCATCGGGTTCATAGACTATACAAAACTGAAATAAAGAGTTTATACCTCCAAATCTCTAAAATAAACTCTATATTTGTCTCTCAAAATACAAGTGCTGACATAGCTCCACAGTATTGCACAACGGAATATAAGTGATAGTAAGCTCCGAATTATAGATATATTATAGCATTGTGTTCTGTTCGTACTCTGTACAGTTCCATGCTCTATCCAGACCTGTTATCCCTAATATAATCATTTAAGAGTACTCGAGATAATAAGAATCAAAGCATAATACCTTAGGTCAGACAACAGTCTGATGTGAATGATACATCATCTCAAAAATACTATAAAAATTGTATATAGTAAATAGGGGCATGGGGTATGAAGAACCATACCTGACATGTCCTTACATCCAAAGAGTTAGCACATAAGAGTCGATATACGCTAATCTACTATCACAACCATATAAGTGTACTACAGTCAAAGTATAATGTCTGGTGTCTAGGTATGCGGTTGAAATTACCTACATCATGTGACACCCTAGAGTGGTAAATAACCATGGAAAACATAGCATCCATCAAAAAATCCTCACCATCACTCATGTACGTTGGATATATGATAACTCGTATGACACAATCGCAAACCAGGGACCCAATCAAAATCCCAGCTTCATTGTGCCACTTAGGAAGGCTAGGAACCAGGCCTAGAATTGTAAAGCCTAGGGTAATCTACTATCGCAAGATCCAGACAAAATCATAAATCCAATTAGGGGTCCCTACATACGCCTTCTTTACGAGCACACTAGAAGCTTCTGATTTACCGACGATCCCTTTGCACGTGTCTCCATAATGGAACTCAAATGTTATTTCATTACGGTTATTTCCACAATACGACACGTTGTAAATCCCACTCGCAAGTCCCCATCGTTGCACTTACCCTTGTGGATCACCATTGCGACTCTCATTGTTAAGTTGTCATCTTTGGAATGCCTCTAGACACCCATCGTAAGTCGTAGAGCCATTATATCAAAGTTCCAAAGTTGTCGCCATCATCGAGTCGAAGTGCAACACCAATGCTCCCCTAGTTATCGCATGAAATCCATGGTAGTCCTAAGTTGTTTGGAGTTGCCAACTTCACACCAAGGGCCTTGGAACACGCCACGAAGAAATCGCCAAAGTATCACCGTGCCATGATGAAAATTTCTTGACTTCTTAACTCTGTTCGGATTTGCCCTAGAGCTAACCTGAAGCAGCCACTCCATTTCCTTGAACCGAGCCTAAAGCACCTTCCGCGAACAGAAATTCTTGTCCATCTCTGAGCCAAATGACCACCAAACTCGAGCCAATAACTCCAAATAGAAATTCTTGCCCGGTTCTGTGCCAAACCACCAACACCCCCAAACAGAAATTCTTGCCCAGCTTTTAGCCAAATCATGCCCCACTCCGAGCCACACCTAGCACCGACCTTAATCCCCCCCTGAACCAAAATACTATCGAGTCTCCAATCAAATTTCATGTGGATTCTACCGCTACGCTCTGTTTTTCGACCTGTATGTCTTCCATGTATGTCGATACAACTCCTAACCTCTTCGAACCTATCCATCAAAGTTCGGTTTCACGGTTCCTACCTCTAATTCACTCCGATTAGCGTTTTCAACCATACAAGCAAACACCACACATGCACCAAACAATAAACATGTAAACATACATCAATTCATGGCAAACCATCCTATAATATGTCTCTAACATAACCTAACACACATCAAGGCAATCATACATCAAATTAACATGATTAGATCACTTTAAAACATTTTAAATTCGTTTTTACTTCAGGTTTCACTTTCAAACAATCCTAAAACATGATTTTGAGTTTAAAAATGTTATCCGGCCTTTTGCCCCGGCAATATTCAAACTGACTGGACAAGTTAGACTGGACGATCATCGAGAAAGACAGCTTAGAGAGATGATTATTAATCTCGGAGATCAAGTGCAAGCAATGATATAAAGCGACGATCAATCAAGACCAAGAGATAGACTCTCTAGAATATTCTAAGTATGGAGTAATGCCTCCCCTGGGCGGGGGATCGGTCCCTATCCCTTTCCCTAGGGGATCGGTACCTATCCTCAATTTTGTCCTAAACTAGGTGAGATCGATATGGAGTGACAAGGAAGGCCCCATGAGGCTACATTTCAAGTTTCAAGTCATTTGGAGTTCATATGCTCAAGTTATAGGCAAATTACTTCACCTATAACAAGGGATCGTATAAAAGGGATCGGCCATATTCATCTTTCACTACATATTACAACAATGATCGGTCAATAACTCAAATCTACAAATACTATCAACATGAAATTTGGAGTATAAACACATTACAACATGGGGAACATCCCCTAGGGATCGCACTCCAATTAGAGGAGATTGGAGGGATCGGTTCCTATCCCTCTAGAGGGATCGGCGGAAATCAGAATGAATGCAACACAACTTCACGGAAAATGCAATATCTCATAAACGAAAAGTTAGAATGGCACTAAATTTGGAGGGCAAGTAGCTAACATCATGGAGGACCCACCAGAGGGATCACACCCCATTTAGACACCTAAATAGGGATCGGTAACACTAATGGGCCTCAAAGTTCTTGTGTGGCCTTGTCTTGGCCTGGAGGTTCTTCTACCGAAGTATCAGCCCGATCTGTGCACGTCTTCCCCTATAAATACATCAGGCATGGTTCAGAAAAGGGATCCTTCTTTCGGTTGCCAAGGTTCTTCCATTTTTATTTTTCATTCTTGTACTAATGGATCCCAGCTGATCTAAACATTCTTGTAATAATAATCAAGTACAAGATCAATAAAAATATGAAGTGGATGTAGGCCAAGTTTGTCGAACCTCTATAAAAATCTGTGTGTTCATTCGTGAGTTAAGTTTTGTTTTAATTTCATTCTTCATTTAATCTCTACTCGATTCTATTGGGTGTTGAAGCCCATTTTTGGCGTCAACAAAAAATGAGTTTAAAACATGCCAAAATATATAGATACATACATAATAAGGTGTAGATCCACCCCATCTGCCACGTATTTCTACCCCTCAAATTGATACCCAATCCCTCCCGGTGCAGATCCAAAACACCTCCCCCTAAGATGACCCCCAATCTCCCATTCACCAGTTCCCCGTTCCTAGCCCAGCAGAATTTAGCCAAGCGGCCCGCCCAAGGACTAGTCAAGGGTCTCAGCCAGCCACTCCAGCGGCCGCTCAGTGGTCTCAGCCAATCACTCCAACGGCTGTGCGCCGTAGCTCCAGACTGGACAGAGCAGCATCACATCCTGGTAGTTTCTTTAAACATGTTGTCTTTTCCTCTCTTAATAAAAGCTTAAATAAGAAAATGGCACGTTGCATGGGAGTGAACTTGCATGGAGAACACTACACCTCCATGCAGGCACTAGAATCGGAGCGCTTATCGTTCTCCCAATGAAGCTAATTTCCTGGAACACACGGGGGTTGGGGGACCCCAGTAAAAGACATTCTGTTAGCCTTGTCTTATCCCCACAAAAAGTAGACATTCTTTTCCTGCAAGAATCCAAACTGTCAGACCCAACCCCCAACACACTCAGACAGATCGGTGGGCCTTTCCTAACTGGGTGGGCCCACAAAAATGCTGTCGGTTCGAGCGGAGGTATTTTGACAGCCTGGAATGAATCCGTGTGGTCCCACTGCCAAACCTTCTACCACACAGCAGCCCTACATGTAGCCCTTCGTCACTTACAAACTGGAACAATCTTCTTCTTCTCCAATATCTATGGCCCACAAAACCCTCGAGATCGAAATGAACTTTGGTCGAACTGTCTCACCTTCTCCTCTCAAATTAATGGCCCTTGGGTTGTCGGAGGCGATTTCAACACCACCAAATCCCCATCAGAAAGGAACTAGGGCAACCTTTCCCAAGACTCTGAAGCCTTCAACCATTTCATCAACCTTTGCTCCCTGATAGACCCACCCATCTGTAACCGCCTCTACACTTGGTCTAACGCAGATCAGATCCCTCACTAGCTAAATTGGACCGCTTCCTCTTCAACCCGGCCTGGGAGGATTTACACCCTCTCTCCACTGTCTCGGGCCTAGCCACAGTTATCTCCGATCATTGCCCACTCCTCCTAGACACGGGATCCCCCACATGTCATATCAGACCCTTCAGGTTCGAATGCCTCTGGCTCCTGGAGCCATCATTTGATAACTTCATCAAAGAAATTTGGTCCTAGCCCTCCCCCATCCAATCAGCCACTGCCAGGGTCGTCTCCAAACTCCGTTCCCTCCGAAAAATCATCAAACCCTGGGCCAAATCAGTTTGGGGCTCCATCCGCTCGCGCATCTCCGCTATCCAAGATGAGATTCTGGACCTAAATATCCTGGAAGAATCCTCTCCTCTTTCCGAATTAGACCGATCTCGCCTGAGAAAACTGGAAGCTGATCTGGACAGATTGTCACTGCAAGAAGAAATAGGTTGGAAACAACGTTCCAAAGCGAAATGGATTGAGGAAGGCGACAAGAACACTGCTTACTTCCACCGTCTCGCAAACGGCAGACGTAGATCCACTTTCATTCCTGAAATCACCCACGACAACAACACCATCTCAGACCAATCAGACATCCTTAAACTATTCACCGACTACTACCAAAACATTCTAGGCAAACACCACCCCCCTCTTCCTCCAATTGACTGGAACCTGCTCTACCCGGAGAACCCTCCCATCCCCCTTGACCACCCCTTCACAGAAGCAGAAATTTGGGCGGCGCTTAAGAGCATGTCTGACGACAAGGCTCCTGGCCCAGACGGATTCGGCCCTCTATTCTTCAAACACTATTGGGAAACAGTCAAATGCGACATCATCGAAATGTGCTCTGAATTTCATGCCGACCCTTCATTCGTGGCCCGCATCAACTATGCAAATATCATCCTCCTCCTCAAATCCCCTGGCGCCACTTCCCTTTCGTCCTTCCGTCCTATTAGTCTCCTAAACACAACCTTCAAGATAATTACCAAAGTCCTAGCCAATCGCCTTCAATCCTTCATCGCCCCTCTAATTGGAAGTGAACAATCCGCTTTCATCTTGGGCCGTAACATCATAGACTGTGTAGCGATGACCCAAGAGGTCATCTCCTTCTGCCACTCTACTTCAACACCAGGTATGCTCCTCAAACTAGACTACTCAAAAGCTTTCGACTCAGTCAACTGGCAATTCATCTTGGAGCTTATGAAACATAGAGGCTTCCCCGCAAAATGGTGCAACTGGATACATTGTATTCTCAATTCTAGCCTATCCGCTATAGTCACTAATGGGTCCTCGGGGGGTCTAATCAAATCGGACCGTGGACTGCGGCAAGGAGACCCACTTTCTCCTCTGCTTTTCATTCTGGTGGCCGATGTGTTCAACCGTATGATCAAGCTAGCGATTTCGAACAACATCTTTCAAGGCATCAAACTTCCCAACTCAAATCTGGTCATATCCAACCTTCAATTTGCCGACGACACAATTCTATTCGCATCACCCATGATCAACCACATCCACTGCCTCAAAGTAGCTCTATACTTTTTTGAACTCATCTCAGGCCTATCCATCAACTTTAGTAAAAGCTCCATCATCATGCTCGGAAAAGCTGACCATCTCGGGCAAATCTGTTCCAGCCTGCTTAACTGCAAGATCGCTCACTTCCCTATCTCCTACCTCGGGGTCCCCCTCCGTCCAACTAAATTACACAGATCTGATTGGTTCCCCCTTATCGCCAAAATCGAAAACAGACTCCATTCATGGAAAGCTCACTCCCTTTCCTCAGCCGGACGCCTAGTCCTTGTTAAATCTGTCCTATCAGCAATCCCCACTTACTGGATGTCACTGTACAAGCTTCCATCCTGGGTTATCAAAAAATTGACTCGATCAGAAGCTCCTTTCTTTGGAATGGTAGTAAAATAAAGAGACTCGTGAACTGGCGACTGCTTGCCTGCACTCGAAAAACGGCGGCCTTGGAATCGTTAATCTTCATGACTTCAACATCGCGCTCCTCGCCAAATGGCTCTGGCGGTTCCTAACTCCTGGCTCCTACCTCTGGAAATCTTGGATTACCTCTCTTCACTACCACTCAAACCCTCATCTTGTCCTTCATGCCCACGCCAGAAACATACCATCCCCCTTCTGGTCCGGTGTCTTATCAACCCTACCACGCGTCAAACGGCTCTTCCACATCAACCTGGGTAATGGGGCTAATTGCCTCTTCTGGTTGGATACATGGCATAGCCAGCTTCCCCTCTCCTCCACCCTTCCCAACCTCTTCTCTCACAAAACTAACACCTTCGCTTCCACCCTGGACATTTCTACTTCGGGCCCAGATCATCTTCTCCCGACCTCCTACTTCGACCTCGCCACCCTTGCCGAGCTTCACCTTGCCACCTCTATCCTCCGTAGCATCCATTTCAACCCCCGGCCAGATACCTTCACCTGGGCCCCTAACCCATCAACCGGCTTCTCTGTTGCCTCCTGCTATGCTCACCTGAACAACCCCAGACGCCTCTTCACCTTCCCCAGACTTTGGAAGTGCCGGATCCAGCCCCGCTTCGCCTTCCTACAATGGTGCCTTATCCACGGGCGCATCAACACAAGAGACAGGCTCCTTCGTCATAATATCGTAGTTGACCCCTGCTGTGCCTTATGCTCCACCACAACAGAAAGTTTGCAGCATCTATTCTTCGAATGCGATTTTTCTATCAGGGTTTGGGCTGCGACGACTGTTCACATTCTTGGTCACATACCCACATTTAACTCGTTTTTTGACCACTGGCAGTATAACCCCCCCAACTACCACTTAGACCTTGTTGTAGCTATATTCACTTGGTGCATTTGGGCCGAGTGAAATGCACGGGTGTTTTGCAAGCCCGTATCAAACTTCGATGGAACTTGTAGACGTATTATTCACTATTTCTCATCTGTATCAGGACGCAGCTTCTCCGCGCCATTCAGGCTGAGATTGCCATTCCCCAGCTCTCCACCAGCTGAATCAACAGGCAGCACAACAACAGCTCCTTCTGATAGGCATCGAGGACATCAGTAACCGCTATGTAGTTCTAGCCTTTTTTCATTTCTGTTGTTTGCAACATGTACTTTGTATATAAAACTCTATCTCGTAACGACTAGCTTGCTGTTTCCTACTACTTTTTGGCCAGCGATCAGGCTTGTTGATCGCGCTATTTACCTATTAGTATGATATCTAATCGGCTGTGTAGTATCACGCTACACAACCGTTTTGCTCAAAAAACATACATAATAAGGTAAGAGATGATAAATCACTCAACAAAACTATCAAAATCCAAGTTTAGCACGCAAATTGAGGTAAATCCAAAAGTAAATGGAAAAGATGAAATTTTTCCTTCTCAAAAATGTTGATTTGAAGATCTCTAATAAATCTCCTTGCTAATCTACTCATAATCTATGATTTAGATTGATTTGGAGGAGAAAAGAGAAGTTTTTGGGTGGAGAATGGGTTAATGAAGGCTTAGATCTATTTGAGAAGTGGTAAAAGCGATTTGAGAATGATGGTTCAGCCAAATATAGTCTCCAAACCTGAAATGGATTAGCGGGCTAGCCCCTAAATTCACAATTTACCCACTAAGAAGCTTCAAAAATTGCCAATTTTCAAACAGCCATATCTCCTAACCAGAAAGCCCAAATCGCTATTATGACCACTCTACGGAAAGAGAAACTATCGAAGTGGTCTCGGGCACTAATTCGGCTTTTACCAAATATTATACCGTTACAAGTTTTCATGGGGAAAATCATCCAGAAAAATTCTAAAGATAAGAAGTGTCACTAGTAGACATTTAACAAACTTATAGAGTCATACGACAACAAAAATGAATTTAAAAATAATATCTTACGATCCTCTGATACGTAAAATATGGGCCGTTACAATTCAGATCAGTATTGACCGGTTCTAGTTATGATGACTTTACTCCATTTTCTCTACTCCAACACCAAATGCTCCTGCATTAGTTCTTGGTCTTTGGTTTTAAATTGCAGGTGCTTTAATTGTTCTTTGTAGATCCATCCTTCTGAACATTTAGCAACTTCGGTTGCCAAGACATTATTCCCTCTTGCATCTCTTTGATCATTCTCTCCATCTCCTCTCTGGTTACGTAGATGGATTGATTAGAACTTGAGAACATCTACTAACTGCCCCCGTGCTCTAGTTGACTCTCTCCATTGATCATAGATTTTGTGTTAGGCCTATTCATCACTTCCAAACTTCATATCCAAGCTTTAAGTTGTAAAATCTAGCTCTTTCTTAGTGAAAGCACCAAAATCACACAAACACCTAGAAGCAAGCAGATCCAGATATAGTAGGTCATATATGAAGGAAAAAAATCAAACAACACTTTTTATAGTGGTTTGGCAAATATTCCGACCTACGTCCACTTTAAGCTTTATTATTGATTGGTTCTCTCAGGAGTACAATGATTATAACTCAAATCTGACCACAAACTAGTAGCTATCATATTTGGGAGTGTCTGGAGTATTTGGGGAAGAAGAAGATAAAAGAGAAATCAAGTGCCAAAACTCCTCTTCTAGTTGCCACAGGGTCCATATTTATAGGGAAATCGCCGAGTAGAACCAGATGCTCGTGAAATATCAAGTCCAGATCCAGATCCAAGTGTGCAGGAGTGAGTAACCGGATCCAATTACCAATAAAAACCACTCGGTGCCAAGTGGTTTTGGTTAGTACCGACCGATTTTTCTTAAAGGAAATTTCCCCTCCTTCTTCCCATTGGCCTTCTGTCTCTGATCGGTTGTGTTCCAAACACTTTTCCTTTGAGATTGAATTATTTCAGAGAGGTTCTAATACCACTCGTTTTTGCCTATCTTCAGCCGGAAAATCCTTAGAGTTGTTCTTCTATTTCTCAAGAAAAGCACCTCATGACAATCATTCGAGCCAGAGTTCCTTGTATAAGAGTTTTGGAAGACTCATGTATAGGAAAAAGAGATCGATACCGAGTGGTAATGCTCGGTGTCGATGGTTCTCCTTGCTCTAATGCCTTTGAAATTTCTTGAGTTACTACATATCATCTATCTGGATAGTTCTGATCATGTTAGAGTGAATCATGTTGGTGAAAATCACGAGCTTTTGATCAGGGTTGACCTTACTTGGTGTTCGACCTGAGTGGTTTATATGTTTGCTTCGGAAGTTGCTTGGAGTCATCCAAAGGTTGAAATGCTTCGAGTCTTACCTAGAAGTTTTGTGTGTCCGACCAGAGAGGAATCACCACTTGGTACCGAGTTGTGACTTACAACTCGATATCGAGTTGACTCGAGTCTGACCTGGGTTTGACTCGAGTTTGACTCCAAGTCGTATTGTCTTGCCTCGCTATTTCTTGACTCGAATGTTCCTTTATTTTTCCTAGGTTCAGCTTAGGTACAACTCGGGTCCGACCTGAAGCACCGAGTTGAAAAATTCAAGTCAAGTTTTTTTCGTTCATTTTCTGATATTTCTTTTTCTTGCCTTTTTATGATGTCTCCAAGGTCCTTAGGTCATTTCTTCATCATTTTCTTCCTCCAATTCATTCATTTTAATTCATTTGAAGACTGTAGAAAATTTGGTTATAACACTTGCCCCCAAAGTATGCCTTATGAATGTAAGGTGTTCTTTGCTTAAGAACAATTTTCTGCAAGTCGACTTTTGGCAGTCAAGTTTTCCAACTATCCATCGATTCAAGTTGTGGTGAATCATTAGGTTCCTTCGGGTTCTCCAGCAAATCTATGGTCATTCTCGACCATCATGGCCAAGGACTCTAGTGCCCTCTTAAGTATTAGTCATAAATCATAATCAATCCATTTTCATCCCAAGTTATCATATTATATATCAAAATTGTCACATATTTGTCTAGAATTTATCTATTTTAGTTCGATTATAGAGCGTTCAAATTCTAAGGTCTTGTCAGCATCCACTCTAGGGTACGATCTCACCGAATCGTTTATCATCCAAACTAGGGTTCGATCTCTATGGATCGTTTATCATCCAAACTAGGGTTTGATTTCTATAGATCATTTATCATCCAAACTAGGGTTCGATCTCTTCGGATCGCTTAACATCCAATCTAAGGTTCGATCTCTCAGGATCGTTTAACATCCAATCTAGGGTTCAATCTGTTCAGATCCCTTCTAAGTCCAATCTGCTCGCTCTCCAACAAGGGGAATCAATATCCAAGCAAGTGCATCCGCTTACTCTCTCACAAGGGGACTTATTTTCCTATACAAGTCCATCAGCTCGCTCTCTTGCAAGGGAACTCGCACCTTATGGTCACGTCCCGTCTTTCCGGATAGGACTAGCACGTTCAATCAATATCGATCATCACATTCAAGTTTTCAAAAATAAAATATTCAAATTAAAGAAATCAAGCAAACATCTATTCAAAATTATAAGCGATTTGAGACCAATTGAGGTCTTGTACACGTGTAAGCGACTTGAGATTATTATTATCTTATCTATTCAAAATTAAAAGTAAAACATGGAAATGAACCTGATTTTTGTCCTTCCTGGTCATTGGTTTACTAATCTCGACCCAGATCCTTGGTCGTGTCTTGATGCATTCGCCGCGGACGGTGGTTTCTTCGGCTGCACCATTACAATTTGGTTCCTTACATACTGTTATAGCTAGCTACTTCGAACCAGCTCTTCTATCAAATTGCGAAGGTGTCTACACTCTCTCGTAATGTCCATCTATCTCATGGAAAATGCAAAATCTTCCAAACCTTCTCTCCTTCATTGGCTCTCTCTTAGTTGGCTTCTGGTAAGGGATTTACCCACTAGTATCTAAGTAAATCCTCTTTGAGATTTCATTTATATCAGTGTAAGAAGAGAATTTTGATTCCTCCTCTATCTCTTTGGTCCTCTGAAGCCGTCCACAGCTTTTCTCTTTGCTTTGTCTCCACCATATCCTGCTCTCGACGGTTCTCCGTCTTTCATAGAATTTAGTTCAACGTTCTCAGCTTCAACGTCTTCCTGACGCAAGTACCTCTCTGCCTCATGATAGAACTCTGTAAGATCCATTAGTGGATTCCTTTCCAAATCAATTTTAAAGTTAGTTTTACTTGCAAATCCTAAAACAACCGCCATTAGAATCACCAATGGATCCGGCTTATGAACTGTAACGGTTGTCACGTTAAACCTAGTCAAGTAACTCCTAAGATTCTCTCTGGCTCTTTGCTTCATGCTTGATAGAGTCATCACATTCTCTGGTTATGAAATATAGCTCTGAATTATGTCATGAACTTATTCATTAACTCGGTCTACGTGCTTATGGACCTGTTCTCCAATTTTCTTAACCACATTGCTGCTAAATATGTTAAATATAATATGAAGCACCATCCCATCACCTCCTCAAAAGAACCCAACACTTCCATATATCAGATTTACCTCATTAGATGGACTGTTGGATCTGTCTTCCCACTGTACATTTCCAGTGCCAGAAGCTTGAAAGCGGGAGGATTCCTCACATACCGGATTAGGGGAAATGGATTCCTGTTTACGTTTTCCAAACTCTGGTCTGGGGATCCACCTCTCACTAACCTTCTGATCATCTCAGTTATTCGGTTGTTATTGTCTAATGGAAGTCTTCGATCAATAGCTGCATTTTGCCTTCTGTTCCTATAGGGAATCTCCGGCACATATTCCTTTGGCTACACATCTACATTCTGATCTGCACTTCTAGCTTCATTCTGCCCCATGTTCCTACGGAGAAACTCTGGCACATACTCCATTGGTTGTTGTGCATTCACATTCTAATTTTCATTTCTAGCCAGCATTTTCGCTCCCGGCATTCCAGCTCGCCCTAAGTTCAAACCAACATTGCTCCTGAGTAAATTCATCTTTATACCGACCTGATTCAGGTTAGTACCGACCAATTTTTCATGGGGGCATTACTCCAGTTTGCTCTGCTCCAACTCCAAATGATTTGGCATTAGTTCTTGGTCTTTAGTTCTGAATTCTCGGTGCTTCGGCTATTCTTTGTCGACCCATCCTTCTGAAGAATCCATCTAGCATCTCCTGTTGTCGAGCCATTATTCCATCTTGCATCTCTTTCATCATTCTCTCCATTTCCTCTTTAGTCATGTAGATGGATTGATTAGAACTTGAGGATACCTTCTTGCTGCCCCATGCTCTAATTGACACCCTCCAATCATAGATCTGGTGTTTGGCCTCTTCAACTCTTCCAAACTTCAAGTCTAAGCTTTAGATTATCAAATCTAGTTCTTTCTCAGTGAAAACACCAAAAATGTTTGCACGAAAAATGGCACAAACACCCTAGAAGCAAGCAAATCTAGTTGTTGCAGGTAATATATAAAGGAAAAGAAGATAAACTACACTATTTATAGTAGTTCGGCAAATACTGTGGCCTATGTCTGCTTTAATCTTTGTTCATGATTGATTCTTTCTAGAAAAAAGACTATAACTCAAATCCGACCACAAACTAGTAGATCTCAGATTTGGAAGTGCTTGGAGTATTTGGGAAAGAAGAAGACAGAAGAGAAATTAAGTGCCAAAAAGTCATCTTCTAGTTGCCATAGGGTCCATATTTATAAGGAAATCGTCTAGCAGAACCGAAGGCCCGCGAAATATGAAGTCTATAAAATCCTAGTATGCAGGAGTGAGTAACCAAGCCCAATTACCAATAAAAATCCACTCGGTATCAAATGGTTTTGGTTGGTATTGATCGGTTTTTCTTAAGGCAATCCTCCCCTCCTTCTTCCCATTGGCCTCTTGTCTCCGATCTGTTGTGTTTCGAACGCTTTTCATTTGAGATTGAGTTGTTTCAGAGAGGTTCTGATACCGCTTATTCTTGCCAATCTTCAGTTAGAAAATCCTTAAAGTTGTTCTTCAATTCCTCAAGAAAAGCACCCTATGGCAATCACTCAAGCCAAAGCTCTATGTAGAAGAGTTTTGGAGGACCCACATGCATAAAAAAGTGGTCGGTACCGAGTGGTAGTGCCCGGTACCGAGTGGTTCTCCTTGCTCCAATGTCTCTGAAATTTCTTGAGTTGCTTCATATCATCATTCTAGATAGTTCTAATCACGTTAGAGTGAATCATGTCGGTGAAAATCATGGCTTTAGGTCAGGGTTGACTTTACTTGTTGTCCGACCCAAGTGGTGTGTGTGTTTGGTTTGGGACTTACTTGGAGTCGTCCAAAGGTTGAAGTGTTTCGAGTCTTACCTGTCAGTTTTGTGTATCCGACCTGAGAGAAATCACCACTCGGTACCGAGTTGTGACTTACAACTCGGCATTGAGTTGACTCGGGTCTATGTCGGATTTGACTCGAGTCTGACTCCAAGTCATATTGTCTTGCCTTGCTATTTCTTAACTCAGGTATTCCTTCATTTTTCCAAGGTTCGGCTCAGTTACAACTTGGAACCAACATGAAGCATCGAGTTGAAAATTTTCAATGTTTTTACTCGGTTTTTGATATCTCCTTTTTTACCTTTTTATGATGTCTTCAAAGTCCTTGGGTCAATTCTTCATCATTTTTTTCATCCAAACCACTCGTTAAGTCCATTCGAATACTGTGGAAAATTTGGTTATAACAACATGATCATACTATTGATATTTATATGCACATTTAACACACTTTTCTTTCACTTTATATAATTCATATGCTGAAACGTATACCTGTGGCATTCTTTGCTAAAATGAACTACAAGCAATTGCACTAAAGAGTATAATATTTCACAATGTTTCTGAATTTTATGTTCATATATTTTCAACTTTGATTTGAATTTTTAAGGCTAATGCATAACGATTCTATGGTGATGGTTGTGCTTTCAGGCTATGCTTTGCTAAAAATGAGTTTTCTCAGTTTCCTGGATTTTGTTTTTTCAGCCTTAAGAGCATCTCTAACAATTTGTTGGTCCAAAATCATATTTTTTAGGGTTACAAAATGTAACCCCATTGATTTCCAAAGGAAAATATAACTAGGCACTTGTTTAACAAGCGCCTGGTATTAGGCGCTTGTTCAACAAACGCCTGAAGACTAAGCACTTATTGAACAAGCATCTGAGCTTCATAAATTATCAACTATATATGATTTCTCAGGTGCTTGTTCAATAAGCACCTGAAGACTGGGTATTTGTTGAACAAGCGCTTGAAGAACAAGCATTTGTTGAATAAGCATCCAAACTGATTACAAATCCCAGGCCGTTTCCTCTGAATTTGTAACCGGTTATATTATCTACCCTCTTGCAGCGTAATTTGGGGTTACATATTACATTTTGTGATATGTAACTTGTTGTCGAAGATGCCATAATAATAGGAATGCTAAATCAAAAGATCCTCAAAAGAAACGTATTCCTGTTTGATCTCCCTATCAATAAATTAAAGAGAATGATTCTGTTTCTTTCAAGTATGAACACTGTGTCAATAAATTTGAGTAAATAACTTGTAGATTAGGTTAGCTTTACTACCTCTACGCTTTATCTAGTGCTTTAAATTCAAACTTAACCCGTGTTTTATTTGGGGTGTTACTATATAAACCCATTAATACACTCACTATTGCTTCTGAAAGAGATACTAAAAGAATATTAAAAAATACTTCCAGCACCCATTGTTTTTGTTAATGTAAAGAATTTAAAATTTAACAAAATTTATAGAGAATCTCGCTTCGAATTTGTTTATCAACTTCGAGCAATTACTTCTTTGCAAGTCATCCTTGTCGTATCTTCAATTTTTATCGCTTGTAAAGATATTTAAAATAAAATAGTCCAACATTCTAGTATATTAAGGTTCAAAAATTATTAAATTAACTACAATTTCATAATTAAATTTCAAATTAGTACAAATTTTTAAAAGAAAAGGATTGGAGTTGATGAGATTTGAGTTTATGATTATTGCTTATGGCTATTATATTTTAAAGAAAATAAAAGAATGAATACTTGTTTTTTGTAAAATTAAGAAAATGTGGTGTGAGTGTATAAGGGTGAGAGAAATATTTGCAAAATATTGGCAGATGTGAAAAGTGGTCGGCGAGAGAATGAGAAAAGTGGCTATATATAGTAGCCCCCTTTTATTTGTTGATCTTAAGAATAATTCTCTCTTTGGTTGCATTTGATTTACTTCTTGTGTTTGCATATGTTCTACTGTTTTCAGTGCATATTATGATTTTTCTCTTCTTATATCTCAGACACAAAATTTAGTTTCTATTATTAAATTTCAGCACTCCAGCGTATCCCCATGTACACATGCTTCATTTCGTGTGATGGCATCACTCAACGAAGCTTCCAAATGCGCCAACATCCCGATAAAACATCTCTCAGTCGCCTCTCAATAGGCATATACATGGTCTTGGCGACATCCTCTTATGACAGAAGAGATTCCCAATGTTATGTGTCACCAGTCCCATATATATACCACGTTATATGCCATAACTCTTGCGATATGGGACTTATCCGTCAAATTCACGCACCCACAAAGTGAGCCGCACTTAGCAATCTCCACCTTGATGAGCATTTCCTCAAGTCTTCTATTTGGAGCATACTAAAGAAGTTTTGCAGTTAGGTCAAGCTGCTTTCAAGGGTCTTCTTTTCTGCATTTGTCTGCTTTACCAACTCTTCACCTTAAGGCGAGTACTTTTACTCAAGTCATCTTGGAGATACTGACTCCTCAACGCAGAGAAGGAAGGCTGTGTATCCATGAGTCCTCTTCTAGCAGTAAGATCGGGCTACTTAACCATGTCTCCACCTTGACGAGTCTTGCTCAAGCCTCAAAGGAGTTCTAATTCGGTCACTCTCGTTCATGTAATGGTCTCTCGACCATTGGCTCTGATACCACGTTTAGTTTCAGCACTTCAGCACATCATTATGTATGAGCGCTTCATTCTGTATGATGGCGCCATCTAACGGAGCTTCCAAATGTGTCGATATGCTGATTGAACATCCCTTCATAGCCACCCAATGGACATATACTTGTTCTTGGCAACACTTGCTTGTAACAAAAACAAATAAAATGTCAAAAAATACATTTTTTATCTAGTAATCTTCTCTTTTACTATGCGATCTCTTTGGTATCTTCTCAAATTCATTAATAAAGAAAAGATTTGGATCCAATTTTGTGTCCTTGTAATTGGATATATAATTATTCGTATCAGTGGATCTTGTAATCCTCTACTCGATGACTCTAGATCGATTCAGTAAAATTGAGCTTGCATCAATTGAATCCTGACATACGCACTACAACATAAAACGCTATTTTCGATGCAATGGCATGTGTGGATTTCTTGCACCGTGCCGACACCTTTATGAACATTCGACAAATTAGCATGGGAAATTTTTTATCAAGCTTATTCGATGTCTTTCGTGGGGTATTTTTCAACACCTTTTGCTATTTTATATGCAACATCGTCTCGACGCCATGACTTTCCAATGGCATCTCAAGGCGTACAGTAAGTGGACTAGCAACGCCCTTCTGGTGCCATTTTTCTAGCGCTTTTGAGAGATCTTTTTTTTTGACGTCATATCGACGCCATAACGACACCATTTTAAAATACAAATTTTAAATATTTTGCACTCGTTGCCGATGTCATTCTTGAAAAACATTTGCATCATTCTCACTGCATTTCTAACCCTCAAACTCAACATCTAATACAGTCATTCTGCCAATGTCAAACATGCGATAAAACATATGTATCTTGATTAAATAAAGAATATGACCAACAACGTTACAAAACAATAAAAAACAACGATAAAATTGATGGAACATTCTAAAAACACACAACATTCACAGTATTATCCAATATAGCAACCTAACTAATATCACATACTTTCTAGCTAAAAAAATCATATCCACATAGTAGATACACACACACGTTGCAATGTATAAATAAATAAAAACATAATTATATATCAAACAAAAAACATCATGGTATGCTGCATGATCCTAGTCCCGATAAGGCTTGCCTTCTTGTCCACCTAAGGCACATATTTTTCCTCAACAACTGGTTGAGCCTCTCATACTTTAGCTAAAGTATCTTGACCTTAGTTTCCATTGCTACCAACTTTAGCTTCATGTGCACAATGTAATGCGATGATTGGTCCGGAACTTTGGTGTTGTCTTTACCTCTATACCTCTGCATTTGTTTGATTATTTAAAGTATCAAACAATAATTTAACATTTATTTTATGGATGTAATGCAATTATTTGATTGAATTTTTAGAAACAACCACGTGAATATTCCCATAATTGGGTTTACAGTACGGCCTTTTGGTCATAGGAGTGTTGAGGGCAAAAATAACTTCTTCCTTGACCTCATATGTGACAACCATGTCTTTACATTTTAGCTCATCAATCTGAGCTTGATATTTAGTCTATTTTTTCACTTATTGGAATTACAAATATATGCATATATTATTTAAATCATGTTTTTTTAGTGACTTGCTACATACACACGTCATCAATCCATCCACTAAAGGTATATCCATCATTGGTGGAGTCCACCTTGTGAGTCATGTAATAGACCTCCCAAGATGTTAGTTTCCTTTGAAGATCTTCCCATTGAGAAATGGAAAAAAAATATTAACAAGGTTTTATTAAACAAGGCAATATGTTTTATAATTTAGTTTAAAAACTATCAAACAAGACATTTGACCATTTATTTAATTTAAAAGTTAGTTTAATTTAAATAGAACTGAGTTAAAAAACTGATTTTATATTAGTTTTTAAACTAAGTATAAGCTCAATTTTTAAAATAATTTTAAACTTAGTTAAAACTGAGTACTCAATCAATTAAGTTTAACCTCAGTTTGAACCGAGTTTAACCTCGGTTTAAAAACTGAGTACTCGGTTGTAAACCAAGTATTCAGTTTCTAAACCAAATACTCTATTTCTAAACTTAGTAATGGGTTAAAACTGAGTTTAAACTTAGTTAAAACTTAGCTTAAAAACTGAGTTAAACTCGACTTTTTTAACTAAGTTTAAAAGCCGAGTTAAACTCGGATTTACCTAAGTTTAAATTCCATTTTAAAACTGAGTTTAAACTCGGTTAAACCATCCTTTACTATATTTTGGGTTACTTAATGATGACAGCAAACAACTTATTTTGCTATCATAGTACTTGTATGGTATATAGTCTTATTTTTGGAAAATCCACGGCTCCATGCATTTAGATAGACATGTACATGTGATCCCAATACATAACTTTTGATTACCGAAAGATTGATTGTATCCATTCTCATAAATATAGCACAGCCAAGTCAGTGGTATTCTATCATTATAGACATTACATATAAAATGATGGTCAAATGTGTACATATTGATTCAAAAATGGATTTCTATCGATTAGAAAACCACCAAATTTTATAAATAAAATGTTGTAAGTGCACAGCATACAATTGTAGTACGTATGCAAGTACGGTTGAACCACATAGAAAACAAGAATTTCAACTTACTTGATCAAATTAGTCCAAAAATTTTGAAAATGTTTTCAACTAAAAATTGTAGAAAAACTAGAGTAAAATTAGAATTAAAATAATGAGATTAAAGGACAATTTAGAGATAAATCAACTCTCGCATTCGTCTAAATCAACACATAATAAATTTATAATACCTCTTTTTAAAACAAGTAGAATTGGTTGATGCATTTATTTCAAGTATGGTCTATTTGTGATATTAAATAAAACAACATAAACCATCAAATTTTAATACATCAACCAAACCCACTTAATTAATCTTATGAAATGATCACGAAGTTAGAAATAAAATCTATTTTTATGCATGATCTATTTACGATCTTAGATCAAGTAACATGGATCATCAAATTTTAATTATGCATTTAACTCCATTATCAAAATCAAATAGTTAGATAAAGATATAACTTGAATTCATATTTGATTAAGTATAGCCTATTTTTGATTAACAACATAGGCTATCAAATTCATTTATAAATATCCATATACATTAAGCACAAAAACAAGAGATAATAAATGAAACCATTATCTTGATTTCACATGAATCGTGAGAACTTTATTACCCCTAAATGAAAGGGTTTAGCCTCTCACCCTTGAATTCATTTCAACAAAAATGGATTTCAACGTTAACAAAATGAAACAACATGTTAATTAAAGAGAAAGAGAGCTAATCAGTTGCATAAAAGTAAATCTATACTAATTTGCATAAAAAATATCTAATTTACTTGCATTAAATAAAAAGAGAAGCATGAAATAAAATAATATAAAAAGAGAAGCATGAAATAAAATTGCATAAAATAAAAGGCTAAGAAGCCACTAAAGAGAAGAGAACTTTTATTTCTATTTTGTGGCTACAACTATGCATCTCTTTCATGAATCATAAGAGAGTATTTATACAAGTATAAAACCCTAATATATTTTAGGGTGCTAACAAAACTTTTCTTCACTTTGTGTGGCCTCTAAGCAATCATTAATGATTAATTAATTCCCACTAATATGTGCTTTTCTTTTAATTGTAGTACATTTGCAAGTGGATGGGTAGGCTCCTCCATGAAGAGTTAATTCTTTCTTTTCTTCTTTCTTTTGGCTTCCAAAACATGTGCATGCATAAATCAATGAAGCTTCTTCCAATTTGCACTCAATTTCCTACAAAATAAATTTAAAATGAACCAATAAATTTTCTCAAAATTAATGCATACACAATAAATTACCTTTTTTCTCAAATGTAGATGAGTGAATGATGATTTGAAAAGACTTTTGTATATTGGTCGAAACTTGTAAAAATACCATAATATGTCCTTTATTTAAATAGAAGAAGGTTAAGTATGAGAGTAAAAATATACAACTTTATGTGCACATCACACATACTTTGTGTGTGCATGCAACATAACTTACTTTTAAACCAAAACTCCAAAAGGAGCATATGCATATTTTACTCTAAAGGTGTTTTAAAACTCAGTTTAGAAACTAAGTTTTAATACTCAGTTTTAACTGAATTTAAAACTCGGATTTTGGACTGAGTTTAAACTCGGCTTTTAAACTGAGTTTAACTCGGTTTAAAAACTCAGTTTAAACTTAGTTTTAAAACTCTGTTTAAAACTGAGTTTTAATTCAATTTAAAAATTGACTTTCATGTCAGGTAGGTATTTGTAAGTGATAGGCATTTGTAAGTTACAACTAGGAAAGTAGTTCATCCATTTAGTATTACATATGCAGAAATGAGCACACTAATAAATTTTGCTCCTCTTATATTACCAAAGTGAATGGTTATATGTTGTTTTGAAACATTGATTACATAGTATGATCACATATTAGAATTATTGATAACAAGCGATTATTAGATTATCGGAACTAATGATAATAAGTGAGTGGTAATTTAAATAGTCTCTACGTCATGTGTTTAACTACTATTTTAGATGATAATCGACATTGTATCTTGAACCATGAGTGTGTAGCTTAGGGTTTTCATCCTGCTTTCTGCAATTGCTTTAGAAGTAGCATGAAACTCTAGAATCGTCTAATATGCCTTGAACATATCAAATATTTCCTAAGGCAATGTCGAATGCTTCTTCCTTGACTTATGTATTTGGTATGTCCACTCTCGATACTTTGTGCTAGTTCCCGCCTTCCACGCTTTACATGCAAGCTCCTTAGATGTGTTCTCGTCCTCGGTAAATGAGTTTCATATATGCAATTAAATGTATTTTCAAATAAGTGACAAACATACTTATAAGTGTTATATATATTGTTGTATCATAAAATTAATATTAGGCCAAAATTTGATCCTAACTTATATGCTTAGTAAAAAACATTAGCTATACTTGAGCAAGAGATTAGATTCTTGGACAAGTACGCCTAGTCATTGTGTCCAAAAATAGTCAAGTATGCAAATAGGTAATTGTTCAAGTACTAAGTCACAAAGTCCTAATTTGGATTTGACCTAATCGTCCATTAGAGTCCTAAAGTCAAGATTCTTATTTATGCATGAGAAAAGTGAAAAAGAGAAAGAAGTACAGTTCAAAATTCTCCCCTTCTTAGTTTATAAAGAAGTCCGACCCTTAGAATTTTAACACATGGCGCCCAAAAGGAATAGATGGTTAAGATTTGCTGTCATGGCACGTTGTCGGTTTGACATATGGCATGACTTCTTTCCAATATCTTTGTGATGATATGGCATAAATGGACTAATCAGAGGCTGCCACATGTCTAATCAGAGTGTTGTTTTTTAGCAGTTTCCTCGACATGTCGTAGTATTAGTCAACCTACAATGGCTTTGATATATTCAGCATGCGATAATATTATTCAACCTGCGATGGTTTTAGTGCCTTCGACATATGATAGCTTTAGCTCTTTCAATATGCGATGGCTTATTTTTACTTCAACATGTGATAGCCTCTATCGACTTGTGATAGCTTGGGCTTCATTGACTTGAGATGGCTTGATTTCATCAACTTGTGATGGCTTGACCTCGTCAACTTGCAATGGTTTGACTTCACCAATCTTAGATGGCTTTGACTTTCTCAAGCTATGATAGCTTGTTCATATCAACTTGTGGTAGCTTCAACTTTTCTAACTTGTGATGGCTTTGACTTTCCACCCTGTGACAGCTTGTTTATATCACCTTATGATAGCTTCGGCTTTACCAACTTGTGATGGTTATGACTTTCCCAACCTATGATAGCTAGTTTATATTACCATACGATAGCTTCGGCTTTATCAACTTGTGATGGCTTGTTTACATTAATTTGTGATAGCTTGTCTAACTCAACCTACGATGGCTTCAATAACTCAACTTGTGATAACTTCAATAACTGAACTTATGACGGCTTCAACTTCATCCACATGCAATTGCTTTATTTCTCAATATTTGATAGCTTTTTCTTCAATGTTTGACAAACTTCATTCCTCAATGTTCGATAGCCTTCAGTCCTCAATGTGCGATAGCTTGTACTACCAACCTTTGATAGCTTTGTGCATTATTCATTCTTGGAAATTTTAGGCGTAACACTTGCCTCCATAAGAAGTATTCTTATGCTTTAGCTTAAGTAAACTTATGTTCTAGCGTTGCCTCATTACTAATCAAATTGTCATTCCTAGTTGTCATGTTTTTCATCATTGATAGCTTGTGCATCTTGACTTATGATAGCTTTTGAACTTAAAATTTTTTGGTGTGTAACACGATTTTAGTACAAACTATTTTATTGAAAAATTATTTTTGAAATACGAGGCTCCTCTGAAAATGTTCTTTTGATACATCTTTATTAAGACCCTCTTTTGTGAGCACCTCGCCTCTATACCCATACTATCTAAGATTATTATAGACTAATATTGTCAGATAATACGAAGAATGAGGTGATATGGGATACATACGTGAATATTCCTTTGGACTAACACCGATACTTTTTTAATACATAATATACTTACCATAAATGTACACGGTCTTCATACAAAGCACAAACGCATGTATTTCCAAGATAGAACAATACACAATCACAAAATGTGTATATATATAGTACACAGAGTCGGAACACAGCAGATAAAATATAATATACATATATAATACATAATAGATATATAGTCATGTGGGTTACAAAATGATAGTCTGATAACCACAAAATACTTATATCACATACTATATAACAGATATGTACATAACTACATCAAGGCTACAAAATGCTTTAGGGAATGTATCATCCTAAAGCTACTACAAGCCTCCAAAAGTCCATAAGTTTGAAGATGCTAGTGAGTAGTTATACCCACCACATCTCGAGGTCCTGACCTTAGTATTATAAAATACATGGGTCAGTCTATGTCTATACAATTAATAGGTAATAATCATAAATATAAAGAACTCACGACATATTAAAATTATCATCACTAAGTGAATTCATACATTCAATAACTTATTACTATCTTTTAATTCTAATTTCCGATACCACGTATCACACATTAAGTTCATATGTATATTTTAACATATACATTACAGAACAACTAGTAACAGGCAATGATTGTACGATAGGCACTAAGTCCCTAGTATAGTCATGTTTATGATGTGCGAGGTTCATAGTCAAATACTAGATCGAAATAAGGGTATGTCTATCTACCACTCCATTAGAACCGGATGGGAGACTGATAGCACAAAGCCAGCTCCAGAGTCAAATTGACTCTACAGCCTTCAATTACCTCAATAATCATCATGACATGTATCCACTGGTACTTGTCTATGCAAAGTCTAAGTTATGACACTACACTTGCTCCTATAGGTAACAAACCATTGGCCTTAGTGACATAGGGGCAATTGCACGAAGCTAAGCACTAAGCTATATCGATATGTGGTGTCAATGTTCTGGGGCATGACCCCATGATCAGGCTGCTAAGGTGGATGCTAGCCTAATCTGATCCTAACCAACAATAAAAAAAGGAGTATATTGTGATAGATGACATATAGTATCAATATAATAGGCACAAAGCCCCATCTCATAAGTACTAGCACAAAGCTGAACATATCTCTATGACTCCCTCTCATATACCTCAACACTGTATTACTAACCCATCATTTGAGTATTATTTACTTGCATAGAATAACCGAATACATATCACTATAGCATCCCATACCATTGTGTGATACTCGTTTACTCAATGCTCATAAAGTACACTCATAGCTCTCGTATATGTGCCATATGCCCTAAGTATACCGGAGAAATATTAGTGAATGCCCCATCCCAAATGGTATTATAACTCTATTTATTACAAATTCCTCGTAGCATAGAATATCTCAATTCCTCCTCATATAAGAAATTTGTACTATATCTAATTGGCATAAAATATATTCTTCTTTAGATATTTCAAATTAATTCTTTAAATCCTAATTTAATATATCTTAAACATTTTCTTTGTTTATGTATTTAAATTAAATTAAATGTTTTTAAACTTGAATCCTTACTTTATATCAAACTTAATATTTCAACTTAATAGTTTTGTTATACTTATTTTGGATTCAATTATTAACAAAACTATTTGACTAAAACATTTATCTATATTATATACACATTATTAATCAATAGTAATATATATTTATATTTATAATATATGTTTATAGCATTTTTTATGCATAAATTTATAACATATATATTCCATTATTCTTGTATTATTTTTTTCCTATTTTTAAATAATTTATTTATATTTTATTTAAATTTATTTATATTATTTTAAAGTCGTAACAGGCATGGGTCTACTGGTCGGACCATTGGTCGATCGGTCATCGACATGGGTCGATTGGCGCCTATGTGTCGACGCGGTCACTTGCTACTTATTATCATGATCGGTGATCCAATTCTGGCCATCTACAGTCCATTTTTGACCTTTGTTGCATAATACACAAGCATACATCTATAATCATCCTTTACACAAATGGTTATGCATCCAAACATCATGTATACATCAAAAATGATCAAAATCAAAGTAGAGTTCACAACCTGTAACCCAATTTTCTACCATCACACTGCATAATCATGGATTTAGATATAATTCATGGCTTCATTAGACATAAATGTGAGAAAATAACTCACTTGAAGATGAATAACTCCAAGTACTTGCTCTAGCTTCTTCTTCTCCTTGGTTTTGCATTAAATGTAAATTCCTAGTGCTCAAAATCAATGATAAATACTAGGGTTTCTTCATGCTAGATGATCTAGAAGCATGTCAGGAAGCTCAACTTTGAGTTTGAATTTTTTTTTTAAATTTATTCTAATTGTTTTGAATTTTTTTTAAAGTTAAAAAGGTGGTAGAGTATTAAATTGAAGAGGAAGATACATCAGGTTGTAAATTAACAGCGTATTTGTATTTATAAATGCAAGTGAAACCTCCAGAAATTAAAAAAATCCAGAGCTTTGAAATATAAAACCGTGTTTATGTTAATTAAGTTATAATAATAAACTTTTCTAAGTTACTCATAATTTATGTTCTCTTTTAAATTTTTAATGTTCATTTCCTTTGCAATAAAATTATTTTCAATACAAATTTCCAAATCTTCTATAAATAAATAAAATTCTTTATCATGTAATTTTCTAATTTACTTATATTACACACTTTGCTTGTAATATAATTAATTATTTTATTTATGTTCCATTTTAAATTCTTGAATTTACCTTCAATAGTAGTGAAATGTTCAAATTAATTTATCTACACCAAATACATATTAAATAAATATTTCATGTTTAATTCCCAATTCATTCACCTTAACCACTAATTATTACTTAATACTTATTATATTCTTTAAATTATTATTACTTAATCATAATTAGTTGCTTCCTAACACAGGATTATTACATCTTTAGAAGATGAAAATTTTCTATAAATTTATTTAGAGCTATCTATGAAATATGAAACATTCCTATAGTTTCATTTGGAAAAAAATTTAAAAAAATTGAACATGTGTTGTCCCGCCTTTTGGCAAGGCCGTGTTATCAACAGCTTGGCTACCAGCCTTGAGATTCAGTTGTATATAATACCATGGACAATGGCCGAGCAGATCCGGACCGAGGCCCAATCGAGGTGCAATCAATATGGAGTGACATGAATAGTCCCATGAAGCTACGTTCCAAATTTCAAGTCGATCGGAGTTCATATGCTCGAATGGGAAAAGCAAGGATTTATATGGATCAATCAGGAAAGATCCATAATACGACTCAAATCAGCAAAGATCGATCGATATCTCAAAAATCCACAAGGCCAATTCACTTGAAACTTTCAGGGCATCAATATATCAAAGGGTGGAGCCCATAAAAATGATCGCAAGTCAAAACTCTAAGATTCAAGAAATACTGACCATTTTATGCCTACCGTTCCTAACGATCGGTGTAACTCAGCAAGCAACCCAAACACAACAAAGGTTGATCCATATCTCATAAATGACAACTCAAAATGACTTCATATTTTAGGAGGAAGGTCTAGAGGCATGTGAGACCCACTACAAACGGTCGCATGGAAATTAGAGGCAAAAATAGCGATCGTTATAATTTATACCGATCGTTCCAAAACAACAAGTTATGCCCACCGATCGTTATGGTGGGCCACTATGGACCTGGAGAGCCTTATGCCAAATACACCCTATAAATACAAGCCTATTGGTTTGTTTTAAGGATTTGGATGCAGCTAATTATTATAGACTTTATTGTAATCAAGTGCTAGCTTTTTTCTACTGTTGTAATCAGATCCACAAGGGAGTAATAAAGGATAATCTTCAAAGTGTACGTAGGCATACAATGCCGGACCATTATAAATATCCGTGTCTTTGATTTCTGCTTGTACTTTGTTGCTTACTTATTCATTTTCTCAGTTTAATTTTGCTTTTCTTCATTTACTTCTCTCCAAAAATTATTCTTGGGTGTTTGTGACCATTTTTGGTGCAAACATTTTAGTGCTTTCACTGAGAACCTTGATTCTCATCTTATTAGGATCCCTTTGTTACTACTGGATTGCATAAATCCCCCGAAGGAGAGGCATAGTTATCTTCCGGAAGTTTGCTCGTTCTATTCGGATTTGTAAAAATCTAAGGAAAGCTATCAACAATGGTGAGGAGACCTAGATCTATTCTCAGAACGTGGAAGGAAACGAAACGCTAGTATCCAGCAAGGAGGCCCGAGCAGTTAACCAATGGATGTGAATGTTGCAGTTGAAGTTCAGAATCCGACTGATTCTATTACCAGAGCTGAATTCCAAAATTTGATGAGAGAGCTAATGGACAACCGTCAATAATTAAATTAGCAGATTCAGGCCAATATCAACCTAATGAACCAACTCATTCGGCAACAGTGGGGAAAACAAGGAGGGACCCAATCTCTTACTCGGCATCGGAGAGTTCTAGTTCATCGGATGAGTATCACAGGCATAGGTGCCGCAGAACAGACGGATATCACGTAGAAACTTCGAGGCATCAACAGGTAGACCATCATGGTCTGCCAGGAACGATCGGTACTGATCCCTCCTCCAAAGAGGGAACTTACCTATGCACACTGAGACTCAAACTGGAGTTGCTGCTGCCGATTTGGATGATGGAGTTCAATTAAATGTTGACCAAGCGCTTCCTCGGAATGACGATGAAGTAAATTTACGAGATACACATCGGGAAGAGTTGAACCAAGAAGGTGTGAACGGCCCGTAGACATCGACCGGACCATTCACATGAGGTAGAATACGACCACCGCTTGGCACCAACTATCCAAACGTCAGATTTGTCGGCTATGATCAGACAGTTAGTGAGGGAGAGACAAGGCTTGACCAATGATGACTGGGGAATCTCAAGAATCCATACCCCATTCACTAATATTGTCCTATATGCAGAGTATCCAAGGAGGTTTAGCATGCCATCGATGCCTACCTATGAGTGAAAAACCAACCCCATGCAGCACATCATGAGATATGAATGGCTAATGGATTCTGCATGAGCAGATGATGAAACCAAGTATAGATGTTTTCCTATAACTCTCTCTGGAATAGCAACGATGTGGTTTACAAGGATACCCCCGCGGTCGAGCTCTAGATTTGATGATTTGGAAACAAGATTTATGGAGCAGTTCCGAATGCACGCAACTCGCCCCAAGGATGTAATGTCCCTGTCCAGCATGAACCAGGCTCCAGGAGAATCGTTGAAACATTATTTGGAGAGATTTTATACAATATTGATGGATGCAACAAGAGTCCGAAATTTGATTTTGGTGACCGGTTAGCTGGCAAACCACCTGCAACGTTGGAATGCTTTTACGCAAAGGCGGCTCAGTATTTGAGGAAGGAGGAGGCCCGATCCTCTTGGAAGAAGAATGTTGCGGGACTGAGTGGAGAGGGAGTATAGAGTAATATTGCTGTAAAGCGGTCTGACGAAAGCTCTGGAAAAGTTTAAGTGAATGTCTAGAACAAACCAAATCAACAAAAGAAAGGCAGAGATAGGAGTCGAGAACGAAAGAGGGATTCTGAGGAGGAAAGCCTAGGATTTCGATGTACCGTACTTACATGCCACTGAATACGCCCCTGGAGAATATCTATTTGTCTACCTGCAATACCATGCCGTACAGGAAGCTGCCTCCAAAAGAATCAATAGAGAAGCAAAAACAAACAAGGAAATATTGTCGGTTTCACGATTGCTATGGGCATAATTCCAATGAATGCTGGCATCTCCAGGATATTATCGAAAAGCTGATTCAAGAAAGGAAGTTAAAGTAGTTTGTAAAAACCCCGTAGGATGGCGGACAAGGGACATCTGACCCCAACCGAGGATAAGTACCACACAGGGCTGAGGAGCCTGCATGGACTGGTGGAAGATTGGTGATCAATACAATAGTCGGATGACCACATCCGGTTGATAAAAGTTGGCATGAGATGGAGCGCTATGTTAGCGCGATCAAGCATGTGGATTTTGAATGTTGCTCTAATACACGGGATGGAGCTTCGACAAAATAGCAATGTACAATGGCAGGTGATATCATGTTTAGAAACAGAGACGCAGACAAGGTGAAGGCTCCAACGATTAACCCAATGGTCATTTCGGCCATGATCGGGCCTGCTTTTGTGAGAAGGATATTGATTAACTGTGGAAGTTCTATAAACATAATTTTCGAAAAAGCTTATGATCGGATGAGGATGGAAGCCAAGGACTTGAAACCGTCTAAAGCCCGCATTCATGGTTTTAACGGTGGTGCTACTGAAGTTGTTGGTTATGTTGAATTACTTGTAGAGTTAGGAGAAGGTGGCCCTAGGAGAGTACAGATTTTTCCTTTTGTTGTTTTGGATGTTGACTCTCCATACAACATTTTTTTGGGCCGATCGGCCCTAGCTGAGTTCGGGACAGCTCTTGCCCTATGGTGTTTGACTTTGACATTCCCGACAGATAATGGTGTTGGAGTTGTTCATGGTGATCAAGCGACTGGACTTGCCTGTTATGTAGCTGAGTTGAGGGATGCTCAACGGAGGGAAAAAGGTAAGGGTGTGGATAAGTCAGTCTACATCCAAGCCACTGAAGATTGACAACTAGCGTCTAAGCCTTAGCTTGGGCGCCACAGTCGGTTCTATAGAGATATAGATCCAAGAGATGACGAAAAGGAGCCCAAAGAGACCAAGGTTGCACCACCTGAGCTGACAATTGACATTACAGTCAGCCACGATGACCCATCACGGGTCCTAAAGATCGAATCACAGCTCAGCCCCCCAATGATGAAAGAACTTGCTAGATTTTTCCGAGCGAATTTTGAAGTGTTTGTTTGGAATCGCTCTGACATGTGTAGGATCTCGCCTACCATTGCGAGCCATGCACTGAATATCGACCCGAGGTATATTCCAGTGAAACAAGATCTAGAGAGATCTGCCACTCTTAAAAAGGAGGTAAACAGACTCAAAGACAATGGATTTATTCGTGACACCCTCTATTCTGAATGGATATCTAATCCTGTACTTGTGAGAAAGGCAAACGGGAAGTGGAGAACATGTGTTGACTACTCTGACTTGAACAAGGCATGCCTAAAAGATAGTTTTCCACTTCCAAGGATAGACTAACTGGTAGACTCAACCGCAGCACACGCATTGCTATGTTTCATGGATACGTACTCAAGATATAACCAAATCCCGATGCACATTCCCGATCAAGAGCACACCAGCTTCATTACGGATGTTGGGTTATATTGTTATGTGGTGATGTTGTTTCGTCTAAATAATGCAGGAGCGACCTACCAGCGCTTAGTCAACAGAATGATTAATGATCAGATCGGAAAAACGATTGAGGTATATGTGGTTGATATGCTCGTGAAGTCACGACAGTCTAGTGACCACGTTAGAGACTTGGTAGAAATGTTCGATATCCTTCGACATTACCTGATAAAGATTAATCCTTTGAAGTGTTCTTTTGGCGTTGCATCAGGGAAGTTCTTAGGTTTTATCATTAATGCTCACGGAATGGATGTTAATCCCGAGAAGATCCAAGATATTCATAATATCCAAGTTCCAAAGGCTATCAAACAAGTACAAAGCCTGAATGGGAAGGTTGCTACCCTAAGCCGATTTATTTTCTGAGCTATCGATAAATGCATTCCTTTCTTTGACTTGATTAGGGAAGGAAAAAGGAATTTTGAATGGACTCAAGATTGTAAAGACGCATTTCAAGCTTTGGTGTACCACTTGGAGAGACCTCCTATCTTATCAAAGCCAGTGGATCATGAAGATTTATATATCTACTTAGCTTTGTCAGTACACGCTCTATGTGCCGCGTTGCTTTGCGAAGGTAATCAAATTCAGAGGCCAGTCTATTATGTTAGCAAGCGATTGATAGGGGCTAAAAGGAACTATCTGAAGATAGAGAAACTGGCATACTGCTTGCTAATTGCATCACGAAAGCTTCGCCCTTACTTTCAGCCACACCCTATTAATGTTTACACCGACCAGCCGTTAAGATAGGTCTTACAGCGACCTGAGACATCTGGAAGGTTACTCAAGTGGAATATTGAACTAAGCCAATTCGACATCACTTATCTTCCTCGGAGGACTGTCCAGGGTCAGGCACTGGCAGATTTTATAGCAGAATTTACCGTGCAGGATGATTTCCTATAGAGCAGTGAAATCCCTACCATACGGTGGAAGTTGTATACAGATGGAGCATCCAAAGATCGTTGTTCTGGAGCTAGGATTGTGCTTATGGCTCCCGAAGATCGGCTAATTTGCTAGGCTTTAAAGCTTGATTTCCCTGCAACAAACAACGAAGCCGAGTATGAGGCTTTGATTGATGGACTTAAACTCGCCAAAGAACAGGGAATAAAGTCTCTTGAAATCTTTTACGATTCAAAAATGGTAGTATACCAATTTAGGGGAGATTACCAAGCTAAAGAGCAGCGACTTGCTCCATATCGTACCCAAGTCCAAGAGTTGTTGACTGACTTTGAGTATTATGACATTACGCACATTCCTCGGGATCAAAATAGAGATGTCGATTCATTGACAAAGTTTGCTAACACCGGGGATGCACAATAGATGGGCTTGGTTCCAGTCGAGGTATTAAATGCTCCAAGTCTAAGCCTGATGGAAGTTGATCGGGTACTAGAGACAGAGCCTGAGAAGGAATTGTGGATGACTCCGATTAAAGACTATTTGCTACGGGGAGTTCATCCCGAACAATGGAATAAAAACGACAAGCCCTTTGCAAAGCTTCACAGTATATCATACAGGAAGGAGTTATGTACAGAAAGGGTTTTCCAATTTCCCTTCTCCGATGTACCACTCATGATGAAATAAAACGAGTCCTGGAGGAAGTTCATGAAGGGGAATGTGGCGATCACGTTGGGGGGGCAAACCCTAGCGAAGAAATACTCTGTTATGTGTATCATTGCCCGACCGTTAATCGAGATGCTGCCGATTATGTAAGGCGATGCGACAAGTACCGGATATAGGCAAAAGTTCTTAGAGCTCCACCGACAAAAATTACACAAATGATCGGCCTATGGCTGTTTTCCATGTGGGGTATAGACATTATCGGTTCCTCACCAATCTCTAAAGGTGGTGCGAAGTACGTTATTGTCGCAGTTGATTACTTCACCAAATGGGCCGAAGCGGAGCCTTTAACTACGATCACAACAAAGAAAGTTATCAACTTCATTTTTTGGAATATCATCTATCATTTTGGTCTCCCACAAGCTATTGTAACAAACAATGGGACTCAATTCGACGGTGCTGAATTCAAAGACTTCTGCCGTCGGCATCATATTTAAAAGAGATTTGCGGCAGTCGCTCACCCTCAAGTAAATGGAAAAGTTGAAGCTGTAAATAAAATCATAAAATCCATTTTGAAGAAGCATTTGGAAAGGGCCAGAGGCAAGTGGGTGGATGAAATCACGACAGCACTGTGGGCTTATAGGACCACCCATAAGTCAGCGACTGGCCATACTCCATTCTCCCTCGCTTATGGCTCTAAGACTGTTATTCCGGTTGAGCTCGAAGTTCCTTCTCATCAAGTGACTTACTAAGATCCCAGAACAAATAAAGATCTCCTCCTGGAATCTCTAGACTTTATAGATGAGAAGCGTGAGTAAGCTGATTTGAGGGCAGTTGTACATCAACACCGATTCGTTCGATACTACAATACTAAAGTCTGACCTAGAACCTGTGAAGTCGGCGATCTTGTCTTAAAATGGGTTTTTCCTACCCAGTCACATATGAATCCAACCTGGGAAGGACCGTGTGTCATTGAGCAGAGGCTTGGAGAAGGAACTTTCAAGCCAGTGATTATTGATGGCATCACACTCCCAAGGGCGTGGAATAGCGAGCATTTACGATGCTATTTCACTTAGTTTTTTCTTTTTCACTTAGTTGTATTTAATTTTATGATTTTCTTTAGCATTTGGTTTTTCAAATATGTAATAAGACAAATTATGTCATTTCTTTCCATTTAGCGAAAGAGTTTTGAATTTTCCATCATATCTGTGACCTGCCATTGTAGTACATGTTAGTTGCGGTATACGACTAACTTAATCCCATTGTTTGATGGGACAAACATTACTCAAAAGTGATTGAGATTCGATCGGTCACTTGTTGAGTCAAACCCCATACTTGAGAGTAGACGACTGACCAAAGAGAACTAAACTCGACAGTTTTCCAAATAACTCACGTCCCCAGTGCACGGATATGAGTATAAATGTTATATGGGTGCGACTGACCACCTATAAAATAACCCATGTCCCCATAGTGCGGATATGAGTATAAATGCTAAATGGGTGTGATTCAACTACCCACTAACTAACTCTTATCCCTAGAGTGCAGATATAAGTATAAACAAATAGATGAGTGTGGTCCAACCACCCGCTATTCTGTAAACTCCGGTTTGAATCGACAGAAGGAGTATAAACTCGCTAAGGATGGAGTTCGACCATCCACTATCTAACTCCGCTAACCTGAGACTCGGGGTAGGAGTATAATTACTCAAACTGCTGAATTCGACGACATAATACCAAGGATAGAGCCCAGTGTTTGATACGACTCGAGGCCACGACCTTAGAGAGGCCTTGGAATGGATAAATTAGATCGATATTCTGACCCAACGAGCAACGAATCACAAATACATTAAATGGAAAACGTAATAGCTTGATCCTTTAAACAATCATGTATGAGAATTCTACATAAGAATAAAGGAATTCTTGTTCACAATACAAGTTTGTCCAAAATGAGAAGTAAAAGTGGGGGTCGTTTCCGTAAAAACACGACCAACAAAAATAAAAAGTATCCATCCAAGCTATTTACACATCACATCAACCCAACGATTATTTCTTGGATTTCCTCTCTTTCTACTGTTTCTTGGGAGTGGCTCTATCCGAACTGCCACTCGATCCTCTCTTCGATCCTTTTCCGCCTTGACTTTTCTTTGAAGAAACATCTTTAGTTATGGGGATTGAGGCGACATCATCTTTAGAAGCAGGAGGGATCAAGGAACTCCCACTACTGTAGTCAAGGAGGACCTCATCTTGGGGAAATTGTCTTACTAGGAGGGATTACCTGAAGTGGGGTAGGAACCGGCTCATCGAAATCCATATCAACAGGCTCAGTTTTTGCCTTTTTTTCAACGACTCTTCCTTCTCAACACGCTCTTTAATGCTAAGCTCATCAGTAGGGTTGGAAGAGCCTGCGATTACAACATCCTCATCAAAAGGAATTTCATGGTGTGGGTCACCTCCTTCCTTGAATAGTACCTTCATAAATTAATCATCGATAAAGGAAGTTTCTTCTTAAGCACCCTAAGCAACGACTGAAGTTGTAACTTTAATGGATTCTGTCATGGCCGCTTGTGATCCCAATTGAGGCTCTTGCGAGGGAGGAGGAATGACACCTGACATATTTAAAGTTGAGGAAAAATAGGCGAAAAGATTAGAAATATCAACTGATAACACCCCAACCTTTTGAAAGACGGAAGATGTTAGCGAAATACCTTCCTCGGTGTGGCTCCCAAGTTGTGCCAAAATACCCACAAAACTGCGTTCAAGAATTGGAGAAAGCTGAGGCTTGTACGGATCATATTCAGGGATGGTTGAAGAATCTACCATAGAGCTTGGGATAGCCTGGGATGTTGGGGGCAATTCAGTTATAACATCAGGTTGTGCCGACCCGGATCTTCATGTAAAGAGGCAACAACAGATTCTTTCTGAAGTGTAAGCTGGATATCGTGCAATGTTTTGGATTCATCACCCAATAGCATTTCACCTTCAAGCCTAGATAGGTCGATTTCCTCAATGTTAAGGAGTCTCTTTTCCTCTACAACAAGAAATTCCCACGCGCACTAGAGCTGGTAGGGATAATCATCGCCAAGCCATGTTAGATTTATGTGTTTGAGAACATTGGCATTGTAGAGAATAAGAAGCGAGTCGAGCTCGTTCATTATTTCTTCCCTAACCTTATCTTGGCAGCTTCTACTTCACGCTGAACGAGGGCATCAACATCTTTGGCCCTTTCAACGGTCGTATCTCTCTCAAGTTTAACATTCAACAATTCATCACAAGCATCTTGAGCAATTTTCTGAGCATCATCTTTCTCCTTCTATGTGCACTCGAGCTTAGCCTTGAGTTGCGCTATCTCAAGGCTGCAAATTCATTGCTACGGGCTGTATCCCACTCGAGTGCTATTTCTTGATTTCGATGATGTAGCACATGGACCTTATCTCGATGAATGGACTTCATCTACTCCATGGATTTGACGGCTGCATTAGCTTTACCCTCGGCCTCTGCTTGAGAAGTCCTAGAAGCCTCTAATTAGTTTGTCAAAGTATTGATAATTCTTTTATTTTGAGCTTCCTGGCGTTTTAACTTTTCAATTTCCGCCGCATGCTCAAAAGATACTTTCGACAGATTCTCTGCTGCTTTCATCCATTCACGGTACTGCTTGTGGATATCTGGGACCCTCTTCAGATTAGGAGGGAAAAATAACCCTTCAAAGCATAGGTTTGGAAACTCTTCTTGAAGTTGTGCCATGCGAGCAACTGGATCGATCATAGGATCTTCGGCAGTGATTTCGACTTCAGTACTTTCCTTGCTAGGCCTATGAGCAGCAACATGTTCGCTATGGCGACGATAGCCACTAGACCGCTAAGAGTGAGAAGGAACTAAAGGTTGTGGAGGAACTGAAATGGAAGGGGGACCACGAGAGGGATCTATAAGTGGATCCCGACAATCAGTTGACTTATCAGAACCTTTTGAAAGAGGAGACCAATATCTCAATCGATGCTTATCTTGAGATGGCTTATCTCCATCACCCCTATCTTGATGACCGCGGTCCCGACTGGAGCGATAACTAGAATCATAATATTCTTCATTGCCACCTTAACGATACGAGCTAGAGCGTGAACCAGAGGATTGGTGGTGTATATCCTGAAGGGAATCGAACATGTTCCTTTTCTTCACAATTGTTTCTGCAAAGGAAAACAAAAGTTAATCGACTTTAAGCATTAAAGAGCACAAGTTGAGCATAATGCAATGTTGAGGGGTACAAGTGTCCTTGTGTCTTCCACCGACAAATCAGATGCAGGAGCTTTGCTCATTGGAGTAATTTCCCCTTTGGAAGTTGAAATTTCCGTGCCAGTTTATGGTGGGAGATTCCGACCCATCAACACTCACGTCAGTGAAATGGAAAGCATCAAGGTCATGTGGTACTAGTAGACCAGACAAAGAATAAAGCGGCAAACTTGAACGCTTCGACGGTTGAGAAGAGGATTCATCTTGAACAACCTTGGGAGTCATCGACGACTTGAGTTGATCAGAAAGGCAACTTTTGGGAAATTTATAAACAAATTTTTTTCTTTTTTCCTCTATCGAGAGCTGAAGGCCGTGAGGTCTGCGAGGATCTGAGCTCGACTCCAAGACTAGATTCGTCATCATTACGACCGGGCACATCGCCTTTATCTCCTTCGACGTCAATTTTGGTGAATTCTTGAGCACCCATTGTTGGGGGCACAACGGGATCGATTTGACTGCCCCTTTGACTAGCTATAGCCCATGCCCTTACCCCTGCACTTTGGGTAACTTTTGTTAGCCCTACACCGAGGCCCTCTTCTATCAAACAAAAAGTAACAAGGCGTTCGTCCGTGAGAAGATATTCGATGTTCCTATCGTGACCGCCACCTCATAAAGGTTACCGCTGGGCCATCTGATGGTGCCTGCAAAAAGAATTGCTTAGTCAGGACTACAGCTTGGATATCGGTTTTCCACGCTGATATAAAAATGATGAACAACACTTACGTCTTTTCAGCCATTGTCGAGCAAAATTAGGAGGACATCGAACAAAGAACCATTCGCTTTTAAAATCACTTAATTTATTCCATACACCAGTTAGAATCTGACGCTTCTTCGCTGACCCAAGAAATGTAAACGAAATACTCCATGTCCGTCGCTTGAAAAAGAATATGAACCGAATGTCATCAATGGTCGGAGGACGATGCAAGAACTCCATAAATACCATGTAAATACAATTAAGAAGAGCGTAGCCATTTGGATGAAGCTGTGCTGGAGCAATCCTCAAATAATGGAGAATTTCTCGGATGTATCAGTTAAACAGTGGAATGCATCCGACCCAGCACATGAATTTGTTGCACGCCATATATCCTTCTGGAGGTCTATAAGCCCTACCATCCTGTGACGGAACCAATACATCATCAAAATGGAATTCCATGCCTTACGCAGATTTAGCGAAGAGCATCTTCCTTGATTTTAGAGGCTACAAAATCAGCAGGATCCTCCAGAATAACTGCATCCTCTAGAGTGTCAGGAGCAGGATCAACTTCTTGGGGAAGAATGGGAACCGTAGAGGAAAAATCAAACTGTGGGCCTGGGCTTTCCGGTTGTTCTGAATGTTGACTAGAGGATGGACTTTCGAACTCGATTTTAGAACTTGATCCACATCAGGATTGTCCAGTTGAGAAGAATATCCAACTGGCATATCTTCAAGATGCCCAAAATTTCTAGAACCCATTGCTATTAAACTCGGTAAAAATCATGATTAGGTAAAGTAACCTGTACCCCCGGTGCATAGTGAGTGCTAGTGTGGTGCGATGAAGTGCTATACAATACAATAATAAGTTATATGAAATTAAAGATGAAAAAGATGACAAGACTTCAAGGTTAAACCGGAGTGACCGTCATTCCTAACCGTCTCGACCGTTTCTCTATATCATTAGGGAACGAGGCAGTTTGAGTTTGATGATCGATTGCCAGCAAATAAAAGTTCAATTTTTATGTTCAAATCACAGATGAGCTTCAAAGGAATTGTCAAAGGTATTAGTTCACTCCGAAGTTCAAATATCATATATCTACAAATGTGCAGTTCAAGTCATATGCAATTTTGAATGCCCGTTCAAGTATGCAAGGCCTAAGCTCATCATTTAGTTCAAGTTCACTTGTTTAAGTTCCATTTTTAAAGTTCACTTGCTGACAACAGATCGTTCCCCAAACAAGACTGATCGTTCACTTAGGACATCCACACTGATCGTTCGCCTCCGCACTTCCACTAGATCGTTTTTTCAACGCAATCCTTCCGATCGATTGAACAAGTCACCCACCCCAAAAATTCCTCAGATCCACAACTGTGGTCGATCGTTCCATATTGGAACAACCACTCCACTTCTTCATCTTCCACAAAAAAGACCGGCTAAAGGCTTTACTCCTTTAACCTCATTTCCTCCAACCAACTTCAAATCCATCGATCCCATCACTAAAAACAAATACCACCAAATTAATGAAACCTGAAATCTCGTGTTCGAATCACAATATAATTCCAAGGATCAACCTACCTAAGTCTGGATTTGGAGGAGGAGATCGATATGAACTTGATTTTCCTTGAGATCTGAAGCAACAGAAATGAATAAGAGGAGAAAGATGATCGACTAGAGCTTGAAGGGAGAAAAGATGTTTCCTAGCTGGAAAATTCAGATCATTGTTTGGAGCGATGGAGGAAAAGAGGGAGGATGATTCGTTTTCTTTTCTGGTTGGAAGCTTGAACGATATGAAAGTGAGAAGTGGGAATGGAAGTTGCTAAGTAAAATGCTTTTATATGGATAGACAAACCGATCCTTCGTAGCTTAGAAAATTGCACTGATCGTTTTAAAACGATCCAAAATTCTACAAGCCCATAAACGATAGGACAAAAAATGGTTAAGTTTGAAGGCTTTTATGGGAAGAGCGCATTCTGATGGTTCAAGCCATAAGACATACCGATCGTTCAAATTGGAATTCCTACCGATCGTTCCACCATTCAAAACGATCTGAAATTCCTCTACATGCACTAACGATCAACAATGATCATAAAAAAAAGGTAAAGAGAGGAGAGAAGGAATAATGATCGGTAATGATCATTTTTATGAAAGATGGAAAAAATGATCGGTAGAGATTGTTTATAAAATTTTCAAAACTTGACAACGACCTGTGAACGTGTAACCGTAATCGGGGGCCGGGTACAAACACGTATACGTGCCAGTATACATTCTAGAATTTAGTTTTTTAAAATCGATAGAAATGGAATTTGCACCTGAAATCAGCCGAAAAAAAGATCAAAACCAGATTATTATGGCTTGATAGTCACCATAAAAAAACAAGATGATCATTGACAAGCCATGGTCTAATATTTATACTATTAGAAGTCAACCAATAGTCATAATAAATAGAAGGAGACACGACCTTTAGAAAAAAGCGACTCAACGGAAAGGTAACGATAATTCGATAAACTGGATGGAATCCTTTACGACAATCGAAGCTCACGGTAGTTCAAAGCACATCATGTTCAAATAGGACGTACTTTGGGGGGCAAATTTTATCCCGCCTTTTGGCAAGGTCATGATATCATCAACTTGGCTAGAAACGGATGGTTACCAACCTTGCGAATCAGTTGTATATGATACTATAGACGATGGTCGAAAAGATCTGGACTGGGGCCCAATCGAGGTGTAATCAGTATAGAGTGAGAGGCATAGCCCCGTGAAGCTACATTCCAAATTTCAAGTCGATCGGAGTTTGTATGCTTGAGTCACAGACAAAGCAAGGATTTATGTGGATCGATCGGGAACAATCCATAAAACGGCTCAAATTAGCAAAGATCGATCAATATCTCAAAATCCACAAGGCCAATTCACTTGAAACTTTAGGGCATCAATATATTGAAGGGTGGAGCCCACAATAACGATCACAAGTCAAAACTCTCAAGTTCAAGAAATATCGATCGTCTTATGCCGATCGTTCCCAACGATTGGTGTAACTCAGCAAGCAACCCAAATACGACAAAGATTGATCCATATCTCATAAACGACAACTCAGAATGACTTCATATTTTAGGAGCAAGGTCTAGAGTTATGTGAGACCCCCCACAAACGATTGCATGGCAATAAAAGGAAAAAATAACGATCGGTATAATTTATATCGATCATTCCAAAACAACAAGTTATGTCCACCGATCGTTATGGTGGGCCCCTGTGGACCTGGAGAGCCTTCTGCGGAAATCTTAGCAAAATATCTCATCATCTCACCCTATAAATACATACCTATTGGTTCGTTTTAAGGATTTGGACGTTGTTGATTACTCCAGACTTCATTGTAATCAAGTGCTAGCTTTGTTCTACTTTTGTAATCGGATTCAAAGGGAGTAATAAAGGATAATCTTCAAAGTGGACGTAGGCATACAACGCCGAACCACTACAAACCTCTATGTATTTGATTTATGCTTGTTCTCTGTTCCTTACTTATTCATTTACTCGGTTAAATTTTACTTTTCTTCATTTACTTCTCTACAAAAATTATTCTTGGGTGTTTGTGATATGGTGCAAACAAACATGTATCTATTAAAGAGTCATTTTCCAAAATCACTTTTGAAAGTACAAAAGTTCTTTTAAAGCCTCTTAAAATCTATTTTGCTTGTCCCCTTAAAGCCAATTTATTTTATCACAAGGCGGAGACTTCTTGTACTCATATCATTCCAAGCCCGATCAGATTGATATGCATTTAAATCCAATTTATTTTATCACAAGGCGGAGACTTCTTGTACTCATATCATTCCAAGCCCGATCAGATTGATATGCATTTAAATCCAATTTATTTTATCACAAGGCGGAGACTTCTTGTACTCATATCATTCCAAGCCCGATCAGATTGATATGCATTTAAATCCAATTAAAATGCATATTGATATCGTATATCGATACTTCTATATACAACTTTTATATACGCACTATATTCAATACTAATCAACACAAATCAAATAAAATTTTATAATCAATATTTCATAAATATTAATTAATCTAACTAATTTATAACAATTATAATTAAATTAAATTAGGTGGTAGTAGGAGCTATGCAGTTAAAGCCCTGCAAAATCCCTGTTGTAACGCATAACGCTCTTTGACCACTACTCTTTTTCAATATAGCGCTATTAAATAGTAGATCTACTTTAAGCCCCACTATTTTCTGCTACATCCACTAAATTTTTACCACTTGCATTAGCAAAATTAATATAAAAATGTTGATTTGACTACTTCTCTTTTAAACCAAATCAACAAAGTTAGGGTAATAACCTAATTTTAAGGCATAAGTATTCAATATAAGTTAGATATCTATTTTAGTCACCAAATCTGGACTGCATATATCATGGTATTCTTCGGTTTCGTTATATAAGATTAAACAATATTTCTTTTTTCTATACAAATGATTTGAGAATGAGAGTAAATTAACTTTAAATATTTAGTTTTATATCTAATGAAGCTTTTTGTACCTCCGCTATTTTCCATTATACCCCCGATTTATCCCCGCTATAATATTTTGCAGCCCCACCGCTATGGAAGCGCTAAGCGTTTTAATTGCACAGAGTAGGAGTATTCAACATTTCAGCTGTGCAAATCTTAAATTTAAATTCATTTAGCGATTAATATAGAAGAATTCGAATATTAATATTCACATGCTACCTTAGCTATTTGTGCGACATTATGGTCAAATTTATTGCTTACATAGCTTCGATAAAATCCAATTTTACTTATTTTCAGCATTACCCAATAATGGCAATTATTTAAAACTATATCACATTAGGACTTATGGAATTTGATAATGGTCAAAATTCTAATATTGTCAACATTCAGCTTTATAGTCCAAACACTAAGTCTTTGGTTCAATAATAACAATTATTATTAACCAAACTGTGGAGTATACGTCTTATTTGATGATAACAATTATGTCTTTTTATATTTGATTTTTATTTTCAGAGTATGTGATAGTTAAGAAATCATAAAAGCACAATGTTGTTTTTTCAATGCATCACACGTTTATTTTTTATGTGTTAATCGTAGCATATGTTTGTTATTATCATAAAAATGGAGAAATTGTGAAGTATTGCAATTAATTTCGATTTGATATTAATGAACACGTGTGTAATTAATGTTTTTTTCATGATGCATATTTATAGGCTTCTGATTACATTCAAGAGATGTGATTCAATTCGTTTTGCATATACCATTAATTCAGCGAAGAATTCTTTCAAGCAAACACAAACTACTCATACTACAGTCTCGTTCAACTCCTACATCTGAAACCTCACCAGTAGTGATCTCTAGAATTTGCGGAACAACAACATCACAAAAATATTGATACAAAGTTATTGTCCATATCACTTAAGCCATATCTATCATTATCATAAAATAACCATAACCGAGCCCATAACCGAGCCCAAACAAGACTGATCGTTCACTTAGGACATCCACACTGATCGTTCGCCTCCGCACTTCCACTAGATCGTTTTTTCAACGCAATCCTGCCGATCGATTGAACAAGTCACCCACCCCAAAAATTCCTCAGATCCACAACTGTGGTCGATCGTTCCATATTGGAACAACCACTCCACTGCTTCATCTTCCACAAAAAAAGACCGGCTAAAGGCTTTACTCCTTTAACCTCATTTCCTCCAACCAACTTCAAATCCATCGATCCCATCACTAAAAACAAATACCACCAAATTAATGAAACCTGAAATCTCGTGTTCGAATCACAATATGATTCCAAGGATCAACCTACCTAAGTCTGGATTTGGAGGAGGGGATCGATATGAACTTGATTTTCCTTGAGATCTGAAGCAACAGCAATGAATAAGAGGAGAAAGATGATCGACTAGAGCTTGAAGGGAGAAAAGATGTTTCCTAGCTGGAAAATTCAGATCATTGTTTGGAGCGATGGAGGAAAAGAGGGAGGATGATTCGTTTTCTTTTCTGGTTGGAAGCTTGAACGATATGAAAGTGAGAAGTGGGAATGGAAGTTGCTAAGTAAAATGCTTTTATATGGATAGACAAACCGATCCTTCGTAGCTTAGAAAATTGCACTGATCGTTTTAAAACGATCCAAAATTCTACAAGCCCATAAACGATCGGACAAAAAATGGTTAAGTTTGAAGGCTTTTATGGGAAGAGTGCATTCTGATCGTTCAAGCCATAAAACATACCGATCGTTCAAATTGGAATTCCTACCGATCGTTCCACCATTCAAAACGATCCGAAATTCCTCTACATGCACTAACGATCGACAATGATCATAAAAAAAAGGTAAAGAGAGGAGAGAAGGACGGTAATGATCATTTTTATGAAAGATGGAAATAACGATCGGTAGAGATTGTTTATAAAATTTTCAAAACTTGACAATGACCTGTGAACGTGTAACCGTAATCGGGGGCCGGGTACAAACACGTATACATGCCAGTATACGTTCTAGAATTTAGTTTTTTGAAATCGATAGAAATGGAATTTGCACCTGAAATCAGCCGAAAAAGATCAAAACCAGATTATTATGGCTTGATAGTCACCATAAAAAAAACAAGATGATCATTGACAAGCCATGATCTAATATTTATACTATTGGAAGTCAACCAATAGTCATAATAAATAGAAGGAGACACGACCTTCAGAAAAAAGCGACTCAACGGAAAGGTAACGATAATTCGATAAACTGGATGGAATCCTTTACGACAATCGAAGCTCACGGTAGTTCAAAGCACATCATGTTCAAATAGGACGTACTTTAGGGGGCAAATTTTATCCCGCCTTTTGGCAAGGTCGTGATATCATCAACTTGGCTAGAAACGGATGGTTACCAACCTTGCGAATCAGTTGTATATGATACTATAGACGATGGTCGAAAAGATCTGGACTGGGGCCCAATCGAGGTGTAATCAGTATAGAGTGAGAGGCATAGCCCCATGAAGCTACATTCCAAATTTCAAGTCGATCGGAGTTTATATGCTTGCGACACAGACAAAGCAAGGATTTATGTGGATCGATCGGGAACGATCCATAAAATGGCTCAAATCAGCAAAGATCGATCAATATCTCAAAATCCACAAGGCCAATTCACATGAAACTTTAGGGCATCAATATATTGAAGGGTGGAGCCCACAAAAACGATCACAAGTCAAAACTCTCAAGTTCAAGAAATATCGATCGTCTTATGCCGATCGTTCCCAACGATTGGTGTAACTCAGCAAGTAACCCAAATACGACAAAGATTGATCCATATCTCATAAACGACAACTCAGAATGACTTCATATTTTAGGAGCAAGGTCTAGAGTTATGTGAGAGCCCCCACAAATGATTGCATGGCAATCAAAGGCAAAAATAACGATCGGTATAATTTATATCGATCATTCCAAAACAACAAGTTATGTCCACCGATCATTATGGTGGGCCCCTGTGGACCTGGAGAACCTTCTGCGGAAATCTTAGCAAAATATCTCGTCATCTCACCCTATAAATACATACCTATTGGTTCGTTTTAAGGATTTGGACGTTGCTGATTACTCCAGACTTCATTGTAATCAAGTGCTAGCTTTGTTCTACTATTGTAATCAGATTCAAAGGGAGTAATAAAGGATAATCTTCAAAGTGGACGTAGGCATACAACGCCGAACCACTATAAACCTCTATGTCTTTGATTTATGCTTGTTCTCTGTTCCTTACTTATTCATTTACTCGGTTAAATTTTACTTTCCTTCATTTACTTCTCTACAAAAACTATTCTTGGGTGTTTATGATATGGTGCAAACAAACATGTATCTATTAAAGAGTCATTTTCCAAAATCACTTTTGAAAGTACAAAGTTCTTTTAAAGCCTCTTAAAAACTATTTTGCTTGTCCCCTTAAAGCCAATTTATTTTATCACAAGGCGGAGACTTCTTGTACTCATATCATTCCAAGCCCGATCAGATTGATATGCATTTAAATCCAATTTATTTTATCACAAGGCAGAGACTTCTTGTACTCATATCATTCCAAGCCCGATCAGATTGATATGCATTTAAATCCAATTTATTTTATCACAAGGCGGAGACTTCTTGTACTCATATCATTCCAAGCCCGATCAGATTGATATGCATTTAAATCCAGTTAAAATGCATATTGATATCGTATATCGATACTTCTATATACAACTTTTATATACGCACTATATTCAATACTAATCAACACAAATCAAATAAAATTTTATAATCAATATTTCATAAATATTAATTAATCTAACTAATTTATAACAATTATAATTAAATTAAATTAGGTGGTAGTAGGAGCTATGCAGTTAAAGCTCTGCAAAATCCCTGTTGTAACGCATAACGCTCTTTGACCACTACTCTTTTTCAATATAGCGCTATTAAATAGTAGATCTACTTTAAGCCCCACTATTTTCTGCTACATCCACTAAATTTTTACCACTTGCATTAGCAAAATTAATATAAAAATGTTGATTTGACTACTTCTCTTTTAAACCAAATCGACAAAGTTAGGGTAATAACCTAATTTTAAGGCATAAGTATTCAATATAAGTTAGATATCTATTTTAGTCACCAAATCTGGACTGCATATATCATGGTATTCTTTGGTTTCGTTATATAAGATTAAACAATATTTCTTTTTTCTATACAAATGATTTGAGAATGAGAGTAAATTAACTTTAAATATTTAGTTTTATATCTAATGAAGCTTTTTGTACCTCCGCTATTTTCCATTATACCCCCGATTTATCCCCACTATAATATTTTGCAGCCCCACCGCTATGGAAGCGCTAAGCGTTTTAATTGCACGGAGTAGGAGTATTCAACATTTCAGCTGTGCAAATCTTAAATTTAAATTCATTTAGCGATTAATATAGAAGAATTCGAATATTAATATTCACATACTACCTTAGCTATTTGTGCGACATTATGGTCAAATTTATTGCTTACATAGCTTCGATAAAATCCAATTTTACTTATTTTCAGCATTACCCAATAGTGGTAATTATTTACACCAATTCTCTTCATCAAAACTATATCACATTAGGACTTATGGAATTTGATAACGGTCAAAATTCTAATATTGTCAACATTCAACTTTATAGTCCAAACACTAAGTCTTTGGTTCAATAATAAAAATTATTATTAACCAAACTGTGGAGTATACGTCTTATTTGATGATAACAATTATGTCTTTTTATATTTGATTTTTATTTTCAGAGTATGTGATAGTTAAGAAATCATAATAGCACAATGTTGTTTTTTCAATGCATCACACGTTTATTTTTTATGTGTTAATCGTAGCATATGTTTGTAATTATCATAAAAATGGAGAAATTGTGAAGTATTGCAATTAATTTCGATTTGATATTAATGAACACGTGTGTATTTAATGTTTTTTTCATGATGCATATTTATAGGCTTCTGATTACATTCAAGAGATGTGATTCAATTCGTTTTGCATATCCCATTAATTCAGCGAAGAATTCTTTCAAGCAAACACAAACTACTCATACTACAGTCTCGTTCAACTCCTACATCTGAAACCTCATCGGTAGTGATCTCTAGAATTTGCGGAACAACAACATCACAAAAATATTGATACAAAGTTATTGTCCATATCACTTAAGCCATATCCGTCATTATCATAAAATAACCATAACCGAGCCCATAACCGAGCCCAAACAAGACTGATCGTTCACTTAGGACATCCACACTGATCGTTCGCCTCCGCACTTCCACTAGATCGTTTTTTTAACGCAATCCTGCCGATCGATTGAACAAGTCACCCACCCCAAAAATTCCTCAGATCCACAACTGTGGTCGATCATTCCATATTGGAACAACCACTCCACAGCTTCATCTGCCACAAAAAAAGACCGGCTAAAGGCTTTACTCCTTTAACCTCATATCCTCCAACCAACTTCAAATCCATCGATCCCATCACTAAAAACAAATACCACCAAATTAATGAAACCTGAAATCTCATGTTCGAATCACAATATGATTCCAAGGATCAACCTACCTAAGTCTGGATTTGGAGGAAGGGATCGATATGAACTTGATTTTCCTTGAGCTCTGAAGCAACAGCAATGAATAAGAGGAGAAAGATGATCGACTAGAGCTTGAAGGGAGAAAAGATGTTTCCTAGTTGGAAAATTCAGATCATTGTTTGGAGCGATGGAGGAAAAGAGGGAGGATGATTCGTTTTCTTTTCTGGTTGGAAGCTTGAACGATATGAAAGTGAGAAGTGGGAATGGAAGTTGCTAAGTAAAATGCTTTTATATGGATAGACAAACCGATCCTTCGTAGCTTAGAAAATTGCACTAATCATTTTAAAAACGATCTAAAATTCTACAAGCCCATAAACGATCGGACAAAAAATGGTTAAGTTTGAAGGCTTTTATGGGAAGAGCGCATTCTGATCGTTCAAGCCATAAGACATACCGATCGTTCAAATTGGAATTCCTACCGATCGTTCCATCATTCAAAACGGTCCGAAATTCCTCTACATGCACTAACGATCGACAATGATCATAAAAAAAAGGTAAAGAGAGGAGAGAAGGAATAATGATCGGTAATGATCATTTTTATGAAAGATGGAAATAACGATCGGTAGAGATTGTTTATAAAATTTTCAAAACTTGACAATGACCTATGAACGTGTAACCGTAATCGGGGGCCGGGTGCAAACACGTATACGTGCCAGTATACGTTCTAGAATTTAGTTTTTTGAAATCGATAGAAATGGAATTTGCACCTGAAATCAGCCGAAAAAGATCAAAACCAGATTATTATGGCTTGATAGTCACCATAAAAAAAACAAGATGATCATTGACAAGCCATGATCTAATATTTATACTATTGGAAGTCAACCAATAGTCATAATAAATAGAAGGAGACACGACCTTCAGAAAAAAGCGACTCAATGGAAAGGTAACGATAATTCGATAAACTGGATGGAATCCTTTACGACAATCGAAGCTCACGGTAGTTCAAAGCACATCATGTTCAAATAGGACGTACTTTGGGGGGCAAATTTTATCCCGCCTTTTGGCAAGGTCGTGATATCATCAACTTGGCTAGAAACGGATGGTTACCAACCTTGCGAATCAGTTGTATATGATACTATAGACGATGGTCGAAAAGATCTGGACTGGGGCCCAATCGAGGTGTAATCAGTATAGAGTGAGAGGCATAGCCCCGTGAAGCTACATTCCAAATTTCAAGTCGATTGGAGTTTATATGCTTGAGTCACAGACAAAGCAAGGATTTATGTGGATCGATCGGGAACGATCCATAAAACGGCTCAAATCAGCAAAGATCGATCAATATCTCAAAATCCACAAGGCCAATTCACTTGAAACTTTAGGGCATCAATATATTGAAGGGTGGAGCCCACAAAAACGATCACAAGTCAAAATTCTCAAGTTCAAGAAATATCGATCGTCTTATGCCGATCGTTCCCAACGATTGGTGTAACTCAGCAAGTAACCCAAATACGACAAAGATTGATCCATATCTCATAAACGACAACTCAGAATGACTTCATATTTTAGGAGCAAGGTCTAGAGTTATGTGAGAGCCCCCACAAATGATTGCATGGCAATCAAAGGCAAAATAACGATCGGTATAATTTATATCGATCATTCCAAAACAACAAGTTATGTCCACCGATCGTTATGGTGGGCCCATGTGGACCTGGAGAGCCTTCTACGGAAATCTTAGCAAAATATCTCGTCATCTCACCCTATAAATACATTCCTATTGGTTCGTTTTAAGGATTTGGACGTTGCTGATTACTCCAGACTTTATTGTAATCAAGTGCTAGCTTTGTTCTACTGTTGTAATCGGATTCAAAGGGAGTAATAAAGGATAATCTTCAAAGTAGACGTAGGCATACAACGTCGAACCACTATAAACCTCTATGTCTTTGATTTATGCTTGTTCTTTGTTCCTTACTTATTCATTTACCCGGTTAAATTTTACTTTTCTTCATTTACTTCTCTACAAAAACTATTCTTGGGTGTTTGTGATATGGTGCAAACAAACATGTATCTATTAAAGAGTCATTTTCCAAAATCACTTTTGAAAGTACAAAAGTTCTTTTAAAGCCTCTTAAAAACTATTTTGCTTGTCCCCTTAAAGCCAATTTATTTTATCACAAGGCGGAGACTTCTTGTACTCATATCATTCCAAGCCCGATCAGATTGATATGCATTTAAATCCAATTTATTTTATCACAAGGCGGAGACTTCTTGTACTCATATCATTCCAAGCCCGATCATATTGATATGCATTTAAATCCAATTTATTTTATCACAAGGCGGAGACTTCTTGTACTCATATCATTCCAAGCCCGATCAGATTGATATGCATTTAAATCCAATTAAAATGCATATTGATATCGTATATCGATACTTCTATATACAACTTTTATATACGCACTATATTCAATACTAATCAACACAAATCAAATAAAATTTTATAATCAATATTTCATAAATATTAATTAATCTAACTAATTTATAACAATTATAATTAAATTAAATTAGGTGGTAGTAGGAGCTATGCAGTTAAAGCCCTGCAAAATCCCTGTTGTGACGCATAACGCTCTTTGACCACTATTCTTTTTCAATATAGCGCTATTAAATAGTAGATCTACTTTAAGCCCCACTATTTTTTGCTACATCCACTAAAATTTTACCACTTGCATTAGCAAAATTAATATAAAAATGTTGATTTGACTACTTCTCTTTTAAACCAAATCAACAAAGTTAGGGTAATAACCTAATTTTAAGGCATAAGTATTCAATATAAGTTAGATATCTATTTTAGTCACCAAATCTGGACTGCATATATCATGGTATTCTTCGGTTTCGTTATATAAGATTAAACAATATTTCTTTTTTCTATACAAATGATTTGAGAATGAGAGTAAATTAACTTTAAATATTTAGTTTTATATCTAATGAAGCTTTTTATACCTCCGCTATTTTCCATTATACCCCCGATTTATCCTCGCTATAATATTTTGTAGCCCCACCGCTATGGATGCGCTAAGCGTTTTAATTGCAGAGAGTAGGAGTATTCAACATTTCAGCTGTGCAAATCTTAAATTTAAATTCATTTAGCGATTAATATAAAAGAATTCGAATATTAATATTCACATGCTACCTTAGCTATTTGTGCGACATTATGGTCAAATTTATTGCTTATATAGCTTCGATAAAATCCAATTTTACTTATTTTCAGCATTACCCAATAGTGGCAATTATTTACACCAATTCTCTTCATCAAAACTATATCACATTAGGACATATGGAATTTGATAACGGTCAAAATTCTAATATTGTCAACATTCAACTTTATAGTCCAAACACTAAGTCTTTGGTTCAATAATAACAATTATTATTAACCAAACTGTGGAGTATACGTCTTATTTGATGATAACAATTATGTCTTTTTATATTTGATTTTTATTTTCAGCGTATGTGATAGTTAAGAAATCATAAAAGCACAATGTTGTTTTTTCAATGCATCACGCGTTTATTTTTTATGTGTTAATCGTAGCATATGTTTGTTATTATCATAAAAATGGAGAAATTGTGAAGTATTGCAATTAATTTCGATTTGATATTAATGAACACGTGTCTATTTAATGTTTTTATCATGATGCATATTTATAGGCTTCTGATTACATTCAAGAGATGTGATTCAATTCGTTTTGCATATCCCATTAATTCAGCGAAGAATTCTTTCAAGCAAACACAAACTACTCATACTACAGTCTCGTTCAACTCCTACATCTGAAACCTCACCGGTAGTGATCTGTAGAATTTGCGGAACAACAACATCACAAAAATATTGATACAAAGTTATTGTCCATATCACTTAAGCCATATCCGTCATTATCACAAAATAACCACTACCACCATCCACCTTCGGAACCTACGCATCACAATCATCTAGACAGTTCTGATCATCTCAAGTTTCGAACAACGTTGAGTTCAATCTTCATTGGCAATAACATCTAATCCAAGATCCTAAATTGACGGCTTGAGAACTAGGTACGGTAGAGAATGGTGAGGTAAACTCAAATAAAGCAGCAACGATTTTGGCTTTAGATCCGGAACTCAACAACTTCAGGCGTATTCATCACAAGAATCTCCGACATCCTATAGTGACAAAGATTTTTAGATGGCGACTTGAATCTCCAGCGGTGGCGAGCTAAGTGGCGGTGGGGCGTGTTTCTTTTGGACTGCAGGAATTTTTCTCTTGAAATTCAATTTTGAGCATATGGAAAATTTTGAGGAGATAAATAGAATAGGGCTTAAGCTGAAAAAGGGAAGTGTGGGCATCACATGAAGATAAACGAAGTGCCCATTCACATTTTATTTATTATTTTTATTTTTAGTTTGGAACTTGTTTTGTTTAATTTTTGTTTGTTTTTTGAACTCTAGAATTTGGTTTATGAGCTACGTTGTTATTGTAGTTCAGGGATTCTAATTCTGCGTATTGGGTCAGGTAGGGTTACCAGTCATATGATTGGTACATTCAGGTTAGTAAAGAGTGTGAGTTTACAGGTGATGTAAGCGTCGAATATATAATTCCATTAGTAACTTTGGGGGCAGCTGTAAGCACTAGTAGGTTAGTGGCCAAAGCTGGGCATATCTATGTGATTTCTTTATTTTTCGCATTTATGTTTGCACTTTATTTATTTTTTTACCTGCAAAATAGTTTAAATACCATATTCACCCCCACCCCCTTTAGGGTATATTGCACGATCCTAACAAGTGGTATTAAAGTAGGTTGTTAGGAAAACCTGATATCATGTCTTACCATAGCTTTACTTTTTGAGAGTGTCGGTCCATTTTCAGTCCACCTATTTTAAATAAAACATATTTTTCATATTAGATGGAATTTTATTTAAAATACGTTGATTTTCATATCGGGGATATCATTGAAAATGGATTGGATATGGTAGATAAGAATAAGTTTTCACTTAATGTTAATGCTATGAATATTCTTATTGATGGACTAAATAAATCTGAATTTAACAATATCTCTCGTTGTTTAACTGCACAATAAATTTGGAGCACTCTCGATACGAAATATGATGAAAAAGTGAACAATGATGAAGGACTCCCCAAAGTTGATACAAGGACAGAGCTGTGTTTGACGGGATTAACAAAAGACGAGTCGGATGATGACAGTGAAATGAGTGATGATGACATAACAAATGATGAGATAAGCGATTTTTCATTTAAAAATTTAGTTCTTTTATGCCATAAATTAACTAAAACTGTTGATGATCTTGAACTGAAAAATAACAGGTTGAAAAGTGAAAAATCTAAGCTGCATCAGAAATTATATAACTTGGAAAAGGAGCTTGAAAATACTAATAAAATTTAAAATTCTTATTGTGGAAAATATTTGAACTACGAAAAAGAAAAAGAATTTTTTTTGCTTTAATGAAAATTTTAAAAAGCCTGAAAAGGAACTTTTGATTTTAAGAAAAAAGAAAATGAGTTGATTTGCAAAAACAACATTTTACAAAAGGAGTTAGAGATTTTTAAGATGTTTGGAAATTCCAAATGTGAAAAATATGAAAATTATGACAAAGAAAATTTGGTGAAAACAAAAATGATTCTAGATGGGCTTGAAAATGAAATTAAATATATATCAGATATCTTAAATGCGATAAATGTGCGAATTTTCAAAAGGAATTAATTGAAATTAAAGAAAATCTCAAAACCCTTAAAAATGAAAATGCGATTTTGAAAAATAGTGAAATTGGAATTATTCAAATACATCACGAATTGAAAAAGGCGATTGAGAAAATTGAATTTTAAAAAGGCCAACTTTTTGAAATCGAATTGCTTGAAATTAAGACCAAAATAAAAGAGCTCAAAAACAAAAATACGTTCTTAAAAAGAAATGATTTTGAAAAGAGAGAGAATGTTATTAGTCATTGTTCTATGTTAATAAATGAATAATCTTGAGTCCACGGGCGCGGCGCAGTGGAAAGTAGGCTTGGGTTCTGGTAAAAAGACCCAGGTTTGATTCCTACCATGCGCCTCCCTGTCCTATATAAATTTTATCCGGGGGTATGGGGGCTTGGATCAGCGGACGGCTTTACTATACCCTCCTCAGGAGTTTACCGGCCCGCCAGGTTCTCCTGGATTTTCAAAAAAAAAAGAATAATCTTTTAAAGTCCAAAGTTAATGAACTTGAATTGACGCTTCAAAAAATTTCCACCGGAGAAAAATCATTTAGTATGTTATTAGGAAATGAACTCTTTGCGAATAACAGAAAATGACTTGGATTTGAAAAGTGTCAATTTATAAACAAATGACTAGTAACACGGCTAGAGGGAGAAGTGTGTTTCTCAAATGTGTGAAGTGTGGCAAACTTGGACATAATTATAATAATTTTTGAAATAAGAACATAAACAAACAAGTCAAACAAAATTGAGTTCCTTAGGGTATGATTGTTAATATTAACGGTTTGCTATATAAACAAATTTGGATATCAAAGATTTCAGTTGTAAGCAAATGTGGTCTAAGTCACTCATTTCCTCTTTTAACATGTAGGTACGAAGACGACTAAGGAGCAACTACGATGGAAGCAGATTTCGAATTGTCTCACATATTTAATGAGCGATAATTGAAATGTTTCTTAGCCTAGGAAAACAAGGTGGAGGTCAACACACTTTAGACAATAATGGTGAATGAAAATGCAAATGCAACTTCAAAGTTAAGAAAATGTATGATTTCTAAACTCAACTTCCCAGTTTTCGCTTCTTGTTTTGAGTTCTGATATTCTGACACTGATGTAGTAAAATTGTTATATCTTGAGCTTCGTAGCTCCGATTTGAAAAATTCAATATGTTATGGAAAATAGATAGAATATTATATAAGTCTTATGTTTTGTGGTTTTCCATATTTTCAACTTAAACCACTAAAAAACTGCAAACAACTCGGTACATTGTTTTAGAACTGTCCACCACAACTGCAGTAAATCGACCATAACTTGATCATTGCAACTCCGATTTCAGAAATTCTTAAAAATTTTGAAAGATAATAGAGACCACTACAACTTTCATGCTTGAGTTTTGGCTCATTCATTTCATAAAACCTTTAAAAATAGTACTCAAGCAGGCTCATTGCTTGAAAAGTGTTTCTGAATTGTTCAATGAGCTATAGTATTTTAGGCATAACTTTTGATCTGTTTGTCATTTTGACTTGAAACTAATTTTATTAATTAGAAACTTCGAATATCTGAAATTTTCAAGTTTTGTGTTAAATAAAATTATGGACTTCAAATTTTCAAATAATAGTTTCAAAACAGATTGATTTTTCAAAACAACGATTATCGATATATGATGATAATTGTTTCCATACATATATATGTGACATACTTTCATATGCGATGATGTTATATTTATTTCTTTTGATGATGACTAACAAATCATTTGTTCGAGAATTTTTAGTTGTATGTACTGGGGTTTGACATAGTTGACTTTGCTGGGAAATACAAATGTTGGAGCAAATTTGATTTTCACGCTTGACATTGATGATGAGAGTTCAAAAGGTCGAATATAGAACCAGTGTTTGAGGTATCATTGTACACCACTATGGCATGTAGAGAGTACTTGTGGAATCATTGTTCGTCACCATCGGCAGCCCAAATAACAAGTGGTATCGTGCAATAGTAACTTGTTCTATCTTGTCAGAACATCTGAAATGACTTCTAACCTTTGTGATTTCTCCAGTCTGATATTTTTGATAGCTCATATATCTCACAAAGCGACTCATATTTCACATATTTCATTTCATTCACATGTGGAGAGTTTGCATTTTGTTTTTGTTTTATTTTATTTTTAAAAAAAATCCAAAAATATGTTTTATTTTTTTCTCTTTCTTAGAATTTTTATTTTGAAAATTATTAGAAAAACCAAATATTTTTTTAGCTTTCTTAGGATTTGTTTTATTTTACTCTCCATATTTATTTATGATGTGCATATTTTGATATGAGATATTTTGGAAAAATCTTTGATATAAATTTTCGATGAGAAATTTCTTTTGATATAAGAGTTTTTGATTAGAGAGTTCCTTGACTTGAAAACATTGAAACATCATGAGGTGATAGATTCTTTACTCGAAATGAATTTTGAAAATGTTATTGCGGAATGAAATTTGATTTTTGCAAGATGGGTTTTTTGATATTCAAAACTTGAGATGATTATTGGAAATATTTTTTTAATATTTTTTTGCTTTATGATGAAATCTTTTGAAATCAGACTTTGATTTTTTGTTTTGATATATTAATGTATATTGCATTAGATCATGTGCGCCTCTTTACACAAATAGCTCTAAAGCCAATTCACATCGTATATTCAAGGATAGAATATAAAACTGAAAATATTTTTGAGATATTTATAAAGAATGTACTTTTGAATTATATCACGATCGATTGAATGTTTTTTGTAATTTTCAAAAGTACTTATATTGATTACATAGATGATTAAGATATTGCATTTTGTACTTAATTAAATAATGATGTTATGACATTTTTGATAATCAAGCATACGTTAAAGTTTCTTTTTTTAACTATTGCATATACTACATCCTCTCTGAATCTACCATTTGACTATCATATTCTATCGATTCATCTTTCTTTCTTTTTACTATTATTCTTGTTGTTATATGGGTTGGCTAAATTGACATACCCAAATTTATTATTGAAAGCCCTATGGAAAGTAAAAAATTACACATATTATATAATAGACTCCCTAAGCCCCAAAATGCCTATAAATAGGTGTGTCAGTACTTGCCAAGTAACATCCATCCTCATCTAAGAGACCTCGCGGCAATGCATGGATGGAAGGCTCGTGATCTCATTTACGATGAGTTAGGCATAAGTTATTCTAACTTAAATGATATTTTTTAGTCACATTTTTTATCTAAGTGAACTCACGCCAATCATGGATGGAAGTGATTTGATTTATAATGAATTAAAAATAAGCTATTTAATTATGTAATATTTTATGGGCTATGTCTTTTGAACCCCCACCACATATAACTATATTTGTTTTTTCACCTTGCTTCCACTCATGGGATATTGCTTTGATCAATATAGTGACTATAATTTATGGTTGACTTTTCATTATATATTTAATAGTTATATTTTGGTCAAGTTTCATCATATCGTATCACTTTCTCAATATGCTAATTTAATATTTAAACTTTTAATGAGAACAAAAGAGGGGAAGCGGTTAAGATTTGGTAATATTTTGAACTCATTGTTAATATCTTAGAAATGTTTTTTGTTTATAATTTTTTTCCCGAACACATGCCACATCTGTAGGAGGAGCATATCAGTATGGAGCATGTTATATATATTGAAACATTGTGCTATGATTTTGATGTTATGATATCGTGTGTGGCTATGATTTTGATGTTATGATATCGAGTACACACGTTACACTTGTCAAATCTTAACATGTTTGCTATCATCAAAAGGGGGAGATTGTGGGTACACGTCTTGTTTGCTGATAACAAATATTTTTTTTTATATTTGATTTTTGTTTTAAGAGCGTGTTATAGGTAAAAAATCGTAAAAGCACAATTATGTTTTTTCCACACATCACACATCTGTTTTTTGTTCGTAAATCGTAGAATATGTTTGTAGTTATCAAAAAAGGAGAAATTGTGAAGTATTGCAAATAATTTTGATTTGATATTAATAAACCTATGTTATATTTAATGTTATTTTTACTGATGCATATTTACAGGCTTCTGATTACAGTCAGGCTATGTGATTCGATTTGTTTTGCATATCCCATTCATTCAGCGAAGAATTCTTTTAGGCAGCCACAAACTGCTCCTAGTACAGTCATGTTCAACTCCTATAATTGAAACTTCTTCAACAGTGATCTCCAGAATTAAAGGAACAACAGCAGCAGAAAAATATTGATACAAAGTCATCGTGCATATGACTTATGCCATCTCTACCATTATCACAAAATAACCACTACCACCATCCACCTTCGGAACCTACGCATCACAATCAACCAGACAGTTCGAGTCATCTCAAGTCTCGAACAACATTAAGTATCTCTTTTCGTCAGCGGCAACAACTTAAGATCCAAGATCCCAAATCGACGGCTTGAGATCCAGGTACGGTTGAGAACGATGAGGCAAACTCAGATAAAGCAGCGACGATCTTGGCTTTAGATCTAGAACTCAACGACCTCAGATATATTCATCACCAATATCCTCTAGTGACAAAGATTTCTAGATGGCAACTTGAATCTCCGACGAAGACAAGCTAAGTGGTAGTGGCATATGTTTTCTTTTGGATTGTACAAGCTTTCTCCTGAAAGTCAATTTTGAGCATGTGGAAAATTTTGAGAGAGATAAATAAAAAAGGGCTTGAGCTGAAAAAGGGAAGTTTGGGTACCACGTGATGATAAATGAAGTGTCCATTCACGTTTTATTTATTTATTTCCGTTTTTAGTTTTGCACTTGTTTTGTTTTATTTTTATTTGTTTTTGAACTCTAAAATTAGGTTTATGAGCTATGTTGTTATTGTAGTTCACGATCTTAAGGTCATGAGTTCGGCCAGAATTACTAGGCATAGGATTAGTATATTCAGATTAGCAGAGAGTGCGAGTTTACAGGTTTGTAAGCGTCGAATATATAATTCTAATAGTAACTTTGAAGGCACAGTAGACACTAATGGGTTAGTGACCTATTCTTTATTTTTCGCATTTACGTTTCTGCTTAATTTTGTTTATTTATCTATGAAATAGTTTAATACGCTATTCACCCTCCTCTAGGGTATATTGCATGATTCTAACATAAAATGCTCTAGCCAGAGACTTTGACATTAAGTTGACTTCAATTAACCGTGATACTAATCCCGTATAACTGAGGAGATGAATCCCTATTGAAAAAGGTTTCACTTCCAATGCTTTAACTCGACCCAACTGTAGTCATTCAATGGACGTCATGCCACAATTTATCTACAATCAAAGTGGAGTTTTTACATTGAAGCTTGACAGTATTCTCCGGTCGAGAGAATTGGGTAATATTGTCATATCGATTTTTCTTTTTGACCTTAGTAATATTAACCAGCAGAAAATTTTCGAGTGAGTCATTTTATGGTTATCCAATAACTATTAGTACATAACCCCTTGGTGTCCCCAACAACCATGACTAATACACTTTCCAACGTTTGAAGAGCATTACATACTATAGCTTCAACGGATTTATTGATATCCAGTCTCTATATATCTTGACTAGAAATATTTAGAATAATGTGTTTATTATATTATGAAAAACTGCTCATGATTACAACACATTGTAATTATTATCATTAAACACGCAATTTATGGATTTTCTGTTAAAAATACTTAAATTAAATAATTAATTAATTGTAACATGCTGTAACAAATATATAATAGAAAGAAATAATCTTTTATTTCAAACTAGATTTTATTACAGAGTTGATAATTTACAATTGATGTGCATGTAAATGTGCATGTTTTTACTTTCATATTTAATCTAATTTGATTAATAAATGAGCATATAGGGTGTTTTAACATGTTTAAATCAAAATTCAAATTATTTTCAAATCGTCATTTATTCATCTTCATATAGGGGCAAAATGGTCATTTTTGTGCATATATTAATTTGAGAAAATTTACTTTGACATTTTTATGATATTTTATAGGAATTTAGATTCAAATTAGAAAAAGGCTTCATGGAAAATATGCATGCACAAGAGAATACAAGCAAATGAAGATGGAAATAATTCATTTCATGAATCATATAGGACCCTACCTACCCACTTACCATAATGTACACTTAGGAGCTAATGCACATTCTAATAAAGATTAAAGTTACATGCACATTTAAGTAGAGGATTAACACATGCTAATGATAACTTGGTGGCCACACTTCCTCAAGTGCAATTTGGATAGTTTCCAAAAATATGATTAGGGTTTCCAAACATGTATAAATACCTCATATGTTCAAATAATTAATCTCTTAGCCTCCTTTGAGCCTCCTCTTTAGTTTAGTTTGAGTCTTAAAAATAAATTACAAACTCTCTTTTCTTTTTTATGGCTACTTAGCCATTTTCTTCTTCTTATGTAATTTTCTTCTTAATGCAATTATAATTCTTGCTCTTTTTTATTTACATGCTTTTTCCTTTCATGTTAGTAGTGTAGATCTTTTTTTTGTACAAGTAGAATAGCTTTTATTTCATTTTAATTAGTTCTTCTTTTACTTATCTTGCATTTTCTTCTTATTTTTATTTCATGTTGAATGCTACATTTGTTAAAATGATAACAAATATGAGAGGCTAAACCCTTTCAATTTAGGGGTAATGAAGCTCTTTTTATCACGTAGATTCAATATTTTGATAATTTTTGATATCTTTTTTTCTTAATGGAAATGTTTGAATGGGTTAAACTTTGTTGTTTTAGCTTTGAATTTGATAGCGTTGTTGACACCAAATAAGCTATGCTTAAACAAACAAAAGCACAAATTACCTCTTCATCTACATATGATTATGGTAATGAAGTGGATTTTAAAATCAAAATTTGACGATCTATATTTCTAATCAATGGTTAATAGATCATGCTTAGAATAGATTTTATTTTCAAGTTCATTGTCGTTTTCATGTGAGTTAAGAAGTGGTTTAATGAGTGTGTTATAGTTCGATGGTTTATATTGGGCTAGTTAATAGCACAAATATTCCATACTTATGATAAACATACCAATTAAATTGACTAATGACCAAAAAAGAGAGATCATAATTTGATGTTATATTGGTTTATGTGATCATGAGAAGGGATTTGCTTCTAAATTGCCTTCAAACTCTCATATTTTTATCTATTTTCTTTTGCTACTTTATTTACATTTTTTTAGCCCAAAAACATTTCAAATATTGGTTTAATTTGATTGAATAGAAATTTTTAAAATTTAAATAATTCCCTGCGGATCGACCCATACTCGCCACTTACTAGAATTGTACGCCGTGCGCTTGCGGTTAATTTAAATTTAAACTTGATCGACTATTTTCTAATCTGATAGAGATTTAGCCGTTTAAACAAGTTTTTTGTGTCGTTGCCGGAGATTTGATTTGATTTTAATTTTCTATTCTTCGAATTATTTGTTGTTTGATTTTATTGTGTGTTTGTTTTATGTGTGTGTTGCAATTAAAAAAATTTGTATGAATTTTGCTTTCATTTTGATTTGTTTGTTTGTTGTTGTCTTCTATTTACATTTCTAAAAAAAACATACACAATTTCAAAAAAAAAAATTCATTTCATTTTCAATTTACCTTTCATTTTTTTTACAATTTACATTGCATTTACACTTTACAATTTTTTTTTTTAAAAAAACAAACACTATTACAAAACTATTCACTGTTCCTCTGTGCACTGTGCCTGTGCACAAAACACACTAACCACTTCTGTTCACCACTCCAAAACACTCCACTGATCAGTCACTCTAGTTCCCATATTTGATTGTGTGTTTGTTGATATACAACACTCCAAAACTTCTCAACTGAATCAAACCTACCTTCTCAACAAAATCTGCCTATCATACATCCACCACAAATCATTGAAACAACTATCACAACATACAATTGAATCCACCTCTGTCGAAACTGCCTTGCACACTTTAGTCCACATCCCATCCCTCGTACAATCAAACACTTCCCATATACATCATCTACCTGACAGCATAGTATCAGCAAACACCTCCTTTGCCACTGCCCATACAACACTTCCAATATCATACATCCTTCCCACATCCATCACTGCTGACCGCATACTCAACCCTCTGACTTCATATAACCTTACATACCACTTCTTACATACCACTTCTGGCATACATCTCTACCACCAACTTACTTCACTGCTTCAAACTTCATCAGACAAACCTATCTCAGTGAACATTTCCTCCAACTCCTGCCAGCAGCCTATACAACCTACTTCAAACAACAACTCACTTACATACTGTTGCATCACCAACCTCCTTACACTTCACACAACATTACCCCTTACAACAGTGCCTGCATTTATGTAAACTGCCACATACACTCAAAACCATCATTGTTACTCTGTACATACAAACCTCCCATACTTCACCACATACCAAAGCATACATACACCCTTCATTAACAAACTGCACATCACATCTCCCCCGTTGCTACTTCACAACAGTACCCCTCCAAAATATCATCACCACAACCGCCTCGCCCCAATTACCGCTTATCACATCCTCACATCAACCACTCCAAAACTGTCATACATAATCCTGTAGTGCAATATAATCACCATTTTTCTATGCACATACATACAACATTCAACTACTACTTCTTTCTGCCAATACTACAACAGTGATCTCATCACCAGTTACATACATATCACTACCCACCACAAGTCATCTTCCCTGCTTCTCTGGTACAAGCGTTTCAACACATCACAAAACTGCAAATACCACCAACATAGCTCTAAAACCTCCACTACTTCATCATCTTGCCACTGACATTGAACCATCTTCTTATATCCACAACTATACAAACATCCCCTTTAACACCGTGCTTTAACTCACCAACCATATACAATAGCCATATACAATACTTCATTTCCATTGCACCACATTCATCCTCAAATTCATTGTCGTAACCCCCCGAATCCAGTCTCAATCTTCAGTCAAACCACTTCCTCAAATCGCCAAACTCCTCTCGAACAACCCAATCTGCCCTCAATCGCCTCGAAGATCACCAGAAATCGAAGCAATCACCCGCGACAGTCTCCCCAAATCCAAACTCGAACTCGACATCAAGTCCCTTTTAATTGAGTTGTGTTTCTTTGAATTCACGATTTCCTTTTTCTTTTTTTCTTTTTTTCTTTTTTTTTTCTTTTTTTGTTTGCGTTCGTTTGCTTTAGTCTGTGTTAATTTTTTTTAAGTTATTTTAACAGAGAAGAAAAAAAAGGTGCGATTTTGGGCTTTTTGACTTGTAAGTTGGGCTGAGTAAATTAGTTTGTTTGGTTTTGTTTTAAATCCTTTTATTTTCTTTTGATTAAAGTATCTTCTTGTTAAAAAAAAAAGGAAAAAAATAGGTTTTTTAGTTTTGTGTTGTAAATTGTTTTGTTTTCATAAAAAAATTATTATGTATTTGTTGTCTTTGACTTTGTTTGACTTTTGTTTCTAAAAAAAGGAAAAACTCATTTATTTTTATTTTCATTCTATCCTTATACATATATGTAAAAACAAAAAACAAAAGATTTGTTTTCAATTGTTTTAGTTTGTTTTGTTTTTCATTTGTTTTAGTTTCTTCTTTATATATATAAAAAAAACTATAAAAAACTGTATATATCTTGTTTACAGTTTCACGTTGCCAAAGTAGGAAATCAAAAGGAGAAGAACTGCTGCCAAAAATAAATTGCTTGCTTGCTTATATAAAATAAAATAAAAATTCTGCTTTTAAAATAATTTGCTAATAATTCTGCACACTCTAGTATCATGCTCTCATCTCTTGTTTTTATTTGCCTTGCATTGTTGATTGCTTGCCTTTTTTAGAAAAAAAATATTTTCAAAAACAAAAACAAATTTCATCGTAGTTGCATTGTTAATACACAGTTAATTTTAGTTTTGCATTTCATCTTAGTATTTTGGCTAATAATAACGGTTAGATATTTTAAGGGTGTCACGAGCTCACCTAGGGTTTAATTGTATATTGTTTAACGATAAATTTTCTATCGAGTTAGAAAAATGCCGATAAATTTTAAATTAAAAATAACCGCAAGCGCACGACGTACAAAAGTTAGTACGTGGCGAGTACGGATCGATCTGTAGGGAATTGTTAGAGTTTAAAAATCTATTCAATTAAATTATACCAAATGGAGGGGAAATTCTTAACTACAAGAAAAATGAAGCTAAAAATAGAATTAAAATGAGATTAAAAACTATGAGATTAGATAACAATTTAGAGGCAAATCCACTCTCATATTTTTGTAAATCAACAAACAACTAATTTATGATATCTAGTTTTGGTGATAAGTGAAATAATTGTTGCATTTATCATAAGTATGGTTTATTTATGTTATTAATTAACATAACTTAAACCATCAAACTATAATGCAACAAATAAACCACTCATAGATTCTCATGAAAATGAAACCAAAGCAAAAGCCATTTTAAGTATGATCTATTTACTATTGTAATTAGTAATATAGATCATCAAATTTTGTTTTTACTTTCTTTTCAAAATCAAAAATCAACTAGCAAATAATGATGTAAATTGTGTTTATGTTGAATAAGAATAGCTCATTTGCAAATGCAACATAAGCTATCAAACCCACTTATATAAACTTACATCAAAATCTACTCTCATGAAGCACAAATAAAAGAGACCATAAATCATAGAAATATTGAAATTACATAATATTTGAGAGCTTCATTACCCCTAAATTGAAGGGGTTTAGCTACTTATTTGTGTTATCAAATCAACACTTGTAAATTTAAATGTTAAAAAGCAAAGAAAATGAAAACTAAGCAAAGGGAGAAAGAGAGATTAGCTACTAACTACTTGCATAAAAATTAAAGCTACACTACTTGCATGAATGTAAATCTAAGCTATAAACATTAAAAGAAAGAGAGCATAGAAATAAACATTAACATAAAAGCAAAGAAAAGCATGTAGAAAAGAAAAGGAAAAGAGGCTTGGAAGCCATTTTTATTTCATGTAACTTTGAGTTTACAATTTGCTTGCTTAATTTCTTAAGTAAAAATGAAAGATAGAAGATATTTACATGTACATAAGAGGGCTATTATACATGCATGAAACCCTAATTTCATTTTAGGGTGCTTCCCAAAATGCCCTTTAAGAAGTGTGGCCACCAAGTAACCATTAGCCACAAATTAATCCATCATTAAATGCGCATGAAGCTTTAACCTCCACTTAGTTGTCCATTAGCTTGTAACTGTAGATTTAGATAAGTGGGTAGGGTCCTCCATAATCATGGTCTTGAATTATTTCCCTCTTCTTTCCTTTGTATTCATTTGTGCATGCGTATTTCTTCATGAATCTCTCTTCCATATGCATCAAAATTTCCTATAAAAATCATAAAAATTTCCAAGTAAAAATTCTCAAATTGACACGGCACAAAAATGACCATTTTACTCCTGAATGAAGATGAATATATGATGATTTGAAAATATTTGAATTTTGGTTTTAAACATGTTAAAATGCCCAAATATGATACTTATTTAAATAAAAATAGATAAACTATGGATGTAAATATATGCACATTTACGTGCACATCATATATTAACAATTTGTCCTCTTTCGACAATTTAATTTCTTAGTGTCTAGGCCATGGCAGAGCAATAACCATTTATAAATATTACGGTGATTCGTAAATATTATAGTGGTGGTTTCTCTGAAGGTACTTAAACCTTCGGCTGCATTGCTACGGTGATTCGTGGTGCACCGATAAATCTTGTCTGTTACCTGGCTGAGAACCATCTTGTTGGATTAAGACAAAGTGTGATTGTACAATTTTAGGTTAGGAGCTACTTAGGATAGAAAATTTATAGTTAAACCCTTGCATTCATTTAGTTGCATTTGTTCATGCATATTTTAAAAAAAGATAAAAAAAACTTTTGAAAATGTCTGAATTTCCTTACTCACCAGAATTTTACAATAGTTGTAAAAATAAATATAATCCATATAATTTCACACCAAATTCATATGGATATTTCAATGACAACTATTATACAAACAATTTGAATTTTGAACCACAAAATTTTCAAATTGATGACCAACCCTCAAATCTTGAAAATAGCATTGAAACGATTTCGTCTTTACTTGAACTCTCTACACAACAAAATCAAATTATAAATGATTTGTGTAATTCATATTTGTGCAATAAATCAAATCAAGGATTTCAAAATGATCAAAATTTGAGTTCACTTCAAAATTCAAATGATTTTGAGTTTAACTCATGCCAATACAATTTCGAAATCCAAAATGAAATTCAAAATCAAAATGGAAACAATTGTTTAAATAATTTTGGCAATGAGAATAATCTCAACTTTGGTTCAATGGAAAAAATTTATTCTCAACAATTTCAAAGTGAAAATTTTCAAGTTAATAATTATAAATTTGATTCTGTTGAGCAAATGGATGAAATTCACAAAGATCACATGGATTTGTTGTTTGAAACATATATGAAACAACTGAAAAACAAAATCAAATCCCAACGTGTGATGAGTCAAGTTATAATCCACCTTTTACCAAAATTGATGATCTTCAAATGAAAACTTTTGAAATTGAAAATGACAGTCTTAATGAAGTTGTTGAAAAAACGGTAATTGAGTTGGATTTCAATTCTTTTGAGGGTGAGAAACTTGATTTAAAATTCGATCTTCCTTTTTCTGATTTCGAAAATTTGAATACAATAGCTTTAGATTTTGAAATTGATATATGCAGTGAAGTTGTGAATAATTCAACAAAGGAACGAATTTAGTGAACACCTTTTCTTTGGACTTTTCGAAGATGAGTTGTTAAATTCCGAAGGGGAAGATTTAAATCACCATTTTGATTTTGAAATCAATATTTCTAAGGAAGTTTTTAATGATAAGTTTGAAATTAAATTTGGTGAAAATAAAATTGAACTTCAACCAATTGTTTTACTAACCCAAAAATTATCGAAAATAAAACAACTCACATGATTTTTAATAAAACGACATTCGTTTTTCCAAATCAACACTCAACTTCAAAATTTTTTATGGTTTGATTTTCCGCACTTAAGTTGTGTCTCTCATACTTGATGAGACAAATGAATTGGTCTTTGGAAGACCGTTTCATTTATTCTTTGACAATATATTTTCTGATGCCGTGTAAATAATAATCATTTTCATGTAAATATAGGTCATATTTTTATTTTTATTTTATTTTTCTTCTTTCACTTGGGTTGATTGTGGGGACACAGTCAAAATCAAGTGCGGGGGGAGTCTCATTTTCCTTTTGATTTTTCATGGTTTATTTTTTTGCATTTTCTTTCCAAACCTCAAAAAAAAAATCCCAAAAACAATTTTCTTTTTTGGTTAACTTTTGAAGAAACACTATAGGATAAATATATGGTTTTGGTTATTAAATTGAAATTTTTGAAAATTTATTTGTCTTAATAGAAATAAAAATAAAATTTGATTACAAGTAACTATGGTTTATCTAGTATATAGGAAGGTTCATAAGTGATAATTATGAAATATATCCTGTTGAAAATGAATTTAAAGTAAAGGCTGTAACAATTTTGATCTTCTAAGTTAAATCTTGCTAAGATGATTTTGCAAAACTCTCTCTTCAAATATATATACATATATATATATAACAAAAAAATCAAACAAACAAAAGAAAAAAAATTGTATATATGTATATATTTTTTAATAACACCTAGAGTCATGTGTTCACACGCAAGTGTGTACACTCGCCATACTCTGTACCCTTCTCACATAAGCCCGAAAGGTAGTGCATGATCGGTATATATTGCCTCAGTTTATCTGAGTTAGGTGTATGTATATAAAAAATTCTTTCATTAATAATGCCTACGGTCGATAGGTGTACACACTTGTGTGTTCACTCGCCACACTGTGTATTCCCCTCACGTAAGCCTGAAAGGTAGTGTATGGGTAATATATCTAGCTTCAGTTTATCTGAGTTAGGCATATGTAAATATTGTTAATATCAATAAAATTTTCAAAAAATAGAGAGAGTAAGCAATTGAAATCCAAGCACTATTTTTACTTATTTGATTTGACTTGTTATTCAAAAGAAATAAAAACACCACTCTGAAAAACTTTAATAATCGACTAAGGATCCATTTCGTAGTTACACTATGTTATCAACCGAAACAACAAGCCAAATTAGACTTTAATTGTTGCATACGCTCAATGCAATCGTGCTCCCTCCGAAAATGGATTTATCTTTGTTTTAGCTTATTCAAGGACGAATAAAAAGATAAGTGTGGGGGTATCTGATGTGCACGTAAATATGGATATTTTTACTTCCTTATTTAATCTAATTTAATTAAATAAATGAGCATATAGGGTGTTTTAACATGTTTAAACCAAAATTCAAATTATTTTCAAATCGTCATCTATTCATCTTCATATAGGGGCAAAATGGTCATTTTTGTGCATATATTAATTTGAGAAAATTTACTTGGACATTTTTATGATATTTTATAGGAATTTGGATTCAAATTAGAAGAAGGCTTCATGAAAAATATGCATGCATAAGAGAATACAAGCAAATGAAGATGGAAATAATTCATTTCATGAATCATGGAGGACCCCACCTACCCACTTACCATGATGTATACTTAGGAGCTAATGCACATCTAATGAAAATTAAAGTTACATGAACATTTAAGTGGAAGATTAACACATGCTAATGATAACTTGGTTGCCACACTTCCTCAAGGGCAATTTGGGTAGTTCCCAAAAATATGATTAGGGTTTCCAAACATGTATAAATACCCCATACATTCATGTAATTAATCTCTTAGCCTCCTTTGAGCCTGCTCTGTAGTTTAGTTTAGTTTAAGGCTAAAAAAATAACAAACTCCCTTTTCTTTTTCATGGCTACTTAGCAATTTTCTTCTTCTTATGTAATTTTCTTCTTAATGCAATTTTAATTCTTGCTCTTTTTTATTTACATGTTTTTTCTTTTCATGTTAATAGTGTAGATCTTTTTATTTATGCAAGTAGAATAACTTTTATTTCATTTTAATTAGCTCTCCTTTTACTTACCCTGCATTTTCTTCTTGTTTTTATTTCATGTCGAATGCTACATTGGTTGAAATGATGACAAATATGAGAGGCTAAACCCCTTCAATTTAGGGGTAATGAGGCTCTCTTAATCATGTAGATTCAACGTTTTGATAAATTTTTTTATCTCTTTTTGCGCTTAATGGAAATGTTTGAATGGGTTAAACTTTGTTGTTTTAGCTTTGAATTTGATAGCCTATGTTGTTGACACCGAAAAGGCTATGCTTAAACAAACAAAAGCACAAATTACCTCTTTATCTACATATGATTATGGTAATGAAGTGGATTTTAAAATCAAAATTTGATGGTCTATATTTCTAATCAATAGTTAATAGATCATGCTTAGATTAGATTTTATTTTCAAGTTCATTGTCATTTTCACGAGAGCTAAGAAGTGGTTTAATGGGTGTGTTATAGTTTGATGGTTTATATTGAGCTAATTAATAGCATAAATATTCCATACTTATGATAAACACATCAATTAAATTCACTAGTGACCAAAAAAGAGAGATCATAATTTCATATTGTGTTGCTTTATTTGATCATGAGAATGGATTTGCCTCTAAATTGCCTTCGAAATCTCATATTTTTATCCATTTTCTTTTTCTACTTTATTTACATTTTTTAGCTCAAAACCATTTCAAATATTGGTTTAATTTGACTGAATAGAAAAATTTAAAATCTAAACAATTCCCTACGGATCGACCTGTACTCGCCATGTACTAGAATTGTATGTCGTGCACTTGCGGTTAATTTTAATTTTAATTTGATCAGCTATTTTCTAATCCGATAGAGATTTAGCCGTTCAAACAATAAATTACACAAATGACCCTAGGACATACCCCTAACTCTATCAACTATGATGACCACAGGACTCGAACACATACCATCTTGGAAAGCAACACCATGCACTAACCACTGTGCTAAAAGATGTTCGTGTTAGCTTTTCAAAAATGATGTTAAATTAATACTATATCACTCTAGGCTATATGGAATTTGGTATTAATTAAATCATCATCCACATTCAACATGATTAATCCACAAAAATGTCTTTGGTTCAAAATTAACATTTATTTTATTAACATTTCTACTCTTGCCAAAGAATTGGACTTTTGAGTCTGTCCAGTTAAAATTCTTTGTGGTGTTGTAGCAGTGGAGGTGTAAGAAGCTATAGTAGGGATAAAGCGAGGATATATCAGAAACTAGCGGAGGCGTAAAAATATTTTTTGGATATAAAATCAAATCTATAAAGTTGTTTTATTCTCACTCCCGTGTTATTTATATTGGACAAAGGAACATTGTTCACCCCTATATAACAAAACAAAAGAATATCATGATCCATGTAATTCAAACTTAGTAAATATAACGAGTTCTAATTTATATTAAGCGCTTAGAACTAGAACTTAAACCTGTACCCTAAATTTGTTGATTTGTTTTATAAGAGAACTATTCGAATTAATTGTTTTATATTAAAGTTGCTAAAGTAGGTGTTAAAAACCATTGATTTAATGGGGGTATTAAAAATAGAAAGGCTCTGAGCGTATCTACTATTTAATAGTGCTAAATTGAAAAAGCGTGTATTCCAAGTATAATAAGTGCTTTAGTGGGGCTTCTACTGCATAACTTTAAGTTGACTATAGTTGATCATAATATTAACCTCATACAACAGAGAAAATGAATTCTCTATTTAATAGTGCTTCACTTTCATAGCTTTAACTCAGACCCAACTATAGTCGCTTGATAACCACCATGTCCTGATTTAACTATAATCAAAGTAGAGTACTCATAATGAAGTTTCATGTTATTTTTAAGTCAAGGAAACTATGTAACATCATCAAACTGATATTTCATAAATATCAATTAATTTAATTGATTCATAACAATTATAAATAATTAAACTAGACGGTAACAGGAGTATTCAACATTTCGGTTGTGAACTCAACAAGTCGGCTATTAATAACGAACATTTTGAATATTAACGTTCACACATCACTTAGTACGTAATGTGATATTATGGCCAATTTATTGCTTACTTAACTTCGGTAAAATCCAGGTTTACTTATTTAAGTGTTATCTGATAGTGACAATTATTTACACTAATTCTCTTTATTAGAACTATATAACATTAGAACTTAGGGAATTTGGCAATGGTCAAAATTCCAATATCGTCCGTATTCAACTTTATAGTCCAAACAAAAAGTCATTGGTTCAATAATAACAATCATTATTAATCGAATTACTTTGGTTAGAGATATTGACTTTGAGTTTACTTCAGTTGACTATGATACTAACCTCATATAACTAAGGAGACGAATCCTCTCTTGAATAGTGTTTCACTTCCAATACTTCCACTCGACCCAACTATAGCCATTCAATGAATGTCGTGCCATGATTTAACTATAATCAAAGCAGAGCTTTCATATTAAAGATCAATAGTATTCTCAAGTCAATAGAATTGTGTAATATTGTCACACCAATTGAACGACCCAGTATTTCATGCCATTCGCATCCGCACATGTCGGACTAGAATTGCTCAAAATATCAGATTGTTAATTTATATTTGACAAAACTCAGCATATAAAGTAAATAAATCAATCACAGATAATAAAATTTATAAAAGTATTGTATATCAAATTTTTTTTGAAAACTATATAAAACTTACATATAAATATATATGCAGCTCACAAGAAAGGATAACCGGCCGAGGCAAACTCAGGTGGTTCGGGAAAATGATAGGCTCGGCTGAAGGCTAGGGTGGGCGGAGATGGAAGGTGGGGAGAGACGCGGGCACATGGCCAGAGGCAGGTTGGTGGTGACACGGTGGCCGGTCATGGTGGAGGTGGAGGCCGCATGGGTAGTGGGAAGGTTGGAGTTTCTGGGTAGGGCGTTGGTTGTGTGGGTCGGCTGCAGAGGCATGGGAAAAGCTGTACAGCATTGGCGAACTGGAAAGCTAGGTGGAGGCCAAGGCAAATGAGGAAGGAGGAGGAACGAGATCTGGGTGTTGTAGCGGGCGCGGGATCTGGTGGCGGTTGCGCGAGGAAAAGGGGAGGAGGCCAATGTAGGCTTTGAAAGAAAATATGAATAGGTGGAAGGGGAAAAGAAGGTCAGGCAAAAATGAAGAGCAACAGTTTTTCTTTCAAACGAAACTGAACAAATGGGTTTTGAACTATGCAATATATATATATATATATATATAATATGAAGAAGAATACGGAACGAATCTATAAAGTTGAAATGGTAGGTATAGCAATAATCACGGCAATTGATTTTTGGAAAATGAAACAGTGGCAAAATAAACATATATCTTTATATATATATAACATAAAATTTGCAAACAAAACATCAGAGAAAACTGACCCGTTAAAATATTGGGACCAATAGATAAAATCAACTATGGAAAAAAACAACGTCACATTGATGAATCCAAATAATAAAGAGTATTAATTGCTAGGCAGCTATCTCACAGAGAGCACGAAAGGGCAAGGAATACAAAAGGGTTAAGAACGGGTACCGATATGGTCCACGTTTTTCAGCTTCGCCGTCCACAGGAAACCAAAACACACCATTGAATATACCATAGAGATCAGCACGACGTGATGATCAAAATGGTATACATATATCAATGATAGGACCATCATATCAAAAGTCAATATTCGGTACCAAAAATGCTGCTAAAACGCCGGAAATAAGATAAACGGAGCAATAGTAGTCCAGATTTGGCGAAACGAATGTGACGTTTGACTCAGAAGATGATTTACAAATTTATTATATAAAAATATTCAGGTTTTGAAAACATTTTATTATCATCAAATATTAACTGATTTAAATTGAAATAGAATTACACAATAAAATAAATTTCCATATTATTTGATGAAAATTGACCAGTTGCTATGTTTAAATAGACGCATAACAAATATCAAATTTTTATCTCCAAATTCAATTGTGTAAATTTTCATAAAATTTCAATTAATTACGAAAATAAACCCATAAATTTTTTTTTACGGGTCGTTACACTCTCCCCCACTCAAAACTTTTCGTCCCCGAAAAGGAAGGAGGTGGGAGAATAGAAACAACCAGAAGAAAAGATAGATTTAAAATATAAAATACTAGATACAACCATTAATTCCAAACTATATAAATTGACTTATATTCAACTAATTGATTCCAATATTTAATTTACTATGCTCACATTGATTGATTTCATTTGCATATATTTTTCAATTGATTTGTTTCCCATTCATTAATATTTATTACAAAAATTTTCACAACAAAATTTATTTTATTTTACTCATCTATTAATTCTATTTGATCAATTATAGCTAATTCCACCTTAACATTCAATTTCAACTATTAAAACCATCTAGATTTATATTAATATTCAACAATTTGGTTTACTTCATTATACTAAATCAATAACAATTTATTAAGCCATATTTTATTGATTCAATTTAATGTATTCCAATCAATAGATTTGATTTCAATTTATTAGCACTTGTTACAAAATTTACTTGATTTAACTCATTTATTTACCCATTTATTAAAGCCAATTGACCCTAGTTAATTTGATTTCCCTTAAAATTTCAATTTCACTATTCTTAAGTTCATATTTATTTGCTTAACTAGCATTCTCCTTTATTCATTTTAATTTATTCCACTTAATATACATTTTGCAACATATATTACGTGTATAAACACCTTATAACCATGTATAAAAATATTTTTCCCATTTTTCAATTTATTTTTCAAGTAAATTCCCTTAACAAAATATCATTTTTGGACATATCTTTACTTACATCATATTGTATATTATTCAATTACCTATTCTCATTAACATTTAAACTTTTCTAGGTAAGTTATATTAATGTTTCTGAGTTATAATTAAACACTATACAAATTTACCCCTTTTATTTACAACATTTATATTAAGACAGATTTTTGGTTTGAACAATTTATTACTTAGGTTTTCTTCTTGTACAACCCTTTATTATACCCTAACATTTTAACTTTTTTTTGAATATTTTAGGCAAGTTATATACATTAGAATGCAATTTAGGATTATACAAATAAGTTTATTCCAACTCAATTATTTCAAGTTGGTTTAATTTCATTTATCATTTTAGATATTCCAATTATTCAAACATTTTACTTTATTTCAATAATTGAAACCATTTCTTAATATAAAACTTGAGGTTCAAATTTTCCGGTTTCTCTTCAACTACTTTGAAATAATTATATATGTATATATTTTATAAATCAAATTATACCCAACAAATTTAAATCAAGTCCATTTTTTTCAAAACAAAAGTGTAGCAAAGCTACTAAGGGCCTCTCCACTTTGAAACTCGAAAATGAATGTCGATGCTGCTGCAGTTATCACCGGAATTATTTTCCAGCGACAAATGAGGAGAGTACCGATTCACTTTATTTTAAAATTCTTTGGAAACAATTTATATTCGAATATACTTCCAAATAATATATTCTTTCAAAACATTGAAAGCCAAATTTAGAAAAGTACCGAAAATTAAATTCTTAAATCCTTTAATTTAAGTTTATTCTATTTTCAATTATAAATCAAATTTATAAACCATTTTATCAAATTCATCTCCTTATAACAACAATAGTAAATGGTTTAGGAAAATATAACAAACAATAAATGATAACTAGTATTATCATTTCTAATAACCAATTTATTTAACAATCTAATTTCAGAAATTCATATTTTTATACAAATACAATCATACAAAATTTTACAAATTTTTGAAACAATATTGTGTCAATTTGCTCTATTCAAGTGCTTTGGAATTCCTATCGATAGCGTTGATCAGACGAATCGATCGAAACCCAAAATTCAAACTTAACATCTCAAATAACACAATATAAAACATTTATATTAATTACAAATACACTCCCTCACTCGATTATACAAAATGGATTTCAAAGCAAAGATAGAGATTCAAACACAGAGGGACTCTAACCAAAAGAATTCAACTAAAAGATAGACTCGATAGGGAGATAAGATGATTCAATTTCAAATAGGAAGATGGATAAACTTATATAAATCGCGGGTAACCTTAACCGGGTCAAATTTTGATTTCAAAAATAAGATCGATGCAGAATTTTGAAGCAAATCAACATCTGATCGAAAGAGATAGAATTCGGCATAGCAAGAGATAGCAGCATCTAAACCGAGAATATAGAAATCTCCGGCGAATCAATGCTTGTTGTAAAGGAGTTTCACCCCTTTACAAATCATTCAGTAGAGCTTTGGGATACTCCAGAATAAAAAAGAATACGAATAGAGAGACAAGAATGGATTTTGGAACCGAGGGAAATGTTCCAAAATTTCAAAAGAAACTCGAATCAAAGAGGAAGAACTCAAGCTCGATCGAAAGTGATTCACTAATTAAATTTACTCTATATGCAAACTTTTTGCCTAAAACCATAGCTCTGATACCAACTGTAACGACCCGGTATTTCGTGTCATTTGCATCCACACATGTCGGACTAGAATTGCTCCAAATATCAGATTGTTAATTTATATTTGGCAAAACTCAGCATATACAGTAAATAAATCAATCACAGATAATAAAATTTATAAAAGTATTGTATATCAAAAAAAATTTGAAAACTTATATAAAACTTACATATAAATATATATGCAACTCACAAGAAAGGATGACCGGCCGAGGCAAACTCAGGTGGTTTTGGAAAAATGATAGGCTCGGCTGAAGGCTAGGGCGGGCGGAGATGGAAGGTGGGGAGAGACGTGGACACGTGGCCAGAGGCGGGTTGTTGGTGACACGGTGGCCTGTCATGGTGGAGGTGGAGGCCGCATGGGTAGTGGGAATGTTGGAGTTTCTGGGTAGGGCGTTGGTTGTGTGGGTCGGCTGCAAAGGCAAGGGAAAAGCTGTATGGCGTTGGCGAACCGGAAAGCTAGGTGGAGGCCGAGGAAAATGAGGAAGGAGGAGAAACGAGATCTAGGTGTTGTTGCGGGCACGGGATCTGGTGGCGGTTGCGCGAGAAAAGGGGAGGAGCCCGATGTAGGCTTTGAAAGAAAATATGAATAGGTGGAAGGGGAAAAGAAGGTCAGGCAAAAATGAAGAGCAACAGTTTTTCTTTCAAACGAAATAGAACAAATGGGTTTTGAACTATGCAATATATATATATATATATTTATTTATTTAATATGAAGAAGAATACAGAACGAATCTATAAAGTTTGAAATGGTAGGTATAGCAATAATCACGGCAATTGATTTTTGGAAAATGAAACAGTGGCAAAATAAACATATATCTTTATATATATAACATAAAATTTGCAAACAAAACATCAGAGAAAACTGACCCGTTAAAATATTGGGACCAGCAGATAAAATCAACTATGGAAAAAAAACAACGTCACATTGATGAATCCAAATAATAAAGAGTATTAATTGCTAGGCAGCTATCTCACAGAGAGCACGAAAGGGCAAGGAATACAAAAGGGTTAAGAACAGGTACCGATATGGTCCACGTTTTTCAGCTTCGCCGTCCATAGGAAACCGAAACACACCATTGAATATACCGTAGAGATCAGCACGACGAGATGATCAAAACGATATACATATATCAATGATAGGACCATCATATCAAAAGTCAATATTCGGTACCAAAAATGTTGCTAAAACGCCGGAAATAAGATAAACGGAGCAATAGTATTCCAGATTTGGCGAAACGAATGTGACGTCTCACTCAGAAGATGATTTACAAATTTATTATATAAAAATATTCAGGTTTTGAAAACATTTTATTATCATCAAATATTAACTGATTTAAATTGAAATAGAATTACACAATAAAATAAATTTCCATATTATTTGATGAAAATTGACCAGTTGCTATGTTTAAATAGACGCATAACAAATATCAAAGTTTTATCTCCAAATTCAATTGTTTTAAATTTCACAAAATTTCAATTAATTATGAAAATAAACCCATAAAAAAAATTTTTACGGGTCGTTACACCGATATTGTATGTTTAACCTTAGTTATATTAACTAACGGAAAACTATCGAGTGATTCATTCCATTGTGATCCAATAACTATTAGTATATAACCTCTAGGTGCACCAGCAGTTACGAGTAATACACTGTCCAACATTTGGAGAGTGTTATGTATTCTAGTCTCAAGGGATGCATTGATATTCAGTCTCGATACATCTTGACTATGAATATTTAAAATGATGTGTCTATTACACTATGATACAATACTCATGATTAAAACTATCACAAACATACCATTTATGGATATTTTGTTAAACATACTTAAATTAAATTATTAATTGATTATAACATACCATAAGAAGCATATAACATAAAAACCACCTTTTATTACAAACAAGAAATGGTTATAGAGTTAATAATTTACAATAAATTACAGAATTTCCCTTACGAAATACACCTAACTCTATCAGTCTCCCATTTGCACTTGAAACCAATTCTGGAATCTCAATCCCATCCCTTTGATTAGCTTCTCGAGAACTAACCGAGCTAGACCCTTTATTAATGGATATGCTATGTTGTCCTTGGTATTTACCCTTTGTATCATGACCTCTTTCTTCTTAATGAACTCTCTAATGAGGTGGAACTTTCGAAGAATATGCCATGATTTCTTGTGTGCTTTAAGCACTTTTGCGATCTATATCGCTGCATTTTTGTAACTGGACAATGCCATTGGATTCTTTGTATTGGGAATCACTCTGAGCTAACTTAAAAACTTACACATCCAAACTGCCTCTTTAATTGCTTCATTGAGGGCGATGTACTCATCTTCTATCGTGGAATCAGCTATTATTTCCTGTTTGGAACATTTCAAACTGATGGCTCCACCGTTAAGCGTAAAAACATAAGCCGACACTAACGTACTATCATCGACATCACTATGAAAGCTAGAGTCAGTATAGCCCTTCATAAGGAAGTCTCCATTCCTGTATATTAGGAATAAGTCCTGTGTATTTCATAAATAATCTAGTATATATTTTACAACCGTATAATGCATTTCTCTCGGATTAGACTAGCATCGGCTTACACATCCTAGTGTGTATGCCACATTCGGTCTAGTACATAGCATAGAATATATTATGGAATTGATTGAGGAAGTATGTAGTATCCGCTTTATATGCTCCTCCTCATCAGTATGAGGTGCGTCCTTCTTAGAAAGGACGATTCCAGACTACGTTGGAATATTTCCACGCTTGGAATTCTTCATACTGAACCTTTTCAGTATGGTATCTATGTACAGGGATTGAGACAATCCCAATAGCCTCTTATACTATCTTTGTAGATCTTTATACCTAGTATATATGTCATTTCTCCCAAATCCTTCATGGAGAAGTTCTTGAAAAGTCGACCTTTTACTGATTGCAAAAGTGAAATGTCATTGCCAATCAACAAAAATCGTCGAAGTATAGTACTAAAAATACAATAGTGTTGCCATGTTCCTTTTGGTATACAAAACTTCCTCTATGTTCTGATAAAAACTAAACTGTTTGATTGCTTTATCAAAACACTTGTTCCAACTCCTTGAAGCTTGTTTAAGTCAACAAATGGATTATAACAACTTGGAAGCCTTGCCCTCACTCCTACTGACCACAAAATCCTTGAGTTATGACATATGGACGACCTCTTCTAAATCACCATTTAGAAATATTGGCTTTACATCCATTTTCCATATATCATAGTCATAGAATGTAGCAATGACTAGCGTAATCCAAATGGACTTAAGCGTAGCTACGGGCGAAAAGGTCTCGTCATAATATCATCTTAAACTTGGCGAAATCCTTTCACAACTAGCCTAGCCTTATAAGTCTCTACTTGTCCATATGCATTTAGATTTTTATTAAAAATCCATTTGCAGCCGAAGGGTTTTATCTCTTTGTGTATGTCAGAAAAAGTCCACATTTTGTTTTCATATATGGAATCCATCTTGGATTTCATTGCTTCAAGCCAGAGAGTGCAGAGTTTTTACTCCATAGTGCTTGTTGGAATGATTGAGGAGTGTCTTCATCTAAGACACAATCCATCTTCTTACCATCTACACAAAAACCATATTATCTCTTTGGTGGGCGAGATTGTTTATTAGACCTTCTAATATGTTGCATGTTTTCGTATATGGGTGAACTTGGTTCTTCCACTGGTTTGGCCTCAGTGTTAACTTCATGGATCTCATCCGAATCTACAACCTCGCTATTAATTTCTTTTGATAGAAATTCTATTTTCCAAAAAGATAGCATGCCGAGAAACAATATTCTGTTGTTTCTTGGTATTGTAGAATATATATCCCATCGAGTTTTTGGGGTATCCTATAAATTTACACAATACCGATATTGCCTCGTGTTTATTCAAACCAACATTCTAACGTAAGTTGGACAACCCTACACCTTCAATTACTTTAGTTGGGGTATCTTCCCATACCATGTCTCATGTGTTTGGCACGAATTTGGTGAGTAATAAGCTTAACATATGCGTTGCGATTTCCAGCACATATCCCCAATAGGAGAGAGGTAACTCAGCTTTAATCATCATGGAATGAACCATATTTAATAGGGTTTAATTTCCCCGCTCTGAGACACCAATGTGTTGCAGGGTGGAGTAATCTGGGTGTTAATCCCGTTATCTTTAAAGTACTATGAGAGTTCCTATCCAATGTACTAACCTCCTCGATTGGATCGAAGAATTTAGTCTTTCGATTCGTCTAGTTTTCCACCTCATTTTTATATTCAATAAATTTATCACGGACATTGGATTTGTTCTTCATAAGATACACATATCCTAGTCTTAAGAAACATCAGCGAAGGTTATAGAGTAAGAACTATTATCCTTATTGATTATGGGCATCGGGCCACATACTTCACTATGTACAAGACCCAAGAGTTCATCAACTCTTTCATTTCTCTTACTGAAGGGGCACTTGGTCATCTTTCCTTTGAAACACGACTCGCACATGTCAAATGATTCAGAATCAAGTGTGGGGAAACCTTTGGTTTTCAATTTGTATAGTCATTTCTCACTTATATGACCTAACCTACAATACCAAAGATAATTATTATTTATATTTTTATTCGAAGAATTACTCATGGAACAGACATAATTTGTATTGATCATATAAATACCATTTTCTAAAATACCATTATAGAATTTGTTATCATCTTCAGACAAAATTTATATTTATATTTGTAGTCATTTGCAATGGCCTTTATTATAACAATGGTGACATTCACCCTTGTCAGCGGCATCAGTCATCTTACTCTTCGTACTTTTCTTACCATCCCTCTTCCACTTCTTCGAACCTTTTGAAGATGACTCTCTACCTTTTCTTCAAGTACAACCCCGGATCCTTGGATGTGGACTCGGACGACCTCAGCATTTTGAGGAGCTCCAGGAGATTCACATTCAACTAGTTTATATTGTAATTCAATATGAACGGTTCATGCTGAGGCGAAAGAAAACGAAGGATCAAATCAACTTGGAACTCATTGCTTATTGCTATGTCAAATTTTGAAAACCTATCAATATAGCCCTTCACCATCACAAAGTAATCATCCACTTTTTGTTATTCAGTCATTTTGGTATTGAACAACTTCTTCATAAGCTCATACTTGTGAAATGAGACTGTACACCAAACATGGCCTCGAGACTATCAAATATCTTATGGATAGACATCTTTATGTGCTGCCTACGCAGTGGCTTGTCTAATGTAGATAGCATGAAAACTTGGGCGATCTCTAGGTCCGAAACCCATTTCTCATAAGCAAGCGTAAGTTTGGGGTCTGCATCATCAGCGGGTTGTTCTTTAGGATTATAGGTAATAGATGACCAAATACGTTCGTACGTCGACACTGTCTTAATTTCTATTAACCAATCAATATAGTTGAGTCTGATAAGCTTGTCACTTTTAGAAATCAGTTTTGGTGTAGACATTTGTTGCAAGTTTTAAATTGGTAGATTAGGACAATATTGTAGTAGATGTCCTTATAATATTAGTAAGGTTAAACTTTATGTTTCATTTTACAAATAAGCTCTCACTAGTCTTTTATGTTTCTATGAACCCTAAGATAAAACATAGAAGTCTTTCAACTTCATTAGTAGGTGTAAGGACTCATCTGTCTTAGAATTCTAACCTTGAGTTTTCTTAACAAGTCATATCCTCATAGACGATGGATAACACATTGTCGATTGTATCCAATACAATTCCTAACCTATGGTTCCTTGTCCTAATCTCATTTCAATCTTGAGTTTGGTCAATAAGTCAAAAGAGATTATTCATTCGTACCTTCCATATCGCAATGGCCTAACTATAGTATATGTACCTTGAGTTTGCTCAACAAATACATATAGCTATCCTACCTCGTCTAATCTATATATTATTAATACTACACATAATATATTTAGCTTGATTTTTCTCAACACTAGAGAGTATGCGAGTAATTTATTAGTATATAAATGGCAGAGGATAACTTTTTATTAAAGATTCATAATCTTTAATATGTTATATTGAGTGATATCGACATATGGAATAATGTATGTCTTATGAAATACCCTCGTGATTCAAGCGTCAAACACGTTGGAAATCACAATATACGTACTATAAGTATATATTTATCCCTTAAGTCTATTCATGGTTTGTTAAGATTCCACTTTTAATTTATACATTCATACTGTATAAGTTTTATATTTATAACTTTTTATATTTTAATTAATCTTATATAATAGCCTTATGTATAACATTATATTAATTAATTTAATTAATTAACATTTTATTTGATTTTGTATTATTTGTTTATAACATTTTATATTGAATGTTTATACTATAACATTTATAGTTATACACATATATCTATATATGCGTGTGTGTATTTTTTATTTACTAATTAACTTTTAATTAATTTATCTAATCAAACTATTTTAATTAAATGTTATTAATTTTGAAATATATATATATACATATATATATATATACATATATACTTACATCGTCTTAAATAATTCAAGATAACATTACATATATCAATATGTATTATATATATACATTTGTTTTAATTAACTAACTTATTTAATTAATTAATTTATTTTATTAATCATATTAATAATTAAAATTTTCAAAAAAAATTTATTATAATTTCAGAACACTCTTGAAAATTATATAATAACATTTATAATATGTTTCTTATCTTAAATTCAACTTTTAAAATTAATTTTTTTTTAATTCCAATTTTTTTTTGAAAAATTAGCACAAGGCCCAATTCAAATTGGGTCTTTCCTATTAGGGGCAACATTTAGGCTCACTTTACCTTTTAGGCCAGGCCGGTAGTCGGGTAGGGTTTAGTGCTTGATTACCCAAACCTAGCTTAGGAATTACTTTTTTTAACAACCAACTAAATTAGTAAGCTTAATTAGTTAACCCTAATATGACTAATTTTGATCGCATAGGCTATTGAGCTCCAATATATTTGTTGGATCCACGCTAGCACGTAGTGGGGTAAATGGGTATACTTCAAAAAAAATTCTTCCATTTGAATCTTATTGGACCTATGAAGTCTAAATTTATTTAAATCTTATCCAAATTTGTTTTACATAAATCAATATTTTATTCAATTTAAAAATAAAGTTTTATTTAATGTTGACTTTATATTATATAATTAATATGTGTATCATATCTCATATGTGTGTACGTGCATATACAACATAAAATGGTGTACATGCTTTAACATGGCCATGTATATACGTTGAGATTTACATCGCAACGCACAGATTAGCCCCTCCATATACATATTTATCAGCTAATATGTAGTGTGTGTGTGTGTGTATATATATATATGTAACTATTTATATACAAATATATTATAAAATGTGTTTGTAAACATATACATTTTAATATAAATATAAATGTAAATGTAAATATAAATATAATTAATATTATAATAAAATATAATTAAAATCTAATAAATTAAAATTTAAATCGATGTATTATTTTTAAATATTTTTTTTTTGAACCTTTTAAAATAATTTTTTTAATGTATATTTACACAATCATATATACATATATGTATTAAACTTTTAAGAATTCTATATATACAATAAAATTTATTTATTTAAATGAATTTAAATATAAAATAATTATATATATATATATATATTCGGCTTGTAAACAAAATTAAACTTTTCCTATTTTTCTTTTCAGTTTTAACACTGTAAAAGATATTCTTTTTATTTATGATTTCTACACGAAAATCATTTAAAAATGTATACATAAATTTTTTTTGAAAGCAACATTGAAGATGTATGAAATTTTTACTAAATTAATTTTTTTATTTAATATTTATTTATATATAGAGTAAGACATGGGTTTGGTTTTAAATTATATATATATATAATATATAAACAGTTTTAAAAAAATTTAATCCAAAAACATGTACTATACACATATAGATAAAATTTATGTATGTTAAGCCGGGAAATAGCACAAAACCCAAAAATGATTAAAAGCAAGAGATCTAGCAAAAACAATAAATAAGGTAGAGAGTTTTTAAAGTAGTTCGTCAAATCTAGAGCCTACGTCCATTGTATTGTTATTGATCATAGATTATAGTCATAAGTACAAAGGTTTAGAAGGTCTAACAGGCTAGAACAACTAAGAGTAACTTCCTTAGTGACTAGAGATAGGGGGATAGGAGATTAAGAAAGCGAGTGCCTAAAAGTCCTTTTTCAAATGCCATGGTGTTGTATATATATAGAAATCGACCCAACCAAGCCGGAAATCCATGAAATACCAGGTTCAAATACAGATCCGAGAAAGTAGGAGTGGGATGGAGCCTCTAAATTCAAAACTTCATGTTGGTACCAATCAGAAGTGATCGACACCGATCTGTTTTGTTGATGGTAGGGCATGCCGTCTTCCTTCCATTGATCTCATATCTCTAATCTATTGTACTTTGAGCATTTTTCCTTGGAGATCATATTGTTTCCGAGAGTTATGATATCATTTGTACTTGTCTTCCTTCCTTTAAAACTTCCTTGGAGTTGTTCACCTGCTCCTTCATAAATGCACTCCAAGATGATCGTTCAAGCCAACCGTCTACAAATCATAGTTCTTGAGACCCATCTATGACTTAAAAAGTGATCGGTACCGACCAAAAGTGGTCGGTACCGGGCTCTTTCCTTGAGTCCAAATTTCTTCCAACTTATCCAAGCTTATCCTATTATCCTTCCAAGCATATTACCAAGTCCATGAATCATTTCGTCTTCATCTTGACGTCCAGATATGTTCAAAAGCTGCTTGATTAAAAAGCCGAATAGCACTTATCCCCTTCCAAAATATGCTTCTATTGGAAACAAAGCATGCTCTGGAATAAGACAAGCATTTACCATTATCCATGTATGTCGATTAACTATCCAAGAGTGGCCTCAAAGTGTTATCTCAATTTTGAGGATATCCATTCGATTGCTTTATATAATAGAAATTCCATTCGCCATGCCAAGGAGAATCACTCTGGATATCGTTTTGTGCCTTGATCAGGTATGTACCATCTTCAAGTAGTTTTTCCTTGCATTTTTCTTTCATTATGGGGGCAGAAATTCATCTCGGCACCGAGATGTTTGATCGGTACCGAGTAGAATTATTTAGTCATCTCAGTGGTACTCTTTAAGGTAAATACATAACATATTTTTCCTATCTTCATTTATTGAATTCCTCCAAGTTTTTTAGCTCGGTGTCAAATTCAAATGCCTTAAAATCTTTCCTCCATACAGATCACCACCCCATCTATGAGCCACCACCACCACCTTCATAAAGTTCCACCCAACCTAACACCAATTCCAACCACTACAGTTAGCTTCGAGAATCTCTTCACCGACCACTCTTGCACTCTGCATGAATTTAGATCTTATTAAGGTTGGTGGCGATCCTATTTTATGGTAGTGGTCGTGATTGCCGTCATCCATGCATAGGATTCACCTACGGCCAGTGGATAGTGTTTGCGCCAAAATTGGTCACTAACACCCAAATCTAGTTGAAAGCACCAAATACCAATCACAGCTCACAGACAGAATGTATGTAGAGAGTAATAATGTGAAGAACAGTAAAAATTAAAATGGAAGCAGTAAAGAACAACAGATTTTATAGTGTTTCGGCTAACTCCGGCCTACGTCCACTTAGAAGTTTGCTTTTTATTGCTGTAATAATCGATTACAGTTACAAAATGGCAGAGTTGCCTTAGCCTTAGAAAAGAGAAAGTAAGAGAGCAGAAAAAAGATCCTCCATCTGAAGACCCACATGTTGTATTTATAGGCAAAACCAGGTTGTTGGGCCTCCTGAGTAGTTTAGGCCCATCAAGGTCATAGCCGAACCCTACTTCATTATGCCGACCGATCCTGAGCAGTTGGTATGCCGAACGTGGGGAGGTGCGAGGTATCGAGGTACCGAGGTATGGAGGTGCGAGGTACCGAGATATCGAGGTATGGAGGTGCGAGGTACCGAGGTATGGAGGTGCGAGGTATCGAGGTATGGAGGTGCGAGGTACCGAGGTATGGAGGTGCGAGGTACCGAGGTATGGAGGTGCGAGGTACAATGCCGAGCGAGGTGAGGTATGCCGAACGACCCATCCAATGCCGAACGCTCCCTGATGCCGAACGATCCATCCAATGCCGAACGAGATTTATGCGGAGCGCTCCATCCAATGCCGAACGAGATTTATGCCGAGTGCTCCATCCAATGCCGAACGCTCCATCATGTCGAACCATGTTTGATGCCGAACAGTTTCTAATATCAAGCGCCCATCATGCCGAACGATCTCTAATGCCGAGCGCCTCTAAATGCCGAGCGCTCCTGGATGCCAAGCGCTACTGAATGCCGAGTGCTCCTGGAATGCCGAACCACTCATGTATGTCGGACGCTCTATGTATGCCGAGTACTCTTGAATGCTATTCGAACGTGAATGCCATACGAACTATTTGTGCCGAACCTCCACCATGCCGAACCATGTTTAATGCCGAACCATGTTTCCTAGACCCAAATTATAGTTGATCCATCTTTATCCAATCATATTTCCATCTCCCAAGCACGTTGCGTTATCCATCCATCCAGTCGACTGAATCCATCGTACACCAGCCTCGACGAACGTGCAGTCGATTAAGTTAAACCCGCCTGTCCACGACCTTGTAAAAAGGTGGGTTAACACTTGCCCCCCAAAACATGCCTTGCTATTGGAAGGTGTGTTTTGAATAGCCTCAAATCCGATATCCAAAGTCCATGTTTCATCCATATCCAATAACCAATAACCGACTTTAGGACCTCTTCGGGTCAATATCCAAATTTTCTGCCGTCCATAGCCGATATTCATATCCGTAACCTCTTCGGGTTCTTGTCAAGCACAATACACACCTAACGACCGTACTCCAGTGTCCTTAAACATTGAGTAATGCATGGCTTAAGTCCTAAGCCGAATCCTGGTTGCTCCGGACCCTTGCCGAGCATTGTCCATACTCGACGACCTGAAATAGTAACCGATAATATGGGGGCCTAAGTCCTAGGCCGAGTCCTGGTCTCTCCGGACCCTTGCCGAGCATAGTCCATATTCGACGACCTGAAACAGTAACCGATAATATGGGGCCTAAGTCCTAGGCTGAATCCTGGTCTCTCTGGACCCTTGCCGAGCATAGTCCATACTCGACGACCTGAATAAGTTGATTTGCCATGCTTGGACAAAGCGACCTACCCCTTGCCAGGTATAATCCATACCTGACAACCATTTATCAAAAGCCAGATAAAAAATCCAATTGAAAGCCAATCCAAAATCCAGATCAAATCAAAAAACAAAAAATCCATATCGAAAATCCAAACCGATATCCAAACCAGAAAACAATCATCCAAATATAAGTCCAAACCAAGAAACAAACAAAACCAGAAGTTCAAACCAAATTAGAAAAAAGCAAATGTCCAAGCCAAAAAAGAGAAAGCAGATTTCACAAACTAGAGCGTCGCGGTTTATCATCATCTCAGAGCATGCCTAGGGGCTATCTCTGTCCCCGTACATGAGTAATTGACTTGGCCGTTTTCCCGTAGTTTGCTACTTATTTCATAATATCACAATCAATTGATGATCAATCAACCATCATTCATGTGCCTCGTACCATCACTGTGTGAGGTAGACGGTGGTTGCTCCAGCCCCACCGCTGCATTCCGAGTTTCGACGTATTGTTGCAACTGTCCATTCCTTACATGCTCCTCAATTATGTCCTTTAAGTGCCTGCAGCTGTTGGTATCGTGCCTGTCCAAATCGTGGAAGAGGCAGTGTTTTCCTGATGCCCTCTCACGTTCGGAGGGTTCTCTCCTAGCCGGCCTTCGGTAGGGAAGGCGATTCCGAGTCTCCAAATAAATCTGTTCCAGCGTCTCGTTCAACCCAGTGTAGGTGGAGAATATTTGCTCTCTCCCCCGCTTCCTAGCCTTCCCTAACTTGTCATCCAGCTTCCTTTTTCCTTTTTCCAAGCCTCCGCTGGATGGTCCTCCATCCTCAGCCGCATTCACCTCCTTTAACTTCATATCTGAGCATGCATCTTCCTGCCGAAGGAATTTCTCAGCTTCTTGAAAGAATTCCCCGAGATCCATCGGAGGGTCCCATATCAGTGACACTTTGAAATCTGAATTTTCTCTAACTCCTGACACTGCCGCCATTAAAACTATCGATGTATCCGGCCGATCCACTGAAGCAACCTATGCATTGAACTGAGTTAAGAAATCTCTGAGTGATTCGTTTGTCCTCTGTTTTACCGATGTCAGCGTCATTACATTCTTTGGCCTTTTGATATGTACCCGAAACTGCTTCAGAAACCTGTCCACCAACTCTGTCCATGTCCCGATAGATCCTTCTTCCAATTGCCTGAACCACATAGCAGCTATGTCCGTTAAGAATAAAGGGAAACATCGAGCCATAACTTCTTCCGATGCCCCCAGCACCTCCATGTGTCTGGTATATCTCATCAAGTGATATGTTGGATCGGCCTTGCCATTGTACATTCCCACGTTAGGTAGCTTGAAATCTGGCGGATTCCGAGCTATCCTGATTTCACGAGAGAACGGACTCTTGTTTACTCCTTCCAGATCTCTATTGGTCAAACCCCCGCGCATGGTTCGCCTGATAATCTCAGCTAATCTAGCATTGTCCGTCATGGGATGCCCCCCGAGTTCCCGAGGGAATTCTGGTACATACTCTTCATCTCTTGCTCTTACATTCCTACCAGCATCCTATTGCATGGTGTTAGCTGGAACCCCTCCATGAACTGGTTCAACATTATCTGATGGTGCGCCCCCGAGTCCAGCTCCATCCGGATTGTTAGTTGTATGTTGATTGGGGGTTTCCCCCTGCTGAACCATTCCCTCTGCTTGCTGGTTGAGCGCTTCTGATCTGGCTCCATGGATCTGAGGCCCCGCATTTTCTACTTGCGTAAATTGTCTGAGAAGAGCCTGCATCATCTCCTCTTGTCTTTTCATTATGACTTCCATTTCCTCTCTAGTGATGTAGATGGATGCTTGACCTGCTCCAGCTCCAAAGGAAGCCTCTTGAATTCCCTCCTGATTGCTCCTTTCTGTCACTTGCTTTCTTGTTGATGGCCTAGCCATTGCTTTCTAGAGTCCAAGTTCCTAGCTTCAGAATTCCTGAGTTCAGTTCTCAGTGGAAGCACCAAAGTGTTTGCGCCAAAATTGGTCACTAACATCCAAATCTAGTTGAAAGCACCAAATACCAATCACAGCTCACAGACGGAATGTATGTAGAGAGTAATAATGTGAAAAACAGTAAAAATTAAAATGGAAGCAGTAAAGAACAACAGATTTTATAGTGGTTCGGCTAACTCCGGCCTACGTCCACTTAGAAGTTTGCTTTTTATTGCTGTAATAATCGATTACAGTTACAAAATGGCAGAGTTGCCTTAGCCTTAGAAAAGAGAAAGTAAGAGAGCAGAAAAAAGATCCTCCATCTGAAGACCCACATGCTGTATTTATAGGAAAAACCAGGTTGTTGGGCCTCCTGAGTAGTTTGGGCCCATCAAGGTCATAGCCGAACCCTACTTCATTATGCCGACCGATCCTGAGCAGTTGGTATGCCGAACGTGGGGAGGTGCGAGGTATGGAGGTGCGAGGTACCGAGGTATCGAGGTATGGAGGTGCGAGGTACCGAGGTACCGAGGTATCGAGGTATGGAGGTGCGAGGTACCGAGGTATGGAGGTGCGAGGTACCGAGGTATGGAGGTGCGAGGTACCGAGGTGCGAGGTGCAATGCCGAGCGAGGTGAGGTATGCCAAACGACCCATCCAATGCCGAACGCTCCCTGATGCCGAACGATCCATCCAATGCCGAACGCGATTTATGCCGAGCGCTCCATCCAATGCCAAACGAGATTTATGCCAAGCGCTCCATCCAATGCCGAACGAGATTTATGCCGAGCGCTCCATCCAATGTCGAACGCTCCTTAATGCCGAACCTCCATCATGCCGAATTATGTCTGATGCCGAACAGTTTCTAATGTCGAGCGCCCATCATGCCGAACGATCTCTAATGTCGAGCGCCTCTAAATGTCTAGCGCTCCTGGATGCCGAGCGCTACTGAATGTCGAGTGCTCCTGGAATGCCGAACCACTCATGTATGTCGGACGCTCTATGTATGCCGAGTACTCTTGAATGCTATTCGAACGTAAATGCCAGATGAACTATTTGTGCCGAACCTCCACCATGTCGAACCATGTTTAATGCCGAACCATGTTTCCTAGACCCAAATTATAGTTGATCCATCTTTATCCAATCATATTTCCATCTCCCAAGCACGTTGCGTCATCCATCCATCCAGTCGACTGAATCCATCGTACACCAGCCTCGACGAACGTGCAGTCGATTAAGTTAAACCCGCCTGTCCATGGCCTTGTAAAAAGGCGGGTTAACAGATAGTTGACGCACTAACTTATGATCGAACAAACCTTTATACCAAACTCTTAGCCAAATCTAAATCCCTTTGAGCCCTACGCCCAATTAGACTTAAAACAATTCAACCTAGGCTTAAGAATTTTGGTTTCACCTCTGACCCAATCCTATAATTCACTTTATCTCACTTGGAGTTAAGTTGTAATTTCACAACCTTTAGAAATCCTTATATTTCCATTCATTCATTGATTGTGATTACACTTAGACAGCAAAAGGTCGATCACAAGCTACTACTCATGAATTCCGGCATTCAAACGACCTTATTGCATAGCATTTTTACTAGCTACTGCACAAGTCCTGTATTCTTGTAAAATAAAAACTTCTACATCAGTCCGGATAGCAGTTCCGTTATCGATTATCCGACGATAACAGGTAAGATCTGACATACGGTTCCTTCATAGAACGTGACTCGTTTTTCTAGCACGAGCGAGCTACTATATAGGATGATCTGTTCGTGATGTATAAGACATAGGACTCAGACCGCATAGATTAACACTTTCACTTGCCCCGATCAGCATCCAGAATCAAATTAGTCAACATACGTTGACATCCATTAGACTCTGGACGTTGGTTACATGGGTCATATTTACGATAGAATTCTGAAATAAACATACCTGACCATGTTGAATGCCAAGTTTTCCTATCCAAAATGACACGTCGTTCTCCCAGTTTCAACGTTGTTGTGGGGCTGCCAACTCCTCCTGAAGATGGGTCTACCACTACTCAAGCCTCGACTTCCACGCCTTCTGAACCTAGGCGTTCAATTACTGCTGAATCACAAAGGATGATAGTACCGGTGGAACTGGTTCAATGATAGCCTTCTCCTTTAAAAGAACATATTGGCTTAAAAGTTCTGGATGATCCGCTCAAACAGATGTCAACAATTCTAACTTGCTAAACACTTTAGACTATCTGCCGACAACATGGAATTCATGAAAGCGATGTCATGCTTCCTACATTGGGCCAGCAAGTGCACAATCCTCCAATAGGCTATATGGCTTACAATAAATACATGTGCTTAGGTGGCGCTATACCGCCTTTTAATCCATTCCTATGCATGTTTCTCCAGGAGCTCGGGCTAGCTTTGACCCAAGTCCATCCCAGTGGATATGCATTACTGAGCTCCTTGTATGTGTTATTCATGAATCAATTCTAGTGCCCTCCTAACTTCAGAGAGCTAACACACATCTTGAGCTTCAGCAATGACGTGAATCCCGTCCAATATGATCATCAAAGTCTGGTGCCGATGCAAGGTCAGTGAGGCACTTCATAACAAATGCACATGTTTCAAAAACAAGTATTTATTTGTCTGATGCCCATACGGCTTCAACAGACCTTGGATTTCTGGTAGTAAGATCTTTTTCTTTCCATATTTCTTCATGCTTAGACTTTCACCTTCCCAATATGTTTCTTGCTATCTCTTTCCTCCAAGGTAGCTCCACCTAGTAGCTCCAGAATGCCAACTAGTACTTCTACTCCCACCCATAATTCTGAGAAGACATCCATGGGGGTGCTAAAGGTCCATCCGGCATAGCTAGCATTGGTGAACCATTTGATAAAGCAACATATAAGCACGTTGCTAGTGAAGTACCAATGGAAGAAGAAGAGAGAGTTGAGATGAAAAAAATTTGGGAAGAGGGAGAGAAGGAAGAAGGAAGAGAAGAAGAAAATGATAACAAAGAAGAAAATGAAGGTGATGAAGGAGACAACGAGGACTCTGACCAGGGAGGAGATGAATCGTACAGAGAGATGTCGCTTGAAAGCATTGAACTTCCTGGCCCACTGTATCCAAAGCATATAATCATCAAGACTTCTACATAAACGACAGAACCGAGCACAATGCCAGTAACTGAGGCAATTCCTCTTACCGATTCTTCAGATGGTATCTTCAATTTGCTAAGCAACTTCAACATTATGATAGTTGCCCTTCTTCAGGAGTGCTCCTGAGGCTTCAGCTTCCTTTCGGGGACATCCTAGATGAAGGAGGAGAGTCTCCATCTTTAATTCCTTCCGAACATGGTCCATAAAGAACTTGGGGGACACCGACACTCCACACAATCTTAGGATCACAAACACACATTCCTTGCATTCAATTACATTCCAATGTCCTTGAACTGACATGCTCCTTTCTTTCATTTCAGGTACCATGGGCAAAGATAGATTAAGCAAGCTCCAGTATGGTATTTTCGAAGAGAGGTAGCGCACATCCAATCCATATTCTCCTCAGTCCAACTATTCTAGGGAGAGAGAAACAAAAGAAGAAAGATTTCAAAGAAAAGAAAGAGGGCAAGAGGCAAAAGAAGACCACCATGCTAAGAGGGACCTAAAGAAGAAGCAAGTCGAAGAGAGGTGGCACTATGACTATGGAAAAAGGCATAAGGATTCACATGAACGTCGTGGTTCCTCCTCTAGCATTCCTCCGTCTTGTTCTCAACCACGAATTCCTTCATAGCAACAGATTCTAGTATCACTCTCACTTGTTACTACCATTCCTCCATAATCCAAAGGAATCATCGCTCCTCCAACTCCTATTCCAGCTTCATTAAGTCGTATGCAAGCTGCCTTCCCCCAACCTCGGCTTAACTAGTGTCATGTTTGATCGTGACCTCAAAAAGATTCCTAAAAAAGAGGCGGGCCGCATGGTTAGATGGGTCTAGGAGCTTGTTAACTAAGGATATGAGTAGAAGAATCCCTGATATGCCCTCTCCAATGTCAATCGAATTAACAAAACGAATATCCAATCGTTCGAGTCTAAAAAGAAAACCTATTACAACCTTATAGAGGGGTACTAGTGGGACTTGGAAAAGATGGTGAAAAGGACAGACATAGCTTTGGAATCCAAGGGTAAGGCCAAGAAATTGCTTGCAGAGATGAAAAAAGCTCATAAAAAAGTAGAGATCATGATGAAAGACCTGTTAAAGACCGCTCATGAAGACAATGCTGATCTCAAAACGCAGTTTGCTATCAAGGATCTGGCCCTCTCGGAGAAGAATAAGGTCATTTTAGAAAAGGATGAGGCTCTTTAGACAAAAGAAACTGAGATCAAGAAGCTGCATACTGACAATAAAAACTCGATTCTGCCTTACTCCTGGCGAAAACCGAGGCAATAGAGGCTCAAGTTGACTATACTGCAGCTCCATATAATCTAAGCGAGCTGAAAGAGTAGAAGGTCAAGGAAAGAGAAGAATTGAATACCACCCATCAGCTCTCCTTCACTAACGTCATTCAATACAAGAACCTAAAGTGGTTTGTAAGTACATACATTGTTACCCTAACTAATGCTTGGGAAGAAGTGTTGCGCTATGCAGAGGCGTTCGCTGAAGGCGTTACTGAAGCTGAGATAAAAGCTAAGTACCTAAATGCTGAAGACATGGAAGAACTTGAAGAGGGAAGAGCTATCCTGCATGTAGAAGATGTTGCCGCTAAAGCTACTGCTGAAGTCCTTACCGACCCTGGTGCATCAGGTCAGGCAGAAACGTCAACCCCTAAGTCCCAAGAACTTACATCGAATATTCCTACAACCAAGGGTGGCAACTCCAATGCCACCCAATAAATCCTAGTTTTTGCAGCTATCTCTGTTGAGCGTTATATTCCCCCCTTTGTTGACCCACCAATGCAATCAGCACTCGAAGAGGGTGAATTTACTAAGTCGCATATCTGACAATCTAGTCCTGGCGAAGGTACATCCCTCATCTCACCAGTGTTCGAAGTCCTCCAGTTCTCACCTGGAATCATTACTAACCTTTACTTCTCTATTTGTAACCTTATAGGTCAACCTTCTCTTCCACTTCTCCACCACCAATCATCCAAGGTTCCAGTCCTACTGAGGATACAACCGAGTCAACCTATATGACTACGGGACTAGTCATTCCAACTCTTCCCTTTAGCTCTACTCCGGGTCCTGATTCAGAGAGGATCGCAGCTTTGGAGGGATTGGACATTGCTTCTTAGTCCTTGGAGGAAGACATTACTGTAACCAAGGCCTTGGGCCCGACCAGACCCATCTCCATGGCAGAAAGGTTGAGAATCGATACTAAAAGCTAAAATTAGGATCGAGCGTGGTTTTTAAAAGACTACCAGCACTAAGGAACCAAAGCCTTCTCTATGAATTCTTCCTATTACTATCAAGGCTCCGAAAGGCAACAATACCAGTGCCACCACAGAGACCTCTAAGCCCCCTATTGACTAGCCTGAAGACTTAATCGTTATCACCACCAAAGGGGAGACAGCTCCGTCTGAAGGTAGCACTCCTAAGGATGAAAAGAGACCTCGTGATGGTCCAGGCAAGAAGGCCGGAAAGAATAAGAAGAAGGGTCATAAGAAATAGGGTCCTCGGTAAGCATCCAGTGACCGTGAGATAATTTCTATCTATCTCATTTCGGGTTATACTCTTTTGTTTTTCCTATTGCACATAGGTCGTGATTGTGAGGGACCGACACCCGCATCCATTGTATATAAATTTTAAATATAATGAAATACTAATTTTTTTTCCATTTTAGTCTCCGTTCCATTTACATTTTCACAATTTATAAGTTATTCCTGCCTATATAAACTGCCCACATATATAATATAACTGCTTATATTGAAATTTTATCCATATTATACATTCATGTGTCTATGAAATTCTTTTACTTACTGTAACCTTGTACATATGAGTAAAATTCATGTAATTACTTTAGTTATATTCCATTATCCAGTTTTGTTTTACCTTTGCTAAAGTGTTTCCGCTTGGCTAAATAGAACCAACATTTAAGCAACTTCGTAGTTATTCTAGTTTTTTCCCGATCAAGTTTCCCTTAGCCAATAACCGGTTGCATCTAATCTAATTTCCATGTTGTTCTTTACTTCCGAGGAAAAGCGGTTAGGACATTCGTATTCCAACGTCTCCAATATCGCCAATAACCAAACATATCGATATTACCTATAGAACTCCACCACTTAACATCGGCCAAGTGTGTCCCGCTAGGTCATGAGTGAATCTATACCTTTTGTAGTTCTATTGCATACTGAGTCCTATCTCCAGGCTTAGTATTCTAGATGCCATGGTCTGGGCATCATTTCCTCCTCATATTCTATCATCGAGCGTTGATCGAAGATTAGTAACGTGTGGAAAATCATATGATTGTCCCAAGTCCAATTATATTCTCTCGATCCTAATCCTGGATTGGAGGAGTCTAACGGTAACTATTTCTGATTTCTGGCTTTTAACCCTACCTATCTCCGGGTGTTGATCGAATGCATCCATCGACTATCCTCACTTTTCCTTGACCGAGAATGTCATGTTGGGCAGAATCACGGTCATGAATATCCCAACCGTACAATAGTTTGTATATCCAGGAACTTGTGCCTTTGGAGGCATCCGCTCTCAGTCCCACCTACCTCTGAATGTTGACCGAGAGTATCCACTTATCCTCAGCCTAGCTCATCCTATCGGGCCACCAACATAGTCGTGTAAGTCTAATCCGTACACTACTTCTTGTATTTGAGAATCAGTGCTTTTGATGCCTCTCTCTAGGCATCTATTGAGGGTCAATGGCATAGGGCAAATTATCTAATTTCCCCCAGCCCGATTATACTCTCTCGATCCTGATCCTAGATGGGAGGAGTCTGTTGGTACCTATTTTTGGCTACCCATCTTTGATCTCTCCAATCTCTAGATGTTGATCGAAAATGTTCATTGACCTTCCTCACTTATCCTCGTCCGAGCACATCCAGCTGGACCGCTAGCACGATCGTAAAAATCCTAACCATAAACTGGTTCCTATCTCCAAGAACCAGCGTTCTAGATGTCTATCTCTTGGCCTTCGCTCTCAATCTCGCCTATCTCTGGTCGTTGACTAGGAGTGTCCTTTGACCATTCTTGCTTATCCTCGACCTAACGAATCCTAGCAGGCCGCAAGCGTGGTAATTAAACTTCCAACAACGCATCGGTTTCTATCTCTAGAAACTGGTGCTTTCAACTGCCCTACTCTGGATATTCCTTACCGATCTTGCCTATTTTCGAGCAATAGTCGATACTGCAGGGATAGGGTCGAATTATCCGATCGACCCTTGTGATTATACTCCTTAGTCCTATTCCTGGACTAAAGAGTCGATATTGGTTTTTGGGTATTTCTTGCAATGCTAATTGCACAACACAAGATTTTCCTTATGAGAATGTGGTTCCATTGGTTCAAGAAGATAACTTTATTTACAAATGAAAACCGCGGCAAGTCCTGCCTTTTTTCATTGCCCCCATGATCCTAGGGTAGCTAATTTTCTAAAATAAACTAAATAAACCTAAGTGAAATAGAATTGCAACATGTTGTTATTCCACGCTTATGGGATATCAGTTTCCATCCAATATAGAGGATTGCTCCAGATCCAGGATCTGCCTATTCCATTTCTCCTACCGTTTTTCTTCTATAATCTCAGCAATGTAGCATTCTCGACTAGCGCTTTGGTTACCGTAAACCGATCCAACCCCATTTTCCATGAGGATTTTCATCATTAAACACCAAGGTGCTATGGCTATCCTAAAATCAACGAGGACTACATGGCCCAGAAAGCATTATATGCCGAGAATTCATCCACAATAACAAGTTTACGGATACTTACAGCCTTGCGGTCTCCTTTGCCAATGGACCGCTTTACCTCACCGGCAAATCCTTGAATCCTAGACTTACAAGGATCAACATCCTTCATTCTTAGTTCCATCTGATCAAACACCTTTTTGAGTAGAATATTCACCAAGCTTCCACTATCCACTAAGACTCGATGCAGTGTTGCAGGGCCAACAACAATTATTACCACCATGAAATCGAAAGTAGGTGCTTCAATCCTATTAGACTCCCGGTTCCTAAAAACAATATCATGTGTTGCTAACAGCTGGTGCTTTGTCGGAGCTATTAGAACCTCATATTTTAGTATTTTGATAGTGACAACTATAAAATATTATATTATATATACTAACCACTTGTACAGGAAAAGAACAATCAAACAAGGAGACGTACTTGACAAAAAGAAGACCATTATGTCACGATTATGTAATATCAGTCATAGTGTCCTAGTCTAGAGTTGTATAAATTGTTAAAATCTCTTCTAGTGGTATATACAAGCACACATGACCACAAATTATTTTTAGAAATCAATTAAGTCAACATTTACATTAGTCAGTCAACTGAAATACCTCTGCCAGTCGAATGACCTAAAGAAATTAATCATAAAATAGTTCGACAGTTTCAGACGACTGAGAACACAAAACAATCAACTAAATATCTTTCAGTCAACTGAATTGAAGATTTTAGTCGACTGAAACTGCATGTTTTTAAACTATTTACTTTCTGTTTTTGAAACGTCTATCTCTACTCAAATACATTCGACTAGTTTATTTCCTTCAGTCGACTGAACGATCGTAACAGTTATATTTTTTAAATTTTCTAAAGAGGTTCTCTTCTCCATAAAGAGTTATTCCTCTTCTTTAATGGTTGCAATTGTTCCTCTAATAGTTGCAACTAATCATTGTCTATATAAAGCAATCTATCTCAAAGATTTAAGTCACTGATTTACAATTCTTTCTATCTCAATCTTTTTTTACTCTCGAGTAATCAGTTCACTATATTGCTTTAAGTTTTTAATCACACATTCATCAAGAATATTTTCTCATTATCAAATTACTTCCTTTCTTTTCGAACATACATTATACCACAAAGAAGAAGATTGTAGCAAGGTTGTACTCACTGGCTAATCCGTGCTATACAAGAGCATAAGAAGTCATAAGCAATTCTACTTATTTTGTAGATGAAGTCTTGTTGGAGTTTATCAAGCATGAAGTCATGTTCGGTAGCTTAGGCAGTTTGTAATAGCTATTCCACTGGGTTAAATGAGGATGTTTTATTAGTTAATTCTAGAAGGAGTCTGGGATTGGACGTAGAATGAGAGTTCGAACCACTGTAAAATTCTCTAGTGCATTTTACTTATTGCAACTTTTATACTGCTAGTTTAATATAAGTTTTATTCGGTAAATACAGTCATATTACTCGATCTTTGTATACTTTCATTTGGTATCGAAGCAAGGTTATCATATAACCATAACATGGTTTTTGATATTACTTGGATAATACTGCATCAATTTTTGTTGAAGGTCGGTCAACTACACGACCACTGCTATTTAATGGATTAAATTATAATTATTGGTCAACTAGGATGAGGATATATATGCAAGCAAATGGTTATGAGACTTGGAGTGTCACTCTATAAGAATACATTGTATCGGCCACGGCTTATGCACAATGGTCAAACATACAAAAACTAGATGCTACTGCTAATGCTAAAGCTATGAATACGTTGTTTTGTTCTTTAGATAAAAATGAGTTTAATATAGTTTGTATGTGAACATTAGCATATGAAATTTGGCGTACTCTTAAAATAACTCTTGAAGGTACAAATAAAGTCGAACAAAGCAAGATTGCAATGCTTAAAATCAATTGCAAAACTTTAGAATGAAGCAAGTTGAAACTATAAATGATATGTACTCTAGATTTTATGACATATATCACTCACTTCGAGTACTAGGAGAAAAATATACTGATTTTGATATTGTTTCAAAAATCCTAAATTCTTTATCGGATAAACGGGAACGAAAAGTCTTAGCTATCGAAGAAGCTAATGACATTTCAACACCTTAAACCAGAAGAGTTAATAAGAAATCTCATGTCATATAAAGTGAACTTGCAGGCGAAACGAGTACGGACTAAAGATATAAAAACAATTGAATTTCTAGTAGAAAATGAAGACTCCGACAAAGATGACGACGACATTGCATTTCTAGGTAAAAATTTTAGAAAATTTTTGAAGTTCAAAAAGAATAAAAAATTTGGCAGCAACAGAAATAGCAGCAACAATCCGTCAAATTCTTCTATCAAGTTCTATGAATGTGATAAGATTGGTTACATAAAGAGAGACTGCCCAGAATGAAAGAAGAATAAATTCAAAAAAAATAGTGAGAAATTTCGTAAACAAAAGAAGTAGGCTTTTCAACAACTTGGGATGATTCAGACTTGTCTTCTTCATCAGATAGTGACAGTAATTATGAATAAGCAAATGTATGCTTCATGGCTACTAACAATGATGTAAGTGAACTTTCATTTGATGATCTAATTGAAATAAATTATGAGTTATTAGATAAGCTAAAAGATTCGGATAGAAAATATAAAGATACATTAGCAAAATTGAATCGAAGTAAACTAGAGGTTGACATGTTAAAAGAAGAGAAGAAAATACTGGAAGAAGAATTAGTAAAATATTAGGATTCTTGTGCTAATACATCACCATAGCTTACTTTGTTAAGCAGTGAAGGACATACATGTATTCAATAAACCAGGCTATATGCAAGCAAGTACAGGTCGAGACAACCAGGCTATATGCAAGCAAGGACATACATGTATTCAATAAACCAAGGACAAGTTCAAACATGTATATACACAGTGCATATATACAGCAAGCACATAGCATCATCAATGAACTAGAACAGTTCAGTTCATGGCAACAGCATATAAATAATCAAACGGTGATGAACCAACAGACCATTCAACATAAAGATGGAGGCAGTGGATGTATACATATGTATATGGAACAAACATGATGAACATCACATGAAACAAGCTACTGGACATAGGCCTTCAAACTAGCAGTGACAGTGCCGAAGTCACAGAGGCCAAAATCAAAACCATGGTACAGTTCGAACAAGTCAAGTTTAAATGCCGGAAGTAAATTTTCACAAATTCAAAGTACCAAAGAACCAAAACCGTGGTGGCCAAGGAAGTCGAACAAATCAAAAATTAAGAAACTGATGTCAACAGTAGTTTCGAACCAAAGTCAGAGCCGTGGTGGCCAAGGAGTCTAAAAAAGCAAATCAAAGCCGTGTTAATCAAGTAAACAACAAAATGAACAAGTCAAGATTAATCATCAACCATCAAGTTAAATCGAACAGCCAAGCATATTAATTGACGAATTCAAACCAAATGTATATGAACGAAGAAATAGGAATTCAAATCCTATATAAACAATTAAACATCATCGGCCTAAATCAATCAAGTTCAAGCAAATCAATCAGAAAGGCAAAAAGGAAATTACATACCGAAGTCATATCAAACTCGACAAAATTGAAGCAGCCATATGCAAAATCGAAGAGGCGATCATTCGACAAAGCAAGCAATGCAAGATTATATATTCGAATGATCAATTGAAGTGGCGCCTTAATTTCCAGAATTTAATTTCACGAAGATGATCGATCGCTGCCATTTTCACCAAGCAAGAAAGCGGGTCGAAAGAATAAAAGAAAAAGGGAGAATAATTGTTTTATCATTTGTTATTTTGGGCCGCCTTTTAATTGTCTTTGGGCTTCTATTTTTAATTAGGGTTTTTATTGTGTTTTTATTGTTTTAATTTGTATTTTGCTTTTAAACATTGTAAATTCTAGTCATGTGACTAGGGGACGAACTATGTTGGTGTAGTTCGATAATTCGCAACTCTGTGGCTGAGTTGTGGCATGGTTTTGAGCGTAGAGATAGGATAGTCGATAGCGGGTGTCGCGAGTTTACATGTGTAAGCGTCTGACTACTTAATTTCTAGTAGAAACATTGGGGGCAGCACGTAGGCAGGGTTTTGCCGAAGCTGGGTAAATCTATGTGTTCTATTTTCTGCTTTTTAATATTCTGCTATTATCTATGTTGCTATTATTCGACTATTATCTGTGCTGAAATTATTTTATATACTTCCGCATTAAATTTTTACAATTGATAGTATCACCCTATTCACCCCCCTCTAGGGTGAAATTGATCCTACAACCTACATAACACACTGGTTACTCTCCAAAGGGTAAGAAAGTCAAACGGTCAATCAACCTTGAATCATCATCTTCTAGTACCAAAATTGATGAGATTTTTCACTATCAACGGGAAATGATGGGAGTACAGAAGGAGAAGTATTACAAGCAAAGAAGATAAGAAGCACATGTAAATTTTCTAGAAAGATGTGTTCTAGCCATTTGCGAACATTCACCAACGAAAAACAGCATACGGAAAAATTCTCCTCGACTAACGGAAACACCAGTAAATAAATACGACTCCACTCCAAGAATTTTTTTAGGAACAAGGACCATCGAACAACGATTGGAATCACACTCCGGTTCGAACAAATATATGGTCTCCTCTTAAGCCTTTGAATGAGCAAATGAAGATTGAACCTAGCTCATGGGAACACTTTCCCGAAGAAGAATCCAAGCCGAGTGAAAATAATTTTTTTAAGTGTGTGTATATATATAAGTTGATTTTTTTTAATGTTTAAATAAAGATTGTATTTGTTTTGTTGAAATAAATAAAATATATCATAAGAAAATATATTAGAAAATCTAAACCAATACCTTGAATCAAAATTTTAAATAAAAATTTGAACTTTATAAACAAGCAACAGGTTCAGTCGACTGAACGCCCTAGTTCAATAGAGTGAACAGGAAGAAAGAAAAATAATAGTAGATTCAGTCGATTGAATTGTTATTCGGTCGACACTGTAAAGGAACACCGAACTTAGCATTTTATTCAATCGATTGACTTCAATATTTAGTCGACTAGTCGAATAAAAATAGAAACGAATATTTTCAGATTCAGTCGTCTGAATTTTTATTTCAATCGACTCTATAGACAAGAAAATTTAGTTCTTGAACATAAAATTTTAGTTAGTTGACTGAGTGATTATTTATTCGACTGATCCAGAAGAAAATTTATTCCCTGAACAGTTTTCAGTCGACTGAATTGTCCTCCTAGTTGATTGATCGACTATTTTCGGTTTTTTAATAAAAACTCATTCAACTTCACGTCTTTTGAAACAACTACCCAATCAAAAACCTTAGCTTTATTTAATCCCTAACATTTTATGGCTTTACTCTTTCATCTCCTACTCCAAAGAGATCAACAAAATCAAAATTTTCTTCCTTAACAATCAGTTCCAATGCCTCCAAAATGTTAAAGAGAATCATCTCAACCACTGGACCATCTAAATCTCACATCAGAGGCTAGCTATATAATTATGTTGTTGTCCAAAGGTTCAATAACATGAGGAACATGAGGATTTTCGAAGTTCATTCATCTAGTTTAGAGGTTTTGGAGGCTATGCTATTCGAGAATTTGCTGAAGCAAACCACATTGATCATCTCATCAATTTTGAAGCCTGCAATCTCAAGATCTACCCATTATTGGTAAAATTGTTTTATGCCAAATTGAACTTAGATTTCATGAATCCATATAATAGAGAAAATTGTATGTGGACTCTTGTTTGTGGTGTTAAAATTTATCTACCTATAGCAAGATTAGGAACTATTTTAAATTGCCCTTCCGAAGGAGAAGATCTAGATGACATTGAAGTAGATTTGAACAATCGTGATGAAATTTGCTATCTGTTTTTAGCTGATAACTTGGAAGTGGTGAAAGCAAATTCTTACATCCAAAATCTTTATGTTTTTTATCACACGTTCATTCAAGAATATTTTATCATGATCAAATTACTTCCTTTCTTCATGAGCATGCATTATACCACAAAGAAGAAGATTATAGGAAGGTAGTACTCACTGGCTAATCCGTGCTATATAAGAGCATAAGAAGTCACAAGCAGTTCTACTTATTTTGTAGATAAAGTCTTGTTGGAGTTTATCAGGCATGAAGTCCTATTCAGTAGCTTAGGCGGTTTGTAATACATATGCCTCCAGGTTAAGTGAGGATGTTTGTTAGTTAATTCCAAAAGGAATCCGGGATTGGACGTAGAATGAGAGTTTGAACCAGGATAAAAATCTCTGGTGCACTTTACTTATTGCAATTTTTATACTGCTAGTTTGGTATAAGTTTTATTTGGTAAATATAATCATATTACTCAATCCACATATACTTTCAAGAGCTTCATCTTCAATGGCAAGGAAACTTTCCTACGACATGTTTTTTTAACAAACTCGTGTACTGCTCCATTTTCCTCCAGCTTTTCCCTAATGGGTGAGGTCCTCCGGTTATAGTATTTATGACTATCCTTCCATTAGTCCGACTGGTCCCCTTACTGGGTCTAGGTTGGTTCACTTGAATGTTTGACCCTTAGGGTTTAGTATTTTTTCCGCCATCATGTGCCTCTCTCACGTATTGTTGTTATTTTCTCCCTTGTTAACTTCTCGATAAAATCCCTAAGATGTCGACACTCGTTCATGTTATATCCATGAGTTTTGTGGAAACGATAGTACTTGCATGAGTACCACTATTCCTCGGTCGCCTCCCTCCCAAGCGGCCATTTATAGCATTTCGTCCCTTGCAAGGTATACATTACCCAATGTACCATTCAGAGGCACATACTCATCCGGCCTCATATTCCTTGGGTGCTTCCTAGCTTCGTTCCTCCTGCTACAAAAGCCCTGGGTTTTTTTTTATTATTAGAATTTCCCACATTTACTGCCACATCACCAGAACTCTCTATGGTTTGCTTAATCGCCACATTACTTTGAATCACCACCTTTGGCTGTCCACTATTAGTCTTTCCTGTAACCTGACTTGCTTCTTCCAAATGCAAGAACTGATTAGCTTTTCGATAAAATTCCTCTATAGTCGTTGGCTTCTTCATCTTCGGTTGTTTTCCAAAGTCGATGTCCAGATATATGCCCTGGAACATTGCCATAAACACCATATCTTCCTTCGGACTATTAACTTCTATTACCGCAATATTAAACCTATTCAAGAACCCCTTCAATGACTCCTAAGGTCCTTGAGAAAGGTTCGACAAGGACATCGTTAAGCCAAGCAGTATAGAGCCTAAACTGCTCTAGAGATTTCCTTGTGAACTCATCGAAAGTCGATATGGATTTCGACGTGAGCCAAGTAAACCACATTAATGCCACACCTTTCAAAAAAATTGAAAAATATCTAGACCGAACCGCATCCGTCGCTTTGGCACCATCCATATGCCATTCATACTTAAACAAGCTCCACTTGGGATCGATAGTATTACATGATGGCATCGTCGGCATCGTAAACCTCCTAGGATCCTCCTCCCTTGGAATATTCTCCGTGAATGGAATTCTACTTGGTGTGGATCCCCAATCCTTATTTTTTTCTCCATTTATTTTCTTCCACCAACCGCTTGATCATATCTTCTATGTGCTCCTCACTAGCTTGGTACTCTGAAGGACGATCGTTAGGGGTTGCACTGAGCGTTTGACACTGTAGATGGTCTCGGTTTGCTCATTAACGTCTAGAATTTTCGGTCCCTAGGAGAACCACTCCTTCGGCTCTTTTATGATATCTAATTGGCTCCATAGCGGTTGTCTGTACACCAACATCTCAAACTTCAACATCCAGTTCATAACCATCAACATCATGTTGTAGCTCATCCTCAGAATCAGACAAGTCAACAGACTTAGATCCCTACCTCTCTAATGGCCTTAGATTCATCTCGTTACCGACCTAATTTTGGTCAGTACCGATCTAAATCCCCTTAGAGTGAGCTCTCCTGCTTCCTCCAGCAACAGTCCCTGTTACTCCAGTAGCCTTTTCCTTCTGCTTCTATTTTCCATCTCTTCTATTCTGACCAAAAGTAGACGGGTTCTCATATTTAGATCCAACAGGTGAAGTCTCCCTCTTGCTCTTTCTAGTTTTCTATACCTGTTGGGTAAGCAAAGCTATGACAGCATCCATCTTGTTCAATAGAGCCTTCTGACTATCTATCATCCTTTGATTCAGCTCCTGCACCATCTTATCAAACTCCATTCTTATGACCATCTCCCGAGGAACAGATGGTCCAGGCAACGCTGCTGCCATCTAGTTGGTAACTTTTGTATGATGAGAAGCTCCTTCATCGCACTAGCTACTGCTCCAGATCTACCTGATTTCCTTTCTCAGTGAAAACACCAAAATGCTAAGCCGAGAAATGGCACAACACCCAAAACGAGTCAAAAGCAAGAGATCTAGCAAAAGCAATGAATAAGACAATGAACTTTTAAAGTGATTCGGTAAATCAAACGTCTGCGTTTACTGTATTATTATTGGTTGTAGATTATGGTCACAAATATAAAGGTTTGGTAGGTCTAACAGCCTAGAACTACCAAAAGTAACTTCCTCGGTGACTAGAGATGGGAAGAGATGGGAGATGAGAAAGTAAGTGCCTAAAAGTCATTTTTCAAATGCCATAGGTGCTGTATTTATAGGGAAATCATCCCAGCCAAGCAGGAAATCCATGAAATACCCGTTCCAGATCCAAATCCAAGAAAGTAGGAGTGGAGACGAAGTCCCCAAAGTCAAACCTTCATGTTGGTACGGATTAGAAGTGATCGGTACCGCTCAGTTTTGTTGATGGCAGGGCACGCCATCTTCCTTCATTAATCTTCTATCTCCAATCTATTGCGCTCCAAGCATTTTTCCATAGAAATCATGTTGTTTCCAAAAGGTTCTAATATCACTTGTACTTGTCCGCCTTCCTTCAGAACTTCCTTGGAGTTGTTCGCTCACTCCTTCAGAAATTCACCCTAAGATGATTACTGAAGCCAACCATCTACAAAACATAGTTCTTGAGACCCATAAGGAGCTTGGAAAGTGATCGGTACAGACCATAAGTGGTAGATACCGAGCTCTTTCCTTGAGTCCAAATTTCTTCTAACTTATCCAAACTTCTCTTATTATCCTTCCAAGCATATTTTCAATTTTATGAATCATTTCGTCTTCATCCCGATATCCAAATCCACTCGAAAGTTGTTTGGTTAAAAAGTCGGATAACAATATGTATGTTAAATATATACATTTATTATGAAAATGTTTTACACTTAACTAGTTTTAAAATTATTAAACTAATTTCAAAAATTAAAATAAATAGTTTATTTATTTACCGTCGAATGCTAAGAGAGCATAAATAAGTATAAAATTAAAAAAATACACATATAAACAAGCATATATACATCAAATATCGACGGCGATAACGTATAAGATTCGTAATATCAATTCACTATCCATATTTGCATATAACATAATGAATATTTATATACACATAAATAAATATGGCAACAGGGATTTTACCTTATCTAAAGCCTTGTTGATACACCTTAAATGCTAAATAAAATTACTCCTTATCATGAATTCAGAAAGTGCTACCAGTTTGAATGCAGTTATTACCGATGTATGGATTTAATTTAACCTAGTGTCTTGAAGCTTGAAATTTTAAGGAGGAGGGAGCTATTATGGTTGGCCTTGGAAGTTGTAGATAGAGCAAGAGTAAGAGAGAATAAGAACGATTGTTGGAGACAAATAAATAACAAAAGGCACGAGGGAAAAGAGGATCCAAATCCATCTTTTCCTCATAACTCTATAAGTTATAAACCAACAGGAAACTCTCAGATGAGCCATTTCGTTGTTATCCAACAACCATGGGTACATAACCCCTTGGTTTTCCCAATGGCCATGGGTAATACATTGCCCAATGCGTTACGTACTCTGGTCTCAAAATGGACGTATCGATATCCTTTCTCCAAATATCTTAACCAAGAATAATTAAAACAAAATGATATTTTATATTGTTATTAATTACCCATGATTGCAACTATTTGCAACTACAACGACATAACATTTTATTTAAGGATTTTCTTATTTTTATACTTTAAACTAATTACTTATTAATTATATTACAATATAACAAAGTATATAAAAGAAAATAAACATCAAATAACTTTTGGGATAGTTTGGCTAAAGTCCCTATTAGGTTTCAAAATACATCAAACATCCTTGCCAAAAAAGTATGTAAATTAGGTCCCTAGAATTAAGTTAGTGAATAATTCTAGGTTTGCCCAATGGCCATGAGTAAAGTATGTAAAGTATGGGTATGCTCGATTTCGTGAAAATGGCGAACTCGATTTCGTGAAAATGGCGGCCTCGCTTTCATTCTTCCTCTCGTCTGCTTGATTCTGTTTTCTTCGTCTTTTCCGCTTCTTGCCCACTTCATTTCCGATTCATCTCCCTCTCATGCCTCCTAAGAAGAAGTCTTCGCCCGCCTTGTCAGATCCGGTGGCCTTTGTCACTCGTTCTGGCGTGTTGTTTGGTACTTCTCCTCGCGACATCTATGATTTAGTAGCTCCGCTTGCTGAGATTCTGGATTCAAGGGAGACAGCTCCTACTGTGCCTGTTATGGATGTTTCTGTCGATTCCTTGCAGCTCTCTAATCGCGGCAACCCTCTTGCATCCCTTCTGGTTGATCTGGCCTCGCCTAGTGGTACCGCATCGCAAATGACAGTCACTCCTAAGGTTATTAGTGAGCATTACTTATCACCTCTCTTAGCTTCTATTGGTAATTCATCTAGGATGAAAACTGTAGTTGAATTGGAACATGGAAAAAATATTGGTAATGATGTTAATGTGCAAATTGAATGTGGAAATGGGTCTGTGGCTTCTGCCGAAGGTGGTGTGATGTTCGTGTTTCTGTGAGTGAGGCATTATGGTCCATAGTTGCAGACAGTGGATTTGAGCGATCTTGTAAACAAGGTGTTTGTGTTATTATCGAACCCAAAACTTCCCTTGCCTGCTCTCCTGTATGTGGTACTACGCCTTCTAAGATTCATGATATACTTGTGGAACCATCTAGGCCAATGACTTCCCCTTCGTGGTCATCATTGTTCTCCAAAATGCCGAGTAATGCAGGTGTGCAAACTCTGCATTCTTTTGAAAATGTCGAGATTGACGGTGCAATGGTACCTCCGAAGGAAGTTATTGAGGCTGGTGTTGTTTATTGGAACGATTTTTTAGTTAGTTTTTTCCTCAACTCTAATCCTTCCATTCACCTAGTTAAGGCTAGAGGTAATCAGGTATGGAAACCTAGAGCGAGCTTGAGTGTTCATTTTGATAATGAAATGTTCTATTTTAATTCTCGTATAGTAATGAAAGACAGTGTATTCTAGAAGTTGACCATATACTCATTGAAGGAAAACCTTTTATTATAACATCCTAGAGTCCGTCTGTGGATTGGGCTAGAGCTCAGGTTTTATCTATTCCTGTCTAGGCCCATTTTTCACACATTCCTTCTGTTCTTTGGCCTCTTAGCAGGATTTATTGGCTTGCTGGTCTTGTTGGTAAGGTTATATGTTATGATGCTAACACTGTGGCCAGAAAGAGATTAGTATATGCCAAAGCTCTGATTGAAATTACTCCTGCCAAATATCTTCCTTCCGTCCTTAAAGTTAGACTTGATGAGGATGTTTTTGCGGAGGTCAGAGTTCGCTACAGTTGGAAACCCGATATTTGTACGTCTTGTCGGTCCTTTGGGCATCTTTCGGATGCGTGTTCCAACAAATGTTGTTATTGTTCCACTTGCTTCTTGGATTCCTCTTGCTCGTCCTCCTATCCGTAAGTGGGTTTCGAAGGTTGCTTCTTCTCCGGTTTGTGATCCTCCCATTGTTTGTAGTCCCCGTTGTTTCTACTCCTGCCAGTTTGGTCTCCTATTGTAGCTCCTGCTATTGCGCCACCTGTTGGTGAGGCCCAGATTGAGAATGATACTCCGATTTTATCTGATTCTATTGCTTGGAATTCTAAGGAGCGGGCCTAGGTCAATTCTCCTTCTGATATGCGCTACTCGCCTGAGTCTGACTATTATTTTGCTATCAGTAATGCAATGGATGAGAGTCAGTTTCTCTTTTATCACATTGAGGGCGAGGATCTGACTCTTACTAGGGAAGGTGAGATAGGAGAGAAAAATAAAAGTAAGTTTTATGACGTCAGTTGGGACAGAAGATTCATTTACTCACCTACTTCGAAGGGTTTTGTTTCGAATCCGGCTACACCTTTCTCTGGGTATGTCCTTGTTATTAGCCCCACGTCTGTTGTGGGTTGTAAAAATTCCTCTTTGGAGGGCGCGTAGTCTAGTTTTTGTTTTGTAGTTTAGGCCCTCTTTGCCTAACTCATGTGCTCTTTTTTTATTGTGGTTTGCGCCCACATAGCTATTCTGTGCATATACAGAGCACCTGTTTTCCCATTATTTATACATTGGCATGGCCCACTTTAAAGCCGGTTAGCTTTGCTAAAAAAAGTTAGTGAATAATTGTGTAACATCCCGCTTCCGGATCCTCAAAACTAACTGCTACGGATGCTGCAGTCATCCATAGGTGTTATTTCTTAGTGACCAAAATCAGAATCTTGAAACTATTGGCAACACAGAAACACAAGAATATGAAAAAATTTAAACTTCAACAAAACAAAATTTCTCATTTCTTATGAAATTCAATTTAAGATTTAATTACATAATCCCAGATGTTAACCACGTTCAGATCACATATACATGTACAAAATAAGATAAGAGTGACATATGAAGATGTCCCCTTATGATGATCAGAGAACTAATAAATATGAACTTTACAGTTCTTGGTACATCACAGCTCAAAACATAAAATAGCTTCTATATAGCTAACACTGCCTCCTGCACGTCTACGGAAGCTTATTCGTCCAAAAACCTAAAAGTACCCCACACTCAGACTACTCAAATTAATTTTGAGTACCTGAGAGTTTGTGGAGAAACACAAACTTCGAGTCAGACAATAAGTCTGGTATGAATAATCCCCTATCATCTCTTATCATAAATAGATATCAAGTGAGACCACGCCGCTTAGCGGAACAGGGTTTTTCCTCACTAGTATCTGAAACAAAACATGCAAATCATTTACTATTCCCCTGCACCCAAAATGATTAGTCTTAACATAATATGAAATTAAACCATAAATCATATGTATTGGACATCCCATCCACCCATTTTAGATATCCCATCTAAAATCAATTTATTAGATTTTCCATCTAAAATTAATTTATTAGAGTTCCCCTCTAAAATCTTTAAAATGACTATCCGTCATAATTTAATAAGACTATTCGTCCCAAATCCATTTAGAATAAATGCAGATTATCCATCGTACATTATTTTATAAAATATGGTATGGGCTATCCACCGCACTCTCCATAGTTTTCCTAGGATGACTATGAACTCTTGGGTGCCAAATCCCGAGGCCAAACCACCTCTGGCAAAACATTCTTTACTTTAGAAATTTGATTTGGACTATCCACCGCACATTCCATAGTTTTTCTAGGTTAACCAAGAACCCATCAATTGGACAATTAAAACATCATGATCCCCATGATTATTTATAAAAATTCATGATCCCCATGATTACTTATTTTTCCTAGGTATACCACATGTTTAACCTATTCCCATTAGTATCCCTAATTAGGTTAAATTAACTAAAAACACATTGATAGCCCCAATGTATATTTCCGAAAGCATATTTCTGTTTGTAACCCCAACCTATGTATCGAAAACATTAAACCCACCCCGGTGTCGCCAAGGTTTATTAACATTCATTTTATATAAGGACCTCCCTTACATATTCAAACAAAGATAAGTATTTTATGCTATAACCCTTCAAAGTAACCCCTTTGACTTAGCAAAGTTTTACTTAAGAAAAATGGATAAAAACAGCCCTTTAAAACCCTTCGAATGAAGTCTCATTCGAAAGCAAATAAACATCCAAAGTTAGCCCTTCAGAAACCTTTCTTTTGAAAGCATCACAAAATTATACCTTTCGACCTTGTCGAAAGGTCCTACCTTTCGACCTTGTCAGAAGGTTTCTTTTCGACCTAGTAGAAAGCCTAGGGTATTTCCCCTTATAAAACCATTTATAAACCTTTCGAAAGTAATGAAACTCAAAATCTTTCGAAATCATTGAAACTCAAAACCTTTCGCAATCATTGAATGCAACCCCTTCATAACCTTTCGAAATCAAACCTTTCAAAACCATTCAAAAACAATGAAGTGTTGGTGTTGGAACCAACCCTTCGAAAGTATACTTCCGACCTTGGCAGAAGGTTTACCCTTCAACTTTGTTGAAAGGTATTAAAACTTTTACTTTAAAAACAATGGAAGGTTCAAAAGTAACCCCTTCTTCTTCCCCTTCTTTCTCTTTGGCTTTGTCGAAGGCATCCCTTCGACTTAGTCGAAAGGATTAAAACACCTTTTTAGAAAACATTTTAAAACCATTCTCTTGAAGGCTTAAACTTTCGAAGATCCCATTCAAAAACCCCTTCTTTAATATATAAAAAATTTATTCTTTTATAAAATGATGGAGTCGAAGGATCCCCCTTCAACTTATTTGAAAGCAATTATGTTTTATTCGAAAGCAAAGGAAGCAGCCTCCCCATCCATTCGCCCCTCTTCCCTTCGACATCGTGCCTACCTTTCGACTTAGGCGGAGGGTGATTGTTTACCTTCCGTCACGAATGGTGCCTTTCGACTTCGTTAAAAGGGTAAAAGCAGGCTTGTTGGAGTCGAAGGCAGAACTGGGCCTACTGAAGTGATGTTTTATCTTGCTTGTCTAATTTTGATTGGCTGATGAGCCTTCTCCTGTACTTCCAAGTAGTAAAAAGTATACAAAAGTTAACCTTTTTCTTAAAACACTATTCTTCTTCCCCAACTAAAATTTTGAATTGCAGCCTTCCCTCAAAATTGACTAATTCGAGGCAATTTTGCAATTTAGCCCTTAGGCTTAAATAATTTAATCACCCTAGGAAATCACTAAGGAAAATCCCCAAAAATCACCAAAAATATGATAACTCATATACTTCAACATATTAAATTTTCAAAGCATATGATGATCAAAACAACTCGGAATTTAATCAAAACCGAATAAAAACGTGTTAATTAGCCCATTAACATTTAAAACACCTATGTCTTATCCAATCAAGGTTTAAATGGTTATATCCTAACCAAAGTCATAAACATGAATCAGGTATAACCCATAACCGATCCAAACACAGAAAAATGAGATGATAAACATGATTATTCCCCTTGATTAGTTGATTGGAGACTAAGATAATTTCCTAGCTTTAATTCTTTGGCTTTTTTTTCAATTTATGCTCTTCCTGGAGCTTTTAATGGCCGACCGAAAGTTGGTGAGGAGTTATGAATGAGAATGTTAAAGTTTGTTAAAGTGGAGGAAGAGATATATACTAAGAAATGTAGCCCCATTTCCAAGTTTACCCCTTAAGAAAATTCCTCCTTCTAAATTTAGTTAAGTCTTATTCTAATTCATTCATTAAAACACCGCCATTGGATTTATTAATCTCATCTCCCTAATTATTCACATTATTCTATTTAATTTATCCAATTAAATATCCTGAATAATGTTAATTAAAATTCTGGGGCATTACAGACTACCCCCCTTAAAGAATTTCATCCATGAAATTTCAATAAGGACATAAAACCAAGCATATACCCCATGCAAGCAAAGCTAGTATAACCTACCAGCCAAATTCTATATAAACCCTATATAGAACTTACCATCTAAAACAGCCCTGGAAAAGTAGCCATAATCCTGTCTTCTGTCTCCCAAGTATAGTCCTTCACGTTGTCGCTCCATTGAACTTTCACCAACCTGGCTGTCTTGTTCCTTAACCTCTTCTCATCTTTTGCCACAACACGAACTAGTTACCTCACAAAAGTCATATTCGATTCCACCACTAAGTCCTCCAGTGCCATCAGATCGATAGTAGTTTCTAGATCATGAACATACTTCCTAAGATGAGAAACATGAAACACATTGTGGACCCCGGCTAAACTGCTCGGTAAATCTACTCGGTACGCGAGTCTCCCAATCCTCTCTGATATAGGAAATGGTCCAACATATCTCAGTGCTAGCTTCCAAGTCTTCCCGAATCGAACCACAGCTTTCATCGGCGATACCTTGATGAAAACTCTATCTCCAATTGAGAACTCTAGGTCCTTATGTCTTTTGTCTACGTAACTCTTTTGCCTAGACTTAGCTTCCTTCATTCTTTCCTGTATCAACTCGATCTTTTCCGTCGCCTCTCTCACCAAATCTGGACCAAGACCAACCTGTCTCCGGTCTCTAACCAACATGCTGGTGATTTGCATGGCCTTCCATACAAAGCTTCAAAATGCGCCATTCCTATAGTAGTCTGATAACTACTATTATAGGAAAACTCCACTAAGTGCAGGTGATCTTCCCAAGAACCACTAAAATCCAGCACACAAGCTCTCAACAGATCTTTCAGTACCTTGTTGACTCTCTCTGTTTACCCATCCGTCTGAGGATGATATGCAGTACTCATCTTGAGCTTAGTGCCTAACACACTCTACAGGCTCTTCCAGAACTCGCTAGTAAACAAAGCATCTCTATCACTGACGATACTACTAGGAATTCCATGTAGTCTAACGATGTTCTTCGTGAATAACTTAGCCAAAACAAGTGTCGTCCTGGTTGACCTTACCAGAATGAAATGGCACTCTTGGTCAATCTGTCCACTATGACCCATATACTTTCATTACCCCGATTTAACCTTGGCAACCTGTCAATAAAATCCATGGATTATGAGTCCCACTTTCAAACTGGAACATCCAAAGGCTGAAGCAAACCACTTGGCTTCTAATGTTCGGCTTTTACTTGCTGACAGTTCAAACACTGTTTTACCCATAGGCCAACATCCCTCTTCATTCCTTCCCAGAAGAAACTTCTCTTCATATCGATACATCTTGGTTCCCCCAGGATGAATCGTAAACTTCGATCGATGACATTCCCTAAGAACTTCCTTCTTAAGGTTTCCAATGTCCGGAACACATAACCGTTCCTTCTTTCTCAACCAACCCCTGTGGTCAAGAATAAAATCCTTTAAGTCATCAATCTTGGTTCCATTTTCTAACCTTCTAATACTCTCGGCTGACACTGGATCCTCTTTCTGCCTAGAAGCAATTCGTTCGATCAGAACTGGTCGAACTTCCAAACAAGACATCATGGCGATATTTCAACTAGATCTAGCAGTCGACCTCAACTACACACTATAAGCAGCCAGTGCTTCCAAGTCTCTCCATTCCGCCAACATAGCTAACACCACATTCTGATGTTTTCTGCTAAGCGCATCCGCCATCTTATTTCCATTTCCTGGTGTATACTTGACACTAAAATCATAAGCTGCAACAAACTCCAACCATCTCTGTTGTCTCATGTTCAGCTCCTTCTAAGAGAATAAATACCGTAAAGAATTATGATTCGTAAATAGCTCAAACCTTTCTCCCAAAAGATAATGTCTCCACACCTTCAATGCGAAGATTACCGCTGCCAACTCCAAATCATGAGTCGGGTATCTCACTTTATGCGGTTTAAACTATCTAGAAGCATAGGTAATAACATTTCCATTCTGCATCAGCACAGCGCCTAACCCAGTACCACATGCATCGGTGTAAACTACCAACCCCTGATTCCTACCAGGAACTACTAACATGGGCGCATTGGTTAACAACTGTTTCAACTTAAGGAATGCCTCCTCACATTTGTCAGACTAAAAAAACTTCACGTCCTTCCCGGTTAGCATAGTCAAGGATGCCGATGTCCGCGAAAAATCCTTAATGAACCTTTGGTAGTAACCAACAAGTTCAAGAAAGCTTCTAATCTCACTTACCATCTCAGGTCTTTTTCAATTGTTAACGGCTTCGATCTTATCCGGATCAACTACTAAACCTTCCTCGAAAACTACATGACTAAGGAACATCACTTCCTTCTTCCAGAAATGACACTTTGAGAACTTCGCTTTTAGCTGATGTTGCCTTAGCGTCTCCAACACTATTCTAAGATGATCTGCATGATCCTTCTCATTCTTAGAATATACCAAAATGTCATCAATAAAAACAAACACGAACCTATCCATGTGCTCTCAGAAAACCCGGTTCATCAAATCCACGAAGAAAGCCAACGCATTAGTAAGCCCGAATGGCATAACCAACCACTCGTAAGACCCATATCTTGTCCTAAATGCTGTCAAAGGAATATTGTCCTCTGCTACTCTTAGCTGATGGAAACCTGTCGTCAAATCCAGTTGGGAAAACACTCAGGCTCCACTCAACTGATCGAATAAGTCGTTGATCCTTGGAAAAGGATATCTATTCTTGATCGTCCTCTCATTCAACATACGATAGTCGATACACATCCTTAACGACTCATCTGGCTTCTTCATGAATACCGTGGCCGTTCCCCAATGCGAACTGCTTGGCCGAATGAAATTCTTTCCTTCCAATTCCACTAGCTGCACCTTCAATTCCTTCATCTCGGTTGGTGACATCCTGCTAGGTGGTCTACTTACAATTTCAGCTCATGGTACGAGATCTATCCGAAACTCGATTGCTCTTTTCGACGGCAAGCCTAAAACTGGTTCAAACACATCCGCAAACTCTTTTGCAACATAAAACCGCTTCAACTCTGCTTTTGTTCCCATAGCACCCAATATGATGCTGAAACCCACGAAATCAAAAACATATAAATTGCATGCAAACATGTGACCTAAAAAATCAAGTTCTAACTAGTCATAACTCATTCCCAAAGTTGCATACCCTCATATAGGATTCGAAACCCTTAAAGAAGTAATAAGGTATAAAGGTTCCAAACATAAGCAATCTGCCAAATACTGAGATATAAATGAGTGTGATGCACCGGTATCAAATAGTATCATAACCAGAGTACTATGAATCATAAGCATACCTTCCATAACAGCTTTTCCTTTCTCAGTAGTTGTTGGTCTAGAGGATGATGGTTCCAATGCAAAGACCTTTCCCTTTCCAGCCTTAGCAGCCTCGGGACACTTGTCCTTGTAATGCCCCATCTGGCCACAGTTGCAGCACTTCACATTCAGCCTCACTGCAACTACTCTTCCATCACCCGAGCGACACTCATTAGCATAGTGCCCCTTCTTGTCACACTTGTAGCAAACAATATCAGCCTTGCTCTTCTTAGTTGTTACCCCCGACTGGGCACCTTTCTTCTTGAAGAACTTCCGCTTCTTACTCTAAAAATTCTGAACCTCAACCGGTTTCCCTTTTCCAAAAGTAGAAAACATCTCTTCATTTTGAATAGCCATCTCAACAACAATATGACACGGATCCTGGAGGTTTGGCATGGTTGCTTTGGCGATCTTAGGATTCAACCCCCCGATAAACTTATCATTCCTCCGAATGACAGTATCCACAATAGCATATCCGTAATGGGACAGCTCATCAAACTTTGTAGCATACTCAATCACCGATCTATCCCCCTGGACTAAATCTGCAAACTTCCTAAGCAATGCTGACTTGGCAACCTCTGATAGAAATCTTTCTTCAAACCTCCTTCGAAATTTAGTCTAAGTCAGGTCTTCCTCTGGCTCTCCCACGGTAACTTAGTTCCACCAAAACAATGCTACTCCCTGCAATTGCCTTGAAGCAAGTCTCCTCTTCTACATATCCGTCAAGCTGAGATCTAATATTCTTTCACAATGCAATAGCCAGTTCTCCACTCCTACTGCATCCTTGGTTCCCAAAAAAGGCTTTCCTCCAAGACTAGCATAATCCCTGCTCAGCTTGGCATAATTATTGCCAACTGGGACCACCGGATCAACTCCTCCAGCATTCCCTACAGCCACTCCCACAGCTGCTCCAGCTTGCATCATATTCATGAAGAATTGATACATTATCCCCATATCAACCGACGGAATCTCAGCACCAACATTAGCATTAGCATCTGGGTTTGCATTTGCCTGTCGACCCTGGTTGCTCCTGGTATTGGGTCGAACATTTCCACTTGTTGCGGTGCGTCTCCCACCTTGATTCACTCTTCTGTTTCATGCCTCCATATCTTACTTCTCTACTACCTGAAATCCAATCTTGGTAGGATACAGAAGAACGGTCTAAGAGAGTAGGGAATACATACTTAGGTATTTATAGTAAAGTACACATACGTTACTATAACGCTTACCCAAGCCCAACCATATTTTAGATTCATTAGATTACGCTTTAAAAATCTTTTAAGGTTTAAATTCCTTTTAAGTACATAAACCATGCTCTAATACCAACTTTGAAACATCCCGCTTCCGGAGGCTCAAAACTAACTGCTATGGATGCTGCAGTCATCCATAGGTGTTATTTCTGAGTGACCAAAATCGGAATCTTGAAAGTATTGGCAACACAGAAATACACGAATATTAAAAATTTTAAACTTCAACAAAATAGAATTTCTCATTTCTTATGAATTTCAATTTAAGATTTAATTACATAATCTCAGACATTAACCACGTTCAGAACACATATACATGTACAAAATACGATAAGAGCGATACATGAAGATGTCCCCTTATGATGATCAGAGAACTAATAAACATGAACTTTACAGTTCTTAGTACATCACGGTGCAAAACACAAAATAGCTCCTATATAGCTAACACTGCCTCCTGCACGTCTCCGGAAGCTTATTCATCCACAAACATGAAAGTCTCCCACTCTCAGACTACTCAAATTAATTTTGAGTACCCGAGAGTTTATGGAGAAACACAAACTTCGAGTCAGACAATGAGTCTGGTATGAATAATCCCCTATCATCTCTTATCATAAATATATATCTAGTGAGACCAAGCCGTTTAGTGGAATGGGTGTTCCTCTCACTAGTATTCGAAACAAAACATGCAAATTATTTACTATACCTCTGCACCCAAAATGATTAGTCTTAACATAATATGAAATAAAGCCATAAATCATATATATTGGATATCTCATCCACCCATTTATTAGATATCCCATCTAAATTCAATGTATTAGATTTCCCAACTAAAATCAATTTATGAGAGTTCCCCTCTAAAATCTTTAAAATGACTATCCGTCCCAAATCCATTTAGAATAAATGTAGATTATCCATCATACATTGTTCTATAAAATATGGTATGGGATATCCACCGCACACTCCATAGTTTTTCTAGGATGACTATGAATCCTTGGGTGCCAAATCCCGAGGCTGACCACCTTTGGCAAACATTCTTTACTTTAGAAATTTGATGTGGGCTATCCACCGCACATTCCATGGTTTTCCTAGGTTAACCAAGAACCCATCCCTTGGCCCATTAAAACATCATGATCCCCATGATTATTTATAAAAATTCATGATCCCCATGATTACTTATTTTCCTCAAGTATACCACATGTTTAACCTATTCCCATTGGTAGCTCCAATTAGGTCAAATTAAATAAAAACACATTGATAGCCCCAATGTATATTTTCAAAAGCATATTTATGTTTGTAACCCCAAACTATGTATCGAAAACATTAAACCAACCCCGGTGTCCCCAAGGTTTATTAACATTCATTTTATATAAGGATCCCCCTTACATATTTAAACAAAGATAAGTATTTTATGCTATAACCCTTCGAAGTAACCCCTTCAACTTAGCAATGTTTTACTTAAGAAAAATGGCTAAAAACAGCCCTTTAAAACTCTTCGAATGAAGTCCCATTCAAAAGCAAATAAACATCCAAAGTTAGCCCCTTCGGAAACCTTTCTTTTGAAAGCATCACAAAATCATACCTTTCGACCTTGTCAGAAGGTTTCTTTTCAACCTAGTCGAAAGGTTCCACCTTTCAACCTTGTCGAAAGCCTGGGGTATGCCCCCTTATAAAACCATTTATAAACCTTTCAAAAGCAATGAAACTCAAAACCTTGCGAAATCATTGAAACTCAAAACCTTTCGCAATCATTGAAGGTAACCCCTTCATAAGCTTTCGAAATCAAACCTTTCGAAACCACTCAAAAACAATAAAGTTTTGGTGTTGGAACCAACCCTTCGAAAGTATACTTCCGACCTTGTCGGAAGGTTTACCCTTTGACTTTGTCGAAATGTATTAAAACTTTTACTTTAAAAACAATGGGAGGTTCAGAAGTAACCCCTTCTTCTTCCCCTTCTTTCCCTTCGGCTTTGTTGAAGGCATCCCTTCGACTTAGTCGAAAGGATTAAAACACCTTTTTAGAAAACATTTTAAAACCTTTCTCTTGAAGGTTTAAACTTTCGAAGATCCCCTTCGAAACTCCTTCTTGAATATATAAATATTTTAGTCTTTTATAAAATGATGGAGTCGAAAGATCCCCCTTCAACTTATTCGAAAGCAATTATGTTTCTATTCGAAAGCAAAGAAAGCAGCCTCCCTATCCCTTTCCCCTCTTCCCTTCGACACCGTGCCTACCTTTCGACTTAGGCGGAGGGTAATTGTTTACCTTCCGTCTTAGATGAATGGTACCTTTTGACTTCTACAAAAGGGTAAAAGCGGGCTTGTTGGAGTTGAAGGCAGAACTGGGCCTACTTAAGTGATGTTTTATCTTGCTTGTCTAATTTTGATTGGCTGAGGAGCCTTCTCCTATACTTCCAAATAGTAAAAGTATACAAAAGTTAACCTTTTTCTTAAACCACTATTCTTCTTCCCCAATTAAATTTTTTAATTGCATCCTTCCCTCCGAATTGACTAATTCGAAGGCAATTTTGTAGTTTAGCCCTTAGGCTTAAATAATTTAATCACCTTAGTAAATCACTAAGGAAAATCCCCAAAAATCACCAAAAATCTGATAAATCATATACTTCAACATATTAAAATTTCAAAGCATATAAAGATCAATACAACTTCAAATTTAACCAAAACCGAGTAAAAACGTGTTAATTAGCTCATTAACATTTAAAACACATATGTTTTATCCAAACAAAGGTTTAAATGGTTATATCCTAACCAAATTCACAAACATGAATCGGGTATAACCCATAACCGATCCAAACACATAAAAATAAGATGATAAACATGATTATTCACCTTGATTAGTTGATTGGAGAATGAGAAAACTTCCTAGCTTTAATTCCTTAGCTTTTTCTTCAATTTATACTCTTCCTGGAGCTTTTAATGGCCGGCCGAAAGTTGGTGAGGAGTTATGAATGAGAATGTCAAAGTTTAGTAGAATGGAAGAAGAGATATATACTAAGAAATGTAGCTCCATTTCCAATTTTACCCCTTAGGAAAATTCCTCCTTCTAAATTTAGTTAAGTCTTATTTTAGTTCATTCATTAAGACACGGCCATTGGATGTATTAATCTCATCTCCCTAATTATTCACATTATTCTATTTAATTTATCCAGTTAAATATCCCGAATAATGTTAATTAAAATTTCGAGGGCATTACAAATTGCGTACATTTATGCAATTATTCAGTGAATAATTGTAGACGTTTATGCAATTATATCAAAAAATTGTAGATATTTCCGCAATTATTTACTGAAAAATTGCGGAAATTTCCGCAATTATTCACCTAATAATTGTAGACGTTCATGCAATTTTTGGATATAATTGCATAAATGTCTGCAATTATTCACTGAATAATTGCATAAATGTATGCAATTATTCAGTAACTTAATTCTAGGGACCTAATTTACAATCTTTTTTTTGGGAGGAGTTTTCGTGTATTAAGTTTGATTTTAAGGACCTGAGCCTAATATTCACTATAACAAAGTATATAAAAGAAAACAAACATCAAATAACTTTTAATACATACAAGATTGATTAACTCATAATATAATTATATATATATATATAATAATAGTTGTAATACCATTGGTGTCATAATTTTTTGGTGTCAGCGTGAACTACCAAAAATGACCCTCTACAGCATTAACAAATCTTAATATTCCTTAAAAATAGGATCTAACAGTTAAACTTGCCTGATAGTAACAAATCTTAACATCCCCTAAAAATAGGATCTAACAGTTAAACTTCTTTGCAAATTCTAAATGTCCATCTACACTTAAAAATATGATCTAACAAACAAAAAATTCTTTAATTAACTACAAATTCATTGTTTATTAATTAATAATATAAATAAAATTCAAACAGACAAAAAAATTAGATGTTGCAACTTAGAAATAAAAGTTTACATTAACTACACGTTATTTCAACGTAAAAAATGGCTAAATATTTGTGCAAACTATTTTTTCTTGAACATGTTAATCATATATAATCTATAGAAAAATAATTCATGTGCGAGGCACATGCTATTATCGCGTGCGAAGCGCATGCCCTAACCCTCGTTCATTAAAAATATAAACCAACAGTTAAACTTGCGCGATATTAACAAATCTTAATATCTCCTAAAAATAGGATCTAATAGTTGAACTTGCGCGATATTAACAAATCTTAATGTCTCCTAAAAATAGGATATAACAGTTAAACTTCTTTACAAATTCAAAATGTCTATCTACACTTAAAAATAGGATCTAATGTTTATTAATTAATAATGCAACTAAAATTCAAACTAATAAAAAAAATTAGATGTTGCAACTTAGAAATAAATGTTTAAATTGAGTACACATTATTTCAACGTAAAAACATGACTAACTATTTGTGCAAACCATTTTATCTTGAACGTGTCGATCATATATAATCTGTAGAAAAATAATTCATGCGCAAGGAACATGCCATTATCACGCGCGAAGCGCGTGCCCTAACACTTGTATATATATAATGAGTTCTATAATTACCCGTGGGGCATACCATTAACTCTCTTATTATCAACTAATCTAACCTTGAAACGCTGTGGAGAGTTTATCAATATTTTGTTTAAGTTTTGTCACACACGCAGATCATCACATTCAACTCACATTAACATCAATTTTAAACGTTTAGGTCTCAGTAACACCATGGATCAAATGAAAAACAAATAATATAACTTGAAGCATGCTCATAAAAAAGCGGTGATTTATTACACCTTGAAGTCGATGTTTGAATTATGAAAAAGATTACAAGGAGGGGTCAGACCGAGGTGGGGGTGGTTGTTAAAATTTGCAAGAGATTCAATCGTAAATCAATGATGAAGTTTAAATAGTTTGACGTGATGCTCAAATAATGTATTGGAACAAAGAGATGTAAAAATGATTACCAACCACTTCTCCCACGAATTAGAAGACATGTTGGTAACCATGAAATGTATGCGAATTTGCTGCGTGGATTAGGGAATCAATGCCAAGTCCTCAAGATAGGTCGTCGTCGTCGTGTGGCGAAACATGACGCGGTCCCACCGTCAACACAAAGCGAATTACATCGTTGAATTTGATTTTCAAAGGTTGTTGTACGGTGAATGTCTGTGTAAAGGCAGAAGAATTTATTTGAAGATTGGAATGTCATGACAATCATATCAGACCAACTCATGAATTTGGACCTTATTGAAAATTAACTAATTTCGAACATTGAAGTGCATGATGTAATATTTTGTTTATTAATTTCCGAACAGCTGGTGACAATTAGTTACACTATCGTTTTATTTTTTATACTTGTTATTTTGTATTCCCTTTCCATTGTAGTTGATTATTTCAATGCATTATTTGTGTATCTTATCCTTAAGATAATTCATAGATATTTTAATTTAGGGTAGTATTATTACACTCCAAATTTTGATTGGAGATTTCGATGGGATTTGCCAATTTGGGTGTGACGACCGCCCATGACCCATGCACCGAATCTAGAGATAGTGCGCTGTAAAGTGTGCCAGGCGACCATGGGCGATTGTCAGGGTAGATCAAAATAACAGGATCTATCGTATTACTCACAGGGCATGGACAAAATACAATAGAACATATGTATAGTGAAGCTTTACAGAATAAAATGCCATCATATAAAACTCCATAATAGTTGAATACAAGCATCCAAATAGTCAATACATCAAGCCTCACTACATAACACTCAGAGATTATACAAACAGCGGAACATCCAGTACATATAAGGAAATAATATGCAACCCTCTAGCTCGTCTTCGATATCAGCATCGTGAGAAGAGAACAGCACCTGTCACCTGCTACCTAGTCTGCCCGTCCCAAAATGGACGAACAGCCCAAGGCAATAAGAATTAAAAACATAAAGCCTTGAGTCAGACAACAGTCTTAGTGAGCAGTAGATTAACTAACAACATACCAAAAGAGCATAAAGGAAAAAGGAATAGGAATACAACCCTCCCACTCCAACCTCTTTCTACAGTGATAGCCCCCAGACACACACTAAGCAGAAGCAAACATAACAGAGCATACAATGTAAAGTAAAGAAATTATCACTCGAGTCAAGGGCGATGTTTTCCAAGCACAAACTCCCAAGGCCTAAACCAAGATCAGATAAGCACCCAGAAAACACTGCTCTTGAGACCGAATGACGATACAACCAACATCCATGACTCTGGCTATCACTGTTATCATTGCTTCGATATCACCGTTAATTGAATGACCGGCACATTCTTTCAGCCGTCCGTCAAGGGCTAATGGAAACCTCGGTTCTAGACATAACTCCCGCACGTCGTCGCAGCCCGTGCCTAGGACTATCGAATATGCCCAGAGTACTCGACCATCAACAGTTGGCCGTTGGGACTATCGAATCTGCCCAAACGTACTCTTGCTTAGAGCATGCTAGAACCTTCAACAACGATGCTATCCAAGCCTCCTAGTCATCCTCCTTGACGACTGTTTCCATACTAGCTCAAGCGCCTCTCGAGCATCCATTACTCTTAACTCGAATCATATCACCGAGTTACCAACGTGCTTGGAATGATCCCGTCTGGATTAGACCAAGACTATCTCATATCATACTTCGCTTCATCACATCCTCGCAAAGTCTCATCTCAACATCATCATCTATGCATAAGAGCTTCATCATCCCGCTACATATGCCACGAGCAGCTTTCCCAATTCAAGAGCCTTTCCCTTAGCTTTTGAATCATCTTTGGTCTAAATCAAACCATCAATCATCTAATTCATAACAATCAATCAAATCAAACATTAATCCAAGCAATCAAGCATTCAAATATGATCTAAGTAGACAATTATAACAATAATGGCATTTTCGTAATTAAAGAGTTGAAAGTCCAACAAGCATGAAAACATGAACAATATCTCTACAAACTTGATGAATGAACTTGCATAGGTTAACATGTGATAAAATGGATGTAACATCATCATGAACAATGAATCTATATGGATCTACACTTAGGATGAAGAAGATGCATGAAAATCACTATTTTAACACCAAATCGAGCCAACAATCCGATATACTCCTTTGGATCCGTGTGAGAGATAATCACCACTCACCAAATCACCTAAACAACCTCAAATCAACACGCTTCAGATCTGGACAGCGAAGGATCAAGCTTGATCTATCACGAATCCGCTTCAAATGATGAAATCTAACTTCAATGGATGAAGATCTTCAATATAAGCTCTTGAATCTTCAATTTGATCTTCAACTTGGATGAATGGAAGCACTAGATTAGAGTGGAGAAAAGAAGTGAAGAAGTGTAGAAGTCGAGCTCTCAAAATGGCAGCACTTCGTCGCTTCGAAATCCGGATCCCAAAAAGTGAGAACAACCTTCCTATTTATAGCTGAAATCTCTCTAAGTCGTAACTCGGCTATCTCCATAAGTCGTCTCCGACTTACGACCTAAGACCCCTCCGACCTAAGGACTACGACTTAACTCTCCTTCGACCTAACACGTGCGCGCGCCTATTCGACCTAACAGAATCACCTGCCTACGACTTAAAGTTTAGCAGCTCGCGACTTAACAAAGATACGACTTACGACTTAACGGTTATCTCCTAAGTCGGTCACGACCTATAGCATGCGCGCCTATGACCCAACTGAGAAGCGACCTAACAACATAACACCTTAACGACCTATCTGTTAAGTCCTTACGCGACCTAACACTCACGCGCCTCAACGACCCAACGACCTAACAGCATTACGACCTAACTCCTTAAGCTACCACGCGACCTAACATAAGTCGCAAACAACTGGACTGCGACCTAACTACTAAGCCAAAGCCCAACGACCAAACAACTCGCGCGACCTACGACTTAACAAGTGCGCGACTTACGACTTAGAAATCACGCGACCTAACACTTAAGCTATACCCTGCGACCTAACAACTCATACTACAAAACTACTCACGCGACCTAACTGGGTTATGTTCTAACTCCTTAAGTCGCCTAACTCTTAGGTCGCTAACACGCTAACCTTCTTAGGTCGCTAACCTATAGGTCGCTCCAAGATACTAAGTCGCTAACCCGGTAACCACTAGGTCGCTAACTCGCCCTGCCGACCTAACACTTAACTCACCAAAACTCTTAGGTCATCAACTTCCTTAAGTCGCTGCCGACCTACCCCTTAGGTCGCCAATCCTATAAGTCGGTCACAACCTATCACTTAGGTCATTCACGACCTAGGACTTAGAAAAATCATGCCTAAAATCTAAAACGACTTTAAAATGCTGAAACTTCCAGATTTTATGAACTTTTCGATCCGTAAAAATACGGGTCGTTACATTCTCTCCCCCTTAGGAATTTCGCCCCCGAAATTCCAAGCAAACAAAGCAATCAAAGACTATTCTGTACGCCTATCATCCATAACAATCAACAAACCATGCATCCAATTCTAGCTTAGCGTACAGAATTCTAAAACTAGAACAAGTTACAATATCGTGAGATGACACGACACCTTAGGGCCATACCTTGAAGAGTTCAGGATGAGCTGCTTTCATCCTCTCTTCCACTTCCCATGTACAGTCGTTATCATCGCCACTCCATTGTATCTTGAGCAACTTAACTACCTTCCTCCTAAGCTGTTTCGTGTCGGTCTCTACGACACGAAGCGGCTTACGAGGTCTTCTATCAACTGGATCAACTTCGAAGTCTTCACAGCTATCAGCAGAAACCACTGTATTCGAGTCGTGCACATACTTCCATAGATATGATACATGAAAAACATTGTGCACACTCGACATCTTCTCAGGTAACTCCAATCTATAGGCGAGCTTTCCAATTCGCTCGATGATCGCGAATGGTCCAACAAATCTCGGAGTCAATTTTCCTTTCTTCCCGAATCGGATAACATTCTTCAGTGGAGAAATCTTCACAAAAACCATATCTCCTACGTCGAATTCCAAATCCTTTCGACGCTTATCGGCATAACTCTTCTGACGGTCTTGGGCTGCCTTCATTCGTTGCCGAATGATCTCTATGCACTCCGTAGTCTGTCGAATCATCTCTGGCCCAAGTAACAGCTTTTCTCCAGTTTCTGACCAACATGTCGGTGAGTTACACGGTCTCCCATATAATGCCTCATACGGTGCCATACCAATGCTTGACTGGTAACTGTTGTTGTACGCAAACTCCACCAAATGAAGGTGATCTTCCCATGATCCTCCGAAGTCCAAAACACAAGCTCTAAGAAGATCTTCCAAAACTCGGTTGACTCTCTCAGTCTGACCATCTGTTTGAGGGTGATAAGCTGTACTCAAACACAACTCGGTTCCCAAAACTTCCTGGAAGCTCTTCCAAAATCCACTAGTGAACAATGGATCTCGATCACTCACTATACTCTTCGGAATACCATGGAATCGAACTATCCACTTAACATACATCTCAGCCAACTTTGATGCAGTCCTAGTCGATCGAACAGGAATGAATCGTGCACTCTTAGTCAAACGATCTACGATGACCCAAATCCCTTCATTTCCCTTTTTGTTCTAGGTAATCCATCAATAAAATCCATCGACACTTGCTCCCACTTCCATGTAGGAACTTCTAATGGCTGAAGCAATCCACTTGGCTTCTTCTGTTCAGCCTTTACCAACTGGCAGTTCATACACTTGGAAATAAAATTTCCAACATCCTCCTTCATGCCTTCCCAGTAGTAGGTTCTCTTCATATCCTGATACATCTTATTTCCACCTGGATGAATTGTCAGCTTCGAGTGATGACTTTCCTTCAGGACTTCACTCCTCAATTCATCTATATCGGGAACAACTAGTCGTCCTTGCTTTCGAAGCCAACCCTCTCGATCGACCTCGAATCCTTTATCCTTCTCTGGATCCAATCCAGATTCCAAATCACGGATAATCTTGACAAGCTTATCGTCTCGCTTTTGGCTCTCGCCAATCCTTTCCACAAGAGAAGGTCTTATCGATAAGTTTGCTAACATCTCAGGTTCCAATTCACATCTAGGCCTGAAGTCAAATCCAGCTAAATACTCGAGACTCTTCCATTCTGAAAACATGGCTCCCAATCCTGCATGTCTTCGACTTAACGCATCTGCCACTGCGTTACCTTTTCCCGGAGTATAAGCTATACCAAAATCATACGATGCCAAAAACTCTAGCCAACGTTGCTGCCGAAGATTCAAATCCTTTTGGGAGAAAAGATACTTCAACGACTTATGATCTGTAAACAACTCGAATCGAACTCCCAATAGATAATGTCTCCACATCTTTAGAGCAAATACAATCGCCGCTAACTCCAAATCATGAGTTGGGTAATTCCTTTCATGCGGCTTCAGTTGTCGACTTGCATACGCAACAACTTTATCCTTCTGCATTAGCACTGCTCCAAGTCCAGTACCACATGCGTCGATGTAAACCACCATCTCATCATTCCCACTTGGAATAGTCAAAACAGGAGCACTCGTCAATCTCTCTTTCAGGATTCCGAAAGCTTGCTCACACTTACCATCCCAACTGAACACTTGGTTCTTCTTCGTCAATCCTGTTAACGGTGTAGCTACCTTGGAGAAGTCTTTGATAAACCGTCGATAATATCCTGCTAATCCAAGAAAACTTCTCACATCAGATGCATTCTTAGGTCTAACCCAATCCTGGATTGCTGCCACCTTAGCGGGATCAACCGCTATTCCATTTCCAGAAATCACATGGCCTAAGAACCTCACTTCACTCTTCTAGAAGTGACACTTCGAAAACTTAGCCTTCAGCTGATGTTTCTGTAAGATTTCCAAAACAATACGCAAGTGTGTCTTGTGCTCTTCCTCAGTTCTGGAATAAATCAGAATATCATCCACGAACACAAGTACGAACTTGTTCAACTGATCTCTGAACACTCTATTCATAAGATCCACAAAATATGCTGGCGCGTTAGTCAATCCAAACGGCATTACCAGCCACTCAAAGAAACCAAATGGTGTCCGAAAAGCAGTCTTCGGGACACTATCCTTAGCTACTCTCAACTGGTGAAATCCCGTTGCCAAATCCATCTGAGAAAACACCTTAGCTTCGTGAAGCTGATCAAACAAGTCATCTATTCTCGGCAATGGATACTTGTTCTTCTTAGTCACCTTATCCAGCTCACGATAATCCACACACAATCTCAATGACCCATCTGCCTTGGTTGCAAACACAACTGGTGCACCCCACTCAGACACACTACGCCGAATGAATCCTTTCTGCAAAAGATCATCAACTTGCACCTTCAACTCATGCTGTTCCCTAGGCGCCATCCGCCTAAGAGGCATCACAACAGGTCTGGCTCCTTCAACTAGATCTATATGAAACTCGATCTCTCTATGCGGCGGCAACCCTTTGACTTCGTCAAAGACATCCTCGAATCCATTAGCGATTGGCACCGATGACAGTCCATCCCGTGGAACAACCAGCGAATACATGAAGCTCATGAAGACGCCTTCCTCATGCTTACATCGTATCACAACCTTTCGCCCCTCCACATTCTCGACTGTCACTTCCAACCTCTCGCAATCAACCTTTGCCGCATACTTCCTAAGCCAGTCCATACCCAAAATAATTCCGAACCTCGCAAAGTTCAGAACAAAACAATCACAAACAAAAGAGCAACCATGACTCGACACAATCAGACCACGGCATAACATACACAAAAAAGACGAACCCCCAACTAGATTAGTCACAACCAATGGCCTATCAACAATATCCGGTTCCAAACCTAGCCGGCCTACGAGTTCACTACAAACAAACGAATGCGACGCTCCAGTATCAAACAGAACTCTAACTGGAACACCACATAGGAAAAGAGTACCTTGAACCACCACACTCTTTCCCTTCTCTTCAGCGGTAGGAGCTTTCGAAGACGACGGAACAGCTCCCAAAGCATAAGCCTGCACAATCTGCTTGTCCCTCCTCGGTTCTGGACAATTCTTCCTGAAATGCCCCGGCTTGTCACAGTTGTGACACTTCATTGGCACCTTCGGATTCTTACAATCCTTAGAGAAATGGCCCTTCTGCTGACAATTGTAGCAAGTCACTTCGCCTTTCGGCTTCTTCTGGCCATCCTTACCCTTCTGCTGTTGCTGCTTCCTCTTCTTGTTTCCACCTTGCTGAGGTTTAGACTCTTCCCTGGTCACAACAACAACAGATCCTTCCTTAGGAAATAGACTCTCATGCCTGAGAGCTTTCTCCACAAGTTTCTCAAATGAATCGTCCAAATGATCCACCAACTGTCTCCCAAGATAACTGTCCAAGCCTGTCACAAACTTCTCATTCTTCTGGTAGGCAGATTCGATATATGACCGGGCGTACTTGGACAAAGCTTCGAACTCAGAAACATACTCAAGAACTGATCTTCCACCTTGCTTGAGCTCTACAAACTTCTTGAACAGAACAGACTTCTGAGCTGTAGAAATGAACTTAGCTTCAAATCTGACTTGGAATTGCTCCCAAGTAATCTCTTCTTCCGGAGTAGTGATGGTAATAGAATTCCACCAATCAGAAGCTCTTCCTTGAAGCTGTCTTGATGCCAACTTCCTCTTAGTTGCATCATCAATTCCCAAATCAACAAAGATCCTTCTACAAGCATCTATCCATCTCTGGACTTCAATAGTTGATTTTGTTCCCAAGAAAACCTTCCCTCCAAGAGCAGTATAGTCCTTGCACAACTTAGCAAAATCCACTGGTTTCGGAGTTTGGACTTGAACTCCAACATCTACTGCTGCCCCTGGAACTGGTATCCTTCTCAAGATCGAAGTCATCATAGCTTCGAACATAGCTGCATAATCAGCAGTTCCCTCAGTAGCACGGCCTTCCCTAGCAGCTGGTCTCCCTCTTCGACTCATTCTCAATATCTATAAAAAGGAATGATCAGAACATCTAGAGAAACAACTGCATAAAGGACTCAAACTCTACTAAACTACTATATTATATATAGTAATCATCCATCAAAATACAATTACGTCTCGCATACGTAGTTACGACAGCGAGTGTTGGGTAAAATCGATTAACCAATGCTCTGATACCAAATGTGACGACCGCCCATGACCCCTGCACCAAATCTAGAGATAGTGCGCTGTAAAGTGTGCCAGGCGACCATGGGCGATTGTCAGGGTAGATCAAAATAACAGGATCTATCGTATTACTCACAGCGCATGGACAAAATACAATAGAACATATGTATAGTGAAGCTTTACAGAATAAAATGCCATCATATAAAACTCCATAATAGTTGAATACAAGCATCCAAATAGTCAATACATCAAGCCTCACTACATAACACTCAGAGATTATACAAACAGCGGAACATCCAGTACATATAAGGAAATAATATGCAACCCTCTAGCTCGTCTTCGATATCAGCATCGTGAGAAGAGAACAGCACCTGTCACCTGCTACCTAGTCTGCCCGTCCCAAAATGGACGAACAGCCCAAGGCAATAAGAATTAAAAACATAAAGCCTTGAGTCAGACAACAGTCTTAGTGAGAAGTAGATTAACTAACAACATACCAAAAGAGCATAAAGGAAAAAGGAATAGGAATACAACCCTCCCACTCCAACCTCTTTCTACAGTGATAGCCCCCAGACACACACTAAGCAGAAGCAAACATAACAGAGCATACAATGTAAAGTAAAGAAATTATCACTCGAGTCAAGGGCGATGTTTTCCAAGCACAAACCCCCAAGGCCTAAACCAAGATCAGATAAGCACCCAGAAAACACTGCTCTTGAGACCGAATGACGATACAACCAACATCCATGACTCTGGCTATCACTGTTATCATTGCTTCGATATCACCGTTAATTGAATGACTGGCACATTCTTTCAGCCGTCCGTCAAGGGCTAATGGAAACCCCGGTTCTAGACATAACTCCCGCACGTCGTCGCAGCCCGTGCCTAGGACTATCGAATCTGCCCAGAGTACTCGACCATCAACAGTTGGCCGTTGGGACTATCGAATCTGCCCAAACGTACTCTTGCTTAGAGCATGCTAGAACCTTCAACAACGATGCTATCCAAGCCTCCTAGTCATCCTCCTTGACGACTGTTTCCATACTAGCTCAAGCGCCTCTCGAGCATCCATTACTCTTAACTCGAATCATATCACCGAGTTACCAATGTGCTTGGAATGATCCCGTCTGGATTAGACCAAGACTATCTCATATCATACTTCGCTTCATCACATCCTCGCAAAGTCTCATCTCAACATCATCATCTATGCATAAGAGCTTCATCATCCCGCTACATATGCCACGAGCAGCTTTCCCAATTCAAGAGCCTTTCCCTTAGCTTTTGAATCATCTTTGGTCTAAATCAAACCATCAATCATCTAATTCATAACAATCAATCAAATCAAACATTAATCCAAGCAATCAAGCATTCAAATATGATCTAAGTAGACAATTATAACAATAATGGCATTTTCGTAATTAAAGAGTTGAAAGTCCAACAAGCATGAAAACATGAACAATATCTCTACAAACTTGATGAATGAACTTGCATAGGTTAACATGTGATAAAATGGATGTAACATCATCATGAACAATGAATCTATATGGATCTACACTTAGGATGAAGAAGATGCATGAAAATCACTATTTTAACACCAAATCGAGCCAACAATCCGATATACTCCTTTGGATCCGTGTGAGAGATAATCACCACTCACCAAATCACCTAAACAACCTCAAATCAACACGCTTCAGATCTGGACAGCGAAGGATCAAGCTTGATCTATCACGAATCCGCTTCAAACGATGAAATCTAACTTCAATGGATGAAGATCTTCAATCTAAGCTCTTGAATCTTCAATTTGATCTTCAACTTGGATGAATGGAAGCACTAGATTAGAGTGGAGAAAAGAAGTGAAGAAGTGTAGAAGTCGAGCTCTCAAAATGGCAGCACTTCGTCGCTTCGAAATCTGGATCCCAAAAAGTGAGAACAACCTTCCTATTTATAGCTGAAATCTCTCTAAGTCGTAACTCGGCTATCTCCATAAGTCGTCTCCGACTTACGACCTAAGACCCCTCCGACCTAAGGACTACGACTTAACTCTCCTTCGACCTAACACGTGCGCGCGCCTATTCGACCTAATAGAATCACCTGCCTACGACTTAAAGTTTAGCAGCTCGCGACTTAATAAAGATACGACTTACGACTTAACGGTTATCTCCTAAGTCGGTCACGACCTATAGCATGCGCGCCTATGACCCAACTGAGAAGCGACCTAACAACATAACACCTTAACGACCTATCTGTTAAGTCCTTACACGACCTAACACTCACGCGCCTCAACGACCCAGCGACCTAACAGCGTTACGACCTAACTCCTTAAGCTACCACGCGACCTAACATAAGTCGCAAACAACTGGACTGCGACCTAACTACTAAGCCAAAGCCTAGCGACTTAACAACTCGCGCGACCTATGACTTAACAAGTGCGCGACTTACGACTTAGAAATCACGCGACCTAACACTTAAGCTATACCCTGCGACCTAACAACTCATACTACAAAACTACTCACGCGACCTAACTGGGTTATGTTCTAACTCCTTAAGTCGCCTAACTCTTAGGTCGCTAACACGCTAACCTTCTTAGGTCGCTAACCTATAGGTCGCTCCAAGATACTAAGTCGCTAACCCGGTAACCACTAGGTCGCTAACTCGCCCTGCCGACCTAACACTTAACTCACCAAAACTCTTAGGTCATCAACTTCCTTAAGTCGCTGCCGACCTACCCCTTAGGTCGCCAATCCTATAAGTCGGTCACGACCTATCACTTAGGTCATTCACGACCTAGGACTTAGAAAAATCATGCCTAAAATCTGAAACGACTTTAAAATGCTGAAACTTCCAGATTTTACGAACTTTTCGATCCGTAAAAATACGGGTCGTTACATTGGGGTTGAAGTTTGGCTGCGATTTGCTGAAATTAAATTTGAAGATCGACATGGTACGACAAACTTAGTGTAAAAATTAAGTTCGATAGAGATACAACAACGAATTTTAATTTTTTGGTTTTTCCTTCTTAACTAGATTTGTAGTGACAATATAAATACCCTTAATTTAATTCTGAATTTAAATTATTTGCTAAACCAAAAAAACAAAAAAAAACAATTTTCTGTTTTTCTATCTCTTTTAGCTTACAGAACACATTGTCATTTTTCCATTTACGCAATCTAAGCAAGAATGTCGGAGACAGGGCCGGTCCTAGGAGTTTTAGTACCTAAAGCCAACTATAAAATCAAGGCCCTTATGAAAAAATTAATTCTATTATCGTTAATTAAATTATCAAAATAATTTATGTTGTTTATAAATAATGAGAAAATAACAAAATGAAATAACTTTATTCGTAACAACAATTCACATTATACAGTTAAATTACTTTTAATTGCTTGTGAAAATTTTCTAGCCTTCTGGCTTGCAAAATTAATAATAATATTTTCATATTCAAATTCATTGACCATATCTTGTTCAATCGATAATAGTGTCAAACCGTTTAACCTTGTTGCTTTATCCTTTTATGTTTAGCATAATCCTTGTTTTCAGCCTAGAACTCAATAATGAAATAGATCGGTATATATTTTATCAAAGTTTATCACATATTTTATTAGTTTTTTATCGAATGCAGTTATATCACTTATTTACTAATCATAACCATATTACAAAACTTAATACGAAAATTTTATTTTATTTTTTAAAATAATTAATTATTTTATATGCAAAACTTATAGTAATTTTATTTTTAAAAATCTCATGTATAATGTCTTTTTGCAGCAGACCCCGATTAAAAAAATTATAAGTAGAATTTAACCATAACTGCTTATCACTCAAGTTTTCTACGGTAAAGCATCTTTTTCGGTATTATGAATCTAAAACCTATTTTCTATGCTTCATTATAATTAAGGATCTGGTTTACCAATCTTATTTTTTTTCAAGGTATCCAAACAATTTTTAATTTTGTTAACATACGTCTTCCTGTATCTTTTCTCTAATTTCTTTGTTAGAATTTTTTTCTAACGTGATGTCATTTACGAATTTTCACCTTATCGTAATATGATCTAATGAGACTCTTCAAAAATGGTAAAGAAATTCAAATGTAAAAATGCAATAGTCAAAATTGCATAAAGATCATTTTATCAAGTTAGCAACAAAGCGATCTGCTAGAGCTCGATGTAAGGTTTCACAGTGTGCAAGATCAAAGTCCTAAAAGGTAACAAAGACAACCCACGGAAGCTCGTTAAGGAACATATTGGTTATCCCATGCTCGTAAGCATAATAAGCTATCCAGGGCCTTTTGCCAAGCTTGGCTTGTGAAGGAAAACCGCTTCCAATGGCAAATCGTGCTAATTCCACTACCAATAATAGGCTTAATATACAGTTAAGAACTAATTTAGTTAAAACTGAAACTAGGTTCTAACAGAGACACGGTGACAATTATGAAATTAAACGGTAATTTTCAGCAATCCTCTAATTCGATTAACTACACAGTAATTCACTAATTCGATTTTTGCCTTGTAGGATTGCAACAAATTATGAAATTAAACAATGCAATTCCCAATTGCCAAGGTCTCAAATTTAGTACCTTTCAAGTTTCAACAAGCCAACAACCAAGTCAGTTGGTCACCAAAAATGTCTGTGCACTGATGAATTTGAGCGTTGTTGGATTGGGGTGGCCGCCTAGTCATCGACGCAGTCGATTTGCCATCGACGGCGTCGGTCGGAGTCTGCAGTCGTTGAATGCTGCTACTCTTCTCGAGTCGTGATTTCGCGAATCCAAATCGATCGCAATTTTTTTCCTTGGCTGCCTGTTTTGGTGATACAATGGTACTCTAGAAGTTCTGTAGCCCAAAACCATTGCTTTTCCAGCTTTGGTAAAAGGCCGGCCCTGACCGGAGGATGATGGGTTTTCAAACATCATTCATTCAAAATTTCATAGGCAGAGATATCCAAATAATAAAATATAAAACATGATACATCATACTTACTATACAATTAAAATTCATTAATACTAACTAATCAAATTGACGGGACCAAAAAGAATCGGTTCAGCTGCATTATTATTTTCTTAACAAACACTGCTCAAGTCAAAGAAAATCAAAGGCAATTTATTTTATTTTCCCTTCTAGAACTGACCGTGGTTAACTTAATAAATGGTCAAGTACGAAAATCAAAGTTCTTTAACAGTTCGAAATGAGCAAACAGGGAAGAACAAAATTAATTTTGCCACCGCTCCATTATGGGATCTTACTTCGTTTCAGTTTCCGTATATAAGCAAGAACAATATCTGCACGCGAATCTACTTCAATTGCTTAGGCTTTCTCCATTCTTTTCGTGTGGTGCGTCGTCTTGAATTAATAAGAAAATAGAAAAGAGAATAACAAGAAGACCGCATAGCGCAGTGGATTAGCGCGTCTGACTTCGGATCAGAAGGTCGTGGGTTCGACTCCCACTGTGGTCGCTGATCATTTTCTTATTCCTAACCTCTTTTTATCACGCCTTCTTCCTCCTACTCTGTTTATTTTCCCTGTTGCAACCAAAAATAAATGTAGAATTTTATACGGGACTCATTATTTAAGCCAAGGTACAGATTTGACTAAGAATATTGCTAGATGAAAGACGATTTGGGAACTGTTACTGAACGATCTTCGACTAGAAGTGATTTCACGCCAGAATCCACCCCTCTCTGATTATGGATGCACCGAAACGAACGCTGAGATTTTGAAAACTTTCTAAAACCCCCTCAATTTTGAAGCATTGGACTCTTGTTAAAATATTCCTACCAAGTGGGTCCATTGGAAAGAGTTTTTAATGCGGGGATTATATAAAAAAAAAACTCCCTCGATCTTCAACAATTTTTTCATGTGCGTGCACACGTTTCTGTACGCTTGTCAGTGGTACGAGGTTTGTCATGAATATTGCTAGATGAAAGACGATTTGGGAACTGTTACTGAACGATCTTCGACTAGAAGTGATTTCACGCCAGAATCCACCCCTCTCTGATTATGGATGCACCGAAACGAACGCTGAGATTTTGAAAACTTTCTAAAACCCCCTTAATTTTGAAGCATTGGACTCTTGTTAAAATATTCCTACCAAGTGGGTCCATTGGAAAGAGTTTTTAATGCGGGGATTATATAAAAAAAAACTCCCTCGATCTTCAACAATTTTTTCATGTGCGTGCACACGTTTTGTACGCTTGTCAGTGGTACGAGGTTTGTCATGAATATTGCTAGATGAAAGACGATTTGGGAACTGTTACTGAACGATCTTCGACTAGAAGTGATTTCACGCCAGAATCCACCCCTCTCTGATTATGGATGCACCGAAACGAACGCTGAGATTTTGAAAACTTTCTAAAACCCCCTCAATTTTGAAGCATTGGACTCTTGTTAAAATATTCCTACCAAGTGGATCCATTGGAAAGAGTTTTTAATGCGGGGATTATATAAAAAATAAACTCCCTCGATCTTCAACAATTTTTTCATGTGCGTGCACACGTTTCTGTACGCTTGTCAATGGTACGAGGTTTGTCATGAACCCGCCTTGTTAATAGGGATACGAGTTTACCTCTATCTACCCAGACTTGGCTCGCTAACTATTATTTTTTCATAATACCAAACACTAGAGTGTGTTATTTGTTTATTATTTTATTTGTTTCCATATAGATTTTTTTCATGCTTCTATTGTGAATTTGGCTCACACCACTATCTAATTTGTATGATAACATTGTTTGTGTGCAGGTTTTACAAAAATTACGAGCTTAAAGTACTCTTTTAACATAACTATTATCAGTTGGATATACGGATATTAACCAACGGGTCTGAAAAACCCGACGAACTGGGCTTGGGTTGTGGGCTTGAAATTAAATACTCAGCAAATTTGGATCGGATATGGGTTTTGATTATTGTAACCGAGCTCGGGTGCTGGTTTCTAGGTAACCGGACCGAACCCGACTCACTAACAAACCTATGTGTGTGTATGTTGTATGACAAAATATGATTTTTTTTCTTCCATTCATTGTTGTTTGGAATTTCCATGAGAAGAATCAAACTTTTATTTTATATAAAACAAAAAAGAATCTTTCCATACCTCTGATAAGACTTTGGATTTATACCAAATGCATGGTACTTTTAAGAAGTTCAAATTTTCAAAATAAAACGAAAAACGCAAATGTACTTTTCAAAAGCATTAATTTTTTGAATATGGTTCTGTAATGCCAATAAGTGTCGTTCTCGAGAATCGTACTCTTAATCTTCAATCTCGTAGTCTAAACTATCAACCCTGTTGACTTTTTCAAAAGCATTATTTTAGCAACAAAGATTTAATTTTTTATGCTTGCTTTATAATTGAAACGTAAAAACAAAATTTTATATTAATACTTTATATAAATTAGGTCTTTGTAGTATATTATTATCTGATTTAAACGAACCCCTATTATTCTTTAAAATGATATAATTTTTTGTAAAAAAGTTGGATTTGCAAATCTTTTTCACCATTGAATAACAAATTTTGCAAGTTTTGTTGTGATATCCGTTGTTGATATATAAAAATCAACTTTGAAAATATTAATTTTTAATGAACTTTTAGCGAATGACCACTAGCTCAAATAATAAAATCTATATATTGCGGTTCTAAAGGTCTTGCGTTCGATCCTTCGCAATACCAAAATGAGTGTTTTGCATAAATTAAATATCGCTCTTGTTATTAAAAAAAACTTTTAACTGTCTTTTTGAAAGGCCATTAAAGTTCTCTTACTACAATTTTATCTTTGTGCAGTTTTGGTAGTATCATCTTGATGGACTTTATGCATCTTTTGATGCAATTTCAACTGCATAATGTCTGTGCGATTTTAATTGCATCACGGTGATGCACTTAATTGCATTATGGTGATGCAGTTAAAGTTGCAGAGTGTTAGTATGGGTTAACCAAAATTTAGTGATTTGGTTTTAACTACATCAACAAGATACATCATATTGGTAGTCTTTTAATTGCTTTTTAATGTTGTTTTAATAGTAGTATTTTAATGCTTTTAAAACTACATCATTTAAGTGTAATCTAACTACATCTTCTACGCAATTAAAACACATATGAAATATGCAGTTTCAACTAATACTAATGAAGTTTTAATTGTTAGTGATGTAGTATTGATTTCGTCATTTTAGTGTAATTAAAACTTCATATTTCTATGCAATTTTAGGTACAGATTCAACGCGTAGTTAAAATGGTATAAATACATGTAGTTTCAACCGTATCATACTAATGCAATTTTAACAGTAGTATGTTGATGTAGCTAAAGCTGCATGAAAAATGCAGTTAAAACTACATATGCATTATGCAATTAAAATGTATGAATATTTAGCACTTTTAAAGCCTATCAAGACAATTTGAAACCATTAAAATTCTCTTGCTACAATTTCATCTTTATGCAGTTTTTGATGTATCATCTTGATGGAGTTCATGCGTCTTTTGGTGCAATTTTAACTGCATCATCTCTATAAAGTTTTAATTGAATCAAATTGATACGTTTAACTGCATTATGGTGATTGTTAGTCGCTATGCACAGGATCGAAGATGGCCAATAATAATAAACAATGTAATTATAGCTTAAATAATATAGTAGATCTCACAGTCAATTTTATACTGGTTTAGACCTTCCGTCCTACATCAGTCCTGAAGCTCCCCTTTGGAATTTCAATTAACCAATACACCCTCACTTAGCCTAGAGGAATAGGCTTACAACTTTGCCCAGTAGTAGAACGAGACTTTAACAACCAATGTAACAAAAAGTTAACCTTAACGGTGTGTATCTTTTATATACAAATTGTCTCTTTTTAGTACAAGGACTCCTATAACCAAACAAAACGATATTAAGTGGAGGTGTCGAGGCTAAGAAGTTTATTCGACTAGAATATGGGATGTGGAAATGAAGCACACTATTCGATATTACCCGAATCATATGAATCTTTTGAAGAACATGGTATTGCTTTTGGGTTTGAGAGTTTTAGACGTGGAATTCAAAGCATAGAATTATATATGGATTTAGGGATGATTATGGGATTTCATAGGTGTTGTATGAATGTGTATATGGATCGAATAATATGAATAATTATCTAAGTTATAAACTTGCACGGAATATAAGATAAAAGTAAAGCAATAAAGTAAATAACACCAGAGATTTTTATACTGGTTCGAACTCACATTCTACGTACAGTCCCAGACTCCTTCTGGGATTAACTAGCAACGTCCTCACTTAATCCGGAGGGATAGGTATTACAGACCGCCTGAGCTGCCGAATATGACTTCTATATTACAAACCGCCTAAGCCATCAAATAGGACTTTGTGTCTAAAGATCTCCAATAGGACTTTGACTTCAAAGAGTAGTAAAGTGCTTTGACTTCTTGTGCTCTAAATAACAGGGATGAATCGATATAGTACAACCTTCCTATAATCTTCTTATTTGTAGTATAATGTGTGCTCGTGAAGAAAGGAAGTAATTCGATTATAAAAAAGTATTATTGAAAGAATGTGTGATCAAAAACTTAAAGCAATATTGCGAATTGAATGCTTGAGAGTAATTCAAGATTGAGATAGAAAGTATTGTAAATCGGTGGTTTAAAACTTTGAAATGAACTGTTTTATATAGATAACTATTAGTTGCAGCCGTTTATGAAAAGCAATGATGAAGAGAAAAGGTTGCAACTGTTAATGGATAGAGATGTCTCTTCACGAGGAAGAACATCCTTTCATAAATATAGCCGTTAGATGACTTTCAATCGACTGAAAATAAATGGGCAGTTGACTGAATTTGTTTAGAATATAAGAATTTAAAATAGAAAAGAACAGTGCAATTTTCACAAAATTCAGTCGGCTAAAATGTCTTATTCAGTCGATTGAATATTGTTAGTTTTTAAATTTATACATGTGCATGGATTCATTCGACTGGGAGGTATGATTCAGTCGACTGACTTCTGTGTACTTTTGCCTTATACTTTGAAAATGATTTCTGATAAACGTGTGTGTTTATATACCACCTACAAGAGATTTTAAATTATTTATACCTCTAGACTCAGACACTATGACTGATAATACGTTGAAGCGTCATTGTGGTCTTCATTTTGTCAACTACGTCTCTTCGTTTGATTTGATATCATTTTTCTGCATACGTGGTTAGTATATACGATATATTCTTGTTTAGTTATCACTATCAAAACATTAAAGTATGAGGTTCTAACATTCTCCCCCTTTTTGATGATGATAACTATATAAGTTAATTTTTAAAATTTTATGGATATATAGATATTTCTCCTCCTAAGTCGATACTCCCCCTATTGATATGGACGTATAGTTTTTCTCCCCCTTTGTCATCGACAAAAAGGAAATAGATATCAAATATGAGTATTTAAATGATTATAAGGGTAGAACTCTATAGAAAATTTGAAATTCACATTTGTGGCTTCATTTACATAAGTATTAGAAAATTTGGAATATATCTCCCTCTTCATATGTGGTGTAACTGCAAAAAAAAGATATATGTTCTGATACTCACTTCCTACGTTAGAGTCCGGGGGTTAGGTCTTAGGAAAACATACCCAAGTGGGTTTGGTATTCCCTTTGAAAATATAATTAGAATTTTTATGAACGGAAGACATAAATGTATATGTATACTTATTTCTTATCAAATTATTATTAGTCTTTGGACCCAAATCTTAATAGATTTTATTGGTTTCTTTTTACTATCATCCTTTTTTTGAAATTCAGATATAGTGAGCTATATCTTTTAGGACTAGTCTTTACTTCTTTATTTGTTTTATGATAACCTAGGCCTTTTTATTAAAAGATGATTGAGAATTGTCAATAATTTTAGAAAGGTTTTCTCTACCTTTATTAAAATTCGAAACATTTTTAGTAATGTTTTCTAACTTGATTTTAAGTCCTACTACTTCTAATTCTAATATTTTGATACTAGAATTTAAATTATGATTCTCTATGGTTAATATATCATTTTTATTTTTCTGAGTTTCTATTTTATTACTTAGCATAGTAGTTGAGATGTTACATTAACACATGAACCCTGTGATTGTACTAATTCCTCTCCTAGAATTTTCGTTTCATCTTTTAGCGTATCAACTTCTAGTTCACTTCTATTCAACTTTCCTAATGCATATTTGTATTTTCTTTTCAAATCTTTTAGCTTATCTAATAACTCAGAATTTATTTCAAATTGATCATTGAAAGAGAGTTCAGTTACATCGTTATTAGTAGCCATGAAGCATACATTTGATTGTTCAGAATCACTATTACTATCTGACGAAGAAGATGAGTCTTAATCATCTCAAGTTACTGAAAAAGCCTTCTTCTTCTTTTTATGGAATTTCTCATTCTTATTGAAGTTATTCTTCTTTCGTTCTGGGCAGTCTTTTTTATGTGGCCGTCTTGTCACATTCGTAATATTTAAGTGATGAAGATGACAAATCGTTATTGTTATTGCCAAAACTTTTAGTCTTCTTATGTTTTAAAAACTTTCTAAAACTTTTGGCTAGAAATGCAACACCATCGTCATCTATATATGATTCTTTTTTATCTGCTTGAAATGCGATTGTCTATCTGTCTTCGTTTTGCCTACAAGTTCACTTTCATGCGACATGAGATTTCCTATTAACTCTTCTGGTTTTATGGTTGAAATGTCATTAGCTTCTTCGATAGCTAAGACCTTTCGTTCCCACTCATCCGTTAAAGAGTTCAGGATTTTTGAAACAATATCAAATTTGGTGTATTTTTCTCCTAGTACTAGAAGTGAGTGTTATATGTCTTAAAATCTAGAGTATTTGTCATTTATAGTTTCATCTTGTTTCATTCTAAAGTTTTTGAATTGAATTTTAAGCATAGCGATCTTGCTTTTTTTAACCTTGTTTATACCTTCATGAGTAATTTTTAAGATGCGCCAAATTTCACAAGCAGATGTACGCATACAAACTCTATTGAATTTATTTTTGTCCAACGAGCAAATGTTCATAGCTTTAGCATTACTAATAGCATCTTGTTTTTGGGTGTTTGACCATTGTGCATAGTTAGTAGTAGGAATAGTGTATTCCTGTTGTATAATGTGTCAGGTGTCAAACCCATTAGCTTGCATATATATATTCGCATTCTAGTTTACTAATAAGCATAGTTTAATCCATTAAATAGTGGTGGTCATATAATAGATTGCCATTCAATAAAACTGAAGGAACTGGACCAACCCATGGAGGAAGAAATTGGTGAATTTCAAATTATTTTTTACCATTTTGGATCTTTAATGGGCTACGAAGTATAAATTTCATTTAGAACTTTTCTAAATTTAGTTTAATTAAGATCTTGTATTCTATTTAAAATAATTAAAGGGGATTTTAAAGAAATTTAATTTCAAATGTATAGTGTATTAAATACACCTAACATTTATTTATAAGCGCTAATGTATAGGGAATGAAACCTTTCATTTCTTTCTCTAAAACAAGAATTAATCAAGAGCATTAATTGTATTAAATGGAGAGAGAAACTTTTCATTTTTTCTCTTTAATTTGAAAATCATTGAATGTCATTATTAATAATTTATTCATGGTAATATTTATTATTATGTCCATAAGTATTCTAATTGTACAATTTATAGTTTGAGATTTATTTAATTTAATTTTATTTATTTATACAAGTGTGTGTGTATATATATGTATCACACACACACATATACATGTGTGTGTGTGCGCGCGCATGTTTAACGTCATAATCCGTAAAGGGTATAATGTGCCCGTATATAGATGCTGGGATTTACATTGCAATGGACACATTAGCTCATTTTGTGTTTACTGTAATTTGTCCAAATATGTGCTTGTATAATATGTCAAAACAAAATATTAATATGTGTATGTGTAATGTATTGAATAAAACAATTTCTGCCATTACAAATTAATGTAAAATAATTATATGATAATAATACAAGTTTATAAAATTTTAGAAAATTTAGAAACACATTTTAGGCCTAAGATTAATTTATGAAATTTATTACAATTAAAATAATATTTACTATTAAATAATTGATAATAGCCCGTAATCAAATTAATTCTTAAAAATAGGAAATAAAATTGAAAACTTCTAAAAAACATTCCGAAGGTATTTGAGACATATTTTGTGCTTAGAAAAACTTTCAAAAATTTTCTCAACTGAGATTGTATTTTTAATTAAATAATTAATTGCATTTCGAAAATAAATTAATTCAAACAATTAATAAATTAAGTTATAAAATTCTAAAACTTTTCCTGAATGTTCTAGATACATATCTAATCCTTAAAAAAATATCTAGAATTTTCTCAATTGAAATTATATTTTTAATTAAATAATTGATTGTAGGCCGAAAGTAAATTAATTTTTAAAAATAATAAATTAAGTTCAAAAAGTCTAAAATTTTTACTGTAATCTTTTTACATGGGTGGCAAATATAAAAAATATAAATTAAAATTTTGAACCATTAAATATTTTATTCATAATAAACAATTCATAAATCATTAAATAATAATAAAATATGTATATACATATTTATTTTTTATACTTATGATTCATAATAGGTAAAGATCATTATTAGAAAACTTTAAGATTAAATATATATGATATATAAACACATATACAATTTACATATTCATAATTTGCATATCCGTACACATTAAATATATATATATACACAAATCAAAATCAAAACCATTTTTCTTGGAAAATTAATTCAACAATAAATCAATAAACAACATATTATAACAACCACATAACCGATCTAATTGTAACAAACACATGTACCTACAAAAATCTCACATAATCTAAACAATAAACAGATCTGAATATAAACAGAGGATTTGGATGTAAATCAACTTTTATATGATAAACTTAAAATCAAAAAAATGATAATAAATAAAAGTGCACCTTCTAATGAAACCTTTGAGTCCACGTTGAATAATGATTTCTCTTCTAAGAACAATTCGCAATCCGTTAGGTTGCTAATATGAGATTGGAGACCTTCTACTATAAATTAGTATTTTTAATTTTGAATTGTTTTGAGAATTTTAGGGATGATTTTAGAGGAAAGTTGCTGTCATTAAAATGAGGAAGAGGAAGAGGAAAGAGGGGGCTTAAAAATGAATCAGCTTGTAATTAAGGTTTTGAGATTGGCTTTTATATGGATAAGACAAGTGAGCAAACAATGATCTCAATCACACTCAAAACCTAATCACACATGTTGTAGCCACCACCTATATTTCTCCAAATCAACGCCTATCTTCTCCAAATATCATGGGTTGTGAGCGCATTTAACCCAATTAAATATGTACAATGATATTTTAGATATTTTGTTATCGATATCTCATATCGATCAATATATTCATAACTTTTATAAATATATGCAATAATTTTATTTCTCAAATCACATTCGAAATTCATAATTAATATTTCATAAATATTAATTTATTTAATTAATTTATAACAATTATAAACTAATTAAATTGTTTGATCTAAAGAGAATTCATCGTTTCGGTTGTGTGACTCTTGGGTGTAAACTCGATCAGCGATTAACGTCGAACTATTCGAAGTTTAATGTTCACACTTCACTTAGCAGGTGGTGTGATATTATGGGCAAATTTATCGCTTACTCATTTTTCAAAAAAATCTCGTTTTAATTTAATAAGCGTTACCCAGTTGTGACAATTATTTACATCAATTCTCTTCATCAAAACTATATCACTTTGGACTTGTTAAAATTGGTAATGTTTAAAATTTCAACATATCCACAATCAACTCTATAATCCAAGCACAAAGTCCTTGGTTCAATAATAACAATGATTATTAACCGAACTACTCTGGCCAAAGATTTTGACTTTGGGTGGCTTGAGTTGACTGTGATACTAACCCTATATAACTGAGGAGATCAATCCTCTCTTAAATAGTGATTCACTTCTAATACTTCCACTCGACTCAACTATAGTCACTCGACGGAGGCTATGCAATGATTTGACTGTAATCAAAGTGGAGCTTTCATATTGAAGATTCACAGTATTCTCAAGTCGAAAGAACCATGTAAATTAGTCGCATCGATATTTTTTGTTTGACCTTAGTTATATTAACCAACGGATAACTACCGAGTGAGTCGTTCCATGGTTATCCAATAACTATTAGTACGTAACCTTTAGGTGCCCGCAACAGTCATGAGTAATACACTGTCCAACATTTGGAGAGCATTACGTACTCTAGTCTCAACGGATACATCGATATCCAGTCTAGATGCATCTTGACTAGGAACATTTAAAATGATATATTTGTTTCATTGTGATAAATTACGCACGGTTACAACGCTTTGTAACTACTATCAAAAAACATACCATTTATGGATTTTCTATTAAATATACTTTTAATTAAATTAATTAATTAATGTAACCACATTATATCAAGTATGTAATAGAAAGAAAACACCTTTATTTCAAAAAAGATTGGTCAACGAATTAGATATATGTAACAAATTACATAATTTCCCCCTATGCCATACCCTTAACTCTATCAATCTCTGACTTACACTTGGGGTCAATTATGGAATCTTATTCCAACGTATCTAATTGGTTTTCTCAGAACCAATTTGATCAGTCCCTTTGTGAATGAGTATGTATTTTGTTTCAATTACCTACGCTGTCAATTAACTCTCTCCGATGGTGATAAACTGTTTTGTTATATGGAACAATTCGGAGTATGTCTCTCAACTTCTAGTAAGCTCTAAGTTCTGTTACAAACTATATCATGACATTGTTACCATATTACAATGTTATGAGATTCTCAACATTTGAAATTGGCTTAGTTATAAATTTGTGCACTTATATATTTATATACATTGTTTTTATTGCGGCGCTATTCAAGACGATGTACTTAGCCTTTTTCATTGAACCAGCCGGATCTTTCATTTATAACATTTCCAACTTAAAGATTCTTAACTTGAATTTATTATTGACATATTTACTCAATATCACTTATGATGTTTAAGCCCGAACACTCCTTCATAAGGAGTTTTTGTTTCTGTAAAAAATTCCCTAGTATTTCATAAATACATGAGAACGCTTCAAACAACCCTTTAGTGATATCAATTTGGATTTGATATTTGCTTCATGTATCAAATACATAAACAAATCATGAGATCATAACCAACATAACATGTATGATAATTCATATTGCTAATGCATAAGGAACTCATATATTTCATATTAAACAATTTAATAAGGTGTATTTACATATCAATTTGGGACATTCCCAATATCTTTTATACTCACTATAAAAGACATCATTTACAAATCCAAAGTTGATTATTAAAACAACTAAGGTTGATTTCAACACAAGTACACCATTAAAATCAACAATGTGTTGTTTACTTACAGTTTAGAAATATCAGTGTACCTTTTACCGTTCTTTTTTATGAACACACGCTTCCTCTGCACTTTGATTGAAAATCAAACTACATGATTTCTATCAAAATACTTATTCAATCTTGATGTTTATAAAATGATACCTTCGTATCATTTCTTGGATCATATCCAAAGACTCACAAACTCAATATTGCTCCTACTGACTTCAAGACATTTTTGGTTAATATGTGTAAACAGCTTACTCTAAATCGTTATTTAGAATTTTCTGTTTCAATACATATGTATCAAAACACTTAGTCTTATCAAGCGATAATTTTGTGAGTAAACCCAAATTAACTTGAGCATGTTGAATACTGAATCTATTATGCTAATTTCAACAATTGAAATTCGCTATATTATTCTTATCAACATTGCTCATTTAATTCCAACTGAATTAGTCTTTCTTATAAGGACACAATCTCGGCTGATGGATCACATCCATTCGGTTATGACCACCAAAATCATATTTTGATAGTGTACTTGGAATTCTTTTGGATTTGCGCATCATACCATATAGAGTCAACACTCTTAATGGTTTAATTAAACAACCGAGGATTATATAATTTCGACATTAATAAGAAACTCATAGTTTCTCTTTGATGTACGAGAATACTTATTAGACATTCTAATACTATATTTTCATTTAGGTTAGTTCATTTCATTTCATCTTATACAATCAGCTCTATCTATGGATCGTATCCAATTCCATTTAGCTCCTAATAATTCCTCAAAGAAATTCCTTCACAATGAAGTTGGTATATCTTGAAACAACAATTGTTTCTCAGTGTAAATAGAATAGGGATTCATAAATGCTTTATGAATTTCTTTATTTATAAATCTGATTTGGTTTTAGTTTACAAAAATTATGTTCAAAACATAAATATGTCATTCAAAGACAATCCTTTCCAAAATCCTTTTGGGGAGATTCATACAAGATCTCTCATAAACAATTATTACGTGCAATCTTTCGGCTCACATAATCTGCCAACTCCTTGGCCTAGGATATGTTAGAGTTTCTAATAAACCCTTATCTTGTAAGATTTTGTAAACTGTTATTTAGATGAAATAATATTAACCTTGTGTACAAGTACATTACCTTATATAAAGAAACTAACTCAACTTCACTCACAATTAATCGTACATTGTCCAACAAAGTTCGATTACTTCATATCGATGCATCATTATGTATCACAAGAAGGAGTTATTTTGAGATTGAATTTTTATTCATTTTAGGTACGTTCGGAACCTTTTCCAATATACTCACTCATTCGATCAAATTGAATCATTTCTATTACATGTTATTTTTACTTCTGTTTTATATTCAATGAGTTTACTATAGACATACTACATGTGTATGAGATACACATGTCTATGTCAATGATGACTCATAAGTGAATGTGATGAAGTACATGGAACCATTTTGGTATTTATAGAATTACAATTGCATACATTTATATGTATCAATCCGAAGAGTTCATCAACTCTTATGATGCTCCTACCAAATGGGTGAAAAGCCCTTTATTGTTTGAGATATAATTAGCAAGTATCATATGATTCAAAATCATACAATAAAATTATTTTCTCAAAACTACGGCTTAGTTTATAATTCCAGAATAACTATTGTTAGCGCCAAAATTGGTCACTAACGCCCGAATGTAAATGAAAGCACCAATCTAACAGTCATAGCTCACAGATAGAGTATATGTGGAGAGTAATAATGTTAAGAACAGTAAAACTAAAATGAAAGCAGGTTAGAACAACAGATTTTATAGTGGTTCGGCTAACTTCGGACTACGTCCACTCCAGAAGTTTCCTTTTTATTGATATTCGAATCAATTACAGTTACAAAATGGCAAAGTAGCCTCAGACTTAGAAAATAGAAAGTAAGAGAGCAGAAAGAAGATCCCCCATTTGGAGACCCACATGCTGTATTTATAGGCAAAACCAGGCTGTTGGGCCTCCTGAGTAGTTTGGGCCCACCAAGGCCATAGCCGAACCCTACTTCTTCATGCCGAACAAGGGGAGGTGTGCCGAGCGAGGGGAGGTGTGCCGAACGAGGTATGCCGAGCGGCACTTGCTAAGTGAGGTATGCCGAACGGCATATGCTGAGTGAGGTTGATTCCTGAAATTGTATCGATCATAACTTGAGCATACGAACTCCGATCGACTTGAAATTTGGAACGTTGGCTTCCGCCTCTTTGATTGTTGTGTCATATCAATTCTAGCTTGATCTGGACTCGGACAAATTTCATCGATGTTCATAGTGAACCAGTGTATATCCGATCTTTGGGATGCACTGTCTTTGATTTCCAGTCAATTTCTTGGTGTCATGGCCTTGCCAAAAGGCGGGATAACACTTGCCCCCAAAACATGCCTTGCGATAGGAAGGTGTGTTTTGGAATGCCATAAGCTGGATGTTCTTATCCTATTGATGACCTGTATAAGAGACTAATAGTCTTACCTGACTGTGAATGACGATCGTTCGAGATCGTTTACCGTTCGGGGTGGTTTGTGACCGTTCGCGGTCAGGTGCCGTTCAAGGCGAATGGTGATCATTCGCGATTGGGTGCCGTTGGAGGCGAATTGTGATCGTTCGCGGTCTAGTGCTGTACGAGGCGAATGGTGATCGTTCGCGATCGAGTGCCGTTCGAGGCGAATTGTGACCGTTCGCGGTCTAGTGCCGTACGAGGCGAATGGTGATCGTTCGCGATCGAGTGCCGTTCGAGGCGAATTGTGATCGTTCGCGGTCTAGTGCCGTACGGGGCGAATGGTGATCGTTCGCGATCGAGTGCCGTTCGAGGCAAATTATGACCGTTCGCGGTCTAGTGCCGTACGAGGCGAATAGTGATCGTTCGCGATCGAGTGCCGTTCGAGGCGAATTGTGACCGTTCGCGGTCGAGTGCCATACGAGGTGAATTATCTGTGCCCAGGGAGGGACTTAGTATCACTAACATCGGATTTCACGTTCGAGTGAGATTTTGAATTGTTTGTGGTGGTGGTTTATCACCATTTCAAAGCATGTCTGAGGACCGTCCGCGATCCCGTACATGTGTAAGTGACTTAGCCGTTATGGAACCACAAATAGCGAGTTTTCATTCAAAATAAGAATTTCAACAGAAATGTTCAAATGTGCAAAATAGAAGACGAAAGCAAAATAGAGAGGTCTAAGTGTAAACACCTATACTGATGCGATTTATAGTCGTATCAGAGCATGCCTGAGGATCGTTCGTGGTCATGTACATGTGTAAATGACTTAATCACGTTTGTGTGGAGTTTGCTACTTATTTTTCATTATTTTAATCAGTTGATGACAAGCCGACGCCTCGATTCGGAGTCGTTCCCAGTTGGTGCAGGTGGTGGTTGTTCTCGCTCCACCGTTGTGGCTCGCCTCCTTACATATTGCGATAGCAGGCCATTCCGGATATGTCCCTCTATTTCATCCCTCAAGTGTCTGCAATCATTAGTACTGTGGCCGCTTAGCTCATGGAATAAGCAGTACTTGTCTGATTTCCTCTAATTGCTGGTCGGGTCTCTTCTCATTGGCTTCCGATAAGGAACCTTCCCCCTGGTGTCCTGGTAAATCTGCTCCAAACTCTCATTCAGCTCTGAATAAGTGGTGAACCGCAGTTCCCTTCGCGGTCGCTTCGACCTATCGTCATTATCTTCCGCTTTCCGCTTCTCCTTGTTTTTTCCAGGATCCTTCCCGGGTGGGTCTCCACCTTTCACTTCATAAACATCGATTCCTTCTTCTCTTTCAGCACTAGCATCCTCTAATCGTAGAAACTTTTCGGCTTCATGATAGAATTCTCCCAGATCCATAGGCGGATCTTTGGTTAACGAATTCTTAAACTCTGTGCTATCAAATATCCCGGATACAACCGCCATTATAACCATGGATGGATCTGGTCGATCCACTGATGCCGCTGCTGCATTGAATCGCGTCTGAAAACTCCTCAAAGATTCCCCGATCTTTTGCTTCAGAGTTGCTAAACTCATCACATTCTTGGGTCTTGAAATGTGAACTCTGAACTGTCTTATAAATTTTTCAATCAACTCGGTCCATGTTCCAATGGAGCCACTCTCCAGCTGTCTAAACCATAATGCTGCAATGTCTGTCAGATACAATGGAAAGCACCGGTCCATGACCTCCTGTGATGCCCCCAGCACTTCCATGTGCCTCATATACTTTGTCAGATGGACCGCAGGATCCGTCCTCCAATCATACATTTTTACTGTTGGCAGCTTGAATTCTGGCGGGTTCCTAGCTTGCTTGATAGTAGGAGTAAAGGGACTCCTATTCACATCCTCCAAGTCTTCGTTTACCAATCCACCTCTCACAGCTCGTCTGACCATCTCCGCTAATCTGTCGTTGTCCCCAAGCTGTAATCCTTGTCTATTGCCTCCGGTCTGCCCCCCTAGTTCATGAGGGAATTCTGGCACATACTTCTCATCTCGTACTCCTGCACTCCTATTGGTGTCGGGTTGCACAACGTCATCTGGTATCCCTCCATGGATTGGTCCAGCATTTCCTGGCGGTGTGCCCCGAGTCTAGGTCCATCTAGATTGATAGTCGTCTGCTGATTGGGGGTTGCCCCCTGCTGAGCCACTCCCTCTGCTTGCTGGTTGAGCGCTTCTGATCCAACTCCACGGATTTGAGCTCCTGGATTTCTTGCTTGTGCAAATTGTCTGAGAAGAGCCTGCATCATCTCTTCTTGTCTTTTCAGCATCGCTTCCATCTCATCTCTAGTGATGTAGATGGATGCTTGACCTGCTCCAGCTCCAAAGGATGCCTTTTGACTTCCCTCTTATTGGCTCCTTTCTCCTCTCTATCTTCTTGTTGATTGTCGCGTCATTATCCTTCAAATCTGAATCCTTTAAGCTTTCAAATCTAAATTCCAAATCTGGTGTAGCGGGTGCTAATTGCTCTCAGTGAAAGCACCAAAGTGTTAGTGCCAAAATTGGTCACTAATGCCCGAATGTAAATGAAAGCACCAATCTAACAGTCACAGCTCACAGATAGAGTATATGTGGAGAGTAATAATGTGAAGAACAGTTAAAACTAAAATGAAAGCAGTAAAGAACAACAGATTTTATAGTGGTTCGGCTAACTCCGGCCTACGTCCACTCCAGAAGTTTCCTTTTTATTGATATTCGAATCAATTACAGTTACAAAATGGCAGAGTAGCCTCAGCCTTAGAAAATAGCAAGTAAGAGAGCAGAAAGAAGATCCCCCATCTAGAGACCCACATGCTGTATTTATAGGCAAAACCAGGCTGTTGGGCCTCCTGAGTAGTTTGGGCCCACCAAGGCCATAGCCGAACCCTACTTCTTCATGCCGAACGAGGGGAGGTGTGCCGACCGAGCGAAGGTGTGCCGACCGAGGGGAGGTGTGCCGAGCGAGGGGTGGTGCGCCGAGCGAGGGGTGGTGCGCCGAGCGAGGGGTGGTGCGCCGAGCGAGGGGAGGTGTGCCGAGCGAGGTATGCCGAGCGGTACTTGCTAAGTGAGGTATGCCGAACGACATATGTTGAGTGAGGTTGATTCCTGAAATTGTATCGATCATAACTTGAGCATACGAACTCCGATCGACTTGAAATTTGGAACGTTGGCTTCCGCCTCTTTGATTGTTGTGTCATATCAATTCTAGCTTGATCTGGACTCGGACAAATTTCATCGATGTTCATAGTGAACCAGTGTATATCCGATATTTGGCATGCACTGTCTTTGATTTCCAGTCAATTTCTTGGTGTCATGGCCTTGCCAAAAGGCGGGATAACAACTATAAATAATATTAGATACTTCTGTATTTTCTAATGCATTAATTTTGTTATGAAAACAAATACCACATTATAGTTTTATTTCATAACGAATATTCATAATATTCGTAGAAATATAACTATGTCTATTTTTTCAGTCGATAACCAAAAATAGTCATTATTTCATAAATAATGTTCAGCACGTTTTACGAAAAAAATTCGTAATCTGATGCAATCAATAAGTGCTATATGACATGCTCCCACTATTTTCACCGTTATTATAATAGCGTACTAAATTCGGAGGTCTATCATTCACTTAATATAGATTTGTTTATTTCATATATTGCAAGTAGTTTACCGTGGAGAGTTCTTTGATCAAATACCTTGAACTCAAAGAAACAAATCTCATAGAAAACAATTTCTATATGATAATACATTTCGGAATAGAAATGATATTCCTCATTCCAATGTTAAGTATCAATCACTATTATTACAATTCTCATTTTCGTTATTTCTTTATGAAGAAGAAATGACTATTCACTCTCTCTATCCCAACTATACCTTAAATCACATTTACTCTTATACATTCATTTTCCTTTCTAAATGGTCAAACCATTCAAAAGGAAACCCTTGCTAAAATATCATAATGAACTCTTTAAAAAAATCGCATTTGGTTATCCTTAACATTTAAGGACATCAAATATGTTGCTCTTTGCATAAACTAATTAAACTAACATTTCAACGATCAAGTTCTTAGATCTATCTTGTAATTTTGGTCTTGTGCTACAACTAACACAATATGATCTTTTATGTAATCAATCAAATTGAATACTCGATCTTATAGTACAGTTTATTGGCTTATTTCGATCTTATATACATTACGAATTGTGACCGTTCACCATATAACATTTATATATGATAGTATATGGATCAAATATCCATCTATAGTCTTGTATTGCTTTTAGAGTTCGAAAATCATAAAATGCAATACACGGTCTAAACCAAATAAACACGTAAGTGATCATTTTACGAATGTATTAAGTAGTTGTAAAAATTAGGCACTTGCATGGGTATAGAAAACATTGACATGCAATATGCATTTAATAGTGGGTATTATATTTCCATTTGTCAGCTTTCAATTTAATTCATTTGTATATGTTAATTGATAAACGTTTCATCAATCATATTAAATGCATAAATTTATCGTTGTAGACAATTATAACATTATTTAGCATAAGTTATTACAATATTAGAAATTTTAAATGTTACCATTTCATTTTCTAATAAGGCTCTCTGTAGTATTTTACTTTCACCAAACCCTAAGCGAAACATAGAAGTCTTTCAACTTCACTAGTGGATGTTAGGACTCGTATGCCTTGGGATTCTAACCTTGACAAAAGCTCAACAAATCATAGGCCCGCATATGATGGATAACTCTTTATCGGCTGTACACACACAACTCCTAATCTTTGGTACCTTGTCCTAATCATGCATTTACCTTGAGAAAAGCTTAACAAGTAAAGTGAGACTATTCACTCGGACTTATCATTTCGCGACGGCCTAAGTATAATGCACGTACCTTGAGGAAAGCTCAACAAATACATGCGGTTATCTTATCTCGTTTGTTCAATATATTAATAGTACTACACATAACATCCCTAGCTTGAGGAAAACTCAAAAACTAAGGAGTATGCAAGCACTACATTAATATATAAATGATAGAGGATAGCTTTATACTAAAGATCCATAACCTTTAATATATTATATCGAGTGATATCGACTTATGGAATAATGTATTTCTTATGAAATGCTTTCATGATTCAAGTGTCGGACACATCAGAAATCATGGTATACGTACATTTACATATGTATTTATTCCTTAAGTCTATTTAGATTTTCTTTAAAGTTCCACCTTTTGTTATACATTCATATTACATAAGCTGAATTATTATATAATTTTTATAACTTAATTAACTTATATAATAGTCGTACATATAATATTATAGTAATTAAATTTTATTTAATTAATTTTAACTAATTAACTCTTTAATTAATTTTAATTAATTAACTCTTTAATTAATTTTATATTATAATAATTCCAATACAATATTTACATTGGACATATCTGCTATAACCTTTATAGTGTACATATAATATTTATAGTATAACACACATATATATTTTATATATGTGTATTTTATTTAATTAATTAACCTTTAATTAATTTATTCGATTAAACGATTTTGATTAAATTTTATTAATTTCAAAATTTATCTTACACACATAAAAGTAAACTTATGTTATCCTAAACATTTTAAAATAACATAACATATATCAACATATATAATGTATGCATATATGTAGTAATTAATTAATATATTTAATTAATTCATTTTATTAATCTTATTAATAAATTTTAAAATTTGAAATTATTATATAAATATTTTCAAACATTTTTGAAAGTATCGTTATCCTTTCAAACATTTTGAAAACTTATATTGTATTATAACTTTTATAATAAACATGTTTTTATTTTAATTTTCAAAACAATTTGAAAACTAGCCCAAGGCCCAATTCAAATTGGGCCTTTTCTGTTAGAGGCAACCTTTGGACTCACTCACCTTTCAGGCCAGGCTGATAACCAAGTAGGACAGGGTACTCGATTATCCAATTCCAAGCCTAGACATTACCAATTTAGACACCGTACTTAGTAGAAAATTTTAATTACTTAGCCCTAACATGACTAATTTAGACCACATGGGCTATTAGGCTTCGATACCATTGAAGGAATTGAGCCAGCCCGCAGTGGAAGAAATGAGTGAATTTCAAAAGTTTTTACCATTTTGGATCTTTAATGGGCATACGAAGTCTAAATTTCATTTAGAACTTTTCTAAATTTGGTTTAAATAAAATCTTATATTCTATTTAAAATGGTTAAAGGGAAGTTTAAATAAATTTAATTTCAAATGTATAATGTATCAAATACACCTAGCATTTATTTATAAGTGTTAATGTATAGCGATGAAACCTTTCATTTCTTTCCCAAAACAAGAATTAATTGAGAGCATTAATTGTATTATAGGTAGAAATAAACTTTTCATTTTCATTCTTTAATTTGAATTGATTAATTCATTAAATGTCATTATTAATAATTTATTCATTGTAATATTTATTACTATGTCCATATGTATTCTAACTGTACAATTTGTAGTTTGAGATTTATTTAATTTAATTTTATTTATTTATACAAGTATACATATATTTATGTATGTATGTATCATATACATATACATACACACACACACATGCATGTGTGTATGCATGTGTAACATCATAATCTGTAAAGGGTATAATGTGCTCGTATATAGATGTTGGGATTTACATTACAACAGACACATTAGCTCATTTTGTGTGTACTTTAATTTGTCCAAATATGTGCTTGTATAATATGTATAACAAAATACTAATATATGTATGTGTGTGTGTTTATATATATATATATATATATATATGTAATTTATTGAATAAAACAGTTTCTACCATAACAAATTAATGTAAAATAATTATATGATATATATATTTAAAATTTTAGAAAATTTGGAAATACATTTTAGAATTAAGATTAATCTATGGATTTTTTATAATTAAAATAATATGTATTATTAAATAATTGATAATAGCCCGTAATCAAATTAATTCTTAAAACCAGGAAATCAAGTTGAAAAATTCTAAAAGAAATTCTAAAGTGTCTGAGACATATTTTGGGCTTGGAATTTTTTTTTGGAATTTTCTCAACTTAAATTATATCTTTAATTGAATAATTAATTATGTTTCAAAAATAAATTAATTCAAAAAATTAATAAATTAAGTTATGAAATTCTGAAACTTTTTCTGAAGCTTCCAGATACATATTTAAGCCTTAATAATAATTTATAGAATTTTATCAATTGAACTTATATTTTTAATTAAATAATTGATTGTAGGCCGAAAGTAAATTAATTTTTAAAAATAATAAATTAAATTTAAAAAATCTAAATTTTTTACTGTAATCTTAATAAATTGTGGAAAAAATATAAAATTGAAATTTTGAACCATTTATTATTTTATTCATAATAAACAATTCACAAAATCATTAAATAACAATAAAATATGTATATAAATATTTAATAAAATATTTTTATATTTCATGATTCATAATAGGTACAAATCATCATAAGAAAATTTTAAAATTAAATATATATATATATGATATATAAACGCATATACAATTATATATATTCGTAATTTACAAATATGTACATATTTAATCTAGATATATATATATATATATGTATATATTAATATAAATAAAAATTAAAATCTTTTTTCAACAATAAATTAATAAACAAAATATTGTAACAAGCACATAACCGATCTAATTGTAATAAACACATTTACCCTCAAAAATCTCACCAAATCTAAACAATGAACGGATTTGAATACAAACACAGGTTTTGGATGTAAATCAACTTTTATATGATAAACTTAAAATCAAAAAAATGATAATAAATAAAAGTGCACCTCCTAGTGAAGCCTTTGAGTCCACGTTAAACAATGATTTCTCTTCTAAGAACAATTCATAATCCGTCAGGTTGCTAATCCGGGATTGGAGACCTTCTACTGTAGATTAGTATTTTTAATTTTGAATTGGATTTGAGAGTTTTAGGGATGATTTTAGAGGAGAGTTTCTGCCATTAAAATGAGGAAGAGGAAGAAGAAAGTGGCGGCTCAAAAATGAATTAGCTTGTAATTAGGGTTTTGAGATTGACTTTTATATGGATAGGACAAGAGAGTAAACAACGATCTCAACCACACATCTCAAAACCTAATCACACATGTTGCGGCCACCTCCTATCTTTCTCCAAACCAATGCCTATCCTCTCCTAATCTCATGGGTTATGAGCCCATTTAACCCAAATTAAACATGTATAATCATATTTAACATATTTTGTTATCGATATCTCGTATCGATCAATACATTCATAACTTTTATAAATATATGCAATAATTTTATTTCTCAAATCACATTCGAAATTCATAATTGATATTTCATAAATATTAATTTATTTAATTAATTTATAATAATTATAAACTAATTAAATTGTTTGGTCTAAAGAGAATTCATCGTTTCGATTGTGTGACTCTTGGGTGTAAATTCGATCAGGGATTAACGTCGAACTATTCGAACGTTAACGTTCACACTTCACTTAGCAGGTGGTGTGATATTATGGTCAAATTTATCGCTTACTCATTTTTGGAAAAATCTCATTTTAATTTAATAAGCGTTACCCAGTTGTGGCAATTATTTACACCAATTCTCTTCGTCAAAACTATACCACTTTGGACTTGCTAAATTTGGTAATGGTCAAAATTCCAACATCATCCACAATCAACTCTATAATTCAAACACAAAGTTCTAGGTTCAATAATAACAATTATTATCAACTGAACTACTCTGGCCAGAGATTTTGAGTTTGGATTGACTTGAGTTGACTGTGATGCTAACCCCATATAACCGAGGAGACGAATCCTCTCTTGAATAGTGCTTCACTTCCAATGTTACATTCAACCCAACTATAGTCACTCGAGGGACGCTATGCAATAACTTGGATATAATCAAAGTGAGGATTTCATATTGAAGATTCATAGTATTCTCAAGTCGAAAGAACCTTGTAAATAAGTCACATCGATATTTTCTATTTGACCTTAGTTATATTAACCAACAGAAAACTACTGTGACGACCGCCCATGACCCCTGCACCGAATCTAGAGATAGAGCGCTGTAAAGTGTGCCAGGCGACCATGGACGATTGTCAAGGTAAGATTTAAAACAACAGAATCTATCGTATTACTCACAGCGCATGGACAAAATACAATAGAACATATGTATAGTGAAGCTTTACAGAACAAAATGACATCATATAAAACTCCATAATAGTTGAATACAAGCATCCACATAGTCAATACATCCAGCCTCACTACATATCTCTCAGAGAATACAAAACAGCGGAAAAATCCAGTACATATAATAAGAAGATAATATGCAACCCTCTAGCTCGTCTTCGATATCAGCATCGTGAGAAGAGATCAGCACCTGTCACCTGCTACCTAGTCTGCCCGTCCCAAAAATGGACGAACAGCCCAAGGCAATAAGAATTAAAACATAAAGCCTTGAGTCAGACAACAGTCTTAGTGAGCAGTAAATTGACTAACAACATACCAAAAGAGCATAAAGGAAAAGGAATAGGAATACAACCCTCCCATTCCAACCTCATTCTACAGTGATAGCCCCCAGACACACACTAAGCAGAAGCAAACATAGCAGAGCATACCATTTAAGGTAAAGCTACTATCACTCGAGTCAAGGGCGATGTTTTCCAAGTACCAAGGCCTAAATCAGATAAGCACCCAGAAAATACCGCTCTTGAGTCCGAATGACGATACAACCAAACATCCATGACTCAGGCTATCACTGTTATCATTGCTTCGATATCACCGTTAATTGAATGACCGGCACATTCTTTCAGCCGTCCGTCAAGGGCTAATGAAAACCCCGGTTCTAGACATAACTCCCGCACGTCGTCGCAGCCCGTGCCTAGGACTATCGAATCTGCCCAGAGTACTCGACCATCAACAGTTAGTCGTTGGGACTATCGAATCTGCCCAAACGTACTCTTGCTTAGAGCATGCTAGAACCTTCAACAACGATGCTATCCAAACCTCCTAGTCATCCTCCTCGACGACTATTCTCATATCCATTCATTATCCTCAACTCGAATCATATCACCGAGTTATCAACATGCTTGGAATGATCCCGTCTGGATTAGACCAAGTCTTCATCACATGATGCCTCGCTTCATTACATCCTCGCAAAGCCTCATCTCAACATCACGTCATCAAATCTATGCATAAGAGCTTCATCATCCCGCTACATATGCCACGAGCAGCTTTCCCAATTCAAGAGCCTTTCCCTTAGCTTTTGAATCATCTTCGATCTAAATCTAATCATCAATCATCTAGTTCATAACAATCAATCAAATCAAACATCAATCCAAGCAATCAAGCATTCAAAAATGATCTAAGTAGACAATTATAACAATAATGGCATTTTCGTAATTAAAGAGTTGAAAGTCTAATAAGCATGAAAACATGGATTATATCTCTACAAACTCGATGAATGAACTTGCATAGGTTAACATATGATAACATGGATGTAACATCATCATGAACAATGGATCTATATGGATCTACACTTTGGATGAAGAAAATGCATGGAAATCTCTATTTTAACACCAAATCGAGCCAACAATCCGATATACTCCTTTGGATCCGTGTGAGAGATAATCACCACTCACCCAATCACCTAAATAACCTCAAATCAACACGCTTCAGATCTGGACAGCGAAGGATCAAGCTTGATCTATCACGAATCCGCTTCAAATGAAGAAATCTCTCTTGAAAAGATGAAGATCTTCAACTTTAGCTCTTGAATCTTCAATCTTGATCTTCAACTTGGATGGATGTAAGCACTAGATTAGAGTGGAGAAAAGAAGTGAAGAAGTGTAGAAGTCGAGCTCTAAAAATGGCAGCACTTCGTCGCTTCAAAATCCGGATCCCAAAAAGTGAGAACAACCCCTCCTATTTATAGTTGAAAACTGCCCTTAAGTCGTGACTAGTCTATCTCCTAAGTCGTTTCCGACTTATGACTTAAGCCCCACGACTCAACCACCCCCCTACGACTTAACCAAGCTACGACTCATCCACTTGCACGAGTTATCACCCATGCGCGACTCATCAGCTTACGACTCATCAGAAGGTACGACTCATCAGAAGGTACGGCTCATCAGAAGGTACGACTCATCAGAAGGTACGACTCATCAGAAGGTACGACTCATCAGAAGGTACGACTCAACGGTTAACTCGACTACGACTTATCAAGTATTACGACTCATCACCTTAACTCGGCCACGACTCAACACAGCAGCCTACCTACGACTTAACATAGCAGCTTTGCCGATCTACCAGGATAAGACTCAACTCCTAAGTCGTCCAGGTCTTAAGTCGACCACTACCTTAACTCGTCAGCCGACTTAACACTTAACTCAAAATCTTAAGTCGTCTACAATAACATAAGTCGGTCACTTCCTTAGGTTGTCTATCCCTTAACTCGGCGACGACTTACAACCTACGACTTAACACTCGCCGAGTTAACTTCGACCTACTGACTTAGCCCAGCAACGACTTATCCCCTTAGGTCGCACTTTCCTTAAGTCGGTCAGTCAATTTAAGTCATCACACTCCTATCTCCTAAGTCGTATACGACTCACGACTCATGCTAAGTCGTGAACGACTTAGGACTTAGGCGAAATTTGCCTAAAATCTGAAATGACTCAAAATGCTAAAACTCCAGATTTGACGAACTTTTCGATCCGTAAAAATACGGGTCGTTACATTCTCTCCCCCTTAGGAATTTCGCCCCCGAAATTCCAAACAATCAAAGCAATCAAAGACTATTCTGTACGCCTACCAACCATAACAACCAGCAAACCATGCATCCAATTCTAGCTTAGCGTACAGAGTTCTAAGACTTAGAACAAGTTACAATATCGCGAGATGACACGACACCTTAGGGCCATACCTTGAAGAGTTCAGGATGAGCTGCCTTCATCCTCTCTTCCACCTCCCACGTACAGTCGTTATCATCATCACTCCATTGTGTCTTGAGCAACTTAACTACCTTCCTCCTAAGCTGTTTCGTGTCGGTTTCAACAACACGAAGCGGCTTACGAGGTCTTCTATCAACTGGATCAACTTCGAAATCTTCACAGCTATCAGCAGAAACCACCGTATTCGAGTCATGCACATACTTTCGTAAATACGATACGTGAAAAACATTGTGCACACTCAACATCTTCTCCGGTAACTCCAGTCTATAGGCGAGCTTTCCAATTCGCTCGATGATCGGGAATGGTCCAACAAATCTCGGAGTCAATTTTCCTTTCTTCCCGAATCGAATAACATTCTTCAGTGGAGAAATCTTCACAAAAACCATATCTCCAATATCGAATTCTAAATCCTTACGACGCTTATCGGCATAACTCTTCTGACGGTCTTGGGCTGCCTTCATTCGTTGCCGAATGATCTCTATACAATATGAAGTCTGACGAATCATCTCTGGCCCAAGCATCAGCTTTTCTCCAGTTTCCAACCAGCATGTTGGCGAGTTACACGGTCTTCCATACAATGCCTCATACGGTGCCATACCAATGCTTGACTGGTAACTGTTGTTGTACGCAAACTCCACCAAATGAAGGTGATCTTCCCATGATCCTCCGAAATCCAAAACACAAGCTCTGAGGAGATCTTCCAAAACTCGGTTGACTCTCTCAGTCTGACCATCTGTTTGAGGGTGATAAGCTGTACTCAAACACAACTCGGTTCCCAAAACTTCCTGGAAGCTCCTCCGAAATCCACTAGTGAACAATGAATCTCGATCGCTCACTATACTCTTCGGAATACCATGGAATCGGACTATCCACTTAACATACAACTCAGCCAACTTTGATGCAGTCCTAGTCGATCGAACATGAATGAATCGTGCACTCTTAGTCAGACGATCTACAATGACCCAAATCCCTTCATTTCCCGTTCTGGTTCTAGGCAATCCATCGATAAAATCCATCGACACTTGTTCCCACTTCCATGTAGGAACTTCTAATGGCTGAAGCAATCCACTTGGCTTCTTCTGTTCGGCTTTAACCAACTGGCAGTTCATACACTTGGAAATAAAATTTCCAACATCCTTCTTCATACCTTCCCAGTAGTAGGTTCTCTTCATATCCCGATACATCTTATTTCCTCCTGGATGAATTGTCAGCTTCGAGTGATGACTTTCCTTCAGAACTTCACTCCTCAATTCATCTATATCGGGAACAACTAGTCGTCCTTGCTTCCGAAGCCAACCCTCTCGATCGACCTCGAATCCTTTATCCTTTTCTGGATCCAATCCAGATTCCAATTCACCGATAATCTTGACAAGCTTATCGTCTCGCTTTTGGCCCTCGCCAATCCTTTCCACAAGAGTGGGTCTTATCGATAAGTTTGCCAACATCTCAGGTTCCACTTCGCATCTAGGTCTGAAGTCAAATCCAGCTAAATACTCGAGACTCTTCCATTCTGAAAACATGGCTCCCAATCCTGCATGTCTTCGACTTAACGCATCTGCCACTGCGTTACCTTTTCCTGGAGTATAAGCTATACCAAAATCATATGATGCTAAAAACTCTAGCCAACGTTGCTGCCGAAGATTCAAATCCTTTTGGGAGAAAAGATACTTCAGCGACTTATGATCCGTAAACAACTCGAATCGAACTCCCAATAGATAATGTCTCCACATCTTCAGAGCAAATACAATCGCCGCTAACTCCAAATCATGAGTTGGGTAATTCCTTTCATGCGGCTTCAGTTGTCGACTTGCATATGCAACAACTTTATTCTTCTGCATCAGCACTGCTCCAAGTCCAGTACCACATGCGTCGGTGTAAACCACCATCTCATCATTCCCACTTGGAATAGTCAAAACAGGAGCACTCGTCAGTCTCTCTTTCAGGATTCCGAAGGCTTGCTCACACTTAGCATTCCAACTGAACACTTGGTTCTTCTTCGTCAATCCTGTTAACGGTGCAGCTATCTTGGAGAAGTCTTTGATAAACCGTCGATAATATCCTGCTAATCCAAGAAAACTTCTCACATCTGATGCATTCTTAGGTCTAACCCAATCCTGGATTGCTGCCACCTTAGCGGGATCAACCGCTATTCCATTTCCAGAAATCACATGGCCTAAGAACCTCACTTCACTCTTCCAGAAGTGACACTTCGAAAACTTAGCCTTCAGCTGATGTTTCCGTAAGATCTCCAAAACAATACGCAAGTGCGTCTTGTGCTCTTCCTCCGTCCTGGAATAAATCAGGATATCATCCACGAACACAAGTACAAACTTGTTCAACTGATCTCTGAACACTCTATTCATAAGATCCACAAAATATGCTGGCGCGTTAGTCAATCCAAACGGCATTACCAGCCACTCAAAGAAACCGGATGGTGTCCTAAAAGCAGTCTTCGGCACACTATCCTTAGCCACTCTCAACTGGTGAAATCCCGTTGCCAAATCCATCTGAGAAAACACCTTAGCTTCGTGAAGCTGATCAAACAAGTCATCTATTCTCGGCAATGGATACTTGTTCTTCTTAGTCACCTTATTCAGCTCACGATAATCGACGCACAATCTCAACGACCCATCTGCCTTGGTTGCAAACACAACCGGTGCACCCCACTCGGACACACTACGCCGAATGAATCCTTTCTGTAAAAGGTCATCAACTTGCACCCTCAACTCCTGCTGTTCCCTAGGCGCCATCCGCCTAAGAGGCATCACAACAGGTCTGGCTCCTTCAACTAGATCTATTCGAAACTCGATCTCTCTATGCGGCGGCAACCCTTTGACTTCGTCAAAGACATCCTCGAATCCATTTGCGATTGGCACTAAAGACAGTCCATCCCGTGGAACAACTAGCGAATACATGAAGCTCATGAAGACGCCTTCCTCATGCTTACATCGTATCACAATCTTTCACCCTTCCACATTCTCGACTGTCACCTCCAGCCTCTCACAATCAACCTTAGCCGCATACTTCCTAAGCCAGTCCATACCCAAGATAATTCCGAACCCCGCAAAGTTCAGAACAAAGCAATCACAAACAAAAGAGCAACCATGACTCGACACAACTAGATCACGGCATAACATACACAAACAAGACGAACCCCCAACTGGATTAGTCACAACCAATGGCCTATCAACAATATTCGGCTTCAAATCTAACCGGCCTACTAGTTCATTACAAACAAACGAATGCGATGCTCCAGTATCAAACAAAACTCTAACTGGAATACCACATAGGAAAAGAGTACCTTGAACCACCACACTCTTTCCCTTCTCTTCAGCAGTAGGAGCTTTCGAAGACGACGGAACAGCCCCCAAAGCATAAGCTTGCACAATCTGCCTGTCCTTCCTTGGTTCTGGACAATTCTTCCTGAAATGCCCCGGCTTGTCACAGTTGTGACACTTCATCGGCACCTTAGGATTCTTACAATCCTTCGAGAAATGGCCCTTCTGCTGACAATTGTAGCAAGTCACCTCGCCTTTCGGCTTCTTCTGGCCATCCTTACCCTTTTGCTGCTGCTGCTTCCTCTTCTTGTTTCCACCCTGCTGGGGTTTAGACTCTTCCCTGGTCACAGCAACAACAGATCCTTCCTTAGGAAACAGACTCTCATGCCTAAGAGCTTTCTCCACAAGCTTCTCAAATGAATCGTCCAAATGATCCACCAACTGTCTCCCAAGATAACTGTCCAAGCCTGTCACAAACTTCTCATTCTTCTGATAAGCAGACTCAATATATGACCGGGCATATTTGGACAAAGCTTCAAACTCAGAAACATACTCAAGAACAGATCTTCCACCCTGCTTGAGCTCCACAAACCTCTTGAACAGAACAGACTTCTGAGCTATAGAAATGAACTTAGCTTCAAACCTGACTTGGAATTGCTCCCAAGTAATCTCTTCTTCCGGAGTAGTGATGGTAATAGAGTTCCACCAATCAGAAGCTCTCCCTTGAAGCTGCCTCGATGCTAACTTCCTCTTAGTTGCATCATCAATTCCCAAATCACCAAAGATCCTTCTACAAGCATCTATCCATCTTTGGACTTCGATAGTTGATTCTGTTCCCAAGAAAACCTTCCCTCCGAGAGCAGTATAATCCTTGCACAACTTAGCAAAATCCACTGGTTTCGGAGTTTGGACTTGAACTCCAACATCAACTGCTGCCCCCGGAACTGGTATCCTTCTCATGATCGAAGTCATCATAGCTTCGAACATGGCTGCATAATCAGCAGTCTCTTCAGTAGCACGGCCTTCCCTAGCAGCTAGTCTCCCTCTTCGACTCATTCTCAATATCTATAAAAAGGAATGATTAGAACATCTAGAGAAACAACTGCATAAAGGACTCAACTCTACTAAACTACTATATTATCTATAGTATTCATCCATCAAAATACAATTACGTCTCTCATACGTAGTTACGACAGCGAGCGTTGGGTAAAATCGATTAACCAATGCTCTGATACCAAATGTGACGACCGCCCATGACCCCTGTACCGAATCTAGAGATAGAGCGCTGTAAAGTGTGCCAGGCGACCATGGACGATTGTCAAGGTAAGATTTAAAACAACAGAATCTATCGTATTACTCACAGCGCATGGACAAAATACAATAGAACATATGTATAGTGAAGCTTTACAGAACAAAATGACATCATATAAAACTCCATAATAGTTGAATACAAGCATCCACATAGTCAATACATCCAGCCTCACTACATATCTCTCAGAGAATACAAAACAGCGGAAAAATCCAGTACATATAATAAGAAGATAATATGCAACCCTCTAGCTCGTCTTCGATATCAGCATCGTGAGAAGAGATCAGCACCTGTCACCTGCTACCTAGTCTGCCCGTCCCAAAAATGGACGAACAACCCAAGGCAATAAGAATTAAAACATAAAGCCTTGAGTCAGACAACAGTCTTAGTGAGCAGTAAATTGACTAACAACATACCAAAAGAGCATAAAGGAAAAGGAATAGGAATACAACCCTCCCATTCCAACCTCATTCTACAGTGATAGCCCCCAGACACACACTAAGCAGAAGCAAACATAGCAGAGCATACCATTTAAGGTAAAGCTACTATCACTCGAGTCAAGGGCGATGTTTTCCAAGTACCAAGGCCTAAATCAGATAAGCACCCAGAAAATACCGCTCTTGAGTCCGAATGACGATACAACCAAACATCCATGACTCAGGCTATCACTGTTATCATTGCTTCGATATCACCGTTAATTGAATGACCGGCACATTCTTTCAGCCGTCCGTCAAGGGCTAATGAAAACCCCGGTTCTAGACATAACTCCCGCACGTCGTCGCAGCCCGTGCCTAGGACTATCGAATCTGCCCAGAGTACTCGACCATCAACAGTTAGTCGTTGGGACTATCGAATATGCCCAAACGTACTCTTGCTTAGAGCATGCTAGAACCTTCAACAACGATGCTATCCAAACCTCCTAGTCATCCTCCTCGACGACTATTCTCATATCCATTCATTATCCTCAACTCGAATCATATCACCGAGTTATCAACATGCTTGGAATGATCCCGTCTGGATTAGACCAAGTCTTCATCACATGATGCCTCGCTTCATTACATCCTCGCAAAGCCTCATCTCAACATCACGTCATCAAATCTATGCATAAGAGCTTCATCATCCCGCTACATATGCCACGAGCAGTTTTCCCAATTCAAGAGCCTTTCCCTTAGCTTTTGAATCATCTTCGATCTAAATCTAATCATCAATCATCTAGTTCATAACAATCAATCAAATCAAACATCAATCCAAGCAATCAAGCATTCAAAAATGATCTAAGTAGACAATTATAACAATAATGGCATTTTCGTAATTAAAGAGTTGAAAGTCCAATAAGCATGAAAACATGGATTATATCTCTACAAACTCGATGAATGAACTTGCATAGGTTAACATATGATAACATGGATGTAACATCATCATGAACAATGGATCTATATGGATCTACACTTTGGATGAAGAAAATGCATGGAAATCTCTATTTTAACACCAAATCGAGCCAACAATCCGATATACTCCTTTGGATCCGTGTGAGAGATAATCACCACTCACCCAATCACCTAAACAACCTCAAATCAACACGCTTCAGATCTGGACAGCGAAGGATCAAGCTTGATCTATCACGAATCCGCTTCAAACGAAGAAATCTCTCTTGAAAAGATGAAGATCTTCAACTTTAGCTCTTGAATCTTCAATCTTGATCTTCAACTTGGATGGATGTAAGCACTAGATTAGAGTGGAGAAAAGAAGTGAAGAAGTGTAGAAGTCGAGCTCTAAAAATGGCAGCACTTCGTCGCTTCAAAATCCGGATCCCAAAAAGTGAGAACAACCCCTCCTATTTATAGCTGAAAACTGCCCTTAAGTCGTGACTAGTCTATCTCCTAAGTCGTTTCCGACTTATGACTTAAGCCCCACGACTCAACCACCCCCCTACGACTTAACCAAGCTACGACTCATCCACTTGCACGAGTTATCACCCATGCGCGACTCATCAGAAGGTACGACTCATCAGAAGGTACGGCTCATCAGAAGGTACGACTCATTAGAAGGTACGACTCATCAGAAGGTACGACTCATCAAAAGGTACGACTCAACGGTTAACTCGACTACGACTTATCAAGTATTACGACTCATCACCTTAACTCGGCCACGACTCAACACAGCAGCCTACCTACGACTTAACATAGCAGCTTTGCCGATCTACCAGGATAAGACTCAACTCCTAAGTCGTCCAGGTCTTAAGTCGACCACTACCTTAACTCGTCAACCGACTTAACACTTAACTCAAAATCTTAAGTCGTCTACAATAACATAAGTCGGTCACTTCCTTAGGTTGTCTATCCCTTAACTCGGCGACGACTTACAACCTACGACTTAACACTCGCCGAGTTAACTTCGACCTACTGACTTAGCCCAGCAACGACTTATCCCCTTAGGTCGCACTTTCCTTAAGTCGGTCAGTCAATTTAAGTCATCACACTCCTATCTCCTAAGTCGTATACGACTCACGACTCATGCTAAGTCGTGAACGACTTAGGACTTAGGCGAAATTTGCCTAAAATCTGAAATGACTCAAAATGCTAAAACTCCAGATTTGACGAACTTTTCGATCCGTAAAAATACGGGTCGTTACAACTACCAAGTGAGTCATTCCGTGGTTATCCATTAACTATTAGTACGTAACCCCTAGGTGCCCCCAGCAGTCATGAGTAATACACTGTCCAACATTTGGAGAGCATTACGTACTCTAGTCTCAATGGATACATTGATATCTAGTCTCGATGCATCTTGACTAGAAATATTTAAAATGATATATTCGTTTCATTGTGATAAATTACTCACGGTTACAACGCTTTGTAACTACTATCACAAAACATACCATTTATGGATTTTCTATTAAATATACTTTTAATTAAATTAATATAACCACATTACATCAAGTATATAATAGAAAGAAAATACCTTTATTTCGAACAAGATTGGTCAACGAGTTAGATATATGTAACAAATTACATAATTGCCCCCTAGCGCATACCCCTAACTCTATCAAAAACTTAATGCAAAATTATCCACATTACATAAATATCAAAAACTGTGTTATGGTTTAAATGATAGCCTTGCTTTGATATCAAATGAAAGTGTATATGGATCGAGTAATATGAATAATTATCTAAGTTACAAACTTGCGCTGAATATTAATATAAAAGTAAAACAATAAAGTAATAGCACTAGATATTTTTATACTGGTTCGAATTCCCATTCTATGTCCAGTCCTAAACTACTTCTAGAATTAACTAGCAACGTCCTCACTTAACCCGAAGGAATAAGTATTACGGACCACCAAAGCTGCCGAACATGACTTCTATATTATAAACCGCCTAAGCTACCGAATAAGACTTCATGCCTGAAGATCTCCAACATGACTCGACTACAAAGAGTAGTGAAGTGTTTTGACTTCTTGTGCTCTAAATAACACAGATGAGTCAATATAGTACAACCTTCCTATAACCTTCTTCTTTGTGGAATAATGTGTGCTCGTGAAGAAAGGAAACAATTTGATCATAAGAAAATATTTTGGAAGAATGTATGATCAAAAACTTAAAGCAATATTGTGAATTGAATGCTTGAGAGTAATTCAAGATTGAGATAGAAAGAATCGTAAATCGGTGGTTCAAAACTTTGAAATGAATTTCTTTATATAGATAACTATTAGTTGCAGTTTTTTCTAAAAAGTAATGATGAAGAGAAAAGGTTGCAACTGTTAATGGATAGAGACATCTCTTCACGAGGAAGAACATCCATTTAGAAAAATAGCTGTTAGATGACTTTCAGTCCACTGAAAATAAATGGGAAGTTGACTAAATTTGTTTAGAATATAAGAATTTAAAATAGAAAAGAAATAGTGCAATGTTCACAGAATTCAATCGGTTGAAATTTCTTATTCAGTCGGCTGAATATTGTTAGTTTTTAAATTTTTTACACATGCACAGATTTAGTCGAATGGGACGTATGATTCAGTCGACTGACTTCTATGTACTTTTGCTTTATACTTTGAAAATGATTTCTGATAAACATGTGTGTATATATACCACCTAGAAGAGATTTTAACATTATTTATACCTTTAGACTCAGACACTATGACTGATAATACATTGATGCATCATCGTGGTCTTCGTTTTGTCAAGTATGTATCTTCGTTTGACTTGATATCTTTTTCCTGCATAAGTGGTTAGTATATACGAAACATTCTTGTTTAGTTGTCACTATCAAAACATCAAAGTATGAGGTTCTAATATTGTAGGGATGCTAAAATAGGATTACAACCTTTCAAAAGTATCCAAGAATGAAGAGAAGCAACCGTAGACACGAAGAGATATGACGACACCTTTTTATGAACTAGCCATTTAGTTCGATCGACCGACTCCTTCATCTTTTTTGTTTGCTCCTTCATAATTGATCTCTTCGGTTTTACTCAAGTGAATCTTGCGTTCCGGTAAAACTGATGTACTCCCATAGTATTACTCCGAAACAAAGTATCCTTTTGATATGTGCTTTTATTCTTGTCTCTTCATTGAATGCTTACAACATTTGTAATGTACTTGATGAATATCGTTAGTAGCATTGTTGTTTGGTTGTTATCATCAAAACATCATAGATATGGTTCTTTCATTCTTCCTCATTTTGATGATGACAACCACACAGCTTTATAATATAAAATAATAGCTCCTCCTGAATATATGTTATATATATAATAAGTTTATTTCCCTCAACTTAATTAGTTTACGCCAATATAAAAACATGTAAACATTCTTCTCCCCTTTGTCATTAACAAAACGGTAAGAGCATAAGCGTATTATATTTTAAAGACTCCCTCTAAATATAATATTTCTCTTAAGAGGTAGATCTATGTACTTTTTCTATATATGCGTACTTTTCTCCCCTTTATAAAAGAGATAGGAAGTATTATAGATAATAAAAACTAGTTTAACATTAATACAAATTGATGAGTATCTAATAGATATGTCAAGTATAAGAAAAATAATACTCATTTTTCTAAAATATGGGGTTAACGACTTAGGAAACCATATCCAGTTGGACGTGTTTGATCCCTTAAAAATATAGTTTTCATTATTAGTCACAGTATTGAAATAATTGCTAATGTATAATTGTTTATCACGATTGGTTAGATTAGCAAGAACCTATATATCAACATTAATTGTCACTGATTTAGTATTTATAGGTTGTTTTCTATTTTTAAGCATAATACTATCATGACATGAAGTGGTTTTAGAGCTATCTCTATTTTTAGTACTAGCATTAGAACGTGTATACATGAATGCATACCTAGTACTACTTCTACAATAATCTTGTTTATAGTCTAGGCCAGTTCTATTATTGTGAGCTTTGGTATTCGTGACTAAGGAAGATAAATCACCTTTTCCTCTATTAAAATTTATGATTTTCTCATCTAATTTATCAGAAGCAGCTTTAGAATCATAAATTTCTTTTTGCAAAATAATATTATATATTATCTTTTAAAAGTTCACACTCTTTAATTAATTCTAGATTTTTAAATTTTAATCGCTATTCTCTTTTTCAAAAGGCAAAAGTTTAAAACTAGAATTATTTAAAGAATTTTCCAAACATATATTTTTATTTTTCAAATTTTCGATTTTCTTCAAAAAAAATCTATATTTTCATTATTTAAACGCTCATCATCATTTAATAGAAAATTATTTTGTAAAACAAGTTCTTCTGATGTATTTTCAAAAACTTCAGTTTGTTTTACTAAAAAATTATTTTCTTCCTTTGAAATACTAATTTTACGTTCACAATCATCTAATTTAGCTAAAACAATAAAATTGACCTTTTGTAACACTTTAAAATCTTTTAATAAGTTCTCACGCATTTCTAAAAGATCACTATATAAAGAATCTGAGCATACCAATTTGATCTGAGATTAGCCATGCATCACATGTACTTTAATTCTGTTGACTGTTGCTTGCTTGCATAAATTTGCTTTTTCTCGACTGTCTTTGAGCTCTGAATGAATCTTATTTTTCTGGCCTTTTTTCTAAGATGGTGTTATGATCTGTAGAATCCCAGGCTCTGATACTACTTGTTAGTCACTATGCACATGATCAAAGATAGCCAACAGTAATAAACAATGCAAATGCTGTAGAAATAATATAGTAGATCACACAGTCGATTTTATACTGGTTCAGACCTTCCATCTCACATCCAGTCTCGAAGTTCCCCTTCAGAATTTCTACTAACCAAAACACCCTCATTTAGCCTGAAGGAATAGGTTTACAACTTTGTCCGAGCAGCAGAATGGGACTTCAACAACCAATGTAACAAAAAATTACTTCTTGACGAAGTGTATCTTTTATATATAAAAAGTTTCTTTTAAGTACAAGGACTTCTACAACCAAACCAAACGATATTGAGTGGAGATGTAGAGGCTAAGGAGTTTATTCGATTAGAATATGATATGTGAAGATGAAGCACACTAGTCGATATTATCTGAATCACATGAATCTTACGAAGAACAGGGTATTGCTTTTGGGTTTGAGAGTTTTAGGCATGGAATTCAAAGCATAGAGTTGGATTCAGGGATGGTTAGGGGATTTTATAAGTATTGTAGGGATGCTAAAATAGGGTAATAACCTTTTAGAAGTATCCAGGAATGAAGAGAAGCAACCATAGGTGCAAAGAAATGCGAAGACACCTTTTTATGAACTACCCGTTTAGTTCAGTCGACCGACTTCTTCATCTTTTTTGTTTTCTCCTTCATAATTGATCTCTTCGGTCTTTACTCGAGTGGATCTAGTGTTCCAGTAAAATTGATGTAAATTACTCTGAAGCAAAGTATCCTTTTTATATGTGCTTTTATTCTTGTCTCTTCATTAAATGCTTACTACATTTGTAATGTATTTGATGAAGATCGTTAGTAGCATTGTTGTTTGATTGTTATCATCAAAACATCATAGATATGGTTCTTGCAGTGATGTGGTTAAAGCTGCAACGGGTTAGTATAGGTTTAACCAAAATTCAGTGATGCATTTTTAACAGCATCGACAAGCCATATTGATAATAGTTTTACTGCTTTTGCATGATTCAGTTAAATTGTATGAGTACTTTATGTCTGCATGATGATCATGGATCACCGACACAATACTCGTCTTAAAGAAATTTGATTTTTTTGAAAAACAATAAACATAAAACACATGCATTGTCGACGAAATGAAAGTGGATTAGGAAAGGAGAATGTTTGGTAAAACAAGATTGTGTATGACCTGACCGATAAAGTCATACGGTTTGGAGAAAATTTTCGCCAAACAAGGTGCGCGACGGTGCTCTATCGAAAAAGGTACACGTTATTAGTGTCATTATCTATTTTCTAAAAGTAAAATAAAATTAATCTATTTTTTTTAAATTGGATACTTATGTTATAATACATAGTTATACAACAAGTCTTACATGGTATATTGGATGGAGTTGTGTCTGCATGCGTGCGCACGTGCACACACATACGTGAAAGTGCACAGGGATCTATAGTAATATGGCTAACTTATGTATATACGTGTATATGCAATATCAGGCTATATAATAAAGGAAATAGCAAAATAAAATAAAAAGCAATCACATCAGGATTTTTATACTGGTTCGGATCTCCAGTCCTACATCTAGTCCTGGAGCTCTCCTTTGGATTTTTCACTAACCAAAACACCCTTATTTAGCCCGGAGGAATAAACGATACTGAAGTTTATTGACTTGGCAATCTTGTGTTCTATCAACACGGATTTTGACTTGTTGTACAAAGCTTCTGTTGAATTTTGGCGACACTATATGCAGATTTGTAGAGGTCGGAAGTAGCTTCGTAATGGGAGAAACGGTTCGCAAATCGGAGTGCGGAGGTGGAAGTTATAAGAGAAAAGGCGAAGTGGGCTGTTTTGGGACAACAACTAATTTCAAACGTCTGAAAATTTCTGGAGTGGTTCCAAAACACTTTGTCAGACGTCTGACCAAGTGGGTCAGACGTCTGATCTGGAGCGAAGTCGCTCCAGTGACTTAAGTCAGACGTCTGACCCTTAGGCCAGACGTCTGGAACGACTTTTTCCAGTTTTTCATCTCGCGGACTTGGGTGAAAATTTGTGATATCCGCAGGGACAATTTTGGAATATTGTCTAGGGTTTCTATTCTCCTATATAAGCTAGCCTCAGGTATCAGATCCAGGGTGAGAAAAGCAAGCGACTGCAAGAGATTAGCCTCCACTAATTAGGGTCTATCAAAACCTAATTTTCTTCAATTCTCTTCTCCACAAATCAATTTCTAATTAGAATTTGATCATTGTAATCAATCTCTTGTACTCTTCTCATCAATAATAATAAAGCTCTCTCTTAAAGTGGATGTACACTAACACAACGTTAGTGGAACCACTATAAATCGCTGTGTGATTTATTTTTCGTTATTGCTTTAATTTCTGAATTGCTTATTTGGGATTGTGATTGTCTTTGGATTGGTTGAGATTAGATTTGAGTTATTGGTTGGTTGTTTTTACACTTCTTATCACGATCCCGTCTTCCGCTGTGCTCAGGGGATTTCGATTCGAGTGGTCTCAAGTTGGAATCTCGTAATAACAGCTTCATATAATCTCTTCTTGGAGTTGAATGAGCAAATGTATGTGAGTTGAAGGAAATAGATCACCAAGATTATTAAATAGTTGTTGGTGATATAGAAAGCAAGTTTGCAACTTTAAAAGTACTAGAGTTTAGAAAAAGGAAGAAGTATAAAACAAGAATTAGATAATCAAACTCTAGTCAGCCATATATTTATAGTTGTCAAAAAGTCTCTTTTAATAGTTGCAATTCATCAAACTCTAGCCATAGCCATGTATTTAGAGCCTGGATAAGGGGGTTAAACGTCTGAAATTACAGTAGTTTGAGAAGAAGAAAAAACACCCAGATCAGACGTCTGTCTATTAGTGCCCAGACGTCTAAATGCAAAGTCATCTGTTTTTTTATTTTGATAAATAGAATAGTTTTATTTATAAAAGAACCATACACAAACATATACATACATGAATAAAATAACACAACGGAATAAACATAAAGATAACACATTTTAAATATTTTTAATTTTCCGATGGCTTGGTTTCTTCTTCAGACGGTCCTTGTTCCAAAGAATTATCTTGCTTAGGCTCATATATTTTAATAGGAGTTGATGGTTGTTTCGAAGGGCTTCTGTTGGAACGAATACCGTTTTTAGTTGGTGATTTCCCACAAAAGTCCTTTCTATAAAATTTAGATATTCACTTTGCCGACGTTGCTCCCAATATAAATGCATATGATATAAACTATTAACTTAATAAGAAAATAAATACACATCTTTCAATAAATACTAAGATGCACATAAAATAAACTATAATTTAAAAAAAAATAGACGGGTATTTCTCAAATGCGGATGGATTTTGGATCTATATCCATTTATGCAGATATCGAATATTTATCCGCTTTTCGGATATGGATGTTGACGGATTTTGAATTTTTCGAGTATCCATTGACAACTTTAAACCAAACTGGAAATATTTGCATTTTTTGGACGGTAAATATTTGCATCGAGTTTTGCAAAAGAAATTCAAAGGAAAAAAAAAGTAAATAAACAAATATGTTGTTTATGGAAACTTTCGATTTAGTGAAGATTAGACATTCGAAAAAAGGTAAATAAATTAATGACAATAATTTTTGAGGTGTAATTCACAATATATTTTTATGAAGAGATTTTCGTGTATCATATTTGAAAATGTGTCAGGATCCAAATTTCCACTAGGGATTCAGTACTAAAATGAGCTCTAGTTCAAGGGTCCCTTGCAACAGACGTAAAATTACAAATACTACGCAATTACATGATATAAATGTGCTATAATAGAGTATAATTAGATTACACCACCAAATACTAATCAACTACAAATTATTCGTAATCACAAAACAACATTCAAAAGGAACCTGTGTACTCCAATTTAATTTAGTGCCTTAGGTTCAATCGTTCAGAAATGAGTAGATCCAAATTTAGATATTTGTTTTAAGCAAATAATACATAATGGTTATTCAAACCATTTTAACCTATTTTGTGGTTGATTTCTGTTTGTTGATGTACTATAGAAATAAGAGTTCTATTGAATTAAAACAACAAAATAAAAGTTCATATAATCATCCAGAGTATTTCTGAAAACAGCAACATTTAAGGATCATTTGGTTTATTTTGTATTTTATGTTTTGAGTTTTCAACATTAATTACAAAATACGAAAAGAATGAAGGGAGGTCGGAAGGGATGAACGGACGATTGGAGGGGACCACGAAGTGGATAAAGAAACAACCGAAGGATGAATTGTTGCTCGTGCTTCCGTTTTTCTCAAAATACGAAAAATGAAAAAAAATTGTTTTTTATTTTATGTGTTAAATTCGGTTTCTAAAATGACAATTTTTCATAATATACATGCGTTGTTCGTATTTTTATATGGACGAAAACTCAAAACTAAAAACGGTAAACCAAACATAGCCTTAGTTAGTACATTAGCTCAATAACATATTTCTACAAACTAAACAATATCACAAACAAGAAAGAAAAATTGAAGCCACAAATGGCAAAGAACATAAAAACCCAAAAATCCATATCTAATTTATGCATACATAACCAAAATAGATGTCAACTAAAACCCAAAACAATTTCACTGAGCCTTGATGGCATACTTTCTCAGAGGGAAGTACATCTCCCTCTTACTTTCTCGCTCAGTGTTCACTGTTCAACGACTCCTGCAACACATAAATAAGATCACACTTGTAAGGGAAATAGAACAAATGCATAGTGAGAATATAAAGATGACTTTAGCTTAATAGCAAGTGTGTTCACATTTTCTAAAGGAACACAACTATATTGATACTGTATGCTAAAAATACTAGCTGAATAAGCACGATGGAGCCTATATAGATAGATAACAATATCAATTGCAGCTTATAAGGTTAACAGTTATTTGATATGCAAGCTTGGGCCATTATTTTGAAATGAAGATTCAAAAAAAAAAAAATTAAATTATCAGTTTCTGTTATAGACCACAAATTAATGAACAAAACTAAATATAAAACTACATCATGTGATAGAAGATACTCAACCATTATTATTTTTAGTGCATTTCGCAAAAATAACATCCTATATAATGTCACAAGCATAGAATTTCGCATTAGAAAAAGTCCGTTCTTTCAAGATTAAACAAAAGATAATGCTTATTAAACCATATGTGAGAACTAAACCATGGTTTTCTTATAAAACACTTGCACATATGAAACAATTAGCATGCACTTTTGGAAATACAGATGTTACTACAAAGGCTTGCAAATATTTTTCAGATGCTTTTTGCAAGCCAGAAAAAAGGAAACAAAAAACTTGTTGGAATTATTGTACTAAACTACGACCCAAATAGGCTTTACCAAAGTTACATGGTTCAGAGTCGAGAATGAAGTGGGATGGAGATTGTTAGTAACATCAAAACAGTGGTCCATCATTAATTGCTAGCAATGAACTATCATTTACCTGGGAATTGGACCCATTGTCATGAGGGAGTCATATTATTGACACATCACATGACAATAACTTTTCGGTTGTTGATGGCTTGATTGCCAATGTAAGGCTGCTCATGTCTTCTACAAACAAATGGGCATTCCATATGTTTGTATCACCGACGTTTTCTCATATGTCAGGAACTTTTTCGCATATCCTATAGTTATGATTCTATTATTTCACATTGTTAAAGAATGGTTATAAACAAGTAGGTAACTACTCATTTCCTGCATTGTTAGTTGTTACCAATACATTTAATTATCTAAATCAAATTGAAACTAACAGAAACTACAACTCAAAACGGAGGTATTCACCATGGACAAAAAGACCATACTTGTTTAATAAGTCGCATCTGAAGTTTTAGAGTGTTAGTCTAAACTAGTCAACATCTAATTAAAAATCTACATTACATTTCAATTTATAGTCCTCGGGAGACAAAATGTTAAAATAATTTACGGACAAGCCAGTTGTTACAAGTAATTTTATTCACAACGTGTAGAGCATCTTCAATGCACCCACTATACATATTATCTTATGAAGCTTGTGTCAAGAGTTATTATTTGACAATGTAAAGCACGCTTGATGATAATGTACACAAATTTCTTCCAATGCAATGTGTATTGAAAACTAATTTTTGGTGTTAACCTGTTCAACGGATAAAGAAAATTACTGTTTATCATAATTGGAGTAATTTATTCGTTTTTGTACTAAATTAATTAACTACTGATGACGTGTAACGTGACGTGCCATGCCTAAAACCAAACATTGTAAGCTCCGTTCGCAGCCAAATTTTGCTCTGTTTTACCTTAGCATCGCATCCAGGGCCGGCCCAAAAGGTTGGTTGCCGAAGCCCATAATTCAATTTGAACCTGCAACATATTCCAATTTTAAAAGAAAATAAAAATAAAAATTAAATGGTTGCCTCGTACCAGCATCGATGCTACATCACCTAACCCTATTTCAATTCACTTGCCATCAAACTACACATTAGTTGACAAATCATTTTTTTTACAATTCATATATTAACAGTTTATTACAACAACAAAAAATCTATTTTGTTGCCCCGAACCAGTGGGCTGCCCTAGCCCAAGGCCTTGGTGGGCTGTCCTCTGGGCCAGGCCTAATCGCGTCCGACGCATCAATGAGGTGACCTGTTGAAATGCTATGTTTAAAGGAACAGTTGAAATTGTTCCGTTGGCGTCAGACACGTCTGGTGTCCATAGCATTGTTTATAAATTACCACATTTTCAACATTCTTCATCATCCTCCTTTTTCTGCTCCATTTTCAACTTTCACAACTCAAAGAATCAATGCATGAACATTACGACGAAGCTAACAATTCAAATTTTGATGCTGAAGACTTGACCAATATATCTTTAATAACAATTGTAATACCTTTGGTGTCACACTTCTTTTATAACAGCGTGAACTAAAAATGCCACTTTACATATATTACCAAATTTTAATATCGCTTAAACATAGGATCTAACATTAAACTCATTTACAAATTCTAAACGTCTCTCCATAAATATTATAACTCTTAATATTACTTAAAAATAAAATCTAACAAATAAATTTTTTTGACAAATTTATTAATTATCTTTAATAATAGTTGTGATGCTTTTGGTATCACATTTTTTTGGTAGCATTGTGAATGACCAAAAACGCCCTCTACAGATATTATCAAATTATAATATCGCTTAAAAATATGACCTAACATTAAACTCTTTTACAAATTCATAACGCTCCTCTATAAATCAACTCTTAATATCACTTAAAAATAGGATCTAACAAATAATTTTTTTTTAATTAATAATATAAAGAAAAATTCAAACCAACAAAAATAATTAGATGCAGAAATTAAAATTCAAACCAACTACACATGATTTTAACGCAAAAATATGACTAAATATTTGTACAAATAATTTTTACTTGAATATGTTAAACATATAGAATTTGTAGTTCACATGTGAAGCGCATGCCGTAACACTCGTATGTTATTATGAGACTTAGGGCACTACGTACAAATATAAAATTCATGTAAAGGTGGTTACTACTACAATGGCTATTCACAATTTCATACGGAAATACAATGAAAGTAGCCTAGAATTTATGGCACATGACAACGCTCCAAGCTAGTTTCAAAAAAATTTCTACAATAATACTACAATATTGGAATGTATGGGAATAAAGATAATGAACTAGTTGAAAAAAATGTTACAAATTCCATGTCAATCGTTCGAGATAACACACGAAATGAACTAGTTGTTGCTGGACTAAGCTGGGAATTGTTTATATTTCATTACTCTATTTGTGTTTGTGTAATTGTATTTGTGTCATTGTTGTATTTGTACTTTGAACTTGAGTGATATAATTATTATAATTGTATTTGTATCATTATTATATTTGTAATTCGAAATAGTTGTATTAGTATAATTGTAATTTTTTTCTAAATTAACACCAAAATTTTGCATTAATTTGTAATTTAATATCAATTTACATTCTCAAAATGTAATATATTTCAAAACAATACAAATACACCAACAATATAGCTAGTAATGACAAAACAAGGTATACCCCTTTAATTCCCCTTCGTTACACAAGAACGCACTTTCCTTTCGCTAAAATTTCTAACGCTCATTTTCCCATGCCTCTTCCGTTTTGCGCAAAAATGTACTTGTAATTTGTACTTCAAAATGTAGGGAAAGAAGAATTGGTGACAAAATGTCACGAATTCAATCCTCATTATTGACAGAGGACATATAACACATTGTATATGCATGGAGTACGTGTTGTCTAGACACATATTTCCTCAGAGTTTATAAAAGAAGCTCAATTCAGTAGATGTTCAATTAAAAAACACACATTTGCATGGAAGACAAACGAACAAATTTATTAGCTTTCACTTTACATTTACTTTTTTCGAATGTAAATTAAAAGTCGCCACAACAGTTAATGAACAGGTTCATATTTCCTTCCCCAATGCAAATGTTCATCATAACATAAAGATGACATAGTGAAGTACAATGTCTAGTTTTATTGGAGATCATAATGTGAAGTACTACTACTACACATCACCAACCATCAATTTATTCAATATAATAATGAATAATTACTCCAATCATTATAAATTTCTTATCCATTGAAAGGTTGACACACATACAAAGCTAGTTTTTAACCAGTATTGCACCGGAGAGGACTTGTATACAATACCGTCATATGTAACTTACATTGCCAAGTGAACCTTGACACAGAAGCTTCGGAAGATGATAAATTGCGAGGGAATTGAAAATGTTCTTCCATATACATCAGAACTAATAAGTAACGACCAATATGTCTGTCCAAAGAAACTATCCATCCGACAAAATTTACAGTTAAAACTAGAACAGTAGAACGCTCTCAGATATTCAATCGGCATGCAAGAAAAGAGTGTTTATAGGTACACCTCAAAACACTCCCAAAGCCTCCAGTTTCCAAAATCCAATTGGAATTCAACTATACTCTCCTCTCCCTCCAAATCAATATCAACCTAATATTTGAAGCCCTAAATTAAATTCTGAAGCTCAGAATCGGATTGAGGACAATTAGTAAAGCTCCAAACTTTAATTCAAATCCCAATCATAAAATTTTGGCAGTCTAATCAGTAGAACAACCCGTGTCAACTTATAAGTCTACTCAGTTATGTCAATGCATCAAAAAAATGTTGTTATTTTTAGTTTCATCCAGTTGTGTTAATTTGCACAATTTATACAATGGCACGCTTTCAAAAAATATTTTGACTTTTGTTTCACACGTATATTTGTATCAAAAATTTCGCTCACCAGAACAATACCAGGCACTCCATTCATTCGCCCAATTTTACAAAAGTTACTGACTTGAATATTCACTGTGTAGATAAACTTTATCTCATATTTTCTATTAATATGGATTTTAGAGAGTGCATGGGGTGTACATAGTAGCACATATAAATGAATCAAGAGAATATACCTGAAGTTTATTACGCCACATTCTGATAGCATGTGTCTTCTTCGTCCTCAAATTCAAAGGCAGCAACCTTTTTCTTCTTATATACATCTCTCAAAGTCTGCTTCTGTTTCTGTGAATTCACAGTCAACACTTGCGCTATCCCAAGCCTCGCCACTTTTCTGCACATCAATGTAATGGATAAAATAAGCAAGATTCAAATAAATCCCAAAACGATCGTAGAAACATACATCTTGGAGAGCTTGTTTGGACCACCGCCGGTAACCTTAGCGACGCGAAGGAGCGCAAGTTCAGCCTTGAGCTCGCTGAGTTGGTTCTGAAGTTCAGTCTTCGATTTGGTGCGGAGTTCATGTACCCTAATTCTTTTTTTTCTTTTTCTTTTTTTTGATAAAAAGGTCAGGCAGATTATTACATAGGAAAGTTGAGAGATTTACTGAATCGTACTGCTTACCTGTTGCAAAGAATTGAAGCTCAAGATGCTCTGTTTCTGCTGGAGGCGCTAAACGACGGAAGGAGGTTATATAAAAATGAAACCCTATATTATGATGATGGGTCTTGGATCTAACCCAAGAATGCTTGGGCTGGTTTAAATTTAGCCCTCTATTTGAACCCAACGTGCTTAAAAAAAGATTTAAATTAAATTGAAATGATAAAGGGCGATTTTTAAAACATAGTTTTCTAAATTTCAAAATGCAAGGCGGTCCCCTTTCAAAAAGGCATTCCATCAAACACCTCTTTAATTATTTTTAAATCTTTTGTCATTTTTTTTTTACATTTTGGTTCTGCAGTGCAACGACAAAATTTAAGCAACTTTTGAAAATAATTTTTTTTTTTTGCAAATATTTGCGGTTTAAACTGAAAATATTTGTAGTTTGAAATCCAAATATTCGCAGTAAAAACTATAAATGACAATAAAAAATTGCTCGAAAACAATAGCAAAACAGGACAGACTAAAATTTTAAGAGAAAAAATGAAAAAAATTCTTAAACTTAAAAAGGGGTGTTTGGTGAAACTAGGTTTTGGAAGGAGGTCGTCATCTAATAAGTTTGAAAAGAAGGGTATGAGTCTGATTTCCACAATAATAAAATCCCTTCATTTTTTTTCATGCTAGTAGTATATCTATCTCTTTCAAACCTCCTCTCAAATCACACTTAAAATTCAAGTTTTAAAATTAGATTTCCAACTAGTTACAAATCTTTTTATTATTATAGAAACTAGGTAAGTAGTATACTTCATATTATATGCCAATGTATGTCTAGCGATTGGAATCACGCTGTGCAAATTTTGAACCTATTACATCTCGAACCAATGTCGAAACGTCTAACCACTAAGACAGTAGTGCTGAATCTAATTGCACTTATACAAAGCATCACTTCTTTTTTTTATATTCTTTTTATCATCTTCTCAAAGAAACAATTCTAGAAGCTTATAGCACCTTCGTTTGGCACAAGCTTTGCTGCATGCACCCTCTCCTTTCCCATCGAGCAACCTATTCCTAAAAACTTCATCTTCTGATTGGGTTAAATATATATTAGCCCAAAGCCCATGTACATTACCAACTGACATAACAAAGAAATATACACTTCATTTACTATTTGAAATGTTCATTTACTTCGTCTCCCAAAACTAAGCTTGTTCCCTCAATACTATGAGGGTGGAAAAGGTGCTTAGAGAGAAGTCAAGAAGAAAATTGTCAAAAAATTTCATGGTCAACTGTTTGGGGGCGTAGAGGTGAAAAACAAATTCCAAATCACTAATGACATCAGACCAAAACAGGCAAATTCTAATATTTATAAGTGTTACAAATAATTTCAGTAACACTTTTTAAGTGTTACTAATGGACTGTGAGGAAAGGAGCAGCCAAATTTGTAACATTTATAAGTGTTACAAACATACGTATTACTAACACTTATAAGTGTTGGTAACGAAATATACGGTAACGCTTATAAGTGTTGGTACAGAAATATACGGTAACGCTTATAAGTGTTGGAAAATGATTATTTAGTAATACATATATATATATACACACCAAAACTTAAACGCAAAGTTTAAATACAAGTACTCTGCAAATAATGGTTTCCATATCACAAATAATTCATCATACATATTCAATGCAAAGTTTAAACGCTCTGCAAATGTAGTATAATATACCATAAACAATTATTTACATATCTAAAATACCGCAATGTGGTATATTCATATATTATTACAACATAAGCTCCAATTTTTTTTTCAAAATACACCTAAAGTTTAACTTACGGTTAACCTAACCCGTCAACAATTCAAACTAAATAATGAATAAAGATGACTCAATCAAGCTTCAACATTTCAGTATAACTCCAGATTACCATTTCACGAATTCGCAGGAGTTCTTCTTGGCTAAGCAAAAATTGCAGTTTCATCTTTACATATCCACCGGAGTTTAGAGGATATGAATCCTTAAGAACTCCTTTCTCCACTACCGTTATAGTTTTAAATTCTATCACAATAAAATGCACACAGTCAGGAACAACCTTGTTCCCTCCTTACTTCCCCAGGCTTCATCACAAAATCGACTACAGACCATCGTCGAACAACAATAGCCATCCCCTTCATCCCAAACAAGCCACTACTTTGTCCCATATCCACACCGCCTAAACAAGTTGTCACTCACCACTACAAATACACCTCATAACCCTGCAATACACTTGATATACACTGCAACACCAACATTGCAATACACTTGCAAACTGCCGCAGCTCTCTGTTCAACTACACCAACTCTCTGTTCAACTGCCCCACCCCTTCCCCTGACCATCACTACAGACCACAGTCCTCAACTTAAATGGATGTCGACTGGTGTCACCTTTAACTTCTTTGCCCAGCTGCTTCACAAAGAATCCAAGCTCTGATTGAAGTAAAAAAATATCTTTGGTGAACATTAATAAATAAACAAGCTTAATATAAATAAGTTCCTACATTGTGCCCACTTCTTCTACCTCACTCTGCAAGTAGCAACAACTAAGCTGCTGCAACAAGTAGTAGCGAGGCTGCTGTTTGTAGCTTAGTAAAGAAAACCATCGATTTATTGTCAATTAGGAACTGCAATGTCAAGTTGAAAGAAATGTAAACTTCAATATACTGAGAATATTGCAATATTTAATGAGAATATAGATGTACATATGCATGGTGCATATGCAATATGGTCTTTTTGATACCAAGATATATCAAAATCTGTAAAGGTGTATATGCAAGTTAATATATTTTTAACAAACTTTTTTAGGTTTCCTTTTGCAAACAAAAATAAACTAGTAGTTAATAGTTTAGAAGATAGCAGAAGCAAAATTAAAAATTGCAGAGTAGAGAAAGCAAATAAGCAATCTGGTTATTCCTACAAATAAGCACTTAACTGCATATCTTAACATGTTTTAATACTTTATTGTAAGGTAGTAAAGAATAGTTGTTAATGGAAAAGGTAGTAATGCATCTATTTATTAACCCAAACATATTTAAGCAGCAGCCTTAGCAACAGTTCTCAGATAACCTATCATAATGAAACTAAAGTATGCCACCGGTACGTATAATACAACTATCGAAACATGTATTTATTTCATTACGTGCAGTAAACTCTGAAAGTGTGAAGATGTGTCCGTGTGGGAGGATAATTGTAATGATAGAAATGGTGAGAACCCTTCAGCTTTTCGATTGCGAGAAAAAGATATTACCTAAGAGACTTCAGCTTTTCGACTGATAGAAACTTCGCTGATACAAAATTTAACTTTCCAATTATAACTCTTACAAGTCTACTGAGTTGATGTTCATTTAATGTTCCCCCATGTTCTGCATGACTTTCAATGTTGCATAAATAAACACTTTAAGAAATCTGGTGCAAACGAAACAATATGTTATTTCAATATAAGTTGAAAAAGGTATAGTAATTAAAAAATACCCTTTTGAAAACCATTCATTAAACTGTTCATGTCTGTCAAAAAGAGTGGGCATGATAAAATGGAGAAGAGCCCACAACTCTGCCATATTATTTTGTATAGGCCTACCAGTAAGAAGCAATCTATTCCTACATTTGGCTCACACTAGAAGAACAAAATTCTTCCCAAGAATAGCAAGACACTCCATTCTTTCCTGCTTCATCCTTCTGTTTGTCAGTGACACCGCCAAAGCTTACAATTGCTGAAAGGATAAGACTGAAAAATTAAAGGTGGATATATGCATGCATTACAAAACTTAATTGTAATTGAGTGTAGATATTCAAAAAGATGAAAAGATGTGTGACATACTCTTCAAATAGGTAGAACATTTGGCAAGGCAAGTTAAGATCTGCACAAATTAACCAGCATATAAGAAACTTATTTCAAACCTTTGATTTGAATATCTACTCCTTTTTTGTTCTTTTTTTGCAATGGAAAGTCTTCTACAACCCTTTATATGCATGAGCTAAATCAAAGGAATGAAGCAAGTTCAGCTTACTGCATTTATTTTATCTTCTTGCACAAAAGCTATAGAAATTTCGGCATGATTGACAATGAACTCTACGGCATTTGGACCTGTTTTAATCAAAATTTGCAGCACTTGTAAAGTGAAACATCTACTAAAAATTGAATATGGTCTGGAAAAAGAAAACATAGTTACCTACTCCGGACAGTTAGATCCATTACTAAATCTCCCAGTAGCTCTAGAGAGTGGAAAATCCAATAATCAACGAACCACAACCTCTAGAATCGCCTCCTTACCACTGACCGGCCACCTTTAATCCACGAATTTTCTCAAACCCGAACCCACCGCCTCCTTTAAACGCGAATGAGACATGGCCATGGTTGTTCGGACTTGATTTGGTAGTACGGCATGGCCATGGTTGAAATGAGGGTAACTAGGGTTTAAGCTCAACTTCGATTCGAGCAGCAATTGTCGCATTCGAGGTTGGCGTTGGATTTTCTGGAGCAGCAATCTCATTTACTAATATTGCATCTGTGATTCGTGGAGAAGAGCGACGATGATTTGTAAAGAGTCGCTGAGAAGGAGAAACCTAAATTGGAAATAAAAAAAGTGCGGCCAAAAATGAGAATGGGAATGGATAAGTGTGGGAAATGAAATGTATGCTAAATTACAAACAAGTTGTAACATTCTCCCTTTTGACCGTCTCCAGTCGGTAATTAAACCAACTCGAAACGTTCAAAAAGACGAATTGTTATTTAGTTTATAAGGTTTAAACAGAATCAGCCACAGAAACACAGATAATAACAATCAATTAAAACAAATGAGAATTTATTTCATTACTATAAATCTTTTTATATACATCAGAGTTTATACATTTTGATAATGATACAGCGGAATATCTTAAAATACAATTTTCTTGAAAACTAAAGTGATTCTTTACTCTCTCTCTAACTTCGCTGCTCGAAAATCTTCAAGCTGTAAAAATACTCGGTCTGACCCGAGTATTATATTCAAAAGAAAATAATACACAGGTCAGTCTAATTCAAACCAGTTTATGAGTGCATATAGGCAGTAATAATTTAAATAGACGACGGTCACAATAATTCCCGTCTATCCGACTCTTTTAACAAAGAAATCGGATAACGAAAATTTTAACACTAAACAGTGTTAAACAATAAATCAGCAGATTTAAAACATCAACAGAGATAAATAAACAATTTATCAAATCGACTACATCAATTTAAAACAATTAAAATTGTTACTTTTAAACCATCAAGACTCGATTGGCTGCCGTACACACGTGTGCATTCGTACACGTGTGCACTGCCCCGCCAACTCGTGTGCATAGATAACGGTGCAACATGCAACTGCTACAAATACACAGAGGCAACATCACATAACCAAACTGCAACAAGATCAATATGTCCAAACTGTATGCAATGGATGCAGACGTACAAGTGCAGCTCAAAACAGTGAAACAAGTTCAAGTGGCAACATGAAACTTCGAACATGAATATACATGTATGGTGATACAGCAACACATGGATGCAACTCGACAACAGAGTAACAAGAGATTAGAATCAATGCATACTGGAATGAATGCATCAAAGTGACAATACAGAACAGCATATAGAGAAGTACATCAACCAATCAACAACAGCTACAACAACACAGTGAACTCAGGCATGAACCAGTGATGTGCCACGACCATAAATTGAATGCAGACAGGTCTAACAAACTGGACAATATACAAGATCATCAAAGTGTACACAGTGAAGTACAACAGTGAAGGCTACAGGTCACAGTGAAATAAAACTGCAAAGTGAAGACAACAAACTTCTACATCAACCAGAAAAAAACAAGACCAACATACTCAAGGGCAACAGGCAACAAGCAGCACATACATAAGGCTCAGTGGTGAAACAACATATGAAACCAGTATGGCCGAGTTTGAATACAAAATCAAAGATGCAACAGTTCATACATGAAGCATGTACAAGATGCCAACATCCCACATGAAATGGAGTCAACAGTGTGGATGAAACAGTCAAACAAAACCAACAGAGAAACAAATACCAGCTGTGGCAAATGGTGCAGCCTACAACACAAGTGAAACTCATCTCATAGGATCCATACGTGTATATAAACAACCTTATTCACAGAGATATCTATACATAAGTGACAGTTTTATACTTTAAACATTTTAAGAAAAATAAGTTACTCACAGTATTCTCAAAAACTTGGATCTAGCAGATTCAAACATAAATTGTTCAAACATCAAATCTTAAAAATAAAGATCACCTTCAAACATTTCAAGCCTGGGAATCAACTCGAAAACCAGAGGCAATTAAGCCAAGTTTCAGTTTCAACAAAGTAAGTAAAGCAAGTGATATTATTAGCATACAAAAGCAACAGCATGTCAGACAAGTAAATTCCTTTGTTTTAAATTTGAGTTGATGTTTGAAATCAGTAATAAAAATAAAGATTTTAAACATTAAACCAACAAACAACAGAAACCAGACCTGAAGTGATCAAAGCAAATGCAAGTGATACATGACAGAGATGAACAACATGCAACTGCAGACTACAAAGATCACAATGTCACAAGTTAAATACAACAACAGTGCTTCTACAAACAACATGGATGCAGACAACATCAAACTCCCAAAGATACAACAATGAAGGAAACTGCATCACAGAAGATGCAGAACCCAAACCAAAAAAATGCAAATACCAACATAGATACAGAAACAGGTCAAAACAATAAATCTGGCAACTCAGCAATGAATGAAGCCTTTACTCAAAGTCCATATGTCATTTGGATATACAACCATACATGAATGTAAATGATCAGCAACTACAAAGTGCAGTGGTGCTACAGAAATGTACCAAACAACCTACAAGGTCAGGGAAACAATGACCAGACAAATATAAACATGCACAAATACTTGCAATACATTCCTATTCATGCAGAACACATTTACCAATATTAGTTAAGTTTTTTAAAAAATTTGAGTTACTCACTGCAATAAAATGAAGCTGCAAGTACAACTGGAATGCAACTATATCAACAGTGACCATATGGATGCAACAGTAACAAATACAGTGGATCATGTACAAACAGAGGCAATAACAAGTAACCACAATGATCAGAGTCAAATGCATGCATGAACACTTGTTACACTGCTGCAAACATATTCAAATACAGTTATGAAATAAGACCAAGCTAAGCACATGTATCAAAACCAGGTGCAAGTTTAAGTGTGCTCTTATATGCAGACTACAGAACCAACAATTTCGATGGAATCAAAATGCAAATATCAACATGGATGCCATGTGAATGCGGATTAAGCAAGGAAGTTAACCACAAAATCTCAAGTGAACAGGAATGCAGTATTCGATGAAGTGACAGAGAAGTGGCAGAGAAGCAAGTTGCCAAATTCACGAAACAGGAAATGAAAATATCAAGTCAAAGCCGAGCATTGCAAATATACAAGTATGAAATGGTCAAAGATTTTGTAATAGGAAAGTTTTAGAAACCGTAGTTGTCAAATTCAAAGTCCATGGTAACTGTCTCGAATTCAAAGCATATACACATTTGAAAATGGTCAGAGGATTCAAAATTCAGAACCGAGGATTTTCAAAACCAAGACAACCGAGCAATCATATACACGATTATAGGAAAAGGTCAGATAAAATCGAAATCATCCAAACAAAATCGTATGGCCGATACTAAAATATTGACACAATCACGAAAAACAGAGAAACCAACATCATTCAAATGAAATCAATTTACTGAAGCAAAGCGCTTAGGCTCGAATTAGAATGTGAGTAGTCGAAAGTACTCACCTTTAATCGGCGCAAGAAGGAGCAGCCGCGATTGAAGCCACACGAAGTCGAAAGCCCCAATTTTTTCCGAAGCCCTACGTTTCCAGATCGAAGAACGAAGCCGCCATTCTTTATCTCGTCGCCATTTTTATTTCTTTGATTGCTTTTAGGGTTATACGAATGAGAAAAGAGGGGATCGGGTTTTCGTGTTTTAACCGAGACAAGGATGGGCTTAGGGTATGGTTTTGGGTATGGGCTGGTGATATAGGGTATGGTATTATTTTATTTTAGTTTTATTTTTGTTTTTATTTTTATTTACTTTGTTTTGGTTTCATTAATTACTAATAACTTATGCTATTGAATTTTGTAGATAAAATTTATTCAATTTTTTTCCAATCATTATCTATATTCTTTTAATTTGCATATCTCATATCAATTTCAAAATGTGGAGTTTTTATTTTAATTGAATAAGATAAATTCGATTTTAAAATCCAAAGATTTTATATTTTAAATTTTTAAAGCAAATTGCCTTATTATTATATAAATCCCAATTAAATTTTAGATTCAAATATATTTCTCAATTTAAACTAGATAAATTCTAACACATTCACCATTTAAATCAAAATTTAAATTCAATTTATCAATTTAAATAGTTTAAAAATTCGGGATCGTTACAAACTTCCCTCCTTAAAAACTTTTCGTCCACGAAAAGGAAAGGTTGTTAAATTTTCATCGATATTTATACTCTAGTAACTTTTTTTTACTAAACTTAAAACTTATTACAAATAAATGAATATAGGATTCATTCCATTTGTTTAATCTCATTAGTTTTGTTTATCTTCTCTTTTATTCAATGATTTCTACAATCATTGATTTCTAAAATCAAAACGCAAAAGTCTTTTATCAACATTTTCGATTTACAAAACTCAGATTCAAACTTAAAATTCTTCACGTTAGAGATTTTATATAATATATATCTCTTCCAAAGCTGTGGACTTTCAAAACATTACAAAGATCCTCTTCCTTAGTTTATTAGGTAGGAATTTTGTAATTTTACTTCAGTTCATTGATTCACTATTTACTGTTTGAAAATACTTGCTAACTCGAAATTTAACAAGTCCATCTTCGTTCTCACAGACATTAGACATACGCTGGCCAGGCGCAGGTCTAAAAATCTCCAAGTACTAAACATACTTGCTTCAATTCCCAGTGAAAATACTTTTTAAAAATTCTTTTAAAAATGGATATGGAAAGCACGTTCCCCCATGGATTACAGTTCCACCCGGCGGTTACGCTACTATCCCAGTAGAGTCGCTTGTGGCTGTAGATTTCTCATCTCTTAAATTTCGCCATGGTTGTCGCCATAGATTGCAGTACACACGGCGGTTACGCTACTATCCCAGTAGAGTCGCTCGTGTCTGTAGGCATCACGCCCCTCAAATTTCGCCTGGCATTAGATTGCAGTTTACCCGGCGGTTACGCCACTATCCCAGTGGAATCGCTTGTAACTGTGGGCATCTCGCCCCTCAAATTACGCTAATCATCAATCAATCTAATCTCATCGCGATGATCTATCGCGAAGGATTTCCGATTCAAATAGTCACTCTGACTAAATGTAAATTCTACGTAGCTACGAATTTCAAATGGATACTCTTCACGAGTTCCAATACCTTCTCCAATAATAAATGGAAGGTACTTTTCCACATCCTCAGTTTAGAAAACATAATATCATATATGTAGTACTTTCATTTCACATTTCGTACATATAACATCTATGTAAACATACATAAGATTTCCATAACAATGTCTTTCTAAACTAACGGTTTCAAATTTACCGCATTCATATATATAAGTTCTAAAAACTTACGTATTCCATATTCATAACAAAATAGAGGATTTCAAAATTTTCCTCTAAGTCGATTTGGAAATTTAAGGTTATCTCAAACCTAATTCATATTCAAAATTCCATTTATTATCGACTTTCACATTCGATTTGAATTACACATCACATCGTCAATTCTCAACACAGAATTGATGTCTATCGATATATAACCTCTGAGCTCGTACGTCTCAGAGAAGGGTGTTAAGCTAAGAGAATAAATTCTCCGCCACCAACAGATATATATTTAATAGAGATCAATTGCTATGTCATCAATTCACAATGTTAGACATACAATCCAAATCATCATCTGAAATTCAAAGCTCAACTTATATTGTCTTTGATGTCGAAGTTAAACTCAATTTTAACTCAACGATTCAATCTTTTTGAAAAATTCCAAATTGAACAAATTGTTCAAATTTCTCATTTAACTTTTCAACTTCGACTTCAAAAATGAATGTCAAATCATTTATCCCTTACGGAATATATTCACAACTTTTCATATTTGGAAAAACATTTCCATACTTATTTAAAAATAAGTAATTCACAAATCCATTTTATTTTCAACATTTGAAAATATTCGATATACTTAAATCAAAATTAAGTATATATTTCATCTTTAAGGAAATCATTCTCTTTTACACATTTATTTGAGTTAAAACGAATGTTACGTAAAACATCGTTACGACAACTCAAAATTACTAGTATAGGGATTCGAAATTTAGATAGATGTATAAATCCCAATACTATACAAAACATTTCCTTTCGGAAATCATTTACTATAACAACAGTGTTATAGTCCATCATTTCCTTATATTCGAAAACGTCTATTTCAACAATGAATGTTGAAATCTATGGTTTCGATATTCAATGCCTTGAAAACAATTACTTCGTTTTTAAAATATCACTTTCCCAAAACATGTCCATTTTACTCAATAATATATTCACGGTCCAAAATTGTGAATATACATCGTTTAACAAACTATACAGAATTTTACTTATCAAAATAAGTCAGTTTCGAATTTATAAACAACGTTTATAAATTCTATTCCTATTTATAAAGACTTCAATTTATAAAAATTGCTTTATTAATCATTCCTTTATAACTCAATTTTATATCAGAATTTTAATTTATAAGTGAATTACTTATAAATTCTTTTATTTCGCAACTTCGATTCATTTTATAACTTCACATTATAAAACTTTTAAATTCCATTACTTATGAAATCCATTAATATTTCATTTTTAACACTTATACAATTCCAATATTATATTAACACTTTCAAATCTTCAATTTAAGCCGTTTATAATAATTCAAAATTTCCAATTTAAACTTTTATATAAATTTATCAGTTTTCCATTTCCAAGATAATCAACTAGTTCTTTAGTAAATCATTCATTGATTTGATTTCCAATCTAATCGCATTTGATTCATTCACATTGGATTTTTCTAACATTCATTCATATTCAATTAGTTCACATTCACTAATTCATATTCAAGTTAGTTTGCTTTCGATTCAAATCAAATCTATTTTGATTTACTTATCTTTCAATTTGAATTCAATTTACATAGCTTCCAAATTCCATAAATTCAATTTCATTAATACTTAATGAATTTCCATACAATCAACTAACAACCAATGCACATTCAACTTAACCAAATTTATTTACTTTGCTTACATTCAATTTGGTTCAACACACTTAATTTTAATTGGTTTATATTCCAATTCAGATTGAATTCTAATATTCACTATATTCACAACTTCTTAACTTAAGTTTTATTCAACTCTTAACAACATTTCTAATCCACGTTTATTCACTTTTACAAAATAAAGTTGAATTTTCTTTATATAACTCAAATTCATATTCATTCTTCACTTTATCAATTCATTTTGATATCAAATTCAACCTCATTCAACATTACTTAAGCTATATTCCATTTTATCTTCACTTGCATTTATTTTCACCATACAACTTAAGTTCGTCTCAAATTTATTTGAAATTCTATTTTATTTAACTTTACTAAAGTCAAATTCATATCACTATTCAGAATTTAGATTTTGTTTTACTTAACAAAACTGTTTAACCATTTAACAATTGGTTTTACTCAAAATTTTCTCATTTTATAAGTTAAACAACTTATTAATTTAAACTTCCCAATTCATATCATATAATCACTTATCTTTCAAGTTTAAATTTTCATCTCAATAATTTATCAAATCAAATTCATTTTATTTAACTTTCTTTAGTTAAATTTCAAATCCATATATTTATTAATACTAATTCAATTCAATTTAACTTTTCTTAAGTTAAAAATCTTCATTTTCAAAAACAATTTTTATACTTCTTTGGATTTGAAAAACGTTTCCTTTTTAAAGTGTTTCTAGTAACTATTCATATTAAACATCATAAACTAAGCTTTGTGTAAACCAAAGCTCTGATACCACTCTATAACATTCCCCCTTTTGACCGTCTCCAGTCGGTAATTAAACCAACTCGAAACGTTCAAAAAGACGAATTGTTATTTAGTTTATAAGGTTTAAACAGAATCAGCCACAGAAACACAGATAATAACAATCAATTAAAACAAATGAGAATTTATTTCATTACTATAAATCTTTTTATATACATCAGAGTTTATACATTTTGATAATGATACAGCGGAATATCTTAAAATACAATTTTCTTGAAAACTAAAGTGATTCTTTACTCTCTCTCTAACTTCGCTGCTCGAAAATCTTCAAGCTGTAAAAATACTCGGTCTGACCCGAGTATTATATTCAAAAGAAAATAATACACAGGTCAGTCTAATTCAAACCAGTTTATGAGTGCATATAGGCAGTAATAATTTAAATAGACGACGATCACAATAATTCCCGTCTATCCGACTCTTTTAACAAAGAAATCGGATAACGAAAATTTTAACACTAAACAGTGTTAAACAATAAATCAGCAGATTTAAAACATCAACAGAGATAAATAAACAATTTATCAAATCGACTACATCAATTTAAAACAATTAAAATTGTTACTTTTAAACCATCAAGACTCGATTGGCTGCCGTACACACGTGTGCATTCGTACACGTGTGCACTGCCCCGCCAACTCGTGTGCATAGATAACGGTGCAACATGCAACTGCTACAAATACACAGAGGCAACATCACATAACCAAACTGCAACAAGATCAATATGTCCAAACTGTATGCAATGGATGCAGACGTACAAGTGCAGCTCAACACAGTGAAACAAGTTCAAGTGGCAACATGAAACTTCGAACATGAATATACATGTATGGTGATACAGCAACACATGGATGCAACTCGACAACAGAGTAACAAGAGATTAGCATCAATGCATACTGGAATGAATGCATCAAAGTGACAATACAGAACAACATATAGAGAAGTACATCAACCAATCAACAACAGCTACAACAACACAGTGAACTCAGGCATGAACCAGTGATGTGCCACGACCACAAATTGAATGCAGACAGGTCTAACAAACTGGACAATATACAAGATCATCAAAGTGTACACAGTGAAGTACAACAGTGAAGGCTACAGGTCACAGTGAAATAAAACTGCAAAGTGAAGACAACAAACTTCTACATCAACCAGAAAAAAACAAGACCAACATACTCAAGGGCAACAGGCAACAAGCAGCACATACATAAGGCTCAGTGGTGAAACAACATATGAAACCAGTATGGCCGAGTTTGAATACAAAATCAAAGATGCAACAGTTCATACATGAAGCATGTACAAGATGCCAACATCCCACATGAAATGGAGTCAACAGTGTGGATGAAACAGTCAAACAAAACCAACAGAGAAACAAATACCAGCTGTGGCAAATGGTGCAGCCTACAACACAAGTGAAACTCAACTCATAGGATCCATACGTGTATATAAACAACCTTATTCACAGAGATATCTATACATAAGTGACAGTTTTATACTTTAAACATTTTAAGAAAAATAAGTTACTCACAATATTCTCAAAAACTTGGATCTAGCAGATTCAAACATAAATTGTTCAAACATCAAATCTTAAAAATAAAGATCACCTTCAAACATTTCAAGCCTGGGAATCAACTCGAAAACCAGAGGCAATTAAGCCAAGTTTCAGTTTCAACAAAGTAAGTAAAGCAAGTGATATTATTAGCATACAAAAGCAACAGCATGTCAGACAAGTAAATTCCTTTGTTTTAAATTTGAGTTGATGTTTTGTAACAACCCGAGATTTCGCAATCATCTGATCATCGTCAAATGACGATTAAAATCGTTGGTTAATTGCTATTGCGGTTTAAATCGATTTGAAATTCCTTTTATAAATTTTGTAAGGATTGTAGTGGGCTTGAAAGAAAAAGAATATTGTGGCCCATACTTGTTTCTGCCGTGATATCTAACTAAAGAAAACCGTCCCTTTGATCTCTCCTTCATTTTCGTATACCCAACCCTTTTTCTTTTTTTCGTTCATTAGAGAAAACCCTAGGTCTAAGAAACGAAATAATGGCGGTCTCGTCCTGGCGATTTAGGGCTTCGAGACTTTCGAGTTGACGTCGCTTGAAGGGGTTTGCCATGCTCGTCTTCTCTTCGACAGAGGTGAGTGAAAACTCACATCTAATTCCCCAACCCTGTTGGTTTTCGTTCGTTTCTGGTTAACTTTGATCTATGGGTTTTATTGTGAAAAAAATTGGGTTTTGTCGACTTCGACTTCGTTCGATTTTATCTGATAATTAGTGGTTTCGACGTTGACCATTTTAAATCGAATTGCCGAAGTATCGAGTTGTTTTGTTGTTCCTTCGGCTTTAATTGGTTTCATGGTAGCCAGGGTTTATAAATTTCCATGATATTGATTTTGTCTATGTGATTTCGGCATTTCTTTGATTTTGGGACAACTCCAGTTTTGAAATCTGACTTAGTGGATTCCTTGTTCATCACGGTTTCGACTTGAATTAATTTCTTTGAATTGTTGGCATTGATTTCGAAACAAATTCACTGCTCGTCCCACTTTGAATTGGAACTGCAGTCTATCATTTCTGTAGTATATTCGGTTCGTCTGATTGCTGCTTGCTGTTTGATTTTTGTAAAAGTGTCGGGCTTGCACTGTCACCTGTTCTGCATATGTGTGCATATACACAAATATGTTTGTGTGTATGCATATATGAGTGGATTGACTTGATAAATATAGTTCATGTAATTACAGTGCCTAATAGCTACTGTCTTGAATTAATTATGTTGGTTTTTGCAATTGCTTTCGATATTAATTTCGAAGTTGTTTTGAACTTGCGGCACCTTGTTGCCACTGCATATACTTTGTAGCTCTGTTTCCTTGTAGTCTTCATGTTTATAACTTGTTGGTTCATTGCTGTATTGTTATATTAATGGTGCACTTGTCTGCTTCATCTTTTGATCATCATATTTCCTGACTTGTACTGTTGTTCATGTATGCACTATGCACTCATTCCAGCAGTTGTCTTTGCATTCTGTAGTCATGTGTATATCACTAACACTCGAGTCTGGTTCATTGATTAGTGAGTTGTATTTATGAACCTTGTCGAGTCTGATTTTTCTGGAATGCCACTGTTTCAAGTATTGTGGTCTTCATGTATGTTGTGTCTGCATTCACTACCTCATTTTGTATTGGTTTTGAACCATGCTCATTTGAGGCTTACATTGTCTGATGACTGCACTATTCACTATACTTATAGGTTGCTGCATCATGTGGTTTACCTGTAGTTGTATTCACTTAATGTTGCATTATTTTGGGTCCGGCCCTGTTGCTTGAGATGTTGGTTCGATCTTGTGTCTGTAGTTAAAGTCATGTACACTCTGTCGAGTTACTGTTGCATTTAAGTTGCTTAATTCCTTTCCACAACTTGACTGTGTGGTCTGGATCATTCATGTTGCCACTAGTAGCCATGGTTTCTAGTACGTGTTCATTTCCACTTGATTCTGATCAGTGTCATTGCACTTTGCTTAAGTCGTTTGCAGTTGTATTTGGTTGCTCCAGTGTACATCCCTTGTTGATTCTTTTGAACCTGTCTTTGAACTGCACTATTATGAACAGGTTGTCTCGAGTATATGTTGAAGTTGAGAATAAGGTGTGCATTTGATCTATTCCTTGGAGTTAGTGGTATTGCTGTGAACATGTCTGTTGGGTTACTGAACCTTTCTTAGTTGAGTTTTGATTTGTACATCATGTGGCCAGTCTGGATTCGAGTGTCCCTGTGTATTGTACTCGAGCTCACTGTATTGCGTGATGTGTATTACTTGTGGTTGCCTCTGTCCACCCACTTGAATTCTGGTTTTGATTTCTTCAGTATTGAAGTGTTTTGTCCATGATTATGTTGGCAAGGGGTTACTTACTTGTTGCCTCTGATTTGGTCATTTCTATTTGGGTTGATGTCATTTGCAGTTGCACTTGAGCAGCTGGACTTGAGTTCTTTGTTGAGTTTCTTGGAGTCTCCATTGTTAGTGAACTTGTATTTTATAGTTTACTAGTCCTGGCCTTAGTTCTCAAGTATCACTGCATACTATGTCGCCACTCCGGCAGTTGCAGTTCACTAACATATGCAGGACCATTCCAATTGAGGGGTTGTAGCTGCTATCCATATGAGTTTTTGCAGTGTTATCCTATTCACATAGTGGCAATTAGTTTGCAATTGTATTCATGTTGCCTTCCTTGATTTGCTCCGCACTTGTATTCATTCACTGGGTCACCTGGTTGAGGCTGCCATTGTAACGACCCAATATTTTCAACCATTCGCATCCATTATAAGTGTATAGGTAGACACTCATGCCGGAGTTGAATTGCTCAAAATACCGCGTTGTAAATAAAATTTGGCAAATCTCAGAATATACAGTAAATAAATATAATCACAGATCACAGACACAGAGTAAAATAATGCAGCGGAAGTAAAAGAAATAGTAGTTCATGAAGCTACTATATAAATATATCAGAGTTACATAAGATACAACAGAAGAAATAGAGTACAACAAAAGTCTCAATAAAATAACCAAGTACAAGCTGAGTAGAACAACGGAACTGGAATAGATAGGACATGACAAGCAGATAATCTCCAGCGATTCAAATCTCCAAGAGAGTGGAAATCCAAATCTGTGAATAACTCAGGCTGACCCGAGCGTAAAGCAAAACACAAAACACTCGAGTCAGGACAATATATACTTATATAATGTAAACCAACTCAAGCGAACTGTAATAAGGGTACAAGTAACTTAGAAGATGCTTGGGACCGCCCATCCTCTAAGGATCCGTTAAACTATCTACTATGTAGTAATATACGCTATATACAGTAGTGTCTAATCAGTAAAGTATAATCATATAGAAAATAGCGTTAAGGGGATGGAGAACCTTAACGCGGTCGGATCTTAAAATCATAATCGTAGTAAAGCTCGGTATGGTAGGTGACACGGCACAACTAGGCAATGCCAGGGTAGATATACCAATTACGCATCCGGACTGGTGGTGACGCATAGCAGCCACTACAGCCCACCTCGAACAACACTCCCAAATCAAGGGTGCGCACCAAATCAATCACAAGTAATAGAATGGTATCGAAGAAGTGTGTCCGATCAGAGGTGCTACCTCATTGGTCCGTCAATCGCTCCTGTTTTAGCCACCTTATGCCAACTCACGGGAGTTGGGTCCACGTATATACCTTAGGATCGTCGCCACCATCCTACTTCATTCTGGAATCTCCACCGCGTACACGGTTGCCAAAGTGGTTTTCGGTAAGACAGAGAGTATGTCCATATCCGATCCCGGTCTCTTTAACAACCCAACGTTATTATAACCCGTGGTTATAACTTTTAAAAACAATACTTTACTTCAAAATAAAATATCATTTCAAACCATATCTTTATCAAAATAAAGATTAAATCAATTCCAAACCATTTCCATATATTTAAATTTTCATATAATTTCAAAACTTCATTTCAAATCATTTTAATATAATAAAATATCATATCCTTACAAAACTTCATTTCAAATCATCTTAATAAAATAAAATATCCTATCAGTTCAAATCCAATATTCAACTTTAAATACCTTTTAAATTCAAAGATATCGTTCATTTACTATCATTTCAAATCACCTTTAAATAGTTTATATTCCAATCAAAATAATTCATTTAAACCTTTTAAAAGTGTAATTATTATATTTTCAAATCAAGTATTCAATTTCCAAAGTTTCAAACCATTCTGAGTTCGTTTACTAAGTCAAAAACCCTAATTATTAAAATTTCAGCATTTCACAGCATTTAAAAACAACTGCTATAAGTTATATTTGAAAACATTTTTAATTCAGCAAAGACAGCACTTAAAACTGCTGTTAAAACTCAGTTTTAGTTGAATTATAGTTCAAAACAGAAAAGACAGCAATTCAGAAGTGTTGCGGTAGTTCAGATTTCAAAACAAGGGTTAAATTTGGTTTCAGCAAAGACTGCAGACCATTATAGCATTTCCAGAGAATGCTATAATAGACCTGGGTTCAATATTAGCCTATAAGTTCAACTGCAGCAACTGCAGCATTTCAGAAATGCTGTAGTAGCCCTTTTATTCAAATTTTAGTGTAATTCAGAACCATAGCATTTCTGAATGCTATTAAAAGTGATTTCCAGCTTTTTTTGTGTATTTCCAGCAATTAGATAACTTCATTTTAAACTCTTTAAACATTTTAAAAATCATAATTTAACATTTAAAATGTTTATTTACATATCATTTAACATGTATCTTTTTCACAATAAATTTCTTATAATTAAATCCAATTTTCAACAATTTACTTAATAAATTTAAGTGTAAAAGTTTCCAATTCTTCACATTTCAACAAATAACTTAACACTTCAAATTTAAATTACCATTTCACAAATTTAACTAAATTTCCAATTTTATTTAATTAACTAAAACCTTTAATTAAAACCAAATTTCACATTTCCAAGTCAAGTTATATTTTAAAAGATCACTTTTAAACATTCATTTATTTAACCACTTAAATTCATAGAAAAATCAATAATACTTTAATAAATCACTTAAATTCACATTTAATCAAATTATCATATTTACCATTTCCAAATAAAATTTAATATCCATTTTATTTATATAACTTAAATATCATTTTTAACCAAATTCCAAATTTCCAACTTAAGTTATATTTCAAAAATCCAGTTAAACCATTCATTAATTACATTTTTAACACATAGAAAAATCATAATTTCTTTATTTTAAACATTTCAAAATCTATTTAAATCAAATTTCATAAATTTATATTTTTAAAATACTTAAAAATATTCAAAACACTTTATAAAATAACCACGGGCCTGTATATAATTTTCTAACCTAGGTCAAGTGATACGGATATGTATCATTTCAATCCGCAGTTAAAAAAGAAAAATCCGGGTTCTATCATTTCAAACCCGCAATCCCAAGTTAAAATAATTTAAATAAAAATCATTCAGGCCTATCATTTCAGCCCATAACGATTTTTCCCTATTCTAAAGTCCGTTCGGGTATGTATCATTTCAACCCATAGTGATTCTAATCTACAGGGAACTTGCAATGGTGATAACAGATATAAATAACAGAATAACATTAAATAATAGTAACATATGATATAATAAGTGTAATAACAGGTGTGAACATCATATGATAATAATATAAACATATATAACATGATGATGTACATTACAGATTCAAATGGTGTCGGTTTATCAGTTATATAGGTACATATTGTCTGGTGAGAATAACTCACCTGTTAAAGCTGGAGATTAGCGATCAAAACACACAACGAATTCCAAGAAGCACGATATGGCACAACGATGGATTCAAGTGGATGAGAACCAAGATGTTACTCTTGTATACAAAAACAAAACAAAGCACCATATAAATAATTACAATACCAAAGTGTTGAAACAAAATTGAGATAGCATGGATAAGTGAACATCACCAAGTCTTTAAATCAACTTTGCTTGATCTTGCTTCAAATTTTGCTCGACCATACATGTATTAGGTTCGGCCTCAACATGTTTTAGGTTGAAATGGATCAGGTTTGGACCACAAATGGCACGACCAAGTCAAGAATATGAAGAGGAAGGAGTTTGCAAGCCTGGAATGCAAAGGGACAAGGCAAAATGGAGTTTTTGGTTCAACCCTTAGGCTCGACCATAGGGTCTATGGGTCAGGTCAGATCTGGACAGAGGGGAGGGTGATGTTCAGAGGTGGTAAACAAGCTGGTGGTGGTGGCTAAGGGGGTGGCCATGGTCAACAATGAAGGTGGTGAGGTGATATGTGCTCGGGTAGGCAATGTTTTGGAGTATAGCAATGTTTTTTGTGGTGTTTGCAACATGAGATGGTCAAGGCAACTTCAGGTCAGAGGAGGGGGATGATTTGGGCGTGGATGAAGTGGGAAAGAAGGGATGGTGGTGGTTGGTGAAGATGTGGAGGTGTATGGCCGAACCAAGCAAGAAGAAACAAGGCAAAAATCAAGGCAAAATCAAAAGGAAAAATGAAGAGAAAAGTGAAAAAGAGAGGGGAGGCCATTACAAATCTTTGTAGCCATGAATGAAATGAGGAATGGTGCTTTTCTCACGTGAAAATGAGTTAAAACTCACGGCTATCAAATGAAAATGCACGGCCAACTCAAGGCAAATGAAAAGACTAAGGAAATTGAAGAGACGGGAAAACAAAGGGACAAAAGCAACTAAAAAGACACAAACCTTTCAAATTTCTTTTATATATATTTGTAATTTATAAATACATATAAAAACTGAGAAATAAAAATAAAAACTCAGAAATAAAATAAATATATAAAATAAATAATTAAATTTTTGAATAAATATAATTTAAATTAAGAAAATGGCTTAAAAATGCAAACTAGGCTTTAAAAATTAGAAATAACTTCAGTACACTTTGGAAAAATCTATTTTAATTTAAATACATGTAGAATGCATATAAATAAAGTAAAAACAGCAAATAAAAGTGAAGGCATAAAATAATTAAATAAATTTTAATTATATATAATTAAATTAAGAAAATAGTAAAGAAAATGGAAACTAGGTTTCATAAATTGAAATAAATTCAAGTAAACTTTAGAAAAATTATATTATCATTTTAAAAATATTAAAAGACATTAAATAACCTATTAACACATATTAAAACAAAATATGACAATAAAAATATACTTTATATGATTTAAAATAAATAATATTGCAAAATAAACAGTTTATACACAAAATTGAAAATTACATAACTTCTACAATTTAACTCCGTTTCCAACGAAACGAAAAGCTGTATTCAAGTTATTAAATCTATTTTCATAATAAAAGATAAAATTTATAATTTCAAACTATTTAAAATTTAAATTTAAAAGTCAAAGTTTGACTATTTGACCAAAATTCACATTTTCTGGAAATATTAAATTTAGTCATATTTGGAATTCAAATCCACATCAAAATCAAAGTTTATACTTAAAATAACAAAATTTATTCTTTTTCATAAATAAAGCTTTTGAATCTGGAAAAATCAATTTAAAAATATTTGAAAAATACAGGGTTGTTACACTCTCCCCCACTCAAAACTTTTCGTCCCCGAAAAGGAACGAGGTACGGGAAAGCACAGAAAAAGATAGAATGAAATAGAATTAAGACAAGATGATAAGAAGATTGGAATTACACCTGATAACTATTGTTATAGGTAAGTTTAACAAGATGGAGTTGATCAAATCAAGAATATAAGCACGAAAAAGATCCTCTAGAGTCTGAATCTCCCTTTTCACTTGACCGACGGTCTATGAATGGAAAAACAGTGTTCAGATCCAGATGAGTAACAAAGATTATCAAAGATTACAGAAAGATTTCTAAACAGACTAGTATAAGCAATAGCCTTCCCATTCTGTAACAAGATAGGAGAAATAAGGACAACCAAAAGGTAGTTTGAAAAACAAAATAAGATAATAGATTTGTAACCATAATGTTTTGAAATCATAACAATTTAGAGATGTTATCATTTAGAAATCGTACTACTTAAAATCATAACACTTTGGAAATGTTATTCTAAAAAAAAAACATAATACTTTGAAAATCATAACACCTTTTTAAAAATAATCTTCATTTAAACCATTTAAATCCAATGTCAAATAATATTCATTTCAAAGCTGTAACATTTCTAAGTTCATTCAATTATAAAATTTCCAAAATATTGTCTTTTCAAAATAGCAGCACTTATAAAATGCTACAGTAGATATATTAGTATTTCAAATCAGTTCAATTTCAAAAATATTCATTTGGATATCATTTAACTTATGACTTATTAAAACAAACTTTTATAAATAGAATATCTAAATTAAACTATACTTCGTTTATTAAGTCAAAATTTCACTATTTTACTTAACTCTTAATTTAACACATAGCCTAACTCTTTATTTAAAATACCCATTTCATAAATAGATATTCCTTTAATAAGTTACACTTATTATTCCATTTGGAAACCAAATTCTCAATTATCAAATTTTAGTGATGTTAAAATACATTTTAACTCTTTAAATCATAATTACTCATTTTTCAAGACATATCTATTTCATAAATAAAATATTTATATAGCAAATATAACAATCAAATTTCTTTACACATTTATTCATTTAGACATCAATTAAACTATGAATTCAAGTTAAATAACTTTATTACAAAATGTCTAATTCAAATGTATTTTATTTTATCTATTCAAAGATACATTATTTATTATACAACATATTCATTTCAGGAAATAACCTTTATTAAAATTTCTAGGTTAGACTTAAGGTTCCATATTAAATCAATTTTATTATTAAGTTATTTAAATAAAATCTCTTTAGATTCCTTTTTCAATATTTACCTCTGTTAATCTTTTATAACTAAAATTTAAGTGTATAACATTTATTATAACCACTCAAATTTTATTTATAAAAATCCTTTCTATATTGTATATTATCCAATTTCATATTCAACTTCTGTGTAATTTAGGTAAGTTATATTGGAATTAAATTGTGTGTTATACAAGTAAAACTTTCCAATTCAATTATCTCAAGTTTGAATCATTTATCCAAAATTTTGATTTTTCTTTTTATAATTGAAATTATTCTTTAAGAAAAAATTTAAGAATTTGAATCTTCGAACATCTTCAAACCATTTGGAGATAAGTAATTATATATACATAATATGTTAAATCAAATTTAAATCATATATCTTTATATATATTATAATCCAGTCATATTTTAGAAATTCAAATCAATCAGATTTTCCAAAACAAAGCTGTAGCAAGACTACAGAATGGTTTCTTCACTTCGAAACTCGAAAATGAACGTCGATGATGCTGCAGTCATCACCGAAATTATTTTCCAGCGACAAAGAGAAAAGCACTAAATTTTTTAAACTTTAAAATTCTTTAGAGACAAATTTTTATTCAAAATACTTTAAATAATATCCTTTTAAAAATTTTAAACACAAGGTTTGAAACCATCGGAAATTAAATTCTTTAACTTTCTTGTTTTAAATTCATTTCAGTTCCCAAATAAATTTATAAACAACTATTTATAAATTCATTTGTAGAACAATAAATGATAAATCAAGTATTATCATTTCAAATTATCAATTTAAATCAATTTATTAAGTTCCATAAAATTATATATCCAAATTTATTTCATAAACCAAATTTTAAAATAATATTGTGTCAGTTTGTTCTGTCAAAGTGTTTTAGAAATCCTATCGATAGCGTTGATCAGACGAATCGATCGGAAACCCAAATCAACATTAACAACTCAAACAACCCAATATAAAACAAAACATTAATTTACAAGTACAGTTCAAAATGTTTGGAGACAATTTAGAAACAAAAGGCAAGATGGTTAAACAGAGTAGAGAGATGGGTAAGCTTAGATAAATCGCGGACAACCTTAACCGGGTCAACCGTGACTCAATGGATAAGATCAAATGTGGATTTTCTGGGGTAAATCTACCTTTAATCTCAAGAGATAGAGTTTGGAATAATAAAAGATATTAGCATCTAAACCAAGGATAAATATAAATCTCTGGTGAATCGATGCTGATTATAAAGAATTTTCACCCTTTTACAAGAAAATTAGAATATTGGCGAGACCGCCAATTCACTATAAAGATCATTGGAAGTGGAGTCATGGGATACTCCAGAATCAAAAGATGATGAATAGTAAGGGACACGAATGAATTTCAGAACCGCAGGGAACGTTCCAAAATTCAAAGGAAAACGAATCAAAGGAAGAGATTCAAACTCGAACGAAAGTGATTCTGTAAATAAATTTACCATACATTCTAAGTTTTGCCTCAAAGCCAAAGCTCTGATACCAACTGTAACGACCCAATATTTTCAACCATTCGCATCCATTATAAGTGTATAGGTAGACACTCATGCCGGAGTTGAATTGCTCAAAATACCGCGTTGTAAATAAAATTTGGCAAATCTCAGAATATACAGTAAATAAATATAATCACAGATCACAGACACAGAGTAAAATAATGCAGCGGAAGTAAAAGAAATAGTAGTTCATGAAGCTACTATATAAATATATCAGAGTTACATAAGATACAACAGAAGAAATAGAGTACAACAAAAGTCTCAATAAAATAACCAAGTACAAGCTGAGTAGAACAACGGAACTGGAATAGATAGGACATGACAAGCAGATAATCTCCAGCGATTCAAATCTCCAAGAGAGTGGAAATCCAAATCTGTGAATAACTCAGGCTGACCCGAGCGTAAAGCAAAACACAAAACACTCGAGTCAGGACAATATATACTTATATAATGTAAACCAACTCAAGCGAACTGTAATAAGGGTACAAGTAACTTAGAAGATGCTTGGGACCGCCCATCCTCTAAGGATCCGTTAAACTATCTACTATGTAGTAATATACGCTATATACAGTAGTGTCTAATCAGTAAAGTATAATCATATAGAAAATAGCGTTAAGGGGATGGAGAACCTTAACGCGGTCGGATCTTAAAATCATAATCGTAGTAAAGCTCGGTATGGTAGGTGACACGGCACAACTAGGCAATGCCAGGGTAGATATACCAATTACGCATCCGGACTGGTGGTGACGCATAGCAGCCACTACCGCCCACCTCGAACAACACTCCCAAATCAAGGGTGCGCACCAAATCAATCACAAGTAATAGAATGGTATCGAAGAAGTGTGTCCGATCAGAGGTGCTACCTCATTGGTCCGTCAATCGCTCCTGTTTTAGCCACCTTATGCCAACTCACGGGAGTTGGGTCCACGTATATACCTTAGGATCGTCGCCACCATCCTACTTCATTCTGGAATCTCCACCGCGTACACGGTTGCCAAAGTGGTTTTCGGTAAGACAGAGAGTATGTCCATATCCGATCCCGGTCTCTTTAACAACCCAACGTTATTATAACCCGTGGTTATAACTTTTAAAAACAATACTTTACTTCAAAATAAAATATCATTTCAAACCATATCTTTATCAAAATAAAGATTAAATCAATTCCAAACCATTTCCATATATTTAAATTTTCATATAATTTCAAAACTTCATTTCAAATCATTTTAATATAATAAAATATCATATCCTTACAAAACTTCATTTCAAATCATCTTAATAAAATAAAATATCCTATCAGTTCAAATCCAATATTCAACTTTAAATACCTTTTAAATTCAAAGATATCGTTCATTTACTATCATTTCAAATCACCTTTAAATAGTTTATATTCCAATCAAAATAATTCATTTAAACCTTTTAAAAGTGTAATTATTATATTTTCAAATCAAGTATTCAATTTCCAAAGTTTCAAACCATTCTGAGTTCGTTTACTAAGTCAAAAACCCTAATTATTAAAATTTCAGCATTTCACAGCATTTAAAAACAACTGCTATAAGTTATATTTGAAAACATTTTTAATTCAGCAAAGACAGCACTTAAAACTGCTGTTAAAACTCAGTTTTAGTTGAATTATAGTTCAAAACAGAAAAGACAGCAATTCAGAAGTGTTGCGGTAGTTCAGATTTCAAAACAAGGGTTAAATTTGGTTTCAGCAAAGACTGCAGACCATTATAGCATTTCCAGAGAATGCTATAATAGACCTGGGTTCAATATTAGCCTATAAGTTCAACTGCAGCAACTGCAGCATTTCAGAAATGCTGTAGTAGCCCTTTTATTCAAATTTTAGTGTAATTCAGAACCATAGCATTTCTGAATGCTATTAAAAGTGATTTCCAGCTTTTTTTGTGTATTTCCAGCAATTAGATAACTTCATTTTAAACTCTTTAAACATTTTAAAAATCATAATTTAACATTTAAAATGTTTATTTACATATCATTTAACATGTATCTTTTTCACAATAAATTTCTTATAATTAAATCCAATTTTCAACAATTTACTTAATAAATTTAAGTGTAAAAGTTTCCAATTCTTCACATTTCAACAAATAACTTAACACTTCAAATTTAAATTACCATTTCACAAATTTAACTAAATTTCCAATTTTATTTAATTAACTAAAACCTTTAATTAAAACCAAATTTCACATTTCCAAGTCAAGTTATATTTTAAAAGATCACTTTTAAACATTCATTTATTTAACCACTTAAATTCATAGAAAAATCAATAATACTTTAATAAATCACTTAAATTCACATTTAATCAAATTATCATATTTACCATTTCCAAATAAAATTTAATATCCATTTTATTTATATAACTTAAATATCATTTTTAACCAAATTCCAAATTTCCAACTTAAGTTATATTTCAAAAATCCAGTTAAACCATTCATTAATTACATTTTTAACACATAGAAAAATCATAATTTCTTTATTTTAAACATTTCAAAATCTATTTAAATCAAATTTCATAAATTTATATTTTTAAAATACTTAAAAATATTCAAAACACTTTATAAAATAACCACGGGCCTGTATATAATTTTCTAACCTAGGTCAAGTGATACGGATATGTATCATTTCAATCCGCAGTTAAAAAAGAAAAATCCGGGTTCTATCATTTCAAACCCGCAATCCCAAGTTAAAATAATTTAAATAAAAATCATTCAGGCCTATCATTTCAGCCCATAACGATTTTTCCCTATTCTAAAGTCCGTTCGGGTATGTATCATTTCAACCCATAGTGATTCTAATCTACAGGGAACTTGCAATGGTGATAACAGATATAAATAACAGAATAACATTAAATAATAGTAACATATGATATAATAAGTGTAATAACAGGTGTGAACATCATATGATAATAATATAAACATATATAACATGATGATGTACATTACAGATTCAAATGGTGTCGGTTTATCAGTTATATAGGTACATATTGTCTGGTGAGAATAACTCACCTGTTAAAGCTGGAGATTAGCGATCAAAACACACAACGAATTCCAAGAAGCACGATATGGCACAACGATGGATTCAAGTGGATGAGAACCAAGATGTTACTCTTGTATACAAAAACAAAACAAAGCACCATATAAATAATTACAATACCAAAGTGTTGAAACAAAATTGAGATAGCATGGATAAGTGAACATCACCAAGTCTTTAAATCAACTTTGCTTGATCTTGCTTCAAATTTTGCTCGACCATACATGTATTAGGTTCGGCCTCAACATGTTTTAGGTTGAAATGGATCAGGTTTGGACCACAAATGGCACGACCAAGTCAAGAATATGAAGAGGAAGGAGTTTGCAAGCCTGGAATGCAAAGGGACAAGGCAAAATGGAGTTTTTGGTTCAACCCTTAGGCTCGACCATAGGGTCTATGGGTCAGGTCAGATCTGGACAGAGGGGAGGGTGATGTTCAGAGGTGGTAAACAAGCTGGTGGTGGTGGCTAAGGGGGTGGCCATGGTCAACAATGAAGGTGGTGAGGTGATATGTGCTCGGGTAGGCAATGTTTTGGAGTATAGCAATGTTTTTTGTGGTGTTTGCAACATGAGATGGTCAAGGCAACTTCAGGTCAGAGGAGGGGGATGATTTGGGCGTGGATGAAGTGGGAAAGAAGGGATGGTGGTGGTTGGTGAAGATGTGGAGGTGTATGGCCGAACCAAGCAAGAAGAAACAAGGCAAAAATCAAGGCAAAATCAAAAGGAAAAATGAAGAGAAAAGTGAAAAAGAGAGGGGAGGCCATTACAAATCTTTGTAGCCATGAATGAAATGAGGAATGGTGCTTTTCTCACGTGAAAATGAGTTAAAACTCACGGCTATCAAATGAAAATGCACGGCCAACTCAAGGCAAATGAAAAGACTAAGGAAATTGAAGAGACGGGAAAACAAAGGGACAAAAGCAACTAAAAAGACACAAACCTTTCAAATTTCTTTTATATATATTTGTAATTTATAAATACATATAAAAACTGAGAAATAAAAATAAAAACTCAGAAATAAAATAAATATATAAAATAAATAATTAAATTTTTGAATAAATATAATTTAAATTAAGAAAATGGCTTAAAAATGCAAACTAGGCTTTAAAAATTAGAAATAACTTCAGTACACTTTGGAAAAATCTATTTTAATTTAAATACATGTAGAATGCATATAAATAAAGTAAAAACAGCAAATAAAAGTGAAGGCATAAAATAATTAAATAAATTTTAATTATATATAATTAAATTAAGAAAATAGTAAAGAAAATGGAAACTAGGTTTCATAAATTGAAATAAATTCAAGTAAACTTTAGAAAAATTATATTATCATTTTAAAAATATTAAAAGACATTAAATAACCTATTAACACATATTAAAACAAAATATGACAATAAAAATATACTTTATATGATTTAAAATAAATAATATTGCAAAATAAACAGTTTATACACAAAATTGAAAATTACATAACTTCTACAATTTAACTCCGTTTCCAACGAAACGAAAAGCTGTATTCAAGTTATTAAATCTATTTTCATAATAAAAGATAAAATTTATAATTTCAAACTATTTAAAATTTAAATTTAAAAGTCAAAGTTTGACTATTTGACCAAAATTCACATTTTCTGGAAATATTAAATTTAGTCATATTTGGAATTCAAATCCACATCAAAATCAAAGTTTATACTTAAAATAACAAAATTTATTCTTTTTCATAAATAAAGCTTTTGAATCTGGAAAAATCAATTTAAAAATATTTGAAAAATACAGGGTTGTTACAGCCATCGACTCGTACATGGCCTCATCTCTGTTTTGATACTGAAGCTTGGTCTTGTGATCTTCTCTTTAAAATGGTGCGAGATAGCTTGTATATAAATTAGCGGTCTCGACCATTTGAGATATTTGGATTTGTTTTCGAACTTCCTTGAGTTGAACCCGATTTCGGGGTTTGACCTTGTGATCAGTTGTGACTTTCACTAAAACTTTTGTGTATCCCCTGCGATAGTGGCGAGGCAGTACACGCGTGCGTGTACTGCAGCCCTATCAGAATGGACAGTTTTAAATTGATTTAGTCGATTTGATAAATTGTTTATTTGTCTCTGTTGATGATTTAAATCTGCTGATTTTTGGTTAAACACTGTTAAGTGTTATATTGACCGTTATCCGGTTTCTTTGTTTAAAGAATCGGATAGACGGGAATTATTGTGACTGTCGTCTATTTAAATTATTGCTACCTATATGCACTAATAAACTGGTTTGAATTAGACTGACCTGGGTATTATTTTCTTTTGAATGTAATACTCGGGTCAGACCCGAGTATTTCAGGTTGTAGATTTCTTTCTTTGAGTGGCTGTTCGGGATTGAAGACTTTTCACATCTTCTGAAGTTGTCAGTCATTTTGTAGCAGTCGTGTCATTGTATAGAATGATATGTATTCATGTATATTAGTCGATAATGTACTTGTATATATAACTTCTAGAGTCGACAGTTGTAGTTGTATCATATGTATTGTGTCAACTATGTATTAACTGACATCAGTTATATATATATGAGACTGTTGTTTTTATCTGTGTTCCGCATTTACATTATCTGTGTTATTGTTATATCTAATGTCCTAAACTATTATGAACTATCGTAGTTTGTTTTATACTGATAATTGGGTGTGTCGATGGGAGTAAATAAATGATAGATGAAAAATAAAAAGTATATACCACTCCTATCGAGATAACCAATATTAGTGTAAGGTCAACTACGGATGGTCGCTCCTATCCAGCCTTATTCTTCGTAATAATAGACAGTATTTCTTTTAATACTCTTTGTTATTATGAGCATAGAGGTGGGGCGTTACAGTTGGTATCAGAGCTTGGGGTTTATGGACATAATATAAAACATAACTTGGATAGAACATATGTTACAACTATTGGTCGATGTTTTATTTGTACTTTGAGTCAAAACTAAAGTTTTGAAATTTGGATGAAATTTTTAAATATCCTTATTTAAAAATAATAGTGAAATTGTGTTCTGATGATATGATTGATTTGTGTTCTATTTATCAGAGTGCGCAGCGGAAACAGTGAAACCGTCTTCGCTGAGTACAACTGATAATCTTTTTGATTTAAAAATCAAAATACGAAATCGATATGAATTTCATTTGTTGTTTACATAGCTGTAATTATTTTATTTCTTTGAGAACTTCGAATCCGAATTGAGGATTCGAAGAAATTGCAAATATGTGATTTTTGTTGAAATTTCCGCTGGCTTTCTTTTGTACTAATCATCTAGTGATTAGATTTTTGCTGTTTTGAATTATCTTCATTGAAGATATATTTGAATGATTTCTTTGTTCATTCTGTAGTACGTGCAAAAATTTGAATTGCACGTTACTGCATTTATTTACGTTGAACCGATGCTTGGTTATGAAACGTATTTTGTTGCCGTTATTTTTGTAACGGGATTTTTACACCAATGCTAGATTTTTGAAGCACGGTGTTTTATTGATAATTTTAATGAATGAAAATTCTCCGATATTACATTTAGATGTAAATTGTTTGATGTGATTTTGACGTTTTAAAATTACTGTCGCTTTGGCTTCAGTAACCGTCAAATTTAAAAAAAAAAAAAAAAAGAAGGGATTTTCAAGCGGTTATTCCGCGATACTGATTTGTGACCGTTTTTACGGTATTTTGAGAAGTACAATTTCCTTATTGAAATTGTTACTAATATTGCTGCTTTAATCACGTGATTGGAAACTCGTTTAAAAATGAAATTTTTTTTATAAATTGTTAACGGTTTGCGTTTTCAAAAGGATGAGAAAGCGACTTAAACGATTCAGCAAAATCGAGGATTATGACCCCTTTCTTTTACTGTTTCGCTTAACTCCGGACTTGTTCAGTTGAGAATGCGAATTGTTATTTTTACAAAATAAATAAAATTGTTTTCAAAAATTTTACAGTTTGCGATTTCAAAAGAATGAGGAAGCGATTTAAACGTTTCAGCAAAATCGAGGACTATGACCCCTTTCTTTTACTGATTCGCTTAATTCCGGACTTGTCCGTTTGAGAATGTAAAGTGTATTTTTACAAAATACACAATTTTGCACTTTCAAGGAAACGATGAAGAGATTTAAACGATTTAGCAAAAGTGCGGAGTATGGAACCACACTTTTACTATTTCGGTTAATTCCGGACTCGTTAATTGAATATATGTTGTTTTGATGAATTTGATGATTTCACACTTTCAAGGAAACGATGAAGAGAATCAAACGATTTAGTAAAACACGTGGTATGGGACATGTGCGTTTGCTATTTCGGTTAATTCCGGACTCGTTAATTGAAACATTTTGATGCTTTCGTGTGCTTTCGAGCCACTTTGTTGGACCTTCGGGTCATTTGTTGGACCTTCGGGTCAAATACCAGTACTAGACCTTCGGGTCATTTGTTGGACCTTCGGGTCATTTGTTGGGCGCCAAAATTATGTTGAGTACTTGGTAGGCTTCGGCCATTTGTTGATGCACGTGCGGCGAATTAAAAACTCGCCATCTGATGGGATCGATCCAAGCTTTTATGTTGATTTTCTAGTCTTCTTAATTGATTTCTAGATATTTGTTGTTTCCAATTATCTGTAGGTAATTGGATATTTGTTGATATGAGTTCTGGTTATCGTTTTTGATAATCAGATATTTGTTGTTTCTAATTATCGCTTGTGATAATTAGATATTTGTTGATATGAGTTCTGGTTATCGTTTTTGATAATCAGATATTTGTTGTTTCTAATTATCGCTTGTGATAATTAGATATTTGTTGATATGAGTTCTGGTTATCGTTTTTGATAATCAGATATTTGTTGTTTCTAATTATCGCTTGTGATAATTAGATATTTGTTGATATGAGTTCTGGTTATCGTTTTTGATAATCAGATATTTGTTGTTTCTAATTATCGCTTGTGATAATTAGATATTTGTTGATATGAGTTCTGGTTATCGTTTTTGATAATCAGATATTTGTTGTTTCTAATTATCGCTTGTGATAATTGGATATTTGTTGATATGAGTTTTGATTATCGTTTTTGATAATTAAATATTTGTTGCTTTGAGATTTAATTATCGCTTTAGATAATTAAATATTTGCTGATTTGAGATTTAATTATCGCTTTAGATAATTAAATATTTGTTGATTTGAGATTTAATTATCGCTTTTGATAATTAAATATTTGCTGATTTGAGATTTAATTATCGCTTTAGATAATTAAATATTTGTTGCTTTGAGATTTAATTATCGCTTTTGATAATTAAATATTTGCTGATTTGAGATTTAATTATCGCTTTAGATAATTAAATATTTGTTGCTTTGAGATTTAATTCTCGCTTTAGATAATTAAATATTTGCTGATTTGAGATTTAATTATCGCTTTAGATAATTAAATATTTGCTTATTTGAGATTTAATTATCGCTTTTGATAATTAAATATTTGTTGAATTTGAAATTTGATTATCGTTGCGATAATCGAATATTTGTTGATTTGAGAAATTTGATTATCGTTGTTGGTGATTGAATATTTGTTTTCCGACTATCGTATGAGATAATCATATATTTGTTTTGTCTTCTGATTATCGTTTGAGACAAGTAAATAATTGCGATTTGAAAAATTCAATTATCGTTTTGATGATTGAATATTTGCGACTTTTGAGATTTGAGCTTCGTCTTTTTCTCTGGCAATTCAGGTGAGTAATTTGATTTACTCACATTAAATTCGTGCTCTGTATGGGATTTCTGCTCTGTTTTTCCTTCTCTTTTAGTTGCTGGAACTCGATTGATTCTTGCTTCAGACAGTCGTCTGATTTTGATTCCTTAATCCCCACGATGTTGGTTCTTTTGATTTGAATCAGTCGAACCTTTTGATTTCATTTCTAATACTTCCCCTGCTGACACTTGCTTTGCTTATACATCCGACATTGCCATGCTCGTTTGGTTGTTACCTTTTATCCATTTATTCCCTATGATTGCGTGGACGCAATTTCTTTAAGGAGGGGAGTCTGTAACAACCCGAGATTTCGCAATCATCTGATCATCGTCAAATGATGATTAAAATCGTTGGTTAATTGCTATTGCGGTTTAAATCGATTTGAAATTCCTTTTATAAATTTTGTAAGGATTGTAGTGGGCTTGAAAGAAAAAGAATATTGTGGCCCATACTTGTTTCTGCCGTGATATCTAACTAAAGAAAACCGTCCCTTTGATCTCTCCTTCATTTTCGTATACCCAACCCTTTTTCTTTTTTTCGTTCATTAGAGAAAACCCTAGGTCTAAGAAACAAAATAATGGCGGTCTCGTCCTGGCGATTTAGGGCTTCGAGACTTTCGAGTTGACGTCGCTTGAAGGGGTTTGCCATGCTCGTCTTCTCTTCGACAGAGGTGAGTGAAAACTCACATCTAATTCCCCGACCCTGTTGGTTTTCGTTCGTTTCTGGTTAACTTTGATCTATGGGTTTTATTGTGAAAAAAATTGGGTTTTGTCGACTTCGACTTCGTTCGATTTTATCTGATAATTAGTGGTTTCGACGTTGACCATTTTAAATCGAATTGCCGAAGTATCGAGTTGTTTTGTTGTTCCTTCGGCTTTAATTGGTTTCATGGTAGCCAGGGTTTATAAATTTCCATGATATTGATTTTGTCTATGTGATTTCGGCATTTCTTTGATTTTGGGACAACTCCAGTTTTGAAATCTGACTTAGTGGATTCCTTGTTCATCACGGTTTCGACTTGAATTAATTTCTTTGAATTGTTGGCATTGATTTCGAAACAAATTCACTGCTCGTCCCACTTTGAATTGGAACTGCAGTCTATCATTTCTGTAGTATATTCGGTTCGTCTGATTGCTGCTTGCTGTTTGATTTTTGTAAAAGTGTCGGGCTTGCACTGTCACCTGTTCTGCATATGTGTGCATATACACAAATATGTTTGTGTGTATGCATATATGAGTGGATTGACTTGATAAATATAGTTCATGTAATTACAGTGCCTAATAGCTACTGTCTTGAATTAATTATGTTGGTTTTTGCAATTGCTTTCGATATTAATTTCGAAGTTGTTTTGAACTTGCGGCACCTTGTTGCCACTGCATATACTTTGTAGCTCTGTTTCCTTGTAGTCTTCATGTTTATAACTTGTTGGTTCATTGCTGTATTGTTATATTAATGGTGCACTTGTCTGCTTCATCTTTTGATCATCATATTTCCTGACTTGTACTGTTGTTCATGTATGCACTATGCACTCATTCCAGCAGTTGTCTTTGCATTCTGTAGTCATGTGTATATCACTAACACTCGAGTCTGGTTCATTGATTAGTGAGTTGTATTTATGAACCTTGTCGAGTCTGATTTTTCTGGAATGCCACTGTTTCAAGTATTGTGGTCTTCATGTATGTTGTGTCTGCATTCACTACCTCATTTTGTATTGGTTTTGAACCATGCTCATTTGAGGCTTACATTGTCTGATGACTGCACTATTCACTATACTTATAGGTTGCTGCATCATGTGGTTTACCTGTAGTTGTATTCACTTAATGTTGCATTATTTTGGGTCCGGCCCTGTTGCTTGAGATGTTGGTTCGATCTTGTGTCTGTAGTTAAAGTCATGTACACTCTGTCGAGTTACTGTTGCATTTAAGTTGCTTAATTCCTTTCCACAACTTGACTGTGTGGTCTGGATCATTCATGTTGCCACTAGTAGCCATGGTTTCTAGTACGTGTTCATTTCCACTTGATTCTGATCAGTGTCATTGCACTTTGCTTAAGTCGTTTGCAGTTGTATTTGGTTGCTCCAGTGTACATCCCTTGTTGATTCTTTTGAACCTGTCTTTGAACTGCACTATTATGAACAGGTTGTCTCGAGTATATGTTGAAGTTGAGAATAAGGTGTGCATTTGATCTATTCCTTGGAGTTAGTGGTATTGCTGTGAACATGTCTGTTGGGTTACTGAACCTTTCTTAGTTGAGTTTTGATTTGTACATCATGTTGCCAGTCTGGATTCGAGTGTCCCTGTGTATTGTACTCGAGCTCACTGTATTGCGTGATGTGTATTACTTGTGGTTGCCTCTGTCCACCCACTTGAATTCTGGTTTTGATTTCTTCAGTATTGAAGTGTTTTGTCCATGATTATGTTGGCAAGGGGTTACTTACTTGTTGCCTCTGATTTGGTCATTTCTATTTGGGTTGATGTCATTTGCAGTTGCACTTGAGCAGCTGGACTTGAGTTCTTTGTTGAGTTTCTTGGAGTCTCCATTGTTAGTGAACTTGTATTTTATAGTTTACTAGTCCTGGCCTTAGTTCTCAAGTATCACTGCATACTATGTCGCCACTCCGGCAGTTGCAGTTCACTAACATATGCAGGACCATTCCAATTGAGGGGTTGTAGCTGCTATCCATATGAGTTTTTGCAGTGTTATCCTATTCACATAGTGGCAATTAGTTTGCAATTGTATTCATGTTGCCTTCCTTGATTTGCTCCGCACTTGTATTCATTCACTGGGTCACCTGGTTGAGGCTGCCATCGACTCGTACATGGCCTCATCTCTGTTTTGATACTGAAGCTTGGTCTTGTGATCTTCTCTTTAAAATGGTGCGAGATAGCTTGTATATAAATTAGCGGTCTCGACCATTTGAGATATTTGGATTTGTTTTCGAACTTCCTTGAGTTGAACCCGATTTCGGGGTTTGACCTTGTGATCAGTTGTGACTTTCACTAAAACTTTTGTGTATCCCCTGCGATAGTGGCGAGGCCGTACACGCGTGCGTGTACTGCAGCCCTATCAGAATGGACAGTTTTAAATTGATTTAGTCGATTTGATAAATTGTTTATTTGTCTCTGTTGATGATTTAAATCTGCTGATTTTTGGTTAAACACTGTTAAGTGTTATATTGACCGTTATCCGGTTTCTTTGTTTAAAGAATCGGATAGACGGGAATTATTGTGACTGTCGTCTATTTAAATTATTGCTACCTATATGCACTAATAAACTGGTTTGAATTAGACTGACCTGGGTATTATTTTCTTTTGAATGTAATACTCGGGTCAGACCCGAGTATTTCAGGTTGTAGATTTCTTTCTTTGAGTGGCTGTTCGGGATTGAAGACTTTTCACATCTTCTGAAGTTGTCAGTCATTTTGTAGCAGTCGTGTCATTGTATAGAATGATATGTATTCATGTATATTAGTCGATAATGTACTTGTATATATAACTTCTAGAGTCGACAGTTGTAGTTGTATCATATGTATTGTGTCAACTATGTATTAACTGACATCAGTTATATATATATGAGACTGTTGTTTTTATCTGTGTTCCGCATTTACATTATCTGTGTTATTGTTATATCTAATGTCCTAAACTATTATGAACTATCGTAGTTTGTTTTATACTGATAATTGGGTGTGTCGATGGGAGTAAATAAATGATAGATGAAAAATAAAAAGTATATACCACTCCTATCGAGATAACCAATATTAGTGTAAGGTCAACTACGGATGGTCGCTCCTATCCAGCCTTATTCTTCGTAATAATAGACAGTATTTCTTTTAATACTCTTTGTTATTATGAGCATAGAGGTGGGGCGTTACATGTTTGAAATCAGTAATAAAAATAAAGATTTTAAACATTAAACCAACAAACAACAGAAACCAGACCTGAAGTGATCAAAGCAAATGCAAGTGATACATGACAGAGATGAACAACATGCAACTGCAGACTACAAAGATCACAATGTCACAAGTTAAATACAACAACAGTGCTTCTACAAACAACATGGATGCAGACGACATCAAACTCCCAAAGATACAACAATGAAGGAAACTGCATCACAGAAGATGCAGAACCCAAACCAAAAAAATGCAAATACCAACATAGATACAGAAATAGGTCAAAACAATAAATCTGGCAACTCAGCAATGAATGAAGCCTTTACTCAAAGTCCATATGTCATTTGGATATACAACCATACATGAATGAAAATGATCAGCAACTACAAAGTGCAGTGGTGCTACAGAAATGTAACAAACAACCTACAAGGTCAGGGAAACAATGACCAGACAAATATAAACATGCACAAATACTTGCAATACATTCCTATTCATGCAGAACACATTTACCAATATTAGTTAAGTTTTTTAAAAAATTTGAGTTACTCACTGCAATAAAATGAAGCTGCAAGTACAACTGGAATGCAACTATATCAACAGTGACCATATGGATGCAACAGTAACAAATACAGTGGAGCATGTACAAACAGAGGCAATAACAAGTAACCACAATGATCAGAGTCAAATGCATGCATGAACACTTGTTACACTGCTGCAAACATATTCAAATACAGTTATGAAATAAGACCAAGCTAAGCACATGTATCAAAACCAGGTGCAAGTTTAAGTGTGCTCTTATATGCAGACTACAGAACCAACAATTTCGATGGAATCAAAATGCAAATATCAACATGGATGCCATGTGAATGCGGATTAAGCAAGGAAGTTAACCACAAAATCTCAAGTGAACAGGAATGCAGTATTCGATGAAGTGACAGAGAAGTGGCAGAGAAGCAAGTTGCCAAATTCACGAAACAGGAAATGAAAATATCAAGTCAAAGCCGAGCATTGCAAATATACAAGTATGAAATGGTCAAAGATTTTGTAATAGGAAAGTTTTAGAAACCGTAGTTGTCAAATTCAAAGTCCATGGTAACTGTCTCGAATTCAAAGCATATACACATTTGAAAATGGTCAGAGGATTCAAAATTCAGAACCGAGGATTTTCAAAACCAAGACAACCGAGCAATCATATACACGATTATAGGAAAAGGTCAGATAAAATCGAAATCATCCAAATAAAATCGTATGGCCGATACTAAAATATTGACACAATCACGAAAAACAGAGAAACCAACATTATTCAAATGAAATCAATTTACTGAAGCAAAGCGCTTAGGCTCGAATTAGAATGTGAGTAGTCAAAAGTACTCACCTTTAATCGGCGCAAGAAGGAGCAGCCGCGATTGAAGCCACACGAAGTCGAAAGCCCCAATTTTTTCTGAAGCCCTACGTTTCCAGATCGAAGAACGAAGCCGCCATTCTTTATCTCGTCGCCATTTTTATTTCTTTGATTGCTTTTAGGGTTATACGAATGAGAAAAGAGGGGATCGGGTTTTCGTGTTTTAACCGAGACAAGGATGGGCTTAGGGTATGGTTTTAGGGTATGGGCTGGTGATATAGGGTATGGTATTATTTTATTTTATTTTTATTTTTGTTTTTATTTTTATTTACTTTGTTTTGGTTTCATTAATTACTAATAACTTATGCTATTGAATTTTGTAGATAAAATTTATTCAATTTTTTTCCAATCATTATCTATATTCTTTTAATTTGCATATCTCATATCAATTTCAAAATGTGGAGTTTTTATTTTAATTGAATAAGATAAATTCGATTTTAAAATCCAAAGATTTTATATTTTAAAATTTTAAAGCAAGTTGCCTTATTATTATATAAATCCCAATTAAATTTTAGATTCAAATATATTTCTCAATTTAAACTAGATAAATTCTAACACATTCACCATTTAAATCAAAATTTAAATTCAATTTATCAATTTAAATAGTTTAAAAATTCGGGATCGTTACACAAGTGCACTTAGTCATGAATTATTTACAAATTTACCAATCATTGTAACACTTATTTGTGTTATATATCATAAGTAATGTGTTGTAAAGTTTATATAGAAAATTATTTATTTTTACCAACGCTTTTTCAGCTATTCTAACACTTATTAACTGTTAGTAGTTTGTAACATTTGTAAGTGTTAGAAATTTACAAATACAAAATGTTGCAAAATCATCAATTTGGTGTAGTGTGATGCACTGAAAGTTTCATATTGTGATGCAATTAAAGGCAGATCTAGGTTCAATAGTGGAAACAATGATCTAGAATATGTAGATCCATGTAATTTTGGAGGGTTGAAAAGAAGCGGAATCTCTAAAGAAGCAATTAAGGAGGTGGAAGATAGTTGGGAAAATTATGTAATTTTATATGTGGTTGGCCTAAAGCCATACTATAAAGCACTAGAAGCTTTTGCTAAGAGAGGCGAATTTCTCAATTCAATCAAGAAAGAATGATTTTTTTTTATTGTAAGATTTGGCTCAAAGCAAGATATGACGACCCACTATTTTAAAATCTAAAATCAACTTATAAATGATGTCAAAATAAGCTTACAACTAATTTCAAATATTAAAAATATTGGATCATGGATAGATAAAAATTAAAAATTCTAAGACAATGGATAAAAAAGGATAACCTCACAACGGAATCAAATATCAATAGAAATGAACAGTGTCTCAATAATACAATTAGTTTACAACATTATCACATTAATTTATATCTTGGTACATCAATTATTATTATTAACTCATAAATGATATAACCATGTGATAAAAGAATATACCAAATCATTTATCCATGATATAGCCCCCATCCACTTTTCCATCCCTCTTTTACTCCTACCTGAAACTTAATGTAACATCCTAAAATTTTATCATTTAATTTTGAATATTTAATTAATTTTAAATTATTTGAATAATTAGTGTTTAAAAATCTAATAAGTTATATTCAAATATAAGGATTATTTAAATATTCGAATTGTGAATTAAATATTAATTAAATGGATTAAATAGCCTTATTTAACTTCTTTTAATTAATAAGTAATAATGGTTAACTCATTTTGTAAATTCACTTACAATAATAAATTGTTCGAATAAATAATAAGAAAATTAATTGTCATTAAATGACTTCATTTTTATTGACGTATTTTTAAATGAATTTATGGGATTTTTTCATAATTTTTAATTTGGAAAATATTAAAATTTTCGTTTGACGTATTTTGCGGCAAACAGCGGTATTTTTGGAATCTTACATAATAAGATAACAAGTGTATTTTATTGTTGTTTTTTGATTGTATCGCATTTCTGTACGTGTTTTTTGTTTTGTTGTTCGTGGTTCATACACGAACGAAAATACTATGTAGCGAGATACCGAAAATATTTGAATTAATCAAACCCATACTTGGAGTGTTCAACACACTTTTACTTTTCTTCTTTCCCTCTTTACATTTCACTCTCCCTCCATTTACAGTAAACAAAATTAAACATCCAAAAATAAAAATCAAAAGAAAAAAATTTACTCAACGAAAAATTAAAAAGGTGGATTCTTTGAGTTCATGGTGTTGAGATTTACAAATCCATATAAGATTTAGGGAGTGTGGTCATGTTTGGGGTGATATATATGGATAGGCAGTGAGCTAAGGTTCCACCTAGTCGAAGACTCGAGCGACGTTTGGCGAATCGGAAATCGCCGTTGCATTCTCCTTGTCGAAGAGCACCTTTCCACGTGATTTCAACAACTCTGGCCACCCGAGGCAAAACGCGTCACCTAGAGGCGGTGGACTATTCGGTCACGATCTTCATTGGTTGACCGAGCTTCCATTCATGGTGAGCATGGCTAAGAGATTTTGATAAGGAGCGCGTTGGAAGTGGCAGTTCGTTGAACTATCGAGCACCAAAGGAGATATTATTGGTTGAAGGATCGGCTGTTGGGTATAATGGTGTCTTGGTATCAGTGTGCGCACATTTGAAAAATTAGGAAAGAAAGTGTTTATAAGGGTAATGTAACGACTGGGATTTTCGACCCTCGAAAATCGACACTAATACGTCCACTGTATTACATGTCGAGAAATCGAATGCCGGAAAACCCAATTGTTAGGGGAAAAGAAAGAAGGAAGAAGCTAAGAAGAAAAACTAACATAGAATCTCACAATCGCAGCGGAACAATATATAATAGATAATAACATATCTTTATACAAAAAGAACTATAACTGTTATTATACATACCATCAGCAGAGTACAACAATCAACAAATCAATCCGGACAGTTATAATAAGTAGTCCTCACAAGTGCTGAATATACAGCCTACACACACAGCGGAATATAATCAAGTACGTGGAATACGCCTGAGAATCCTCCAGCACGTCTCCTGTGCTCCATAGCATCCTAACCTGAATCTGTAATACTCGGTCTGGCACGAGCATTATAATAAAATAACACCCGAGTCAGTCTGCAAAACCAGCGTGAGAAAACACACTCAACTTGAATTATTACCGTTATCAAAATCCTTTGAAAAGCAAAGGTATCTCGTAAGATCACACCATACATAAATACGAAGGGTTTTTACCTTACGATAACCAAAACATTTTATATCAAAATCATCTGATATCATAATAGTGTCTATAGAAAATAAACTATAAAATAGCTGAAATGCTTGCATCTCACGTTTTAGAATATTTGGTATACAGCTAAAACCGTAAAGGCATGTATTGGAGATTGGATTCCATACTATGATGAGGTAAGGAACTACCTCCGATGGGTGCATCTCTAGATCAATGCACCCGGGTCTAACAAGAACATCTTGTACCCTGCCATACAAAACCGGCCTACCACTTGACTAGTAGTATCGAATATGTCATCATCCCGGTCTTCCAACGGTAATCAAGATCTCTCATGCACAACCAAATCCATAAATATAGGGAAATCTTGAAAGATGATGACATACCTTAATGGGGGCAACCCACTTAGCCCTGCTGCAAGCCCTGTTTTAGTCATTTCCTGGTTGATGAGGCTTAAGGCTACGTTACCTTTTGAATAAAAATTCCACTTGGAATGCTAACACTGCCTTCTAGGCAACAATGCAATGATAGCATTCATCCATACAAGTTGTTCTGGGTCTGAACAAACTATTCTCTTCAAAGATCACCATCTTTATTACTTCAAGATTTCACCATTCGTAATGCTGAAATCGGATCGAAGTAGTATCCGAATAATTAAATCTGATCACGGTCACTTCGAAACGATCAACGAATTTGGCCAGTTTTGATAGTCGGTTATTTAACTATCAAAGTACACACATAAGCAGTCATTAGGCCCAGATTATTAATCTTTCAAAACATTCATCTCAAAATATCTTTGCGAAGATTTATATTCAATCTCTTCCAATATTTCAATATTTGAAAACACTTTTGTATACTTATAGCCATAACATGATATTTTCAAATCATACCAACACTTAAAATTATTACGAAGTCCAACTTATAATTCATTACTTAGAAAAATATTTCTATATAAATCATTTCGTCGCTAAATATCGCCAAAACCTTTAATTCCAATACTTAGGAAAATATTAAAGTCTATTTCCCAAAATCATTTCTAAAATCCATACTTAGGAAATATTCCGTACTTAACTCATAAATCTCCAAAAAATTTATTAATTCCCTTACAATTTCCAAAATTATCGATTATATTTATTTATAATCCAACTAACAATTTATAACTCCTTTAATGAATTCCGATTCATTTTCGAAGTTCTCGTATCTAAACAATTTGGAACTTTCCTTTTCTCAAATTTCTTAAGTTCCCGAATTCCATTACAAGATTTTCACTTATAAAATCACATCCATTAAATAAAACCGGCTCACAAATCTCGAGAGCATTTATAAATAAATGGCAATCACTTACTTTTAAAACTATATACATATAATAATAAATTTCAAAAAAAATTCAAGGTTAAATAATTATTTAAAATATGAAAGCACTTTTAAAATAAACGTCAATAACTAATTCCAATTAATTTATAAAATTTTTAATCGATTTACAAAACTTGTTTATAAAACTTAGAATTCATTTCAATAAATTTAATTATTTAAATAACTAACTTTCTGAAATATTTTAATCCAATTAATAGTTTTTAAATATACATAGTTTAATAAATAAAAATCCTTTTCTAAAACAAACCTTCACTTCTTGTGGAAAACCATTTTTTAAAAATTCAACATACCCATTTTATACTTATAAATCTCTCTCGATTTATCACAAATCAATTTACATTACCAATTTCATAACTATTTCCAAATTCCAAAGTAGAATTTACTATTTCTTCTAAACCGATTCCCATATCTCATTATAAATCCTCACCGTGAATTTATATTCCCAATTTATCAAATGATAATCATTCCACTTCATTGTTTATAAATTTTATAAACTCATTTCCAGTTTATAATAGGTTCATATTACTAAAATCCATTTATAAATCAATTTCTAATCAAAATTCCATTTAGGAATCTATTCCTTAAATAATCCAAACTATATTCCAAAACCATTCAAATCTCGATTTCGACTTTTATTTCGTATTCCCAGAAATCCCAATTGAAATCCCCTGTTTAAAAATACTCAAAATAAATTCTCTATTTGAAACCATTTTACGAAATGGCTAAATAAATATCTAAAATCAAATTTATTTATTTTATCCAAATCAATTCCTTTTTAAATAATCCCAAATTTCAATATAAATATTTTCATTTCCAAAATCGCCTTTGAATTTCCTTTTTAAATTCAAAAATATTATTTATGGTATTTATAATACCAAAATTAAGGCCAGTGCCACTATAGCATCCAATAAGTCATATCATATCATAATCTATCACAAATTATTCAAACACATCATATATCACTATATATGAAATTAAAATCAAACATTTTTGAGGAATCCAGTTGGATCCCTCTAACCTGTTTCCTTGCAACCATAGATGTTATATAATCACAAAAATATAATCACCGCTTCGAGGCGGGATATCACAATAAAAAGGATCATCCGCTATTATGCGGGTTTCATAGTGTCTCATCCGCTCCAATCGGCGGGAAATATATCCAACTACTAATATATATACTAATATATAATAACATCCAACTGATAATAATTTATCAATTCATCCAATCAACCAATAAATAATTTTAACTATTTAAAATAAAACCAATTATCTAAAATAAGTGAGATTTACTCACCATTATCCTTTGCTGTCGCCGAGGCATTTCGGTTTGGAACTAAAACCAGACGACACCCAATTTTAGCTCAAATTTCCACCATCTCCAAATTGGTCCAAACCAATTTCATCACGAAGCTCTCGATGACACAATTCCTACACGGAAAACGGTGTCCGAATCCGACCTCGTACGAAGGAGATATGAATTTTTATAAGTTAACGATATTTTAAAATAAAAATTAAACAACTCTTTACTAAAATTAAAATCCCACCCTCAACCTTTCTTCCTCCTCGCCCCCAAAATCATCTGTGCACGACATGAGCCCACCCATAACATGCACGACAAATAATGATACCAAGATTTACTCGTCGAAATCGAATTCCGACTTCGCCATCAATCTCCTCTCGACGAACTCGACTCGCTAAGCACCAAAAATCAAATCACAGCCCACCCTATCAAAACGCGACCTGTTCATGACCCTCGTCTAGCTACAGTGCTCGCACGTGATTTCCCAATAGTCACCGGACCTCCCCAAACTCTGTCTACAGCTGCCTTGCTTCGTTGAATGCAAATCCATCCTCCAATCCACCAATCAATCCCTAAATCAAGCTCAACTCTAAACCCTAGCTAAAACTGCTCGCGTCTTTCACTACCGCACGCACCAAGTCAAGTTCGAACATCACCAAATTGCTACAGCTCGAAGCTCTATCCAAGACATGAATTTTAAAATTTGTTTGATGATTTTTAATGAGTATAATTTGAAAAATAAATTTTTGAAGATTCGTTTTCTCTTTTCTCATCACTGTGAACTGAATTTAAATAAAAGTGGGAGACATGAAGCATCATAAAGGGGGCATGGTACAGATAGGTGTGGCTCAAACAGGGTACGGTGGCTTGTAGGGTGGCTGCCTAGTCAAATCGATGAAAATAAATTATTTAAATACCCAAAATATCTAGCTATAAATTACGGACTCCAATCGAGGCATGTCGCCTGGCGTTCCTAATGTTATACCCCTATTTCGAATGCAATGGAACAAGTTCGGGGACCTAATTTGATTATATATAGAAGATAGCTTTTTGAACCCAATTATAATATTAAGTTTTTTATATTAATTTCAACGCGTTTCTATTCCGTACGACCAAACGGTGCATCTGATCGCTACAAAATTTGACGGCGTAATATAATTCATTATTACGGTCCCAATGACACTGGTTTCATCGAAATCCAAGACTGTGCCATAGAAGGCTATTTTCACTCGTTAATTAAAACGAGATATTTTCAAAATTAGTTAAATCACCTTTAAATCAAATTTAAAAGTTTTATTACCTTCATTCTTATTAATAGAGATTTAATAAGCCTTTAAAATTATTTTTATCTAACTTAAATCTCATGATCCCATTATTTAACAAAATTTCAACTATTAAATTCAACAATTAAATTATCCAATAAATCACTATTTTTGAAATTCAAGTTATTTAATTCATAAAATTAACTTTCAAATATTTAAAATCAATTAAATATTTTAGTTTTAATTAACCAAATTTTTTGATCGTTACATTCTTTCCCCCTTAAAAGAATTTCGTCCCGAGATTGCCAAGATAGGAAAAATGCCCAAATCCATTCCTTTTCTAAAACAAATTAGTTGAAATAACTTCCCAAATCCTATTTAGGTCTTTAACATTTCAAAATCAATTTGTTGCATAGGTTCCAACTAAACACCTCCTTTAACCATTTCAAGTTATAACTCGAAATCAAATTTTAGTTAAAAAAAATTTCTTCAAATTTTCTAACTCTTTAAATTTCGAAAAATTTCGCCAACAACTCCTTTGCATGGCTAGATCGGAACAACTACAAATCACCACTACGTGCCCAAACCAACAAAAGAAAACAAAAGCCAAGTGGCTCAACCATAAAATCATCAAATTCAATCAACAATATAAACTTGTACCTTTTTGTCGGGCAATCCAATTTTACTTATGAAATCAAAAGCATCAAATTAGCTCTTCCTTTTATATACCTGCATCTTATTTACCAACGATATCCAATCATATAGCTCAAAATTATTTTATTTTGCAATTTCCATTTTTCAACACTTGCTTTACTAAATCCCGTACGATGTACATATATCATCCATACGCGATATCAAATCTAATTGCTCGCTCGATCACACAATTTTACTTCCGAACTCGTATCGTTCACACGACCACTCTAGTGCGGACTCAGATTCGGTTCTTTGACCAGAAACCATTATTCTCCTTGCATAGCCATATACTGTGATAGAGAACTCCAGAATCAATCAAAAATCCATATCCAGTGTTCGCCGTCGAGAATCGAGTGAAAAATCCTAACTCGGATCGATATAATTATTCTTGAAATTCTGTGCTCGAATCTGGATCAAACTGTTATGTGAATAAAATAATATACATACAACTTACGTATTTATTACTATTGATTTCTTAGCTACACCAAATTCCTTTTATGTACATTTACTTCATTTACATTCGACTATTCACATTGCTTTATTCACATTCAATTGATCTACATTCAAATATCAACATTCACTTATTACTTAGTAAATTTTTCAATACTAATTATCTCTTAAGAATTACACCATCAAATTTTCTTAGGTCTATTATAAACATTTTATACAATAATTCTTATGTTTATTATCACTTCACCACTTAAGTCTATATCCCCTTTAACTCAATCCAATTTTAATTCCATTTGACTCAATCCATTTGTTTAAATTTCAATCATATTCCAAATAAAATTCAACTCACTAATTTATTCAATTAGTTCATTCCTTAATTCATTTCCAAAATTTATTTTATTTAGTCTAACTCAAGCTAATTCTTTTCAAAATTCATTTTATACTTAACTTAAGTTCAGTTTAATTCCATAGTTCAATTTCAAATTTACCTTTCTTAACATCCACATGAAACAATTTAAAGCTTTGTTTCACTTACAAATTGCCAAAATTTATAAGTTATCAACTTATTTTTCTCATATTCTCATAAAACATATAAATGAAAATTCCAGAGTTTACATACCTTGTTCTTAAATATTCCAAATCATTTTTTTTGAAATCATATACATATATATACACACACAAATATATATATATATATATATATATATATACACACACAAAATTCCATTGGTATATCAAATTATTCTTTTGGATTTTAAAAATCAAAACTAGTTTTTCCAAAACAAAACTCCAATGGTAGCAATTCCTCTCTTAGAAACTCGAAAATGAACATCGATGATGCTGCAGTTATCACCGAAATTATTTTCAAGCGACCGAAGTGAGTTCAATGCTTTTATTCCCTTCAAAATCCTTTTAAATATTTCTATTCAAAAGTATTTTCCAAACAATACTATTATTATTTCCCAAAGCCTTTGAAAAATATTTTCAAAACCAACGGGATTTAAATTCCCTAATTTCTAGCTTTTAAATCCTTTATAAATCGTTTTTATAAACATTATTTATATAATATACTTCAGGAATTTCACTTTATTTCAATTTATAAATCACATTTGCAAATCATATCTACATAATTCCATTTGGTTATATAAAAACACTTCTTAACTATTAATCTTGTTTCCATTATAATATCAACTTTTATTCGATCACAACAACAAGCAACGAATGATAATAGTTTAACATTATCATTTCCCAACAGCCAAGCACACCATATATACCATAATGATTTCTGAAAAATTATTCCTTTATACATAAAATAATCAGGGTAAAATTATTTCATTTACCCAATTTTAAAACAATACCATGTCGAGCCGCTCTGTTCAAGTGTTTAGAGATCTCTATCAATAACGTTAATTGCTCGAATTGACCAAAATCCACAAGCCACTCAACAAATTAACTAACACAATATAAAACATTTTTGTATCACTAACAAATACACGCTCATATATATACATATACACTCAAACTTATTCTAGGGTGCTACTGTCCCTATCTTTAATGAGTTACCCCACCAAAGCCAAGGTTCTCGCTTAACCTTCAGCTCTGATACCAAATGTAATGACCGAGATTTTCAACCCTCGAAAATCGACACTAATACGTCCACTGTATTACATGCCGAGAAATCGAATGCTGGAAAAACCGATTGTTAGGGGAAAAGAAAGAAGCTAAGAAGAAAAACTAACATAGAATCTCACAATCGCAGCGGAAAAATATATAATAGATAATAACATATCTTTATACAAAAAGAACTATGACTGTTATTATACATACCATCATTAGAGTACAACAATCAACAAATCAATCCGGACATTTATAATAAGTAGTCCTCACAAGTGCTGAATATACAGCCTACACACACAGTGGAATATAATCAAGTACGTGGAATACGCTTGAGAATCCTCCAGCACGTCTCCTGTGCTCCATAGCATCCTAACATGAATCTGTAATACTCGGGCTGGCTCGAGCATTATAATAAAATAAAACCCGAGTCAGTCTACAAGACCAGTGTGAGAAAACACACTCCATTTGAATTATTAATGTTATCAAAATCCTTTGAAAAACAAAAGTATGTCGTAAGACCACGCCATACATAAATACGACGGGTTTTTACCTTATGATAACAAAAACATTTTATATCAAAATCATATGATATTATAATGGTTTCTATAGAAAATAAACTATAAAATAGCTGAAATGCTTGCATCTCACGTTTCAGCATATTTGGTATACAACTAAAACCGTAAATGAACGTATTGGAGATTGGATTCCATACTATAACCAGGTAAGGAACTACCTCCGATGGGTGCATCTCTAGATCAATGCACCCGGGTCTGACAAGAAAATCTTGTACCCTGCCACACAAAACCGGCCTACCACTTGACTAGCAGTACCGAATATGTCATCATCCCGGTCTTCCAACGGTAATCGAGATCTCTCATGCAAAACCAAATCCATAAATATAGGGTAATCTAGAAAGATGATGACAGACCCTAATGGGAGCGACCAACTTACCCCTGCTGCATGCCCTGTTTTAGTCATTTCCTGGTTGATGGGGCTTGAGGCTACGTTTACCTTTTGAATAGCAATTCCACTTGGAATGCTAACACTGCCTTCTAGACAACAATGCAATGATAACATTCATCCATACAAGTTGTTCTGGGTCTGAACAAACCAATCTCTTTAAAGATCACCGTCTTTATTACCCTCAAGATTTCATAATTCATAACGCTCAGATCAGATCGAAGTTGTTTTCAGATAATTAAATTCGATCCCGGTCTCTTCGAAATGATCAACGAATTTGGCCAGATTTGATAGTCGGTTATTTAACTATCAAATTACACACATAAGCAGTCACTAGGCCCAGATTATTAATCTTTCAAAACAGTTATCTCAAAATATCTTTGCGAAGATGTATATTCAATCTCTTCTAATATTTCAATATTTGAAAACACTTTTGAATACTTATAGCCATAACAGGATATTTTCAAATCATACCAACACTTAAAATTATTACGAAGTCCAACTTATAATTCATTACTTAGAAAAATATTTCTATATAAATCATTTTGTCGCTAAATATCGCCAAAATCTTTAATTCCAATACTTAGGAAAATATTAAAGTCTATTTCCCAAAATCATTTCTAATATCCATACTTAGGAAATATTCCGTACTTAACTCATAAATCTCCAGAATTTTTATTAATTCCCTTACAATTTCCAAAAATTATCGATTATACTTATTTATAATCCAACTAACAATTTATAACTCCTTTAATGAATTCCGATTCATTTTCGAAGTTCTCGTATCTAAACAATTTGGAACTTTCCTTTTCTCAAATTTCTTAAGTTCCCGAATTCCATTACAAGATTTTCACTCATAAAATCACATCCTTTAAATAAAACCGGCTCACAAATCTCGAGAGCATTTATAAATAAATGGCAATCACTTACTTTTAAAACTATATACATATAATAATAAATTTCAAAAAAAAAATACATGGTTAAATAATTATTTAAAATATGAAAGCACTTTTAAAATAAACGCCAATAACTAATACCAATTCATTTATAAAATTTCTAATCGATTTACAAAACTTGTTTATAAAACTTAGAATTCATTTCAACAAATTTAATTATTTAAATAACTAACTTTCTGAAATATTTTAATCCAATTAATAGTTTTTAAATCTACATAGTTTAATAAATAAAAATCCTTTTCTACAACAAACCTTAACTTCTTATGGAAAACCAATTTTTTTAAAATTCAACATACCCATTTTATACTTATAAATCTCTCTCAATTTACCACAAATCAATTTACGTTACGAATTTCACAGCTATTCCCAAATTCCAAAATATAATTTACTATTTCTTCTAAACCGATTCCCATATCTCATTATAAATCCTCATTGTGAATTTATATTTCCAATTTATCAAATGATAATCATTCCACTTTATTGTTTCTAAAATTTATAAACTTATTTCCACTTTATAATATGTTCTTATTACTAAAATCCATTTATAAATCGATTTCTAATCAAAATTCCATTTAGGAATCTATTCCTTAAATAATCCAAACTATATTCCAAAACCATTTAAATCTCGATTTTGACTTCTATTTCGTATTCCCTGAAATCCCAATAAAATTCCCCTTTTTAAAAATACTCAAAATAAATTCTCTATTTGAAACCATTTTACGAAATAGCTAAATAAATATCTAAAATCAAATTTATTTATTTTATCCAAATCAATTCCTTTTTAAACAATCCCAAATTTCAATATAAATATTTTCATTTCCAAAATCGCCTTTGAATTTCCTTTTTAAATTCAAAAATATTATTTATGGTATTTATAATACCAAAATTAAGACCAGTGCCACTATAACATCCAATAAGTCAAATCATATCATAACCTATCGTAGATTATTCAAACACATCATATATCACTATATATGAAATAAAATCAAACATTTCTGAGGAATCTAGTTGGATCCCTCCAATCTGTTTCCCTGCAACCATAGATGTTATATAATCACAAAAATATAATCATCGCTTCGAGGCGGAATATCACAATAAAAAGGTTCATCCGCTATTATGAGGGGCGCATAGTGTCTCATTCGCCCCAATCGGCGGGAAATATATCCAACTACTAACATATATACTAATATATAATAACATCCAACTGATAATAATTTATCAATTCATCCAATCAACCAATAAATAATTTTAACTATTTAAAATAAAACAATTATCCAAAATGAGTGATATTTACTCACCATTATCCTTTGCTGTCGCCGAAGCATTCTGGTTTGGAACTGAAACCGAACGACGTCCTATTTTAGCCTAAATTTCCACCGTCTCCAAATTGGTCCAAACCAATTCCATCACGAAGCTCTCAACGACATGATTGTAATGTGGAAAATGGCGTCCGAATCCGACCTCGTACGAAGGAGATACGAATTTTTATAAGTTAACGGTATTTTAAAGTAAAAATTAAACAACTCTTTACTAAAATCAAAATCCCACCCTCAACCTTTCTTCCTCGTCTCCTCCAAAATAATCTGTGCACAACATGAACCCACCCATAACGTGCACGGCAAACAATCATACCAAGATTTACTCATCGAAATCGAATTCCGACTTCGCCATCCATCTCCTCTCGACGAACTCGACTCGCTAAGCACCAAAAATCAAATCACACCCCACCCTATCATAATGTGACCTGCTCGTGACCCTCGTCCAGCTACAGTGGTCACACGCGATTTCCCAATGGTGGCCGAACCTCCCCAAACTCCGACTACTACCGCACCTTGCTTCGTTGAATCAAAATCCATCCTCCAATCCACCAATCAATCCCTAAATCGAGCTCAACCCTAAACGCTAGCTAAAACTGCTCGCGTTTCTCACTGCCACACACACTAAGTCAAGCTCGAACATCATCAAATTGCTATAGCTCGAACCTCTATCCAAGACATGAATTTTATAATTTGTTTGATGGTTTTTAAGTGAGTATAATTTGAAAAATAAATTTTTGAAGATTCATTTTTCTCTTTTCTCATCACTGTGAACTGCTTTTAAATAATAGAAGGAGATATGAAGCATCATAAATGGGGCATGGTACAAATAGGTGTGGCTCAAACAGGGTATGGTGGCTGCCTAGTCAAATCAATGAAAATAAATTATTTAAATACCCAAAATATCTAGCTATAAATTACAAACTCCAATCGAGGCATGCCACCTGGCGCTCCTAATGTTATACCCTTATTCCGAACGCAATGGAACAAGTTCCGGGACCTAATTCAATCGTATGAAGAAGATAGCTTTTTGAACCCAATTATAATATTAAGTTTTCGATATTAATTTCAACGCGTTTCTATTTCGTACAACCAAATGGTGCATTTGATCGCTATGAAATTTGATGGCGTAATATAATTCATTATTACAGTCCCAATGACACTGGTTTCGTCAAAATCTGAGACTGTGTCCCGGAAGGCTATTTTCACTCATTAATTAAAACGAGATATTTTCAAAATTAGTTAAATCACCTTTAAATCAAAATTAAAAGTTTTATTACCTTCATTCTTATTAATAGAGATTTAATAAACCTTTAAAATTATTTTTATCTAACTTAAATCTCAAGATCCCATTGTTTAACAAATTTTCAATTATTAAATTCAAAAATTAAATTATCCAATAAATCACTATTTTTGAAATTCAAGTTATTTAATTCATAAAATTAACTTTCAAATATTTAAAATTAATTAAATTTTTAGTATTAATTAACCAAAATTCTGGGTCATTACAGGTAATCAAAATTTTAATTAAGTGTTAAAGTAAATTTAATTATTTAATTAAATCGAATCCTTATAAATTCAATTACTATTGCATATGAGGTCAGATTTGGACGTGGTCATTTGCCTTGGACTTGTATCGATGTTATCTACGCATTAGAGTTAGATTCGTTGAATTTGGAGCTAGTAGAATTTTGAGCTAAAATCAAACGCCATTCGATTTTAGATCAAACCGAAATGCAAAAGCATCAACTGGAATCTTGGTGAGTTTACCCACCTCTAAATAAACTATATGATATCTGTGTTGTTATACATTACTGTTGAATGCTTGGTAGCTGATAGCTTTACTGAAGTATAAATTAATGATAAAATTATATTGATTTAATTTAGCAACATAGTTAAATTAGTTATACTTTGTTTGCGATATCTATTTAGCAAAATAGAACACTGTTCTGCTATAATTAAATGAAATATATTATTTTGGACATCTATCGAGCAAAATATCACAATTTTGTGCTTGCAAAGTAAAAAGATTATTTTTGAAAGTTAATTAATAAAGTTGGTTAGTTAATAAATTATATGTTAGCTATTGATTGCGAATTGTTGATAATAATATGTTTGTTATTATTGTTTGATTATTCGTTTGGATTTGAATTCCCGCTTGAAAAGCGGATTGCATAAATAACCATTTTTTTGCAGGGACTGTTGTAGAGAGACCCTATAGGGTTTCTCGCCAATACTAACTTACTGTTAATGTTGCATATATTAATGTTTGGTTGAAATATTTGTGACATACTGTTTAATCTATGTAAATGTCGTTATAGCGATTATCGCTATACCATCACTTATGAAATATTATCTCCTTAAACCTGTGTGTGTTGAACTTGTGCTTGTGTTTTTACAAAATATGTTTGGTCACATTTTTGCACTTTGAAAGTTGTTTAAACCATATCTTCAAGATTTGAGGATTTTGAAATAAATGATAATTGTTGTTTAAAATTTATAAAAGGAGTTATAAATTTGATTAATTATCTTTCGGGATAATTAATGTTGTTTTAAATTTATAAAAGGATTATAAATTTGATTGATTATCTTTCAAGATAATTAATGTTATTTTGATTATAAATTTGATTAATTTTCTTTTGGGAAATTAACGTGGTTTTAAATTTATAAAAGAGTTATATCAACAATTTTTTGAGATGATTAACATTAAATTTATAAAAGTATTTTAAATTAATGTATTATCTTTCGGGATAATAAATGTTGTTTTAAAAGTTATAAATGATAATTTGTAAATAAGAAAATCTTTAAATAGGAATTTTTTATAAATAAATCTATGTGAAAATTGTTTTTGGTTTATAGTAAATGATGTTTTAATGAAATTTGTTTTTTTACCCTTTTTTTAATATACTTCATAATATAATTGGCTCTTTGAAAAGAATAATTTAAAGAGTGTTTTTAAATGTGTTTTATAAATATTTGTGATGTAATGCCAAGCACAAGTTCAGTTTTTAAATGCCTAAAAGTTTGATTCGGTTATGGAAAGGATAAATAATTTGATTTCCATAAACTATATCACTTATATGGTAAGGATTTAGGTGTATACTTAACACTAAACGTCAAAGTATGTAAATTCGTCTCTATCTTGAAAGATATGATTGTACGTCGAGACAAGGTCTGAGAGGCAACAATGCCCCAACTTGCCCGAATTCATTGTTAATAAGTACAAGTTTGAAATCGACGAGTGGTGATAAGGGTTTGATATGTAATTTCCATATACGATCATTTTATTTTTCTCGATAGTTAATTTATTGACTATCGATTCTGTTATCTTCTTTATGTTTATCGATTTAAGACGATTTGTGCTTATTTTGAGCGTTGATATACCTTGTCGGAAATGACCAAAACAAAAGCATGAATGGAAGCTAAGCTATATGGGGTTGCTGCCATTAGGGTATCTTCACATCTACTCTAGATTGAATTCGTGGTATGCGCATAGAGATGTGAAATACTTGGATTCTCGATAAGGTTGGCGAGATCCGATTTGGACATGTCCGAGAGAGTTACAGAGTAAATGACCCTCTCAAGTAATTTTCTAGAGTTATACTTTCGAAAAGGGGGGTGCACCCTCCTAGTCATTATTGGAAAAATTCTCTTTCCTTATTTGATTCAAATCTTTGAATTATTTTCTTAATTACATCGATAAGTGTCTGGAGCTCTTTTCGATGTTTAATTATTTGTGTCCATTCTTTAAATTTGGATTTTGATCATGTTTATACCCATTCTTTCAAGTTTGGGTTTTATTCTAATTTGTTTCATTTCTTCCATGTATGGATGTTGTTCTTGCATGGTAAAAATCATTTTGTGTTTAGCGACATGGTCTCACAGATTATTATATGTTCACTATATTTCTTGAGTTTCTCACGTTGGTTTTCCAGACTAATCCAGGTGTTATTTTATTATAATTTTTGGGTCACACACAGTTTTTTCTAGGTTGTCCTTGTGGGACATGGAGCTAATGGAGTGGAGCTGGAGTGGGACATGGAGCAACTGTAAGGTTAGGAAGTTATAACTGTCCAGGATGATGTGGTTTGCTTTTAACTCTGATATACCATGTCTTTTAAAGTGACTACTTTTACTGTCCTTGTTATATTATATGTTGTCGTTCCATTGTGAGATTTTATTTCCTTGTTCTTTTTCCTTTTACCCTAACAATCTTATTTTTCGACACTTGGATGCTCAGTATTTGAATACCATGGATGTAATAAGTACCGATTTTCGAGGATCGAAAAGGCGAGTCATTACATTTGGTATCAAAGTTGAAGGTCAAGCGAGAACCTTGGCTTTAGTGGGATAAAGTCATTTGAAATAGGGTAAGTGACACCTTAGAATGAGTTGAGAGTATTATATATACAAGAGCGTATTTGTTATTGTTACAAAATGTATTGTGTTAATTGGTCTATTTTGTTGTTTATGAATTTCGGTTGAGACGTGGGACATCACGATATCGATAGGGATTTCTAAACACTCGAACAACGCAAATAGACACGATATTGATTTTTGAAATTTTGGTAAATGAAATATTTTACCTAGGATTATATATGTTATATATAAAGGAATAATTTTCAAAATTTATATAGTTATTTATAATGTTTGTTTGGTAATGATAATTTTTTTTATTATCATCATTGTTTGATTTGTCGTGCTTAGATGTTTAGGAGCATTGACTACTATTTTTTTATTGTTAATTTAGGCTCGACCAGTTTATGGGCATTTACTATTTGATAATTGTAAGCACATTAAAGCGAACTCCTTGTGAATTGAGTTTCACAGTTTGACTATAAGGTGTTTGAAATAATGTTAAGTTGAATGTCAACTTTTAATAAAGTTGTTTAATATAATCTAAATGGGATGATAAGACATTTAGAGGATAAATATTTGAGAAAATTTTATTATAATAAAGGGAGAATTATTATAATATGAGATGATTTTATATAACGACAATTTTTTACAAATTTAATTTATAAAAGGTGTTTTATAAGTAAAAATGGTTTTTGAGAATTTAAATCCTGGTATTGCTTAAAACGATTTCAAAAAGATTTTGAGAAAAGTAATGGTAGTATTAATTGAAAATATTTGTAAGTATAAATATTTCAAAGAGAATTTTTAATAAAGACACATTTTCTTTGCATAGTTCAGGGAAAACATCTCGATTAGTTTTGTGGTAATCCGAATAATCGTTTAAATGACGATCGAATATCAATGAGAGATGGACCGTACTTTGACAACACATCGAATTCGTTCACATACTCCAACATAGGTATATCACCTTACTTTAATTCGGCTAACTTCCTAAACAACATCGATCTTTGAAAAGTCGAGATAAATTTCTCTTCGATGCAAACTATGAACTAATCCCAAGTAAAATGATCCTCAAAATCGAAGTTATAAAGGACTCCGCCATTTCATTGTTCATCCCTTGAGTCATATAGAGGTTAACTTCTACCTCATGGTGACATATAACTCCAAGCCATCAAATATCCTTTAACAAATATCATATTGTCTTGCACCTCAATAACCGAATCCATTCCAAGGAACGATCTGCCTCATAGACTCATGTATTCTTTATATTGCTTGGTAAATTGGACTCTAGATGTTTGCACTTGAGCACCATAATCATTCGGAGCAACTTAGGCATTCCAGAATAATGATTCACATCATCTCTGCGAACATATTCTTTAAATCGAGGTAAGTGGTCCCCAAACTTGCCCACTTCTCCACTCTGGAGATGGAGTCAATAGAAGCATTTCTCGTATGCCAGGTCACTTCTATTTTATAATAAGAATGATCAGTCTCTCATAGAGAAAAACTGCATCATTATTTCTCGTATGTGAATCAAAATATATAACAAATACACACTCTCTTGTATATGTGTATACCCTCAATCCAGTCTAAGGTGACAACTGCTACCCTGTCTCTATTAGATCATGGTATCGACTTAGGGTAATCATGCAACCTACGCTCTAATACCAAATGTGACGACCGCCTTACATCATCGATGCACATATAACCGAATAGGACGCTGCCATAGCATCCGGCCGATGTAGGGTGGTTGTCAAGGGAAAGAAATTGAAATGAAGATAAGGAATAGAAAAGAAGAAATGATAATAGAAGTAAAGATAAAGAAATAAAACATTACACAATAACATAACTTGTCGTATATCTCACAGCGCATTGGATAAATATAATAATCATCACAGATATAACATAGTTGAGATAGTAATAACTACATGAACCATAGAATTAGAGAAAACATGCTCATACAGTTATACAAAAGAGTAATAGAGTTTATACAACTGATAAATAAACTCAGCAGATAAACTTTCTGTAATAATAATAAGTCAATACTGTCAAGGCTCCACAGTGTCACATAGTGGAATAAACAATAAGTCCAAAATATAAATATGAGAAAGCGTCGCCACCTGCTACCTATATAGCTCTAAGTGTTATTTACATCTGCCGTCTTGCCTACTCATTTAAGAGTACCCAAGATAATAAGAAGCAAAACATAAAACCTCAAATTAGACAACAGTCTGGTGTGAACGATAAATAATATCAAAACACTATAAAAGTCGGTATAGTATATGAAACAAAGGGTATGGAGAATCATACTTGACCAGTTCCTGCATCCATAGAGTTAGCATATATTAAAGATATACGCTACTCTATGATAGTAATCATGGGTGTACTATTCATCAAAGTATCAAGGGTATCTAGATATCTGCATCATTTGACATCCCTAAGGTGGTAGATAATCAAGCAAACATAGCATCCATCATCCATCCTAACATTCACTCACTCAGTGTGTTGGATATATGATACTCGTATGACCACCTACGTAGAGCCAAGGACTACTCAACGTCCTAATTTCTCGATACTTGAATCTATGCCACTTAGTAGGCCAGAGCTAGATTGTGCACCCTATAATAGTCCAAGGTATGGATCAAAACATCATGCGATCCGAGGCTCTCCCTATAACCCAAGTGAGTATCCTCACTTATCCCTACTATACGAGTACAGTTCGAAACCTATGAATATCAATGATCCCTTTGCACAAATCATCCATAGCAGTGCTCATCTTGAAACTCTCCTTACAACTCCTATCTAAAGTCGTCGTAGTTGGAAACTACTCTAGACAACCATCATAAGTTATAGAGTGTCATCGTGCGTCCTATAATCTTCCTTCGATAGTACCATTAATCCGACTTGTCATCGCCTAAGCTGCATCCCGAAGTACAACTATCCATCATCATAGCCGTCACTTCCTATAACAACCCATACCTTAATGGGCCTAAAGTTTGAAAAAAATCGAAACCCAAGTCCATTAAAGCACAGACCGTTGGATTTGGTATCTACAAATAAACATGAGCATTATTAAAGATTGATAAAAATCTAAACTCATAGCGGAAATAATAATAGGATAAGAATACTGATTATGACTACTACCTTGGAATTAATGGCATTCCTTGGATAGCAGATTATCACACCAGCATCAAGCATGAGAGAAAAGAACACTTCTCCAACAATTAAACACGTCTAGCTCCAATGACCTGTTTCTCTAAATCTATACCATGGGTTGTAATGAGGAGGGGCCAGAACAACGTTCTGGTGACTAGAAAATCTATAAACTGTCCATAACATAAATTTATGCCGATTGGTTTTCAGTTAATTGTTATGTCTATTAAGGTTAGCAATCCTAATCTAACCTTGCATTGCACATACGATTACTTACCTACCCATTCCCAAGGTATAAAATACGGACGGAGCATTATCAACCACCTAATACTTATATACCCATTAGCCACTTGATACTTCTAAATATGTTATGTGCACGTAAAAATGCATATTTTTAATTCCATATTTAATCTACTTGTATTTAATGAATGAGCATATTAGGATATTTTACATGTTTAAACCAAAATTTAAATTGTTTTCAAATCATCATTTATTCATCTTCATTTAGGGACAAAATGGTAATCTTATGCATGTTTTAATTTTGAAAATATTTATTTGCACATTTTAGTTTGATTTGTAGGAATTTCGATGGAAAATGGAAGAGGCTTAATGAAAATATGCATGCATAAGAAAAGAAGGCAAATGAAGCTAGAAATAAATGAATTCATGTAATCATGGAGGACCCCACCTACCCACTTACCGTGATCTACAATTAGGAGCTAATGCACATGTTAGTGGAGATTAAAAGCACATGAACATTTAATGGAGGATTAATTACATGCTAATTATAACTTGGTGACAACAATTCCTAAAGGGGCATTTTGGGTATGCCCCTAGAATATGAATTAGAGTTTTAGGCATATATAAATATCCCTTATGTTTCATGTAAAGAACTCTTATCACCTTCCCTTTAGTTTAGTTGTAGCCATGTAAACATAAACTCCATTTCTCTCTTTAGTGACTTCTTGGCCTTTTTCTCTTATGTAATTTTATTTATGCAATTTGATTTCATGCTCTTTTAATTATTGTTCTTTACTTTATGCAATTAGTGTAGTTTTATTTCATGCAAGTAGATTAGATTTATTTACAATTTAGTTAGCTCTCTTTTTCCTCTTGTCTATGTTTATGTTGCAATCTACATGTGCTGAAATGATAACAAATATGAGAAGCTAAACCCCTTCGATTAAGGGTTAATGAAGCTCTCTTGTAGATTCAATATATTTGCTAATTTATGATCTCTTTTTGTGCTTAATGGAAATTTTTGATGTGGTAAAAATTTTGTTGTTTAACTTTGAATTTGATAGCTATGTAGTTGACACCAAATAGGCTATGCTTAAAAAAACATAAACACAAATTACCTCTTCATCTACATATGATTTTGGTAATGAAGTGGATTTTAGAATCAAAGTTTGATGGTCTATATTACTAATCAATAGTAAATAGATCATGCTTATAATAAATTTTATTTTTAATTTCATTATCACTTTCATAAGAGTTGACAAGTGGTTTGGATGGTGTGTTAAAGTTTGATGGTTTATATTGGGCTAATTAATAACACAAATATACCATAATTAGGATAAACACATCAACTAAATTCACAAATGACCAAAAAGAGAGATCATAATTTCATTTTGTTGATTTGTGTGATTATGAGAAGGGATTTTCCTCTAAATTGTCTCCTCACCTCATATTTTTAATCACTTTTGTTCTAGTTTAACTTTTGCTAATTTTCCTAGTTTAAACAAACTTGCAAATTTGGGTTAAGTTGATTGAGTAGAATTTTAAATCAATTCAATTCCTTGCATATCGGCCCATACTCGCCACGTACTAAAATTGTACACCGTGCGCTTGCGGTCAATTTTTATTACATTTTTCGGCGATTTTCAAACCGATAGAAAACTCGTCGACGAACAAGTTTTTGGCGCCATTGTCAGGGAATATATTTGATTTTAATTTTACTCTTCAAATTAATTTTTTTAATTTGATTTTGGTGTGTTTCATTTTGTGTGTTGAGTTGTAAGAAAAAAGGAAAAAAATTATTTTTGTGTGTTTTTGTGACTTTTGTTTTCATTTTGTTTGTGTGCTTATTGCTTTTCTAGTTGCTTTTGAATTTGTAGTTAAAAAATAGAAAACATTGCATTTCAAAACAAAACAAAAAATATATTATTTCATTTTCATTTACATATACAATTTCTATTTTGATTCTACAATTTTACATTTACAATTTCTATTTTTCTACAACACTGCCTTCTACCCACAAAACTATGCACATACAACCCTGAACCCTGCACATCCTCCTTGCCGCTGCAACCATCTACATACATACCATTTCCACTAACACTGCCTTCATTCAATATTCATCTCACTGCACCTGACCATCACTCTTCAACAACCACAACAACACCCCAAACCTTCTGCCTCAACAACATTCATTGCTTCATTACTTTTGTTGCATCTCCTCTCTGCTTTCTACCTCTGCCTCACAACTATGCCATCATACAACTGTGTTCACAACTTCCTGCCTTCTACACATTTTCAAACAACTTCAACATCACTGCTTCACAAACATCACAGTCATTTTCACTATCACTGTGCATACATAACACAATACCACAACAACTTGCATCCCTGTCAACTTCATCCTTAAACCATCCATCTTCAACACTACCAACTACTGCCCCTACAATCATACATTTCAACACATATATTCACTTCAACAAACAAAACTGTCAGCAACCAACACAATCCCTTCTCTCCTTGCCGCCAACACATACATTCTCAACTGTCATACTCACAGCCTCCAACAGAGACTCCTGAACAATCAACGTACCAACTCCACATTATAATCTCCTTGCCTCATACCCAAACCACTATCACTTCTCTACATAACCTTTGTTGAACTCCTCTACTCTATATCCACTCCAAACTGCTGTCTGTTCATCTGCCATCACAGCTGCACCCCTACATCCCCTACCAACGTTGCACTACCATCTACTTGTTGAACTCGGTGCATACATCCTCCTACCATTATCCATACAACAACTACCCACATACAAACTGTCAACATCCAACCTTCCTCAAACTTCTGCACACAACCTCCCCTTCCAAATCGCCTCATTCCATTGCATACATCTTTTACTATCTATTCACTACAAACAACCTGCCTGCATTTCCATCCAAACCCACCATCCACTACATAGCTCCAACTACAACTTAGTCACCACATCTTACTGCACCAGTTCCAACTCTATGCCACATCCCTATACAAACTACCATACTTTACAACATTAAAACCACTTCACACACATTCTCCCTTCTACCATACTACAACTTCTTCAACCATCCACCACCAGAACAACCATCAACTACCACATCTCCAACCACTTCAGTGCAATTCAACCTGACTGCCTCATCATCTGCTACATTCCACTCCACTAGCCATCATTCGACAACCATCACCACTCCATTGCTTTACCACAGTCCCCACTATACAACATCATACACATTTGCATCAACCTACTTTCCATTGACCAACCCTACCCGCAACATCAATCATACACCGGTTTTTACTTCAGTGCCTTGTACCTCCCTTACTCCACCCGCAAATTCAACCACCTCTGCATATCACACCTTTGCCAAAATACAAAACACTGCTGTCAACATCCATCTGCCTCAACCAATCTCCAGCACTACAACCAAACCCCACCAGAGCAACCCTCTACAGAAACACTACTACCTCCTCATCACTGCCCACTTCTGCAAACAACACACTCAACCACATAGCCATATTTCCACCATCACAGTCAAACCTTTACACCTTGCCCTCCCAGTTACATACACTGCCACCCACTCATTGTGCACTGACAACTGTGCCGAAACACAAGTTCAACCTCCAAACAGACATACTTCACTCCATCATTTCTGCCTTTACCATCCACCTGCCAATTTCCCTCATTGCCTTTACTTCATCATCCAGCAATCCCTAAATTCATCACAGCCTCCCAATACCACACTGCCTTCTGCTTGCTACTTCATTTGCATACTACCAACACCCTGCCCACACTTCATCTACTCCAGCATAACCATCCTTTTCAACCAAATTGCAACTCCAATTCACAAAAACCCAAAATTTCCAGCAATCCCCAAATCCATCGCAACCTCCCAAACCATCACATCACTACTAATCACGACCACAATCCTACCACCACAATCGCCAATTCCATTATGCAACTCAACCAATTCCATCAACCCACAACGCAACACAACGCAATTCGCCAACCAAACAACCACCTGTAGCCGCGACATCCAATTCATTCATTTTTTTTTAAAAAACATCGAGACTTTTTGATTTTGCTTTCATTGAGAAGAAATAAAGGCGTTTTTCATTTCAATTGATTTGGTTTTGTAATAGAGAGAAGCGTGTTTTGTTTGGTATGTGTTGGGCCTAGTTGGGCTGAGCATTTTTTTAAGTGTGCAACTTCATTTTATCCTTTTTATCTTCTTTTTTTTAAAAAAAGAGGAAATTTGTTTATAAAATTGTTTTGGGTGTGTTAAGTTTTGTTTTAATTTTGTGATTTGTTAAAAATAATAATATTATCATTAGTTTTTAATTTTCTTTATTTTAGATTTAATAATTCATTTGCCTTTGTTTTCTTTTTATCTTTATTTTAAAAAAAACCTTGTTCAACATTTTTTTTAGGTTGCAAAAGCAGAAAATCGCAAGGAAAGGAATTGATGTTAATAATTGCTTCGTTTTGCTTGCCAAAATAAATTGCTTCTAAAAAATTGTCGCTTTAAAATAAATTGCTAATAATTATGCACGCACTGGTATCGTGCCCTTATCCTTAATTTTATTTTCTTTGCATTATTGTTTGCTTGCATTTTATAAAAAAAAATTTCAAAAACAAAAACAAATTTCATTCGTAGTTTCATCGTTAAATCACGTTTAATTTCTGTTTTGCATTCATACTATCTTATATTTCTTTTCTAAGGGCAACACCCCAAATCCACATAAGGTGGGGGATTTCATCACCCCTTCCTTGGGCTATAAATTGTATTTCATAGTAGAATTTGACTAATAATAACGGTTAGACATCAGACTTAAGGGTGTCACGAGCTCACCTAGGGCTTAATTGTATCTTGACAAGTTGTCCTCTTCCGACAATTTATATGCTTGGTGTCTAGGCTACGACAGAGCAATAATCATTTATAAATATTACGGTGATTCATAAATATTATTGTGATTGTTTCTCTGAAGGTACTTAAATCTTCGGTTGCATTGCTATGGTGATTCGTGGTGCACCGATAACTATCGTCCGTTACCTGGCTAAGAACGATTTTGTTGAATTAAGACAAAGTGTGATTATACAATTATGGGTTAGGAGCTACTAAGGACTGAAAATTTGTAATTAAGTCCTTGCATTCATTTAGTTGCATTAGTTCGTGCATATTTAAAATAAAGAAAAAAAATTCAAAATCCAAAAGCAAAAAAATTGTAAATTTTCCTTATTTTAATCCAAAAGAAAAAACCTTTTTAAATATTTTCCTTTGAAAGTTTTCAATCAAAATCAAAAATCTTGAAAAGAAATAATCTTTTCAAAAAAAACCTATAAAAGAAAAAAAAACAAAACAAAAATCAGATTTCCCTTTTGAAAAATAAATTCCCTTCGGTAAATAATTTTCCTTTATAAAAATAAGCACTTTTGAAAATGTCTGAATTTCTCTACTCGCAAGAATTTTACAATAGTTGTGAAAATCAATATAATCCATATAATTTCACATCAAACTCTTATGGATATTTTAATAACAACTATTGTACAAACAATTCGAATTTTGCACCACAAAGTTTTAAAAATGGTGACCAACTCTCAACTCTTGAAAATAGTATTGAAACGATTTGGTCTTTACTTGAACAACGAAATCAAATGATAAATAATTTGAGTAACCTGTGCAATAACTCAAGTCAAGAATTTTAAAATAATCAAAATTTGAATTCACTTCAAAATTCAAATGATTTCGATTATAACTCATCCCAATAAAACTTCGAACTCCAAAATGAATTTCAAAGTCAAAATGGAAATGTGAACCACTTTTTAAATGATTTTGGCAATGAGAATAATTTCAATTATGGTGCAATGGACAATTTTTGTTCTCAACAATTTAAAGTTGAAAATTCTCAAATTAATAATTATAAATTTGATTTAGTTGAGCAAATGGAAGAAATTCACAAAAATCACACGAATTTGTTGTTTGAAACATACATAAAACAACGTGAGAAACAAAATCAACTCCCAACATGTGACGAGTCAAATAATAATCCACCTTTTACCCAAATTGACGATTTTCAAATAACATCTTTTGAAATTGAAAACGACAATCTTAATGAAGTTGTTGAAAATGTGGTAATTGAGTTGGATTTCAATTCTTTTGAGAGTGTGGAACCAAATTTAAATTTCAATCTTCCTTTTTCCGAATTTGAAAAATTGAATATAAAAACTTTAGATTTTAAACATGATATGTGCAATGAAGTTGTGAATAATTCAACAAAGGAAGACGAATTTAGTGATCACAATTTTTTTGGACTTTTCGAAGATGAGTTGTTGAATTCTGAAGGTGTAGATTTAAATTACCATTTTGATTTTAAAATCAATAATTTTGAAGAATTTGTCAATAATGAGTTTAAAGTTAAATTTGGTGAAAATAAACTTGAACTTCAACCAATTGTTCTATCTACCCTAAAAATCATCGAAAATAAAACAACTCATTCAATTTTTTTATAAAACGACACTCGTTTTTCCAAATCAACATTCAACTTTGAAGTCTTTTATGGTTTGGTTTTCTATACTTAAGCTATGTCTCTCATACTTGACAAGACAAATGAATTGGTCTTGACCGTTCATTTACTCTGTAATGGTATATTTTCTAATGTCATGTAAATAATAATTATTTCATTTTTATGTAAATATAGGTCATATTTTTATTTTATTTTCTCCTTTCACTTGGGTTGACTATGGGGACACAGTCAAGATTAAGTGGGGGGGAGTCTCATGCTTATTTTTATTTTTCATGGTTTATATTTTTGATTTTCTTTCCAAAACAAAAAAAAAAGAAAAAAAATTTCAAAACAAAATTTCTTTTTAGCATATTGATTTACCTAAAAAAACCCTATGGGATAAATATATGTTTTTGTTTATTAAATCGAATTTTTAAAAAATTTATTTGTCTCAACAAAAATTAAAATAAAGTTTGATTACAAGTAACTATGGTTTAAATAGTATATAGGAAGATTCATGGGTGATAATTATGAAGTACATCCTAATTGAAATCTTTGTTTAAAAGAGTGGTTGATTTAAAGTAAAGGCTAACATTTTTTATCTTCTAAGTTAAGTGGTGCTAAGATGATTTGCAAAACTCTCTCTAAAAAAATAAAAAATAAAAAATAAAGAAAATGTTATTTAATAAAAATAAATCACCTAGAGTCATGAGTTCACATGCAAGCATGTTCACTTGCCATGCTCTATACCCTTCTCACATAGCCCGAAAGGCAGTGCATGATCGGTATATCTAGGCTCAGTTTACCTGAGTTAGGTGTATTTAAATAGGTTTAATAAAAATAACCACTAGAGTCATGTGTTCATACGCAAGTGTATACACTCGCCAAGCTCTGTACTCTTCTCACGTAAGTCCGAAAGGCTGTGCATGATCGGTATATCTGGCCTCAGTTTATCTGAGTTAGGTGTGTAAATAATAATAATGTTAATGTTTTTAAAAAATAGAGAGAGCAAGCAATTGAAATCCAAGCACCACTTTCACTTAATTGATCTGATTTGTTATTCAAAAGAAATAAAAATACCATATTGCAAAACTTTGATAATCAACTAAGGATCCATTTCATAGTTGCACTATGTTATCAACTAAAATAACTAGCCAAACTAGAGTCTAGTTGTGATGAAAATATAAATTTTTTGGAGTTTTTGACGAGTAAAAGGATTTAAATTTCTTGATAATGACCAAAACTTATATTTAACTTATTTATGTCAATTTAAAAGTAAACTCTTCAATTGTAAATATTTTCAAAATCTTGCATTCATATCTTTGTAAATAAATCTTGCATTTAGGAAATTTTCATGTTGTATTTGGATTTTGTGGGTAGTATTCGTTGAAAACCCTTTTGAGAAAACACTCGTCCTACTAGGGACACCTAAAGGTTTAACGACTTGTTGCATACGCTCAATGCAATCGTGTTTCCTATGAAAACGGATTTATCTTAGTTTGAGTTTATTCGAAGACGGATAAAAAGATAAGTGTGGGGGTATTTAATGTGCACGTAAAAGTGCATATTTTTACTTTTAAATTTAATCTACTTATATTTAATAAATGAGCATATTAGAGTATTTTACATATTTAAACCAAAATTTAAATTGTTTTCAAATCATCACTTATTCATCTTCATTTTGGGGCAAAATAGTAATTTTGTGCATGTATTAATTTTGAGAATATTTATTTGCACATTTTAGTTTTATTTGTAGGAATTTGATGGAAAATGGAAGAGGCTTCATGGAAATATGCATGCACAAGAGAAGAAGGCAAATGAAAATGAAAATAAATGACTCATGGAGAACCCCACCTACCCACTTATCATGATCTACAATTAGGAGCTAATGCACATGTTAGTGGAGATTAAAAGCACATGTACATTTAATGGAGGATTAATTACATGCTAATGATAACTTGGTGGCCATACTTCCTAAAGGGGCATTTTGGGTAATCCCTTAAAATATGGATTAGGGCTTCAGGCACGTATAAATACCCATTATGTTTCACGTAGAGAGCTCTTACCACCTTCTCTTTAGTTTAGTTGTAGCCATGTAAACATAAACTCTCTTTCTCTCTTAATGGCTTCTTGGCCTTTTTCTCTTATGTGATTTTAATTATGCAATTTGATTTCATGCTCTTTTAATTATTGTTCTTTACTTTATGCAATTAGTGTAGTTTTATTTTATGCAAGTAGATTAGATTTATTTACATGCAATTTAGTTAGCTCTCCTTTTCCTCTTGTCTATGTTTATGTTGCAATCTACATGTGTTGAAATGGTAACAAATATGAGAAGCTAAACCCTAGGGATAATGAAGCTCTCTTAATTATGTAAATTCAACATATATGCTAATTTATGATCTCTTTTTGTGCTTAATGGAAATTTTTGATGTGGTAAAATTTTTGTTGTTTAACTTTGAATTGGATAGCCTATGTTGTTGACACCAAATAGACTATGCTTAAACAAACATAAACACAAATTACCTCTTCATCTACATATGATTTTGGTAATGAAGTGGATTTTAGAATCAAAATTTGACGTTCTATATTACTAATCAATAGTAAATAGATCATGCTTATAATATATTTTATTTTTAATTTCATTATCATTTTCATGAGAGTTAACAAGTGGTTTGGATGGTGTGTTAAAGTTTGATGGTTTATGTTGGGCTAATTAATAGCACAAATAGACCATACTTAGGATAAACACATCAACTAAATTCACAAATGACCGAAAAGAGAGATCACAATTTCATCGTGTTGATTTGTGTGATTATGTGAAGGGATTTGGCCCTAAGTTGTCTTCTAACCTTATATTTTTAATCGATTTTTTTAGTTTAACTTTTCCTAATTTTCCTAGTTTAAACAAACTTGCAAATTTGGGTTAATTTGATTGAGTAAAATTTTAAATCAATTCAGTTTCCTACGGATCGACCCATACTCGCTTGGTACTAAAATTGTACGTCGTGCGCTTGCGGTTAATTTTTATTATATTTTTCAGCGATTTTCTAACCCATAGAAAACTTGTCGATGAATAATATGAAGTGGGCTTCTACTGTCACCACATGACACTTTCAAAAGAGAAACAGGTAGAATTTTCCATTTAAGACCTCAATCAAGATAGACTCCGTCATTTAAGGCCTATTCCCATGGTGAACTTCTAGCGTCGTCATTATTGGTCTATTGGCCATAACAATAGACCTTTGACCGCTATATATGGCCTTATAATTTATAATAGCCATACCACTAGTGCATATATCGTTAGTAAAATCTTAACAATTTGAGAAACTGTACCCAAGCCACTTAATACCTCATTAATAAGCACTAGGCATGCCTATGATAATTTAACACTTACTTGTAGGTAGGCCTTTGACATTTAATACATAACCCCAAGGCGGACTCCTCACTAGTACTATCTAGCTAACATTGCTTGAAAATCTCATTAGGCTACTTAGTACTTATTTTATAGGAGAGAGGCGAATCCTAGATCAATCACTTAGTACCTCAAACCCGAAGCGAACCTTTCCCGATATATCCATCATAACTCTTAATTATAAATATGGAATCTCATTAGGTTACTCCTTTCGATAGGGAGGCGGGCCCTAAGATAACCACTGAATAGCTCAACATCGAAGTAAACCTTTTTAGAGATACCCCTCACCGCTTCCTAATTCCAGATTCAGACAATTTAATACTTTTCAGTTAAGAAAGTAGGTCCAATCTCTCACACCGTCATTGGTCCAAGGATTAGTGATATCTCACATTAGTAGTAAGTGCACCCGACTGTTGGTAGCCTCAAAGTAAAGAGCAGTCTTCCGTCGAGTGACTCTACTGACCTCGCATCACTAATTCACTAAGTCCAATTAACTATTCTTAGCCTTTACTAATATTATCTTAGGTAGATACTGGACTTAGCTTACTAATTCTCCTTTTATTTAAGGCAATAAGATTTACCTCAAATATTTATCTACCCATAAATCCCTTTTTAATGCTCATAAATGTCAATTTGTCCATAAAATCCTAATAGACATTTCCCTAGACATTTATGTATGATTACTAATTTCAAATTAGTAACCTTTTATATCTATTCCATTTTATCAGTCTCATTAATCCACTTGTCCCTATTAATTGTAACCCTTAATTTAATACAATCCATTATTTCTCATTAATTGCCCATTAATTTAGGTTAAAATCTTTTATCTCCTATTAATTAATTGATAGGAATCCCTAATTTATATTCCATTAATATAAATTACTATCTTTTCTAATTCTAACTATTCGCTTTCCTAAATATAATAATAACTAATGAACAATACGCATAAATAACGCACGAATAAACGTTGTTTTTCTTTATTAACGCAAAAAATACGTATAAAAACCTAATAAAACTACTTATTCATAACTAAATATATTCTAGTCATAAATATGTAATTAGAATATGCTTTCCATATTTAATTTGCTGGAATCAAATTCCTTAGGAAGATTTTCTACTATGATTTCCATAAATAGGTTTAACACAAAAAGGAAAGATTGAATCCATTTGAAATTACAATGAATGTATAATTTCTTATTCCTTGTTAAATCAAACGTTGTCATTTTGAATGAAGTGTGGAAAAAGTAAAAAACTTATAAAAATCAAACGGATGTTCTTCCCATAAATTAAACTATGAAAAATCTATAACATACTACAAATTGGGCAATAATCCAAAAACCCTACTTTACACCCAAGTACTGATCTGGAATAAAAATATACAACATTCAAACTCTAAGATCATTGTGATTGATTTTCAGATCTAGGTGTAAGCATATTTCAATTTTGATCTAAAACAAGTGTAACGAACCAGATTTTCGATAATAAAAAATCGACACTAATACGTCCACTGTATCATATGCAAAACATTTAAGTGCTGGAAATACTGATTTGTTAGGGTGAAAGAAGAAGGTATAAGATAGAAGAAAACTAAACAACACAGAATCTCACAATACATCGAATAATATATAATACAACAATGATCTTTACAAAAAGAAAACATCTTTATTCATATAAACAACATCAGAGTACACTAGACTATCCTGAATAGGAACAGTTATAGAAACCTATCCTTACACTGACAAACATACAGACTCTATAATACAGTGGAAGAAAAATATACGTTAGTACGTCTTGACCATCCAGCTCCTCTCAACCTCCAAAGTATCCAACTAACCTAGGAAGAACATGCTCGGTCTGACCCGAGCATTACATGGAATAACGCCCGGGTCAGTCTGGTAAACCAGCATGAGTAAAAATCGATAACAAGTAACAACCAAACCGATCTCTATATTTGAAAACTTTTCACAAAGGGTATCTCGTAAGACCACACAACACATAAACGAAAGGGTTTTTACCTTACGATAACCAAAACATTGTATATCAGAATCCAGTGATATTATCATAGTGTCTAGGTATAAAGTAAATAGATAAAATAGATGAAATGCTTGCATCTCACATTCCAACATACTAGGCTCTACAATTAAAAATGTAAGGCATGTATTGGAGATTGGATTCCAATAATGGCAAGGTAAGGGACTACCTTTCGATGATACACCTTTAGAAAATGCACTGATGCTAACATAGAGTCGCTTCCCCTTTAACATGGCAGACCAGATTACTTCACCCCCTTGACACCGAGGCCTTATACAACCACGGTGTTTGCGCGCATACCAACTCTGAAAGGGACATCTAGAATGGGGTGACCGCTCCTAATGGTAGCTAACCACATAGCTCTGCTGCATGCCCTGCTTTTGCCATTCCTTCCGGTTGTGAGGCTTGAGGCTATGCTTTACCTTTTTGAATAGCAATCCATTTTGGAATGCTAACACTGCCCTCCGGGCGTTAATGCAATGCTAGCATTCATTCATACAAGTTGTCCAAGATAAGGACAAACCGAAGGCACTACTTCTACTACATCCATTTTGGAACCACCCTCAGGATTAGTAGCAAGCAGCCCTTGCACTTCAATGGCACGGTCTTCGATCCCATGCTTCAAGATGGCTTCATTTTGAAATGCTTGAGTTGGATCGAAGTGGTTTTCAGATAGCATATCCGATCCCGGTCTCTTCGAAACAACTTTCGATATTTCCAGTAAACTCAACCCCGGTTCTTTAGGAAATAAATAAATAAATGATAAGAGCGGTGTTCACCTCCTAACCGTTGGTTATTTACCTACTATCGAATCTCCAAGATATTTCCAAAGTTACGTTTTGTCCAGATTCGATAGTTGGTTATTTACCTATCAAATAAATAAACATCCAATCATGATTTAATTTCCATATGGGATCCACTGAGCCTTTACTAATTCGCTTTAATTAATTAAACCACTTTATAAAACTTGATCATAAGATCTTTTCAAAACACTATTCTCAAACCCGTTACATTTCCTTTTATACTTAGGAAACGTTTATATACTTATCTCAATGTAATAAGTATATAACCAAAACATTTTACATTTCATGCCTTGAAACAAAATCATATACTTACCTTATCAGTATAAGTTTATGTACAAAGTTTTCTAAGTTTTCTTCTTTCCAAATACATGTTAAATAACCAAACATTTCTTCCAAATATAACTTTCCACTTATGCTTTATCAAAAATTCCCTTTTTAAAAGCTCATCTCATATTTCAATTAACTTATAACTTTCAAAATAAAGTTATAACCCACTTTTATAAACCTTTAAGTTAATTTATAAAACTCTTTCCAAATCTCTGAAATGATTTATAAACCTTTTTCCTATTTTTTTTAAAACTCTTTATATAAACCTTTCTATACTCCTTTATAAATATCATTTACAAAACATCATTTGTAAAACACCTTAATAACCTTTTCCGATAGTAAACCTTCTTTCTATAAACAAGTTATCATTTATAAATACCTTTATAAGAATTATATAATTTGAAAAACCATTTATAAACCCTTAGTCTCAAATTGATTAAAGAATTTAAGTAAATTCAAAACCATACTTTATAAATTCCAAATTAGGCTTAGCAGCCCCAATGGTACTGATTTAAGTTACCATTTTTATTTTAATTTAATTCCAAGGCACTTATCAATTATTTACATAGGCCAGCCTATATGTAAATCCAACCAATTATCAAATCAGGGAATAACATGTCAATACAACTCAACTAGCATATACATGTCTAAACAACATAATAGCAGGATGGTGATAAGTCCTGCTAAATAGATGTCCAAAAAAATTTAATCCATTGATAGTAGAACGGGGATTTATTCAGCTAAACACATGTCCAAACAATCCAAACAATTACCCTATAGCAGAACGGTGTTTTATTCTGCTAATGAATGTCCATACTGCACAAACAATCACATTCTAACTTATTCACAGTTGTTTGTCTATTTAATATCATGGATAAGAGATCCTTTGGTTAAAATCAAACCACTTAGAAAAGAACCCAATTGAAAACATAACCGATAAAGTTTAAAATAACTTTTAATTATTAAATCATAATTAAATATAAATTAAAGCTTAATTAAATCTTAAATAATCAAAATCAAATCATAATTAAGTCTTAAATAATTAAAAGTAAATTAATCAATAAACTTTAAACAAACAAACATTTACTTAAAACTAATCCCTAATTAAGTAGTTAATTAATCTTTAAATAAATAATAATTAATTAAATAATTAAAATTCAACTAAATAATAATTAAAATAATTAAACTTGCTTACATAAAATAATTACCCTTATTAACTTAATTAATCATTAATTAAACTTCTTAATAACTTACTTAATTATCACTAATTAGTCACTAATTACTTAACCTAATTACTGATTAATTAATAAATAATTATCCTTAATTAATAAATTAATTAATTTTTAAACATACTTAATCAAGTTGTAATTAACTTATGTGGTGTTAATTACGTTAGAAAAATAGGTTTTCAAATCATTTTTAAAAGAAAACTTTAACGTTAGAAATCAAACTTTTTCGAACTGCATTCATAGCGACTATCACTATGGACGCAATAACTTAGAATTCTTCTCTATGTTACCATCTAAAATTTTAACCTTACTTTGGATTACTTTTTAATACATAAAATAAAAGGTTTTTGAAAACCTTAACTCGAGTTAGAATTTAAACAAAACATTTACTAACTCAAAACTAGTAAACGATTAGATTTTCAAAATGGATCTCAAGCCCCTTACTAACAACTCAAGTTCCTATCTTCTATACCATTCAACCATAATCCAAGCATATATGAAAGATACTAAATCACATTATCATCATATTGTAGTAAAATCACCACATTCATATCCAAACACATAACCTGACCATCAATCTCAAATCAAATGCTAAACTACAAGTTAGCACATACACAAAGCATCCAAGCCATATCATAATCCAAACACAACATCATATATACCAACAAATATATAAAAGTAAAATCTTTCCCAAAATGTTAATAATTTACTCACCATAAAGCTTTCCTAAACTTGAATGCTTTAGAACTTGTAAACTTGAAAAACTCAAAAAGCTATCCGAAAATAGCTCAACTTTCTCTCGGCTTTTCTATATGATAATCTCAAAATTTTGAAAAGTTGTCAATGGTAAAGTTTTAAAAAATTAATTTCTCTATCATTTTGAAAAAAGAATAACTTGATTGGGATCATTTTTGAGAAAGTTATGGTTAAAGGAATATGTGGTATTTTCGACCTTCAAAACATAGGTCCGAAAAAAGGTCTTAAAGACAAGCGTTTTTGACATAGCTAAACTCAAAACTTGAGGAAGTGGTCAACAAAAAAGTTGTAACCACTGGATTTATATATAGTTTGAAAAAAAGAAAATCATAATTTGGTGCAGTAGGTTGGAAGTTAGGGCCGAAGAAAATAGGACGAAAATCGGGAAGATTTGAGTGGATTTTGAACAAGTTTTTCTAAGGATTTTTTTTCTTTTGTTTAAGAGGAAGGAGGATATGAATGGAATGGAGAGGTTAGAAAAATAAATATGAAAAATAAAATGAATAAGAGAGATGTATGTGGGTATTTATAGATAGAGAGGAGAGAGCAAGTTACCTTTATACCCTTGGCTTTAAAAATATTCTAACATGTCATGATATTGAGAGGTCATATCACCATGCCTTATCACATCACTCTCTATTATATATATATTCTTTTTTTTGAAAATGATTTGTAACATCGAATCCATACATATATCACATCAAATTTCATTATATATATTTATTTATTTTTAATACATGACTTGTCACATCGTTTTATATATATATATAAGTTAAATTATTAATTAAAGCTAAGACGTGACAGAGATAATGATGGTTAATTATTACAATCTAATATGTGACAATACTTAATATATATATATATATATAACCTAAGATGTGACAACACTTATATATATATTTATATATATATATTGATTATTTTTAAAACTACGTCTTGTCACATCACTTACTAATCTAAATTAACATAAAATAACTTATTTCTAGGTGTATTATTATTTAGTTAATGAACTCTTATATATATGTGTATATGGTGCACAAAGACGGATAACGTTCCCGACTACTTTCCGGTGTCGAAAGGTCGAAATTTTGAAAAACGTTCTTCAGTCACATTTTCTATTTTTCTACGAACTTTCAATTTGGTAAACAAATTTTGAAAACGATTTTATCATCATTATTAATTTGTTAAAATGAGTTTATTTTCATTATAAAACCTATATATTGAATATTTAAAATAAATATTCACTAATCAAAGTAGTGAAATTCTGAGTCGTTACATTTTTCCCTCCTTAAAGGAATTTCATCCCCGAAATTACACCTCGACCTTTCTCAGAAAACACTTAACACTATACATCAGCCCGTATGATGTACCAAGATCATTCTTATGCAAAATCTGATTCGATCTCAACTCGAATACATAACTTTCCTTCCAAACTAGTATTGCTCACCTGATTCTCTAGTGCGGACTCCTATCAGGCTCCTTGATTTGAAACCTCTATTCTCCTTACATAGTTGTAATTATGATAAAAAACCTTGGTCCCACACCAAGAACCATCATCAAGTGCTCGCCGTCAAGGGTCGAGTAATAGATCCTTACTTGGAATGGTGCAACACCTGAAAGCCATGTACTTAAGCCTTGGATCGCTCTATATGGAAAGAGAAATGATCTATGTACAACTTACACACTTATTTAATTGGTTCTCCTTAATACAAATTCTATTTCCACAAAATTATTTATGAAAACATTTCATAAACTATTCTTAGGTTCAACTTGTATGCTACTCCACTACATCCTAAGGTCATATATCCCTATTTGATTCCATTATTCCATTTTGCTTTATTTTCTTCAAGATCCCTATACCCGACTTTTATTTTCAAAAACTTTTTGAAATGAAACTCTATACTTTAAATCATACAAATATATAGACATAGCCCGAGTAACTCCAAAATGATACTAAGGAACTGGGTATCACTAAATAGTATCATACACTCCCTTACTAAGAAGGATAATACTCAATAGAAGTGTTTACAATCTGAACACATCTCTTTCCCAATTTTAAGTTATTTTCGAGCCACTCGAACTAGTTAACTTAAAAATATTCCTTTTATTTCCAAATTCTCATTTTTGGAACAATACTTTACATTTTCCAACAACATATATCACCAACTCACTTTGGGTTTGTTCGGGTTGAACTTGTTTCGATCGTACAATGATAAAGAGAATAATTAACTAAGTATCCCACAATGTTCACCTAGGCAAACATCTGATCGTCAATTAGAAGATTATTCTGATCATCACAAAATAATCAAGACTTGTTCCCCGTACCAATCCAAAGATAACACTTCTTACTTATACTTTTATTCTCGAAAATTTATACTTAAACTAAATTAGTTTCAATTATTATTATTATTATTTTCTCAAAACCTTGAAAATCATTTTTCAAAAGCACCTGGATTTAGGTTCTCAAGTTTTCAACCTAAATTTCTTCCAACTTAAATGATACATTTTTATAAACCGATTTTATAAATCACTTCTATTAAACCATTTATCCCAAAATATTCTAACTTTCAAAACAAATTCTACCTCAACTTTAACATCGAACGCCTTATAGTCAAACTGTGAAACTTTGACAAGGTGTTCGTTGCCATATTTTCCCAATCCTTATCTACACAATCCATATCTTAAAAAGGGAACTACTAACAATAGTCAATGCTCAACTAGACGAAATGATTAAACAAACCTTAAATGATAACAAAAACAACATATTATTATCTCATAACACCTCAACCAACTGTATTACACTATTTGTGAAAATCGCTCTTTTATATATAAAATATACCCTGGGTAAAATTATTTCATTTACCCAATTCCAAAACAATACCGTGTCGATTTGCCTAGTTTAAGTGTTTAGAAACCCCTATCGGTTTAGTTGTACACCCTGTATCGACCAGAGTTCATAAGCCACTAAACTGATAAATCAACACCATATAAAACATTTAATATTCACTAACAAATACGCGCTTATATATATACACTCAAACTTATTCTAGGGTGTCCCTTACCCTATCTCTAATGAGTTAACCCCACCAAAGAAAAGGTTCTCGCTTAACCTTCAGCTCTGATACAAAATGTAACGAACTGGATTTTCGACCATAAAAAATCGACACTAATATGCCTACTATATTATATGCCGAACATTCAAGTGCTAGAAATATCAATTTGTTAGGGTGAAAGAAGAAGGTAGAAAATAGAAGAAAACTAAACAACATAGAATCCCACAACACAGTGAATAATATATAACACAACAATGATCTTTACAGAACAAAACATCTTTATTCATATATATAACAACAGAGTGCACTAGACTTATCCTAAATTTGGACAGTTATAGAAACCTGTCCTTACATTAACAAAGGTACAGACTCTATAATACAGCAGGAGAAAAATATACGTGAATACATCTTGACCATCTAGCTCCTCTCTAACTCTAAACTATCTAGCTAACCTGGGAAAAACATGCTCGGTCTGACCCGAGCATTACATGGAATAACGCCCGGGTGAGTTTGGTAAACCAGCGTGAGCAAAAATCGATAACAAGTAACAACCAAACTGATCTCTATATTTGAAAAATTATCGCAAAGGTTAACTCGTAAGACCACACCGCATATAAACGAATGGGTTTTTACCTTACGATAACAAAAACATTTTATATCAGAATCCAGTGATATTATCATATTGTCTAGGTTTAAAGCAAATAAATAAAATAGATGAAATTCTTGCATCTCACATTCCAACATACTAGGCTCTACAATCAAAAATGTAAGGCACGTATTGGAGATTGGATTCCAATAATGGCAAGGTAAGGGACTACCTTTCGATGATACACCTTTAGAAAATGCACTGATGCTAACATAGAGTCGCTTCCCCTTTAACATGGCAGACCAGATTACCTCACCCCCTTGACACCGAGGCCTTATACAACCACGGTGTTTGCGCGCAAACCAACTCTGAAAGGGACATCTAGAATGGGGTGACCGCTCCTAATGGTAGCTAACCACATAGCTCTACTGCATGCCCTGCTTTTGCCATTCCTTCCGGTTGTGAGGCTTGAGGCTATGCTTTACCTTTTTGAATAGCAATCCATCTTGGAATGCTAACACTGCCCTCCGGGCGTTAATGCAATGCTAGCATTCATTCATACAAGTTGTCTAAGATAAGGACAAACCGAAGGCACTACTTCTACTACATCCATTTTGGAACCACCCTCAGGATTAGTAGCAAGCAGCCCTTGCACTTCAATGGCACGGTCTTCGATCCCATGCTTAAAGATGTCTCCATTTCAAAACACTTGAGTTGTATCGAAGTGGCTTTCAGATAGCATATTCAATCCCAGTCTTTTCAAAACAACTTTCGATATTTCCAGTAAACTCAACCCCGGTTCTTTAGAAAATAAACAGATAAATGACAAGAGCGGAGTTCACCTCCTAACCGTTTATGGACGAATTTCCTTATCATTCGTCCTAGAAGAACAAAACAAGTTTATATGTATAGTATAACATCTTCGAACGGTAACCGTACCATATAATTCTCGTGTTTCTCCTAGATATTTTCAAAGTTACGTTTTGTCCAGATTTGATGGTTCTTTATTTAACTATCAAATAAATAAACATCCAATCATGGTTTAATTTCCATATGGGATCCACTAAGCCTTTATTAATTCTCTTTAATTAATAAAACCACTTTATAAAACCAGATCACAAGATCTTTTCAAAATACTATTCCCAAACCCCTTACATTTCCTTTTATACTTGGGAAACATTCATATACTTATCTTAATGTTATAAGTATATTACCAAAATATTTTACTTTTCATGCCTTGAAACAAAATCATATACTTATCTTATCAGTATAAGTACATTTAAAAACTTTTGAAAGTTTTCTTCTTTCCAAATCCCATATTAAATAACCAAACATTTCTTCCAAATAAAACATTCTGCTTGTCTTTTATCAAAAATTCTCTTTTCAAAAGCTCATCTTATATTTCAATTAACTTATAACTTTCAAAATAAAGTTATAACCCACTTTTATAAATCTTTAAGTTAATTTATAAACCTCTTTCCAAATCTCTGAAATGATTTATAAACCTTTTTCCTATTTTTTTTAAAACTCTTTATATAAACCTTTCTATACTCCTTTATAAATATCATTTACAAAACATCATTTGTAAAAGACCTTAATAACCCTTTCTGATAGTAAAACCCCTTTCTATACACAAGTTATCATTTATAAATACATTTATAAGAATTATATAACTTGAAAAACCATTTATAAACCCTTAATCTCAAATTGATTAAAGAATTTAAGTAAATTCAAAACCATACTTTATAAATTCCAAATGTGGCTTAGCAGTCCCAATGGTACTGATTTAAGTTACCATTTTTATTTTTATTTAATTCCAAGACACTTATCAATTATTTACATAGGCTAACCTATATGTAAATCCAACCAATTATCAAATCAGGGAATAACATGTCAATACAACTCAACTAGGATATACATGTCTAAACAACATAATAGAAGGACAGTGATTTTCCTTCTAAATAGATGTCTAAAACAACTTAATCAATTAATAGCAGGACGGGGATTTATTCTGCTAAACACATGTCCAAACAATCCAAACAATTACCTTATAGCAGAACGGTGTTTTATTCTGCTAATGAACGTCCGTACAACACAAATAATCACATTCTAACTTAGTCACAGTTGTAAATATCATGGACAAGAGATCCTTTGGTTAAAATCAAACCACTTAGAAAAAACCCAACTTAAAACATAACCGATAAAGTTTAAAATAACTTTTAATAATTAAAATTTAAATAATCAATATCAAATCATAATTAAGGCTTAATTAACTAAATGTAAATTAATAATTAAACTTTGAATAAATAAACATTTACTTAAAATTAATCCCTAATTAAGTAAATAATTAATATTTAATTAAATAATAATTAATTAAATAATTCAACTTTAATTAAATAATAATTAAAATAATTAAAGATTACATAAAATAATTACCCGTATTAACTTAATTAATCATTAATTAAACTTCTTAATAACTTACTTAATTATCACTAATTAATCACTAATTACTTAACCTAATTACCAATTAATTAACAGATAATTATCCTTAATTAGTTAATTAATTATTAAACATACTTAATCAAGTTATAATTAACTTATGTGTTGCTAATTACATTTGAAAAATAGGTTTTCGAATCATTTTTAAAAGAAAATTTTAAACTTAGAAATCAAAATTTTCCGAACTGCATCCATAGCGACTATCACTATGGACGCAATAACTTAGATTTACTTGTCTAAGTCACCATCTAAAATTTTAACCTTACTTTGGATTTATTTTTAATACATAAAACAAAAGGTTTTTGAAAACCTTAACTCAAGTTAGAATTTAAACTAAACATTTACTAACTCAAAACTAGTAAACGATTAGATTTTCAAATTGGATCTCAAGTCCCTTACTAACAACTCAAGTTCATGTCTTCCATACCGTTCAACCATAATCCGAGCATATATGAAAGATATCAAATCACATTATCATCATATTGTAGTAAAATCACCACATTCATATCCAAACACATCACCTAACCATCAATCTCAAATCAAATGCTAAACTACAAGATAACACATATACAAAATATCCAAGCCATATCATTATCCAGACACAACATCATATATATACAAACACATAACCAAAAATATATAAAGGTAAGATCTTTTCCAAAATGTTAAGAATTTACTCACCATAAAGCTTTCCTAAACTTAAATGCTTTAGAACTTGTAAACTTGAAAAACTCAAAAAGCAATGCGAAAATAGCTCAACTTCCTCTTGGCTTTTCAACATGATTAACTTAGAATTTTGAAATGTAGTCAACAGTAAACTTTTAGAAAATTCTTTTATCTATCATTTAAAAAAAATAATCACTCAATTTGGATCATTTTTGAGAAAGTTATGGTCAAAAGAAGAGGTGGTATTTTCGGCCTTCAAAACATAGGTTCGAAAATAGATCTTAAAGACAAGCGTTTTTGACATAACTAAACTCAAAACTTGAAGAAGTGGTCAACTTGAAAGTTGTAGCCACTGGACTTTTATACGGTTTGAAAAAAAGAAAATTATGATTTGGAGCAGAAAATTGGAAATTATGGCTGAAGGAACTAGGAAGAAAATGGGGAAGGTTTGAGTGGATTTTGAACAAGTTTTTCTAAGGATTTCTTATTTTTCCTTTGTTTAAAAGGAAGGAGGACAGGAATGGAATGGAGGGGGTTATGAAAATGAATATGGAAAGTAAAATGAATAAGATAGATATATGTGGGTATTTATAGATAGAAAGGAGAGAGCCAATTACCTTTATACCATTAGCTTTAAAAATATTCTAACATATCATGATATTGAGAGGTCATATCACCATGCCTTATCACATCACTCTCTATTATTATATATATATATATATATATTCTTTTTAAAAAAACGACTTTTCACTTCAAATCCATACATATATCGCATCAAATCTCATTATACATATTTATTTATTTTTAATCCATGACTTGTCACATCACTTTATATATATATATATATATATATAAGTTAAATTATTAATTAAAGCTAAGATGTGACAGAGATAATGATGGTTAATTATTACAATCTAAGATGTGATAATACTTAATATATATATATATAAAACCTAAGATGTGACAACACTTATATATATATATATATAAGTTTATTATTTTTAAAACTATGCCTTGTCACATCACTTACTAATCCAAATTAACATAAATTTATTTCTAAATGTATTATTATTTAGTTAATGAACTCTTATATATGTGTATATGGTGCACAAAGACGAACAACGTTCCCGACAACTTTTCGGTGTCGAAATGTCGAAATTTCGGAAAACGTTCGCCGGTCACATTTTCTGTTTTTCTACGAACTATTTAATTTGGTAAAAAAATTTTGAAAACAATTTTATCATCATTATTAATTTGTTAAAATGAGCTTATTTTCATTATAAAACCTATATATTGAATATTTAAAATCAATTAAATATTCACTAATTAAAGCAATGAAATTCCAAGTCGTTACAACAAGAAATGTAAGCAATAGTTTTCTACACTAATTTATGCCTACAATTCACAAATAAAATTGATTTAGGCATAAAAATCAAACGTATGCCAATGAAATAGATTTAAAATCATAGACAATATATAAAATTTCCTACTCGCCTTTTAAAAGTGATCCAGATCTGAAGTCGAACCTCGAATTCATCTTCAAATCCATTTTAATCCAAGAAATATATATATAAAGGGTATATACATACATTAGAATTACAAATCTGAGAAGAGATTTGAGATTGGGAGAGAAAATAGATACAAATATATAAATTGCCTCAAATACATGAATAGTTGATTCTCTTCTCTTCTCCTTTTTATTAGATTTCTATTCCTCTCCATTTTTTATGAATATAGATATAAATATCTTATTTTTATAATTTAAAAAGAAAGTGGAGAAGAAGAAATGGTAGAGCTTCATTGCTCTATTCAGAAAAGTATGAGAAGAAAAGGGAGGGTTAGGCTTGAATTTATAGGCGCTAGAATCAACCAAAATCACACAATTTAAAATCTGGACCGTATATAGCCTAGGGTTATTGGAGCCGCCACAGCGAGGCAGGTCGACCACCCCCTACCTAGGGGTCGACCACCTCCTATCGACCGCTTATACACGGCGGTCGACCTATGGGCCCAGGCAATATTAGTTATTGTCTTAAATCTATTATTTCCATTTCGAATTCATTTTTCATCCATAATTTCTTCGTTTGGACTTCGATTGCAAAACTTCAAATATGAAAGTTGCTCAGAATTTCATGGCAAGTGCAATGGTGCAACTTCGTGGTCAAATTCCATCATTTGCACAAATTCCCTTTTGGAGCCTAATTAATTAACTAACTAACTAATTAAATAACTGACACAAAATTACAAGGTGTTACATTCTTCCCCCCTTAAGAAATTTGCCCTCGAAATTTCACCAATGACTAATTCATGTTTTTGGCTCATAATTATCATAAACTACACAATAAATTAGTGTACAACCAATTTTGCAACCAAACATGCACAAGTGTATAGTGTATTACTTTATCACCACACAGAAAATATGTATGCAGAATAATTCTAAATCAGATCCTCCTATATGAATGCATTTCTTTGGAAACATTTTTAAAGAATATGATGCAAACAACGCACACGCGCGCACACGCGCGCGTGCACGCACACGCAGATATATATATATATCTTTATACATACTGGTAGTTCTATATGTATGCGGCTTTTGAAAAATCTTTTCAACCAAGACCTCTATAATCCTACAAATAGAAGTATAAAGCAACCAATTTTGCATCCAATTTCTACCATCCAGAAATCTAATGCGTTGAAAAATTGCTTTCTAAACTTTACTCCTATGCTGGAAAAAAGAATTTAGGTGGAGAATTTAACATTCTTACCACTTTATAATTTTCCTATTTCTGTAGTACAGCGGAAATTTCCTCGATGTCTCGGATTTAATCCAAAATTTCCTCACACAATATGCATAAGGAGGCTTATTTTCAGGCTCTAAAACAGAATTGAGTCTAAAAATAGACTCATGCGCACCGTCGACAAGGTATGGAAATAGAAATTCCAAGGCTAAAACATCTTTTCCCTTATTATTGCTTGCATTTATCGTATCGTCGATCCTAATGCACTGCTAAATCCGCAAATTCTAACTCTATTTGTCTTTCCAACGCTTAACATGTGGTCTTCAAAATCAAATATTTCAAAAAAAATCTTTCTTACTTTTCAAACTTGTACATCAATTGAAAAACAAAGTCCCAAAATATTTAGATGCACATTTTCCCTTGAAATCAAATTTTTTGACAAAAATTCTAGAAATAATTTAAGAGCCAAAATAACTAAAACCAATTTTTTTTCAAAAGAGAAGTTTTCCAAAATATTTCCTTTTCAAAAAGTTTGATAAATTAAACCACAATTTCAGCGTAGTCGATAGTCGGTTATGCGCTAAATGTATAAACCAAATTCTAAAATTCTACAGCTAATCTTTACCCATAAAACTTGAAATTTTATTTAAAAATGTCATCATGCCCAATTAACCAAAAAATTTAGCTTTTAAGGAACATGAGCAATGCCCCGTGATATCAAAACAACTTTATCATGTCCTTCATTAAAATTTTCCAACTATTCTAAACATCGAATCTTATATTGTGTTTACTGTTAGTTAAGTGTTTTTTATGAGATTTTCATATTTATACCACTGCTACACTATGCATACATAAGAGTAGTTTGCATGTCCAGAAATAATAACATAGCAAATAAATAGGAACTCATAATGTCGTGCATGCCTTTTACAAGAAACAATTAATAGTTACAACCCAAATAATTTAAAAGAAAAGAACAAATGCTGAAAGGGAAAAGACAACAACACCATGAATCTTACAATAATGCCTACATACTACGAGATGCCTTGCTCCACGGCTGGAGCTTGATCCATTGCTATGACCCTTGAATAGTCGTAGGATGGCGGCTATACACCCAATCTCGTGCCGCTTGCACTGTTGGTGTTACTGATGGCTTCAGAATTGCCATCTTCCTAAGAAAGGATCTAATGATGGTAGAAGGAACCTTGTGCTAAACTGCCTCTCCATGGAGGTTCATATGTATTACCTAAAGACGAGAGTGGATAGGTGAAAATACAAAAGTGACTCTGTTGAGTGGTAACCCTTGATCAACAAATTGCATCATAAGGTGCGGGTCCAATTGATTGCGATGCCGTCAATACTAGCATAGGTGGTCTTCCGCACCATCGGATAAGTCCGGTCATAACTTTCCGTCTTTGGGATGAAGTTATGCTGAATGATGTGCATAAACTGACGGGCAGTCAAACGTGGATTATCTGTGTTCCAAACACCAATATCATGGGAAAAAATCTACTGCAAAATCTTTAAGTTGTCACTTCAAAATCATACAAATCCATGTTCTTCATGGAGGCCTCCAAAATCCCAGCAACATCATCATTAATCAGCTCAATCAAGACACCCTTCACCTCCGAACGAATCAAACTATTGCCTCCATCAAAATTCTATACCAAGAGGATATCGAAAAGGCAGATGCAGCATGGATAACATTCCCGCTCAAAGGTCTCGAAACAGAGGATCAGTGAAAATCCTACCGCGACGAATAGCTCTTCAGCCCAAAAGCGATGAAACCTTCTGGTCATGGTGCAAGGAAACACCGACAGTGCAGTAAGGTGTATTGGGCTAAGAAGCGGTCAGAGAGAGGAAATAAGGTTTAGTTCTGGGGTGATGGTGGAGCGAGATCTAACGTGCAAAACCAGCATGAGGTGGAGGCGAGGCTGTTGCTCCTGGGGAAAAACAGCATCACCTAAGGGAGGAATGGAAGAGAGAGGCTGATACTTGGAGGAGGAGGATAGAGGTTGGGTTCGGCTTGTTGAGGAAGGAGGAACGAAAGAAGGAAAATGAGGGAATTCGGGTACGACTTTTATAGTCCCGTTCCAGGTTCAAATTGTGCTAAAACTCGCTAACTGGTAGACCACTCTAGGTTTATCGCTAGGTGGTCAACCGCTAGATGGGCTTTGGGCATTAATTGAGCCTAGACCCAATTAGGGTTGGATTAAATAATAATAATCATTTCGTGCCATCTCCTTCGATTCGACACGATCTGAAAATTCTTATTCTCAACACGGTGGGGTCAAACCCTATCACTAAGTTCCGAACCATCCTCCAGCAATTCACAATAGTTGTAACAAAACTACCGCGACCAACAATAATTCCAAAATCTCGAAAATATTCCAGCTGCTATTTCCTACCTACGGCGCATAGAAATATTTCTTCCAATAGCTGGTGGTACAATAACACTTCAAACTATATAACCCAATAAAATTGAGTGTCATTCCTCTTTTTTCTATACCTTAAAGAGAAAAGATTTCAAAAACCTCGATTTTATATACTGAAAAATCACTGAGCTAAATATATGCTCCTTTATACTTGTTTCTAAATAATAGAAATTTTTTCATACCAAAACTTCCCTTAAAATTCAAACTTATGTACATGTATATATATAAACAAGTATGGTGGCACGTCCGTTGGACGTGTGCGTAATAGGGAGAGAGCAAATTTTATATTTGTTATAGTTGTCGTTAGAGTGTATGGTAAAGTGTTTGGTAGTGGTGGGGAAAAGAAGGAAATGATTTGGCAACCAAGCAGAAATAAAGGATGAAATTTGACACGTGCGATGCACGTGCGCAATAGTAACCAGTGTTAAAACCCATCATTTGCGAGCTTTCATGGATCTTATAACATGAATTTGAAGTATACATACCGTTATATATTTTTATATAGAGTTCGGATCCACTCTATAAACGTGTGGTTGAAATCAAAAGGCCAGGTGATGATGCTAAATAAGAGGACTGTTGATCCTAGCTCTTATACACACTCACAAATCAACTGTTTATCGAGACAGTACTAAAGACCAACTTATTTTAAAAAATAGTAACACAGGGAAAGAAAGTAATTAATTAATATATCAATATTTTGAAAAATGCAAACTGTTAGTGCTAAGTAGTGCAAATCAATACACTAATTTTACAAAACTAAAATCTCCAATATTTTGAAATGACAAAAATTATTCAAAGCAACATCAAAAGGCGGTAAACATAATCTAATACATAAAACAAACTTCTAAAATAGAATATTATTGAGAACAATGTAGCCCAACACATACAAAGACAAAGTTGTCAAGAAATAGAATATAACATGACATTGAAGAAATTAATAGCTCCAAGCATCCAGCAGCATAATGAAAGCCCTTCCAGGCTGACGGTTGGTAAGAGGGCCGTAACATCCTATCAGCTGAATACAAAACAAATAGTGCATTAAACATAGTAAAAATATGAGAAACTGCTCATATTGTTTGGTATATATTTATTTAGGTTGAGAATTTCAGGCACAACATTGTATTTATGATAGTTTATAAGGTTAAGGTATTGTACTAATGAGAGTTGCAGTTTCAAGAGATTTACTAAATTGTGGAGTAAGTAAAAGTTTAGAGAAAACTTTGCATGTTGTCTGTAATGACCACTGATAATAGTGGAAAGATTCACTGGCTAGCTGAGAGTGTTACTTTCAGTTTCGCCTAGGCAAGCATAATATCCAAATCTTGAAGGGGAATAAAATGTGTTCATATCGTACATGAATATTATTATTCCTGTAGAATAATTGTACTTATTTTTTCAAGCAAGAACAATGTACTAAGAGCCACGTAATGATGCAGAGACTTTTGATATTGTTGTTTAGTTATTACAAAAAGGAGTCGCAATGATATTTTTTTTCAGGTGGATGTCGATTGTATGACAGCATGGTCAAAAACTGAAAATAAGACATATTCTAACAATGTCTTAATGGTACGAAACGGAAAAAAACCTGAGTGAGCTTCTATTTCATAGCACAATCAACTACAATTTTGTATGCTTGCATTTACTTGTTGATCTGCTGAACTCACTAACTGTAGTTCCAAAAATTAGGTTTAGTTCGTATTTCATTTTGCATTATCCAAAAATTATAGTTTCAGAAGATTACAATTTTGCATGCTATCATATTTCTTCATGGAAGAAGTATAGTCACTTTTATACTCGTATAATAGCTTAATAATATTGATTGTTCAAGGAACCATAGATTTTTACATCACATGCATGGGTGTTCAATTCATAAATGTAAAAAAACCAATATATAAGTAAACGATGCGCGCGCACACACCCACCACTACTTAGGCATGTCTCGGACATCTTCAAATATTTTCTATGTTTCAAGATAATGAGTATATATTTGGAATTGTATGTAAATAAGTATTGAATTACACACATATCATGAGAAAACGGTTCTGGACCAACTGTATATTGCACTCTAGGGAAAATTCTCACATTATTTGTTTGGTAAAAGGTCACTTGATGTAAGTTGTAACTATTTTCTAAAACACCTTTTTGTTTCTAGTTTACATTCATAAAAAAGAAGTGACCTGCATGAAAAACGTTTATAACTGGAATTTTAAAATAGTTTAGAAAGGTATTTCTCAATATTAAGACATGGTAATAGTCTTTGACCTACAGGCAAAAAAAAAATGGTACTGACCACTCATATCTGGAATTGTTACTAAAGAAATGGTAATAGTCTTTGACCTGCAGGCAATAAAAAAATCTTATAGCCATCGACCTGCTGGTAGTTTTGATAATAAAATCTTACAGTTTATAACTCATGAGAAATATAAAAATGAATATGATAGTGCATGAAAAACTATTAACACTAATACTTTTTGAAAAATTTTCAATGCATTTCTGTAGAATTATTAATTAAAACAGTAATGGAAATAATGATCAAATCAAATGTGCATATATAAACAATAATAATTTTAGGTAAAATAATCAAAACAGTACCCGATTAAAACAGTATCTGATTTGTAACCGCTAAAACGACGGTAATAGTAGAAGCAATTAAAATTCTTCCCTCGATTATAAACTTGGTTTCTCCCATTCCTCTGCAATCACGTTTGTCTAGTAGTTGAATATTAAATTATTATTTTAATTTCATTTACAGCCAATAGAGTGTCCTCTAGAATCGAAAAATTCATCTCAATTTCAAAAGTTAACAGAGCAAACCATATTTGTTACGATTAATGTCAAAAGAACGCAGTAAGCAAAATTTCACATTTTTATGAATTTACCTGAAAACAGTGAAGTGCTTAGTCCCATCTTTCATCTTCTTTTACCGGACACCGCTCATTCGTCTGCATTTCATGAAACATCTAATATGATGGAAGGTCCAGTAAACATAGCAATGAATACAAAGCACAATGTTATGAAAATCTGTAAATTCGTTTAAAAATATGTATAATAGCAAGTACAACATTAAAGTCCTTCCCAAATTACCTCGTGCAGACATCCCCAAAGCAACACCAATGGCCGGTAGAAGACCAATAGCCATGAAGCATGACTTCAGAACTGCCAGCATTTCTTTGGTAACAATTCCAGCACGATTTCTTATATATAAAATTGAAAAATATACTGCCACATACCTGCAAAGAAATCATCATGATATAAACAAACCTCACACTATGGATAAAACCATACAAAATACATGTATTAGAAAAATGGATGCATATCGATATCTTAGAACTAATGTATAGACATAGAGTAATTACAGATACAAAATGACATACTGATATTTCTCAAACAGTAATATTTATATGATCCCAATCAACGAATTACATGACTAAATATACATGCAAGCCAGTATATTTTGTACAATTTATGACATAAAATGGAGTGAAAATACCATAAAGCGATAATTAAATCAGGCAGTTAAGGGAAGTTAAGAGCCATTAAGCACAAAAGGCAAAACAAAAAACAAACCAAAAATAAATACAATAGGCAGAATATCCCAAACAGATGAACACCCCTAAAAGACTTTCATTTGCAGTTAAGTCTGCATTAACATTGACTTCTACTTGATTCAGCTAATATTGTGATAATTAATATTAGGGGGTCTATACAGTAAAATCACAAACTTCAATGTTAGTTTCATTCTAAATCAATTTTCCAAATTCAACAAATAAAATTAACTGCAGTATTTTCCAAATTCAATTTTAGCAGAAGAAAGAGAAGGGAGAATTTTCACAATTTTTCGACGGGTTTTGAGGGGATCAAGGCAACCTTTGGCTCTACCTCCCAATTATGAATTCAATAAAGCTTCACACCTTAGTATTGAATAATTCCAAACTGATGCAGTATACTGAATTAACCGTTTAAAATAGCAAACCTTTTATTAATATTCAATAAATTAAAGCTATAAAATCCAAATTTCACAATAACACACCTTATCAAACATATAAAATGCTACTAACATTGTGTTTTTAGTGCTTCTACAGATTTAGATTAATGATGTATGTTGTGCATATCTATGTATCACCATAAGACAAAATGAAGTGTTTATGGTATGCTTGTGGCTGTGCTTAACTATAGTTTGCAAAATAATGATGAAGAGCAAAAAAAAAGAATGAAGACACCATGATTGCTTGCGAAGATATTTTTAATGAAGTCATTTCTTGAGCATTACCGATACCCCACAATCACAATATATACTACATAAATATTTATACAGTTAGTGTACATGGAAAAATGTACTTAAAGTTAGGAATGAGCTTTTAATTAGATCGCCACTGCTTTAACTTTGGTATGTTGATTGCCTACCATGTATAAATTTGATACTTAAATGGCATGATTAATATTTCATTTGGTATTATAATCAAGAATGGTGCATGTGATTTAAGAATCAATTTTATACAATGAAGGCAATTAAGGATTTATTTGTCTATCCGTTTGTGGAAGGCCATAATAAAACGAACCTTCCCAAATGCATGAATCAGTGACAAACTCAGTAAGTAATAATTTCGATGAAAAATCAAATCCAAAATGAAGATATATTTCCATTAGAAAGAATAGCCATAAAAGTTCAATGTATAAAATCAAATTAGTCGCATAAAAATTCAAAATAGTCTAACTAAGAAACTTATTTAACAAAAACGGAATTGGAATAATTCATATATTGACTGTGAGAATAAGTGTTAAGACTATTTTTGCAATACCATGAGAAGTAGAAAGAAACCTTCAATTGGAAACTCTCTTTTTATTCTTAGTATTATTAGTAGGCATATCATCAGGTACCTCTGTATTCTTGATTATTCATAGTATTACAGTACAAATGTTGTTTCAAAGGAAAAAATAGATAAAGAAGTGATGCTGGACTGGGATGGAAGCAAGCTTGACTGAACTAAAATCAGCATTGATGATATAATGTATGAGTAAATGTCCATAACATTATCACAATAAAGGAAATAAAATTGTAAGAGAAAAAAATTAAATACATGATTGAAAGATGTAACAGACAAAAATCTGATTCATTCAAATGTTGACTTTAAAAAAACCGACTTTCAGGTGGAAGCGGACAACGGTTAGAATAAATTAAATAAATAATGAAAAATATGCTTCCAATGTCCGAAAGCATTTTAAACGTAAAAGAATGAATTGCTATGGAAAAGGGATTGTAGATAAAAGGTAAACATCAAAGAAATAATTATCAGTATATATCTGATATAGTTAAATTTGATTCCAGTAGTTAAGATACGGAGGTTTCTTGTGAGAAATAGTAAGGAATTAATAGTTAATAAATTGAAAAGGTTGCATTTAAAGTTAGTAGGGAGCCAACTGAAAAACTTTTTAACAAATACACAACTTGGAAAACCCGTCTACTGACTGTCCAAAGTAAGTGGTGAAAACTATTTTTTGAAATGTTATATTTATACGTGGACGTCAAGTACCAATGCAGTATAGTAAAAAAATTAATTACTTATTAATTACATGTATTTGTAATTGGATTTCCCAAACATGATGAAAGGCGGATATAAAATTAGAAAATACTATAACGTTATCAGTAACAAAGAGAATAGTGAATGCTTAAATACCATTCATTTTGCATGATCAAAGTCTATGAAAAGTACAGTACAAAGATGCACATCATTTAAGCAAGCAATTTATAGTCAAAAACAGCGAATGAAGTATGAATTAAAGTTTTTTGATAGTCGGACTAAAAATAGGTAGAATAATGTAATAATACTCGTCATATAAATCTACAGATGCAGATGAATAAGAATTTTTTTTAAGCAGAATCAAATAAAGAAGGAGATACCCAAATCGCTGTAGACACTAATCCATTCACATCTTTGAGTTATTATTTTTCAGTTTCTTCTTACTTTCTGACAGGATCTTGATGGTAGCTTCAACTGTAAATGATTTTTTGATTGTAAATGCAGTATTTTTGGCAATGAACGAAACACAAACCGTAGTAGTAAAAAAATAGTACCTTAATTTCGTATATATCTCTCTCCATAGACTGGTCGTCATCCGCTCCTGCTGTAGTGCCATCTGAATCATAGTTTTGCTTGTAGAAATAACATCGATGAAATAGAGTTTTAAAATAAACAAATGAAGACTAAAGAATAGAAAATCGATACCGTGAGTGACGATTTCTTGGTGCGCCATCGTCTTCGCCGCTGTGCTCTTGTCCGTGGATTGTCTCCTTCTGTAGATCCAACTGAATCACTGTTTTGTGTGCGGAAATAACATCGTTGAAATAGAGTTTTAAAATTAAAAAATTAACAGTAAAGAGTAGAAATTGCAGCTGAATTAGAAAATCGATACCGAGTGAGTATGACCTAGGGCGCCATCGTCTTCGCCGTAGTGGTCTTGACAATGGATCGTCTAATGAAACCGTTGAACCTTTCGAGGTGGATATCGCAGTGGTCTTTGCAATTGGGGAAGGGGAAGTAAAGCGGTTTCCAACCGAGAGGAAAGGGAAATGGGGGAAACGTGGGAAGTTCAGTCGGTAAAACGTGGATGACATGGTGTTTAAAATACAAAAGTACCCATAAAGTTTTCTTCATTTTCCACTTGCGCGGTGAGGGTAATTTGGGCATTTTAAAAAAGGCTTCACTTTGACCGGTTTGACCAGGTATTTGCATTATAGTATAGATATAAATATAAATATTTTAAGGTTTCCAAAAACCTTTGTTTAGATAAAACACAAAATTTTCAAATTGGAAAACTATATCCTTGCTAAAAATCAAAATCAAGCCTTTACTGATATATACATATAAATATTTAAGGATTCTAAAAATTAATGTTTATAAACTAAAAATTTCTTAACACGACTAGCATAGCAGTATACGTGTTTCTTTGAAAATTAAAATTTCAAACCATCCTAAAACAAAATTCCAAAACAAATCCTTGGGCTAACAAATCCTTTGAAAAACCCTTTTTCCAAAATCTAAGGCATTTTCGAAATATACTTCATAAAATCTCTCTCACGGGTTTAAAACTAAGGAATTGACAATAATTCTCCAAATAAAAATCCGGTTTGCCATCAAAGAGGTGATCGATGGACAATCTCTTACCAAAACTGGTTCCTGAATGTTTGCGACATACAGACTCAAATTTCCCGTTCATCTGGAGTAAATGTGTACCTCAGACTGGAACTCATCATCAAAATCCAAAATCAAAAGGTGTTTAGATCTCAACCATCAAGTCGACCACTTCCAGTCTCCAGGATTCAGTCATATGTCGTACTCAAGCTCTTTATCAACAGCGCCTTATGCATCGCCCGCACTGTAACGACCCGCATATTTGTACCATTTAAATTGACAATAATCCACACATGTCAACTTAAATAATACAAAACACGAATCATTATGGGATTATAAATACATAAATGTAAATGAGAATCAATACAACATCACAGACACAGAACAGCCACAGAATAATGCAGCGGAAAATACATCGTCATAATAGCAGTTCATGAAGCCACTACATAATATACAACAATGTCTTAACATCAAGTGACTAATACAAAAGTGTCCAACAGACTAGGACATCAATACAAGAATAGAAATAGACTGATAAAGATAAATGCTAAGCCTTCAGCATCTTCGACCAACCTTGATCAGCAAACTGGATAGCTTCAGACTGACCCGAGCATATACAAAAGAAACACTCGAGCCAGGACTCAAAATCTTATATAATTAAATCAAGTGCAAGGGAATAGTTCATAACTTAAAGATGGATAAAATAACATCTCTAAGGATCCGATAAACTATCTATATATACAATAGAATACGATAGATAGATAATGTCTAATCAGTAAAGTACGATATTAAAATAGTGTTAAGGCGTTACCATAATCCCATTAACACATTTTATTCCCAAAAGCATATACAAGACCGTAGTTTCCCCAAAACCGGAAGTCACCAGAGGGCAATCCATATACTAAGGTACAAATCAAAACGTAGTGGTCGCGAATAGGATAATCAGTATGACAAGGTACATGAGGCGATACCAACTAGGATACTAGTAGTTGCGTGATCCGGACTGATGTTGAGCATAGCAGCTACTACCTCAACACCGCGAAACAACACTCCCAAATCAAGGGGGTGCACCCAAATCGAATCGCAAAAGTAATAGATATGGTTTCGAAGAAGTGTGTCCGCTAGAGGTGGCGAACCTCAATGGCCCGGCGCGGCTCCTGTTTTAGTCATGTCAGGGGTCATCCAATATCGTTCTCTTTCTTCAATCAACGCGTTCACCAAACCATCCACTTCGTTCTGGATCAACACTCTGCGTATAATAGTTATTAAAGTGGTTTTCGGCATCGACAGAGAGTATGTCCATATCCGATCCCGGTCTCTTTAATAACTACGTATTTATTACCCGATGGTCATTTAAGTTAAAGTTTAAACAAATCAAAGTCCAAAAGTCAAGCTGCAAATTTGACTTTCACAATTTGTCATTTTCACGATTTAATTTATTTCAAATATTTAAAATCATATTTCCCGATGAAATTTGTGGTTTAAACATTTGAGTTAACAATATAATTTAGTATTCAAGTTCAATTTAATAAATCTCACTTATTAAATTTAGTTAATGGTAAATTTTAGTTCACATCATTTTAAACCAAATTCTATTCATTTCAATTCGTATTTACATTCATCGTTACATTAACCATAATCATAAATTTGATTAAATCAATTTTTTTAAAATTTAAAATCATTCTAGATTTAAATTATCCCTAAATTAAATCCCTAAAACTTTAGTTAGTTTCGTATTCCACTTAAGTCAAATTTTCTAAATCTCAAACTTAATTTACGACAAGTTTCAAATCTATTTGATTAAAATCGTTTTCAAGTCTAAATCTAACAAATCTAATAAAATTTCAAATTATTAAATTCTAAACTTCCTTGTTTTTAAATCTCATTTCAAATAAATTTGCCAATTCATTTTATTCAATAAAATAGGTTTATTAATCCGTTTCAATTAAACTCCATTAATTTATTCCTATTAATTTTATTTCGATTAAATCCATTAAGTTTGTTACCTAATTTCCAAACAAATTATTAAGTTCATTTCTTAATTTCAAATAGATTTAAATTTCAAAAATAATTTTTGTTGACCAATCGGGTTTCTTATTTTTAATTATCTATCCTAGGCCAAGTTGTTTAATTGGGTATTTATCATTTCAACCCGATATCATTCAACATAAAACAAAGCATAGCAAAGGGAACTTGCAGTGTGATAACTGGGATGGTGTCAAAGTAAATAAACAAACAATAGCAAACATACATAACAATTTAACAATTTATTTAAACAATCCCGAAATAATCATATTAACTTACATTTGTTATTTATGCAAATTAATATAATTACTCCTAGAATCCACACTATCGTTTCATGCAGATTTAAGATTATTACATTATGGTTTCACTTGGTGTCTATTATCAAATTACTATATCAATCATACATTCAATGGTTCAAAGTGTAGTTACCGCTATTTCTACGCGATGATTTATTTAATGTCCAAAGGGGTCAAGTTCAACATATATAATCCATTTTAAATTGTTGGCTATCCTATACCAATTTCAATTTCATATTAAATCTCACTTATATTAACAACCACATTCAACATCACATAACAATTTTTAGTGTCACAACCTTTTTGTCGTAAACTAACAATATTCAAATTTAACTTGCATGGCGATTTACAATTTTTATTTCAACAATTTTAACAATCAACCATTTTAATATCCAAATTAATATTCATAACAATTATCACTTGATTATCATAGCATAATATCTTGAGTCGTGAATGAAATATTCACCTTGCGAGGTTAGAGAAGATGACGAAGCACGAAGACGAATAGATAAATAGAACCTAATAAACACGACGCAAAGCGAGCACAAACTGCAATCAACAAATAATTAATCAATAATTTGTTTATTACAATATATATATATATTGATTTGAATATATACAAACCATACCCAACCAAGAAAATAGATGCAAAATAAGGTAGATGAAAACCTAGGCCTGAGATCTCGGATCAGCTACAACTGTCAAGCAAGCGAAACAACATCTAAGATATTGTAGTCCATATAATAAAATCAACTTCTTTATACTTTGCAAACTAATACATTGTGTATATACTATGTATTCAAAGAAAGCATGGTGGTCGGGGTCGGGACTGTGGCGACGAGGGACGGAATAGGCTGGGACACGGGGCTGGGCTGGGCAGAGCTGGGCAGGAGAGTGGAGGGCGGACTGGACTGGCAGGGCTGGGCAAAGGATGGGAGGACGGACTGGGCTGGGCAGGGGGCTGGACTGGCAGGGCTGGGGTGGGTGGAGGGTCTGGGTGGAGGCTGGGTGAAGGGTGGGCGGAGGGCTGCTGGGCTGGGAGGGACTGAAGAGGCTGAAGGGACTGGGTGGAGACTGGATGGAGGGCTGCTGGGCTGGGAGGGACGGGCTAGGGCTGGGAGGGCTGCATGGACTGGGGAGAGGCTGCAGAAGGCTGGGTGGAGGCTCGGTGGAGGGCTGCATGGACTGGGAGGGGCTGGAGGGGCTGTAGGCCGATTAGAGGGTAGGTGGTGGGCTGCAAGGGCTGGGAGGGGCTGGAGGGCTGAAGGGGTGGAGAAGGCTGGGTGGAGGGGCTGGGAGGGACTGGATGGAGGGACTGGGAGGGCTGCATGGACTGAGGAGGGGCTGGAGGAGCTGCAGGAGGGTGGGTGGAGGGCTGCTGGGCTGGAAGGGACTGGAGAGGCTGGGAGGGCTGGGGAAGCTGGGCTGGGGGAGCTGGGAGGGGGCTGGGGGAGCTGGGAGGGGCTGGGGGAGCTGGGAGGGGCAGCTGGGAGGGGCTGGGGAGTTGGGAGGGGTTGGGAGAGATGGGCTGGGGCTGGGAGAGCTGGGAGGGGGCTGGGGGAGCTGGGAGGGGCAGGTGGGAGGGGCTGGGGGAGCTGGGAGGGGCAGCTGGGAGGGGCTGGGGAGCTGGGAGGGACTGCTGGGAGGGTCTGGGGAAGCTGGGAGGGGCTGGGGAAGCTGGGAGGGGGCTGGGGAGCTGGGAGGGACTGGGGAACTGGGAGGAGGCTGGGCTGGGCTGGGGGAACTGGAAGGGGGGGCTGGGAGAGCTGGGCTGAGGTTGGGGAAGCTGGGAGGGACTGGGGAGCTGGGAGGAGGCTGGGGGAGCTGAGAGAGCTGGGCTAGGGCTGGAGGGGCTGAGGGAGCTGGGTGGAGGTTGGGGAGGGGCAGCATGGGTTTGAAGAAGTTTTATTTTTATTTTTGTTGGTGGGTTTCATGCAGAGAGAAGAGAACAAAATAAAATAAAATAAAGATGAGAGGAGGAAGAGAGGTTACGTACCAGAAAGAAAAGTGAGCAAACAATGAGAGTGGAAGTGTAGACAGGGAATAAATGCTGCATATACTATGGAATGCACAGAGCAATTATGTCAAGCGCGTGGTCCCGAGGCAGAGTGGGTTTCCCAAAATGGCATTTACACTTTCAAAATATTTTGTGGCAGCTGGATCATTATTTGCTGACCAAATATATGCTGAGGTGGCAACGCAAGTGTACTGTTTTTTTTTCTTTGAATTTACGGACGCATTCACATTCTTTAAACAATTATAATTTGCAACGCCGAACTCCGATTGACACAAATTAATATACCGTTTTGATCAGCGCGACGAGACGAACGCAATGGTCTATAAATATCAGTGATATAACTAAATTATAAAAATTCGAAATTTTCCATTACGGAGAATGCAGCAAAAACGCAGAAGAATAAGATCGACGGAGCTAAAGATGTCCGAATTTTGAAAAACGAAAAATGACGTCTTAGTCAGAAGATGATTTAGAATTTTTCTATGTAAAAATATTTAGGTTCGGATGATAAAATTTTCACGTTTTAAAATGAACTGATGTACAATAGAATGCGAACGAAATTTACTGCGGTATTTTCTGACGAAACTTGGCGCACGCCTATGTCTATCTAGACGCATTCCAAATGTGAAGTTTGAATAGCAACGGAATTTGTTTGTGAAAATTCGAATTTCAATACTAAATAAATGATTTTTAAAATTTTAAACTGGGTCTGAATTTCAGGGTCGTAACATTCTCCCCCACTCAAAACTTTTCGTCCTCGAAAAGGAACAAGGTAAAGAGTGGAAGAACAGATGACAAAGATACAATGGATTCAGAATAGATTATTGAATATCGTAAAGAGTATAGAATGGAATTTACCTTCAACAAACAATTCTGGATTAGAATCCCGGATACTCTCCTCGGTTTCCCAAGTGCAATCACGATCATCGGGGCTCCATTGGACTTTGACTAGGCTAACAGATTTCCTTCTAAGCTGCTTCGTATCTCTATCAATAATACGAAGTGGTCTCCTCTCTATAGTCAAACCCGGCTCAATATCAACCTCATCTAACTGATCAATAGGAATGGTCATGGATGGGTCATGTACAACCTTCCGAAGATGTGAAACGTGGAATACGTTGTGCACGCCCTCAAATTTTTCTGGTAATGCAACTCTTTAAGCTAGTGTACCAATTCTCTCAGTGATAGTGAATGGTCCAACATATCTAGGAGCGAGCTTCCCTCTACGACCAAATCAAATAACATTCTTCAAAGGTGATACCTTAAGGAATACCTCATCCCCAACCTGGAATTCTAAATCCCTTCTACGCCTATCAGCATAGCTCTTCTGTCTATCCTGTGCGGTCTTCATCTTTCTTCTGATTTCATTAACCTTTTCGGATGCTTCTATAATCATATCTGGGCCTAGAACCAATCGATCACCAGGCACAATCCAACAAGCTGGCGATTTGCATGGCCTCCCATATAAAGCTTCGAACGGTGCCATATCGATACTTGCCTGAATATAAAGGTGGTTAAATCTCAATTCAAATTTACTTATTCAAATTGAAATTTTGATTTACCTGATAACTATTATTATAAGTGAATTCAACCAAATGGAGATGGTCTTCCCAAGATCCACCGAAATCAATAATGCAGGCTCGGAGAAGATCTTCTAAAATTTGATTCACCCTTTCAGTTTGGCCATCTGTTTGAGGATGATAAGTTGTGCTCAGATTCAGTTTAGTGCCCAAGACGTCCTGAAATGCCTTCCAGAATTTACTAGTGAATAAAGGGTCTCTATCGCACACAATACTAGACGGAACTCCATGAAGTCTAACAATCTCTCTCATATACATCTCGGCCAAACTCAAAGCAGTACGAGTGGTCTTAATAGGAATAAAATGAGCAGATTTGGTCAACCTATCAACAATCACCCAAATACTCTCGTTCCCTTTTCTGGTCCTCGGTAATCCATCAATGAAGTCCATAGAAATCTGATCCCATTTCCAACACGGAATCTCTAGGGGTTGAAGTAATCCTGCCGTCTTCCGGTGATCGGCCTTGACTTGTTGGCAAGTGGTGCATCTACTGACATATGCAGAAATATCTCTCTTCATCCCACTCCACCAATATAAACGCTTCATATTTCGGTACATCTTAGTGACACCAGGATGAAATGAAAGTGATGACTGATGGTTTTCTCTAAGCACTTCTTGTCTCAATCCATCGACATTAGGAACACAAATACGGTTGTCAATCCTCAGAACTCCATTACTATCTATCTGTGCTCCCACTTTACTATCGGCATTTCCAACTCTACCAAGAACTAACTCCTTCATGCGATAGAGCAAGGTGTCCTCATATTGCTTAGCTTTGATGCGATCCACAAGAGATGGGGAGATAACAAGCTGAAATAGCATGCCTTCTACAAGATTACAACATGACACCGCTCTGCTACGGCTCAAAGCATCAGCTACAACATTTGCTTTCCCAGGAGTATAATTGATGTCGAGATCATATGCAGCTAAGAATTCGAGCCACCGGACTTGTCTCTGGTTCAAATCCTTCTGAGAAAATATATATCTCAAGGACTTATGATTAGTGAATAATTCAAATTTAGTTCCCAAAAGATGATGCCTCCACAGTTTCAAAGCAAATACAACTGCGAGAAGCTCTAGATCATGAGTTGCATAGTTTACTTCATGGATTTTCAACTGGCGGCCAGCATAAGCAATAACTTTTCCGTTTTGCATAAGAACAGCGCCTAAACCTTCTCGGCAAGCATCTGTATAGACAGTTAATCCTTCACTTCCATCGATTACCGCAAGAACTGGGGCTGAAGTTAACTTACGCTTCAATTCATTAAAAGCTGATTCGCACTTCTCACTCCAAATAAACTTGACATCCTTTCGGGTTAAAGCAGTGAGTGGGGCAGAAATCCGGGCAAAGTGCTCAATAAATCTACGATAATAGCCGGCCAAGCCCAAGAAGCTACGGATATCAGTAGGAGTTTTGGGAGTCTCCCAATCCTGTAGATAAATTTCAAATTAGAAAGGGATAAGAGGAATTGAATAGAAATAGCGAATATGATAGAACTTACATTGATTACGGCGATCTTAGCTGGATCGACCGAAATCCCATTTTCAGAAACTATGTGGCCCAGGAATCTCACTTCGTCTCGCCAGAAGTGGCATTTAGAGAATTTAGCCTTAAGTTGATGATTTCGGAGAGTTTCCATAACATAAGCAAGATGTGTCTCATGCTCCTTCTTGTCTTTGGAGAAGACGAGAATATCATCAATGAAAACAAGAACAAACTTGTTAAGAACATCGCGGAAGACTCGATTCATTAAGTCGACGAAATAAGCGGGTGCGTTGGTCAAACCGAATGGCATAACCAACCATTCATAGAATCCGTTTTCGGTACGGAAAGCTGTTTTATGAATACTGTCTTCTGCTACTCTGAGTTGGTGGAACCCAGTGGCAAGATCAAGTTGGGAGAAAACTTTAGCTCCATGGAGCTGATCGAATAAATCATTGATGCGAGGCATCGGATAGCGGTTCTTGAGTGTGCGTTTGTTCAGCTCCCTGTAATCAACACACATTCGAAGAGACCCATCTGATTTGGTGACAAATACAACTGCGGCGCCCCATTCAGAACAACTTCTCCTAATCAAACCCCTAGCAAATAGATCATCAATTTGAGTTTTAAGTTCCGTTTTCTCTTTAGGCGCCATCCTTCTGTGAGGGAGAACTACGGGAGTAGCCCCAGGAATAAGGTCAATGCGGAAATCGATTTCCCGTTTAGGTGGTAGGGAGTTGACCTCCCCAAATACATCGGGAAATTTCTGAACAATTGGGGTAGTACTAAGATCATCCGGGTGAGCATCAAGAGAGAATATGAAGCTTCCGGCATATTTCTGCGGTGATTTGCATTCAATGACAAGCGGTAGGCCCTTGTCATTGACTAGAGAAACAGAACGAGCCTTGCACGAAATAACAGCATCGAATTTCCTTAACCAATCAGCACCTAACAAGATGTCAAATGCTGCGAAGCCAAGTACATAAAAATCCCAAGTGAATCGATATCTCCCATACAAGAGCACAACCTCTTTACAAATTCTACTGAGGTTGGCAAGTCCTCCAATAGGGTTGGAGACGCATAAGGAAGTAGTAGCAAGAGTAGGTTCTAAGTTGAGCTTATTGCAAAGATCAATAGATATGAAGCTATGAGAAGCACCAGTATCGAATAATACCCTAATAGGTAAATCATGTAATGAAAAAGTACTTCGTAAGGTACCTTGGTCATCCTGAGCAGGCGGTGTAGGAGTGGTGATGGCAAAAACTCCAGATGGTGTGCCACGCTTGTACAGTGGGCAGTCTTTCTTGAAATGACCCGGCTGGAGGCAGACATAGCATAAGTCTTTCCTAGTCGAAGAAGGTGGTGGGACAGCAGCTCCTGAAGATGGACAACTATTAGCATAGTGGCCCTTCTTATCGCATTTGAAGCAAGTGATATTAGCAAGGTCGATTGGGCTTTTCTGAGCATATCCCAATCCTGTAGTCTTCTGCCAAGCTTTCTTTTGTTGATCAAAGTTCATCTTCCTCTTCCCGGGCTGGCTAGAGGAGGGCTAAGTAGGAGTGGCCTTGGCAGTAGGTCCCCTAGGCTTTGCCTCATATCTAAGAGCATAGTCAACAAGCTCTATGAAGGTGCAGTGAGTGTGGCCAGTAAGCAAGTCATAATACTCTGGTCTAGCTCCCAAAATGAACTTCTCGTTCTTTAGAAGCGGTGTATCAATCAATCCCGGACCGAACTTGGAGAGTTCGTTGAATTTCCTCTCGTACTCCGAAAAGGTCATACTGCCTTGCTTAAGGTCCATGAAAGCTCTATAAAGTTGGGTTTTCCCAGCAGCGGGCAACCATTGTGTCGAGAAAGTATCCCTAATCAAAAGATAGACAAGATGAATAACATTCTAAAGATTAAAAGAAGAATTTAGACTACGAAATCCAAATAATTTTATACCTAAACTGGGCCCAAGTGATGGTGTTCTCCTCGATACGAGAAGTAACTGATTCCCACCAATCTTGCGCGGCATCCTGAAGTTGCCAGGCAGCAAGCTGACGCTTCTGAGCATCAGTGATCTCCAGACCAGAAAATATCTTCTCTAAGCCTTTAAGCCATTGCTGAGCCTCTATAATGTTCTCGGATCCAGAAAACTTAATACCTCCCAGCTGTGTATACTCCTTACTAAGAATGGTGAATTTGACAGGAGCTGGAGCGACAGGTGCAGCCTGAGCAGGACCATGGCCCCTTCCTCCCCTATTGTTTCCTCTGGTACCCATCCTGGAATACCAAAAGAGATTTTTAAAACCAAGGATAGAAAATCATGGAATTTTAAGGAAAGTCCAATCAATGAATCAAAGAAGTTTGAAATGAAAGGATTTGGATATTGAATCGATTCTCCTCATTCTAGGGTATTGCTACCCTATCTCTAATGAGTTTATATATAATCCCAAACTAGGGTTTATAGGGAAACCGAAGCTCTGATACCAACTGTAACGACCCGCATATTTGTACCATTTAAATTGACAATAATCCACACATGTCAACTTAAATAATACAAAACACGAATCATTATGGGATTATAAATACATAAATGTAAATGAGAATCAATACAACATCACAGACACAGAACAGTCACAGAATAATGCAGCGGAAAATACATCGTCATAATAGCAGTTCATGAAGCCACTACATAATATACAACAATGTCTTAACATCAAGTGACTAATACAAAAGTGTCCAACAGACTAGGACATCAATACAAGAATAGAAATAGACTGATAAAGATAAATGCTAAGCCTTCAGCATCTTCGACCAACCTTGATCAGCAAACTGGATAGCTTCAGACTGACCCGAGCATATACAAAAGAAACACTCGAGTCAGGACTCAAAATCTTATACAATTAAATCAAGTGCAAGGGAATAGTTCATAACTTAAAGATGGATAAAATAACATCTCTAAGGATCCGATAAACTATCTATATATACAATAGAATACGATAGATAGATAATGTCTAATCAGTAAAGTACGATATTAAAATAGTGTTAAGGCGTTACCATAATCCCCTTAACACATTTTATTCCCAAAAGCATATACAAGACCGTAGTTTCCCCAAAACCGGAAGTCACCAGAGGGCAATCCATATACTAAGGTACAAATCAAAACGTAGTGGTCGCGAATAGGATAATCAGTATGACAAGGTACATGAGGCGATACCAACTAGGATACTAGTAGTTGCGTGATCCGGACTGATGTTGAGCATAGCAGCTACTACCTCAACACCGCGAAACAACACTCCCAAATCAAGGGGGTGCACCCAAATCGAATCACAAAAGTAATAGATATGGTTTCGAAGAAGTGTGTCCGCTAGAGGTGGCGAACCTCAATGGCCCGGCGCGGCTCCTGTTTTAGTCATGTCAGGGGTCATCCAATATCGTTCTCTTTCTTTAATCAACGCGTTCACCAAACCATCCACTTCGTTCTGGATCAACACTCCGCGTATAATAGTTATTAAAGTGGTTTTCGGTATCGACAGAGAGTATGTCCATATCCGATCCCGGTCTCTTTAATAACTACGTATTTATTACCCGATGGTCATTTAAGTTAAAGTTTAAACAAATCAAAGTCCAAAAGTCAAGCTGCAAATTTGACTTTCACAATTTGTCATTTTCACGATTTAATTTATTTCAAATATTTAAAATATATTTCCCGATGAAATTTGTGGTTTAAACATTTGAGTTAACAATATAATTTAGTATTCAAGTTCAATTAATAAATCTCACTTATTAAATTTAGTTAATGGTAAATTTTAGTTCACATCATTTTAAACCAAATTCTATTCATTTCAATTCGTATTTACATTCATCGTTACATTAACCATAATCATAAATTTGATTAAATCAATTTTTTTAAATTTAAAATCATTCTAGATTTAAATTATCACTAAATTAAATTCCTAAAACTTTAGTTAGTTTCGTATTCCACTTAAGTCAAATTTTCTAAATCTCAAACTTAATTTACGACAAGTTTCAAATCTATTTGATTAAAATCGTTTTCAAGTCTAAATCTAACAAATCTAATAAAATTTCAAATTATTAAATTCTAAACTTCCTTGTTTTTAAATCTCATTTCAAATAAATTTGCCAATTCATTTTATTCAATAAAATAGGTTTATTAATCCGTTTCAATTAAACTCCATTAATTTATTCCTATTAATTTTATTTCGATTAAATCCATTAAGTTTGTTACTTAATTTCCAAACAAATTATTAAGTTCATTTCTTAATTTCAAATAGATTTAAATTTCAAAAATAATTTTTGTTGACCAATCGGGTTTCTTATTTTTAATTATCTATCCTAGGCCAAGTTGTTTAATTGGGTATTTATCATTTCAACCCGATATCATTCAACATAAAACAAAACATAGCAAAGGGAACTTGCAGTGTGATAACTGGGATGGTGTCAAAGTAAATAAACAAACAATAGCAAACATACATAACAATTTAACAATTTATTTAAACAATCCCGAAATAATCATATTAACTTACATTTGTTATTTATGCAAATTAATATAATTACTCCTAGAATCCACACTATCGTTTCATGCAGATTTAAGATTATTACATTATGGTTTCACTTGGTGTCTATTATCAAATTACTATATCAATCATACATTCAATGGTTCAAAGTGTAGTTACCGCTATTTCTACGCGATGATTTATTTAACGTCCAAAGGGGTCAAGTTCAACATATATAATCCATTTTAAATTGTTGGCTATCCTATACCAATTTCAATTTCATATTAAATCTCACTTATATTAACAACCACATTCAACATCACATAACAATTTTTAGTGTCACAACCTTTTTGTCGTAAACTAACAATATTCAAATTTAACTTGCATGGCGATTTACAATTTTTATTTCAACAATTTTAACAATCAACCATTTTAATATCCAAATTAATATTCATAACAATTATCACTTGATTATCATAGCATAATATCTTGAGTCGTGAATGAAATATTCACCTTGCGAGGTTAGAGAAGATGACGAAGCACGAAGACGAATAGATAAATAGAACCTAATAAACACGACGCAAAGCGAGCACAAACTGCAATCAACAAATAATTAATCAATAATTTGTTTATTACAATATATATATTGATTTGAATATATACAAACCATACCCAAACAAGAAAATAGATGCAAAATAAGGTAGATGAAAACCTAGGCCTGAGATCCCGGATCAGCTACAACTGTCAAGCAAGCGAAACAACATCTAAGATATTGTAGTCCATATAATAAAATCAACTTCTTTATACTTTGCAAACTAATACATTGTGTATATACTATGTATTCAAAGAAAGCATGGTGGTCGGGGTCGGGACTGTGGCGACGAGGGACGGAATAGGCTAGGACACGGGGCTGGGCTGGGCAGAGCTGGGCAGGAGAGTGGAGGGCGGACTGGACTGGCAGGGCTGGGCAAAGGATGGGACGACGGACTGGGCTGGGCAGGGGGCTGGACTGGCAGGGCTGGGGTGGGTGGAGGGTCTGGGTGGAGGCTGGGTGAAGGGTGGGCGGAGGGCTGCTGGGCTGGGAGGGACTGAAGAGGCTGAAGGGACTGGGTGGAGACTGGATGGAGGGCTGCTGGGCTGGGAGGGACGGGCTGGGGCTGGGAGGGCTGCATGGACTGGGGAGAGGCTGCAGAAGGCTGGGTGGAGGCTCGGTGGAGGGCTGCATGGACTGGGAGGGGCTGGAGGGGCTGCAGGCCGATTAGAGGGTAGGTGGTGGGCTGCATGGGCTGGGAGGGGCTGGAGGGCGGAAGGGGTGGAGAAGGCTGGGTGGAGGGGCTGGGAGGGACTGGATGGAGGGACTGGGAGGGCTGCATGGACTGAGGAGGGGCTGGAGGGGCTGGAGGAGCTGCAGGAGGGTGGGCGGAGGGCTGTTGGGCTGGAAGGGACTGGAGAGGCTGGGAGGGCTGGGGAAGCTGGGCTGGGGGAGCTGGGAGGGGCTGGGGGAGCTGGGGAGCTGGGAGGGGCTGGGGGAGCTGGGGAGCTGGGAGGGGCTGGGGAGCTGGGAGGGGCTTGGGAGCTGGGAGGGGCTGCTGGGAGGGGCTGGGGAGCTGGGAGGGGCTGCTGGGAGGGGCTGCTGGGAGGGGCTGGGGAGCTGGGAGGGGGCTGGGGGAGCTGGGCTGGGGGAGCTGGGAGGAGCAGCTGGGAGGTGCTGGGGAGCTGGGAGGGGCTGGGGGAGCTGGGAGGGGCAGCTGGGAGGGGCTGGGGAGCTGGGAGGGGTTGGGAGAGATGGGCTGGGGCTGGGAGAGCTGGGAGGGGGCTGGGGGAGCTGGGAGGGGCAGCTGGGAGGGGCTGGGGGAGCTGGGAGGGGCAGCTGGGAGGGGCTGGGGGGGCTGGGGGAGCTGGGGGGGCTGGGGGGGCTGGGAGGGGCAGCTGGGAGGGGCTGGGGAGCTGGGAGGGACTGCTGGGAGGGTCTGGGGAAGCTGGGAGGGGCTGCTGGGAGGGGCTGGGGAAGCTGGGAGGGGGCTGGGGAGCTGGGAGGGACTGGGGAACTGGGAGGAGGCTGGGCTGGGGGAACTGGAAGGGGGGGCTGGGAGAGCTGGGCTGAGGTTGGAGAAGCTGGGAGGGACTGGGGAGCTGGGAGGAGGCTGGGGGAGCTGAGAGAGCTGGGCTAGGGCTGGAGGGGCTGAGGGAGCTGGGTGGAGGTTGGGGAGGGGCAGCATGGGTTTGAAGAAGTTTTATTTTTATTTTTGTTGGTGGGTTTCATGCAGAGAGAAGAGAACAAAATAAAATAAAAGAAAGATGAGAGGAGGAAGAGAGGTTACGTACCAGAAAGAAAAGTGAGCAAACAATGAGAGTGGAAGTGTAGATAGAGAATAAATGCTGCATATACTATGGAATGCACAGAGCAATTATGTCAAGCGCGTGGTCCCGAGGCAGAGTGGGTTTCCCAAAATGGCGTTTACACTTTCAAAATATTTTGTGGCAGCTGGATCATTATTTGCTGACCAAATATATGCTGAGGTGGCAACGCAAGTGTACTGTTTTTTTTCTTTGAATTTACGGACGCATTCATATTCGTTAAACAATTATAATTTGCAACGCCGAACTCCGATTGACACAAATTAATATACCGTTTTGATCAGCGCGACGAGACGAACGCAATGGTCTATAGATATCAGTGATATAACTAAATTATAAAAATTCGAAATTTTCCATTACGGAGAATGCAGCAAAAACGCAGAAGAATAAGATCGACGGAGCTAAAGATGTCCGAATTTTGAAAAACGAAAAATGACGTCTTAGTCAGAAGATGATTTAGAATTTTTCTATGTAAAAATATTTAGGTTCGGATGATAAAATTTTCACGTTTTAAAATGAACTGATGTACAATAGAATGCGAACGAAATTTACTGCGGTATTTTCTGACGAAACTTGGCGCACGCCTATGTCTATCTAGACGCATTCCAAATGTGAAGTTTGAATAGCAACGGAATTTGTTTGTGAAAATTCGAATTTCAATACTAAATAAATGATTTTTAAAATTTTAAACTGGGTCTGAATTTCAGGGTCGTAACACGCACTCCATGGAGTACTTCAGAGTCGATGTGAAAATCTTAGCTCTAAGATATATCCAGCCCATAATTGCTTTTTCTATTCCTTCAGAGTGGAACTACAACTACTTCTACAGTCGGAATTAGTAGAATCTAACGTAAAAAATATGATAATCCTAGATAAGAAAGTACCAATTTGTTCTCTCAATTATCCTAATTCCTCTGATCTACTAACCTAAGCTCTGATGCTGAATGTAACAACGCGTACCATAATGGGTCTAAATTTCGATAAAAATCGAAACCTATGTCCATCAAAGCACAAATGGTTGGATTTGGTACCTGGAAATAAGTATTAGCATTATCATAGATTGATAGAAATCTAAACTCACTATGGAAACAAATAATAGGATAAGAATACCGATATGACTACAACCTTGGAATTAATGGTATTCCTTGGATAGCAGATTGTCACATCAACATCGAGCATGAGAGAAAAGAAGATTTCTCCAACAACTAAACACGCCCAGCTCCAGTGAAATGTTCCTCTAAATCTATCATGTGGGTTGTAATGAGGAGGGGGTCAGAACAACGTCTCAGTGACTAGAAAATCTATAAACTATCCATAACATAAATTTATACCAATTGATTTCCATTTAATTTTTATGTCTGTTAGGGTTAGCAGTTCCAATCTAACCTAGCATTGCACACACGATTACTTACCTACCCATTCTCAAGGTACAAAATACCAATGAAGCCTTATCAACCACCCAATACTTCCATACCCATTAGCCACTTGATACTTCTAAATATGAAGCGGGCTTCTCCTTTCGCCACATAATACCTTTAAAAGAGAAATACGCAAACTTTGCCATTTAAGATCTCGATAGAAATAGAATCCGTCAATTAAGACCTATTCCCAAGGTGGACTTCTAGTGTCGTCATTATTGGTCAATTGGTCCTAACTACAAAGACCTTTGACCACTATATATGGCCTTATAATTTATAATAGCCACACCACCGGCGCATCTATTTTTATTAAAGTCTTAACAATGTGAGAGACTGTACCCAAGCCACTTAATACCTCATTAATAAGGACTAGGTAGACCTCTAACCATTTAACACCAATTTATAGGCAAACCTTTGTCATTTAATCCCTAACCCCAAGTCGGACTCCTCACTAGTACTATCTAGTTGACATTGCTTGGAAATCTTTTAAGGCTACTTAATATTTCTTTTATAGGAGAGAGGCGAACCCTAGACCAGTCACTTAATGTCTCAAACCCTAAGCCTGGCAGCGTTCTTGAAGCCATCACGCTATTGCATTCTTCCCAAGCCGATCAGAGTTGCAATCAATGGCATAACGAGGTGCACTTCACGAAGAGAAACTCAACGGTCCTGTCCCCATCGACTAAGTCGCCTCTAATTGATCGCCATACAAAACCTTAGATCCACAGCAAATGTACGACCCTCCCCAAATCGACATCGCACCCTTCAAATGTCATATGGGCATGAAGACCTTTTCGATAGGTGTTGAACGGGCTTTATTTAGTAATTTATCGTGGAGTATTTTGGACGATGTTGATTTTTGAAATATCTTGAGAGCGGCGACCATGTTTTCATGCTCTGTTTAATGTAAAAATAATAAAAGAATGAAGAGAAGGGTTTTGGTGTGATTTAAATAATAGTATTATCTCTTTTTTATTTAAATTCTCAAATGAATGATCATGTGTCTCGAGCTTGCACGATCAAATGGTGCATCTGATCACAATGAAACTTGTCTGCATGCACCATCTTACTTTTCGGTCCCGATGGTTTAAGTTTGGTCGCTATCTGAGACTACACTTTGGAATGATAACTTAACGCTTTTCGAGATTATTTCAGCCATCGGATCGTCTTGATCTCCAAATATAATGATTCTTATGCTCATTTTAATTCGCAACGTCGATACGAACTCAACGGAAGTGGTTTCGAGTCCTAATTCGATCATATGTGAAAAATCATACTTTGAGACCATCAATTAATTAACTCAATAAATTATTTAAATATCCAATCGTTTAAATTACGGGTCGTCACATTCTCCCCTCCTTAAATGTAATTCGTCCTTGAAATCCTAAGGACGAAGCAACATAACCCAACACCCTCACATAAGCAACGATACAAGTGAAACCATCACTTATCAACTCATAACAACAATCACTAAAAGCAATTACAACAAAGGAAATAGACTCGAAATTTGCTGGAGCCAACATCCTCATCCCCAAGTACAATTACTATCATTTCTGAAATCAAGGTGGCTAAACCAAACACCTAAGTTGCACATTTATTTCCAAAGAAATGGACAATGGAAAACAAAAGTGCCAACTCACTAATAGAAAGGCAAGTCAACAAAATATCATATATTACCGACTCTCTCAACTATCAGTAGTGTCTAATATCCTATATATTGACTTTTCTGTCAATTTCTACTTAGGTCACGGAAAATTTCGGTAGCACCTCCTTTACACGGCTAGGTCTGGGAAAAATTCCGATACAATATACATATATAGACACACACACACACATCTCTCATACCCGAGGCATCTAATATCTGAGATATCTCGTTTTCGAGGACAACCAAACATATAGCCAAATCTACACTACAAGTGTTACGTACCTCTTTTATAACAAGAGCATATAATTTAGATGCGAATATAAGTGGATAAGCATCCAAATATTCAATACTTGCTTCCATGTACTTGATCAAGTTTTCAACAAAAAGAATTTGTTATTTGGCATTTTGACCTGGCTATATCCGAACTAACTGGACAAGTTAGACTTACTCTCATTAAGGCCAGTAAGCCCAGAGTGATGATTGTGCGGTCCAGAAATCAAGTACAGATGGTAATATGAAGCCGTGATGAATGGAAGCAAGAGATATGCTATACAGAATGTTCTAAGTATGGAATATAGTCTAATCTAGAAAAGGGATCGGGTATGATCCATCTTAACCAAAGGGATCAGATTACTTCAGCTAAACAAGTGTAACTCAACGGAAAACAATCGATCTCGAAATCCAGAAGTCCAATACACATGAAACTTTGGGAACAAGAAGTGGAGACTCTAGGGGCCCACTCTAAGGATCACACTCCAAAAGGAGCAAGCAAGAGGGATTTTCCATCTTCCCTCTAGAGGGATCGGCCTAAATCAGACAACATCATATGTTGCATCAAAGATTGATCAATAATTCAAGTTCTACTAATCTAATTGGCATGAAACTTGGAGGCTATTAATAATGCAACATGGAGAAGCTCCCATAGGGATTTCACCCCCAAAATCACCAATCATAGGGATTGGCCCGATCCTTATTTCTTGAGATTTGGGCTATGCGATACATCCTGTGAGCCCCTATGGTTTTGGAGATCCTTTTGTCAAATTTTCAGGGGGTTATTTCGCCGTCTTCCTCTATAAATATAGGCTTGATTGTTCATTTTGAGGATCTCGACACTACTTGTTACTTTGTACTCTTTTGTAACTAAGGATTTTCATCCAACCCTCCTGTACTCAGTTTACCAAGTGATTAACAAAACTATCTCTTCAAAGTGGACATAGGAAGACAACGATGAACCACCATAAAATGCTGTGTCTGTATTATTTACTTATTTCTTATTGCTTTATTGTGATATTTTCTATGTTTACATTTATTATTCTTCATTTATTCCTCTAGAAAATCTCTATTGGGTGTTTATACCAATTTTTGGTGTAAACATTTTGGTGCTTTCACTGAGAAACAAGATTCTTAGCTCTATTTGAATCCGTTTGCTGCTGTTGGATTGCATAAATCCAAGGAAGATATCTTGAACTATCCTCAAATGGTTTATCCGTTCTATTTAGATTTGCAAAAGTCTAAGGAAAACTATCAACGATGGTTAGGAACATCAGATCTACCTCTCAAAAAGCAGAAGGAAATAAGAACGCTAGCATCCAACAAGGAGGCTAGTGTAATCTACTTGTAGATGTTAATGCTACCATTCCAATTGATGTCCAGAATCCAGCTGATTCCATCACAATAGCTGATTTTGAAAACTTGATGAGAGAACTCATGGATAGCCGTTGATAGTTGAACCAACAAATTTAAGCCAATATCGATCTAATGAATCAACTTAGGGATTAACAATGCGAAAAAACTAGGAGGGAGCCGACTCCCTATTCTGCATCAGAAAGTTCCACTTCGTCAGATGATTATCACAAACACAGACGTCGCAGAACTGACGGATATCATGCAAAAGCATCTAGACATCAAAAAAACCTACCTGGGTTACCAGGACTGATTGAATTTGATTGCTCTAGAAAGATCAACGCCGATCCCTCCTCCATGGGAGGAAATTTTCCTCTTCCCAATGGAGCACAAGTTGGAGCCGCCACAGTTGATTTGGATACTTGAGTTCAGGTGAACGTAGACCGGTTACCTCCTCAGAATGACGATGAAGTGAATGCACATAACGCACATCAAGAGGATGTTGAGCCAAGAAGGCATGGAATGGCCCATAGACATCAACACCATTCACGTGAGGTGGAGCACGACTACCGCTTGGCTCCAACTATCCAAATGCCTGACATGATGGCTATGATCAAGCAGCTAGTAAAAGGAGCTAGGGCTTCACCAATGATGATTGGGGGATCTCGAGAAGCCGTACCCCTTTCATCGACAATATCCTACACATGGAGTATCCAATGAGATTAAGCTTGCCATCGATGTCTGCCTACGAAGGAGAGACCGACCCCGGGCAGCCCATCATGAGATATGAATGGCTGCATATGAGCTGATGATGCCACAAAATGCAGATATTTTCCCATCACTCTTTCGGGCATAACAACAATGTGGTTAACGAGATTACCCCCATGGTCAATCTCTAGATTTGATGATTTAGCAACGAAGTTTGTAGAGCAGTTTCGTATACACGCAACTTGCCCCAAAGATGTAATGTCCTTATTAAGCGTGATCCAGGCTCCAAGAGAATCGTTGAAAGACTACTTAGAGGTATTTCATACAACCATCACCGAAGTCAGTAATCCGAATGACCATTCAATATTGATGGCGGTAACAAGAGGGATTGACCCAGAATCTGACCTTGGTTATCTGGCAAACCACCTGCAACGTTGGAGTGTTTCTATGTAAAAGAAGCCTAGTATTTAAGGAAAGAGGAAGCTAAATGCTCTAGGAAGAAGAATGTTGTGGGACTGAGTGGAGAGGAAGTGTAGAGTAACATTGCACTGAAATAGTCTGGGGAGAGTTTCAAAAAAGTTTAAGTAAATGTCTAAAAAAACCAAATCAAGCAAAAGAAAGGCGATGATAGGAACCGTGAATGAAAGAGGGATTCTGGAAGAGGAAAGTCTAGGATTCCAATGTATGATTCCTGCACACCACTGAATACATCTCTAGAGAACGTCTCGTTGTCAACATGCAACACCATGCAGTATAGGAAGCCACCTTCGAAAGAATCGTCAAAGAATCAAAAGCAGACTGGAAAATATTCCAATTTCATAAATGTTATGGTCACAACACAAATGAATGTAAGCATCTTTATGATATTATCGAGAAACTGATTCAGAAATGAAAACTACCACAGTTTGTTAGAGCCCCGCCAGATGGCGGGCATGGGACATCCAACCGCAACCGACGACAAATGCCTAATGAGGCCGAGGAGTCTACAAGGATTGGTGGAAGATTAGTGATCAATACAATAGTTAGAGGACCACATCAAGCTAATAAGAGCTGGTATGAGATGGAACGCTATGCTAGTGCAATCAAGCATATGAATTATGAGTGTGGTTCAAATACAGAAGACGGGCCCCCGACCAAACAACAACGTACAATGGTAGACGACATTGTATTCAAAAACAAAGATATAGATAAGGTGGAGGCACAGACGATCGACCCAACGATTATTTTGGCCATGATCGGCCCTGCCTTAGTGAGGAAGATATGGATTGACTGTGGTAGCTTGGTAAATATTATCTTCAAAAAGGCATACGACCAGATGAGGATGGAAGCAAAAGATCTGAAATCGTTAAAGGTGCGCATTTATGGCTTCAACGGTATTGCAACGGAAGTGGTAGGCTATGTCGAGCTACCGGTGGAATTAGGAGAAGGCAACCATAGTAGAGTACAGATATTGCCATTCATTGTATTGGATGTAGACTCTCCATATAATGTTGATATATGCCGATCAACCCTTGCTAATTTCCGAGCAGCCATTGCCCCTTGGTGTCTTACCTTAAAATTCTCAACTGACAGTGATGTGGGAGTTTATGCATGGAGATCAAGCGACCGGACGTTCCTGCTATATGGCTGAGTTGAGGGACGCTCAACAGAAGGAGAAAGGTAAAGGTGTGGAAAAAATCTCTCCCCATCCAAGCCACTGATGATTAACAACCAACGCTTAGGCCTTGACTCGGGAGCCACAGTCGGTTCTATAAAGACATAGACTCAAGGAATGATGAGGAGGAGCCTAAAGAAACCAAGCTGCACAGGCTGAGCTGACAATTGACATCACGATCAGCCATGATGACCCATCGTGGGTCCTAAAGATCGAACCATAGCTCAGCCCCCCAATGATGAATGAACTTGTTGGTTTTCCTCGAGAGACCTTGATGTGTTCACTTGGACTCATTCTGACATGTGTGGGATCTCGCCTGACTTTGCGAGCCATACATTAAATATCGACCCGAGGCATGTCTCGGTGAAACAGAAAAGGCACGGCATGGATCTAGATAGATCTGCTACCCTTAAAGGAGGTGGATTGACTAAAAGGCAATGGGTTTATTCACGATGTCCTCTACTTAAAATGGGTATCTAATGCTGTACTTGTGAGAAAGGAAAATGGAGAATGGCGTACATGCATTGACTATTCAGACTTAAATAAGGCATGCCCTAAAGAGAGCTTTCCCCTTTCGAGGATTGATCAACTGGAGGACTCAACTGCAGGACATGTGTTGCTATCTTTCATGGATGCGTACTCTGGATATAATCAAATCCTGATGCACATATCCGACCAGGAGCACATCAGTTTTATTACTGACATTGAATTGTACTGCCATGTGGTAATGCCATTTGGATTGAAGAATGTTGGAGCAACTATCAATGGCTAGTTAACCGAATGTTGAAAGATCAAATTGGAAAGGTGATGGACATATATATGGATGATATGCTCGTGAAATCATGATGATCAAGCGACCACGTTAGAGACTTAGCAGAAATGTTTGATATCCTCTGATATTACAAAATGAAGATCAATCCTTTGAAATGTTCTTTTGGCATTGCACTAAGAAAGCTCTTGGGTTTCATCATCAATGCTCGTGGAATCGAAGCTAGTTCGAAGAAGATTCGAGCAATTCACAACATCCAAGCACCAAAGACCATCAAAAAGTACATAGCCTAAATGGGAAGGTTGCTACCCTAAGCCGGTTTATTTCAAGAGCTAATAATAAATGCATTCCTTTCTTTGAATTGATCAAAAGAGGGAAAAGGAAATTTGAATGGACACAAGACTGTGAAGATGCATTCCAAGATTTGGTAGACCACCTAGCGCGACCTCCCATCCTGTCAAAGCTGGTGAATCATGAAGACTTATGTATCTACTTGGCCGTGTCGGTACATGCTATAACTGCCACATTGCTTCAAGAGGAGAATCAAATATAGAGACTAGTCTATTATGTTGGCAAACGATTAACAAGAGCTTAAAGGAACTATTCGAAGATAGAGAAATTGGCATACTACTTGTTGATTGCTTCACGAAAGCTCTACCCCTATTTTCAGGCTCATCCCATCAACGTTTACATCGATCAGGCATTACGATAGCTCCTACAATGACTTGAGATGTCTGGAAGGTTACTCAAGTGGAACATCAATCTGAGCTAATTTGACATTACCTATCTCCCTCGGAGAGCTAGCCAGGGACAGACACTGGCAAACTTTATAGCCGAGTTCACTGCACGAGATGATCTCCCAAAGAGCAGTGAAGCCCCTACTATCCGATGGAAAATGTACAAGGATGGAGAATCCAACGATCGTTGTTCTGGAGCTGAAGTCGTACTAGTAACTCCGGAGGATCAATCAATTTGCTATGGTTTGAAGCTTGACTTCCTTACAGTGAATAACAAAGCCGAATATGAAGCTCTGATTATAAGACTCAAACTTGCCAGAGAACTGGGAATAAAATCTCTTAAAATCTTTTACAATTCCTAGTTGGTGGTATACCAAGTCATGAGAGATTACCAGGCTAAATGACAGTGACTCGCTCCGTACCTTATCTGAGTCCAAGAGCTATTAAACGACTTTGAGTATTATGACATCATGCACATTCCCTAGGATCAAAATGGAGAGGCCGACGTTTGCTAGCACCAGGGATGCACAAAAAATGGGCTTGGTTCCAATGGAAGTACTAGATGCTTTGAGCATAAACCAGATGGAAATCGATTAGGTAATAGAGAAGGAGCGTGAGAAGGAGTTGTGGATGACTCCGATCAAAGATATTTGCTACAGGGAGTCCTTCTCGAACGGAGGAATAAAAGAAGGCAAATCCTCCATAAAGCTTCACAATATATTATTCAGGAAGGAGTCATTTATATAAAGATTTTTTACGTTCCCCTGCTCCGATGCATTGCTCATGATGAAATAAAACAAGTCCTAAAGGAAGTTCATGAAGGGGAATGTGGCGATCACACTGGAGGGCAAATCCTAGCAGAGAAAATACTCCATTATGGGTAATACTGTCCAACTGGCAAACGAGATGCTGCTGATTACGCTAAGCGATGCGACAAGTGCCAGAAGTTTGCAAAATTTCTGAGAGCTTCGCCGATGGAAATTATACAAATGGTCAGTCCATGGCCGTTTGCCACATGAGGCATAGATATTATCAGTTCCTTACCGATCTCTAACGGTGGTGCGAATTACGTCATCGTAGCAGTTGATTACTTCACCAAATGGGTCGAAGTAGAACCATTAATCACGATCATGACAAAGAAAGTAATAAACTTTATTGTCTGGAACATCATCTATCGTTTTGGCCTTCCACGAACCATTGTAACTGATAATGGAACACAATTCTATAGTGTTGAATTCAAATACTTCTACCGACTGCATAATATTGAAAAGATATTTACGGCAGTTTCTCACCCTCATGTAAATGGACAAGTTTAAGCTGTGAACAAAATCATAAAGTCTATCCAACAGAAATGTTTGGAAAAGGCCAAAGACCAGTGGGTGGATGAACTCCCAATAGTATTATGGGCTTACCGCGACTGGCCATTTGCCCTTGCTTATGGCTCGAAGCTATCATTCCTATTGAACTTGAAGTCGCTTCTCATCGAGTGACCTACTACATTTCCAAAACGAATAAAGATCTCCTCTTAGAATCTCTATACTTGGTAGATGAGAAGCATGAAGAAGCTGATTTGAGGGCAGCTGCACATCGACACCGTCGCCCGATACTACAACACTAAAGTCCGACCTAGGACCATTGAAATTAGTGATCTCGTTTTGAAACGGGTTTTTCCTATCCTATCACACATGAATCCTACTTGGGAAGGACCATACGTCATTTAACAAAGGCTTGGAGAAGGAACTTTCAAGTTAGTGACTGTTGATGGTGTCACACTCCCAAGGGTGTGGAATAGCAAGCATTTACGATGCTATTTCACATAGTTTATTCTTTCTCATTCAGTTGTATTTCCAAATTTGCTTTAGCATTTAACTTTCAAGATATTTAATAAGACAAATTCTATCACTTCTTTCCATTTGGCCAATAAAGTTTGAAATTTCTTTCATATCTGTGATTGTTATAGCATTACATATTAGCAATGATACCAGACTAACTAATATTGATACGTCCGAGCAGGTTCCCAAAGTTCAGAGCCAACCGATTACACAAGTTCACGATTGGACTAAATAAAATGAACGTGGTCCAACCATTCATTTGATGATTCTTGCTCACAACTCGATGGATAGAGTATCTGACTAGAAATGTATGTGACTTAACCACCCGATAATCAAATTAATCCCACCAAGCATTGGGACATACATGAATCAAAAGCGATCATGACATGACCGATTGTTCGCTAAGTCAAACCCTGGACCTAGGGCAAATCAATCAATTAAGGAAAGTATGGTTCGACCACCCGCCAACCAACTTTTATCCCCAAAGTGCGTATATGAGTATAAACAAATTGACGAGTGTGGTTCGACCACTCAATATTCCATAAACTTCGACCTGAAACTGATAAGAGGAGTGTAAATTCTCTAAGGATGGAATTCGACCATCCACTATCTAACTCCTCTAACCCAAGATTGGGGGCAGGAGTATAATCACTTAAGCCAATGAATTCGACATAATAGCACTAGGGCTCGAGCCTAGTGTTTGGTACAACTTGAGGGCACGACCACATGGAAGCCTTGAGTAAAATTAACGGGTAACTATCCGAATCAACGAGCAACGAATTACAAGTAATTGAATGGAAAAGTAATAGCTCGAATACTCAAACAAAGTTCACAAAAGAGTTCAAAAGAAAACAAAGAACTTTTATTTACATATTTAACTTGGAAGTTGTAGTATAAGTTTATTCAAAAGCGGGTACCTTACCCATACAAACACGACCAACGAAAGGAAAAATATCTATATAAGCTATATACAAACTGTCATGGCCCGCAAATCCGTACCTCTTGATTAACCACTAATCTCCATTGATTAACTCAAAATGAACGGGAATACGAACTATGATGGTTTAAGAAGAAGAAAAAGGTAGAAGAAGAAGAATAGAGTAGAAAAGATAGAAGAAGAAAGAAGAAAAGAGAAAGAACAACAGAACAACATCAGAACAGAAAACAATATCAGAATCTTACACATCGCAGTGGAACAATATATAATAGATAATTACTAGTCTTTTAAAACAAAGAACTATATCAGTTTATACATACATCAATCAGAGTCAATATACAACAATGGACGGTTATATAAACTTGTCCTCATACAGAATACACAGCGGAATAAATACTATCAGATACAAATACTACGTCTCGCCATCCAGCTTATCTCCAAGCTCCAGAATATCCTGAATATCCTGATAACATAACTCTAGGCTGCCCGTGTGGAAATTGGTGGGCACCCAGAGTTTAGAAGGGAACAATAAACTCCGAGTCAGTCATGGTGACTGGTGTGAGATCGTAAAACAGTTATTCTTTCACAAAGAAAATAAAACAAATTCGCAATGCTTTTGGAAAATGAAACTACCATAAGACCTCCCGCCACACACACAATGCAAACGCAGAATTGGAGGAGATTTCTTCTTATGATAGTCAAAGATGCTTACTACGCAAAATCAAATCCTTTTCGATATTATTATTAGTGCATAGTGTAGAAAATATTTCGAAAGTATAATATTAATCTTAGCCAACATACGACCAGTATCGTATGCCTACTATAGCTACTATGTTCAATAGCAGGTTACCGCCACATTCCATAGCAGGTAATACAACTAAAACCGTACAAGTCACGTATTGTTTCTTTGGATTTCCAACAAATGGTCAGGCTAAGGAACTTCCTATGCCACGATGGGTACGTCCCTGGAATAGACAACCTGAGAACCTAACGTTACGGTTAGATCTCTGCCAACACAAGGCCGGGTTACCTCTGCAAAAATAGGTAACTACTGACACGCGTATGTCATTCCCCGATCGTAATCGATCTTCCCGAGGATCCCCGATTTCCAACAAACCACATAAATAATAATGCAGCAACCACATAGGTTAAGTATCTGGGCTCCATACCATGATACCACCTCTATCCAGAAGGAATGACATACACTAAGGGGCGCTACTCCCTAGAACCTTGCCGCATCCTTCCTGTTTCGACCATTTCCGGGGTGTGAGGCTCGACGAAGTCTCGTCCACACTACGCTTTCTACAAAGCCATGCTTCGGGTCAAACAAATGATCAACCTATGATCACAAAGATATAAGATCAAACAAATGATCATATCACAAATGATCAAACACTGATCATTTCACAGCAACACTCAGTATGCCACGTTACCAAATTGGGAGTATATCGCTGATAAATTTCAACTACATAACCTCTGAGCTCGTACGTCTCAGAGAAGGGTGTTAAGCTAAGAGAATAAATTCTCCGCCACCAACAGATATGTATTTGAAAGAAATCAGCTTTATATCTCAATTTGTAACGTCAGACACACAATCCATACAAGTCTGTTCCGGGATCGAACAGAACCGAAGGCACTTCTCACGAAGCCCTTGCATTTCCGGATAATTTTCTAATCACGTCCGGACTTCCCGTCACTAAGGGTGATAAAACCTCTAAACCGGAGATCGGCTGATGTAGAGTAACTCGACGGTAATCCTTCCGTTTTCAAAAATATCCGGTCTTCAACACCGGTCTTCAAATGCAATTCATTACGACGTATCACATATTCGGAATGGGTTATACGACCCCATGGTCCTTTCCCGGCTAACCCGAATAGTGAGCGCTTATTCAAAAATAAGCGTGGCATTCAAATTCATCCAATTCACAACAAATACCTATCTAAGGTAATTATTGATAGTCGGTTATTTAACTATCAATAAAGATGCACAACATCATCAGATTGCAAATAATTTTCCCAAATTATTTTATCTTCAAAAATATCTTTACTAGATATATAATTTCCACACTTCAAAAATAAATCAATATTTACTTTTCTAAACAGTTTCCGTTTCCTTTATAAATTCCATAGTGAATTTATATTTCAAAATATCTACTGATATACGATTTTCAAGTCGATTTCAATATTCAATTTCAATTTATCTTTACAAAGATAAATTCTCAAAAACGTTTCATTTCGTTTTGGAAAAGCATTTCCATACTTATTTAATAATAAGTATTTCACAAATCATTTATTTTCAACATTTGAAAATATTCAATATACTTAAATCAAATTAAGTATATATTTCATTATTTAAGGAAATCATTTACTTTGACAACATTTATTTGAGTCAAAACGAATGTTACGTAAAACATCGTTACGACGACTCAAAATCACTAGTATAGGGATTCGAATTTTTAAGATAGATATGTAAATCCCAATACTACATAAAACATTTCCTTTCGGAAATCATTTACTATAACAACAATGTTATAGTCCACCATTTCCTTATATTTCTCGAAAACGTCTATTTCAATAATAAATGTTGAAATCTATGATTTCGATATTCAATATATTTTAAAACATCGTTTAAAACAATTAACTTCATTTCAAATATCACTTTCCCAAAACCATATCTATTTTACTTAACAATATATTCACTGTCCAAAATCGTGAATATACTTCACTAATTACATTTCACTATTTTCTACACGTTTTATTTCAATAATAATTCGCTATCCAAAATCGCGAATATATCTTCTTTAATAACCTTCTATATTTAATTTATCAAATTCAATTGATCTCGAATTTATAAAACAACGTTTATAAATTCTATTTCTATTTTCTAACAACTTCAATTTAATAAATCTCCTTTATTAACAATTCGATTCATAACTCAAATCTTATACCAACAATCCATAATTATAAGTTAAATACTTATAATTCTTTTATTTTACAAAATCATTTCCATTTATAAGTTCATAATTTATAAATTTCATTTATTTATAAATTCTTAAAAATTCATTTTAACGCTTATAAAAACTCATTTTATAATACCAACATTTAGAGTTATAAATATCAATCTTGTACATCTTTTACATACATCGTTTTAATAATTCAAAAATTCCAATTAAAACCATTTTATAAATTTCTTAACTATTTATTGCAAAAGAAATTACCTTTTGGGTATAATTCACAAATCTTAACTTTTATAACTTTAAAATCTTAACGTTTATAAATCAATTCAAAAATTCCATAAAACGTATATTTTCAAAAATCACTTTAAAATCCTTTTAAAGTAAAAGTCGTTATTTTTAAACTTCAAAAACTGAATCTGATGATGCAACGCACCAATTCGTCAATCACAACAACAAACATCATATATCAACATATGATAACGGAATATACATCAATATCTGTAAATAAATAAATACTGGTGAGGAATCCAGTTGGATCCCTCCAACCTGTTTCCCTGCATCCACAGACGTTAGCACAATACCAATTCCACTTCGAGGTGGAATATCGCGGTATATGGGTTTTATAAAAATAATCCGCTTACTAACGGCGCAATAGGGTCTCATCCGCTATACGAGGCGGGAAATCAATCAATCCAATATATACATATGCCAATATGTATATATTGCTATATATATATATATAGATATATCCTACTATATCTAATTTCACATCCAAATAGCAATCAATAACTGCAATCCAAATTTAAATCTGAGTGAGAAGATCTCACCTTTGCTTTTAAATTTGCCAATCCATTTCCATTTTGACTCGATTTCTTGATTTATACCTTGTATAAATATTTACACAGTTTATCAATATTCGAATTAAATCGAACTTTTAAATTATCGTTCTATTTATTTACTTAGCCAAAATTTTATAACTGTAAACTTCCATTTATATAAACTGTAAACATTTATTTTTCTGAAATAAATCTTTTGTTTTAACCTTGAATATTCTGTAGTGAATAAAAGTTTAACTTTCTATTTTACTGTATAAATTCAAATAGGCATATTATTATTTTGAAATCACATATATTTTAGGATTACCTTACTGTAATATTTTCTTTTCCTTTTGAAACTCATGTATACTTATAAAAGAAAAACTATGTGCATTTTAAAATAAATCTATACAGATTCAAAAATCAGTTTTATGTATATACATTACTTATCAACTTAAACAAACAACGTGTGAATACCTTACTGCTTTTATCAAATTCTAATAGAAAGAAAAAAAACTACCTCACTGGAATAACTCAGGCCATCACCACGCTCGACTCGAGATCGATGCCACTAACACGAACGCGAATTCGCCCAAATCGAGAACAAATGCGCTGCTTTCCTCGATCGATGAGCCACCGTGACCAGACAGCGCCACCGTTTGCCTCAACATCGCCTACAGTCAATTCCACTTCGAGATGCACCACCAATCGCCTAGCGACCACGCCAGTCGAACTCGCCCATCCCCACGTCGCCGCCACTGCCGCTAGCTTGCATACAACGCCGCGTGAACATCCCTCAGGTCGAACACGATCGTGCCGCCTCATCGAACTCGAGAGCACTGGTTGCCGTGAAACCCAATCGCGACGAACCCACGCGCGCCCTAGCCTCGCGCGATCGATTCCCTAGGTCGCGATTTCGATAGTGTTTGAACGGAGGGGGAAAGAGTTTACTCGGCCATTGTTTTTAAACTTCGAACGAGATTTTTTTTTCTTTGTTTCGTGTAGATTTAAACTGAGGAGAAGGGGGGAATTTTGATTCGAACGAGATGATTTCGTGATTCTCGGCTTGATTTTGGGCTGAAACAAAGGGCGTGATTCTCTGCATGATTAAAGGAAGAGAACGTGTTGCAGTTGACCAAGTTAAATAAATTTAAATTTAGATTTAAATTGAATTCAATTTAAATTTCAATGCGTTTACCCGCCGTACGGTCACGTATCAACTCCGATTAATACAAAATTTGAAATCCGACAATAACTCAATATTACGGATCCAATGGAACTGGTTTCGTTGAATTCCGAGACTGCGCCTCGGACGGCTATTTTTAAATATCGATTCGAACAATAAAATTCAAAACTGAACAGAGCAGTTTCAAATCCGATTCTGAAGCTTCTATTATCTTTAGTAATATCAATACGAATTTTAAAAGCTTTGAAAATATTTTTCTTCAGCTTAAAATTGAAGATTCAAATTTTTATTCACTTTCAATAGATTAAATTTTAAAGTTTAATCGCAAAATTCAAAGTTATATCGGGGATTTAAATTAAATCATCGTTCAAATATTTAAAATTAATTAAATATTTTCAATTTAATTTGTTCAAAATTCTGGGTCGTTACACAAACTAAGCTGACATGACGACTAATTCTTTTGCTTCTTCTCTCTTTTGAGTTTCTTGGGAGTGGACCACTCAAGCCTCCGCCTGTTCTTCTCTTTGATCCTTTACCACTGCCTTTACCACCTTTGGTAGAAGATATTTTAGATGTTAGAGGGAGTCCTTTGGGAACCGACACGTCAGGTGGAAATACTTGAAGAGGGATAAGGTTTGGATCATCGACATTCACATCAACGGGTTCAATTTTATCTTTATTCTTCAATAACTCCTCCCTCTCGATGAGCACCTTCAAGCTGAGCTCATCAGTGTGTTTGGAGGCACACGTGATAATAACGTCATCAGATTCACCTTACAATGGCTGATCGTCGACCTTTTCGTCAACAAGAGCTCCAATAACTTGAGCATCGGGCCCTGGAATGTCAGTAGCCTTTGGAATTTCAGTAAGTGTCGGTTGTTGCTCCACAGCGGCATCGCTTCCCAAATTTTGACTGGGAGCTAGAAGACCCTTAGATTTGTAGGAGCAAGCAAATAAGACCAGAACTATTAGGCATGAGGAACGAAACCTTTCGAATAATGGAGAATAGAGCATGTTACCTATATTCGGCTGACTTTCGGTTGTTGCTGAAGTGCTTCCTTCTTAGATAGGAGTCGGCACCTTTGATTTGTAACTAGGTCTATCAGTATTATAGCTTGGGTCTTGTCCTAGGCCAAGAGAAATTGATGCATCGGCTGGTTGAAGTGAAGAGAAACCTTTGGGATCGAACCTCGAAACTTCAGTAATGTCTTTCCCTTTTCCAGTGGGTGCCAAAATATCAAAATATCGAAGCCTTGCAGTGGCAAGATTTGAAGGTTCATTCCTATAAAGGGCCTCTCGCACCAAGTTCTCCTCATCCAAATTGGTTTCGACGAGGGCTTTCTTCCTTATTTCAATAATATATTCCCAAGCCTCGGTAAGCAATTCGAGTAGGCCTCTCCAAGAAAATTCAAGTCACAGTGGATTAGGACCTTAGTGTTGTATTCAACAATCAGAGGATCAAACATGTCCTTAATCTCATTCCGGTCAGCCTCTTTAGCATCCTCTAATTGGGCCTCGATTTTCCCTCTAAATTCATTACTACCAGATTTCCTTGCATCTTCCTTGAGGGCTTCAATTTGAGCGAGCTGCTCGTCAAGTTTAATTTTCAGCTCCAAGCCTTGATGACCTCTTCAAAATATCTTTGAGACTCCTCTTGAGCCTCAAGTTTTTCTTCCTTCTCTTTCTTAAGAAGCTCTTCGAGTTCCTTAATGCGGCGGGCTAGAGCGTCATTCTCCTTTTGCAGTGTGTCCTTCTCCAGAGCAAGCACACCACTGTGACTAAGGGTAGCATCCGGCTCCTTTTTATGAGCCATTTCTAGACGATTAACCACTTCGGATGTTTCTTTAGCACTTTTCTCTGTTGTGGCTAACTTCGTGGTCAACTCCGTGATCCCATCATCTTGGTGTTTGATTATGTCTTTATCATGGATCGCCCCTAGCTTAAGGTGATCAATTTAATATTGCCTTTCAGTAGAAACCTTAGAGATTTTCTCAGCTAAGTATTGAAATGCTTCATGATACACAAGAACGTTGTTGACACACGTAAGCAAACTTGCTTTAATATTTACTGGGATTGTGTGGATAGAAGGAAGAAACTTTAATCCATCAAAGCAGATTTTTGGAAATTCGACCTTAAGTTCGACCAATTGTTCTGCTGTAGAGGCCTCAAGAGCCATAGTAGTCAAAGCTAAATCAAAAGTAACAATAGGATGTTTGCTCGATCAGTGATCACAAGGCTGTCGAGAACCAGATGAACCCGGATGATGCTCGGGTGGCACAACAGTTTGGGGAACATAAGAAGAGGTCTGATTGCCACTGTATACCCAAGGATTGGGCTAAACCATTTGGCATTGAGATGATTGAGATTTTGACTTATGCTTTGAGGATGAAAATTCCCTTGAGTGATGGTTCCTTTCCCGAACGTCACCCCTTTCTCGGTGCCTACCCGAGTCCGGACCACGACTGCATCCATATTGTGTTGAGGAGCCCCTAAAGCGATGAAAGGCACGAGAATGAGACATAACACATGTAAACCAAACAAGAGCATATAAGTGACAATAAAATAAAGGATAGAATAAAATCATGCAGTAAAGTGCATGTGATTGTGAGTGTCCTAGTGTCCCCCCGACAAACCAATTACTGTGGTCTTACTCATAGGAGTGATTTCCTTTTTTCTAGTGGGAGGAATGTCACACCAGTCTTAGCGGGAGAATTAAGCACCCCGACACTTAAATTGGGAAAGTCAAAGGTCATGATGTCGTCAGGGATCGGGAGACTTAAAACTCCTTCCATCGAATCCTCTAGAGGCTGGGAGGAAGACTCTTCTTCAACAGAGATGATAGTGAATTTGGGCTTTTTAATAGTCTTTCTCCTATGGAGTTTGTAAGTGAGTTTTTTCCCTTTTCTTATTGGCGCATGAGATTGCGTGCCTTGTGATGATTCGACCACAGGCACGTTGCCTGGACCTATATCATCATTGCCTGGCTCATTGGCATCATCACCTCTAATTTCGCCTTCTTTGGCATCGTCCTAAGCCTCCTCGACTCGTTAAACAACAAGGGTACCAGTGCCGCCTTCCTGTTCAACCATGTTTCTTCGCAATGCAACGCTTCCTGGAAGCCTAATGCCACGACCTTCTTCTGGCAACCCAAAATGAGATAACCACTCATTAGTTACGAGTGATCTAATGTCCATGTCCTCAATTGGGGTGGCATGGATTGCAGAAACCGCCCTTGAATAATTATCACCTTCGGGTCATGGATGGACACTTGTAAATTTTCAAAGTATTTATCAGTTAAGGATACGACTTGGACTTATGAATTTGAAAATAAAAGTGGGGCAACACTTATGTCCTTCCAACCATTGCCTCGTGAAGCTGGGTGGACAACGAACGTAGAACCATTCGTGCTTAAAGACACTTAGATTGTTCCAAGCACCAGTCCGAACTTGACAGTTTGCCTAGGCTCAAGGAGAGTATAAGAAAGGCTTCCCGTATGTCACTAAAAATTGTAGATGAACCTGATGTCTTCAGGAGATGGTGGGCGGGATAGAATATCCATAAATAGCAAGAAAGTGCCATGAGGAAAAGCATACCTGATCGGATGCAGTTGAGTAGGAGCTATTCCCAGATAATTCAGCATCTCTTAGATAAATGAGTTAATAGGCGGCACACATCCGGCCTAGACTTAAATTTATTACAAGCCATATAACCCTCCGAGGGCAAGTGGGCCCTGTCATTCCCTAAAGGGACTAGAATATCTCCAAACGGGATCCCATGTTTAGAGCATAGCTTACGGAGAGCGGCCTCACCAATTCTAGAGGCATGGGAATACATTGGGTTGTCCAGAAATATAACACCCTCTATAGTGTTAGGGACATGATTTATCTCTTCCACCGAAAGGATGGGAACATCAGATAAAAGTTCAACCAACGGACCGGAACTCTCCGGTTTTTCAGTTTGATGTTTAGGAGAAATCTACCGGATACAGTTGCAGAACTCGACTCGTCACCTGGATTGCTGAGCTGTGAAGGTTTTCCAGAAGACATTGCAGCTAAACACTCTGAATGTCTGGAGCCTATATCAACTAAACTCGGTAGATAATTAAGATTAGAAAATTTTACATGTCCTCCCATGCTAAGTGTAAACTAGTGTGGTACAGTGTTGTGTAGTGAAGAGATAAATAATTTAGAATTTAAAGCAAAAAAGTAGTGATGAGACTTTGGATTCCAACCAGAGTGACCGTCATTGCTGAGGGTCTCAACTGGCGTTCACATAGATCAGTTGAAGTAGCTTCGAGATTGACCATCGACATATCGGAGCGTGAAGTTCATTATTCAGGTTTATATGTTGGATTTTAGTTCATAATCAAGTCCTAGAAGTTTAATCGTTCGATTTCGAGTTCAAAGTTGGATATGCATGTCTTGTTATCCGTTAAACTTCATACGCTTAAGTTCATTAAGATGAGATTAGTTCTAAATATTTGTACAAGTCTACATGGATTGGTTTGTTTAAGTGTTCGGGCTCAGTTCAAGGGCCTAAAATCAGCTGAGTCTCCATAGCCGATCCCTCTCGTAAAGCAAACGACCGATCCCTCTTAACCAACATGACCGATCCCTATTCTCATATCTCAACATAGCTGATCCCTATGCCAAAGCCAACTTGACCGATCCGTTTATGCTACAACAACACTGATCCCTCCTCAAACACTCCACTACCGATCCCTATGGCATGAATGAAAAATGACCGATCCCCCTATGCTCCACAAAAAACCGATCCCTTCTTTTGCATATTCGCACCGATCCCTATAATTGAATCCCTTCTTCTCTCCATTTACTCCTTCCTTCGATCCATATTTGAAGAAACAAACTCCCGATCCCTCATTCCCCCTTTAATCGTCAATACGATCCCTCATTCCTTTCCTTCTCCTCTTCTACCACCTCAATAAACCTAATGTCTCCATCGTTTTTCTTGTTTCCTCTGGTCAAACAAGGCTCAAATCCATTAACATGGACAAATCCATCATCTCATCATGAAATAGAATAATATGCAAATCAAAACCTACTTATATGCATATGAATATGGATTGTCACACAAGAGATGGGGTGAATTTCAATTCAATTTGAGGGCTAGGTGATTATCTCGAATGTTGGCTGACTAAATGATGGAGATGGTGATAGTTTCGAAGGAAGGAAGAAAGGGCTTGGCTCTAAGGTATGAGGAAAGGGTTCGGTGTTGAAGGAAATGAAAGCAAGAAAGAAATGAAGTAAAGTGAAGGATGGAAAGGGAAATATTAGTTTATATATGAGATTTGAGGGATCGACTTGCTTTTTCTTCTCCACGAAGCTGAAAATATTAAATACCCAACGTTGAGAGGGATTGGGTACGATTCCTAACTAAGGGGGCTCCATTTGATTCCTAGTAACATAAAAAAAGAGAAAAGAGAGAAGATGGGAGAGAAAGGGATCGGCTAGAGGAAATCTGATCCCTAAACAAAAAAATAAAGGGATCGGCTAGAGGAAATCTGATCCCTAAACAAAAAAATAAAGGGATCAGGTACGACCCCTAAATAAGAAGAGAATTATGACCCATATATGCATGCAAACATGTATATAAAAAATATATAAAGTAAATAAATATATAAATGCAATGAAATTTTATCTAATTCAACAAAAATTGGTAATGTCTCGTGGGCATGCACACACATCTGGGAGCCAACGACAAGAACATGTACCTAAATGTGCACATGTATGTTCTAAAATTTCAAATTTTGAAATAGACAGAAATTGAATTCTCACCTGAAGCTTTCAAAGACGAAACTGGATGAGATAGCCAAAGCCCACTACCTCCGCAGAACTGGGCACGGATAACAACTGATGGAATACAACCCAAAATTTATACTATTGGAAATCGACCAAGCATCATGACGATCGAAGAGTGATATGACATATTGAAAAAATAATTCAGTGGAAGGATAGCGACTATTCAGAAAACTGGATGGATCTCTTTCCGACGACTCTAACTTGTTTCGATTCAAAGCACGTCATGTTCAATACAAGACGTACTTTAGGAGGCAAGTGTTATCCAGCATTTTGACATGGCTATACCTGAACTGACTAGACAAGTTAAACTCGACTGTCACCAATGTCAGTAAGCCCAGAGCGATGATTGTGGGGTCTAGAAATCAAGTACATATGATAATATGAAGCCGTAATCGAACGGAAGCAAGAGATATGCTATGCAGAACGTAATAAGTATGGAATATAGTCTAACCTAGAAAAGCGTTCGGGTACGATCTCTCTCAACCAAAGGGAGTAGATTACTTCAGCTAAACAAGTGCAATTCAATGGAAAACGATATGTATCTCGAAATCCAGAAGTCCAATGCACATGAATCTTTGGAAATAAGAAGAGGGGACCCTAGGGAGTCCACCCTAGGGATCACAGCCCAAAAGGAGCATGCAAGTCGAATCGATCCTCTTCCCTCTTGAGGGATCGACATAAATCAGACAACATCACATGTTGCGACAAAGATTGATCAATAACTCAAGTTCTACTAATTCAATTGGCATGAAACTTCGAGGCTAAGAACAATGCAACATGGAGAAGCTCCAATTGGGATCGCATCCCTAAAATCGCCAATCATAGGGATCGACCCTATTTCGATTTCTTGGGATTTGGGTCATGCGATCCCTCCTGCGGGCCCCTATGGTTTTGAAGATCCTTCTACCAAATTTTCAAGGAGATATTTCACTGTCTTCCTCTTTAATATAGACTTGATTGTTCATTTTGAGATCTTGATGCTACTTGTTGCTTTGTACTCTTTTGTAACTAAGGATTTTCATCCGATCCCTCTTGTACTCAGTTTACAAGGTGATTAATAAAGCTATCTCTTCAAAGTGGATGTAGGCAGACAACGTCGAACCACTATAAATTGATGTGTCTCTATTATTTACTTATTTCTTACTACTTACTACGATTTTCTCTCTGTTTACATTTATTATTCTTCATTTATTCCTTTACAAAATCTCTATTGGGTGTTTGTGTTAATTTTTAGTGTAAATACGATTAAACATAATGGTAACATCTTATAAATAGGTATACCAGATCTTAAATATATGGCAATCATCTCAAATAAATATGCTATATCAAATTATAGCTATCACGTGTGTCTAACAACCATATAAGCATAAGTAATCGCGTCAAATGCCAACAACCAAACATCAATAGGCACATATAAGATCAAACATCAAAAATAACATCAATGCCTATCCTAGCATGCCAGATAATAAACTATCTAGTATATTACATCAACCATGATATCTGATATGAAAACTGGAAAAAATAGAAACCTTTCTTAATAAATAGCTCTGGACAAGCAGTCCCCATGTTCCCATCGGTCTATCATGTGTAATCACTTTTGCTATTACTCAACTAAACCTCTACTACTCCATCGCCTTCCTCCTAGCCTATTTCCTATCACATCTATCTTTACGAATAGGCCTACGAGGTCTCAAAGTTCTTGGTTCAGTCTCCATATCATCTAGTCAATTTGGTGCTAAATTTCTTACCTCTTGTAAGTTCCCCAAAATCCACCAGTGAACAATGGGTTTCGGCCACTTACAATGCTCTTTGACACACCATGGAATTACACTATCCATTCCACATATAACTCGACAAATTTAGATGTCGCTTTACTGGACTTAGGGAATACAATCTAGCATTCTTTGTCTCAATCGACTGTGACTCAAATGCTATCATACTATCGTCAGTCCTCTAAAATTCATCGATGCAAACCATAGATATTTGTTACTACTACTTGAGAGCAAATAATGTTTCATCTTTACGGAACCAACAGTCTAGGTCGGATCCACACTGCATCACTTCTACAGACACTATTCATTCCTCTAATTTAGCCATGATCTCAATTAGCCTAGCTTTACATTTCTGACTAAACTGATCTGCAAAATCAAAGTAGGTCTGATAGTCGAACTAGCCATCATCTTCGGTACTAGCTCACATTGTAACGACCCGTATTTTTAGCACTTTAAAAATACGAATTAAAATAAAATTTTTGGATAAAAATCCAAAGGAAATTAAATTTTGTGTTGTTAAATGTGAATTACAAGTTAAAATACAAAACTGAATTCTGAAATAATTGAAACTGTAATTTGATAAAGATGTTAACTTGTAATTGAACGTAAGTAAAGATTTAAATTTGAGTGTAACAAGTAATTGAAATGAATTGAATTGGATTGTAAACAACGAAATAAATAAAATGTTACATTTAATATTGAAGTTATAATATTGAAATCAACGTAAATGAATGTAATTTAATATTACTGTGAATTTAAATAAGATGATAGCTGAAGAAAATGAAAGTAAATGAATTATAAACTATTGATAATAATGCATAAGTAAATGGTTGATTCAAAATGAAAGTATAAATCGAAATAAAAGAATTCAATTGGAATTAAATAACTTGAATTTGAATTACAATATAATTGAACGCTGAATCTAATGTAATCTTTTATACTGGATTTATAATGGAAAACCGCATTGTAAAAGATTGTTAATTACTGTGAAATTAAAAATGAAATTTGTGAACAATTGAAATTTGATTTAAAAGTTAATAATTTAAAATTGGGAATTTTATATTGAAATTAGACTGTAGAAATAGCCATTTTAACAACTGTCTCGGATTTCGACGAAACTAGTTTCATCGGATCCGTAACAGTGAATTTTTGTAAGGTTTCAATTTTCGTAGCAATCGGACTTGCCGTTTGGTCGTGCGAGCTTGAAACACGTAGAAATTTAACGTCGTTAATTAAAATAATCGACTTCAAAAAACTATCTTCCACATACGATTGAATTATGCCTTGGGACTAGTTCCATTGCGTCCGGAACGGGGGTAAAACCTTATAAACGCCCGGCGGCACGTCTCGATTGGAGTTCGGACGACTTTGGACCTACCTATATAAATACACACACAAACCAAAACAGTTTTACTGTCATTTTAATCCAGAAACCCTAATTCTATCTCATGGCCGCCACCTATTCAATGGCCAGAATCGCTCGAACTTCTTTCCTTAATATCTCTTAATCCGTTCAACGAAATCAAAAAATTCCAAAAGCAAAGTTGTAGATCTCGGCGAGCTCTTCAAATCCATACGGTTGATCTATGCTTTTACGTCACGGATTCGCCCAGATCTGACTTGGAAGCGTGTACGGTTTTTCTTGGTTTGCGTGCAAACGGCGGCGAATGAGGTGGTGAAACTTGGCGCGTAGGTGGAGAAAGGAGAGGCGCACGCGATGGCATCCCCTGATCAACGTCCGGTCGTCGTTTGCCTCGCGCGTGGATGAAGATGAATGGCGTGAAGTTGGTCTCGGGTGTGCTGCGCGTGAAGAAGAAGGTTAAACGATTAATCAATTTTATTATATTGCTAATCATGTTTAAATTATATCGTTATATTAATTTAAGCGTAACTTTTGCATACGAGGTCCGTTTCGGGCGAAACAGGTGGCGTTGGAATCGCAGCGACGAGAGCTACGCTGCAGTTTAGATCCGAAGACATTTGGAGCTCATTAAAATTTTAGGTTAAATCGAACGTTGTTCGATTTGATTTAAAAATCGAAACTAAAGGTGAGTGTTTTATAACGCTCACAACGTACTGAATATCTTTATGGTAGTTAAATTTGACATTATGAAGTGATATGAATTTATTTGTCGTTGTTTGATAAAAATTTAATTGTCATATAGATTGTCATGTGAATTCACCGTTGAAAAATTAAATTGACAGTAAATTGAAATTAGGATTTAATCGAAATCAAATTTCCTGATATTGATAACTATGAAATTGCCGTGAATTGTATGGACTATTGGATGATTTATTTCGATGGATGCTATTGGTTGATATTTAAATGTTTGGATGTTTATTTGCTTATATATATATCCTGTTATACATGCATATGACATTGTGATTGGTTTAAGTAATATATATTCATCCCTGACATGTAATTAAAATAAATAATCACTTGGCCATAGGATAGAAAATTACATACGGGCACCGGATTGGTTAAATTAATAATTTTAAAATCGTCGATTTGAAATTTATTTAAATGATTTGATTTAAAAGTTATGAAAAAATCCAATTTAGGGAAATTGAATTATTTTAAATTGAAGCTCGAGATGTTGGAATTTAAACTTGGTAAATGGAATTGTTTAATTATTCTTTGGTTTAGATTTTTAAGAAAAATGAAATACGGCGTGAATTTTCGAAAGTTGATTTGTTTTAAAAGATTGGACTTTTAATTGAACTCTGAATATTTCTAAGAAATTTATATGAAATGATATTTCAAGTTTGAGTTTGGAATTGGAAATTAATTTGAAATTGAGATTTAATTAATTTGGAATTTAATTGAAATTCAAAGAAATTTGTGAATTGGACTAAATCGAAACTATTGAATTAAATTTGAAGATAAAATTGATTTGAATAGGATTTGAACTGAAATCGATTTGGAATGTAATACTTAAATGAATTCTTGAAATCTGAATGTTAATATAAGTTTATTGAATTGGAATTGTTCCAGAGATTAAGTAAACTACTTAATACGGATGTTTAATTTGAAGTATATTCTAATTTGAATACGAAATGGTTTTAAAGCGAATCTTATATTCTTATATAAATATATGAACTGTTTTGAAATGTGAAATATTTAAAAGTTTCGAAATATATTGGAAGTGAAATTGTTTATTTTGTGGTGCAAATATGTATTTGAAATTGATAATTTGAAATGGTTTATTGAGAAGCTGAATCGAGTTGAAATTGATGATTTGAAATTTGATTAAATTTTAAATTTTGGAATTCGAGTTTATGTGAATCATTTTGTGGAATTTGAGGCGAAAAATGATTTTGAAATCGAAATGAGATTTTGAGGCGAAAAATGATTTTGAAATCGAAATGAAATTTTGAGGCGAAAAATGATTTTGAAATCGAAATGAGATATTGAGGCGAAAAATGATTTTGAAACGGAATCTTACATCTTGAATAAATATGATGATATTTGAAATGGATTTGATTTTGAAGCGAATATGATATTTTGATATCAATTATGAAACGATTTGAAATGTAAAAGAGCCACCGGTGTAATAATACGCAGTTATTAAAGAGACCGGGATCGGATATGGACATACTCTCTGTCGATACCGAAAACCACTTTAATAACTAATACACGTGGAGTGTTGATCCAGAATGAAGTGGATGGTTTTTGGTGAACGTGTTGATTTGAAGAAAGATAACGATTTTGGATGACCCCTGACATGACTAAAACAGGAGCCGCGCCGGGCCATTGAGGTTCGCCACCTCTAGCGGACACACTTCTTCGTTACCATGTCTATTGCTTTTGTGATTCGATTTGGGTGCACCCCTCGATTTTGGCAGTGTTGTTTTGTGGTGTTGGGGTAGTAGCTGCTATGCCCAACATCAGTCCGGATCACGCAACTACTAGTATCCTAGTTGGTATTGCCTCATGTACCTTGTCATACTGATTATCCTATTCGCGACCACTACGATTTTGGTTTGTACCTTTAGTCTATGGATTGCCCTCTGGTGACTTCCGGTTTTGGGGAAACTACGGTCTTGTATATGCTTTTGGGAATAAAAATGTGTTAAGGGTGGAATGGGCCATGGCTTAAAGCTAGTTTGATATTTTACTTTATGATAGACATTATTGTATATAGCGTATTCTATTATATAGTAGATAGTTTAACGGATCCTTAGGAGATGGAAATCCCGAACATCTCTTAAGTTAATGCACGCACGTTAAACACTGGATAAGAGGTGTCTAAAACCCGTAAACATCTCCGACGCCGTCACACTCATATTTACTTTTTCGATTTAACTTACATGAGATATTTTAGTCCTGACTCGAGTGTTTTGTCTTTTCATTACGCTCGGGTCAGCCTGAGCATTTCAGATAAGGTTGAAGATCTATTCTGGAGGACGAAGACGGAGTTGGTATTACATCATTTGTATTCTACTACTGTATTATTTTTCCGCCGGATTGTTGTATTATCTCTAATATGTATGTAACTCTGATTTATGATGTATAATAATAATCAAATTTATTTATTTAACAGCTTCATGAACTGTTATTTTATTATTATATCTTGTTCCTTCCGCTGCGAGATTCTGAGTTTGTTTCTGTTCTTTCCTTTCTTTTCTTATTTAACCCCAATAACTATCTGTATTTGGATTGTTTGAGTCGGCATGTGTGTATGTTTTGTCGACTTGAACGGTCAAAAATGCGGGCCGTTACAGTTGGTATCAGAGCTTTGGTTTAGATTACCTTGGCTCTAGTGGGGAATAACTCATTGAAATAGGGTTAAAACCTTATGAATGAGTTTGAGTGTATATGAGAGAGCGTATTTGTAATTTTGATATAAAAATGATTTTATATTGTGTTAATTTGTTCTGTTGAGTATTTATGAATTCCGGTTGGTACTTGGGACGCCAAGGCATCGATAGGAATTTCTAACCACTCGAAAAGGACAGATTGACATAATATTGTTTTGGATTATATTTTATATATAAAAGAATTATCTTGAAAATTTATAAATATTGATTGTATTGGTTGTTAGGAGATGATAATATTAGATTATCATCGTTTATTGTTGATTAGTCAATATTTCTAACTATTGACTATTGGATGATTTTAAGAAGTGAAACTTGTAAATATGATTGACAATGAATATAAATGGTAAATAAAATAAAATAAAAATGAATTTAAATTAAGATGGAGAATTTAAATTCCGGTGTTTGAAAATTTATTAACAAAAATTTGAAATGTATAATATAAGTATTATATGATAGTATATTCGATTAGAAATTGTTTTCAAAGGATTTTCAAATGACGTAAGTGTTATACTCCCCTCTTGACACTAGAGAATGATTTCGGTGATGAGTGCACGCATCATCGACGTTTATTTTCGAGAGTCCAAGTGGGGGAGATCACTTAATAGTTTTTCTAAACCCTATTTTGATTAAAAATTGTAATTTTCTAAAGTATGAAATGAAAATAAGTATATATATATATTTAAATGTTGATTAAAATTCTTCTAAAAAATAATATGATTTGAGATATAAAGATATTAGTATATATATATAGAAAAAAAATGGTTTAAATCGAATCCGAAGTTGAAATTCTTAAGTTCTCTGATAAGGAATGATTTTTATTATTAAACTAAAGTAAATCTTGAATGGTTAGAAACTTATGAATTGGAAAAGGTGAAATCTAATTTAAGTGTTAGAATTTTTTTTTTTATAAAAATTATAGTAGTAACCCTTAATTTGGAAAATAATAAATTGGAAATCTATTTAATAGGATAAACACTAAATTGAATGAAAAGAAGTTGTATATTGTTTAACTACATTCTATTTGCATAGCTATAACTTACCAAATACTTAAAAAGTTTAAAATGCTAATAAGGATAAGTAAATGTATAATATACAAGTGTGATTGCGAATAATAAAATGTGAAGATCTATTGATAGTTGTAAATATAAAGGAAATTTAAGTTGTAGAATGAATTAAATTTAAAATTAATTAAATATAAAATTAGTAAATGGAAACTAATTAAATTTGAATAAAACTAAATGTCAATAAACTTGGAAGGGTATGAAATTAAAATTTTGACTTGGAAATGTATAATTGATTTAGTGTAGATTTTAGATGGATGTTAATGTTTGATATGCATTGGTTGTTAGATGGATGGTAATTGATTGAATAGAATTCATTAGTGTAAATGGAATTGAATAAACGGAATAAAAATTTTAAGTAATTAAATTCAAATTTGAAGTAAAGTGAAATTAAATATAATTGAATTCAAATTAAATTGAAGCAAATTGACTTGAATTTAAATTATGAATGAAACAAACTTGAATAAATCGAAAACAAATCGAATGTAAACTTATTTCATGGATAAATAAGAAAATAAACGACTTTGTGTTTATGCTTGTTTCTTTAGAAAATTTGAAGTTTGATGGTTTGTACTTTGAAATAATAAAAGCAAAATTTTGGAAAAATCCAAAATTGTCCAATATACGCTAAAACGAAAACAACCATAACTTTTAAATGGCTAGACGAAATTTGACGATCTTAGACTTGTCGGAAAGCTTAGAAACTGTAGCACGACTTTTGTTTAGAGTGTCTTGAGAAATTCCTTCATTTACTTAGTTAAAAATTTGAATCTTCTCGCTGGCCTGTGTAAAAAGGGAAGCAAAATCAGTAGCATATACCCTTAGTATTTTCACCATAACCTTTTACTGGTTTATCGGATTTTGACGATCTTGCTATTTCTAGAAAGCTAAGAACTTAAGTTAAAACTTTTGCTTTAAGTGTTTTGTGGTTTGCTGTCATTTAGATGGTCGAAAAGGGGAGTGAACGTCGCTGACCTGCGCTACTCATTGCCCAGGCTGAGACGTATTCTTTTAGTAAAATGGCCGTAACTTTTGAACAGATGGTCCGAATTTGATGATTTTGGACATTCCGAAAATCCTGAAACGAATGCAACAACTTTTATTTAGATTCCATTTTAAAATTTTATCGTTTAGGTGACCAAAAAATGGGATTTGTTCGCTATCCTGAATTTAAAAATTTTAGTTTTGAAGTTAAATACGTTATATATATGTTGTATATGTTAAGCATATCGATCTATTTTCATATGCATGATTCTCACTTGGTTGTTGAGTATTTTAGTAGGTAGAAAATGGTTGCGCTTCGCTTGTGGAGCTCGCTTCTGCGCTAAATGCAAAATGTAAGTTAAAATGCTAATAAACGCTTAATAAAAGGTACGTTCTCGGATTACGGTTTATGTTGTGGTATATTATTGTGTTCCCCATGTTTTGGGATGCCTCATTCTTGTAATGAGATGTATATCATGCAATTATTACCACTGTGAAATTTTTCGGTCCTAGCCGCGCAAAGGAGGTGCTGCCGAAATTTTTCAAAAATCCGGGAGTTAGAAAATTTTGAGATTTTAAAAATCCTATAACTAAATTTTGCAAATAAGTCGAATATTTGAATGAATTATATCTAAATGATGGTTTCCCCTTCTCCGTTCCTTTTCGAGGACGAAAAGTTTTAAGTGGGGGAGAATGTAACGACCCGTATTTTTAACACTTTAAAAATACGAATTAAAATAAAATTTTTGGATAAAAATCCAAAGGAAATTAAATTTTGTGTTGTTAAATGTGAATTACAAGTTAAAATACAAAACTGAATTCTGAAATAATTGAAACTGTAATTTGATAAAGATGTTAACTTGTAATTGAACGTAAATAAAGATTTAAATTTGAGTGTAACAAGTAATTGAAACGAATTGAATTGGATTGTAAACAACGAAATAAATAAAATGTTACATTTAATATTGAAGTTATTATATTGAAATCAACGTAAATGAATGTAATTAATATTACTGTGAATTTAAATAAGATGATAGCTGAAGAAAATGAAAGTAAATGAATTATAAACTATTGATAATAATGTATAAGTAAATGGTTGATTCAAAATGAAAGTATAAATCGAAATAAAAGATTTCAATTGGAATTAAATAACTTGAATTTGAATTACAATATAATTGAACGCTGAATCTAATGTAATCTTTTATACTGGATTTATAATGGAAAACCGCATTGTAAAAGATTGTTAATTACTGTGAAATTAAAAATGAAATTTGTGAACAATTGAAATTTGATTTAAAAGTTAATAATTTAAAATTGGGAATTTTATATTGAAATTAGACTGTAGAAATAGCCATTTTTACAACTGTCTCGGATTTCGACGAAACTAGTTTCATCGGATCCGTAACAGTGAATTTTTGTAAGGTTTCAATTTTCGTAGCAATCGGACTTGCCGTTTGGTCGTGCGAGCTTGAAACACGTAGAAATTTAACGTCGTTAATTAAAATAATCGACTTCAAAAAACTATCTTCCACATACGATTGAATTATGCCTTGGGACTAGTTCCATTGCGTCCGGAACGGGGGTAAAACCTTATAAACGCCCGGCAGCACGTCTCGATTGGAGTTCGGACGACTTTGGACCTACCTATATAAATACACACACAAACCAAAACAGTTTTACTGTCATTTTAATCCAGAAACCCTAATTCTATCTCATGGCCGCCACCTATTCAATGGCCAGAATCGCTCGAACTTCTTTCCTTAATATCTCTTAATCCGTTCAACGAAATCAAAAAATTCCAAAAGCAAAGTTGTAGATCTCGGCGAGCTCTTCAAATCCATACGGTTGATCTATGCTTTTACATCACGGATTCGCCCAGATCTGACTTGGAAGCGTGTACGGTTTTTCTTGGTTTGCGTGCAAACGGCGGCGAATGAGGTGGTGAAACTTGGCGCGTAGGTGGAGCAAGGAGAGGCGCACGCGATGGCATCCCCTGATCAACGTCCGGTCGTCGTTTGCCTCGCGCGTTGATGAAGATGAACGGCGTGAAGTTGGTCTCGGGTGTGCTGCGCGTGAAGAAGAAGGTTAAACGATTAATCAATTTTATTATATTGCTAATCATTTTTAAATTATATCGTTATATTAATTTAAGCGTAACTTTTGCATACGAGATCCGTTTCGGGCGAAACAGGTAGCGATGGAATCGCAGCGACGAGAGCTACGCTGCAGTTTAGATCCGAAGACATTTGGAGCTCGTTAAAATTTTAGGTTAAATCGAACGTTGTTCGATTTGATTTAAAAATCGAAACTCAAGGTGAGTGTTTTATAACGCTCACAACGTACTGAATATCTTTATGGTAGTTAAATTTGACATTATGAAGTGATATGAATTTATTTGTCGTTGTTTGATAAAAATTTAATTGTCATATAGATTGTCATGTGAATTCACCGTTGAAAAATTAAATTGACAGTAAATTGAAATTAGGATTTAATCGAAATCAAATTTCCCGATATTGATAACTATGAAATTGCCGTGAATTGTATTGACTATTGGATGATTTATTTCGATGGATGCTATTGGTTGATATTTAAATGTTTGGATGTTTATTTGCTTATATATATATATCCTGTTATACATGCATATGACACTGTGATTGGTTTAAGTAATATATATTCATCCCTGACATGTAATTGAAATAAATAATCACTTGGCCATATGATAGAAAATTACATACGGACAACGGATTGATTAAATTAATAATTTTAAAATCGTCGATTTGAAATTTATTTAAATGATTTGATTTAAAAGTTATGAAAAAAATCCAATTTATGGAAATTGAATTATTTTAAATTGAAGCTCGAGATGTTGGAATTTAAACTTGGTAAATGGAATTGTTTAATTATTCTTTGGTTTAGATTTTTAAGAAAAATGAAATACGACGTGAATTTTCGAAAGTTGATTTGTTTTAAAAGATTGGACTTTTAATTTAACTCTGAATATTTCTAAGGAATTTATATGAAATGATATTTCAAGTTTGAGTTTGGAATTGGAAATTAATTTGAAATTGAGATTTAATTAATTTGGAATTTAATTGAAATTCAAAGAAATTTGTGAATTGGACTAAATCGAAACTATTGAATTAAATTTGAAGATAAAATTGATTTGAATAGGATTTGAACTGAAATCGATTTAGAATATAATACTTAAATGAATTCTTGAAATCCGAATGTTAATCTAAGTTTATTGAATTGGAATTGTTCCAGAGATCAAGTAAACTACTTAATACGGATGTTTAATTTGAAGTATATTCTAATTTGAATACGAAATGGTTTTAAAGCGAATCTTATATTCTTATATAAATATATGAACTGTTTTGAAGTGTGAAATATTTAAAAGTTTCGAAATATATTGGAAGTGAAATTGTTTATTTTGTGGTTCAAATATGTATTTGAAATTGATAATTTGAAATGGTTTATTGAGAAGCTGAATCGAGTTGAAATTGATGATTTGAAATTTGATTAAATTTTAAATTTTGGAATTCGAGTTTATGTGAATCATTTTGTGGAATTTGAGGCGAAAAATGATTTTGAAATCGAAATGAGATTTTGAGGCGAAAAATGATTTTGAAATCGAAATGAGATTTTGAGGCGAAAAATGATTTTGAAATCAAAATGAGATATCGAGGCGAAAAATGATTTTGAAATCGAAATGAGATATTGAGGCGAAAAATGATTTTGAAACGGAATCTTACATCTTGAATAGATATGATGATATTTGAAATGGATTTGATTTTGAAGCGAATATGATATTTTGATATCAATTATGAATCGATTTGAAATGTAAAAGAGCCACCGGTGAAATAATACGCAGTTATTAAAGAGACCGGGATCGGATATGGACATACTCTCTGTCGATACCGAAAACCACTTTAATAACTAATACGCGCTGAGTGTTGATCCAGAATGAAGTGGATGGTTTTTGGTGAACGTGTTGATTTGAAGAAAGAGAACGATTTTGGATGACCCCTGACATGACTAAAACAGGAGCCGCGCCGGGCCATTGAGGTTCGCCACCTCTAGCGGACACACTTCTTCGTTACCATGTCTATTGCTTTTGTGATTCGATTTGGGTGCACCCCTCGATTTTGGGAGTGTTGTTTCGCGGTGTTGGGGTAGTAGCTGCTATGCCCAACATCAGTCCGGATCATGCAACTACTAGTATCCTAGTTGGTATTGCCTCATGTACCTTGTCATACTGATTATCCTATTCGCGACCACTACGATTTTGGTTTGTACCTTTAGTATATGGATTGCCCTCTGGTGACTTCCGGTTTTGGGGAAACTACGGTCTTGTATATGCTTTTGGGAATAAAAATGTGTTAAGGGTGGAATGGGCCATGGCTTAACGCTAGTTTGATATTTTACTTTATGATAGACATTATTGTATATAGTGTATTCTATTATATAATAGATAGTTTAACGGATCCTTAGGAGATGGAAATCCCGAACATCTCTTAAGTTAATGCACGCACGTTAAACACTGGATAAGAGGTGTCTAAAACCCGTAAACATCTCCGACGCCGTCACACTCATATTTACTTTTTCGATTTAACTTACATGAGATATTTTAGTCCTGACTCGAGTGTTTTGTCTTTTCATTACGCTCGGGTCAGCCTGAGCATTTCAGATAAGGTTGAAGATCTATTCTGGAGGACGAAGACGGAGTTGGTATTACATCATTTGTATTCTACTACTGTATTATTTTTCCGCTGGATTGTTGTATTATCTCTGATATGTATGTAACTCTGATTTATGATGTATAATAATAATCAAATTTATTTATTTAACAGCTTCATGAACTGTTATTTTATTATTATATCTTGTTCCTTCCGCTGCGAGATTCTGAGTTTGTTTCTGTTCTTTCCTTTCTTTTCTTATTTAACCCCAATAACTATCTGTATTTGGACTGTTTGAGTCGGCATGTGTGTATGTTTTGTCGACTTGAACGGTCAAAAATGCGGGCCGTTACAGTTGGTATCAGAGCTTTGGTTTAGATTACCTTGGCTCTAGTGGGGAATAACTCATTGAAATAGGGTTAAAACCTTATGAATGAGTTTGAGTGTATATGAGAGAGCGTATTTGTAATTTTGATATAAAAATGATTTTATATTGTGTTAATTTGTTTTGTTGAGTATTTATGAATTCCGGTTGGTACTTGGGACGCCAAGGCATCGATAGGAATTTCTAACCACTCGAATAGGACAGATTGACATAATATTGTTTTGGATTATATTTTATATATAAAAGAATTATCTTGAAAATTTATAAATATTGATTGTATTGGTTGTTAGGAGATGATAATATTAGATTATCATCGTTTATTGTTGATTAGTCAATATTTCTAACTATTGACTATTGGATGATTTTAAGAAGTGAAACTTGTAAATATGATTGACAATGAATATAAATGGTAAATAAAATAAAATAAAAATGAATTTAAATTAAGATGGAGAATTTAAATTCCGGTGTTTGAAAATTTATTAACAAAAATTTGAAATGTATAATATAAGTATTATATGATAGTATATTCGATTAGAAATTGTTTTCAAAGGATTTTCAAATGATGTAAGTGTTATACTCCCCTCTTGACACTAGAGAATGATTTCGGTGATGAGTGCACGCATCATCGACGTTTATTTTCGAGAGTCCAAGTGGGGGAGATCACTTAATAGTTTTTCTAAACCCTATTTTGATTAAAAATTGTAATTTTCTAAAGTATGAAATGAAAATAAGTATATATATATATATATATTTAAATGTTGATTAAAATTCTTCTAAAAAATAATATGATTTGAGATATAAAGATATATATATATATATATATATATATATTTAAAAAAAAATGGTTTAAATCGAATCCGAAGTTGAAATTCTTAAGTTCTCTGATAAGGAATGATTTTTATTTTTAAACTAAAGTAAATCTTGAATGGTTAGAAACTTATGAATTGGAAAAGGTGAAATTGAATTTAAGTGTTAGAAATTTTTTTTTATAAAAATTATAGTAGTAACCCTTAATTTGGAAAATAATAAATTGGAAATTTATTTAATAGGTATAAACACTAAATTGAATGAAAAGAAGTTGTATATTGTTTAACTACATTCTATTTGCATAGCTATAACTTACCAAATACTTAAAAAGTTTATAACGCTAATAAGGATAAGTAAATGTATAATATACAAGTGTGATTGCGAATAATAAAATGTGAAGATCTATTGATAGTTGTAAATATAAAGGAAATTTAAGTTGTAGAATGAACTAAATTTAAAATTAATTAAATATAAAATTAGTAAATGGAAACTAATTAAATTTGAATAAAACTAAATGTCAATAAACTTGGAAGGGTATGAAATTAAAATTTTGACTTGGAAATGTATAATTGATTTAGTGTAGATTTTAGATGGATGTTAATGTTTGATATGCATTGGTTGTTAGATGGATGGTAATTGATTGAATAGAATTCATTAGTGTAAATGGAATTGAATAAACGGAATAAAAATTTTAAGTAATTAAATTCAAATTTTAAGTAAAGTGAAATTAAATATAATTGAATTCAAATTAAATTGAAGCAAATTGACTTGAATTTAAATTATGAATGAAACAAACTTGAATAAATCGGAAACAAATCGAATGTAAACTTATTTCATGGATAAATAAGAAAATAAACGACTTTGTGTTTATGCTTGTTTCTTTAGAAAATTTGAAGTTTGATGGTTTGTACTTTGAAATAATAAAAGCAAAATTTTGGAAAAATCCAAAATTGTCCAATATATGCTAAAACGAAAACAACCATAACTTTTAAATGGCTAGACTAAATTTGACGATCTTGGACTTGTCGGAAAACTTAGAAACTGTAGCACGACTTTTGTTTAGAGTGTCTTGAGAAATTCCTTCATTTACTTAGTTAAAAATTTGAATCTTCTCGCTGGCCTGTGTAAAAAGGGAAGCAAAATCAGTAGCATATACCCTTAGTATTTTTACCATAACCTTTTACTGGTTTATCGGATTTTGACGATCTTGCTATTTCTAGAAAGCTAAGAACTTAAGTTAAAACTTTTGCTTTAAGTGTTTTGTGGTTTGCTGTCATTTAGATGGTCGAAAAGGGGAGTGAACGTCGCTGACCTGCGCTACTCATTGCCCAGGCTGAGACGTATTCTTTTAGTAAAATGGCCGTAACTTTTGAACAGATGGTCCGAATTTGATGATTTTGGACATTCCGAAAATCCTGAAACGAATGCAACAACTTTTATTTAGATTCCATTTTAAAATTTTATCGTTTAGGTGACCAAAAAATGGGATTTGTTCGCTATCCTGAATTTAAAAATTTTAGTTTTGAAGTTAAATACGTTATATATATGTTGTATATGCTAAGCATATCGATCTATTTTCATATGCATGATTCTCACTTGGTTGTTGAGTATTTTAGTAGGTAGAAAATGGTTGCGCTTCGCTTGTGGAGCTCGCTTCTGCGCTAAATGCAAAATGTAAGTTAAAATGCTAATAAACGCTTAATAAAAGGTACGTTCTCGGATTACGGTTTATGTTGTGGTATATTATTGTGTTCCCCATGTTTTGGGATGCCTCATTCTTGTAATGAGATGTATATCATGCAATTATTACCACTGTGAAATTTTTCGGTCCTAGCCGCGCAAAGGAGGTGCTGCCGAAATTTTTCAAAAATCCGGGAGTTAGAAAATTTTGAGATTTTAAAAATCCTATAACTAAATTTTGCAAATAAGTCGAATATTTGAATGAATTATATCTAAATGATGGTTTCCCCTTCTCCGTTCCTTTTCGAGGACGAAAAGTTTTAAGTGGGGGAGAATGTAACGACCCGTATTTTTAACACTTTAAAAATACGAATTAAAATAAAATTTTTGGATAAAAATCCAAAGGAAATTAAATTTTGTGTTGTTAAATGTGAATTACAAGTTAAAATACAAAACTGAATTCTGAAATAATTGAAACTGTAATTTGATAAAGATGTTAACTTGTAATTGAACGTAAATAAAGATTTAAATTTGAGTGTAACAAGTAATTGAAACGAATTGAATTGGATTGTAAACAACGAAATAAATAAAATGTTACATTTAATATTGAAGTTATCATATTGAAATCAACGTAAATGAATGTAATTAATATTACTGTGAATTTAAATAAGATGATAGCTGAAGAAAATGAAAGTAAATGAATTATAAACTATTGATAATAATGTATAAGTAAATGGTTGATTCAAAATGAAAGTATAAATCGAAATAAAAGATTTCAATTGGAATTAAATAACTTGAATTTGAATTACAATATAATTGAACGCTGAATCTAATGTAATCTTTTATACTGGATTTATAATGGAAAACCGCATTGTAAAAGATTGTTAATTACTGTGAAATTAAAAATGAAATTTGTGAACAATTGAAATTTGATTTAAAAGTTAATAATTTAAAATTGGGAATTTTATATTGAAATTAGACTGTAGAAATAGCCATTTTTACAACTGTCTCGGATTTCGATGAAACTAGTTTCATCGGATCCGTAGCAGTGAATTTTTGTAAGGTTTCAATTTTCGTAGCAATCGGACTTGCCGTTTGGTCGTGCGAGCTTGAAACACGTAGAAATTTAACGTCGTTAATTAAAATAATCGACTTCAAAAAGCTATCTTCCACATACGATTGAATTAGGCCTTGGGACTAGTTCCATTGCGTCCGCAACGGGGGTAAAACCTTATAAACGCCCGGCGGCACGTCTCGATTGGAGTTCGGACGACTTTGGACCTACCTATATAAATACACACACAAACCAAAACAGTTTTACTGTCATTTTAATCCAGAAACCCTAATTCTATCTCATGGCCGCCACCTATTCAATGGCCAGAATCGCTCGAACTTCTTTCCTTAATATCTCTTAATCCGTTCAACGAAATCAAAAAATTCCAAAAGCAAAGTTGTAGATCTCGGCGAGCTCTTCAAATCCATACGGTTGATCTATGCTTTTACGTCACAGATTCGCCCAGATCTGACTTGGAAGCGTGTATGGTTTTTCTTGGTTTGCGTGCAAACGGCGGCGAATGAGGTGGTGAAACTTGGCGCGTAGGTGGAGCAAGGAGAGGCGCACGCGATGGCATCCCCTGATCAACGTCGGGTCGTCGTTTGCCTCGCGCGTGGATGAAGATGAACGGCGTGAAGTTGGTCTCGGGTGTGCTGCGCGTGAAGAAGAAGGTTAAACGATTAATCAATTTTATTATATTGCTAATCATGTTTAAATTATATCGTTATATTAATTTAAGCGTAACTTTTGCATACGAGGTCCGTTTCGGACGAAACAGGTGGCGTTGGAATCGCTGCGACGAGAGCTACGTTGCAGTTTAGATCCGAAGACATTTGGAGCTCGTTAAAATTTTAGGTTAAATCGAACGTTGTTCGATTTGATTTAAAAATCAAAACTCAAGGTGAGTGTTTTATAACGCTCACAACGTACTGAATATCTTTATGGTAGTTAAATTTGACATTATGAAGTGATATGAATTTATTTGTCATTGTTTGATAAAAATTTAATTGTCATATAGATTGTCATGTGAATTCACCGTTGAAAAATTAAATTGACAGTAAATTGAAATTAGGATTTAATCGAAATCAAATTTCCCGATATTGATAACTATGAAATTGCCGTGAATTGTATTGACTATTGGATGATTTATTTCGATGGATGCTATTGGTTGATATTTAAATGTTTGGATGTTTATTTGCTTATATATATATCCTGTTATACATGCTTATGACACTGTGATTGGTTTAAGTAATATATATTCATCCCTGACATGTAATTGAAATAAATAATCACTTGGCCATATGATAGAAAATTACATACGGACACCGGATTGGTTAAATTAATAATTTTAAAATCGTCGATTTGAAATTTATTTAAATGATTTGATTTAAAAGTTATGAAAAAATCCAATTTATGGAAATTGAATTATTTTAAATTGAAGCTCGAGATGTTGGAATATAAACTTGGTAAATGGAATTGTTTAATTATTCTTTGGTTTAGATTTTTAAGAAAAATGAAATACGGCGTGAATTTTCGAAAGTTGATTTGTTTTAAAAGATTGGACTTTTAATTGAACTCTGAATATTTCTAAGAAATTTATATGAAATGATATTTCAAGTTTGAGTTTGGAATTGGAAATTAATTTGAAATTGAGATTTAATTAATTTGGAATTTAATTGAAATTCAAAGAAATTTGTGAATTAGACTAAATCTAAACTATTGAATTAAATTTGAAGATAAAATTGATTTGAATAGGATTTGAACTGAAATCGATTTGGAATGTAATACTTAAATGAATTCTAGAAATCCGAATGTTAATCTAAGTTTATTGAATTGGAATTGTTCCAGAGATTAAGTAAACTACTTAATATGGATGTTTAATTTGAAGTATATTCTAATTTGAATACGAAATGGTTTTAAAGCGAATCTTATATTCTTATATAAATATATGAACTGTTTTGAAATGTGAAATATTTAAAAGTTTCAAAATATATTGGAAGTGAAATTGTTTATTTTGTGGTTCAAATATGTATTTGAAATTGATAATTTGAAATGGTTTATTGAGAAGCTGAATCGAGTTGAAATTGATGATTTGAAATTTGATTAAATTTTAAATTTTGGAATTCGAGTTTATGTGAATCATTTTGTGGAATTTGAGGCGAAAAATGATTTTGAAATCAAAATGAGATTTTGAGGCGAAAAATGATTTTGAAATCGAAATGAGATATTGAGGCGAAAAATGATTTTGAAATCAAAATGAGATATTGAGGCGAAAAATGATTTTGAAACGGAATCTTACATCTTGAATAGATATGTGATATTTGAAATGGATTTGATTTTGAAGCGAATATGATATTTTGATATCAATTATGAATCGATTTGAAATGTAAAAGAGCCACCGGTGTAATAATACGTAGTTATTAAAGAGACAGGGATCGGATATGGACATACTCTCTGTCGATACCGAAAACCACTTTAATACGCGGAGTGTTGATCCAGAATGAAGTGGATGGTTTTTGGTGAACGTGTTGATTTGAAGAAAGAGAACGATTTTGGATGACCCCTGACATGACTAAAACAGGAGCCGCGCCGGGCCATTGAGGTTCACCACCTCTAGCGGACACACTTCTTCGTTACCATGTCTATTGCTTTTGTGATTCGATTTGGGTGCACCCCTCAATTTTGGGAGTGTTGTTTCGTGGTGTTGGGGTAGTAGCTGCTATGCCCAACATCAGTCCGGATCACGCAACTACTAGTATCCTAGTTGGTATTGCCTCATGTACCTTGTCATACTGATTATCCTATTCGCGACCACTACGATTTTGGTTTGTACCTTTAGTATATGGATTGCCCTCTGGTGACTTCCGGTTTTGGGGAAACTACGGTCTTGTATATGCTTTTGGGAATAAAAATGTGTTAAGGGTGGAATGGGCCATGGCTTAACGCTAGTTTGATATTTTACTTTATGATAGACATTATTGTATATAGCGTATTCTATTATATAGTAGATAGTTTAACGGATCCTTAGGAGATGGAAATCCCGAACATCTCTTAAGTTAATGCACGCACGTTAAACACTGGATAAGAGGTGTCTAAAACCCGTAAACATCTCCGACGCCGTCACACTCATATTTACTTTTTCGATTTAACTTACATGAGATATTTTAGTCCTGACTCGAGTGTTTTGTCTTTTCATTACGCTCGGGTCAGCCTGAGCATTTCAGATAAGGTTGAAGATCTATTCTGGAGGACGAAGACGGAGTTGGTATTACATCATTTGTATTCTACTACTGTATTATTTTTCCACTGGATTGTTGTATTATCTCTGATATGTATGTAACTCTGATTTATGATGTATAATAATAATCAAATTTATTTATTTAACAGCTTCATGAACTGTTATTTTATTATTATATCTTGTTCCTTCCGCTGCGAGATTCTGAGTTTGTTTCTGTTCTTTCCTTTCTTTTCTTATTTAACCCCAATAACTATCTGTATTTTGGATTGTTTGAGTCGGCATGTGTGTATGTTTTGTCGACTTGAACGGTCAAAAATGCGGGCCGTTACACACATCGAGTTCTGAAGTCAGAACCAATGATAAACTCGAGCAATGCCCACTCTACGAATATTGATCCTAAATTGGCATGTCTTCCACTCAAAGAAAATACGATAGTTGCCAACTCCAGTCATAAGTCTAGTGCATCCTCTCAGGCGGTTTCGGTTGTCGACCAACATATGCGACAAACTTCCCTTTCAACATTAATACCGCACTTAGTTAAGTACCACAAGCATGTATACTATCGACTCCTCATTCCTACTTAGAATGAGTATCATCGGTGCACTTGTCAACTTCTCTGTCAAACTCACAAATGCATGTCTGCACCTCGCGTCTCAAATAAAAAGTTTGATTCTTCTTGTCATATCAATTAACAGTTCTACTACCTTTCAGTAGTCCTTGGTAAAACGCATATAAAATCTATCTCATCCAAGGAAAACTTCTCATCATCAGTCGGTGTTTTCTAAACACCTCCAACACAATCATCAATTGTACCCTGTGCTCCTCTTTCGTCCATGGGTAGATGAAAGTATCATAAACCAGCACAAGCATGAACCTACTTAAAAGATTCCTCGAAACATGGTTCAAGAAATCAACAAAGCATGCTAAATGCGTTAGTTAGCCCGAATGGCATAACTCAATAATCAAGACATGAAACGTTGTGATCGGCACACTCTCTCTAGGTACTCTCAATGGATGAAACCCCATGGCAAGGTCCAACCGAGAGAACACTTTCATGCTATATAGCTGATCGAACAAGCCATTAATAAATGGGAGTGGCTACTTGTTCGTCATCTCACTTAGTTCATGACAATCAACATACAACCTCAAAGAGCCATTTGCCTGAGTAGCGAACACTATAGGTGAATCCCACTCAAGTATGATCCTAGTACAAATGAACATTCACATCAATAGGTCATCCACTTGCACCTTTAGTCTCTCTGCTCTTTGGGCATCATCTACCTTAAAGGCATAACCACTAGTCAAGCAACTCTAACTAGATCGATAGAAACTCAATCCCTATATGGTGGTAATCCAGTGACCTCATCGAATGTGTCCAGACACTCTTTAGCTACATGGACAGATGGCAAATCATCATATGGGATATCGAGCGAATATAGAAAGCTAACCATCACCTCGTCATCCGATGGGCAGCCGAATACTACCTTCCGCTCATAGTCAATCCTTGTCATCAACGAAGGCCTCTCGCAATCTACCATTATTCCGTATCCTTCTAAGCAGTCAATTCCCAGACTATAATATTAAACCTAATTATACCTAAAACAATCAATAACAAATAAACAGACACACATCCATGACTCGATAAGATAAAGTTTCGACAAACCATGTATAAGATAAGTGTAGACAAAGCATTTTTTAATATTCCCCATTTTGAGGCCCGAAACTAACCGCTAAGGATTGCTGTAGTCATCCATATCATTTATTTCTAGTGACAAAATGCAGTGTGTTACATATGTATAACCTGGCTGAGCCCCCAACAAGGTTCGTCATAATTAAAAAAGTCAATCAACAATTAAGGTCTCAGTTCCAATCTATATACAAATCACTAGAAATGAAGGAATATGAATCCTCGACGTCGAATAAAACACGCATGGAAACGCCATAAATAGAAAGCATACTCTAGATGGTAATGCCCCTTATCCCTCTCTTTCATCGATGGAGCACTCGAAGAAATAAGAATGGCATTCAACTCATATGCTTTCACTATCTGCCCTTACTTAACAAGTTTGGGACAATCCTTCAACACTTCAACATTTGATACAGGCTCTCACATCATAAAGCTTTCTTAATCAACTTCTCAAAGCTCTTGTCAATATGACCAATCAATCGCTTCTCCAGATGATCGCTCAACCCGATGATAAATTCTCTACTCTTCCACTATGGGGTATCAATGAGAGATAGACCGTACTTCGATAGTACATCGAATTCGGTCACATACTCCAACACGGACATATTGCCTTACTTCAAATCAGCAAACTTTCTAAACAATATCGACTTTTGGAAAGTCGAGATAAATTCTCTTTGATGCGAACTATGAAATAATCCCAAGTAAAATGGTCCAGGGGAATCAAAGCTATAAGCCAACTCTGCTAGTTCATTGTTCGTTCCTGAAGTTATATAGAGGTTAACTTCTACCTCATGGTGTCATCTAACTCCAAGTCATCGAAGATCCTTAAAAAAATATCATCCCGTCTTGCATCTTAATAGCCGACTCTATTCCAAGGAACAATCTGGCTCTTAGACTCATGTAGTTTATATACATCTAGGCAAAGTAGACTATAGGTGTTTGCACATGAGCACCATAATCATTTGGAGCAACTTAGGCATCCAGAATAATGATTCACATCATCTCTGCGAACATATTCTGTAAACCAGGGTAAGTGGTCCCTTATCTTACCTACTCCTCAACTCTGAAGATGGAGTTAATAGCAACATTTCTGTAACATCCTGAAATTTTCAACCATTCGCATCCATACATGTCAGATTTGAATTGCTCAAAATAGCAGATTGTTAATTTAAATTTGGCAAAACTCAGCATATACAGTAAATAAATAATCTCAAAATCATAGACACAGAGTAATATAATAATAATGCAGCGAAAACAAAAGAATAGTAGTTCATGAAGCTACTATATAAATATAACAGAGTTAAACAAGATACAATAGAAGTCACGAATACATAGATGTCTCAATACAATAGTCAAATACAAGATCTGAATACATCATTGGAATCAACTGAATAACTGAAAGCAGAATCGATAGACGGATCTCCAAGTGAAGCTCCAACTCCAAAGGTGAGTATCAAATGCTGTATCACTCAGTCTGACCCAAGCGTAAAGCAAAACACAAAACATTCGAGTCAGGATTAACATTCTTATATCAATAAATCCAACTCAAGTGAAATATCAACTGAAATACAAGTAACTCAAAGGATGTTTGGGATAACCATCCTCTAAGGATCCGTTAAACTATCTACTATGTAGTAATATACGCTATTATAATAATGTCTATAGTAAAGTAAACTATTAAAATAGCGTTAAGGCGTTACCCATATCCCCCTTAACACATTTTATAGTGCCAATAGTCTATACATTACCATAATACCCCGTAAACTGGAGCTACCAGAGGATACTCCATAGGTACGACACAAATCAAACTCGTAGTAAAGCACGCTATGGTAGGTGACACGGCACAACAAGGCAATGCCACGGTAGATATACCAATTACGCATCCGGACTGTTGGAAACGCAAAGCCGCAGCAATCACCCAACTCGAGCCACACTCCTGAATCAAGGGTGCGCACCAAATCAATCACAAAGTAATAGAATGGCATACGATGGAGTGTGTCCGATCAGAGGAGCTACCTCATTGGCCCGGAATCGCTCCTGTTTTAGCCACCTTATGCCAACTCACGGGAGTTGGGTCCACGTATATACCTTTAGGATCGTCGCCACCATCCTACTTCATTCTGGAATCTCCACAGCGTACACAGTTGTTAAAGTGGTTTTCAGTATCGACAGAGAATATGCCCATATCCGATCCCGGCCTCTTTAACAACCAATCGTTATTATAACACCGCGGTCATTTCAAAGTAGTTTATACTTCAAAACCAAAATATCATTTTCATTTCAAAACCAAATCAATACGATATCATTTTCACTTCAAATATATATCCATTTCCAAAAATCATATCACTTTCAAAGTTATAATACTTCCAAAACCAACAATTTGAAATAATAATACTTTGGAAATCATAATACTTTGAAATTCATAACTTTGGAAATCATAACACTTCGAAATCATAACACTTTCCTTCAAACAGTTTAGATATTAATAATAGTATATAAAATAAAATAGTTTATAAAATAAAATAATTTATATAAAATAGTTATAAGTTAAAACAATTTATATTAAAATAATTAGTATATTTAAAATAATTTATAAAATAAAATGGTTTATATTAAAAATAATTTATTAAGTTAAAATATATAAATAGTTTAAATATAATTTAAAATTACTTTATGTAATAAAATAGTTTCCCTCAATTTCACAAATCGATTCAAAATTTACTCGAATTCCAAAATTCAAATTTAATCAAATCTCAAATCATCAATTTCAATTCGATTCAGTTTCTCAGTAAACCATTTCAAATTATCGATTTCAAATACATATTTGAACCATAAAATAAGCCATTTCAATTCAATATAATTCAAAGCTTTAAATATTCAACATTTCAAAACTTAATTCGATAATTTCATATATATATAAAATTCACTTTACTATTATTTAGTTTTGCAATATTCACTAAATAAATACAATATCATTTAAATAAAAGCCCAAATTTCAAATCTCTAAATATTTCCTTCAATTTATTTAACTTGAAATATTCATTTTAAATCATCTTAAACCAAAATCAAGTTATAAAATCATATCCTTTAAAAACCCCAAATTCCATAAGTTCAGATAGATTTAATTAAATATAATTCTTAATTAAATACAATTTCAAATCTATCTTTTAAACCTTAATTTATTTAATCATTTCGAACTCTATATTATAATATAATTTAAATAAATACTTAAACATATATATATATATATATCAACTTTATTAAATCAACTTTAATAAATCTTTAAAATCAATTTTTATTTTAAACCATATATTTCTTTTCATAACCATAGAAATCATTTTCAAAATATATATATATATATATAGACCAACGGTGTCTGTATATAATTTTCTATCCTATGGTCAAGTGATACGGATATTTATCATTTCAATCCGCAATTTAAAATATATACGGGTATATATCTTTTCAACCCGCAATCCCAAATTCAATTCAATGAAAATCGCTTGGGTTTATCATTTCAACCCATAACGATTTTCTCCTATTCTACAGATCGTTCGGGTATGTATCATTTCAACCCATAGTGAGTTCTATACTAACAGGGAACTTGCAGAGTGATAACAGATATGATAATAATATAACAGGCTATATCATCAATATAAATAATAGATAATGGTGTCAGATGTCACATGTGAACAGATACAGATAATAGCATATATAACAATGTAAATAACTAACATCAGCATATTTCAATTGACGTTTCAATTGAAATCAAATTTAATAAATACAAGAACGTTAATCGTGAGTGATTGCTCACCTTTTGAGGCTAGAGATGAACGAGAGCGAGATGAGTTACAAATCCAAGCACGAATTCCAAAGCGAAGCAAGATGGGCACAAATTTGACGAGCAAAGCTGAGTTATAGGAATAGACGAAATCAATCAAACTGGATCGATGAAGATAATATATATAAGTGAACTTGTATATATAGCTATATATAACTATTTATATATATATATATAAAAAAAATCATATTTTAAATTTCAAACACATATTAAATTATATACATATGTCAAATATCATTGTTTAAATTATAACACATAAACCAAAATCAAACATATATACCATATTTAATTTGAAATAAACACACATATATATAATATCTTGAAATCAATATTTTTAATTTAAGGAAAATATGAAAATAAAAAATATATATGTAAATAAAAATAATTGTTTTTAAATTAACATCACATATACTAAAATCAAATATGTATACATACTATACTTTGAAATAAATACTTATATATATACTAAGCCATAACATAACTTATATATAAAACTAATATATATGTATAATCTATATATATAAATTTTCATACGTATAATACTTTGGAACCAACAATATAACTTATATTAATATTGTATACGAATAGGAAATAACAACAAAGATTTGAAGAAATATTTATATACATTTTGGACTATCTACAGTAAAACTTATATATACGATATATAATACCTCTTTGACAGTATAATGTACTGTAACCTATAGAGTAAGCTGCAAAAGTCTATACTATACATTATCCCATAAGGTTTATTACAGAATTAACAAAACAAACCAAATATTATATTTTATAAACAACCATTTGAAACATATACTATATAGCACCACATGTCAAACACAATATATATAACATATAATCTATACGCTTAAAACACATGTACAAGTCTAAATGTAGCAGATTATAGTTTTTTTATATGCTATATATATACAACATATTTGTAAACTAAGAATAGAAATATATACTTTTATAACGAACAGATTGTATGGGAACAATATAGCTTTATATATATTATGAACAACTATATGTATAAACAACTTATTTTATACAGCTTGTACAAACTTTATATATATAACAACAGACCCAATACCCTATCTAACTCTTTATATATATAAACTACCGACTACCTGACAAAAAAAAAAAATTTGTATGGGTATGAACATATATTCTGTCTTCTTTACAGCTGCAAAAGAAACGAGACCACCAAATTTCTTCTATACATACATATATATATATATATAACTGTAAAAGGAGGAACAAAATTGCAGACTTTGAACAAGAGATAGGCAACAATAAAACACTAACATATATAATATAATTTATACAAACAGAGAATAATAATATAAGCTTACATATATATTACAGTATAGATTGTAAACTTATATAAACTAATATATGTGGAAATATATATAAACTACATATATAACTAACATATTAACGTATATATTGTAAACACAAAATATATATATACCTTTCATAAGCTAGAACACAAAATAGAATATCATGATATATATATATAACAGAACAGAGGAGTAGTGCCATGGCTTTAGAACAAGAGAGGACAGCAGGCTTGCAATTTAATCTATATAACTTCATATATATAGTCATATTAAAATATTACTATGCGAAATATATATTAATATAACTAAACTTACACTCTATATAATAAATACTGTAACATACACACTCCTTAACATAATCATATAACAAACAAATAAAATATGCAAGGCATACTAACACTCGATTCAACAGTAGGAGGCAAGCAATGAAGACAGTGTGGCATTGGCGACGGCAGCCTGGTGGAGCCGAGGATTACGTGGAGAGTCGGTGATGGTTCGGTCGAAGTGGGGAAAGTGGTCGGCCGAGCGATGGAGAAGCATGGGTGGAGCTATCGGGTGGATGGAAGAGATGAGTGAGGCCGAAGCTTTGGCTGGGTTTGCGTGGGTTGGGAATGGTGGTGCGGCAAAAGGATGAAATGGAGGAGGTGAAAGGATAGATTAGCGTTCGAGAAGATATAGCGTGCAGGTGAAAAATGAATGAAATATTTAATATATGAACCTATATAGTCTATTTGCAAGAACCGGAATGAATGAGAGAACCACTTCTTTGTATTGAAGCCATTGGGAATAACAAAGGACAAACGTTGAGCCAGAAAATATTAATATCAAGCGGCTATGGTTATACGGTGGAATATGAAAGGTAAGGGAAGTAAAAAGATTGAATGCGGAACCGATACGAAATCGTTTTGCGGAATTCGACGCGTATCGGACGCAGAAATACTGAAATAAATATACTGCGGAGATCAGCATGACGGGACGATCAAAACGGTATACATATATCAGTGGTACGATCATCCGATCAAAAGTCGGTATCGGTAACGAAATGCTGCTATTTCGTTGAAAATAAGATCGACGGAGCAACAACAGTCCAAATTTGGCGAAACGAAGGATGACGTCTTACTCAGAAGACGATTTACAAATTTTCTATGTAAAAATATTCAGGTTTGGAAAATATTTTCTTACCATCAATTTTTAACTAATTGGAATTGAAATAAAATTACACAAGAAAATTAACTTCCATATTTTCAGATGAAAATTTACCGGTTGCTATGTTTAATCAGACGTATTACAAATATTAAATTTTTACCTCTAAATTTAATCGTTTAAAATTTCACAAAATTCTAGTTAAATATTTTATTAGAAATATTAAAATTATTAAAAATTTACGGCTCGTTACACTCTCCCCCACTCAAAACTTTTCGTCCCCGAAAAGAAAGGAAGTAGGAGAATGGAAACAACCATAAAGAGAATAGATTGAAAAACAAAATAAAACAATTAATTTAAACCATAAAATTTTCAATTTAAATTAATTTATATTCAACAACTGATTTTAAATTCAAGGTATTTCATTCAGTTGATTTTCTTCAATTTATTAATATTTGATACAAAAGGTTTCTTTGAAAACAAAATTTTATTTAATTTGTCTCAATTACTATTCAACCAACTTATTATTCTGTTTATCTCTATTAACAATTTTATAATTAAAAGTCAAGTGTATAACATTTATTATAAACATTCAAGTTTATTTATAAAACATTTTATATTGTATATTATCCAATTACCTATTCAACTTCTGAATAATTTAGGTAAGTCATATTGGAATGCAATTGAATATTATACTAGTAAAATTTTCCAAATTCAATTATTTCAAAATTTTAAATATTTATTCAAAAATTTGCTTCATTTTAAAATTGAAATCACCTTTAACATAAAATTTAAGAATTAAATTTCCGATTAATCTTCAAACAATTTAGAGATAATTATATATACACACTATATATATCCAGTCAAATCTATAATCATATACCAATATATATTATAAATCAAGTAATTTTTCAAAAAAAAATGTAACAAAGCCACAGAATGGTCTCTCCACTTCGAAACTCGAAAATGAATGTCGATGATGCTGCAGTCATCACCGAAATTATTTTCCAGGGACAAAAGAGAAGAGTACTGATTTAAACATTTAAAATTCTTTGAAATGATTTCAATTTGAAAATACTTTAAATAATATATACTTTAAAACTTTAAAACCAAAGTTTGAAATCATCGGAAATTAAATTCTCAAATTCCTGATTTAAATTCATTTCAATTTCCAAATCAATTTATAAACCATGTTTATAAATTCATTTTATAGAACAATAAATGATAATCAAATATTATCATTTCAAGCAACCAATTTAATTAACTTATTAAATTCCAGAAAATTTTACTTATATATTTATAACATAATCATACAACTTTATTTAATTTACCAAATTTGAAAATAATATTGTGTCAATTTGTTCTGTTCAAGTGTTTTGGAAATCCTATCGATAGCGTTGATCAGACGAATCGATCGAAACCCAAATCAACATCAACAACTCAAACAACACACTATAAAACATTTTAATATTAATACAAATACACTCCCTCACTCGATGATTCCAGAATGGATTTCAAAACAAGGACAGAAATCCAAATATAGAGGGATCCTAACCAAAAGAATTCAACTAGAAGGTAGGCTCGATAGGGAGATAAATAGATTTCAAAGAGAAAAAGGATGGATAGACTTATATTAATTGCAGGCAACCTTAACCGAGTCAACCGCGACTTCAAAAATTTAGATCGATACAAAATTTCCGAGGCAAATCGACATTTGATCGCCAGAGATAGAATTCGGGTTTAGCAAAAGATAGTAGCATCGTAAACCGAGGATACAGAAATCTCTGGTGAATCGATGTTTGTTGTAAAGGAGTTTCACTCTTTTACAAATCATACAATGAAGCTATGGGATGCTCCAGGATCAAAGAAACACGAATAGGGGAAGAAAAATGGATTTTGGAACCGAGGGGAACATTCCCAAAATTCAAAGGAACCCGAGTCAAAGAGGAAGAGATTTAAGCTCGAACGAAAGTGATTCTGTAATTACATTTACTCTATATGCTAAGTTTGCCTAAAACCAGAGCTCTGATACCACATGTAACATCCTGAAATTTTCAACCATTCGCATCCATACATGTCGGATTTGAATTGCTCAAAATATCAAATTGTTAATTTAAATTTGGCAAAACTCAGTATATACAGTAAAAAAATAATCACAGAATCACAGACACAGAGTAACATAATAATAATGCAGCGGAAATAAAAGAATAGTAGTTCATGAAGCTACTATATAAATATAACAGAGTTAAACAAGATACAACAGAAATCACAAATACATAGATGTCTCAATACAATGGTCAAATACAAGATCTGAACACATCATTGGAATCAACTGAATAACTGAAAGCAGAATCGATAGATGGATCTCCAAGTGAAGCTCCAACTCCAAAGGTGAGTCTCGAATGCTGTATCAGTTAGTCAGACCCGAGCGTAAAGCAAAACACAAAACACTCAAGTCAGGATTAACATTCTTATATCAATAAATCCAACTCAAGTGAAATATCAACTGAAATACAAGTAACTCAAAGGATGTTTGGGATAACCATCCTCTAAGGATCCGTTAAACTATCTACTATGTAGTAATATACGCTATTATAATAATGTCTATAGTAAAGTAAACTATTAAAATAGCTTTAAGGCGTTACCCATATCCCCCTTAACACATTTTATAGTGCCAATAGTCTATACAGTACCGTAATACCCCGTAAACTAGAGCTACCAGAGGATACTCCATAGGTACGACACAAATCAAACTCGTAGTAAAGCACGCTATGGTAGGTGACACGGCACAACAAGGCAATGCCAGGGTAGATATACCAATTACGCATCCGGACTGTTGGAAAAAGCCGCAGCAATCGCCCAACTCGAGCCACACTCCCGAATCAAGGGTGCGCACCAAATCAATCACAAAGTAATAGAATGGCATACGATGGAGTGTGTCCGATCAAAGGAGCTACCTCATTGGCCCGGAAGCGCTCCTCTTTTAGCCACCTTATGCCAACTCACGGGAGTTGGGTCCACGTATATACCTTTAGGATCATTGCTACCATCCTACTTCATTCTGGAATCTCCACCGCATACACAGTTGTTAAAGTAGTTTTCGGTATCGACAGAGAGTATGCCCATATCCGATCCCGGCCTCTTTAACAACCAATCGTTATTATAACACTACGGTCATTTCAAAGTAGTTTATACTTCAAAACCAAAATATCATTTTTATTTCAAAACCAAATCAATACGATATCATTTTCACTTCAAATATATATCCATTTCCAAAAATCATATCACTTTCAAAGTTATAATACTTTCGAAACCAACAATTTGAAATAATAATACTTTGGAAATCATAATACTTTGAAATTCATAACTTTGGAAATCATAACACTTCGAAATCATAACACTTTCCTTCAAACAGTTTAGATATTAATAATAGTATATAAAATAAAATAGTTTATAAAATAAAATAATTTATATAAAATAGTTATAAGTTAAAACAATTTATATTAAAATAATTAGTATATTTAAAATAATTTATAAAATAAAATGGTTTATATTAAAAATAATTTATTAAGTTAAAATATATAAATAGTTTAAATATAATTTAAAATTACTTTATATAATAAAATAGTTTCCCTCAATTTCACAAATCGGTTCAAAATTTACTCGAATTCCAAAATTCAAATTTAATCAAATCTCAAATCATCAATTTCAATTCGATTCAGTTTCTCAGTAAACCATTTCAAATTATCGATTTCAAATACATATTTGAACCATAAAATAAGCCATTTCAATTTCAATATATTTCAAAGTTTTAAATATTCAACATTCCAAAACTAAATTTGATAATTTCATATATATATATATATATATATCAAATTCACTTTACTATTATTTAGTTTTGCAATATTCACTAAATAAATTCAATATCATTTAAATAAAAGCCCAAATTTCAAATCTCTAAATATTTCCTTCAATTTATTTAACTTGAAATATTCATTTTAAATCATCTTAAACCAAAATCAAGTTGTAAAATCATATCCTTTAAAAAACCCAAATTCTATAATTTCAGATAGATTTAATTAAGTATAATTCTTAATTAAATACAATTTCAAATCAATTTCAAATCTATCTTTTCAACCTTAATTTATTTAATCATTTCGAACTCTATATTAAAATATAATTTAAATAAATACTTAAACATATATATATATCAACTTTAATAAATCTTTAAAATCAATATTTATTTTAAACCATATATTTCTTTTCAAAACCATAGAAATCATTTTCAATATATATATATATAGACCAACGGTGTCTGTATATAATTTTCTATTCTATGGTCAAGTGATACGGATATTTATCATTTCAATCCGCAATTTAAAATATATACGGGTATACAGCTTTTCAACCCGCAATCCCAAATTCAATTCAATGAAAATCGCTTGGGTTTATCATTTCAACCCATAACGATTTTCTCCTATTCTATAGATCATTCTAGTATGTATCATTTCAACCCATAGTGAGTTCTATACTAACATGGAACTTGCAGAGTGATAACAGATATGATAATAATATAACAGGCTATATCATCAATATAAATAACAGATAATGGTGTCAGATGTCACAGGTGAACAGATACAGATAATAGCATATATAACAATGTAAATAACTAACAACAGCATATTTCAATTGACGTTTCAATTGAAATCAAATTTAATAAATACAAGAACGTTAATCTTGAGTGATTGCTCACCTTTATAGGCTAGAGATGAACGAGAGCAAGATGAGTTACAAATCCAAGCACGAATTCCAAAGTGAAGCAAGATGGGCACAAATTTGACGAGCAAAGCTGAGTTATAGGAATAGACGAAATCAATCAGACTGGATTAATGAAGATAATTTATATAAGTGAACTCTCATATATAGCTATATATAACTATTTATTTATATAAAAAAAATCATATTTTAAATTTCAAACACATATTAAATTATATACATATGTCAAAAATCAGTGTTTAAATTATAACACATAAACCAAAATCAAACATATATACCATATTTAATTTGAAATAAACACACATATATATAATATCTTGAAATCAATATTTTTAACTTAAGGCAAATATGAAAATAAAAAATATATATGTAAATAAAAATCATTGTTTTTAAATTAACATCACATATACTAAAATCAAATATGTATACATACTATACTTTGAAATAAATACTTATATATATACTCAGCCATAACATAACTTATATATAAAACTAATATATATATGTATAATCTATATATATAAATTTTCATACGTATAATACTTTGGAACCAACAATATAACTTATATTAATATTGTATACGAATAGGAAATAACAACACAGATTAGAAGAAATATTTATATACATTTTGGACTATCTACAGTAAAACTTATATATACAATATATAATACCTCTTGGACAGTATAATGTACTGTAACCTATAGAGTAAGCTGCAAAAGTCTATACTATACATTATCCCATAAGGTTTATTACGGAATTAACAAAACAAACCAAATATTATATTTTATAAACAACCATTTGAAACATATACTACATAGCACCACACGTTAAACACAATATATATATAACATATAATATATTCGCTTAAAACACATGTACAAGTCTAAATGTAGCAGATTATAGTTTTTTATATGTTATATATATACAACAGATTTGTAAACTAAGAATAGAAATATATACTTTTATAACCAACATATTGTATGGGAACAATATAGCTTTATATATATTATGAACAACTTTATGTATAAACGGCTTATTTTATACAGCTTGTACAAACTTTATATATATAACAACAGACCCAATACCCTATATAACTCTTTATATATATAAACTACCGACTACCTGACAAAAAATATATATATAATTTTGTATGGGTATGCACATATATTATGACTTCTTTACGGCTGCAAAAGAAACGAGACCACCAAATTTCTTCTATACATACATACATATATATATATATATAACTGTAAAAGGAGGAACAAAATTGCAGACTTTGAACAAGAGATAGGCAACAATAAAATACTAACATATATAATATAATTTATACAAACAGAGAATAATAATATAATCTTACATATATATTACAGTATAGATTGTAAACTTATATAAATTAATATATGTGGAAATATATATATATAAACTACATATATAACTAACATATTAACGTATATATTGTAAACACAAAATATATATATACCTTTCATAAGCTAGAACACAAAATAGAATATCATGATATATATATATATAACAGAACAGAGGAGTAGTGCTATGGCTTTAGAACAAGAGAGGACAACAGGCTTGCAATTTAATCTATATAGCTTCATATATACAGTCATATTAAAATATTACTATGCGAAATATATATTAATATAACTAAACTTACAGTCTATATAATAAATACTGTAACATACATACTCCTTAACATAATCATATAACAAACAAATAAAATATGCAAGGCATACCAACACTCGATTCAACAGTAGGAGGCAAGCAAGTAAGACAGTGTGGCATTGGCGACGGCAGCCTGGTGGAGCCGAGGATTGCGTGGAGAGTCGGTGATGGTTCGGTCGAAGTGGGGAAAGTGGTCGGCCGAGCGATGGAGAGGCATAGGTGGAGCTATCGGGTGGATGGAAGAGATGAGTGAGGCTGAAGCTTTGGCTGGGTTTTCGTGGGTTGGGAACGGTGGTGCGGCAAAAGGGAAAGAATGAAATGGAGGAGGTGAAAGGATAGATTAGCGTTCGAGAAGATATAGCGTGCAGGTGAAAAATGAATGCAATATTTAATATATGAACCTATATAGTCTATTTGCAAGAACCGGAATGAATGAGAGAACCACTTCTTTGTATTGAAGCCATTGGGAATAACAAAGGACAAACGTTGAGCCAGAAAATATTAATACCAAGCGGCTATGGTTATACGGTGGAATATGAAAGGTAAGGGAATTAAAAAGATTGAATGCGGAACCGATACGAAATCGTTTTGCGGATTTCGACGCGTATCGGACGCTGAAATACTGAAATAAATATATTGCGGAGATCAGCATGACGGGACGATCAAAACGGTATACAGATTTCAATGGTACAATCATCCGATCAAAAGTCGGTATCGGTACCGAAATGCTGCTATTTCGTCGAAAATAAGTTCGATGGAGCAACAACAGTCCAAATTTGATGAAACGAAAGATGACGTCTTACTCGGAAGATGATTTACAAATTTTTTATGTAAAAATATTCAGGTTTGGAAAATATTTTCTTACCATCAATTTTTAACTGATTGGAATTGAAATAAAATTACACAAGAAAACTAACTTCCATATTTTCAGATGAAAATTTACCAGTTGCTATGTTTAATCAGACGTTTTACAAATATTAAATTTTTACCTCTAAATTTAATCGTTTAAAATTTCACAAAATTCCAGTTAAATATTTTATTAAAACTATTAAAATTATTAAAAATTTACGGGTCGTTACAATTTCTCATATGCAAGATCACTCCTATTCTATAATAAGAATGATAAGTCTCTCATAGAGAAAAACTGCATCAGTACTGCTCGTGTATCTAGTACAACTTATATACTATATAGATACTACTATATAGTTTTGAAACTAAAAATATATAACAAATACGCACTCTCTCATATATCGGTATACTCTTAGTCCAGTCTAAGGTGATAACTCCTACCCTATAATGGTATCAACTCGGGTTAATCACGTAGCCAAAGGTCTGATACCAAATGTGATGACCACCCTACATTAATGATGCTCATATAACCAAATAATGTGATGTCGGAGCATTCGGTCGGTGTAGGACGATTGTCAAGGTAAAGAAATAGAAATAAAGATGAGAAATAGAAGAGAAGAGAATAGAAAAAAGAGAAAGAAACAAAACATCACACAATCACACAACCTGCCGTATATCTTACAGCACATCAGATAAAATATAATAATCACCATGTATATAAATAGGCGAGATGGTAATAACTACATGAACCACCGAATCAGAGTAAGCATGCTCATATAGTTATACAAAATAGTAATAGAGTTTATACAATTGATAAATAAACTCAACTAATAAAAAGTCTCTAATAATAGCAAATCAATACTACCAAGGCTCCATAGTGTCACTTGGCGGAATAAACAATAATAATTCCAAAATATAAATATGAGAAAGCTTCGCCTTCTACTTGTCCACCTGTACAGCTCCAAGTGTTGTTTACACCTGCTATCTAGTCTACTCATTTAAGAGTATTGTAGATAATAAGAAACAAAGCATAAAATCCCAAGTCAGACAACAGTCTGGTGTGAGTAATAAATAATCTCAAAATGCTATAAAAGTCGGTATAGTATACGGAACAAAGTGTATGGAGAATCATACTTGACATGTCCCTACATCCACAGAGTTAGCAAATATAAAAGATATATGCTACTCTTTGATAGTCATCATGGGCGTACTATACATCAAAGTACGAAGGGTATCTTGATATTTGCATCGATAATACCTACATCATGTGACATTCCTAAGGTGATAGATAATCAAGAAAACATAGCATCCATCATCCACCCTCTCATTCTGTGACGCCCCACCTCTATGCTCATGCTAACCAAGGACACTACGGAGTAATGCCGTCGACTAGCGCGAAGAATAAGGCTGTTGAGGAGCGACCATCTGTGTAATTGCCTTGTGCGAGTACCGATATGTCAGATAGTATAGCATGCATTTCATTTCAAGAGGAAATCCGACATACCGATACAAACTCAAAGCTACCACACAGTGGCTAAATGGACCTTCGGAAACAAATATAGAAATAAGCATAACATAAATCAGTCACAAATGTTCATATCTCAAAGGCGGAAACAAATATGAATATAACACATAAAAGTGTACATCAGAGTTGTGGTCAAATAAGATCCACAATATCACAAAAGAATAGATACAAGTGCGAGACAAAATAATAAGTATACATCATGGAGTCTATATCTCAAATGTATAACAACAAAAACTACAATATGTAATGTAGTTAGGCAAAAGTCAGAAGATGATCCCAGATAAGGAGTCAAGCAGAAGCACCTGTAATATCTCGGTCTGACCCGAGTATTATTTAATAAGAAAATAATAAACGGATCAGTCTAGCTATAAATATCAGATAAAGAAATGAGATAAGAGTAGAGATATAACTAAAACGTATGATAACAATAATGTCAAACTGTGACAAATATGCTTTAAACAACAACAAAATCATACAATATCTCAAGAATCTCAAAGCACCAAAAAGAATGTCATATTCTTTATTTTATTCACCAAACCACAAATATTGACAAACCTATCATTGCCAATCACATAAAGAGGTGAAACACAAATTCTAGAAATCATCAATTAGAAATCCAGAAATCACAAAAGGGGAGGTCTATCACAAACGGGAGCATGAAAACTAACCATCACGTGTATCACAAACGAAACGCTATTCCATGGTCGCTAACCCTAAATTTTGAGCCGAAGCTCCACAAACGGTCTGAAGACCACGGGTCGCTACCCCGCCAAATTGAACCGAAGTTCCACAAACAGGGATTGTAATTCCCACACAAATAAATAGACATCGCACATCGCTAGTCTAAATCAAAAAATGATCATCATCGATCAATAAAAGTGTCGATTACACTAAGCTAGTAAATATATGAGTTTAGCTTCATGTCCCATAACCACTAGCTTAACTTAAATATTTACGAACAAATTGTAGATTCCCACTCGAAAATTGTCACAAGAATTTCAATCGAACAAGTCCAAAAATTAACCGCCGAAGTAAGCGCAAGTGTTTTATACCACTTGTTTTGCTAAGCCGTTTAATTAGATTTTCTCATACGAATGAAGTAAAGGTTTGTGTATACTAATAGATTAGAAAATGGTTTTATAAACGAGCTTTGTATTAAAAATAGAGTTGAAATCATCTTTGTAAAAGAGTTTGAATATTTACTACTAGTATGGAAACCTTTGTATTTTAAAGTGAAAAATCATAGAAATGATTGTAGAAACAATCAATCACCAAAATCCACATACGAAGATGTGAATCAAATCCAAATAAATCGATACCGAATCCATCAAAATGGATATTCTCAAAAATCTCGAAAAAGAAGTCATCAAAGTCAATAATAAATGATAACAATAAATCAGATAATCACGAATCGATAAAAATTGGAACCTCAAGCTAAATAGGCAAAATAGGCAAAAACAAGCAGGTCAGTCGACTGACTGTAGAGGCCAGTTGACTGATCCAGAGACCCGAAAGTTTCATTTCCTGCATTCAGTCGACTGACTGCAGAGGCCAGTCGACTGACTGTAGAAAACAGAGACTTCCAGTTTCTGCAGACAGTCCCAGATACTCTCAGTTTCTACAGCCAATCGACTGACTAGCACTGGGACTGTTTTTCAGCCTATCCAAATGAAGAGCAAACTCTTCCAATTTACGATCGGACGAGAAATGGGCGCTTGGGGTTTATGCCAATCGACAACCCAGCCCTATAGGCTCTTCGATACACCACCAAAAGCATGATCAAACATCAAAGCTAAGATTTTTAGAGTTTTAGACTTCAAAACACCAAAAGTTGAAATGTTCACCAAATCAATCCAAATCAAAATCAAATGAACATGTAAAGATGTTAGGAATTCATACCTAACAATCAAAGATAGTTATAGACATAGATGTGAGATAAAAATCTCACCTTTAAACCCAAAAACGATGAAGGAGAAGCTTGAAAGCAAAGGAAGATCAACTAATCTTCAACTTCAACTCTAGAAGCTTGAATCTAAGCTCAAAAGAAGAACATTTCCTAAGTTAGGTTTAGGAAATTTCTGAAATTAAAGAGAGAATGAGTTCGAGAAGATGAAGAGGAGGCTTACCTAAGCTTCTCTTTGATTTTGGAGCTAACACTTGGATTTGTAAAAGAAACTAGGGCTTAGGAATTTCTAATTTCCCATTCCTCTCTCCATTTTTACTTAAGCTTGAATGTTAGGAAATATTATGAAGGAGTGAAGAGGAGTTGGATGAAGGGTTAGGTTATTAGGAGGTTGATGGGCTCAAACCCAAACCCAAACCCAAAGTGAAAAAGTCATAACTTTTACTCAACTCCAAACATATCGATGTTTATACTCAAAAAAGTTGTAAACATCATTTTGGACTCAATGGAGGTGGTCTCGAGTCCCAATTCGACTGTTTACAAAAGTAGCTTTTCGGACTTCAATCCGATTAACGATTCTATATTTAAATAAAATATTTAAATATACAAATCGTAAAATATGCGGGTTGTTATGTAACAACCCAATATTTTGAAATTATATTTTTATTGAATTTATTTCATTTGAAAATATTTTTATAGTAAAGTATAATTTTTTCTAGAATTAATGGTATTTTGTTGTAATTTTTATGTTCTGTTTCCTATTTTCAAACAATTTCTTCAATTCTTTTGCTATTTTCTCTGAATTTAATTATTTATTTCACTTTGAAAATGTTTTAAAAATCATTTTTATTTCAAATTTTGTTTTAGAATATTTTTAAAATGAAGTAAATACTTTTCCAAAGTCAATGGTGATTTATTTGTAATTTCTAGACACTATTTTAAATTTTTAAGCAATTTCTTATTTTCTTTTTCTATTTTCATTAAAATAAATTATTTATTTTTATTTTATAATATTTTTTTTCAGTTGTTAAAGCTTATTTCTGAGTTTATTTTTGTTTTATTGGAATTAAAGAAAAAGAAATATGAAGAGTTTAAAATTGCTTAGAAACTGAAGTCTTTTCATTTCCAAACTCTTCATTTTCCAGAACTCCTCCATTACTTTCTCTTAGCCGTGTAATATTTTGGATTTAGCCGTGTATTCTCTTTTCATTTTCACACAAAAAACATTTGTTCTCATTGCTATTCACGGCTTGGGAAGTTTGGGTAATGGCTTCATTTTTATTTTCTTCTTTTCTTCCTATTTTCTATGAAATTTTGCCTTGTTCTCCTGCCTATTTAGCTCGACCACCACCTTGTTTGCCATGGCCATGACCACCAGCACCCCTTACATCTCTTCCCTGCCATCACCACCACCCACACTCCAGGCCTTGACCATGGCCGAGCCCACCATGGTGACTAAACCCCTCAAAAATGCAACCTAATGCCTTGAAACCATGTTGTTTGACCACTACTTGTTCACCACTTCATTTTCCACCACCACCACCACCTTAGGCCGCCACCACCACCTCTGACCAGACCACCACACACCCCTCCACCACCTGACCAGACCCATACCCCTCTGACCTTACCAAATTGCCCCTGGCCGAGCCCATTTGGGTGAACAAAATCATGCTTTTGCCTAAAACTCTTCACATTCCTTTGTATAAACTTCCTCCCCATATTCCACTACCTTGGCCGTGCATTTTCATGACCAAACCACAGCCATGTTAAGTCCAAACCTGACCATATGCAACCCCTAGGCCATGCATAACATATGAGAAAGCAAGGCAAAAGATTTGGCATTCGTATCTCTTTTTATTTAAAAGGTATTCCATTTCAAGTGTATTGAAATTTATGGTTTGTTTTGATTTCTTTTGTTTGGGTTGTAACACAAGATCTATTGCATTGGATTTGCTCTCCACTCAAGTCCGTAATCTTGTCATCGTACTTTGGGTTCCGTTGTGTCATTGGTTTTGTTATCTCCAGCATTTAGAGGTGAGTAAATCTCACACGACTATTCATACTTATATAATTGTAAAGCGACCACAACTGAATGTGTAGAATTAAAAATGATGTTATAATTGCATGTGATTATTTTTATATGATGTTAAACCTGTTAAATTACATGTCATATCACCTGTTATTGTTATATGTTGCTGACTGTTCATTTTTATCAGTTTATCACACTGCAAGTTCCCTGTAGATTAGGTTCACTATGGGTTGAAATAATACATACCCGATCGGACTTTAGAATAGGGAAAGATCGTTATGGGCTGAAATGATAAGCCTGAGCGACTTTTAATTAATTTTATTTACTTGGGATTGCGTGTTTGAAATGATAAAACCCGGATTTTCTTGGTAAACTACGGATTGAAATGATATATTATCTGTATCACTTGACTTAGGCTAGAAAATATTATACAGACCCATGGTTATTTTATATATTTTTCTGGAAATTTTCAAGTATTTTAAAATGTAAAAATATGATAAATTAATTTAAATTGAATTTTTAAAAGATTTATTAAAATGGAAATGCTTTTCTATGTGTTAAATGTAAAATAAATGGATAGAAAATGGTGATTTTAAAGTGTAACTTAAATTGGAAATTTGACTGATTTTAAAAATGGAAATTTAAGTTAATTAAATTAAAAATGAAAATTTAAGTTAATTAAATTAAAAATGAAAATTTAAGTTAATTAAATTAAAAATGAAAATTAAGTTTTAAATGGTGAAAAATGGAGATTTAAATTTAAGTGTTGAAATAAATTGTTTAAAATGAAAATGGGAATTGACACACTTGAATTAAATAAGTGAACTTTGGAAATTTTGATTTTTATTTGAAAAAAATTTCTTTATAAAAATCATAAGTTAAAGGATTTAAATGAACATTTTTAATGTGGAAAAAAATGATTTTTTATAAGTTTAAATGATTTAAATTGAAGTTTATTTATGGCTGGAATTGTATTTAAAACCTGAAAATTAAATTTATAGCACTTTAGAAATGCTATCATTTCTGGAAATGAACTATTTCTGAACTAAGTAGAATCTGCAGCACTTGGTAAATGAACTTAAAGACTAAAATGAACTAAGGCTATGACAGCACTTGGTAAGTGCTGTAGTGGCAGGAACTAAATTTAAAACTGAAACTAAAGAAGGGGCTATTGTAGCACTTGTTAAGTGCTGCTGTAGGCTGAAATATGATTTTTTGTATATAACTGAACTTTTACAGCAGTTTTAAAACGCTCTCTTTGCTGAATCTAATTAAAACCTTTAATTTGAACCCTAAACTATTACAGCAGTTCTGTAAATGCTGTCTTTTCTGAATTGAACTATTTTTCCTTTAAAATTGAACTATTACAATAGTTTATAAATGTTGTCTTTGCTGAATTGAATTGTTGTCAAATATAACTTACAACATCACTTTTTAAATGCTGTGAAAGCTAGAATTTAAATGTTTTAATGTTTTTAAGTGAATAAATGAACTCAGAAAAGGCTAAATTTTTGGGAATTGAATATTTGATATAAAGGTATAATGACTTTACTTTTAAATGGTTTTAATGAAGTATTTTGATTTCAAATATAAATTGTTTTAAATTTATAACCACGGGTTATAATAACGATTGGTTGTTAAAGAGACCGAGATCTGATATGGACATACTCTCTGTCGATACCGAAAACCACTTTGACAACTGTGTACGCGGTGGAGTTTCCAGAATGAAGTAGGATGGCGGCGACGATCCTAAGGTATATACGTGGACCCAACTCCCGTGAGTTGGCATAAGGTGGCTAAAACAGGAGCGATCTCGGACCAGTGAGGTAGCACCTCTTATCGGACACACTTCTTCGATATTATTCTATTACTTTGTGATTGTTTGGGTGCACCCCTTGATTTGGGAGTGTTGTTCGAGGTGGAGCGGTAGTGGCTGCTATGCGTTTCCATCAGTTCGTGTGCGTAATTGGTATATCTACCCTGGCATTGCCTTGTGTGCCGTGTCACCTACCATATCGAGCTTTACTACGAGTTTCTATTTGTGTCGTACCTATGGAGTATCTTCTCGTAGCCTTTCGAGGTTTGCAGGTACTGTATAGACTATTGGCACTATTACGTATTAGGGTGAGTTCAGATTAAATGTAAAGCCCTAATGCTATTTTAAAGTATGTTTATTTTATAATTAGAAATTATTATAATAGCGAATATTAATACATAGTAGATAGTTTAACGAATCCTTAAAGAATGGGCGATCCCAAGCATTCTTTAAGTTACTTGCACCTTTATTACAGTTCACTTGAGTTGGTTTACATTGTATAAGTATGTATGTCCTGACTCGACTGTTTGTGTTTTATTTACGCTCGGTTCAGCTTGAGTATTCACAGCTTTGGATTTCACTTTTCTAGAGCTAGGAATCGTTGGAGTTTCTTCTCATCTAGTTATCTATCTATTTCAGTTTCAGTTGTTCTATTTCAGCATTTGTATTAGAGACTTATGTATTTGGATTTCTACTGTACTTGTTTCAGAACTGTATTTGTTTTCAGACTATGTATTTTATATCTATTTTGAGACTCTGTATTTTAGTGGCTTCATGAACCACTATTTATTTTATTTCCGCTGCGAGTTATTTTGATATTTCTGTGTCTGTGATTCTGTGAATGATTTTATTTGCTCCAAATTTTATTACAATCTGTTATTTTGTATTATTCAAGTCCGACATGTGTGCATTATTGTCGATTTGAATGGTCCAAAATAGTGGGTCATTACATTTGGTATCAGAGCTTTGGTTTTAGGCAAACCTTAGCCTATGGAGCAAAAACTCATTAGAGATAGGGTAGAAATACCCTAGAATGAGTGAAATCAACCTCAGAATCATTTCTTTGTGAGTGAACGTATTTTCAAAGTATAAATGATTTCAAAATGATTTTTAAATGATTTTCAAAGATTATTTTGATATAAAATTTTCTTGTTTAAAAAGAAAATTTTCTAAACTTCCTTCTTTTAGTATCTACCTTGTTAGAAATTTCTATTATTAGGATATTCATCCAAGTGATCTTATTTTGTCTATCTTACCTTATCTTTGTCTTCTCTATACCTTGTCCTAAAATTCATTCTTGATATTTTCAGGATGAATCGTGGAAATGCTAGAGGTAGGGGTCGTGGTACTGCCCCAACTCCTTAACCTGTTGCACCTGTTAGGTTTACTGTTCTCTGTAAGGAATTCTCTTAGCTCGGTGGTACTAAGTTCACCGGTTCAGAGAGCATTATCGAAGCCCAGCAATGGTTACAGAGTTTAGAGAGGATATTCACTGGTCTTGAGATTACTGATGCCCATAAGCGTCAGTTAGCAGCTTGGCAGCTGCAAGAGTCAGCCTTAGATTGGTGGGAGTCTGTTACAACTCACACTAACGAAGGTGATCTTTCCTGGGAGCAGTTCAGGTATCCTTTGTGTTATCTTGAATTTTTCCCCATTTTTCTTTTCTTTTGAATCTATCTTAAGTTTTGTTTCTGTATCTTTTTCCAGGGAGGCTTTTGTGGCAAAATGGATGCCCGAAGCCGGGAAATCGCAGCTTTATCGTGAATTCATGGATCTTAAGCAGGGTACCATGTCTTTTTCTGAGTATGAGCGGAAGTTCAACGAACTTTCCAAGTTCGGTCCTGGTCTTATCGACACTCAGCTTAAGAAAAATGAGAAGTTCATAGCTGGAGCTCGCCCAGAGTTCTACGATCGTCTTATTTCACATGTTCATGGCACTTTTACTGAGCTTATGGATATGGCTATTCGTTATGAGAACCCTACTTCGAAGGGTCCTGCTGTTTCTGGTGCTCCTGCATCTCAGTCTTCCTCTGCAAATTCTAAGAAGAGAAAGCCAAATTTCCACCAGTAGAAGAAGAATTGGCTCAAGCATCCGGGTTTGGGATCTTCATCATCTCCTCCTTCTTAGAGGCACCCTATTGACTTATCTACCATTACCTGCTTCAAATGTGATCAGAAGGGACACTATGCTAATAGTTGCCCTACTTCGGTTGGTGCGGCTGTTCCTCCACCCCAGGCTACCAGGAACAATCTTTGTCATGTCTGCCTTCAGCCAGGTCATTTTAAGAATGACTGTCCTTTGTATCAGAAGGGAAAGCCATCTGGTGTTTTTACTGTCACCTCTGCTTCTTCTCCTGCCACACCTGCTCCTACTCCTAGTGATGATCAAGATACTCTTCAGGGCACCTTTTATTTATTTCAGCATCATGTTCGTGTTTTATTTGATACTGGAGCTTCGCATAGTTTTATTTCTATGGCTCTTTGTGATAAGTTTGAGCATCGCCTTTCTCTTGAGTATGCTTCTGTTCCTTTATGGGTTTCTAATCCTATTGGGGGTCCCGCGAACCTTAGTAGGATTTGTAGAGGTGTGAAACTCCTCCATTCTGATCATTGCTTTAGTGGTGATTTCTATATTCTTGGTTTTGATACTTTTGATTTATTGTTTGGAGATGATTGGTTGAGGAATCATGATACTCGTATCTCTTGTAAATCCCGAATTGTTTCTCTTGAGGATGATCGGGGTAATTCTTTGGCTATTCAGTGTTGTATGCCTCATGATTGTGCTGGTAGCTTTATTTATTCTTTGGATTCTTCTCCTGTTGATCTTCAGTCGATTCGTGTAGTCAAACTCTATCCCGATGTATTTGGTGACGTTACTACTTTACCTCCTAAGCGGGAAATTGATTTCCGCATTGATCTTATTCCTGGAGCTCGACCTGTAGTTCTTCCTCCTAGAAGAATGGCACCCCGTGAGAAGGTTGAGTTAGGGAAGCAAATTGAGGATCTGTCTTCCAAGGGTCTGATCAGACCTAGCTATTCAGAATGGGGAGCAGCGGTGGTTTTCGTCACCAAGTCCGATGGTTCTCTTCGGATGTGTGTTGATTATAGGGAGCTGAACAAGCTCACCATGAAAAACAGATATCCAATGCCTCGCATCAATGATATGTTTGATCAACTTTATGGTGCTACTGTTTTCTCTTAGCTTGATCTTGCCACAGGTTTTCACCAGCTCAGAGTAGCTGAGGAAAGTATTCCCAAGACTGCTTTCCGTACTGAGAATGGATTCTTTGAATGGTTAGTCATGCCTTTTGGCTTGACTAATGCTCCTGCTTTCTTTGTTGATTTGATGAATCGTGTTTTTCGTGATGTGCTTAATAAATTTGTTCTAGTCTTTGTTGATGATATCCTTGTCTTCTCTAAGTCCAAGAAAGAGCATGAGTCGCATTTGAAATCTGTTCTTGAAACTCTTAGAAATCATTAGTTGAAGGCTAAATTTTCTAAATGCCATTTTTGGAAGGATGAAGTCTGATTCCTCGGGCATATTGTTTCTGGTAATGGAGTTTCGGTTGATCCAGTCAAGATCGTTGCGATCAATGTAAGTCTTTCTTTCCTTCTCTTTCCTTGTTCATTCAATTTATTCTAGCTTTCTTGTTGTCCTTATCTATCCCTATTCTGTACAGGATTGGGAAACTCCTAAGATTCCAACTGATATCCGTAGTTTTCTGGGCCTTGCCGGTTATTACCGGAGATTCATTGAGAATTTCGCTCGGCTTGCTGCACCTCTCACTACTTTGACTCGGAAAAATGCTAAGTTTATTTGGAGTGATGAGTGTAAGGCTGCATTCAGTGAGTTGAAGCACAAGCTTACTTTCGCACCAGTTCTTACCGTTCCAAATGGAAATGAGGGATTAACGGTATACACTGATGCTTGTCGAGAAGGTTTGGGAGCTGTTCTGATGCAGGATGGTAAGGTGATTGCTTATGCTAGTCGTCAGTTGAAGACCCATGAAGCCAATTATGCTGCCCATGATTTAGAGTTGCTTGCTGTTGTTTTTGCTTTGAAGCTGTGGAGCCATCATCTTTTGGGTACTAAGTTCGAGCTTTTCACAGATCATCAGTCTTTGAGGTATATTTTCTCTCAGAAGGATTTGAACCAGAGACACGTTAGGTGGTTAGAGTTCCTTGCTTCTTATGACCTCGACATCAACTATACTCCCGGTAAAGCTAATATTGTGGCAGATGCTTTGAGTAGGAAGAAGGCTTTATTGTGTCAGTTGGTTGTTTCTTCTCCTCTTTTAGATCGTATCATGGCTAAGCAGGATGAGGATGAGATGCTTAGATTGATTAAGGAGAATGTTCGAAGTAGAGTCGGAGGTAGTAGTCTTGATGGCAGTGGTGCTCAGATTGATGATAAAGGTGTGTTGAGGATTAATAATAGGATTTGTGTCCCGAATGTTGATGGTTTGAGATAGGAGTTGCTGCGGGAGAATCATCAGTCCAGACTTTCTATTCATCCGGGTGTGACCAAGATGTATCAGGATATGAAGAAATTGTCTTGGTGGAAGGGTATGAGGCGAGATATCTCCATTTTTGTTAGTAGGTGTGCGACTTGTCAACAAGTCAAGGCAGATCATCAGAAGACCCCTGGTTTGTTGCAGCCTCTTGAGATTCCCAATTGGAAGTGGGAATAGGTTTCTATGGATTTCATTGATGGATTACCGAGGACTTGGAAGGGTAATGAGAGTATCTGGGTTATTGTGGATAGATTGACCAAATCAGCTCATTTTATTCCGGTCAAGTCTACACGTTCTGCTTCTAGTTTGTCTGAGATTTACATGAGGGAGATTGTTCGTCTCCATGGTGTTCCTCTCAGTATCGTTTGTGATCGTGATCCTATCTTTACTAGTCGGTTTTGGAAAGCCTTTCAGGATTCTTTGGGTACTCGTTTGAATCTGAGCACTGCTTACCATCCACAGACTGATGGTCAAACGGAAAGGGTGAATCAGATTCTGGAAGACCTTCGTGCTTGTGTGCTTGATTATGGAGGATCTTGGGAAGATCATCTCCATCTTGTCGAATTCACCTATAACAATAGTTATCAGGTATAATTTCTATCTTTGTTTAATCTTATCTTAATCTTTTATCTATCTCATTTCTGATTTTGAATTCAGGCCAGTATTAAGACGTCTCCGTTTTCTGCTCTTTACGGACGACCTTGTAGATCTCCTTCTTGCTGGATTGAATCCGATAATCGTTTGGTTCTTGGTCCTGAGATGATTTTAGAGGCTTCTGAGAGAGAGTGGGGGAGATTAGGAGGAAGATGAGGATTGCTCAGGATAGGCAGAAGAAGTATGCTGATCGGCGTAGGCGGAATTTAGAGTTTGATGTTAGTGATTTGGTTTTCCTTAAGGTCTCTCCCTTAAGGAATGTTATTCGATTTGGTCGTAGAGGGAAGCTTTCTCCTAGATTTGTTGGCCCTTTCCGCATTGTGGAAAGAATTGGTTCTTTGGCTTATCGTCTGGATTTGACCGAGAAGTTCTCCGGAGTGCATAATGTATTCCACGTTTCTCATCTTCGTCGCTATCTGCATGATCCATCTCTTATTGTTCAGCCTTCTGCTCTTGATAGTTTGGATATTGAGCCTAATCTGACTGTTGAGAGGAAGCCACTTCATATTGTCGGCAGAGGTACGAAGTAGCTGAGAAGAAAATCTATTAGTCTGGTCAAAGTATAGTGGAGTACTGATGATTGTGATTGTACTTGGGAGACGGAGGAAAGCATTTGTGCTTCGAATCCGGAATTGTTCGTTCCAAGTACTATTCGCTTTCTATCTTGTTTTCCTTATTTTCTTTGTTTCCGTTCTTTTCGAGGACGAAAAGGTTTGAGTGGGGGAGAGTGTAACAACCCTATATTTTGAAATTATATTTTTACTTGAATTTATTTCATTTGAAAATATTTTTATAGTAAAGTAGAAATTTTTCTAGAATTAATGGTATTTTGTTGTATTTTTTATGTTCTGTTTCTTATTTTTAAACAATTTCTTCAATTCTTTTCCTATTTTCTCTGAATTTAATTATTTGTTTCACTTTGAAAATGTTTTAAAAATCATTTTTATTTCAAATTTTGTTTTAGAATATTTTTAAAATGAAGTAAATAATTTTCCAAAGTCAATGGTGATTTATTTGTAATTTTTGGACACTATTTTCAATTTTTAAGCAATTTCTTATTTTCTTTTTCTATTTTCTTTAAAATAAATTATTTAATTTTATTTTATAATATTTTGTTTCAGTTGTTAAAGATTATTTCTGAGTTTATTTTTGTTTTATTGGAATTAAAGAAAAAGAAATATGAAGAGTTTAAAATTGCTTAGAAACTGAAGTCTTTTCATTTCCAAACTCTTCATTTTCCATAACTCCTCCATTACTTTATCTTAGCCGTGTAATATTTTGGGTTTAGCCGTGTATTCTCTTTTCATTTTCATGCCAAAAACATTTGTTCTCATTGCTATTCACGGCTTGGGAAGTTTGGGTAATGGCTTCATTTTTATTTTCTTCTTTTCTTCCTATATTCTATGAAATTTTGCCTTGTTCTCTTGCCTATTTAGCTCGACCACCACCTTGTTTGCCACGGCCATGACCACCACCACCCCCTACATCCCTTCCCTGCTATCACCACCACCTACAACCCAGGCCTTGACCATGGCCGAGCCCACCATGGTGACTAAACCCCTCAAAAATGCAACCTAATGCCTTGAAATCATGTTGTTTGACCACTACTTGTTCACCACTACATTTTCCACCACCACCACCACCTTAGGCCGCCACCACCACCTCTAACCAAATCACCACACACCCCTCCACCACCTGACCAGACCCATACCCCTCTGACCTGACCAAATTGCCCATGACCGAGCCCATTTGAGTGAACAAAATCATGCTTTTGCCTAAAACTCTTCACATTCCTTTGTTTAAACTTCCTCCCCATATTCCACTACCTTGGCCATGCATTTCTATGACCAAACCAGAGCCATGTTAAGTCCAAACCTGACCATATGCAACCCTTAGGTCGTGCATAACATATGAGAAAGCAAGGCAAAAGATTTGGCATTCGTATCTCTTTTTATTTAAAAGTTATTCCATTTCAAGTGTATTGAAATTTATGGTTTGTTTTGATTTTTTTTGTTTGGGTTGTAAAACAAGATCTATAGCATTGGATTTGCTCTCCACTCAAGTCCGTAATCTTGTCATCGTGCTTTGAGTTCCGTTGTGTCATTGGTTTTGTTATCTCCAGCATTTAGAGGTGAGTAAATCTCACACGACTATTCATACTTATATAATTGTGAAGCGACCACAACTGAATGTGTAGAATTAAAAATGATGTTATAATTGCCTGTGATTATTTTTATATGATGTTAAACCTGTTAAATTACATGTCATATCACCTGTTATTGTTATATGTTGCTGACTGTTCATTTTTATCAGTTTATCACACTGCAAGTTCCTTGTAGATTAGGTTATCTATGGGTTGAAATGATACATACCCGAACGGACTTTAGAATAGGGAAAGATCGCTATGGGCTGAAATGATAAGCTTGAGCGACTTTTAATTAATTTTATTTACTTGGGATTGTGGGTTTGAAATGATAAAACCCAGATTTTCTTGGTAAACTACGGATTGAAATAATATATTATCTGTATCACTTGACTTAGGCTAGAAAATATTATACAGACCCGTGGTTATTTTATATATTTTTCTGGAAATTTTTAAGTATTTTAAAATGTAAAAATATGATAAATTAATTTAAATTGAATTTTTAAAAGATTTATTAAAATGGAAATGCTTTTCTATGTGTTAAATGTAAAATAAATGGATAGAAAATGGTGATTTTAAAGTGTAACTTAAATTGGAAATTTGACTGATTTTAAAAATGGAAATTTAAGATAATTAAATTAGAAATGAAAATTAAGTTTTAAATGGTGAAAAATGGAGATTTAAATTTAAGTGTTGAAATAAATTGTTTAAAATGAAAATGGGAATTGACACACTTGAATTAAATAAGTGAACTTTGGAAATTTTTATTTTTTTTGAAAAACTTTATAAAAATATAAGTTAAAGGATTTAAATGAACATTTTTAATGTGGAAAAAATATGATTTTTTATAAGTTTAAATGATTTAAATTAAATTTTATTTATGGCTGGAATTGTATTTAAAACCTGAAAATTCAATTTATGCACTTCAGAAATGCTATCATTTCTGGAAATGAACTAATTCTGAACTAAGTATAATCTGCAGCACTTGGTAAGTGCTGTGGTTGCATAAATGAACTTAAAGATTAAAATGAACTAAGGCTATGACAACACTTGGTAAGTGCTGTAGTGGCAAGAACTAAATTTAAAATTGAAACTAATGAAGGGGCTATTGTAGCACTTGTTAAGTGCTGCAGTAGGCTGAAATATGATTTTTTGTATATAACTGAACTTTTACAGCAGTTTTAAAACGCTGTCTTTGCTGAATTGAATTAAAACCTTTAATTTGAACCCTGAACTATTACAGCAGTTCTGTAAATGCTGTCTTTTCTGAATTGAACTATTTTTCCTTTAAAATTGAACTATTACAGCAGTTTATAAATGCTGTCTTTGCTGAATTGAATTGTTTTCAAATATAACTTACCGCAACACTTTTTAAATGCTGTGAAAGCTGGAATTTAAATGTTTTAATGTTTTTAAGTGAATAAATGAACTCAGAAAAGGCTAAATTTTTGGGAATTGAATATTTGATATAAAGGTATAATGATTTTTCTTTTAAATGGTTTTAATGAAGTATTTTGATTTGAAATATAAACTGTTTTAAATTTATAACCACGGGTTATAATAACGATTGGTTGTTAAAGAGACCGGGATCGGATATGGACATACTCTCTATCGATACCGAAAACCACTTTGACAACTGTGTACGCGGTGGAGTTTCCAGAATAAAGTAGGATGGTGGCGACGATCCTAAGGTATATATGTGGACCCAACTCCCGTGAGTTGGCATAAGGTGGCTAAAACAGGAGCGATCTCGGACCAGTGAGGTAGCACCTCTTATCGGACACACTTCTTCGATACCATTCTATTACTTTGTGATTGTTTGGGTGCACCCCTTGATTTGGAAGTGTTGTTCGAGGTGGAGCGGTAGTGGCTGCTATGCGTTTCCATCAGTCCATGTGCGTAATTGGTATATCTACCCTGGCATTACCTTGTGTGCCGTGTCACCTACCATATCGAGCTTTACTACGAGTTTCTATTTGTGTCGTACCTATGGAGTATCTTCTCGTAGCCTTTCGAGGTATGCAGGTACTGTATAGACTATTGGCACTATTACGTATTAGGGTGAGTTCAGATTAAATGTAAAGCCCTAATGCTATTTTAAAGTATGTTTATTTTATAATTAGACATTATTATAATAGCGAATATTACTACATAGTAGATAGTTTAATGGATCCTTAAAGAATGGGCGATCCCAAGCATTCTTTAAGTTACTTGTACCTTTATTACAGTTCACTTGAGTTGGTTTACATTGTATAAGTATGTATGTCCTGACTCGAGTGTTTGTGTTTTATTTACGCTCGGGTCAGCCTGAGTATTCACAGCTTTGGATTTCACTTTTCTGGAGCTAGGAATCGCTGGAGTTTCTGCTCATCTAGTTATCTATCTATTTCAGTTTCAGTTGTTCTATTTCAGCATTTGTATTAGAGACTTATGTATTTGGATTTCTACTGTACTTGTTTCAGAACTGTATTTTTTTTCAGACTATGTATTTTGTATCTATTTTGAGACTCTGTATTTTAGTGGCTTCATGAACCACTATTTATTTTATTTCCGCTGCGAGTTATTCTGATATTTCTGTGTCTGTGATTCTGTGAATGATTTTATTTGCTCGAAATTTTATTACAATCTATTATTTTGTATTATTCAAGTCCGACATGTGTGGATTATTGTCGATTTGAATGGTCCAAAATAGTGGGTCGTTACATGTTACACATTCACTCACTCAGTGCGTTGGATATATGATAATTGTATGACCACCTGCATAGAGCCAAGGACCAAATAACGTCCCAGTTTCTCGGTACTCGAATCCATGCCACTCGATAGGCTAGGAACTAGACTATGCTCCTGTAACGTCCCGTATCTGGAGGCCAAAAGCTAAGCGCTACGGATGTTGTAGTCATCCATAGTATTAACTTCTGGTGACAAAATACGGTAATGCTAATGGTATCCATAATATCAGAAGCACTTGAATATGAACAAAAATCACATATTTCCAAAAACAATAATTATAGTGATTACATTTCAAATAAAATCATATCCAAGTTACAAAATCCCCAAAACGTATTCCAAGGCAATGATCAAATATAAATTACAACAATACGCCAAGAGCGACATATGAAGATGCCCCTCTGGATGATCAAAGCGAAATAGACATAATTGTATTAATATATAGCTGAACCAAAACAAATGAATTCCTAAAATAGCTATCTATCAGCCACCCGCTCATCTTTCGAAACTTTATTCGCGAAAACCTAGAAATCTAAACCCTCGGCCTACTCAAATCAATTTTGAGCACCCGAGAGTTAAAGGGGAAACAAAAACTTTGAGTTGGACATAAAGTCAGGTATGAATAGTTTTGTTACATCTCGGTTTACTGATATTAAGTGAGACCACGCCGCTTAGTGGAACGGTTTTTCCCTCACTAATATCCTTTTTTAAAACATATATTTTGCGAATCCTTTCCTGCAACCAAACTTGTTAATCAACTGATTATAATAATAATATAGCAAGTTCCATTAAGCTAAAAATAGGAAATAAATAGACAAACTGTCTGAAATCTGGCTAATTGCCCTCATTTGGACTAACCGTCCTAGCAGTATCCGTTATGCTAATAAATGGACTATCTGTCCATAAACAGGTAAAAAGTGGACTAATTGTCCTTAAGAAGTAGCTAGGTCCATTATGCCAACAAATGAACTAACTGTTCATATCTGGGCTAACTGCCCTTATCTGGACTGACTGTCCTCTAGGTTGACTGTCCTCAAAATGGACTAACTGTCCGAATTTAAATGAGCCAACTGCCCGAATTTTCTTAAGGTTAACTACCCTTTAAATTTTCCTTGAAAACTTTTCTCAAAATGATTTAGTCCGTCAAATCATACATATACAAGGAAAATATATCTTTAGCTTTACTCTAAGCTATTTTTGCCATGTTATATATACTTTACTCAAAATAGTGTTGATGATGTTCAATACGGATCAAATATCCTTTTAAAATAAGTTAAATTCCTTTATAACTTAAAACACTTTGACTATTTACCTATTCATTTTATTCGAAACCTTTTTTTAAAACCATTAAACAACCCTTTCGAAATCATTGAAGGTAACCCCTTTGAAACCATTGAAAGACCCTTTTGAAACCATTGAAGGTAATCCCCTTCGAAACCATTGAAGACCCTTTTGAAAACATTGGAAAAAGCCTTTCCTTTCTTTTCTCCAAAAGTTCCAAAATATCAGATATCCTCCTTTTAAAACCTTTTAAATATTGCCTTTGAAAACATTGGAAAAACCTTCCTTTTCATCTTTGTCAAAACCCTGGGGAACCACCTCTTTCGAAACCATTAATAAAACCTTTCGAAAGCATAAAAGTTAAAGTCTTTCGAAATCACTTTGGGTTTAATTTAAAACAAGTGGAAACCTTTTGAAACCATTCGAAGTTATCTACTTCAGAACCCTTTAAAACGTTTCGACCAAAACATTTGGATTAAGCCTTCAAGTAGAGCAAAAGGATAAGGAAAACATTAGAGTCGAAAGCATCTGCTTCGAAACCCTTTGAAAGTAACTCTTTCAAAACAATTTCATAAACAGTGAAGTGATGGTGTCGAAACCATCCCTTCGAAAGCAATGGAGAAGTGTCAATTTTTAGAAACAAAAGGTCCCCTTCGAAACCATCTGGATCAAAAGGTAGGAAGCGGCAGCCATGGTTTCGACCATGTCGAAAGCAATCATTTAAAACAAGAAAGCAACCCAATCGAAACCTTTCCTTTTAAACCATTTGACTTAGTCGAAAGCATTTAGGTCGAAAGCAACTTAATCGAAAGTAAGTAGGCGTATTTTCGTTAAAACTAAAACAAAGCTTCACCTCTTTCGAAACCCCATGGTTTTCACCCTATACCTTTCGCCCTCTTCCAATTCACTATGTACCAGTTTCCTGATACCATGTGCATTGGTTTCGACCGTGTCGAAGGGGGAGGAATAGAGGCGGAACCTGGTGCCGAAGGAGACCAAATAGTTAAAAGCCTTTTTATTTGTACTTGAAAATAGTTCTTGGTACCTAACCTGCCTTGTTTGTCTAAATCTGATTGGTTGCCAAATTACTTTTTTTAAAAGTGTTGTCGACTTTCCAAATTTAGCAATTTAAAATATATTTTCAAATGGCCCCTTCTCCTCTAAAATTATATAAAACATTTAAGTCCCATACCTTAAATAAATTTATATAACCATTAAAACACTTTGTAAAAATCTGGAAAAATTCCAGAAAATCACTTTATATATGTTCTCTAACATATAAAAATTTCAGATCCAAATAATTAATTATTTTCCCGAAAATAATTTATAATCCAATTTACCATTTTCTTTACTAAAGATTCATATTAATTCCACGAAAATTCAGAAAAAATTGAAAATTGAAACCCATCTCTAAAATATCTTTTTAGATCTTCATAAAAATTCACAAGGCAATTGGATGTCAATTAATAGGGTTTTCATCTCAAAACATGTCATAAAATCTATATGAACATACATAAATCATTAGCATGTATATATAATCATTCTATCATTCAAAAACACGGCAAACCATTGCAAAATATTCGGATTTAACCATAAAATCGAAACCAATCAAAATTAGAGATGTAAACATTATTCACCTTTGCTCTAGAGATTAAAGGAGTTGAGATTTGAATGGATTTGCTTTGAATTAGTTTTTCCTTTAGCTTCTTAATTTCCTCTTCCCCTTTCCTTGTTAATGGTGGCTGGCCTATATTATAATTTTTTTGAAATGAAATGGTTGTATAAACAATACACGACCAAGGTTTGGAGATATAGGAATGGCCTCTTTCCCATATTACCCCTCCTCTAATTCATTTTAAACCCTTCTTTTAATTCATTTGTTTTAATGGCACGGCTACCTTAACTAAAATCAAATCTCAATCCCCAAATCAACACATTATTTTATTTAGTTTAAATAACTAAATCTCCTAAATAATGTTAACAAAAATCTGGGGTGTTACAGACTCCCCACCTTAAAGAATTTCGTCCTCGAAATTACGATAAGGCACACAATAAATCAAATAAGAAGGTAAAACATACCATCAAACAAGTCAGGATAAGTATCTCTAATCCTGCTCTCAACCTCCCAAGTACAGTAATTGTCACTCCATTGGACTTTGACTAACCTGACCATCTTAGTTCTAAGCCTCTTCTCATCTCTCGCAATAATGCGAACTAGCTTCCTCACTATGGTCAAGTCTGGTTTGACCACTAAATCACCTAGCATTGTCCGTGCAGTAGCAATTTCCGGGTCTCTAACACACTGTCTGAGATGAAAAACATGAAAAACATCGTGGACACCTGCCAAACTACTCGGTAACTCAAGTCTATATGCGAGCTTCCTGATCCTCTCAAGAATAGGGAAAGGTCCAACGAACCTAGGAGATAACTTCCCCGATTTCCCAAATCTAACCACACCCTTCATCGGTGATACCTTGACGAAAACCTAGTCCCTAACTAAGAACTCCAAATCTTTCCATCTCTTATCTGCAAAACTTTTCTGCCTAGACTAAGCCTCCTTCATTCTAGCTCGGATGACCTTAATCTTTTCCGCAGCCTCTGTAACCAGATCTGGACAAAGAATCAACCTATCCCTAGTCTTTAACCAACATATGGGAGGTTTGCATGGCCTTCCATACAAAGCTTCAAAAGGTTCCATCTCAATACTAGTCTGATAATTGTTGTTATACGAAAACTCGACTAGATGTAGATGGTCCTTCCATGATCCCCTGAAATCTTGAACACAAGCCCTTAACAAATCTTCCAAGATTTTGTTAACTCTTTCCGCTTGCCCATCGATCTGCGGATGGTAAGCGGTACTCATCTTAAGCTTGGTTCCTAAAACTTCCTATAGGCTCTTCCAAAACTCACTAGTGAACAAAGAATCTCTTTCACTAACAATACTCCTAGGAACTCCATGCAGTCTAACCACATTCTTCATGAACAACCTTGTTAAAACAGGTGCCGTCCTGGTTGACCTAACTGGAATGAAATGAGCACTCTTGGTCAATCTGTCCACCATAACCCATATACTTTCATTTCCTCTATTCGACCTTGGCAACCCGTCTATGAAGTCCATAGAAATAGAATCCTACTTCCACATTGGAATATCTAATGGCTAAAGCAAACCACTTGGCTTCTAGTGTTCGGCCTTTGCCTGCTGGCAATTCAAGCACTGCCTTACGCATAAGCCAATATCCCGCTTCATACCTTCCCAAAAGAAACTCCTCTTCATATCCTGGTACATCTTGGTACCTTCGGGATGTATAGTGAACTTCGAACAATGGAATTCCTCTAAGATTTCCTTCCTTATGTTTCCTACACTCGGAACACATAATCTTCCTTTCTTTCTCAACCACCCATTCTGGTCAAGACTGAAATCTTTCAAGTCATCGCTCTTGGTTCCTTCCTTAAGCTTCCTGATCCGATCAGCCAGCACTAGATCCTTCATCTGCATAGAAGCAATCCGTTCGATCAACATTGGTCGAACTTCCAAACAAGACAATACAACTGTATGCTCACTAGACCCGGCCTCGGATCTCCACTGCACTATGCAATCTGCTAATGTTTCTAAATCTTTCCACTCAACAATCATCGCTAACACCGCATCCTGATGTTTCCTACTAAGTGCATCTGCAACATTGTTGCCTTTCCCTGGTGTGTACTCAATCGCAAAATCATAAGCGGCTATGAACTCTAACCATCTCTGATGTCTCATGTTCAGCTCCTTCTGAGAGAACAAATACTTCAACGACTTATGATCTGTGTATAACTCAAATCTCTCTCCCAAAAGGTAATGTCTCCACACCTTCAAAGCAAAAATCACTACATCTAATTCCAAATCATGCGTCAGATATCTGACCTCATGTGGTCTAAGATGTCTAGAAGCATAGGCAATCACTTTACCTCTCTACGTTAGCACAGCTCCTAATCCTGTTCCACACGCATCGGTATAAACCACCAAATCCTGATTCCCTTCTGGAACAACCAACACAGAAGCATGTGACAATAAGTGTTTCAAACTTTAGAATGCTTACTCACACTTATCGGTTCACACAAACTCCACATCCTTCCACGTTAGCTTGGTCATCGGTACCGCTATCCGCGAAAATCCTTAATGAATCTCCGATGATAACCAGCCAACCCAAGGAAACTCTTTATCTCGGTTACCGTCTCGGGTCTCTTCCAATTATTCACTACTGCGATCTTAGTCGGATCCACTGAAAACCTTTCCTTTAAGACTACATGACCAGGAAACTTCACCTCTTTTCTTCCAGAAGTGACACTTCGAAAACTTAGCCTTCAGCTGATGCTGCCTCAATGTCTCAAGCACCACTCTAAGATGAATTTCATGCTCTCCCTCATCCTTAGAGTACATCAAGAATCATCTATGAAAACCAACACGAATCTTTCCAAGTGCTCTTGGAAAATCCAGTTCATCAAATCCACAAAGAAAGCTGGCGCAATCGGCAGTCCGAACGGCATGACCAACCATTCGTACAACCCATACCTGGTCCTGAACGTCATCAAAGGTATACTATCCTCTGCTATCTTAAGCTGATGGAACCCTGTTGCCAAATCCAACTGGGAAAATACCTTCGCTCCACTCAACTGGTCAAGCAATTGTCAATCCTGGGCAATGGATATCGATTCTTTATCGTCCTCTCATTCAACTTACGATAATCGATACATAACCTCAACGATCCATCCGGCTTCTTAGCAAACACTGCCGCTACACCTTAAGGCAAACTGATCAGCCTGATAAAACTCTTGCTCTCTAAATCCACCAACTGCACCTTCAACTCCCTCATCTTTGAAGGGGTCATCCTGCTTGGGGGTCTACTCACTGGTTTTGCTCCTGGAACCAAATCTATTTGAAATTCAATGGCTCATTTTGGAGGCAATCCCACTACAAGCTCAAACACATCTGTGAATTCTCTAACCATGAAAACTCGGCTCAACTCATCATCTGAATCCAAAGCACCCAACAGAGCAAACATTGCACCACTAGAACCTTCTACGGTAAAAACAATCCGGTCGCTACAATCAGGGTGTCTAAGAGATATCTTCCTATAGCATCGTACTCACTTAACCAATCCATCCCAAGGATAATCCCGAACCCCACAAAATCAAACACATGCAAACTGCACGCAAAAGTATGACCTAACAGGTCAAACTCAAACTGGTCACACCTCAACCCTAGAGTTGCATACCCTTCTATTGGATTTGCAATCTATAAGGAAGTAACTAAATATGTGGGTTCAAGGTTAAGCTTATCTATCAAACATCTAGATATAAAAGAATGCGATGCACCAATATCAAATAAAATGCTAATAGACATACCATGAATCTGAAGCGTTCCTCTAAGAACTGCCTTCCCCTTCTCCTGGGCTGTTGGCTTAGAAGCAGCAGGCTCCAATGCATACATTTTGCCCTTACCATCTCTAATGGGCTCCTTGCACTGGTTCTTGTAATGGCCTATCTGGTCATAGTTGAAGCACATGACATTCTTCCCCTTAGCCACATCCTTTGCCTTCCCTGAGCGACACTCATTAGCAAAGTGCCCTTTCTTGTAGCACTTATAGCTGACAATCTCAGACATCCCTTTCTTAGCTCCTCCACCCTTCTGAGCACCTTTCTTAGGAAATAATTTCCTCTTCTGGCCCTACCCAACCTGGACCTCCTTAGCCTTGCTCTTCTCCAGAGACTCAAGGACCTCCTCCTACCTCATAGTCATCTCCACAATAATATCAGAAGGATCTCTAAGGTAAGACAAAGTAGCACTAGCCAATTCTGGCTTCAATTCCTTGATAAACTTCTCATTCCACTTCAACATTGTATCTACTGAAGCATACCCATACCGGGCCAACTCTTCAAATTTTCTGGCATACTCTGCAACTGACATCTCACCCTACACCAACTCAGCAAACTGCCTAATCAAAGCTAACTGTGCCATAACAGACATGAACCTCTCCTAGAATCTCCTCTTGAAATCCTCCCAGGTTATTGTCTCCTCATCGACCGTCACAGTCACAGAGTTCCACCAAAACAATGCGGCTCCCTGAAGCTGTCTGGATGCCAACCTCCTTTTCTGCTCATCATTGAGCCCCAAATCTGCCAAATCCTTTCGCAGTTCAACAGCCAGTTCTCCACCTCAATGGCATCCTCCGTCCCTATAAACGACTTCCCTCTAAGCTTCACATAATCACCACTCATCTTAGCGAAATGCTTAACTACCGGAACTTCCGAAACCCCTGCTCTTGCAGCATTTCCTCCTAACACTTCGGCTGCAACTCCCACCTGCATCATATTCCTGAAAAACTGATACATGGCTTCCATTCCGGCCTGCGGGACCTCTGCACCTACATTCTCAGCTGGTGCCTGACCTTGACCTCTCCCCGCATTAGGTCCGGTATTCCCTTCGGTGCTTCCCCTTCCTTGGTTAACTCTGCTTCTTCAACCATCCATATCTGTATTAAAACCTCATGAGATACAGAAAGATTACCTAATCAAAGATAGGAGACTAGAGATAAAGCGCATACTTATATATAGAAAATACAAGTACGTTACTATAGAGTTATCCCAGCCCTAATCTTACTCTAATTCCATTGGATTTTGTTTTCTTAAAACCATTTTTAGTTAAAAAATTTCATAAAACTATGCTCTGATACCAAGTTATAACATCTTGTATCTGGAGGCCAAAAGCTAAGCGCTATGGATGCTGCAGTCATCCATAGTATTAACTTCTGGTGATGAAATATGCTAATGCTAATGGTATCCATAATATCAGAAGTACTTGAATATGAACAAAAATCACAGATTTCCATAAACAATAATTATAGTGATTACATTTCAAATAAAATCATATCCAAGTTACAAAATCCCCAAAACGTATTCCCAGGCAATGATCAAATATAAATTACAACATACACTAAGAGCAACATATGAAGATGCCCCCTTGGATGATCAAAGCGATATAGACATAATTGTCTTAATACACAGTGGAAACAAAACAAATGAATTCCTAAATTAGCTATCCATCAGCCACCTGCTCGTCTTCGGAAGCTTTATTCGCCAAAACTGCGAAAACCTAGAAATCTAAACCCTCGGCCTACTCAAATCAATTTTGAGCACCCAAGAGTTTAAGGGGAAACAAAAACTTTGAGTTAGACATAAAGTCAGGTATGAATAGTTTTGTTACATCTCGGTTTACTGATATTAAGTGAGACCACGCCGCTTAGTGGAACGGGTTTTCCCTCACTAATATCCTTTTTCAAAACATATATTTTGCAAATCCTTTCCTGCAACCAAACTTGTCAATCAACTGATTATAATAATAATATAGCAAGATCCATTATACTAAAAACAGGAAAAAATAGACTAACTGTCTGAAATCTGGGCTAATAGACCTCATCCGGACTTACTGTCCTAAAACGGATTATACCAAAATAGAAGTATCCTTTATGCTAATAAATGGACCATCTGTCCATAAAACAGGTAAAAAGTGGGCTAACTGTCCTTAAGAAGCAGCAAGGTCCATTATGCTAACAAATGAACTAACTCTTCATATCTAGGCTAACTGCCCTTATTTGGACCGACTGTCCTCTGGGCTGACTGCCCTCAAAATGGACATACCGTCCGCATTTAAATGAGCTAATTGCCTGGATTTTCTTAGGTTTAACAACCCTTTAAATTTTCCTTGAAAACTTTTATCAAAATGATTTAGTCCGTCAAATCGTACATATACAAGGAAAATATATCTTCGGCTTTACTCTAAGCTATTTTTGCCATGTTATATATACTTTAATCAAAATAGTTTTGATGATGTTCAATAAGGATTAACTATCCTTTTAAAATAAGATAAAGTCCTTTATAACTTAAAACACTTAGACTATCTCCCTATTCATTTTATTCGAAATCTTTGTTTAAACCTTTAAACAACCCTTTCGAAATCATTGAAGGTAACCCCTTCGAAACCATTGAAAGATCATTTCGAAACTATTGAAGGTAATCCCCTTCGAAACCATTGAAGACCCTTTCAAAACATTGGAAAAAGCCTTTCCTTTCTTTTCTCCGAAAGCTTCAAAATATCAGACACCCTCCTTTTAAATCCTTTTATATATCGCCTTTCGAAAACATTGGAAAAACCTTCCTTTTCATCTTTGTTGAAACCTTGGGGAACCACCCTTTCAAAACCATTGATAAAACCTTTCGAATGCATCAAAATTAAACTCTTTTGAAAGAACTTTGGGTTAAATTTAAAAAAAGTGGAAACCTTTCGAAACCATTCGAAGTTATCTACTTCGAAACCCTTTTAAACATTTGGATTAACCCTTCAAGTAGAGAAAAAGGATCAGAAAAACATTAGAGTCGAAAGCATCTGCTTTGAAACCCTTTGAAAGTAACTCTTTCAAAAACCATTTCATAAATAATGAAGTGATGGTGGCAAAACAATCCCTTCGAAAGAAATGGTGAGGTAGCAATTTTTAGAAAACAAATGGTCCCCTTCAAAACCATCTGGATCGAAAGGTAGGAAGCGGCAGCCATGGTTTCGACCATGTCGAAAGCAATCATTTAAAATAAGAAAGCAATCATTTAAAATAAGAAAGCAACCCAATAGAAACCTTTCCTTTTAAACCATTTGAATTAGTCGAAAGCATTTAGGTCGAAAGTAACTTAATTGAAAGCAAGCAGGCATATTTTCCTTAAAATCAAAACAAAGCTTCACCTCTTTCGAAACCCCATGGTTTTGACCCTATACCTTTCGCCCTCTTCCAATTCACTACTACCAGTTGCCTGATACCATGAGAAATAGTTTCGACCGTGTCGAAAGGGGAGGAATAGAGGCGGAACCTGGTGTCGAAGGAGACGAAGCGGTTAAAAGCCTGTTTATTTGTACTTCAAAACAATTTTTTTGTACCTAACCTGCCTTGTTTGTCTAAATCTGATTGGTTGCCATATTACTTTTTCAAAAAGTGCTGCCGAATTTCCCAGTTTAGCAATTTAAAATATATTTGCAAAAGGCTCCTTCTCCTCTATAATTATACAAAACATTTAAGTCTCATACCTTAAATAATTTTATATAACTATTAAAACGCTTTGGAAAAATCTGGAAAAATTCCAGAAAATCTCTTTATATATGTTCTCTGACATATAAAAATTTCAGATCTAAATAATTAATTATTTTCCTATAAATAATTTATAATCCAAATTATCATTTTCTTTACTAGAAAATTCATATTAAATCCGCGAAAATTCAGAAAAATCTGAAAATTGAAACCCATCTCTAAAATATCTTTTTAGATCTTCATAAAAATTCGAAAGATAATTGGATGTCATTTAATAGGGTTTTCATCTCAAAACATGTCATAAAATATATATGAACTTACATAAATCATCAACATGTATATATAATCATTCTATCATTCAAAAACATGGCAAACCATTGCAAAATATTTGGATTTAACCTTAAAACCGAAACCAATCAAAATTAGAGATGTAAACATTTTTCACCTTTGCTTTAGAGATGAAAGGGCTTGAGATTTGAATGGATTTGCTTTGAATTAGCTTTTCCTTTAGCTTTTTTTAATTTCCTCCTCCCCTTTCCTTGTTAATGGTGGCCGGCCTATATTATAATTTTTTTGAAATGAAATGGACGTATAAACTATACACGGCCAAGGTTTGGAGATATAGGAATGGCCTCTTTCCCATGTTACCCCTCCTCTAATTCATTTTAAACCCTTCTTTTAATTCATTTGTTTTAATGGCACGACTACCTTAATTAAAATCAAATCTAAATCCCCTAATTAACACATTATTTTATTTAGTTTAACTAACTAAATCTCCAAAATAATGTTACAAAAAATTTGGGGTGTTACAGCTCCCTATAACAATCCAAGGTATGGATCAAAATATCATTGAATCCAGGGTGCTCCCTATAACCTAAGTGAGTATCCTCACTTACCCCTGCTATACGAGTACACTTCGAGACCTACGAATATCAATGATCCTTTTGCACATGTCATCTACAGTAGAGCTCATCCCAGAACTGTCCTTACAACTCCCGTTTGAAGTCGTCACGGTAGGTAACTACTCTGGACAACCATCATAAGTCGTAGAGTGTCATCGTGCATCCCATAACTTTCCTTCGATAGTTCCATCAATCCGACTCGTCGTCGCCTACTCTGCATCCCAGAGTACAACTATCTATTGTCGAAGCCATCACTTCCCATCATGGAATCATCATTGTCGAATCATAGAGTCATCGTGTTGAAGCATCACATCTTTGCTTCAATGCCAAAACCACTCGTTGAAGAGCCATATCATCAAAATCAAAAGTCAAATGAACGAACGAACCATCACATTGTGCTCCTCGAAGCCACTCCATCATCCATGTCAATATTGGCCAAATCGGCCTGAAACACCCCACACCCCTTAGTATACCCAAAAAGGGCACACTAAAGAATGTGGTGCGTTATAGGTATAGCTAAAACATAACAGAGACTAATATTCTGAAGACAAATAGGTAAAAACAGTGAAAACATTCAAATAGCAATTCATTATTCATAAATAAAATTCATCAATAAGTCATAAAAACAGAATATGTCTAAAAACCCAAATTCTCATGTCTTAAGAAAAACATATCTCAGTCTCACATCAGCAGAGTACAAAAATATTAATAATCATCCCTCTCAAAAGTACCAGTACATCAAAAGCCAAATGAAAAGAAAAATGAATAGAAGTAGAATACATGAAGAACTCCGGGAATGTATCTACAAGAAATCTGAATCTACTATCCTCGACTCTGATGGCCTATGAGGGAGAAAAGGGGAAATATAGGAGTGGGTCAGACAATAAGTCTGGTGAGAGAAAGTAATTACTAGTATTTCTAAGCAAGATAAAGATAATAGACTAAGCAATAGTTCTAGTATGGAAAGAAATAATGAAAAGATAAAACTGGGGTAAAATACTGTTTCTGATTCTGTTTGCTTTGATTGTTTCAATTGTCTTAGATTGCTGTGATTAGGTTGAAACCCTAATCCTATTTTAATTAGGCTGAAATCCTAATTATACCCGTTGATCGGCCTTCAATCTATATTGTGCCACTGTGAACCAATCCTGTTGGTCACTGCAAAAGACACCTCTTAGCGCTTGGAACACAGTAGCGAATTATTTACCCTAATCGATGTCGCATGCTCGGTCATCACCGGTACACACTAACTGTCGCCCCCTATTTTGACCTCTTATTTACCCTAATCAACATAAGCGTTCCCAGCCTCACCTAACTGTTGTGAGAGTATCAGTCCTAGTCTAAAAGGGAATGCTGCTCAGCCTCACCTAAGTGTTATGAGACCATCAGTCGTAGTCTGAAAGGGAATGCTGCCGGTACTGGTCCTAACAAACAAATTCTAGTTTGCACCCCTTGCCCAAATCCCCAGATTTGAGCTTCTATCTACTGGCCACTTATGTACCCTAATTAGCATAAGTGTGTCCCAGCCTCACCTAACTATTATGAGACCATCAGTTCCTGACTGAAAGGGAATGCTGTTGGTACGGGCCCTTCTTCTATGTTTGCTTATTAACTTAGTGTAAGTTTTAAAATAAGCCCCTTCTATTATTTCTGCTATATTTGCTTATTAACATAATCTAAATTTTAAAATAAGCCTTTTCTGTTCTTTCTACTTAATTATAACCTATGTTATAATTGTTACTCTTCTATTCTATCTTTTTAGTTATAACCACTAGTTATAAACATCCTTGCAAATGTCTCAAATTTGCCTATTTCATTCTATCTTCTTTTTATTACAATTCTTTCTTATTTACATCTAATTTCTGTAAATTCAGTGTTTATTTCTATTTAATCCATATTAGCGAATTCTCCTCTTATTATTATTCTTATATTTTATTCGCGTAAAAATGAATAAAAAGAAACTAACATTTACAGGCTAAATTCTAACGCAAAACAGATGTAATTAAATACAAATAACTGTAAATAACTGAATAAAAATAGCTAAATAAAATAGACAAAAAAGAACTTTAAAAACTAACAGTAAATAACTTATATAAAAACTGTCTCAAAATTGCAGAAAAACTACAATTATTGAGAACCCTATTATTTTAAATTACTTAAAAATCTAAAATAATTACAAAACATTCACTTGTGGTCCTTAGCTCTATTCATTGGCCTTCCTGGATCCACTTCTAGGGCATAGAATATTTTTATTAAAAAGATCTCCTCCCTAGAAATTTTTTCTTTTAGGGTCCAGCCACAGGCAATGAACCCAATTGGGAGAAAATCTGAATGAGAAAAATATCTAGGTCTAGGGTCTTATTTATAGTGTAGCTTAGGGATCTCAGGCCGTTGGATTTAAAGATTAAATCTGATGCAACCACGTCATAGGCTCGCTAGGAACCGTCGGATGGAAGCACGAACGCATAGGATTGAAGAAAAATCAAAATATGACGTGTACGAACGAAACAGCATTCAAGAATTAAACGGGCTGACCAAACTTCTATAGGGGTCGACCTACAGGTTGACCTATGGCCTTTGGGGGTCGACCTGACCCCTTGTTGTTATTTTTTTATTTTTTTCGATTTCTTATTTCTCTCATATCTTCTCCACACTGACTCGGATTTTGACAAGTTATACATGAAAATTGATTAGAAAATCGCCATGGACACAATGGTGCAACTCCCGTAGCTCAATTCTGACAATTTCACATACTTATTTTATTATTTAATTAATTCGTTAATTAATTATTATAGCTCAAATTTTGGGTTGTTACACAACCATCATTAATAGTGGTAGATATCGACCACTTTAGAGTAGTTGATAACGACCACTTTAGTCGTGTACTTAACAAAAAATGGTTAAATACAAACTAAATGAAAACGTCCGGCATCTTCCATAAAGTCTGGAGCACATATCCAAGTCTGTTGTCCTCCATCTTCAGATCGGTTGGCACACAAATACCGCTCCATATATTTATCCCATCCACTCGAGTTTATCATCATTTGTTTGCTCAATCAATATGCACTAAACTCTATCACATCAATAGAGTTCCCATCGTGTGTGCATTCGATCATTACACACAAAACCCTATTTAATGGGGTTTTCCTATATCACCTTCGAATGGCATTTTCAACCAACTAACAAATAAGTAGACATGCAACCAACAAGCATAGAAATGTCTATAATAGCCAACGTACGTTTATAATAACATGATATAAGACATCCAAGCAGTCAATGTGGAATGTGGGGGTTAGTATCGAAATAGCCTAAATCTATCAATATAGTCAAAATAGCGCGTTAATGGGAAAATTTTGATATTTAATTAAAAACCATTTTAAAACACTTTTAATTCTCTTTATAAATAAAGGTATAGGTTTAGGTATTTTATTCCTTTTTAAAATTAGAAAACATTTCAAAACATCATTTTAGCACTATAATAACAATCATAATATGGTGAGATACAATATCAATCAATTTAATTAAATCTATCTAAATCATCGCCAAGCCATAAAGCTCTCCATCACAAGCGCAAGGCAAGAAATGTTGTCCAAAATGGACCTTGAATTCAAAAGATGCGCATAATATCAGATTTCACATTATTTAAATAATTAATTTAATTTACAATTACCCCTTAATTACCTTAATTTATTTAATAACTTTCTTCCCAAACACACTCCCGCACATGCCTATGCATATCCATGTCCATTGCTGCAAATTTATTCACTAATTTCCCATCTAATACTTAACGAGTCTTCGTGTCATTTTCATCGACGCATCTGTCTTCTCATCCTCTCCACTTGGTACCAAAAAGGTAGAGCTCGGCCCATCCATGTAAAATGCATCCTGCAACATTCTCAGAGCCATCACGGTGTCGCATTCTTGCTAAACTGGTCGGAGTTCCAATCGTTGGAGTGGCAGGGTGCACTTCACATAAAGAAACTCAGTGGTCCCATCCTCATCGCCTAACTCGCTTCAAATCGAATGCCATACAAAACCCTAGATCTAAAGAAAATGTACGACCCTCCCCAAATTGACGTCGCACCCTTCGAATGTCATGTGCATATGAATATCTTTCCGATAGGAGTTGAACGGGCTTGGTTTCAAAATTTATTATGGAGTATTTTGGACGATGTTGATTTTTGAATGATATTGAGAGGGGCGGCCATGTTTTCATGCTCTGTTCAATGGAATAGTAATAAGAGAATGAAGAGAAAGGTTTGGGTATGATTCAAATAATATTATATTCTCTTTTTATATTTAAATTCTCAAATGAACTATCATACATCTCAAGCTTGCACAATCAAACGATGCGTCCGACCGCAATGAAACTCATATGCTTGCCTCAACTTATTTTTCTGGTCCTGAAGGTATAAGTTTCGTCGCTATCAGAGATTGTACTTCGGGATTATAGTTTCATGCTTATCGAAACTGTTTTGGCCATTGGATCGTCTGATCTCTAAATATAGCGATTCATATACTCATTTTAATTCACAACATCAATGCAAACTCAACAAAAGTGGTCTTGAGTCTTGATTCGTTCCTATGTGAAAAACCATATTTTGGGACCGTCAATTAATTAACAATTCAATATTTAATTAAATTATTTAAATATCCTATCGTTAAAAATACAGGTCGTTATTTTCTTCACTCCTTAAAAGGATTTCATTCTCAAAATCCTAAGGACAAAGCAACACAACCCAACACCTTCACATAAGCAACGATACAAGAGAAATTGTCACTTATTAACTCATGACAACAGTCACTGAAAGCGATTACAACAAATGGAATAGACTCGGAATTAGCTGGAGCCATCATCCTCATCCCTAAGTACAATCACTATCAGTTTCAAAATCAAGGTGGTTAAACCAAACGTGTAAGTTGCACACTTATTTCCAAAGAAACGGACAATGGAAAACAAAAGTGCCAACTCACTAATCGAAAGGCAAGTCAACAAAATATCATATATTACCGACTCTCTCAACTATCGGCAATGTCTAATATCTTATACATTGACTTTTCTCCCAACTTTGGCTTAGGCCACATAAAATTTCGGCAGCTCCTCCTTTATGCAACTAGGCCTGGGAAAAATCCCATTGTAACATAGATAGATAGATATATATACACACACACATCTCATATCCGAGGCATCTTGTTTTAAAAAACAACCAAACATATGTAGCCAAATCAACATTACAAGTGTTATGTACCTCTTTTATAGCAAGAGCATATCATTTAGATGTGAATACAAGAGGATAAGCATCCAAATAGCCAACACTTCCTACCATGTACCTGATCAAGTTTTCAACAAAGAAGACTAAACACAATAGTAGCATCATCATGTAAATAGGTATACTAGATCATAAATATATGGCAATTATCTCAAATAAATATGCTATATCAAATGATAGCTTTCATGCATGCCTATCAATCATATAAGCATAAGTAATCGTGTCAAATGCCAACAACCAAACATCAATAGGCATATATAAGATCAAATATCAAAAATAACATTCATGCATATCCTCGCATGCATGATACTAAATTATCTAGTATAACACATCAACAATGATATCCAATATGAAAGCTAGCGAAAATAGAAATTTTTCCTAATAAAGAGCTCCGGACAAGTGGCCCTCAAACTCCCATCGGTTTCTCATGTGCAATTGCTTTCGCTTTCACTCAACCGAACCTCTACTACTACATTGCCTTCCTCCTAACCTATTTCATATCAGGTCTATCGGTATGAATAGGCCTACAAAGTCACGGAGTTCCTGGTACAATCTCGACATCATCTAGTAAATTTGGTGCCAAATTTTCATACCCCTCTTATAACTTCTTCCAAAACCCACCAGTGAACAATGGGTTTCAGCAACTTACAATGACTTTTGACATACCGTGAAATTACACTACCCATTCCATATATAGCTTGACAAATTCGGATGCCAATCTACTGGACTTAAGGAATAAAAATCTATCATTCATCATCAATCAATCGATTGTGACTCAAATGCTATCATACTATCCTCAGTCCTCAGTAATCCATCGATGAAGACTATAGACATATGTTCCCACTACTCGAGTACAAAAAAATGCCTCAACTCTACGAAACAAACAGTCTCGATCGGGTACACACTACATCACCTGTATAGACACTGCTCATTCCTCTAATTTAGCCATTATCTCCACTAGCCTAGCTTTATGCCTCTGACTAGTACTGATCCGCTAAATCAAATTAGGTTTGACAGTTGAACTAGCCATCATATTTGGCACTAGCTCACATCGAGTTCTGAAGTCATAACCAGTGATAAATTTGAGCAATGCCCACTCTAGGAATATCGCTTCTAAACCGGTATGTCTTCCACTCAAAGCAAATATGATAGTTACCCACTCTGATTATGAGTAGTGTACTTTATCTCAGGCGGTTTTGGTTGTCGACTAACATATACGATAACCTTACCTTTCAGCATCAATACCACACCTAGTTAAGTACCACAAGCATGTGTGCTATCGACTCCTCATTCCCGCTCAGAATGAGTGTCATCGGTGCACTCATCAACCTCTCTCTCATTCTTATAAATGTGTGTTTGCATCTCGCGTCTTAAATAAAAAGTCCGATTTTTCTCATCAAATCGGTTAACTGTGCTGCTAACTTTGAGAAGTCCTTGGTAAAACACATATAACATTTCGCTAACCCAAGAAAAACTTCTCATCATCAGTCAATGTTTTCTCAACACCTCTAACACAATCATTAGTCGTGCCTTAGGCTCCTTTTTCGTCCATAGGTAGATGAAAGTATCATCAACAAGCTGAAATACGAACCTACTTAAGTGATTCCTCGAAACACGATTCAAGAAATCAAAAAAGCACGCCGATGCGTTGGTTAGCCCGAACGGCATAACCAATCAATCGAAAATCAAGGTAGCTTATGAAACTCCGTGACCAGCACACTCTCTCTAAGTACTCTCAGTGGATGAAACCCTATCGCAAGGTCCAACTGAGAGAACACCTTCGCGCTATAAAGCTAATCGAACAAGCCATCAATAAATGAGAGTGGCTATTTGTTCGTCATCTCACTCACTCACGATATTTAATACACAAACTCGAAGTGCCATTCGCCTGAGTGCGAACACTATAGGTCATCCACTCGCCACTTTAGTCCCCTGTGCTCTTTGGGCATCAACTACCTTAAAGGCATAACTAATGGTCAAGCACCTCTAAGCAGATCGATATTGAACTCAATCCCTATACGATGATAATCCAATCACCTCATTGAATGTTTCTAGACACTCTCTAGCTACAGGCACAGATAATAACTCATCGTGTGGGATATCGAGAGAATATGGAAAACTAACCATCACCACATCATCTGGTAGGAAGCCAAACACTCTTCCACTCATTGTCAGTCCCTATCGTCAACAACGGCCTCTCGCAATCCACCACAATTTCGTTCCCCTTCAGGCAGTCAACTCCCAAACTATAATTCTAATCCTAATTAAACTTAAAACAATCAACAATAAACAAACAAACAAACATTCATGACTCGATAAGATAAAGTTTCGACAAACCTGTATAAGCTAAGTGTGGACAAACCATGTTGTAACATTCCTCATTTTGAGGCCCGAAACTAAGCGCTGCCGATGCTACAGTCATCCATAGTATTAATTTCTGGTGACAAAATGTGGTATGTTACACACGTATAGCCTGGCTGAGCCCCCAACAAGGTTTGTCATAGTTTAAAAGTCAATTAACAATTTCAGGTCTCAATTCCAATCTATATGCACTTTACTAGATATGAAGGAATGTGAAACCTCGATGTCAAATAAAATATGTATGGAACACCATAAATGGAAAGCATATTCTAGATGGTAATACCCCTTTCCCTTCCCTTTCGTTGATAGAGCACTCAATGAAGTCAGAATGGCGTTTAACGCATATGCTTCCATTATTTTCCCCTACTTAACTGGTTTGGAACAATCCTTCGACATTGGGTACATGCTCTCATATCATAAAGCCTTCTTGATCAACTTATCGAAGTTCTCATCAATATGACCAATCAATCGCTTCTCGAGATGAACGCTCAAACCAATGATAAATTTTCTACTCTTCCTATATGGAGTATCAATGAGAAATATACCGTACTTCGACAACACATCGAATTCATTCATATACTCTAACACAAACATATCGCCTTACTTCAAATCGTCGAACTTCCTAAACAATATTGACCTTTGAAAAGTCAAGATAAATTTCTCTTTCATGCAAACTATGAACTAATCCTAGGTAAAATGATCCTCGAGAATCGAAGCTATAAGGGCACTCCGCTAGTTCATTGATCATCCTCGAAGTCATATAAAAGTTAAATTCTACCTCATGGTGTCATCTAACTCCAAGTAATCAAAGATCCTTTCACAAATGTCATTCTTTCTTGCTCCTCAATAGACGACTCTATTCCAAGGAACGATCTGCCACTTAGACTCACGTAGTTTTCATATAGCTTGGCAAAGTTGACTCTAGATGTTTATGCTTGAGCACCTTGATCATTTGTTTAACGATACGACTTTTCGACGCTCGGTCGACATTAATACGTCAACTGTATCAACTGCCGAGCAATGGAATGCCGGAAAACCGAATTGTTAGGGAGAAAAAGAAGAGGTAGAAAAAGACAGAAAGAAAGAACAGAAAAACACAGAAACAATATCAGAATCTCACATTCGCAGCGGAACAACATATAATAGATAAATGAATAATCTTTAAATCAAGAACTATCATTTTATACATTACATCATCATCAGAGTTTATAACAACAATACAACACTGGACTGTTATATAAACTTGTCCTCATACAGAATACACAGCGGAAAAATAATATCATATACAAATGCTACGCCTCGCCATCCAGCTCGCCACTGAGCTCCACAGCATCTCCTGAATCCAGAATGACCTGATAACCTGACTCTAGACTGCCCGTATGGAAATTGGTGGGCACCCAGAGTTTAGGAAGGAAACATTAAACTCCAGGTCAGTCATGGTGACTGGTGTGAGAACTAAAATAGTTTTTATCTTTAAAACAACAACAACAAAGGAAGTAAAAGACATTCGCAATGCTTTTGGAAAATGAAACTACCATAAGACCTCCCGCCACACACAGAATGCAAACGCAGAATTGGAGGATATTTCTTCTTATGATAGTCAAACATGCTTACTACACACAATCATTTGATTTGATATTATTATTAGTGCATAGTGCAGAAAACATTTCGAAAGTATAATATCAATCTTAGCCAACATACAACCATTATTGTATGCCTACTATAGCTACCATCTAAACAGTGGTGACCACCATAAGTAAATGGCAGGTTCTACAACTAAAACCGTACAAGGTTCGTATTGTTTCTTTGGATTTCCAACAAATGGTCAGGCAAAGGAACTTCCTTACACCGAAATGGAAACGCCTCTGGAAAGACGCCCCGAGATTCAACCTGCTCTCTGCAAACACAAGGCCGACGCTACCTCACGCTGTACAGCTGTAACTAGGTAGCTAACACACGAGCTATGCCATCCCTCAGTCGTTACCGACCTTTATCCGAGGATCCTCAACCACAAAGCAACAACCACAAAGTATAATAAATTTGCAGCATCAACATAGGTAAAATATCTGGGCTCCATACCATGATATCACCTTTTATCCAGAAGGAAATGACATACCCTAGGGGCGCGACCCCTAAACACCTTGCCGCAACATTCCTGTTTCGACTATTACCGCGTTGTGAAGCTCGACGAAGTCTCGTCCACAAAGCTACGCTTTTTCACAAAGCCATGCTTTGATCAACAAATGATCAACAACACTTCGTATGCCACATTACCAAATTGGGAATGTATCACTAGTAACTATCAACTACATAACCTCTGAGCTCATACGTCTCAGAGAAGGGTGTTAAGCTAAGAGAATAAATTCTCCGCCACCAACAGAAATGTATTTGATAGAAACCAACTTTACATCTCAAAGTGTAACGTCAGACACACATCCATACAAGTCCGTTCCGGGATCGAACGGAACCGAAGGCACTTCCAAAGAAGCCCTTGCAATCCGGGTATTCACTAATCACGTCCAGACTTCCCATCACAAAAAGAGTGATATAAATCTCTATACCGGAGCAACTCGGTGCAGAGACATTCGACAGGTTGTCCTTTCATTTTCGAAAATACCCGGCCTTCACATCGGTCTTCAAATTTTCCCATTCACGACGTATCACTATTCGGAATGGGTTATATGACATAAAGTCCTCTCCCGGCTTAACCGAATAATGAGCGTTTGTTTTAAAAACAAATCAAGTGCCATTTCAAAGGAAAATATTGATAGTCGGTTATTTAACTATCAACAACATTCACAACCATCAACCAATTTGAATAATTTTCCCAAATTATTTAATTTCAAAATATCTTTGCAAGATATATAATTTCCACACTTCGAAAACAAATTTCAAATCACATTTTCACACTCGAAATAAAATTCCCAGTATGATTTATTTCCCTTTTTCTTTATAAATTCCATTGTGAATTTCAATTCCAAATATTCACTTATACACGATTTTCAAATCGTTTTCCAAATATTCACTTTCAAAACCAAATAAAATTCCAAATTGATTTCTAAATTTATTTCAACACCAAATCATTTTACAAATTGATTTCAAAATTCATTTCAACACAAATCAATTTTTTTCATTCAAACACCAAATCAATTTTCATATTGATTTCCCAAATTATTTATTTTCAAATACTAAATCAATTATCTATTGGGTTTCAAACAAATTTATCACCTTTTTAAATAAACCCCTTTACTCTTTCCAAACTCTTTAAAATTCCATTTTCAAGAAATTCTTCAACTTTTAAACAATATTTTTCAAAATCCATTTATTAATATCCTTTCCCATATTTTGGAAATAATTCGATAAGATTTCGAAAATCAACTTTATGCTTTAAAAATTCCTTCTTTTAAATTCACCCAATTCTTTCAAAAGAAATTCACTTAAAATTTCATACTTTAATTTCAAAAATCCAATTTTATTTATTTCTGGTATCCAACGATACCAAAAATACATTCGGCTAAATCATAGCCTTCAACAAATTCAATCACAGATATAATCATACACAGATTATAAATAATCAACACACAACATATGAAACCAATTCAAATGTTTTGAGGAATCCTGTTGGATCCCTCCAACCTGTTTCCCTGCATCCATAGATGTTAGCACAATACCAATTCCACTTCGAGGTGGAATATCGCGGTATATGGGATTTATAAAATATCATCCGCTATTATGCGGCGCATAGGGTCTCATCCGCTTTATAATGCAGGAAATCAACAACTCCAATATATACATATTCCAATATATATATATATATATATTTCTATATACTATATATATACTATCACATCCAAACAGTCAATCAATCAATAACTGCAAATCCAACTTTCAATTTGAGTGAGAAGATCTCACCTTTGCTTTTTATTTGCAATCCATTTTCCATTCCAGTTGTTTTTTACGATTTATAGACCTTGTATAAACATTTATACAATTCATTAATATTTGAATAAATCAAATAATAAATTTCCTAATTTAATGATTTACTTAACAAATGATTTTAAATTAAATTTTTTTCTTCTTTTTCTTTCTATAAATTTATTTTCAGTAAATAAAATAATTTGAACAAGTTAATCATCGTAATACATTGTCATGATTTCAAACTACCCTTAATATCCTCATTCTAAATTTAAATCTTTTGGGTTAATCACATAATTCATAATCTTAAGTATAAACTGGTAGTTTAAAAATGTGTGTATATTTATTTCCTTCAGTATATACATATTTAAATCTCAACAGCAAATCAACGTATTGCATGCAATTCATTAAATCAAAATTCATCTGCAAAAATTCGAAGGATACCTCATAGAAGAAAAATATGCGAACCCAGATCAATATCGCGACCATATGCCATTTCCGATCCACGCGACTTGAAGAGAAACCCTAGCAGTCGTCAAAACCCAAATATCGATCGAACCCCATTCGAACTTCCACTCGTGCTTGCTCGCGTACGCGACCTGCCACCTTCGTCTTCGATTCCACCATCGCACGCGACTACGACCCCTACTGCCATCGCCACAAATCGAGGCGTGCGCGCCTGAAACCCCATCGCCTGCCGCCGCTTCGCGTTCGAGCCTCGAGCTCACGAAACCCTATTAGAGACTGCCGCTCCCAAGCCTGTAATGAACTACGACCACGAACTCTAGCAACATTCGATCGACGAACTGTCGAGATGAACCTGTCGTGGAGAAGAATGGAGCCGCCATTTATTTTGATTTGAACGAACTAAAGGCTTTTTCTTTTCTTTCCGCGTTCGAATTAAATGAGATTATCGAACGAGAATGCGGCCATTTATTTTATTTTGATTTCGTTTCGTTTCGTTCTAAAGGGTAGGGAACAGACGTGATGTTTGAAAAGAATGTAGCGTGCGACAAAGCTTTGGAAAGGATTGGTAAAGGATTGATGTGAGATAATTTCAACTGCAGTTGACTGGTATAATTATCCAGTTTAAATTTCAATTTCAAATTCAAATCGTCACGAATTTGCAACTCAAAATCTCGATATCCTATCGAGGCATGCCACTAGGCGTCCATAATGTTATACGCTATTTCGAACGCAATGGAAAAGGTTCTGAGTCCAAATTCGATCGTATGGAGAAGATAGCTTTTTGGATCAGTTATAATATTAAATTTTCGATTTAATTTCAGCGCGTTTGCTTATCGTACGATCACACGATCACTCCAAACATTACAAAAATTGAAATCCAATAATAATACAATATTACGGATCCAATGACACTAGTTTCGTCGAATTCCGAGTCTGTGCCCCGGAAAGCTATTTTTAAATTCAATTTAAACAATATAAATTCAAAACTGAACAAAACAGTTTCAAATTCAATTTTGAAGCTTCCATTACCCTCAGAATTATCAATATAAATTTTCTAAGCCTTGAAAATATTTTTAACAAGCTTGAAATTCCAAATTCAAAATTTTACTCAAATTTTAACAATTAAATTCACTAATTTAATTACCAAACAACTCTGATATTTGAAATTCAAATTAAACAATCATTCAAATATTTAAAAATCAATTAAATATTCACATTTCAAATGTCAAAAATTCAGGGTCGTTACAATCTTCCCCCCTTAAAAGAATTTCGTCTTCGAAATTACAAGTTAAGAAGAATGATCCAATCCCCATTAATTATTTTCCCAAAACCAACCAGTTTTAACAACTTGTCAACCCAAATCTTTTTATTAAAGATCCATTATCATTTCAACTAATTTTCCAAAATCAACCACAAGTTCCAATAATATGGTTTTCTTAACAATTCAAATTTAAATTCAAATTCAGATTTTTGAATTAAAAATTTTCTCAAAATTTTTTTCTAACTCTCTAAATTTCCGAGAAATTTCGCCAGTGTCTCCTTTGCGCGGCTAGCTCGGTACAACTACAAAATGTCCCTACGGACTCCCAAATTCCAATAGAAAACAAAATGCCAAGTGGCAAAATTAGAAACTCATCAAATTTTATACTGAAATTGAAATGCATACCTTATTGTCGAGCAATTTAAATTATCTTCAAAATCTAAATCCAATTCCATTTTCCTTTATACCTCCTGTATATTTTACTTAACAACAATGTCCAAATTTACTTATTGGATTCCAATACCAATTTACTTAAGAATTTTCTCCATTCCGTAAGTTCAATACAATTATTTCTTATATTCATTTTTTTACTACTTCACTACTAAAGTTTATATTCAAATTGAATTCCTCTTTCATATAAAATCAATTTTCTTCAAAAACAAAGATATATATTCATTTCCATTCAACTTTGCATTTTCAATCCCATTTGAATTCAATTTACAATTTCAATTCTATTTGAATTCATTTTATCTTCAAAAACTAAAATTTCACTTTTCTAGTTCAATTATTACATTTCCATTACAATTTGAAAATCAATTTTTCGTTAACAAAAATTTTCCAAATTTTCAAAAAATTTTAACTCCCAAAATTTTCAGAAAATTTTGGCGGAGTCTCCTTTGTACGGAGGAGCTTTTGCAATTTGACAAAAGATATAAATATATATACATCGACCCACACGGTCGGAAAAGCAGAAAAACAGTTCATATTTCCTATTTTGTATTGCATAGGCGTACCTTTATTTGCATTTTAAGCAAAGCGGTTTATTATTTAGCATTTGCGCGACCAAATGCAGCCAAACGGCTTCCAAAAACCTGTACTTACTCAATTCAAATATGTAAGTGACATATATAGGAAATCTATTAATATTTCATTTATTTTCAATAGCAAACACATAGTTTTCATAAGCAAAACATTCAAAATAAATTCCATTAGCAATTTATATGGTTTCAATGCAATTTTAATCGCTTACGACCAATTCACATACCATTTCCATTTAATTCAAGTGATTTACAACTCATTTTCTTCATTCTATTCATTTTTAGCGAAACGAGCTCATATCTAATTCAATTGATTCCAAAATCAATTTATTTCACTTCTATCAATTCATAGGATTTATTTAATTCTCGTTTTTATCAAACGATAATTCTTTCTATTCAAATTTGTTAATATTCATGCAACTAAATGATTACTTAAACAAATAATCATTTAAATTGATTCCATTTCAATTTAATTTGCATTTCAAATTCACAAAACCATTCGATTTGTTTAAAACCATTGTACAAAACTCGACAACAACAATGCAAATATTTATATACACTTCTTGTATTTATTTTCACTTCATTACCGAAGTTATATATTTATCACTATTCAATTTCACATTTTCAACAACCAACAAATTAATTTTATATACACTTTAATAATTCTGAAAATTTATTTCCTTTATATATAAAATATAATTGAGGTAAAATTATTTCATTTACCAACTTTAAAATAATACTGTGCCGGTTCATCTTGTTCAAGAGTTTAGAAACCCCTATCGATTATAGTTAGCTAGACCGCACCGACCAGAATCCATAAACAATCAACCGATAAGTCAACACAATACAAAACGATTTCATATTCACTAACAAATACGCGCTCACATCTATTATTACACTCACACTCATTCTAGAGTACTACCGACTCTATCTCTAATGAGTAACACCCAACAGAGCCAGGGTTATCGCTTAACTGGCTGCTCTGATACCACTTGTAACGATACGACTTTTCGATGCTCGAAAGTCGACATTAATACGTCCACTGTATCAACTGCCGAGCAATCAAATGCTAGAAAACCGAATTGTTAGGGAGAAAAAGAAGAGGTAGAAGAAGACAGAAAGAAAGAAAGAACAGAAAAACACAGAAACAATATCAGAATCTCACATTCGCAGCGGAACAACATATAATAGATAAATGAATAATCTTTAAATCAAGAACTATCATTTTATACATTACATCATCATCAGAGTTTACAACAACAATACAACACTAGACAGTTATATAAACTTGTCCTCATACAAAATACACAGCGGAAAAATAATATCATATACAAATGCTACGCCTCGCCATCCAGCTCGCCACTGAGCTCCACAGCATCTCCTGAATCCAGAATGACCTGATAAACTGACTCTAGACTACCCATGTGGAAATTGGTGGGCACCCAGAGTTTAGGAAGGAAATAATAAACTCCAGGTCAGTCATGGTGACTGGTGTGAGAACTAAAACAGTTTTTATCTTTAAAACAACAACAACAAAGGAAGTAAAAGACATTCGCAATGCTTTTGGAAAATGAAACTACCATAAGACCTCCCGCCACACACACAATGCAAACGCAGAATTGGAGGAGATTTCTTCTTATGATAGTCAAACATGCTTACTACGCACAATCATTTGATTTGATATTATTATTAGTGCATAGTGCAAAAAACATTTCGAAAGTATAATATCAATCTTAGCCAACATACAACCATTATTGTATGCCTACTATAGCTACCATCTAAACAGTGGTGACCACCATAAGTAAATGGCAGGTTCTACAACTAAAACCGTACAAGGTTCGTATTGTTTCTTTGGATTTCCAACAAATGGTCAGGCAAAGGAACTTCCTTACACCGAAATGGAAACGCCTTTGGAAAGAAGCCCCAAGAGTCAACCTGCTCTCTGCAAACACAAGGTCGACGCTACCTCACGCTGTACAGCTGTAACTAGGTAGCTAACACACGAGCTATGCCATCCCTCGGTCGTTACCGACCTTTATCCGAGGATCCTCAACCACAAAGCAACAACCATAAAGTATAATAAATTTGCAGCATCAACATAGGTAAAATATCTGGGCTCCATACCATGATATCACCTTTTATCCAAAAGGATATGACATACCCTAGGGGCGCAACCCCTAAACACCTTGCCGCAACATTCCTGTTTCGACCATTACCGGGTTGTGAGGCTCGACGAAGTCTCGTCCACAAAGCCATGCTTTGATCAACAAATGATCAACAGCACTTCGTATGCCACATTACCAAATTGGGAATGTATCACTAGTAACTATCAACTACATAACCTCTGAGCTCGTACGTCTCAGAGAAGAGTGTTAAGCTAAGAGAATAAATTCTCCGCCACCAACAGAAATGTATTTGATAGAAACCAGCTTTACATCTCAAAGTGTAACGTCAGACACACATCCATACAAGTCCGTTTTGGGATCGAACGAAACCGAAGGCACTTCCAAAGAAGCCCTTGCAATCCGGGTATTCACTAATCACGTCCGGACTTCCCATCACAAGAAGAGTGATATAAATCTCTATACCGGAGCAACTCGGTGCAGAGACATTCGACAGGTTGTCCTTTCATTTTCGAAAATACTCGGTCTTCACACCGGTCTTCAAATGTTCCCATTTACGACGTATCACTATTCGGAATGGGTTATATGACATAAAGTCCTCTCCCGGCTTAACCGAATAATGAGCGTTTGTTTTAAAAACAAATCAAGTGCCATTTCAAAGGCAAATATTGATAGTCGGTTATTTAACTATCAACAACATTCACAACAATCAACCAATTTGAATAATTTTCCCAAATTATTTAATTTCAAAATATCTTTGCAAGATATATAATTTCCACACTTTGAAAAAAAAATTCAAATCACATTTTCACACTCGGAATAAAATTCCCGATATTATTTATCTCCCTTCTTCTTTATAAATTCCATTGTGAATTTAAATTCCAAATATTCACTTATACACGATTTTCAAATCGTTTTCCAAATATTCACTTTCAAAACCAAATCAAATTCCAAATTGATTTATAAATTTATTTCAACACCAAATCATTTTACAAATTGATTTCAAAATTCATTTCAACACAAATCAAAATTTTTCATTCAAACACCAAATCAATTTTCATATTGATTTCCCAAATTATTTATTTTCAAATACTAAATCAATTATCAATTGGGTTTCAAACAAATTTATCACCTTTTTAAATAAACCCCTTTACTCATTCCAAATTCTTTAAAATTCCATTTTCAAGAAATTCTTCAACTTTTAAACAATATTTTTCAAAATCCAGTTATTAATATCCTTTCCCGTATTTTGGAAATAATTCGATAAGATTTCGAAAATCAACTTTATGCTTTAAAAATTCATTCTTTAAAATTCACCCAATTCTTTCAATAGAAATTCACTTAAAATTTCATACTTTAATTTCAAAAATCCAATTTTATTTATTTCTGGTATCCAACGATACCAAAAATTCATTCGGCTAAATCATAGCCTTCAACAAATTCAATCACAGATATAATCATACACAGATTATAAATAATCAACACACAACATATGAAACCAATTCAAATGTTTTGAGAAATCATGTTGGATCCCTCCAACCTGTTTCCCTGCATCCACAGATGTTAGCACAATACCAATTCCACTTCGAGGTGGAATATCACGGTATATGGGATTTATAAAATATCATCCGCTATTATGCGGCGCATAGGGTCTCATCCGCTATATAATGCAGGAAATCAACAACTCCAATATATACATATTCCAATATATATATATATATATATTGCTATATACTATATATATACTATCACATCCAAACAGTCAATCAATCAATAACTGCAAATCCAACTTTCAATTTGAGTGAGAAGATCTCACCTTTGCTTTTTATTTGCAATCCATTTTCCATTCCAGTTGTTTTTCACGATTTATAGACCTTGTATAAACATTTATACAATTCATTAATATTCGAATAAATCGAATAATAAATTTCCTCATTTAATGATTTACTTAACAAATGATTTTAAATTAAAAAAATTTCTTCTTTTTCTTTCTATAAATTTATTTTCAGTACATAAAATAATTTGAACAAGTTAATCATCGTAATACATTGTCATGATTTCAAACTACCCTTAATACCCTCATTCTAAATTTAAATCTTTTGGGCTAATCACATAATTCATAATCTTAAGTATAAACTGGTAGTTTAAAAATGTGTGTATATTTATTTCCTTCAGTATATACATATTTAAATCTCAACAGCAAATCAATGTATTGCATGCAATTCATTAAATCAAAATTCATCTGCAAAAATTCGAAGGATACCTCACAGAAGAAAAATATGCGAACCCAGATCAATATCGCGACCATATGCCATTTCCGATCCACACGACTTGAAGAGAAACCCTAGCAGTCGTCAAAACCCAAATATCGATCGAACCCCATTCGAACTTCCACTCGCGCTTGCTCGCGTACGCGACCTGCCACCTTCGTCTTTGATTCCACCATCGCACGCGACTATGACCCCTACTGCCATCGCCACAAATCGAGGAGTACGCGCCTGAAACCCCATCGCCTGCCGCCGCTTCGCGTTCGAGCCTCGAGCTCACGAAACCCTATCAGAGACCGCCGCTCCCAAGCCTGTAATGAACTACGTCCACGAACTCTCGATCGATGAACTGTCGAGATGAACCTATTGTGGAGAAGAATGGAGCCGCCATTTATTTTGATTTGAACGAACTGAAGGCTTTTCTTTTCTTTCCCCGTTCGAATGAAATGAGATTACCGAACGAGAAGGCGGCCATTTATTTTATTTTGATTTCGTTTCGTTTCGTTCTGAAGGGTAGGGAACAGATGTGATGTTTGAAAAGAATGTAGCATGTGACAGAGCTTTGGAAAGGACTGGTAAAGGATTGATGTGATATAATTTCAACTGCAGTTGACTGGTATAATTATCCAGTTTAAATTTCAAATTCAAATCGTCACGAATTTGCAACTCAAAATCTCGATATCCTATCGAGGCGTGCCGCTAGGCGTCCATAATGTTATACGCCTATTCTGAACGCAATGGAAAAGGTTCCGAGTCCAAATTCGATCGTATGGAGAAGATATCTTTTTGGACCAGTTATAATATTAAATTTCGATTTAATTTTAGCGCGTTTGCTTATCGTACAATCACACGATCACTCCAAACATTACGAAAATTGAAATCCGATAATAATACAATATTACGGATCCAATGACACTAGTTTCGTCGAATTCCGAGTCTGTGCCCCGGAACGCTATTTTTAAATTCAATTTAAACAATATAAATTCAAAACTGAACAAAACAGTTTCAAATTCAATTCTGAAGCTTCCATTACCCTCAGAATTATCAATATAAATTTCTAAGCCTTGAAAATATTTTTAACAAGCTTGAAATTCCAAATTTAAAATTTTACTCAAATTTTAACAATTAAATTCACTAATTTAATTACCAAACAACTCTGATATTTGAAATTCAAATTAAACAATCATTCGAATATTTAAAAATCAATTAAATATTCACATTTCAAATGTGAAAAATTCAGTGTCGTTACAATTTGGGGCAACCTAGGCATTCCAGAATAATGATTCACATCATCTCTGCGAACATATTCTGTAAATCAGGGTAAGTGATCCCCGATCCTGCCCACTCCTCAACTCTGGAAATGGATTCAATAGCAGCATTTCACATATGCTAGATCACTCTTATTCTATAATAAGATTGATCGGTCTCTCATAGAGAAAAACTGCATTAGTAGTGCTTCTGTGTGTAATACAACATATATACTATATTTACTACTATATGGTTTTGAAAATCAAAATATATAACAAATACGCACTCTCTCGTATAAAGGTATACCCTCGATCCAGTCTAAGGTGACAACCACTACCTTATCTCTATTGGATCACAATATCAACTCAGGTTAATCATGTGACCTAAGCTCTAATACCAAATGTAACGACCGTTCTACATCACCGATGCTCATACAACAGAATAGTTCCCTACCGAAGCATCCGGCCGATGTTGGGTGATTATCAAGGGAAAGAAATAGAAATAAAGATGAGGAACAGAAAAAAAGAGAAGAGAATAGAAGAAAAGAGAAAGAAATAAAATATTACACAATCACATAACCTATCGTATATCTCATAACGCATTAGATCCACAACAAATGTGCGACCCTCCCCAAATTGACATCGCACTCTTCAAATGTCATACGGGTATGAAGATCTATTCGATAGGAGTTTAATGGGCTTGATTTCAGAATTTATCGTGGAGTATATTGGACGATGTTGATTTTTGAATGATCTTGAGAGGGACAACCACGTTTTCATGCTCTGTTCAGTGGAACAGTAATAAGTGTATGAATGAAGCATTTGGCTGTGACTTAAATAATATTATATTCTGTTTTTTATTTAGATTCTCAAATGAACAATCGCGTATCTTGAGCTCGCACGATCAAACAGTGCGTCTGATGGCAACAAAACTTGTCTACATGCATCACCTTATATTTCCGGTCCCGATGGTATCTCACGCTTTTCGAGACCATTTCAGCCAGTGGATCATCCGATCTCCAATATAGCGATTCTTATACTCTTTTCAATTTGCAACGTCAATACGAACTCAATGGTAGTGTTTTTCGAGTCCTGATTCGAAAATCATATTTTGGGATCGTCAATTAATTAACAATTCAATAGTTAAATAAATTATTTAAGTATGCCATAGTTAAAAATACGGGTCATTACATGATAATATTTCTTTGTTATCATTATTGTTTGATTTGTCATGCTCAAATAGTTTAGAAGCATTGATATTGTTTATTGATTGTTAATTTAGGCTCGACCAGTTTATGGGCATTTATTGTTTTGATAATTATGAGTACATTTAAACGAAACCATTGTAATTGAGTTTCACAATTTGAGTATAAGGTGTTAGGAATAATATTAAGTTAAAAGTCATCTTTTAATAAAGTTATTTAATGTAATCTAAATGGGAAGATAAGACATTTAGAGGATAAATATTTAAGGAAATTTTATTATAATAAAGGGAGAATTATTATAATATGAGATGATTTTATATAAAGGCAAAAAGTGTTCAAAAAATATTTATATTCTTACAGAATTTCAAAAAGTATTCAACATAAAAAGTTCTTCATTTTAATTCAGAAATTCATAGAAAAAGTTTTAGAAATTTCTAGAAATTTTTATTATTTTTCATAGTCGAAATACATCATATTTTATGCTAATTAAATTGTTAAAATGCTTATAAATTTGTAGAAAAATTCCATATTTAATTTCGGAATTCTTAAAATAGCTTTTTAGAATTTCTAGTAAAGTTTCAGATTTTTCCAAATCGATTTAATAATTTTCCAAAATTTTCAAATAACTAATTTCAAAGGTTAAATTATTAAAATTATTAGATGACCGAAATAAATATAGATCCTTTTATTAAATATTCTCCAAATAATATGTTGCAGCTAGAAAAAAAGTTTTAGGTCAAAATAATTATCTATATAAAATACATTTTTACAATAAAGCTATTTTCTTTAAAATAAATTATAAAATACCTGGATGGCCGCATTAAATATCAGTTTCTTTACATAATATTTTTCATTTACTATAGCAGGGTTACATAAAATTTTTAAGTTAAAATAACACTATTTTTCAAACGCCTATTTATTCATATTTAATTAAATAATTTATTCTGAAAAAAATCTACATGTAAACTTAAAACCAAATTTTAGACTATACTATTTAAAATATCATTTATTTTAACATATCAATTTTTTTGAATTAAACACATTCATGCGTGAAATATTTTCAAATAAGGACAAAATGGGAAATTTGTCAAAAATCACATTTTTGGGCCAAAATATAAAATTATCTATTCTAACTTTTTCTACATATCAATGTAAGATGTCCAAGGGTTTTTACCATACTAAACAATGTTCAAATGATCCATTTGACAATTTGCACACTTACAATTAATCGAACAAGGTGGTAACAGGTATATATCACAATCAATAGTCTAACATATATATAATCACCATATTAACCATTATTAACAACTTATAGGCCTACACATGCAATAAAATCTAAATTAACAATGCATATATCACAATAATTATCAACTATCGCATATTAGGGTGTTCAACTAGCAATGATATTCAATTTTAATGTAAATTTAAATTCACACAGCCAAACAATATAATTTATCATGTCATGATGTTGATTTAACTTGCAATAGAAGTAATAGTTTCGTGAGTTTAAACACCCACTTTTGTACACGAACTGAGAACGACTCGACATAAATAGCTATACACCTACGGATCTCGACACACACGAATGCTCCAGACACAGATCTAACTCACACTTCTGAAATGAACAACGAGACGAACACGACACGAACGGATTACAGTGATTAGGCATGTGGCTTTCGGTAGGAGATAGATCTCCGCAATGGGTATTGGTTGGCTCGTTTCAGATCTGGTGGGGTTTCAGCAGGTGGAAGGAGATTGTAGCATCTCGGCATGCAGGTTTGGAAATGATGGGGTGCCAAATCTCGGATGAATAGGCAGTGGGTTTGCAGGCGAGTGGATCAGCTTGTGATGTGGCTAAGGAGGGATGGAAGCTTGGCAAGGCAGTGGTGCTCTTGGATCTTTGTTGGTGAAGAGATGGGTATGTGGGTCTGGGAGAGTGGGATGCCGGTCTGGGAGTGTGGGATGCAGGTATAACAATTTGTGGTGATGGAGGATATGTGATTAGGCAGCAGGTGGAGGATGGTAAGGTGAGGTGTAAGGTGGTTGTGGTAGTGGGTAAAGAGAGGTGAAGTGGAACTAGAGAGAGTGGGATGGCGTAGGGTCTGGGTACGTGAGTAAGGGTCGACGGCGGGGATGAGTAAGTGATAAAGGAAATTGTATGCGTGAGTTATAATACGTATTAATGAACAGTGTTGAAGCTTTTGAAGAAATGGAGGCAAAAATTAGGTTTTGTGATTTAATAAATGAAAATGATTTTAGAATGCTGACTGTGAAGTGAAAACAAAAGGTAGTAAGAGAGAAAATAGCTATGGCCCAAAAAAAGTATCGTGCACAAAGAGCAATTTTTAACAATCCTACGCGTACAAAAATACATGTGCCTACTACTCAATTTTAAGGGTCCATATTCAAAACATAGCGAACTCAAATAATATTAAAACAAATCAACATGCGGCTGCAAGGCACAAGGCATGCGCATGTTTAATATTGCATAAGAAATAATGACTTGGTCAAAAATAGAATGTACTCATATCCCCAATTTGTGTCTGCATTTAGACCACTACGTCCATCCATCGAGCGTCCAAACACAAAAGTAAAAATATCATTGCAATCAGTGATAAAAGACGAACAAAAATGATAAGCTTCAATCTGTGCTACAACAATCACGTCAAAGATTCACCATTGCAGCCAAACGCACTACTGTAAAATGTATAAACAATCTTCAAATCTTAATAAACGAAGCTAGAAAAAATAGAATTTGACGAAACGAACTATGACATTTTACTCGGAAAAATTTCTACAACATTTTTATGTAAAAATATTTGCTCCAAAAATAATATTTTTCACTAAATATTAAGTGGTTTTGAATTAAACTAAAAAACATAATAGATTTCTAAAATAACCAAACTAAACCTTTTTTCTTTTCAAATTAACTTATTAGAACAAATTTTTTATCATAAAATTTAAACTTTTAAGTACTTTATTCAAAATCATTATTTAATTGAATATTTAAAATGGTTAGAAAAGGGACCGTTATATGATTCATAAATAATTTTTGTATTGAATAAAATACTATAAATGAAAATGAAAGTGATTTAGAAAAAAAAATTGTGTAGTTAAGAAACCAATAAGATTAAGTATGTAAGTTATACATAGATCGTTTTATTCGTACGGTTCTTGATCTAGGATTTGAATATATAACTTTGGATCACCAATCCGAGAGAGGATTTCTCACTTGATTCTTGACAGCAAACACTTAATTCAGATTCTTGATATGATACGAAGGTTTTCTATCATAGTATATGGCTATATAAGGAGAATGGAGGTTCTTAATCAAGAAATTTGATCGGAACCCACGCTAGGGAGGTCAAGTGAGCGATATTAGTTCAAATTAAAGTCTATGTACCCAAGCAAGTTGTCGGATCAGATATTGCATACAGATTATCTATGCACATCATACGAGCTTAAGTATATTTCTATACTATGTTTGTGGCTTAGGAAAGTTTGGGGAGTGACTTTCAATTTTGTTTGAGAGAGCTTAGATAATCTAAGCAATAAGCAAAAGCTAATGAGCGTAATGGTATGCATAGGAAACTATCTATATCCTTGGACGTTCGAGACAGTAGTGAACCTAAGAAAAATATCTAAATCTTGTTTGTTAGTTATTTAACATTTTAAATAATGTTAAGTGTTAGTTTTCTTTTTGGAATTAGATCTGATTAATAGTGTGATTATATATATATATAGACACACACACAAACACTATGAGTTATAAAGTAAGATTTTATCAGTAAAGGATTTTTGAGTTGTTGTTCATTAGGGCTAAAATCCTGATGCTTTTGAAAAAGTGATTTCAAAAGGATTTGTGAACGAAATAATAATATTATTATTTTGAAACTTTGGTAAAGTAATATTATTTCAGGATGCTTTAAAAGAGTTTCTGTAAAGTGGTTTTTCAAATATTTTTGGCTACAAATAAATTTGGACGATTGGGAGTTTTTTGATTTGGAAGACTCACTAAGTATATTTGTTTACTCTAGTTATTGTTTTAGGAGGAATCTGAATACCACTGGATGCTCCATGTTGTTTTGATTCTTGAGTAATACCATGCTTCGATGGGAGGAGCCCCTCCTTGTCATAATTGATTTTGGGGTTTTGATATATTTCCCTTTGGAGGAATTTAAAAATATATTTTGAATATAAAAATCCGGGCATTTGGTCCTAAATTTATCTTTTAAAAAGATTAAATGCTTAGTATTTTGTTACAGAGTATTCTATTTACTTTTTTGCATATGGTTGTTATATTGCCTTTGACTGCATGTGGCTTTATGTCACACTAGAGTCGCATGTAGATTTATATCATGCCAGTTTTGATACGTGGAGTTGCATCATATTGCCTTGTTGCATATGAATGTTATACTATTTTTGTTGCTTGTGCTTATGATAAAATAACTAGTTTATTACTCTTTTGTCAGCACGATTCCCTTCTGAATTATGTAAATACAAGATAGGTACAGGAAAGCAATATATTTCTATTTATTTCTTGTGCATCTGCATTCATATCGAGATAGTAAGTTGCTTGCTAAAAATTAAACATAAAAGAGGTATGTAGTAGATTCAAAAATTGGTGATTAATTGATAATTTATGCCCTAGTTAGCAAGACCACTTGACTTTTGTTTTCTTTGTTGATTTGGGCCAGCTGTGGGGAGTTGTAGTTTTACCAGATCAGCCGCGTAAAGGAGGTGCTGCCGAAAATTTCTGCAATATAAGAAACTTTAAAAACCTAAGGGTGAGAGAACATTTTCTTCCTTAGGGAATTTTGGGGATGAAACTCTTTTAAGGGGGAAGAATATAACATCCCGGAACTTTATCATTTTAATTTGAATATTCAATTAATTTTAAATATTTAAATAATTGGTGTTTAAAAATCTAAATAACTTATATTCAAATATATGGATTATTTAAATATTTGAATTATGAATTAAATATTAATTAAATGGATTAAATAGCCTTATTTAACTCCTTTTAATTAATAAATAATAATGGTGAACTCATTTTGTGATTTGTTTACAATAATAAATAATTCAAATAAACAATAAGAAGATCAATTGTTATTAAAATGACTTAATTTTTATTGACATATTTTCAAATGAATTTATACGATTTTTTCCATAATTTTTAATTTGGAAAATATTTAAATTTTCTTTTGACGTATTTTATGGAAAATGACGGTATTTTAGAAATATTACAGAATAGGATAACTAGTATATTTTATTATTATTTTGTGATCGTATCGTATTTCTGTGCGCAATCGTATTTTGTTTTGTCGTTCGCAGTCACGAACGAAATGCTATGTAACGAGATGCCAAAATATTTGAATAAATCTGTGACGCCCCACCTCTATACTCGCGCTAGCCAAGGACACTACAGGGTAATGCCGTCGACTAGCACGAAGAATAAGGCTGTTGAGGAGCGACCATCTGTGTAATTGCTTTGTGCGAGTACCGATATGCCATATAAAAATATAACTTTTGATTCTCAAGAGGAAATCCGACATACCGATACAAACTCAAAGCTTCCACACAGTGGCTATATATATATCTTTGGAAACAAATATAGAAATAAACATAACACAAATCAGTCATAGAAAATTCATATCACAAAGGCGGAAATAGATATGAATATAACACATGAAAGTGTATATCAGAGTAGTGGTCAAATAAGATCCACAATATCACAAAAGAAAAGATACAAGTGCTAGACAACAGAATATGTATACATCAATGAGTCAATATATCGAATGTATACAACCCAAAAACTACAATGCTAAGTAGTTAGCCAAAAGTCAGATGATAGTCCCAGATAAGAAGTCATGAGGAAGCACTTGTAAAATCTCAGTCTGACCCGAGTATTATTTAAGAAGAAAATAATAAACGGATCAGTCTAGCTATAAATATCAGATAAAGTGATATAGAATAAGAGATATGACAAAAACGTATGATAACCATAAAGCCATACTGTGATAAGTATCTAATCGAAAATCAATCCAGAGATTAATCAATATCACAAGAATCTTCTCAAAGATTAAAAAGAATGTCATATTCTTAATTTAATTCACCAAGCCACAATAAATGACATACATATCAATGCCAACTGAAAAAGGTGGTGAAACATAAATCCCAAAATTCAATAATTAGAAATCCAGAAATCACAAGAAAAGGATGGCCAATCCCAAGCGGGAGCATGAAAACTCACCAACACGTGTATCACAAACAATTCGGAACATCGACGCAGTACAAACGGTACGTCTAATGAATCGAAAAGCCGAGACATCGATGTAGTACAAACGGTACATCCAATGAATCGAAACACAAAACAATTCGAAACATCGACGCAGTACAAACAATACGTCCAATGAATCGAAAAGCCGAGACATCGATGTAGTACAAACGGTACATCCAATGAATCGATACACAAAACAATTCGGAACATCCACGCAGTACAAACGGTACATCCAATGAATCGAAAAGCCGAGACATCGATGTCGTACAAACGGTACATCCAATGAATCGAAACACAAAACAATTCGGAACATCGACGCAGTACAAATGGTACGTCCAATGAATCGAAACACATTAAAAGTACATGGGTCGCTAGCCCACAAAGAAATGAGACGAAGCTCAATAAAATGAGGTACAATCCTCCATATGGACAAAGAGACATCGCACCTTGCAAGTCTAAATAACAAAATGATCATCATCGATCAATAAAAAGTGTGAATTACACTAAGCTAGTAAATATATGAGTTTAGCTTCATGTCCCATAACCACTAGCTTAACTTAAATATTTACGAACAAATTGTAGATTTCCACTCGAAAATTGTCACAAGGGTTTCAATCGAACAAGTCCAAAAATTAACCGACGAAGTAAACGCAAGTGTTTCATACCACTTGTTTTGCTAAGCCGTTTAATTATATTTTCTCATACGAATGAGGTAAAGGTTTGTATATACTAGTAGATTAGAAAACAGTTTTATAAAAGAGCTTTGTATTGAAATTAGAGTTGAAATCGTCTTTGTGAAAGAGTTTGAATATTTACTACTATTATAGAAAACCTTTATATTTTTAAAGTGACAAATCACAAAAACGATTGTAGAAACAATCAATGATAAAAACTCACATACGAAGACGTGAATCAAATCCAAAGAAATCGATACCAAATCCATCAAAATAGATATTCTCAAAAATCCCGAAAAAGAAGTCATCAACGTCAATAATAGATGATAACAACAAATGGGAATCAACACGAATCGATAAAATTTGGAAATCAAACAAAACAAGCAAAAATAGACATAATAGGCAAATAGGAGCAGGTCGGTCGGTTGACTCACTGAGTTAGGTCAACCGAACTCAGACCAGGAAAATCCTCGGGATGTTGGTCGGTCGACCGGACTAGTTGGTCGGTCAACCGAACCCGAGCCTGGGAAGTGTTTTGGTAGCAGGTCGGTCGACCGGGCCAGAGTTTCGGTCGACCGGACCCTGTTTCCAGCACTTCCCAGCCTATCTATATGAAGATCAAACTCTTCCAAATTGCAATCGGGCGAGCAACGGGCGCTAAGGATTTCCGTCAATCGATAACCCAGCCCTATAGGCTCTTCGATGCACACTAAAAACATGATCAAACACCATAGCAATGATTTTTAAGGATTTAACTTCGAAACACCAAAAATTGAAATATTCACAAAACCAATCCGAATCAAAGCAAATGCACATGAATGAGAGTTAGGAATTCATGCCTAACACTCAAAGATAATCATAGACTAAGATGTGAGATAAAAATCTCACCTTTTCACAAAATCAATGAAGAAGAAGCTATAGAGCAATGGAAAGAACAATCACTCTTCAATTCCAACCCAACAAGCTTGAATCTAAGCTTAAAAGAGAAACATTTCCTAAATTAGGTTTAGGGAATTTCTGAAATTGAAAGGAGAATGAGTTGGAGAAGATGAAGAGGATGCTTACCAATAGTTTCTCTTTGAATTTGGAGTTAGAAGGAGGATTTGCAAATGAACTAGGGCTTGGAGTTTTAATTTCCCATTCCACTCTCCATTTTTGATGAAGCTTAAGTGTTAGGAAATGAAAGTGAAGTAATGAAGAGGAGAGGGAGTGGAGCTTGAGTTAATGAAACCAGAATTGGGCAAATGGGCTGAACCAAACCCAAAGTCCAAAGTGAAAAAGTAGCAAAATTCTACTAACTCCAAACATATCAATGTTTATACTCAAAAAGGTCGCAAACACCATTTTGGACTCAATGGAAGTGGTCTCGAGTCCCAATTCGACTGTTTGCAAAAAGTAGCTTTTCGGACTTCAATCCGACTAACGACGCTATATTTAAATATAAAATCGATAAATATGCGGGTTGTTACAGACTCCCCTCCTTAAAGAAATTGCGTCCATGCAATTCTAGGAAATAACTAAAAATTAATAACCACAAAAGCATATCATCACAAAAGAAAGTTTGAAATAAAAAGTTCACTATAAAGAGCACGAAAGAGTTAGTCCGAACGTGTTCGCTCGATGAATTCTCTGGATTCCCAAGAGAAATCCTTAGGATTTGAAAACCATTGAACTTTCACAAGAAAAACATCTTTATTTCGAAGGCGCTTAACCTTCGAAGCAATGATGCGAAAAGAATGTTGCTCATAAGTCAAATAGGCGAAACTTAAATTTCCACAATAACACCGGGCTCAAGAATAAAAATCGAAATCCCAAAGGCATTTCCGTAGTTGAAAGACGTGGAAAACGTCATGAATAACAGAAAATTGAGTCGGGGCAACGGCGTAGTACAATAACGGTACGCCAGATGAACGAAAACTCGAATAATTCGGAACACCGACGCAGTACAAAAACGGTACGTCCAATGAACCGAAGCTTAGATAATTCAGAACAACGACGCAGTACAAAAATGGTACATCCAATGAACTGAAGCTGAAATAATTCGGAACACCGACGCAGTACAAAAATGGTACATCCAATGAACCGAACACCATAAAAGAACATCGGACGCTAGTCCATAAAAGAAATGAGATAAAGCTCAATAAAACGAAGTATATCAAAATGTCCGATGAACTTGATAAAAAGATAATTCCATTCAGACACCATCAAAGAATCAACCACTTGTTGCTTACGACTAAGCGCATTGGCAACACGATTTCCCTTCTGGGAATAAAAAGAATATCAAGATCATAAGATGTCAGGAACTCACGTCAAGAAGAAGTTCCTTATGAGAAAATAAATATTCCAAAGATTTATGATCAAGGTGGAGAACAAATTTCTCCGCCAAACAAAATGATGCCTAACTCTAAAAATGAAAACAATAGCCACGAGCACTAGATCATGAGTGGCATATCTAGTCTCGATCGGCTTTAATGATTTAGAAGCAAAAGTGATAGCACGTTCTCTTTTGCAAGGGAACGACATCCAAACCAATATGATTAGCATCAGTATAAGAAATAAAGTCTTGGTTCCCTTCGGAAATCATAAGAATAAGAGTATCGAAAAGAATGAATTTCTTTTAAATAATCTTCTTTCCGAAAAGCTAAAACTTTAAAATTACAGTTATCTTTATGTAATAATCTTTTTGGAAAAATTTACATTTTACAAGTCAATTTACTGTGTCTGATTGTCTCATCAAAGCGTTTAGGAGATTCCTATCGATAACGTTGATCAAGCGCATCGACCAGAATTCTTAAAGCACTCAATGGGCAATACAATCACAAAATCATCTTTCTTTGCTCGTTTAAGAGCAAAATCAGTACTTATAAATAAATCTTATGAAAAAGATTTGTAAAATTTTAAATTGCTATTTTCATCCAAAATCAATATATACAAGAATGGAGTCATAGAGATTGTAGAATACTCGATTCAAAAAATGGATGAAATAAGCTGGACAACCTGAATGACATAATAAGTCATTCATAAGTTTCATAACGAGTGCGGAATGCGGTAAATGGAATGCTAACTCCCGCAACTCGTAGCAAATGAAAATCGGTGGCAATGTCGAGCTAAAAAGTCCTTAACGCCGCTCAAAAGATTGCTTAGATGATAATCCTAAGACAAACTCAAAAATACCGGAAAATTCACAAACTACATGAATGAGAGAAATAACACTTTCCTCATCATGTGAGCTTAAAGAATAAAATGATGCCATCAAATTGGAATCAAAATCACAAAGGAAAAACAGAAATCTGCTTAACAGATTGAAAATGTCGAAGATGAATAGTCCACACAGAACAAAGGATATGGCTTCATAATGATTAAGCCAATCCTTTCACAAAAAAATTAATTCTGAAGCCTAAGTAGAAATCGGCTCGGAAAGAAAAATCACATAAAATAATTTCGACATCAATAAAAAGAAAATTGAGTGTTGCGGATCCACCAATCTGGATTCGCAATCCTCAAAGAAGTCATCAAGCCTAGAAATGTTTAAAGAAAAAGAATCACAAGTTCTTTTGATATAAAAATAATGAGATGAAACCCATATCAAAAAGAACTCGAATAAGATAATCACAAAATAAATGTCATCAAGGATAGAATGGATACCTTGACTAAGAGAAGAGTTGCTAGGGGCTTGCAGCTTTCCTTCTCCCTTGCTTGGAAGCTTAGGACATGAAGATAAAAGATGACCCGAACTTTTGCAATAACGACAAAAGAGGGGTTTCGGACACTCATTTGCATAGTGGTCCGTAAGACCACAATTGTAGCATCGTCCACGACTAGAGGTAGGAGTCTTCGCTATCGAAGATTCTTGCTTCCCTTTCTTGTTGGGATTGGGATTGGGGCTTTTGAACTTAATAGGCCTTTTCATGTTGTTGTTGAAGTTTTGTTTAGCACCCACAACTTCAACATCACACTCTATATCGGCCTCTTCGAGACGAAGAGCGATATCAATAAGCTGATCGAAAGAAACTTCCAATTTTAGAAGTAATGGCTTCTTGAGATTCTTGTTCAAGCCATAAACAAATCTCTGATTTTTCTTCAATGGGGGTATTAATGTATTCAACCCCGTATTTAGAAAGAGATTCGAAAGATGCGACGTAGTCCGTCACAGAAGATTCACCTTGAACAAGGTCGATAAAACGTCGGGCCAAAGTTACTTTTTCAGCCTCCGGCCCAAACTTCAATTCGAACCTTTCCCGGAATTGCTCCCAAGTAAGATCCACTTCAACGATTTCAGAAGTAAGAAGCTCATACCAATCCAATGCTCTTTCTTGGAGCATGCTAGAAGCCACTTGGACTCGGTGGAGATCAACAAGATTCATGCGAGAAAAGATGCGGTCGCATGATCTAAGCCAAGCTTGGATTTCAATGACACTCTCGGATCCCCGGAATGGCCTTCCACCCAAATCGGTATAATCTCTACACAAGCGTGCAAAACCGGATCTAGGATGAGTAGGCTCTAGAATAGGTCCGATAGCTTGAGCATTCTTAACAAGATCTAGAAGCTGCTGGGCAGACATAAATACTCCCTCCTGTGGAGTAGCACTGGATTGACCGACGTTGGTACGGCCAGATCTAACCATTTCTCTTCTTTAAGAAAGAAAGAAAAGAGAAAAAGGTTAATCTCAGAATGAATATCAAACAAACTTGATTGATAAAACAAGGAATCATAAAATGAAATAGGATATAACGGTACGAAGACCCGAATTAAATCCTATGGCATGATTCCTAAGAAAGACTTAGGACAATGATCCTTGATAGATTATTCTACATTGTTCCGAAGTATGGCTCTGATACCAAGCTGTGATGCCCCACCTCTATACTCGCGCTAGCCAAGGACACTACAGGGTAATGCCGTCGACTAGCACGAAGAATAATGCTGTTGAGGAGCGACCATCTATGTAATTGCTTTGTGCGAGTACCAATATGCCAGATAAAAATATAACTTTTGATTCTCAAGAGGAAATCCGACATACCGATACAAACTCAAAGCTACCACACAGTGGCTATATATATCTTCAGAAACAAATATAGAAATAAACATAACACAAATCAGTCACAGAAAATTCATATCACAAAGGCGGAAATAGATATGAATATAACACATGAAAGTGTACATCAGAGTAGTGGTCAAATAAGATCCACAATATCACAAAAGAAAAGATACAAGTGCTAGACAACAGAATATGTATACATCAATGAGTCAATATATCGAATGTATACAACCCAAAAACTACAATGCTAAGTAGTTAGCCAAAAGTCAGATGATAGTCCTAAATAAGAAGTCATGAGGAAGCACCTGTAAAATCTCAGTCTGACCCGAGTATTATTTAAGAAGAAAATAATAAACGGATCAGTCTAGCTATAAATATCAGATAAAGTGATATAGAATAAGAGATATGACAAAAACGTATGATAACCATAAAGCCATACTGTGATAAGTATCTAATCGAAAATCAATCCAGAGATTAATCAATATCACAAGAATCTTCTCAAAGATTAAAAAGAATGTCATATTCTTAATTTAATTCACCAAGCCACAATAAATGACATACATATCAATGACAACTGAAAAAGGTAGTGAAACATAAATCCCATAATTCAATAATTAGAAATCCAGAAATCACAAGAAAAGGATGGCCAATCCCAAGCGGGAGCATGAAAACTCACCAACACGTGTATCACAAACAATTCGGAACATCGACGCAGTATAAACGGTACGTCCAATGAATCGAAAAGCCAAGACATCGATGTAGTACAAACGATACATCCAATGAATCGAAACACAAAACAATTCGGAACATCGACGCAGTACAAACAGTACGTCCAATGAATCGAAAAGCCGAGACATCGATGTAGTACAAACGGTACATCCAATGAATCGAAACACAAAACAATTCGGAACATCGACGCAGTACAAACGGTACATCCAATGAATCGAAAAGCCGAGACATTGATGTAGTACAAACGGTACATCCAATGAATCGAAACACAAAACAATTCGGAACATCGACGCAGTACAAACGGTACGTCCAATGAATCGAAACACATTAAAAGTACATGGGTCGCTAGCCCACAAAGAAATGAGACGAAGCTCAATAAAATGAGGTACAATCCTCCATATGGACAAAGAGACATCGCACCTTGCTAGTCTAAATCACAAAATGATCATCATCGATCAATAAAAAGTGTGAATTACACTAAGCTAGTAAATATATGAGTTTAGCTTCATGTCCCATAACCACTATCTTAACTTAAATATTTACGAACAAATTGTAGATTTCCACTCGAAAATTGTCACAAGAGTTTCAATCGAACAAGTCCAAAAATTAACCGATGAAGTAAACGCAAGCATTTCATACCACTTGTTTTGCTAAGCCGTTTAATTATATTTTCTCATACGAATGAGGTAAAGGTTTGTATATACTAATAAATTAGAAAACAGTTTTATAAAAGAGCTTTGTATTGAAATTAGAGTTGAAATCGTCTTTGTGAAAGAGTTTGAATATTTACTACTAGTATAGAAAACCTTTATATTTTTAAAGTGACAAATCACAAAAACGATTGTAGAAACAATCAATGATAAAAACTCACATATGAAGACGTGAATCAAATCCAAAGAAATCGATACCAAATCCATCAAAATAGATATTCTCAAAAATCCCGAAAAAGAAGTCATCAATGTCAATAATAGATGATAACAACAAATGGGAATCAACACAAATCGATAAAATTTGGAAATCAAGCAAAACAGGCAAAAATAGACATAATAGGCAAATAGGAGCAGGTCGGTCGGCTGACTCATTGAGTTAGGTCGACCGAACTCAGACCAGGAAAATCCTCGAGATGCTAGTCGGTTGACCGGACCAGTAGGTCGGTCAACCGAAACAGAGCCTGGGAAGTGTTTTGGTAGCAGGTCGGTCGACCGGGCCAGAGTTTCGGTCGACCGGACCCTGTTTCCAGCACTTCCCAGCCTATGTATATGAAGATCAAACTCTTCCAAATTGCAATCGGGCGAGCAACGGGCGCTAAGGATTTCCGTCAATCGACAACCCAGCCCTATAGGCTCTTCGATGCACACTAAAAACATGATCAAACACCATAACAATGATTTTTAAGGATTTAACTTCGAAACACCAAAAATTGAAATATTCACAAAACCAATCTGAATCAAAGCAAATGCACATGAATGAGAGTTAGGAATTCATACCTAACACTCAAAGATAATCATAGACTAAGATGTGAGATAAAAATCTCACCTTTTCACAAAATCAATAAAGAAGAAGCTATAGAGCAATGGCAAGAACAATCACTCTTCAATTCCAACCCAACAAGCTTGAATCTAAGCTTAAAAGAGAAACATTTCCTAAATTAGGTTTAGGGAATTTCTGAAATTGAAAGGAGAATGAGTTGGAGAAGATGAAGAGGATGCTTACCAATAGTTTCTCTTTGAATTTGGAGCTAGAAGAAGGATTTGCAAATGAACTAGGGCTTGGAGTTTTAATTTCCCATTCCACTCTCCATTTTTGATGAAGCTTAAGTGTTAGGAAATGAAAGTGAAGTAATGAAGAAGAGAGGGAGTGGAGCTTGAGTTAATTAAACCAGAATTGGGCAAATGGGCTGAACCAAACCCAAAGTCCAAAGTGAAAAAGTAGCAAAATTCTAGTAACTCCAAACATATCAATGTTTATACTCAAAAAGGTCGCAAACACCATTTTGGACTCAATGGAAGTGGTCTCGAGTTCCAATTCGACTGTTTGCAAAAAGTAGCTTTTCGGACTTCAATCCGACTAACGACGCTATATTTAAATATAAAATCGATAAATATGCGAGTTGTTACAAAATCAAACCCATACTTGGAGTGTTTAATACACTTTTACTTTTCTTCTTTCCCTATTTACTTTTCAATCTCTTTCTATTAGAGTAAAAAAAATTAAACATCCAAAAACAAAAATCAAAATAAAAACGATTTACTTAACGAAAAATTAAAAAGGTGGATTCTTTGAGTTCATGGTGTTGAGATCTACAACTCTATATAAGATTTGGAGAGTGCGGTCATATTTGGGGTGATGAACATGGTTAGGCGGTGAACTAGATTCCACCTAGTCGAAGATTCGAGCGATGATTGGTGAATCGGAGATCACCATTGCATTCTCCTCGTCGAAGAGTACCTACTCACGTGATTATAGCAACTCAGGCCACCCGAGGAAAAATGCATCACCTATAGGCTTACTTGGTGGACTATCTGGTCACGATCTTCATTGGTTGACCGAGTTTCCACTCGTGGTAACCATGGCGAAGAGATTTTGATAAGGAGCGCATTTGAACTGGCAGTTCGTCGAATCACTGAGTAACGGAGGAGATATTGGTGGTTGAAGGATCGGCTATAGGGTATCATGGTGTACCGGTACTAGTGTATGCATGTTTGGAAAATTGGGGAAGAAAGTGTTTATAAGGGTGATTAATATTAAGTGTTAAAGTAAATTTAATTATTTAATTAAATCGAATCCTTATAAATTAAATAACTATTGCATACGAGGTCGGATTTGGATGCGGTCTTTTGCATTGGACTCATATCGATGTTATCTACATGTTAGAGTTGGATTCGTTAAATTTGAAGTTAGTAGAATTTTAAGCTAAAATCGAATGTCGTTGATTTTAGATCAAACTAGAACGCGAAAGCATCAACTGGAATTTTGATGAGTTTACCCACCTCTAAATAAACTATATGGTATCTCTATTGCTAGAGATTATTGTCGAATGCTTAGATGATAGTTGACAGTTTTAATGAAGTATAAATTAATGATAAAATTATAGTAATTTAATTTAATTACGTTTAACGTAATAAATTAGTTATACTTCGTTTGTGATATCCATTTAGCATAATAGAACACTGTTCTGCTATAATTAAATGGAATAGATTATTTTGGACATCTATCGAGCAGAATAAATTACCATTCTGTGCTTGCAAAATAAAAATATTATTTTTGGAAATTAATTGATATATGGATTAATTAATAAATGATATGTTAGCTATTGAAAGCTAATTGTTGATAATAATATATTTGTTATTATTGTTTGTTTTTTTATTTGAATTTGAATTCCCGCTTGAAAACTAGATTGCATAAATAACTATTTTTTTGTAGGGGATTGTTGTAGAGAGACCCTAAGGGGTTTCTCGCCATTTTTTAATTTACTGTTATGTGCATCTTACTTATATTCTTATGTTGCTTATATTGATGGTTGGTTAAAATGTTTGTGACATACTATTTAATCCGTGTAAGTGTCATTATAGCAATTACAACTACATAGTCACTTATGAAATATCATCTCCTTAAACCTATATGTGTTGAACTTGTGCTTGTGTTCAAAAAATAAAAGTTTGGTCATGTTTTTGCACTCCGAATGTTCTTTAAACCATATTTTGAAGTATTTTTGAGGATTTTGAAATAAAGGATAAGTGTTGTTTAAAATTCATAAAAGGAGTTAGAAATTTGATTAATAATATTTTGGGATAATTAATATTGTTTTAGATCTATAAAAAAACTATAAATTACATTAATCATTTTTCGTGATAATTAACATTGTTTTAATGTACACAAATTTTATAAATTTGATTAATTATCTTGCGGAATAATTAGTGTTGTTTTAAACTTATAGAAGGATTATAAATTTGATTGATTATCTTTTAGGATAACTAATGTTGTTTTAAATATATAAAAAGAGTAAAAATATGATTAATTTTCTTGTGGGACAACTAATGTGGTTTCAATTTATAAAAGGGAAATGTCAATTATTTTTCGGGATGATTAACATTGTTTTAAATTTGTAAAAGTATTTTAAATTGATTTATTATCTTTCAGGATAATAAATATTGTTTTAAAAGTTATAAATGATAATTTATAGATAAGAAAATCATTAAAAAGGAATGTTTAAAAAATAAAGCTAAGTGAAATTTATTTTGGGTATATAGTAAACGATGTTTTAATGACATTTGTTTTTTACCCTTCTTTTTAATACACTTAGTAATATAATCAGCCCTTTAAAAAGAATGTTTTAAAGAATGTTTTCAAATGTGTTTTATAAATGTTTGTGATGTGAAAGCCAAACAGAAGTTCGGTTTTCAAAGTTCACAAAGTTATATTCGGTTATGGAAAGGATAAGTAATTTAATTTCCATAATTATATCACTTATACGGATAAGATTTAGGCATATACTTAATACTAAACGTTGAGGTATGGAAACTCGTATCTATCTCAAAAGATAATAATGTACGTCGAGACAAGGTCTAAGAGACAATAATGCCCTAACTTGTCCGGCTTCATTATTAACCAAAGGATAGTACAAGTTTGAAATCAATGAGTGATGATAAGGGTATGAGATGTATTATCTATATACGATCATTTTTTTATTCCCGATAGTTTATTTATTGACTATAAATTCCACTATCTTCTTTGTGTTCATCAATATAAGACAATTTGTGCTCATTTTGAACGTTGATATCCTTTGTCGGAAATGATTAAAACTAAAGCGCAAGTGGAAGCTAAGCTGTGTAGAGTTGCTCCCATTAGGGTATCTTCATATCTACTCGATTCTGTGGTATGCACGTGGAGATGTGGAATACTCAGACTCTCAGTAAGGTTGGTAGGGTCCGACTTAGACGTGTCCGAGAGAGTCACGGAGTAAATGACCATTTCAAGTATATTTTCTAGAGGTATAATTTCGGTAGGGGGGGTGCACCCTTCTATTCATTGTTGGAAAAATTCCCTTTCCTTATTTGATTTAAATCTTTGAATTTCTTTCTTAATTGCGTTGAGAAGTGCTTGGAGCTCATCTCGATGTTTACTTATTTGTGTCCATTTTTTGAGTTTGGATTTTGATTTTATTTATACCCATTCTTTGAAGTTTGGGTTTTGTTCTAATTTGTTTCATTTCTTCCATGTATGGATGTTGTTCTTGTAAGGTAAAATGGGTTCCTTGTTTAACGGCATGGTCTCATAGATTATTACGTGTTTACCATATTTCTTGTGTTTTCTCACACTGGTTTTCTAGACTGATCTGGATGTTATTTTATTATAATGCTGGAAAAGACTGAGATTTTTTTAGGTTGTCGTTGGTGGGACATGGAGCTCATGGAGTGGAGCGTGATGTTCACCTACCATAGTATTTTTTATTTTCCATTGTATTATTATGTATATCCATCAGCAATTGTAAGTTTAGGAAGTTATAACTGTCCAGGACGTTGAGGTCTATTTTAGCTCTGATATACCATATATTTCAGAGCTACAACTTTTACTATTTTTGCTATATCATATGGTGTCATTTGTGAGATTATGTTTCCTTATTCTTTTTCTTTTTCTCTAACAATCTGCCTTTCTTGCACTTGGATGCTTGGCATTTAAATGTCGTGGATGTATTAAGTGCTGACTCGAAAAGGTAGGTTGTTACACTAACACCAATACACACACATACATATATGTGTGTGTACGTATATATGTATATATAAAATAAAAAGGGAAATGGTTTCACTTATTTTTGGACTGTGCCTAACCCTATACATTACGGCCATAGGCTCGATAACTATTGCATAGAAAAAGACTACCTATGTACCCCCTTTGAAAATCAGACCTATGTAGTTCTGTTTTATACTCTTACCTTGCATCCTAATAGTCGTTGGCACATAACAACCACAACATCCATGCAACCATTGCACCCATCACAACCAATGTAGCTAACGCAAATAGTGGAAGTAGAAGGCATTATTCCTTCTTATCCATTACAACAAATTATCATATGGGTGAACCACAAAGATAGCATACTTAACAATTAAACGTCAACAAGATGCAATGTCAACCCCAATCATAAAATAAGGAAATAAAAATATAAGTATACTTACATACATTAGTAATTATCATCTACAATAATACACCATCCATGTAAGTTTAAATCATTCAGTGTATACTAATCACTCCACAATAGTAACAAAACATCAATATCATCAAATGTACACTAATCCAATCAATATTAGTAACGTAACATTCATTATCAAATAACCATAATTAACTATCCATTGTCTAGTAGCAATAATGGTAAAATATCATGAATGCTAGTTCTAAACTTTAGGTTTCCCTAGACGGGTGGGGATTATGTTTCCTTTTATGAAAAAAATAATACTAATAATTATGATTATTTTTTCATAAAATCCACCTGCAAAACAAATGTATCTCGAAATATTGTTATCAAAACAATATTCAAATTTTATCATCATATAATTCCTCTATAATAATTTTTTTTATAGAATAACAAATTATGGACATTTAATTCTTACCTATCTGACCATAATAATTCGAATTGGAAATTTAAAGCACAAACAAATTGAAACTTCATATTTCATAATTAAAATTACACAACCTTTACAATTTCTTTATTAATTTTGAGGGCACAATCAACTTAAGAATTTAATAACTTTACATTCAATTAACAAAAAGATAACAATATTTATTTGTTGAGTAATTAATTCACAAAAAAATTCAAACTATTTCGAAGAATACTCATAAAAATTTAGAAACTGTGAACCACCTAAACAAATTGCTTGTGTCAATAATGCTACTTTAGGCAATGTTTAGAATGTTCAAAATAACAGTAACTAAAGATAACGAATAATTTAGAAATTGCACTGTCCCAATTACGTTTGATAGTGGTAATAATTAGGAAAAAATAAATACTTTTTAGGGATAATAACCACATAACAATGAAGGAAGAAAGTTTAATATCTTATTTTATTTTGAGAAGTAAAAATTCACTATTAAATTAACTCTTACAATGATATGCTGAAGAATATAAAAGGTTATACATCATTTTAACATGAAAGCTAAAAGTAAAAATAAAAAGTGTTAAGAAAAAACCATTTAGAATAAAAATAAGAAAAAATATCATGGGAATAGTTAGGCTGTCCCTGTTGTTTACATACCATTAAACTGATATTTAAGAAATGGTTTATTCAACAACGATTTATTCAAAATCATAATACCTAAGCAAACGTATGGGAGTCTAGACTTCAGTAATTGAGGAAGATTGTTTAAGGGGAGTTGTAGCATGGAAAGAAGAGGAAGGTGTACGCGTTGTAGAAGGATTAGACGCGCAAAGATGAATTTAGGGATTTGGATTTTCTCTCATTGTGATATTGCCCTAGGAGGTGGGTTGCCCTATTCGACCGCCTAGTCAGCCTAGCCTAAGAACCAGCCCTGAATATCGCACACTCATCAAAATGTGATACCATCATCAAACATCAAATATATGTGATAATTACAATTAACAACTAATCGTACATTTTACAACCATATAAATAATATAATTTTGGCCGTTATCCTCTTAAGTATAAAATCATTTCATTATTATTCGTTATAAAAGCTTCATTTATTTATTGCACCTTAAAATAATAATGCTTCTTTCAAAACGATAATATACTTCTAAAATCATTTATCCATTTCTTCAAATACCTTAAAACATCGTATTTTAAATTGAAAGTAGCAATATTCATCAAATCGCTTTTTAAACGACATTATTTTTAATTCTTCATCAAAATAATAATATATATTTAAACATCTTTAATATTTTTTGAAACCAATTTATTACTATTTATTCAAACAAATACAACATTTTATTTTAAATCATCGAAACTTCTTTTTATTTCTATTTATCTCAAAATAATAATTATTTTATCCAAAAATTCTTTTGGCAAACATTTCTTTATTATAATAATAATTATTATTCAGAAAATACCCTTTGAATTTATTTCTCAAATAAATTTTCCTACCAGAAATACCGTAAATCAATCATGTTGTCATTTACACAAAATGACACTATTTTTTTTTACTAAAATTCACATTATCATTATTTAAAATTTCATTCTATTTTATAAACAATAAAATTTCCAAATATCAATTTCAAAGAAAATTATAGTTATTATTTATGAATTTTCCCAAAAATTCATAAGTAATGACCTTATTAAATTTCGTACTTTAATTTCATTAAAGTTTTTTAAATCATCATTATTTACAGAAACCATCCAAAATCCATAAATAATCTCATTTATCGTTTATTTATCCAATCTTCGCATTGTTAACCAATTTCATCCTAATTTAAATCCACAATTGACTATAGTTAAACTCCAAATAATATAATAATCCACAGTAAATAGTCAACATGGAAAAACATATCCAAAATAGTTACAATATCCAAACAATCATAAAATATCACAACATAGATCAATAATTAAAAAAATTCAGAAATAGAAATCTATTTTATAATTTAAAATCTGATTAGTTAAATTAAATAAACCATACACCATGCTTTTTCCAACAGTTTCCAAACTCAGCATTCTCAGTGCTATATCGTTCGGAATTTCACCAAGAGTCCAACAGAAGAAACTGTGCATGAATCAGAGTTTGTATGCAGAAGATATATTGATTAGAAGTTCTAGGATTTAATTTGAAAATAAATAAAATATAAAGGCTAGAGTATAAGTTTCCATCACTTGCACAAAACTGAACCCTTTCTTGTTCCTTATATCGAGGCCTATGACTGTCATTTTCTCTTAATAGCCACAATAGGGCCAGAAACCACCACCGATGGAAAGTACTTCGCCGTTTCTACCTTCTACCACTGTTGTTACCACTTCTAGTTGCCGATTTCAGCCATCATCGCCAACGCCTAGCAAAACCTAATTTGGAAATTGATGAGGCCATAGGTTGGCTCACTACACTACCTCCAATTAACTCCACTCTTCGACGCCAACCTACTGCTGACAACGCCCCTGTCCAATTGCCTATAATTGAAAACCCCCAATTGCACCATATAATTACGTCATTTCGCACCTTTGACCGTGATTTGTGGTTGACCTGAGCATTATTTTCAAAAATGAACACCACCATTGACTCCATTCGTCGAGAGCTTTACACCAGTATATAATTCGATATGGTTTTGATACTTTGAATTTTTAGTTACTTTTTAATTAATTTTCTAATCATCATTAGTGGTTAATTAAGCAATTCGAGGTTAGGGAAGAAAATTGAAGATAGATGTGATGATGAAGGTTTCGTGACCTCACTTGTATAGCTGTTAGGCTAGGTTATAGGTCCTATATCCATTTTGGTCTAAAACAGCTATGTATGCCGTTTAAACATTGTAACGCCTTTATTTCGTAAAATGTAACTACAAATATATCAAAATTATATATTCTGATCAGCTCAAGAAGACCTTCACAACAGTTACAAAAACAATACCCAAATCACCTTTTAATTAAAATCCATTTTTAGTTGTTTTAATATTAACAACGTTAAATTTTCGGGTCGTTACAATCTTCCTCCTTAAAAGAGCCCTTGCAATTTCTCAAATACAACCTTCAACCAAATCAATAAGCCTCATCATGGGCTTAATTACAAAACATGGGAAAACATAATAATCACAAGTTAACCACTTATAAAAACAGCGTATAACGATCACATAATACCATCAATCATGTCACAATACAATTCTTTCACAATAATGAGTTTCAATTTGCTATGTACATATACTATAATAACACTTTCACTTCCTTAACCCTACAATCCAACTATATTACATAAAAATAACACTCCATTAACAATATGTAAAACAATCTCAATCATATATTAACCCATATCTAATGCATTTCGATATTTTGACCATAATTTGAAAAGCAATGGGCTAAGGGAGCCCTGCCCATTTTATTCATCACAGAGAAGTACATTAACTGTTCAGAACAATTACGATGCACAAAAACTCAATGCACAAAAACTTACATACAACATAAAATAAAAACTTGTACATTTCATTCTTCCTTTCATTTCAGTCTATTAATCTTTTTAAGAATTCTTCTATTTATAATTCTGTATAAAGCGTCTGAATCTTCCATCTTCAAGTTAAATATTCTTCTATTCCTTTCACACCATATCTCATAAACAAAAGATTTCAAAACAATCATAAGAATCATTGCATTTGGAGTTTTCCATCTTGTTGCTTTAAAAATATTGAACCATTCAATTCTAGAGGATCTGACAGGCTTATGAAATTTTCCATTTATAAGCAACCTGCACCAGATTGTAAAAGCAAACTTGCATTCAAAAAATATATGAGTGTTTGATTTCGTATGACTATGACAAAGCACACAGTCTTCATTGTTTATCACTCCCAGCAATGTCAATTTCTTTTTTGTATTTAAAGCATTTTCCATGACTTTCCATAATAATAAATCCTCTTTTGCAGGAGATTTATCATTCCAAATTCTTGTTGACCATGGGAAATTATCTGGATTTGTATTTTCAATCAGAGATTTATACACCAGTGATATTGAGTGTGGCTTTCCTTTGATAGACCAGAGAACTTTAAGCTTTGCAGATGGTAGATCTAAAAAAGAAATTTCCTACCATAACTTTCTAACCAGATTTGAACTGCAGTATGGTAGAGTAATAGTATTTTCATTAATATATGTTGAAGCTTTTGCATTAAAAGGAATACCAGTCTGCCTTTGTAATGAGTAAGATAGACTTTCTTGAATTATGAAATCAGATTTTGCCCAAGGAAATGCCCAAAAAGATAAATCTTTATTTTCTAGAGGATTACACTGAATTAAAGGAAGAAGAGTATGTCTAAGCTTTAATAAACTTCTCCAACTCCAGCTGCAAATATTAGGAATGTTCATAGACCAGAAGTCCTTTTCTTTTATTAGATTTTTCTTTATCCACTGTGTCCAAAGATCATCATTATCAGTTAATATCTTATCAAAGTATACAGATACAGCTGCAATATTCCAAAGTTTCAGATTAGTAATGCCAAGTCCTCCTTTATCTTTTGGAAGCTGAATCATTTTATAAGAAATTGGAATGAGCTTTTTTGAAAAAGGATCACCATGCCAAAAAAACCTATTCATTGCACTACTAACCATAGAAATGAGTTTATTTGGTAGAATATAGTGCCTCATCCAGTAACTTGCCATTGCACTTGCTATACTCTGAACTATAACCAATCTTCCTGCTTGAGATAGTTTTGTGTTAGGCCACATAGAAAGTTTTGCAGTAATCTTCTCATATAATGGGAGACAATCATTTTTAGTAATTCTTGCAGTGATAAGCGGTAAGCCTAAATATTTAGCATTATGATTCATTTCCTTCAAACCAGATACTGCTATAATGTCAGCTTTCAGATTGTCATTAAGCCCTGCTAATAAAATATTTGACTTGTTGAAATTTATCTTTAATCCAGTAATTTCATGGAAAACCTTCAGAACCTCCAGAATTGTAGAAATATTATTTGAAGTTGGTTTGGTAAAGATTACTAGATTATCAGCAAAAAGAAGATGTGTTATCAAAGGATCCTTGCATTTTGGATGCAGTTCCAATTTCTTAAGTAGCACTTGCTCAATTAAAAGAGAATTCAGAATTTCCATCACTATTATGAAAAACAGAGCAGAAATTGGATCACCTTGACGTACTCCTTGAGTGCCTTTGAAATAACCTCTTGCACTTCCATTTCTTATTAGAGAATAGTGGGTGGTAGAAATACATGTATAAATCCAGGCTATAATTGGTTTAGAGAAGTTCATTCTAGAGAGAATTGCTACAATGGAGCTCCATGAAACTGAATCAAATGCTTTTTGGATATCAAGCTTTATCATACATCTAGGAGAGATACTTGCAATTCCATAACCTCTTAGGAGCTCCTGAGTTAATAAAATGTTACCACTGATATTTCTCTGAGGCAAAAAAGCAACTTGATTTCTAGAAATGATATATGGCAGAACAATTTGTAGTCTATTTGCTATAATCATGGCTATAATTTTGTATAAAACATTGCAACATGATATTGGCCTGAATTCAGCTATATTGATTGGATTGTTACTCTTTGGCACCAGAACTATGTTTGTTGAATTTACACCAATAGGTAATTTATTGTGTGAGAAAAAAAAGTGGAATAATTACTATATTAATTTACCAATAAAACATAGATTAATCCAAACATGCATGTATAAATAAATGAATTAATAATCAGCATAACTCATCCTAATAAACAGACATATTCAAAATAATGTGGAATAATTACTATATTAATTTACCAATCAATAACACATGTGTTTGAACCAAAAATGGCGTAAGCATCCAAACGATTGAGTAGAGAATAAAAAGTGAAAAAAGGTAAATTAAAAAGTGCACGAAAAGAACACACACCATTTTATAGTGGTTCGGCTAATCTGAGCCTATGTCCACTTAACTTTGTTGATGGTTTATAGTGTTGTTTACACTTTTTTCTTACGGATCGGTATAAATCCGTAGCTGATTAGAAAAGAATGTTGTTAAGAATGCAAGGAACCAAACATAACAACCCGCACCTCAATGGGCCCAAATTTCGACAAAGAACGACCAAGTCCATTAAAGCATAGATCATTGGATTTTGTACCTGGAAAAAAGAATGAGCATTATAAGAGATTTATAAAAGTCTAAACTCATAGCAGAAACAATAATAGGATAAGAATACTGACTATGACTACTACCCTGGAATTAATGGTATTCCTTGGATAGTAGATTTTCACATTAGCATCGAGCATGAGAGAAAGAAGACTTCTCCAACAACAAAGCACATCTAGCTCCAGTGACCCGTTTCTCTAAATCTATCCTGTGGGTTGTAATGAGGAGGGGGTCAGAACAATATTCTAGTGACTGGAAATATATAAACTGTCCATAACATAAACTTATACCAATTGGTTTCCATTTAATAGTTATATCCATCAAGGTTAGTAATTCTAATCTAACCTTGCATTGCACACATGATTACTTGCTTACCCCTTCCCAAGGTACAAAATACTAATGAATCCTTATCAACCACCCAATACTTCCAAACCCATTTGCCACTTAATACTTCAAAATATGAAGCGAGCTTCTATAATACTTTTAAAAAGAGAAATAGGCAGATTCTACCATTTAAGACCTTAATCAAGGTAGACCCCATCATTTAAGACCTATTCCCAAGGTGGTTTCCTAACAATGTTGTCAATGGTCGGCGGGTCCTAGCTACAAGACCTTTAACCACTATTTAAGGCCTGCAACATTTAATGTCCAATAAATACAGCATCTACCACCGATAAAATTATAACCATGCAATGATCGATACCCTAAGCCACTTAATCCCTTTTATTGGAAAATAGGCAGACTTTGATCGTTTAAGACCTTAATTAAGGTAGACCCCATGATTTAAGACCTATCCCCAAGGCGTGCTCCAAAATGGTCTATTGTTATTACAGCCTTAGCAATGTAAGAGACTGTACCAAACCCACTTAATACTTCCAAGTGGAAAATAGGCAGACTCTGGTCATTTAAGATCTTAATTAAGACAGACCACATCATTTAAAGCCTATTTCTAGAAGCATGCTCCTTAATGGTACTTTCTAGCTGTCATTGCATGGAAATCTCATTGGGCTACTTAATACTTCTTTTATAGGAAAGTGGAGGATCCTACAGTCACTTAAGACCCCAAACCTAAAGAAAACCCTTCCCGAGATATCTACTATCACTCTTTGATTATAAATATGGCATCTCATTGGGTTACTTCTTTTGGTAGAGAGGTGGATCCTTCGGCCACTTAAGACCTCAACACTAAATAAAGCCTTTTTAGAGATGTCCTTATTTATTTATTTGGAATTTCACTAGGTTACTTAATACTTCCATTTAGGAGAGAGATGGACCCTTCAGCCACTTAAGACCTCAAACTAGAAGCGAACTCCTATGGAGATATCTCTCACAACTCCTAATTCCAAATTTGGTCTATTTAATACTTCCAATTAAGAAAGCACGTCTAATCTCTTACGTTGTCATGGGTCCTAGGATTAGTGATATCTCATATCAGTAGTAAGTACACCCGACTGCTGGTAGCCTCAAAGTGAAGTGCAGCCTTCCGTCGAGCGACATTGACCTCGCATCACTAACCTACTAAGTCCAATTACTCATCCTAAGTTTTTACTTATATTATCTTAGATAGACATTGGACTTAGCTTACTAATTCCCTTTTTATTTAAGGCAATAGGATTTACCTCAAATGTTTGTCTACCCATAAATCCCTGTTTAATGCTCATAAATATCAATTTGTCCATAAAATACTAATGGATATTTCCAAAGACATATATGTATGATTAATAATTTCAAATTAGTAATCTGTTATATCTATTCTATTTTTATCTATCCCATTAATCCATTTACCCTATCAAATTATTGCAACTCCCATATTTATTACCATTTATTAGAGTTACAACCTTTTTAAATTCTTTTAGCATTAGTTAATTATTCTAAATGCGAATATTACATGCAAGCGTCATTATTAACTTTTTAATTAATTATTATAAGTGCAGTAAATTACATACAAATATTTACATTTATCAAATATGTTCTAGTTATATATCTTCACTAGAATATTCTTTTCCATGTTAAATTGTTGGAATCATATTTAAAAAGATTATACACTATAGTTTCCATAAATTAACCCAAAACCAAAGATTTGACTTTAAAAGTCTACATTGTTTGAAATTATAAGGAATAATCATTTCTTTTTTATTTCTGAAATAGACAGCATAAACTACAATGAATTCATACTTTACATATCTCTTTCTTTTTCTATTTGCGTATATTCCGTGTTAGATCAAACACTGTATTTTTCTAAAAGGGAAAGAAATCAAATTAATTTACAAATATTAAACAGACCTAAATTCAAACAATTCCAAACATAGAAAATTTTACATTTCAACAAGATTAGGGTAATAACCCAAATTTATAACAATATTATACAACTTATTTCAGATTTGGAATAAATTTCATTCAAAATAATATTCTAAATTCATACTTTTGGGAATGATTTCCAGATCAGGTTGTAAATAATTCTAAATTAATTCATAAACAAGAATATGTAAGAGATATTTATTATATTCAAATTATATTCAATTTGTTGCCTATAACTCATATATAGTTATCCAATTAGGCATAAAAGTCAAACAAAAACCAACGGGATAATTTTCAGATTATAACAATCTATAAAATTTCCCACTCACCTTTTAAAAGTGATCCAAATCCCCAAATCTGAAGTAGAACCTTTGATTCATCTCCAAATCCTTTTTAATCCAAGATATATGTATAAAAGGGTATATACGTACATTAGAATTACAAATATGAGAAGAGATTTGGAACAAAGAGAGAAAATAGATATAAATATATAAATTACCTGAAATACGCATATGTTTGATTCTCTTCTCTTCTCCTTTTTATTGGATTTCTACTCTTCTCCGATTTGTATGAGTATAAATACAAATATCTTATCTTTAAAATTTAGGAATAAAGTGGAGAAAAAGAAATGGCAGAGCTTCGCTACTGCCTCCATAAAAATATGAAAAGAGAAGGGAGGGCTAGGCCTGAATTTATAGGTGCTAGAATGAACCAGAACCATACGATTTAAATATTAAATCGGATCCATTGTCGCCTAAGTTTATTGTATCTGCCAGGTCGCCACCAGTCGACCGCCTGCGGGTCACCGGTCGACCGCCTGCGGGTCACCGGTCGACCATTGGGATTGACCATCCCCAATAATGGATCGACCAGTGGGGCAATTAACTTAAAAAAAATTAATTTTTCATATTTAATTATTTTCGTCCCGAATGCGTTTTTTGTCCATAACTTCTTCGTTTGGATTCCGATTGCAGAACTACAAATATGAAAGTTTCTCAGAATTTTGCCACGAATACAAAGGTTCAAGTTTCATGGTCAAATTCTATCGTTTGCACAAATTCCATTTTGGATCCTTATTAATTAACTAACTAATTAAATTACTAACGCCAAATTATGGGGTGTTACATTCTCCCCCCTTAAAATGAGTTTCGTCCCCGAAATTTCACCAATGACTAAGTCATGGTTTTGGCTCCTAATTAACCTTTACTACACGACTAATGAGTGTACAATAAATTTTGCAACAAAACGTGCATAAGTGCATAGTGTATTACTATATCACCATATAGAAAATGTGTATACAGAATGATTCTAAATTGAATTCTCCTATATGGATGCATTTCTTTTGAAAACATTTTTGGAAATATGATGCAAACAACCTACATATATACTGGCAATTCTATATGCATGCAACTTTTTGAAAATTCTTTTCAATAAAATCCCATACTCCTACAAATAGAAGTATGAAGCAACCAATTTGCATCCATTTCCTACCAACCAATAATCTAACACATTGAAAAGTCGCTTCCTAAACTTTACTTTTATGTTAGAAAAAGGAATTTAGGTGGAGAATTTATCATTCTTACCACACTATAATCCTCCTATTCCAATGGTACAATGGAAATTTCTTTGCTGCCCTGGATTTACTCCAAATTTTCCATGTACAAAACGCATAAGGCGGATTATTTTCAAACGCTAAAGCGAAACTAAGTCTAAAATATTCTAACTCTATTTACCTCCTTGCGCCTAGCATGTGGCCTTCGAAATCAAAGTTTTCACAAAAATATTTCTCACTTTTCAAATTTATACGTCATCCGGAAAATAAAATCCTAAAATATTTAGATGCACATTTTTACTTGAAATAAAATTTTGAAAAAAACTCTAAAAATAATTTAAGAGTCGAAATAACTAAAACACAACTTTTTCCTACTTTTTTTCTCAAAAGGGAACTTTCACATCAAGGGGAAATTTTTTTCAAAATATTTTCCTTCTCAATAATTTTGATAAATCAAGTCACAATTTCAGCATAGTCGAAAGTCGGTTATGCACTAAATGCATAAACCAAATTCCAAAATTTTACAACTAACAATTACCCAAAAATTTGACATTTTATTTAAAAATGTCAACACATCTATTATTTAAAAAATTTAGTTTTTAAGGAACATGAGCAATGACCCGTGATATCAAAATAACTTTATCATGTCCTTCGCTAAAATTTATAGCTATTCTAAACTTCTAAATCTTATATTGCTTTTACTATTAGTTAAGTGTCTTTATGATGTTCCTATATTTATATTGCTTCTCTACTATGCCTATATATATAGGAGCGGTTTGCATATCCAGAAACAATAACATAGAAAATGAATAGAAAATCACAATATCGTGCGTGCCTTTTATAAGAGACAACTAACAGTTTTACAACACAACAACCTAAAAGAAAAGAAATATGCTAGAAATAAAAAGATACAACAACCCTAAATAAAACACCGCCTATGAACTGTGAGAAGGTCTCACACCATGATTGGAGCTCGAGCCATTGCCGCGACCGTGGAATGGTCATAGCGTGGCGGCTGTGCACCCAATATCACGCCCCTGGTGCTATTGCTCCATCCTGATCTCTTGGAGCTCTACCTGAACCTGATGCTCAAGACTCAAGTATCCCTCGGCGCCTTACGCTATCCCCTGCTGCTGGTGCTGCGGCTCTGGTGCTATGCAAAACCCGATATTTTTGGTAATATTATTTAGGACATTTAATTAGTTAAATTAAATAAAATAATGTGATAATTACTGGATTGGGATTTTGTTATAACTAAGGGTAGCCGCGCCATGTTAATATGTATATCAAAACGAGATAACAAGAATAATAGTGTTAGAAAATAAGGGAGGGCAAAATGGAAAATATGAGAAACTTATACCCTAAACCTTAGGAAACTAAAATACACGTCATTTATATTTCCTTAAGCAAAAACAATTCTAAGGCAACCACCATTTTCAATCCCATGAGAAGACAAAGCTAGGATTTCAAAAGAAGAAGTAAATCAACTTATTCAACATCAAATCTCACAACTTTAATCACAAAGCTAAGGTGAATGATTACTACATCCCATTTTTCTTATATTTTTTAGTTTTGAGGATAACCCGAAATGATTTTTCATGATAATGACATGTTTTGAATGATTAAAAGTTTATATATGCTTATTGATGATTTGTTCATATTAGTTTATATGATATGTTTGATATGAAAATCCTATTATATGACATCCAAATGCCTTGAAAATTTAAATTTAGATCAGAAATGATATTTTAGAGACGAGTTTCAATTGTCATAATTTTTTGAATTAATGTAGATTTATATTAGTTTTCTAGTGAAGAAAATGATTATTTGGGTTTTAAATTATTTACGGCAAAATAAATAATTATTTTGGTCTGAAATTAATATATGTTAGAAAACATATTAAAATAAATTTTCTGGAATTTTCCTAACTATTTTGATGAATACATAAAATTATTTAAGGTATGAGACTTAAATGTATTATATATTTTATTAAGGAAAAGGAGCATTTTTTAAAATAAAATCATTATTTATTTCTGTAAATATTGGCAGCACCTTTTGAAAAAATATTTAGTAAGCAATAAGAATTTGAAAAACAACGGCATGTTAGTTGAAAGGTTTTCTCTTTTAAGTTAAAAACAAAAATAACATGTTTTCAGCACGTTCCACCATTTTCGGCACAGGGGGTTCCGACCAAGACCTTTTGCCACGAAAGGTTTTAAAACCAACGTGCATGGTATTAATCTACTTGGTACGTAGCGTATCGGACAAAGGCGAAAGGGTACTTGGTTGAAACGTTAGGTTCCAAAGGGGTTGGAGTATGCCTTGTTTTAAAACTAAAGGTAGCGCTTGCTTTGCTTTCGAAAGGGTTAGGTTTCGACTCAGTTGGCTTTAGACTGTGTCAAATATTTTCAAAGGAAAGGTTTTGACTTGGTTGCACTCTTTGGTTTTAAGTAATGCTTTCGAAGGGGTCGAAACCCCTAGCTGCCGCCTTTCTACCTTTCGAAGTCAATGGTTTCGAAAGGTTTACTTAACTTTTAAAATTAGCCACTTCTCCAATGCTTTCGAAGCGATGGTTTCGACACCATCACTTCTTTACTTAGGAATTGGTTTCGAAAGGAAGGCTTTCGACTAAGATGTTTTATATGACCCTTTTTCTGTTCTAGTGGAAGCATAACCTAAAGGTTTCGAAAGAGTTGATTATGGTTTCGAAATGTGTTTTTCCACATGTTTTAAATTGAACCCAAGTGCTTTCAAAAGGTTTAAGTTTCTAAAGGTTTCATGCTTTCAAAAGATAATTAAAATGGTTTCAATGGGGTGGTTCCCCAAAGGGTTTCAAAGGAGTCGAAAGGTAGTATTTCTGAAGGTTTCGAAAGGGTTGAAGTGGAACGTTTTTCCAAGGTTTTCTAATGGCAATGTTTTGAAGTGTTTTATGATATGATGTCTAAGGTTTTAATGCTTTCAAAAGGAAGGTTTTCAAATGTTTCGAAAGGGTTTAAGTATGGTTTCGAAAGGGAAGCTTTGGCCTTTCGGCCCAGATAAATAAAGGGTTTCTACTTGGTTTCAAAAGAGATGCTTTCAAAGGTTTAGAAAGGGGTACTTTCAAAGGAATCGAAAGGGGGACTTTCAAATGTTTAAATATTTTCATCAACTAACTGTTGAATAAAGTATATATATAATACGGCAAGGTGATTTTCAGTAAAGCATAGGGATTAAATATTTTCCTTATGTGAGTTTGATTTTAAGGTTTTAAATCATTTTGAAAAGGTTTTCAAGGAAAATTATGGGAAGAAATCCCTAAGTAAAACGACTTAGATATTAAAATACCAGATGGGACTAGTATATGGTCACGCCCTATACATTAGCTATTGGCACTAGCTAATTGTTGTCCAAAATTCCAATGTGTAGGGCTTTGTCATAGGTAAGACAAAAATTATGATTACACAGAGAAGGGGATATATATTTGTATACAAGTAGGTTATTGGTGAGCCCGTAAAACCATTAAGATCAGGTGAAATGATTAAGTTAGGGACAGGCCGTCCAAAAGAGAAGTATTTAACAGATATTTAAGGACATACCGTCCAGAAGAGGATTATCTAACATATGTTAGATTAATTTTGTTGATATTGTCTGGTAGGCCCGAGTCAGCCAAAGGTTAATAGTTAGCCAAACAAAACTAAAGTGTTTGAACATATAGTTCTTTTATTACCTGATATGTATGTTTACATAACGATGCTTTATAGTATTTAACCAGTTTTGGTTGCAGGGAAAGATTTGCAAAAGATATGTTTTAAAAGGATGTTAGTCAGGGGAAACCCATTCTGCTAAGCGGCGTGGTCTCACTTAACATTAATATCCAGGATGCATAGTATTATTCACACTAGGCTTTATGTCTGACTCGAAGTTTATGTTTTCCCCTTAAACTCTCGGGTGCTCAAAATTGAGTTGAGTAGGCTGAGGAATTAAGGTTTTTCAGGGTTTTAGTAGGATGAGGAATAAAGCTACCGGAGGCAAGCAGGAGGCTAATGGATAGCTATTTGGGAGTTGAAGTTCTTTATTTTATTGTTATTTCTACGGTGTATGTATTAAGTCTATTATGACTATATGACTCTGATCATCCAAGGGGGCATCTTCATAGGTCGCTCTTGGCGTATTTTGTAATAAGTATATTTTATCAATGATTGGGAAACGTATTTAAGATTATGTAATATGAATATGGAACATCTGTTTTGAAATGTAATGGAAAAATGTTGTTTTGAAATCTATGATTTGTCTCATATCAAGTGTTTCTGATATTATAGATATCATTAACATAGCCGTATTTAGTCGTCAGAAGCTAATACTATAAATGACTACAACATCTATAGCGCTTAGTTTTTAGCCTCTAGATAGGGGATGTTACAACTTGGTATCAGAGCATGGTTTATGAAATACTTTAACTAAAAATGATTTTTGAAAACATAATCCTTAGGAATTAGAGTTAAGATCGGGATATGGGATAACACTATTGTAACGTACTTGTATTTGCTATATATATGTATATGCTATATCTCTAGAATCCTATCTTTGTTAAGCTATTCATTTGTATCTCACAAGGCTTGAATACAGATATGGGCAGAAGAAGAGGCAAAGTTAGTCTTGGAGGAGATAGCACCACCACAAATGAAAATGCTCGAACAAATGTTAGAAGAAGTCAAGGTCAGGCTCAGGCTGAGAATGTTGGTGCTAAGGTCCCACAAGTCGATATGGGAGCCATGTATGATTTTTTTGTAAACATGATGCAAGCTGGAATTGCAGCTAGAGTTGTTGGAGGGAATGCTGCTGGAGGAGGCATTCAGGAAGCTCCGATAGTCAACCACTATGCTAACTTGAGCAGGGACTATACTAGGCTTGGAGGAAAGCTGTTTATTGGAACTGAGAATGCTATCAAAGTGAAAAACTGGTTGCTACATTGTGAAAGGATTTTTGCTGACTTGGGGCTCAACGACGAGCAGAAAAGGAGACTTTCTTCAAAACAGCATCAGGAGCTGCTCTGTTTTGGTGGAATACTATTACTACTGGTGTAGATAAGGAGACTATGACTTGGGTAGAGTTCAGGAGGAGGTTTCAAGAAAGATTTATGTCAATAATGGCGCAGTTTGTGTTGGTTAGGAAGTTTGCTAAACTGGAACAAGGGGAGATGTCTGTTCTGGAATATGCTCGAAGATTTGTAGAGTTAGCCCGATATAGGTATACCACTGTCGATACAGTGATGGAAAGAAATGAGAAGTTTATTAGAGGTTTAAAACCGGAGTTGGCAAAAGCTACCTTACCGCACATAAGAGATCCATGTGATGTAGTTGTAGAAATGGCTTTAAGGCAGGAAGAGATGTTAGCTTTTTTGGAAACGAAGAAAGAGAAGGAGGTCTAGGTTAGACAGGGCTAAAAGAGAAAAAATTTCCACAAGAAGAATGCTCATAAGGGAGGAGCAGTGAAGAAGGGAAAGTCTGAAATGGTCTGCTATAAGTGTGACAAGAAAGTACATTATGCTCATGAGTGTCGTACTGGTAAAGGAAAAGGAATGGAGATGATTGGAAAGAAGAACATCAGGTGCTTTAATTGTGATCAAATCGGTCACTACAAGAATCAATGCAAGGAGCCCGCGAAGGATGGACAGGGCAAAGTGTATGCATTGGAGCCCACTACTACAAGGCTTGTAGTGCAGGAGAAGGGAAAGGATGTTCTGGGAGGCACGCTATAGATTCACGGTATGTCTGTTAGCGTTCTGTTTGATACCGGTGCATCACATTCTTTTATTTCTCAATGTTTTGTAGGTAAGCTTAACCTAGAACCCTCATATTTAGTTACATCCTTAAGGGTTGCAAAGCTAGTAGGAGGGTATGCGACACTTGGGATAAGGTGTGACCACTTAGAGTTTGATTTGTTAGGTCATAATTTTGTTTGATATTTGCATGTGTTTGACTTTGTGGGGTTTGGGATCGTTCTTAGGATGGATTTGTTAAGTAAGTATGATGCTAGGATATTTTGCCATGATAGGAAACCGTGACTGTAGTGATCGGATAGTTTATACCGTAGAAAACCCTAGTTGTGAAGTGAATGCTTTATTGGGTGTTGTGGAGCTGGAAGACAAGTTGAACCGAGTTTTTGTGGTTAGAGAATTCATGGATGTCTTCAAACCGGTAGATGGATTGCTGCCGAAATGAGCCATTGAGTTTCGAATAGATTTAGTGCTTGGAGCAGAACGGTGAGTAGGCCGCTAAGCAGAATGACACCTACATAGATGAAAAAGTTGAAGGTGCAGTTGGTGGAATTGGAAGGCAAGAGTTTATTTAACCGAGTAGTTCACCTTGGGGAGCAGCTGTAGTATTTGCTAAGAAGTCGGACGGATCATTGAGGCTATGTATCGATTATCATAAGTTGAATGAGAAGACGATAAAGAATTGATACCCGTTGCCGAGAATTGATTTATTCGATCAGTTAAGTGGAGCTTTGTATTCTCTCAATTAGATTTGGCGACGGGATTTCATCAGCTTGGAGTAGCAGAAGATAGTATTCCTTTGACGGCGTTTAGGACTCGATATGGATCGTACGAATGGTTAGTTATGCCGTTCGGACTAACTAATGCATCGGCATTCTTTGTGGATTTGATGAACCAGATTTTCCGAGAGCACTTGGATAGGTTCGTATTGGTTTTCATAGATGATATTCTGATATACTCTAAGGATGAGTAGGAGCATGAAGTTCATTTTAGAGTTATGCTGGAAATACTAAGGGAGCATTAGCTGAAGGCAAAGTTTTCTAAGTGCCATTTCTAGAAAAAGGAAGTAAAGTTCCTTGGATATGTAGTCTTAGAGAAAGGGTTGTTTGTAGTCTGACTAAGATTGAAGCGGTGAATAATTGGAAGAAACCCGAGACAGTGATCGAGATAAAGAGTTTTCTTGGATTGGCTGGATATTATCAAAGGTTTATAAAGGATTTTCACGGATAGCTGCACCGATGACTAAACTAACGTGAACGGATGTGAAGTTTGTGTGGCCCGATAAGTGTGATTAAGCATTCCAGAGCTTGGAACACTTATTGACCATGCACCGATGTTGGTGGTTCCGAAGGGGAATCAAGATTTAGTTGTTTATACCGATGCATGCGGAACTGGATTGGGAGCTGTGTTGATGTAGAGAGGTGAAGTGATTGCTTATGCTTCCTGACAACTTAGACTACATGAAGTTAGATATCTGACGCATGATTTGGAGTTAGCTGCAGTTATATTTTCCTTAAAGGTGTGGAGGCATTACCTTTTGGGAGAGCGATTTGAGCTTTATACGGATCATAAGTCATTGAAATATTTGTTCTCTCAGAAGGAGCTGAACATGAGACAGCAAAGATCATTGTAGTTCATTGCTGCTTATGATTTTGGAATTGAGTACACACCGGGAAAAGGAAATAAGGTGGTAGATGCACTTAGCGGAAAACATCAGAATGCAGTGTTGGCGATGATAGCTGAGTGGAAAGACTTGGAAGCATTATCTGAATGTGGAGTGCAGCATAGATCCGAGGCTGGGTCTAGTGGAGAAAGTGCTATGTTGTCTTGTTTAGAAGTTCGACCGGTAATGACTGAGAAGATAGCTTCTAAATAGGAGGAGGATCCAAATTTAGCTGAACGGATCAGGAAGATAAGGGAAGGAATATAGAGCAATGACCTAAAGGATTTCAGTCTTGACTAGAATGGGTGGTTGAGAAAGAAAGGAAGGTTATGTGTTCCGAATGTAGGAGACATAAGGAAGGAAGTTTTAGAGGAATGCCATCGTTCGAAGTTAACTATCCATCCAGGAGGAACAAAAATGTATCAAGATATGAAGAGGAGTTTCTTCTGGGAAGGTATGAAACGGGACATTGGTATATGTGTAAAGCAGTGCTTGAATTGCCAACAGGCAAAGGCTGAACACCAGGAGCCAAGTGGATTGCTTTAGCCATTGGATGTTCCGATTTGAAAATTAGACTCTATCTCTATGGACTTTATTGACGGGTTGCCGAGATCTGGTAGAGGAAATGAAAGTACGTGGGTCATAGTGGATTGACAGACCAAGAGTGCCCATTTCATTCCGGTGAAGTCAATTAGGACGGAACCTATTTTGGCAAAGTTGTTTATGAATGGTTAGACTGCACGAAATACCTAGTATTATTGTTAGTGATAGAGATTCTTTGTTTACTAGTGAGTTCTGGAAGAGTCTATAGGAAGCTTTAGGAACCAAGCTCAAGATGAGTACCGCTTACCATCTACAGACCGATGGGAAAACGGAAAGAGTTAAGAAAGTCTTGGAGGATTTGTTAAGAGCTTGTGTATTGGATTTAAGAGGATCATGGGAAGACCATCTCTATTTAGTCGAGTTTTCATATAACAACAATTATCAGACTAGTATTGGGATGGCATCGTTTGAAGCTTTGTATGGAAGACCATGCAAATCTCTTGTATGTTGGTTAGAGACCGGGGATAGATTGGTTCTTGGTCCAGATTTAGTAAGAGAAGCCACACAGAAGTTGAGTTGACACAAGCTAGAACGAAGGAGGCTCAGTCTAGGTAGAAAAGTCATGTAGATAGAAGAAGGAAAGACTTGGAGTTCTCTGTTGGTGATTATGTGTTTATTAAGGTTTTACCGATGAAGGGTGTGATTAGATTCGGAAAATCAGAAAAGTTAGCACCGAGATTCGTTGGACCTTTTCGTATTGTTGAGAGGATCGGTAAACTCACATATTGAGTGGAGTTACAGAGTAGTTTAGCTGGAGTCCATGATATTTTCCATGTTTCTCATCTTAAAAAATGTGTTCGAGACCCGGAGACTACTATAGCACCGACAACGTTAGAAGATTTAGTAGTAGAACCAGAATTGGCCATAGTTAGAAAGCCGATTCGGATAGTTGCGAGAGATAAGAAGAGGCTAAGGAACAAGACAGTCAGACTAGTGAAAGTCTAGTGGAGCGATGATGAGAGAGACTGTACTTGGGAGACTGAGAGCAGGATTAGAGACGCTTATCCTGATTTGTTTAATGATATGTTTTACCTTGTTGATTGATTTGTTGTGTACCTTATCGTAATTTCGAGGATGACATTTTTTAAGGAGGGGAGTCTGTAACACACCATATTTTTGGTAACATTATTTAGGATATTTAGTTAGTTAAATTAAATTAAATAATGAGATGATTAATGGATTGGAATTTGATTATAACTAAGGGTAGCCGTGCCATGTTAATATGTAAATCAAAAGAGCTAACATGAATAAAAGTGTTAGGAAATAAGGGAGGGCAAAATGGAAAATACGACAAACTTATACCCTAAACCCTTAGGAAAATAAAACACATGTTCATTTTATATTTCCTCAAGCAAGAACAATTCTAAGGCCGGCCACCATTTTCATTCTCAAGAGAAGATAAAGCTAGGATTTCAAGAGAAGAAGTAAATCAACTTATTCAACATCAAATCTCACATCTTTAATCACAAACTAAGGTGAATGATTACTACATTCCATTATTCTTATAGTTTTCGGTTTTACGGATAACCCAAAATGATTTTGCATGATAATGCCATGTTTAAAATGATTTAAAGTTTATATATGCTTGTTGATGATTTATACATGTTCATATTAGCATTTATGATATGTTTGATATGAAAACCCTATTATATGACATCCGCATGCCTTGAAAATTTAAATGTAGATCTAAAATGATAATTTAGAGATGGGTTTAAATTTTCATAATTTTTTTAATTAATGTGGATTTTATATTATTTTCTGGTGAAGAAAATGATTATTTGGGTTTTAAATTATTTACGACAAAATAAATAATTATTTGGGTCTGAAATTTATATATTTTAGAAAGCATATTAAAATAGATTTTCTGGATTTGTTATATATAATTTTCCTAAGTGTTTTGATGAATATATAAAATTATTTATGGTATGGGACTTAAATGTTTTATATATTTTATCAAGGAAAAGGGACATTTTGTAAAATAAAATCATTGTTTATTTCTGATAATATTGGCAACACTTTTTGAAATGATATTTAGCAACCAATAAGAATTTGACAAACAATGGCAGGTTAGTTGAAATGTTTTCTCTTTTAAGCTAAAAACAAAAATAACATGTTTTTATCATATTCCGCCACTTTCAGCACAGGGGGTTCCGACCCAGACCTTTCGCCACCAATGGTTTCGAAACCAATGAACATGGTATCAAGCTACTTGGTATGTAGCGTATTGGACAAAGGCGAAAGGGTACTTGGTCGAAACGTTAGGTTCCAAAGGGGTTGGAGTATGCCTTATTTTAAAACTAAAGGTAGCGCCTGCTTTGCTTTTGAAAGGGTTAGGTTTCAACTCAGTTGGCTTTCGACTGTGTCAAATATTTTCAAAGGAAAGGTTTCGACTTGGTTGCACTCTTTTGTTTTAAGTAATGCTTTCGAAGGGGTCAAAACCTCTAGCTGCCGCCTTTCTGCCTTTCGAAGTCAATGGTTTCGAAAGGTTTACTTAACTTTTAAAATTAGCCACTTCTTCAATGCTTTCGAAGGGATGGTTTTGACACCATGATTTCTTTACATAGGAATAGATTCCGAAAGGAATGCTTTTGACTAAGATGTTTTGTATCACCCTTTTTTATTCTGGTTGAAGTATAACCTAAAGGTTTTGAAAGAGTTGATTATGGTTTCGGAAGGTGTTTTTCCACATGTTTTAAATTGAAACCAAGTGCTTTCGAAAGGTTTAAGTTTCCAAAGGTTTGATGCTTTCGAAAGGCAATTAAAATGGTTTTGAAGGGGTGGTTCCCCAAAGGGTTTCGAAGGAGTCGAAAGGTAGTATTTCTAAAGGTTTCGAAAGGGTTGAAATGGAAAGTTTTTCCATGGTTTTCTAAAGGCAATGCTTTGAAGTGTTTTAAGATATGATATCTAAGGTTTTAATGCTTTCGAAAGGAAGGTTTTCAAAGGTTTCTAAAGGGTTTAAGTATGGTTTCGAAAGGGAAGCTTTGGCCTTTCAGCCCAGATAAATAAAGGGTTTTTACTTGGTTTTGAAAGAGATGCTTTCAAAGGTTAAGAAAGGGGTACTTTCAAAGAAATCGAAAGGGGGACTTTCAAATGTTTAAATGTTTTCATCAACTAAGGGTTGAATAAAGTGTGTATATATATATAACACGGCAATGTGATTTTGAGCAAAGCATAGAGATTAAATATTTTCCTTATGTGAGTTTGATTTAAAGGTTTTAAATAATTTTGAAAAGGTTTTCAAGGAAAATTATGGGAAGAAATCCCTAAGTAAAATGACTCATATATTAGAATACCAAATGGGACTGGTATAGGGTTGCGCCCTATACGTTAGCTATTGGCCCCAGCTAATTGTTGTCCAAAATTCCAATGTGTAGGGCTTTGTCATAGGTAAGACTAAAATTATGATTACACACAGAAAGGTATATATAGTTGTATACAGATAGGTTATTGGTGAGGCCGCAAAACCATTAGGATCAAATGACCCTAGGAGATGATTAAGTTAGGGACGGACCGTCCAAAAGAGAAGTATTTAACAAATAGTTAAGGATAGACCGTCCAGAAGGTGAGTATCTAACAGATGTTAGATTAATTTTGTTACTATTGTTTGGTAGGCCCGAGTCAGCCATAGGTTAATGATGCTTTACAGTATTTATTAACCAGTTTTGGTTGGAGGAAAAGATTTGCAAAAGATATGTTTTAAAAGGATGTTAGTGAGGGGAAACCCGTTCCGCTAAGCGGCGTGGTCTCACTTAACATTAATAACCAGGATGTACAGTGTTATTCACACTAGGCTTTATGTCTGACTCAAAGTTTATGTTTTCCCCTTAAACTCTCGGGTGCTCAAAATTGATTTGAGTAGGCTGAGGGATTAATGTTTTTAGTAGGATGACGAATAAAGCTACCGAGGCAAGCAATAGGTTAACAGATAGCTATTTAGGAGTTGCAGTTCTTTGTTTTGTTGTTACTTCCGCTATGCATATATTAAGTATATTATGACTATATGACTCTGATCATCCAAGGGGGCATCTTCATATGTCGCTCTTGGTGTATTTTGTAATAAGTATATTTTCTCAATGCTTGGGAAACATATTTGGGATTATGTAATATGAATATGGAATATCTGTTTTGAAATGTAATGGAAAATTTTTGTTTTGAAATCTATGATTTGTTTCATATTCTCTTATATTATAGATATCATTAACATAGCTGTATTTGGTCACCAGAAGCTAATACTATAGATGGCTGCAGCATCTGTAGCGCTTAGTTTTGGGCGTCTAGATAGGGGATGTTACATGCTAGTGCAGGTGGTGCAGCAGGCGGTCAAGGAATATTCATCCTCTTAATAGTGGTCCAATCGATGGAAGGAGGGAACTTCCTCACTACTGGTTCTCCACTCAAATTTACCTTGTAATGCCTAAACACTCGAGTGAGCAAGTGGCAATATGGAAAGTGAGTCCTCGAGGAACCATCTCCCTGATCGACCATATGAAGCATCAAAACTCGAGCCCAATTGCTGGCTTTGCCACCAGTTTTAGCATTGTCGGCTCTCCGCACTAAGGTATAGATCTGGTCAAGGCTTCCCGTCTTTCGAATGATGTTGTGCTGAATGATGCGCATGACGAGATGGGAAACTGGTTGCAAATTATTGGTACTCCAATCACCGACATTTCCAAAAAAGATCTCCTGTAGAATCTTAGGGTTAGTCAACTCTATGTCCAAATCTGCGCCTAATATAGATATCTCTAAAATTCTAGTGAGACCATCATCTATCATCTCGATCTAAGATCTCTTCACCTCAAACTTAGTATAGCTGTTGCCACCATCAAAATTCTGTGCCATCTATGCATCAAAATGACAGACGCAGCGCGGGTAATATTACAGCTTGTAAGTCTCAAAGCAAAGGATAGGTGCATGTCCTGCCGTGATGAAAAGTTGTTCAAGCCGAAGAGTGGCAAAATCTTCGAATTTCATTTGTCGCCCATGGAGAAATCAAAGTCCACCGTTTCGAGATAAGTGGCGATCTTCCGCTTGCTCCGGTCAAGCCAAGCGACTTCTTGTGGAGTGAGGCCGGGATGAAGAAAGGAAGAGTCGTCGGTGGATGGTGGTGCTATAGGCTGAGAGGCGGTTGGAAAATGGAGAAAAGGGTTTAGATTTGGAGTGGTGGTGGGGCAAGATCTAGCACGAAAGGATTTTGGCATCGGTTGGTGGAGGAAGGGAGGAGAGAGGCTTTGGTTAAGTGAAGGATAGGGGATGTGGAAATGATTTCTGGTAAAAAACGGAGAGGAGGAAGAGAATGTGGAGGAGTGCGACGGCTGATGGTTTGGACGCGACTTATAGTCGTGTTCCAATTTTGAGTTCAGCCCGAATCCACCTAGCGGTCGACCTCCATTAGGTCAACAAGTCGACCGCTACAGTCGATCGCTTGGTCGTTTGCTAGCCTAGATTTGGGCATGGCCTGAACCTTGACCCAATAAGGCTGGTTAAATTAATTAATATTCTTATGACTGTTCCGCACACCATCTTCAAGTTAACCTATCCAGAAAATTCTACCTTCCACATGACGGTATCCATCTTACCGCGTAGACTCTTTTTTGGCAAGATTGCAATAGCATCATCAAAACTATTGCAACCAACAACACATACTAAAACCAAAAATATTCCAGCTGCTATTTCCTACCTACTTCGCATGGAAATATTTCTTCCGATAGCTGGTTGGTTCCACAACACTTCGAACTACATACCTCAATAAAATTGAATGTCATTCCTATTCTGCCCGTACCTTAAAGAGAGAAAATATTAAAAGTCTTGATTTTATAAACCGAAAAATCATTGAGCTAAGTATATGCTCCTTTATACATGTTTCCAAATAATAGAAACCATTTCATATCAAAACTTCTCTTAAAAGTCAACTTGTGTGTGTGTGTGTGTGTGTTTCACGGTTTCCAAAAACCTTTTTAAAACATAAATTTCCCAAATTGAAAAACTATTTGCTTACCAAAAATCAATATCAAGCCTTTACTGATATATACATATAAATATTTAACGATTTAAAGAATTAATCTTTTATAAACTAAGAATTTCTTAACACGACCAACTTAGTGGTATACGTGTTTCTTTGTCAAAACTTTCCTGAAACAAAATTTCCAAAATAAATCTTTGGGAAAAGAAATCATTTGAAAACCCTTTTTCCAAACTCTAAGGCATTTCTAGGATATACTTTATAAAAATTCTTTCACAGGTTTTAGACTAAGGATTTGAAATTAATTATTCAAATAAAATCTGGTTTGCCATCCAAGAGGAGATCAATGAATGTACCCTAGCACAAACTTGCTTCCGGACAATTGCGACATACAGACTCTAATTTCATGTCCATCTGGAAAAATCCAAAACCATAAGGTAGCTAGAATCTCAACCATCAAGTCGAACACCTCCAGTCTACCGGATTCAGACATATGTCGTACTCATGCTCTTCATCAACAGCGCTTTATGCATCGCCAGCACTCCATGGGGTACTTTGAAGTCAGGATGAAAATTTTAACTCTAAGATATTTCCAACCATAGTTGCTTTGCCTATTCCTTCAGAGTGGAACTACAACTACTTCTATAGTAGGAACTCTTAGAATCTTGCATAAGAATATAATATTACTAGATAGGAAAGTACGAATACACTCTCTCAATTTATCGTAATTCCTCTGGTCTACTAACCAAGGCTCTGATACCAAATGTAATAACCCGCACCTCCATGAGCCTAAATTTTGGGAAAAATTGAAAGCTAAGTCCATCAAAGCACAGATCGTTGGATTTGGTACCTACAAATAAGCATGAGCATTATCAAAGATATATAGAAATATAAAATCACTGTGGAAGTAATAATAGGATAAGAACATTGACTAAGAATACTACCTTGGAATTAATGGTATTCCTTAGATATTAGGTTGTCACATTAGCATCGAGCATGAGAGAAAGAAGACTTCTCCAAGCACATCCAGCTCCAGTGACCTGTTACTCTAAATCTATCCTGTGATTTATAATGCGGAGGTGGTCAAAACAACGTTCTGATGACTGGAAATATATAAATTATCCACAACATAAACTTATACCGATTGGTTTCCATATAATAGCTATGTCTATTAATGTTAGCAATACTAATCTAGCTTTGCATTGCACACACGATTACTTACTTACCCCTTCCCAAGGTACAAAATACTAATGAAGCCTTATCAACCACCCAATACTTCCAAACACATTTGCCACTTAATACTTGTAAATATGAAGCAGGCTTTTATAATACTTTTAAAAAGAGAAATAGGTAGACTCTGCCATTTAAGACTTTAATCAAGGTAGACCCTGTTATTTTAAGACCTATTTCCAAGGTGGTTTCCTAAAAATGTTGTCGATGGTCACGGGTCTTAGCTACAAGACCTCTAACCACTATTTAAGGCTCCCGACATTTAATGTCCAACTATTACCGCATCTATCATCAATAAAATCATAGCCATAAATGAACAATACCCTAAGCCACTTAATACCTTTTATTGGAAAATAGGCAGACTTTGGTCACTTAAGACCTTAATTATGGCTGACCCCAACATTTAAGAACTAAGCCCAAGACGTGCTCCTAAATGGTACTACTGTTATTACATCGTTAGCAATGTGAGAGACTTACCCAAGCCACTTAATACTTCAAAGTGGAAAATAGGCAGACTCTAGTCATTTAAGACCATAATTAGGGCAGATCACATCATTTAAGACCTATTTTCAAAAGCGTGCTCCTCAATGGTACTATCTACCTATCATTGCTTGGAAATCTTATTAGCTTATTTAATACTTCTTTAAGGGAAAGAGGAGGACGCTACAGTCACTTGAGACCCCAAACCTGAAGCGAACCCTTCCTGAGATATCCACTATCACTCTTTAATTATAAATATGACATCTCATTAGGTTACTTCTTTCGGTAGGAGGCGAACCCTTCAGCCATTTAAGACCTTAACACTGAAGTAAAACCTTTTCAGAGACATCCTTCTTTATTTATTTGAAATCTTACTAGCTTACTTAATACTCCCATTTAGGAGAGAGGCGGACCTTCAGCCACTTAAGAGTTTAACCAGAAACGATCCCCTATGGACATATCTCTCAAGCTCCTAATTCAAAATTTGGACCGTGTAATACTTTCCAATTAAGAAAGCAGGCCTAATCTCTCACATCATCACAGGTCCTAGAATTAGTGATATCTCACATCAGTAGTAAGTACACCCGACTACTGGTAGCGTCAAAGTGAAGGGCAGTCTTCCGTCGAGTGATAGTATTGATCTCGCATCACTAACATACTAAGTCCAATTACCCATCTTAAGTCTTTAATTATATTATCTCAGGTTGACATTGGACTTAGGTTCCTACTTTCCTTTTTATTTAAGGTAATAAGATAACCATTAATCCTCGTTTAATGCTCACAAATGTCAATTTGTCCATAAAATCCTAACAGACATTTCCTAAGACATATATGTATGATTACTAATTTCAAATCAGTAACATTTTATATTTATTCCATTTTTATCAGTCCCATTAATCCATTTACCCTATCAAATTATTCCAACTACCATATTTATTACCATTTATTGGAGTTACAACCTTTTTAAATTCTTTTCCCATTGGTTAATTATTCTTAATGCGAATATTACGTGCAAACGTCGTTATCAGCTTTTTATTTAATTATTATAAGCGCAGTAAATTACGTACAAATATTTACTGTTATCAAATATGTTCTAGTTATATATCTTCACTTGAATATTCGTTTTTATGTTAAATTATTGGAATCATATCTAAAAAATTATCCGCTATGATTTCCATAAATTAGCCCAAAACAAAAGATTTGACTTTAAAAGATTACATTGTTTGAAATTACAAAGAATAATCATTTCTTTTTATTACTGATATAGACAGTGTAAATTACAATGAATTCATGCTTTACATATCTCTTTCTTTTTATATTTGCATCTATTCCTTTTAGATCAAACGTTGTATTTTTCTAAAAGGGAAAGAAATCAAACTAATTTACAAATATTAAACGGACCTAAATTCCAACAATTCCGAACATAGAAAAGTTTACATTCCAACAAGATTAAGGTAATAATCCAAATTTATAACATTATTATACAACCTATTTCAGATTTGGAATAAATTCATTCAAAACAATATTCTAAATTCATACTTTTTGAACTAATTTCCAGATAAGGTTGTAAATAATTCTTAATCAATTCATAAACATGAATATGCAGGTGATATTTATTATATTCAAATCATATTCAATTCGTTGCCTATAACTCGTATACAATTATCCAATTAGTCATAAAAATTAAATAAACACCAATATCATAATTTTCATATTATAACAATCTATAAGATTTCCCACTCACATTTTAAAAGCAATCCAAATATCTAGATCCGAAGTAGAACCTTTGATTCATCTCTAAATCCTTTTTAATCCAAGATATGTATAAAAGGCTATTGTAACATCCTTAATTTTTATTAACATTATTCAGGAGATTTAATTAGATAAATTAAATAGAATAATGTAAGAATTAGAATGATAAGGAGATTGAGATTTGAATAAATGATAAGAAGGCTGTGCTTAATCAATTAAGTGGGCTTATAATGGTTTTACATGTTAATTAATTTATTGGGAATAACCGCCTCTTATAACCCACACATCCTTTCATATGCACATTCATTTGCATTTCTCAAAAACATAACAAACGTAAATCAAAGCAAACCCGGCCATTACAAGGAAGAAAGGAAGAGAAATTCAATCTAAAGCTAAGGATTAAAGCTAGGGGAAATTAATCTACAACAAATCTCAAAGTCCTTATCATATTCAAGGTGAATAATAATTTATACCATCTCTATTTTTTTATTATTATATGTTTTCGGATTTAAGATTAAATTCGTTTTTATGATGTTTTGGATGATGATATGCTTGAATTATAATATGTTTGATTATAATCAAAATATTTTAAATAAGGATTTATGCGGTTTTAGGGCAAAACTGGTTGTAAATGATTTTCTAACGCCATGGAAAAATTATATGTTCTGTAAAATATGATTTTGAAGACGGATCTCAATTTTTTTAATTTTCCAAGCTATGAAAAATTTAGCACGAATTTTCGAAGGAAAATATGATAAAATTGGGTTAAAAATTAATTTCGATTATTTCATGAATAATTTAGGTCTGAAATTTTTAATATGTTTGATAACATGATGAAACTGGATTTTTGTAACTTTTGGGGATTTTTCCTAAGAGATTTATTTTGGAAAATAAATTATTTTAGAAGAATGATTTAAGTGCAATTTTGGTTTTGCTTAATGAAAGGGCTTAATTGTTAAAATTTCCTTGATTTAGATCTGATAATAAGCGGTAGGTATTTTGTAAAAAAATTGAAAAGTTTTAAGGCAACCGATCAAAGGATTACAAATAGGCAGGTTAGTTATAAAGTCGTTACTAAAAATAGCATTAATTCAGCCTTACCTAAAAAAGTTGGTTCCGCCTCCTTTGGAAGCGCCTTTCGACTCCAATGACTCTGCTTCAACTCGGTCGAAACCAACCTTGCCGAAACCTACTAAAAATAATACACATGGTATCGATGAGATTGGTACGAAGTGGATTGGTGAAGGGCGGAAGGCAGGGTGTTGAAAGCGTTGATTTCGATAGAGTCGAAACCATTGTTTGCTTTTAAAAGATATGCGCCTCCCTTGTTTTTGAAGGGTGCTTTCGACCAAATCGATACCCTGTTGCTTTCGAACCCGTTGCAACCTTTCTTTGTTTAAAAATAGAGCTTTCGAATGAGACCCTTTGTTTATAAAAGAATGCTATCAAAAATGATGGTTCTGACCTAGTCGAAACCCTACTGCCGTTCTTTTACCTTTCGACTATATTGAAGTCATCAATGTTTTTGATGGGTAGTCTTTTTTTTAAAACTTATACTAAGTCACACCTTAAAAATGCTTTCGAAAGGGTTCAACGGTTTCAAAGGAAATAGCTTCGAAGGGGGGGTTCGATGCTATCCTTTAAAGTTTTTCTCTAAGGTTTTGAGCTTTCGAATGGATGGTTTTGATCCATCAAATTTTCCCCAAACAATTTTATTAAAGGTTTCGAAAGAGATACTTTCGTGTATATATATTCACTTTGACTCAATAGATGTTTAAAGGTAACCCAACGATTTCGAAAGAGTTACTTCACAGGTTTCGAAGCTATGTTTCTAAGGATTATTAAGTAACGTGTTGATACTTTCGAAAGGTATATTTTGGTTTCGAAAGCGATAATTTAAAGAGCTTTGAAAGGGATACATATTTTGTGTTTTGAAAGTCTTCTATTCTTTCGAAGGAGGTTATCCAGGGGTTTCGAAAGTGATGTTTTAAGGTTTCGAAAGCCTTAGTTTTTGTGAAGACCCATCTCCTCGACTCTCGAAAGTCGACACTAATACATCCACGGTATTCACGTGCCATAAATCTAAATGTCGGGGAGGCAGATTTTTAGGGGTAAAGTAAAAGATAGAAACACAAATTCTCACATTACGTTAAAATAGATAGATAGTACATACAATCACCCTTACTAGGGTACATCAGATTTTTTTTGTATGAACTAACCCGACCAGGAACAGTTATAACTGCCCGTTCCCACAATTTGCTAGTACAAACTAAATTAGACACAACAGAAAATAAAATAAATAGATAAATAGACATTCACATCGGATGCTACAACTCCATTGCTCCAAAAACCTCTTCCAGCATGCTCTTCTCAAAATACTCCAAACAGAATCCTGACTACTTGGATGCCTGGAAAAATAGGGCACCCAGAGTTTAAAGGAAAACAACATAAACTCATCGTTAGTCATAGGAACGGTGTGAGAACTCAAAATATGTTGTTTGAAAACAAAAGTGTATCTCATAAGACCACAACGCACATAAACATGAAATGAGTTTTTACTTTATGATAACCAAGACATTCTTACGTAAAAATACTTGATATTATTTTTAATGACATATCTTTGAAAATATTTGCAAGTAAACTTATCAATCTTAGCCGAAATTGTTACATTATTAAATTCCAGCATACTAACCACAAATGCAGTTTTTACAAATAAAATGGTAGGCACTTATTGGAGAATGGGTTTCCATACAAATGACCAAGTGAAGGGACTACCTTCCGGTAGTACATCTCTAGAGGAATGTACCGAGGTTAGCAGAACATCTCCACCTCTACCAACACAAGATCGACCTACCTTTCTCACTAGATAGTACCGAATATGTCATCAGCCCAGTCGTTATCGACCTATCCAAGATTCTCTTAGCACAAACAACAATAATTTAAACCTGAACGTCTTAGCAGGTAGAAAGATATCTAGGAGGGGATGATCATACCTAATGGTTGCGAACCGCATAGCCATGCTACATCTACCATGTTTCGGCCATATCTAGTTATGAGGCTTGAGGTAACGATTACCTTTCATATTGCACCTCATCTTTCTTTGAATGCCACACTGCCATTTCATGGTCACATAAATTATTTCTAAAAACGCATAACTCCTGAGCTCATACGTCTCAAGAAAGGTGTTAATTTAAGAGAAGTTTCCTTCTCCGCCACCAAATAGATGATACATTCATAAAGATCACTTATGTAACTAGAAATGCAACGTTAGACAGTCGTCCATACAAGTTTTCCAGGAACAGGACAAACCAAAGGCACTCTCCTACCCCATCGTGTCCGGAATTCACCCTAGGATTAGTAGCGATTAGTCCTTGCATTGGATATTTCATAACGAGGAGACTACTGCTACTATATGTATATTGGGAGTTTATCCTCAAATGATCAACAAATAGTCATTCATTATGAAAATCCCAAATATCATATCCATGTTTTCACTTCGAATACGTAAATTGGTTTGAAGTGGTCTTCGGATAGGAATTACTCAAATCCGACCCCCGCTCCTCCGAACCAATCATCAATAAAAGAAGTCAAGTGAATAGGAAATCTTTCTTTAAATAATTAATTTTTTTTATCAAAATCTCTTTTGGAGATAAACATTCTTCGCGGTATGTATGGGATCATTAAACCTCTCTTATCACTGCTTTTGATTTCTTAAAACCTTTTTACACTTAACTCATTTCCTACATTTCGTCCATGTCTATCCCTCGCTAGGGAAGAGGCCAAGTGATGCAGGGCACTGGTTGCTCCTAAACACCTCCTTAGTTTAAGCACCTCACATCCGAATCTCACAAATAGACAAATCCATTCTACTCGTCGGCTTTTAAAGCCAAGATTAAACCACTTAATTTGTAATAGCTTTTCTTTAAATCGTTTATTTAAACTCTTTTCAATAAGCTAGAAAACCTCCAATCATTATTAAAACCTTTAATTATACTTATGAATTTTTTTACAAAACAACTAGAAAAGAACTGTTAAGTCTAAAACTATATTTCAAAAGTTATAGAAAACTGCTGCGAAAAGTGCTTTTTTAAGCTATATTGATCAAAACGACTTTTTATAATTTGAAAACTCATTTTTTATTATTCAAAACACTTTTAAAACATTTTAAAATGTTTATAAGCTTTATTCCAAATTTTTAAACAATTTTAAAACATCATTTCCAAAGAAATTCAGTTTTGGATTCCGAACTACAAAACCGTGATTTTTCAAAACTTGTTTTGCTCATATTTCAAAATCTACTTATCGAAATCTCGATTTTCTTTCTTTATTGGAAAAATATGGATATAATAGTTCGAAAAATTCATATCTTGAATAATTCCAAGCTATATTCCATCTTTTACACTAGTTTGACTTTATGGCGCGAAATCGCGAACTGTCGTTACGCCACGCGCCTATTTTTGACTAAATTTTCAATTTTCATTCAAACTTCACTAAATTTTTTTTGAATGTTTATAAAACATTTCAAACTCATTTTAAACCATTTTTAAAGTGGTTTAACATTTCATATACACCTTTTTATTAATTCAAGGAATGTGATTTCTTTGTGCTTATCAACGTGTATTTTCCTGATTTGCATATATATTCATATTCATATAAAAACATCCAAACTTGATGATCAAAGGATAATAAACATCCATTTTCAAACATCATATCATCATCCAAATATAATGTAATAGTTTAGGAGTTGTCACCTTGGGTTTTAAATGATTTAATTAAAAATTCGATATAGCTCCGCTACTCGAGTTCCGAAGCTCACTATTCTTTGTATTTTAGCTCCTAGATGCCTCGACCAAGACTTGGGATGCCTAGGGGCGCATAGCCTAAGGTGGAACAAGGGTTGTGCTCGACCTAGTAATGGAGTGGGGTGGAATTTGTGATGAACAGGGTCAAAAGTGGAGTTTTGGGATTGTTTTGAGGTGTTTAACTATCTGGAACTATATATTAAAATTTAGACTCTCTTTGAAACAAATTTAACAGTTATTTCTCTTAGAATGGAAGCCACTAAAGTGGAAGACAAAGCTTAGAAATATGAATAAGAAGAAGAATGAAAATGAAGAGAAGAGGGTAGGGTATTTATAGGAAAAGAAGAGTATAAAGGAAGACATGCACACATATCCTTTTGCATCTCCATTTCAAACCTTCTCCGACACACTTCCTCCTCCTATAGGCACGGTTAAAGCCTCCCCCCATGTGCCCATTGTTTAACGGTGGAATTTCTATCGAGTTAGAAAACCGTCGATAAAATTTGAATTAAATTTATACCGCAAGCGCACGGCGTACTATTGAAGTACGTGGCGAGTACGGGTCGATCAGCAGGGAATTGTTGATTTTAAATCTCTATTCAATCAAATTGACCAAAGTTGAAGAGTTTTAAGCTAAAGAATTAGAGAATTAACTAACCAACTAAAAGAAATGTGAAGCAAATATAAGAGTTAAGTGACAATTTAGAGAATAAATCCACTCTCTAGATCATGTAGTTTAACACGTATGAAATCATGATCTCTCTTTTATGGTCATTAGTGCTTTAATTGATGTGCTTATCATAAGCATGGCATATTTGTGCTATTGATTAGCCAATATAAGCCATCAAACTATAACACACGCCTTAAACCACTTACTAACTTTCATGAAACTTGACAATGAAAATGAAATCTATTTTAAGTATGGCTTATTAACTATTGATTAGAAATATAGACCATCAAATTTTAATTTAAAATCACTTTCTTTTTCCATAATCATATTTTGATGAAGAGGAAATTAGTGTTAGTGATTGTTTAAGCATAGCCTATTTGGTGTCAACAATATAGGCTATCAAATTCAAAGCAAAAACAACAATTAAACCACTTCAATCATTCTTACTAAGCACAAAAAGAGAGCATGAATTAACAACAAGTTGAAGCTACATAATTAGAGAGCTTCATTACCCCTAAATTGAAGGGGTTTAGCCTCTCATATTTGTCATTTTGATTAACAAATGTAGCTAGCAACATGAAAGCAAAAAGAAAGGAAAATGAAAGCTAATGGAAAAGAGAAGCTAATTAACAAGAATTAAAATTAATCTACTTTGCATGAATGTAAATCTACACTACCAACATTAAAGTGAATGAACAAGGAAAGTAAAATGAACAAGTAATTAAATTGCATAAAGAAAAAAAAAGAATTACATAATGGGTCTTTATACATGTATGAAACCCTAATTCATATTTTTGGGGAATGCCCAAATTTCCCTTGAGGTAGTGTGGTGGCCAAGTAATCATTAGCATCTCATAATCATCCATTAAGTGTGCATGAAGATTTGATGGGCTTTTAGCATGTGCATTAGCTCCTAAGTGTACATTAAGGTAGGTGGATAAGTGGGGTCCTCCATGATCATCACTTTGAATTATTTCCATCTTCATTCCTTTGTATCTTTTTTGTGCATGCATATATCTTCATGAAACCACTTGTATATGAAGCCAAATTCCTATAAAATAATATAGAAATTTCCAATTAAATTTTCTCAAATTAATATATGCACAAAAATGACCATTTTGCCCTTGGATAAAGATGAATATGTGACGATTTGGAATTAATATGAATTTTGGTTAAAACAAGTTAAAAAGACCCAATATGATCATTTATTTAATTTAAATAGATTAAATATGGTGGTAAAAATATGCACATTTACGTGCACATCACCCATCACTTTCATCTTCTCATGTGTGCATATGTTGACTTATATATGCTTAAGGAGTAAGAAATCATAAAATATATTATATATTATATATTATACTTTTATACTTATATATTTTGGTATATATAAGTTTATGTGCATGTTATATGTATGCATATGTACATGTATATAATGTGTACGTAACATATCCCCACAACGTTGCACAACTTCCACACGTTGTATCGTTACAAATCCCGATTCTCGATCATATTTTCTCTTTTAAATTAATATGCATATTTGTATAAAAAAATTGAAAATAAATTTTCTTATAATTACCAACTAATTAAAATGAACATATTTTACTTATAAAATCATATAAATTAACATAAATAATTATTTATGAAATTATCGTTATATCGATAAAGCTAAACGATCATTTATTTAAAGTGATATATTTACGAGTCGTTATAGACTTCCCTCCTTAAAAGAATTTCATCCTCAAAATTTAGATAAGAAAATAGCTCAAAAGTAAATATATTCTATATAATGAAATATATACAAAAATATGGATAACTGACTACACCACAGGCGGTGAGTACACTACAACGACATGATTTATATTGTTCATTCTTCCATCCTAAATTTTGGATATGCCTTTTTCATTCTATCCTCCATTTCCCAAGTGCAATCCTCAGCATCTCCACTCCATTGAACTTTGACTAACCTTACTGCCTTCCTCCTTAATTATTTCTCATCACGATCAACGTTTCGAACAGGTCGTCTAATAACCGCAAAATTCGTTTGTACTTCCAAGTCTTCCTGAGCAGCTGCTTCTATGATTTTCTTTGGGTCATGCACATGTTTCCTTAAATGAGATACATGAAAGACATTGTGCACTCCTACCAACCTTTTTGGTAATTGCACTCAATAAGCTAGCGGGCCGATTCATTCAAGAATGGAAAATGGTCCAACATATTGAGGTGCTAACTTCCCATCTCTTCCAAATCTCACCACTCCTCTCATCGAAGAGACTTTAAAAGGACTGAATCTCCAACTAAGAATTCTACATTTCTTTGCCTTTGATCTGCATAACTTTTCTGTCTGCTTTCGGCTCCCTTTAGCTTCTTCTTAATCATATTGACCTTTTCTGAAGCATCTCGTATCATCTCAAGACCAAGTACAAACCGATCTCCGGTTTCGATCCAAGATGCTGGTGACTTGCACGGACGACCATATAGAGCTTCATATGGTGCCATGTCGATACTAGCTTGATAACTGTTGTTATAAGAGAACTCTACTAAATGCAAATGATTTTCCTAGAAGCCTCCAAAGTCTAGAATACATGCTCTGAGAAGATCTTCCAAAATGCAGTTGACTCTCTCTGTCTGTCCATCAGTTTGGGGATGATAGGTAGTGCTTATATTCAGCCTTGTTCCTAAAGCGGTCTATAATGCTTCCCAAAACTGACTAGTAAAGATTGGATCCCGATCGCTTACTATACTACTCGAAAGTCCATGCAATCGTACAATTTCCTTCATATATATATATATATATATATGTGTGTGTGTGTGTGTGTGTGTGTGTATATGTATATGTATATATATCTGCAAGGTTTGCAGCGGTCCTTGTTGGCTTAATTGGAATGAAGTGTGCACTTTTAGTTAATCGATCTATGATAACCCAAATGCCTTCGTTCCCTTTCCTCATTCGAGGTAAACCATCAATGAAATCCATTGATATTTGATCCAACTTCCAAGCTGGAATCTCCAGAAGTTGAAGTAATCCTGCAATTTTCTGTTAGTCGCTCTTAACTTTTGACAATTGGCGCATCTGCTAACATAAATGGATATGTCCTTTTTCATGCTTTTCCACCAAAATGTGCGCTTCATATCTTTGTACATTTTGTTGATTCCCGGATGAATGTTAAGTTTGGTTTTGTGACATTCAGCTAATCTCTTATCTAAGGTTTTCCACATCCACAACACAAATTCGCCCATTCAATCATAAAACTCCGTGGCTATCAAATTCAAAACTTGAATTCTGCCCTTTGTATTTGGCTTTAAAAATCTTCTTTAGGAATTGACCTTCTTTTTGCTTATTGGAAATTCTTTCCAGAAGAGAAGGAGTTACTACCAAATAAGAAACAACAGCATATTCCCTACTCAATGCATCAACTATTACGTTGGCTTTCCCAAGTGTGTATAAAATATCTAGATCATAAAATGTGTTTGTACCAAAATTGGGCACAACACTCTTCGGATGTGTTTGAAGAGATAAAATGAAGAAAATAAATGTAAAATGATGCAGATCAAACAAACACACCAATAAACAAATAAGAAAATGCACAGAAACACATGGATTTAGAGTGGTTCGGCAAATTGCCTACGTCCACTATGAAATGACTGATGTTTATTGAACGTTACTCGTTGATTACAAAAGGTTATGGCAGTACAACTGAAATTTAATGGTGATTCCGACAGAGTATCAGCATAGAGAAGCCAAAAGTCCATTTTCAGTAGGTCCTAGGCTGCTATTTATAAGCGTAGGCATCAAATATCTCGCTCAAATCTCGGAAGACATCTTCTCCCACGTGGGTGGGCCTACGCGATCGATCCCATGCTGTTTGCACTCGATCCGTGATCGATACGAACCAAATTCGTATCGATCGAGATTTTGTCCGATCGAGTCGAGATCGGTCATGAACTTTCCCAAGGTGGTACGCAAGCTCCTGTGAAAATTTGGTGGCATTTGGACTTGTAAATCTCGAGTTATGATCGATGCAAGTTTGGATTTGTATGACATTGTCGTCTTCGTATCGATACTATTTCGCATCGTTCATGCGTGGCTCTATTCGTATCAATGCTTGCATGCTACTTCATATCGATGGTTGGAGGCTGCCTTCGTATCGATGCTTCATGCTGCTTTCTTCATATCGATCGGTGGTGGTTGCTGTTCGTATTGATGGTGAGAGATCGATACGAGATGGATGGAGGGAGACCGATACGAAATGAGCATTTGTTAATGGATACGAAGTGCTGTTAACATGATGGATACGAAGTAGCTTCATTTTATGGATGCGAAGGAAGTTAGTAGGCGATGGATACGAACTGAATCTCTCTTGGGGAATGGATACGAAATTGGATGGATACGAATAGAGTTGGATTTCTCAACCATGATCGATCAATATCATAAGCATACGAACTCCGATTGACTTGAAATTTGGAACGTTGGTTTTCATAGCTTTGCTTGTCATGTCATATCAATTGTTGCTCGATCCGGACTCGGGAAAAATTTACCGGTATCCATAGTGAACCTGTATAACCGATCTCCAGGATGAATTGTCCTTGGTTTCTAGCCAAGTTCTTGGTGTCACGGCCTTGCCAAAAGGTGGGATAACATTTGCCCGACGTGCTTTGAAAAGCTGCATCCTTTATTCTGAATAAGTTCTATCTGATTCGTTGAGTAGTTGCTATCTTTTCGTCAAAAGATGTAACCTTCGATTGATTTCCAGTAATATAAATGTTGATTTGTTGACTGCCAATGATTATGCAGTGCATTGTTGTAACTGAGTGTCGAGTGCTAGCGATTTGTTATTCATTGTTGTAATTGTCATCAGGTGAGCATTCAATTCCTGTTAACTTCGAAAATTGAATGTTAGTTTGGCGTACATGCATGTATGTTAACCTAACTCCCGTCAATGTTTGCACGTTCATGGGTTGTTGTCAAGTTATTTTTTTAATCGACTTTTGTGTCGATCCTCTCCTGGATCGATGTGAAATTCGAGTTGTGACAACTTTCGATGGTTGTTTTAAGTCCTTTCTTCGTATTGATCCTCTCCTGGATCGATCTGGGATGTTGGACTACATGCTTTGTATCGATGGCTATCGACCACGAAATAGACAGTCCCTAGGAATGTTCGTATCAATGGAGCTGAGTGGCTTAAATTTGATCATGTAGTGACTTTCGTATCAATGGGCTTCACATCGATGGATACGAAGTTGATGACTGGTCACTGATGGACACAAAATGTACAAGTGTTAACTCATGGGACAGCTTTGCGAAGGATATGCCATTTCTCATTCCTCTATTCAAGAAGAATTCCCCACAGTAGATAGTCTTTGATAGGAGTCATCCATTACCCCTTTCCTGGCTCCATCTCTAAGATCCAGTCGATCTTTATCTGTCAATGCTTGGAATAATAAGTATTCCTACCGAGACAAAGTCTATATGTCGTGTATCCCCGGAACTGGCTAGCTTGGCCAGTGAGTCGGCTTTTTCATTTTGTTCTCCGAGGATGTGTGTGATGGTGTAATACTCGAAGTCGTCTAATAGCTCTTGGACCCAGCTGAGATATGGAGCAAGATGTTGCCCCTTAGTCAGATAACCTTCCTTGACTTGGCATACTACTAACCAGTAATCACATAAGACATGTAAAGTTTCCACTCCTAGTTTTCTTGCAAGTTTGAGCGGCAAGGCTTCATACTTAGCTTCATTATTTGTTGCAGGGAAGTTTAGTTTGAGGGCGTAACAGATCGATTATTCCTCAGTAGTCATTAACGCAACTTCGACGTTGAAAAGCCTATTATCGAAAATCATCTATGTATGTTCTTCGTTGGTTGGACGGTTCTCCACTGTTCTTCGGATAATCGTTTGATGCAATGAATTTAGATATGAAGTATGCTAATGTTTGACCATGGAGAGCTCTCCGAGGGAGATAAGTGATATCAAATTGGCTTAGCTCGATACTCCATTTTAGTAACTTTTCAGACATCTAAGGTTGCTATTGGACCTATTGTAACGGCTGGTCGATATAGACGCTAACGGGGTGAGCTTGTCAATAGCCAGCCTTCATCATATACTGGTCTTTGGATTTGTTTCTCTTTACATAACATTGTGATGCTTATGGCATGTGTTGACACGGCCCAATTGATGTATAAATCTTCGCAATCCAAAGGTTTGGGTAAAATGGGAGGTCCCTTTAAGCGATCTATCAGATCCGGAATTGCATCAACGTAGTTGTTAGTTCATTCAAAAGTTCTCTTCCTTCTCTTGGTTAGGTTGAAGAAGAGAATTCACTTGTAGATGGTCATAGAGTTGAATCAACTTAGGACGGTAATCTTCCGACTTGGGCTCCGTACCTGCTTGGTTGTCTTCGATACATGGGTGTCTCTAATTGTCGGAATTTTTTGGAAATTAGCCTTGATTCCACGACAGTTGATGATGAAAACAAAGAATCTTTCTGATGTAAAGGTGAAAGAGCATTTCAAAGGATCGTGTTTCATCCTGCATTTTTTGGAGAGCACTGAATATCTCTGCCAAGTCATCGATGTGGTCGTTTGATAGTCGTGATCTCACGAGCATATTAACCACGTCTACATTCATCGATTGGTCGATCTGATTTTTGAATGATCTTTTAATCATCCTTTGGTAAGTAGCATAAGCGTTCTCAAGTTTAAATCTGGGAGTTGCAAGATAGCACTATAGGCCTAGGTCAGTAATGAAATAGTTGTATTCCTGGTCTGGGACATGCTTCAGTATCCGATTATATCTGGAGTTTGCGTCCATGTATGTGAGTAATTCATGTCCGATGGTCGAGTCCATTAGTTGGTTGATCATCGAAAGTGGAAAGCTGATCTGAGTAGTTGACGTATGTCCGCCACTCTCTGCTCGTTTTTATTATAAGTAAAGGATTGGATATTCATTTTGGGTAGAGGGTATCCTGGATAAACCTATTGGTCTTAAGTAGACTCGCCTTCTCTTTAAGTGCAGCAGATCTTTCTGGATCCATGTCACTTTGTTTTTATTCACCGAGACATGCCTCGGGTCGACATTTAATGCAGGGTTCTCAATGGTTGGTGAGAGTTCATATATATATTAGATCGAGTCCAAGCGAACACATCAAGATTCACCTGAAGTAAAACGGTTAACTCTTTTATGATCATTGCACTGAATTGTGATCTGATCTTTAGTACTCGTGATGGACTGTAGGCACTTCATGTGCTTATTTGCAATGGTTAATGATTAGCCTTATAGGCATGTTGAATCAAAGGCTTAGTAGAGTTTAGCCTTGTATCGCATGCTGCTGCATAGCTGGCTCCAGCTATGTGTTTGAATCTACTTGTGTTTCCGAGCAATGCGCTTTCCATTCAATGTACCCGCGATCCATTGCTCATCGGAAGGGTTAGAATGATGATCAGTTGCCCATAAGTCCGGGCGTTGATCTAATGATTCTATCTCTAAGCATCCTCTCGGTCGTAACTTCAAGTTGTTATAAATACTAGGCACGAGCTATAGGATTGAGTAGTCGTATCCAGCTCTTAGATGATTAGACTCGGGCCCCCCAGTCTTGGGTTGATGGACGTATTGTGCGAATGATCGAGCCTAGCTTTTGCTATGTTTATACTTTAGTCCAAGCTGTAAGATCTAGAGTTGTTTGATGAACGATCAAATTACATTCATCTTATTTCTCGCGCATGCCTCCAAGTCTGGGAATATCTCGATAAGTGGCAGGGTAGATAATGTCCGCTTCAATTTTGTATTCTATCCCATTGAACCATGGGATCGAGTTAATCGATGGAAGGCTGAGTTGTGCCTATCCTGCATTATGTTCTAGTTCTTTCCTCTAAGTGGAATACATTATTACTTTGCCAACATTCAGACATAAGCTAGATTCTGGACGGTCAATGACATTCACTTCGCTGCTTATGTCGCCATACTCTGGGCAAAAACTGAAGAGTGAATCATCCAGTCAGATCCAATGCAGGATTGATTCTTCCCTTGTTGAATCCAAGGTAAGAATTGGTGCATGGACATTTAGGTTGCACTTGTTGTGAATTACTCGTTTAGTCGGATTGTGTTATGAGTCAAAGAATGAATGGTCGCATTGCATTCTTTTGGAGTTGGGCAATCAACCACGTCCATTTCAATTTACGTTCTCTCGTTAGATCTAGGGATAAAGTCAGCTCAAATGCAGTCATGTCATGCTCATCTGGTCTCATGCTCTTCCTGACGGATTGAAGGAAGGCGATGGAGGAAGAATGGTCAAGCCACACTCATTCGTGGTTTATTCTTCTATCCATGCTCTGTTGGTCAAAGGTATTCGATGGACGTTTGGGTTACATCGATTGGTAGTCAAAGAGGATCGATAGTGACCGTCGATTCAACGGCACAATGCAGAATGCTCGGACCTCATTTCCTGTCGATCCAATGGTATGGTATGAAAGGTGCAGATCGATATTTCCCGTCGATCCAGCGGTACGATATAATTGGTTGCCCAGAACTTCAGGCATCATTCTGATTGGTTAGCATTAGGGTCTCCTTGTAGTCATTGCCCTAAGTTGTAAAGCACGCTAAGCTGGAGATGTAGCGAGTCACCTTTCTCTTCTTTCCGTGATTTGTACTTCTACCCCCAGTCTAGGGTTAGCAGAGCTAGTTCGTGGATGGTCTAATTGCACCTGTAGTGAGTTTATACTCCTCATGTCGAGTTTAGGTCAGAGTTGGTGAATGAATGGTCGAGTCACACTCATTCGTTTATCTATGCTTGTAGCCACACCTTGGGGGATCATAGTGAGTTGAAGGGCCATTAATCACACCTATTTAATGTTTATACCCCTGTCCGCACTCTAGGAACTAAGAGTTTAGCAGATAATGGTCGGACCGCATTTTACTCGATTAATTATTCTGGCACTAGTCAATGGCGAAAGTCAAAGTGTGGTTGGTCACACTACGACAACTTTAATTTGATGTTTCTCCTACTAAATTGTAGGAAGGAATTGATTGGCGGATGGTTAGGTCACATCCGTCCATGTTGCACGCACAGCCCGTCAGATCATAGGCGAGAGTTAGCATATGAACGGTCGTGTCACGTTCATTTGCAATAGGATGGGTAGTCATATCCATTTAGAATAGGACGTTCAGCTAGATCCGTTTTGCGAATCTGCGTCTCCCTGTTGAATCAAGGAAGAAATTTTGTCTTGTAGGATTGGAGTGCATCCCTATAAAATTATCTTATGGGTCCCGTGCCAGGGATAAGAGTTGATGCATGGACGGTCGTGTCGTGCCCGCTTAGTGCTAGATGGTCGGATCGCATCCAATTTTTTGTGATAAGTGTGCCCCATGTCAGGGGAAGAGTTGGAAAGCAGATGGTCAAACCACATCCACTTTTTGTACTACAGAACTTGCTGAGGAATCAGAATTGTTAGATGGACAGTCGAATCACATCCCTTCTGGTATTTATATTCCAATCCATGCTTTGAGGATTGGAGTTGGTTGATGGGTAGTCAGTCACACCCATTTGGTGTTTATACTCTAGTCTGCGCTCTCGGGACCAAAGTTAGTTAATGGGTGGTCATTCGCATCCAGTTGGTGTTTATACTCCAGTCCACACTCTGGGGATTTAGAGTTGGTTGATGTTTATACTCCAGTTTGCACTCTGGGAATCTGGAGTTAGTTGATGTTTATACTCCAGTTTGCACTCTGGGAATCTGGAGTTAGTTGATGTTTATACTCCAGTTCGCACTCCGGGAATTTGGAGTTAGTTGATGTTTGTACTCCAGTTTGCACTCCATGTATCTGGAGTTAGTTGATGTCTCTACTCCAGTTTGCACTCTGGGAATCTGGAGTTAGTTGATGTTTATACTCCAGTTCGCACTCTGGGAATCTGGAGGTAGTTGATGTTTATACTCCAGTTCGCACTCTGGGAATCTGGAGTTAGTTAATGGGTGGTCAGTCACACACATTTGGCATTTGTGCTCCAGTCTGCACTCTCGGGACTAGAGTAAGTCGGTATTTTATACTCCAGTTCGTGCTCTGGGAATCTGGAGTTGGTTGATGGGTGGTCAGTCACACCCATTTGGTATTTTAGGATTATGTCCGCACTCCGAGGACTTAAGTTGTTTTATGGGTGGTCAATCACACCCGTTTTGATGTTTATACTCTAGTTCACACTCTGGGAATCTGGAGTTCGTTGATGGGTGGTTAGTCGCACCCATTTCAGTGTTTAGGCATTAGGATTTCGTTCGCACTCTGAGAACAAGAAGTTGATCAGGTACGTGGACGGTCGTATCACATCCACCCTAAGTAGGCAAGCGAAGTCGTTAGATGGACGGATCCACTCTCTTTGAGCTTGCAAATATGAAGGGCGAGGTCTTTAGATGGACAGATCCATCCTCCTCGGGTTTAGGTTGAACATGGGCGAGTCGTTAGGTGGACGGATCCATCCTCCTCGGGTTTAGGTTGAACATGGGCGAGTCATTAGGTGGACGGATCCACCCTCCTCGAGCCCACGTCCATAAATTTATGCTCCAGCTTGCACTTTGGGAGCCAGAGTTAGTTAAAGGATTGTTGTGTATCAATCCCTTTTGGCTTCAGTGTGACAGCTTGTCCCTGAGCTTGGGGTTTCACTTAGCGAGTGATCGGTGGGATATCGATTAATTTCCACTTATCTGCCCCTCAACGAAGGATGAGATTTAGTTTATGGACGGTTGGATCACGTCCATGTTCATTTGGATTCCGCTTCTGCCAAGCCTAAGGAGTAAGATTCGTGGTCTGGCAAGCTTTGAGCTCGAGCAGAGGAGAGGATGGTCGAACTGCATCCACTTTGAGTTGTGTATTTTCCCTTAAGTCCGGTGCAAGAATTGGAGAGCAGACGGTCGAGTCACGTCCACTTTATACTTTGCGTTTTTCCGATCGAGCTGAGGAAGAGATTTGAAATGATGGCTCATGATGGTTAGCAAGTAGGCAGTTAGTTGTTGATGACTATAAATTGAGGGTTGGCCCCTAATAAAGTCAGTTTAAGGCATGATTGCTTTGCCGAATCACAGACGCAAGCTGGAGAGTGAATGGTCAAATCATATCCATTTTAAACATATGTTCTCAAATTACCCCAAGTTCTAATGTAGGATTGGATGCATGGATGGTCATGTCACATCCATCCTTGGTGTGATTCCAATTTTACTGGGCATCAGAAGAAGCATAAGTATTTTGGCGAGCTTCAAGTATGAGATGAAGAGTACATTGTTGGGACATATCACTCCAAGTCTTTCCCAGATCTCTTATTAAATTGCATAGGCGGATGAGTGGATGGTCGATTGCATCCACCTTGTACTAGAGTCCTGACCTTGTCGGTCTCTTCTGCTTTAATGCCTTGCCCCCAATCGGGGCATATAGTAGCTGATGAGTGGTTGAATCATGTTCGTCATGATGATACCTCAATGATTTGATCATAGTCCGTGGAGGTTGTTTTTCACCTAACCTTAAGTACTCGGTTACTTGCATCATTTGCAAGTAGTTTAATTCAAGTCGGTCATATCTCGCAACATAAACGAAATTGAAATAGAAATAATTCAAAAGAGATCGGATTAAATCTCATTGATAAGTGAAGCGGTATCGTATGCTCGCTATTGCACTTCGGTCCAGCCCTTCACAGTTGGAAGTCTAACACACATGGTTCAATTTAATCAAAGTTCCTGATCGATAGGGGTCGGGTGTTCCCGGTCCTTCGTTTTATGGGGCTTGTAAATATTGTCGGAGCTATCCTTTCAAGAGCAGCCTTATGGCGTTGGCGTCCATGGTAGCCATCTAAAGAAGAGGAGTTTTCCAATCTAGAGTATGGAGTAGGTTCCCTCCTTATCTCGCCATGTTGATCCTTCATCTGACTCATCAACTCAATATTGGCCTAGACATGTTGGATTAGTCGTCGGTGGCTACCCACCAGTTCTCTTGTCAAAGTCTAGAAATAAGCTCTGGTGATGAATTCATTTATGGGTATTGGCAGCAACTAGCTGTGGGCTTTGGATAAATTCGTTGGCTGCCAGCTTCTTCATTCCTGTCAGTGATATGAGAAATAGATCTGGTATGTCTAACCGTGATTGACGGTCTTCTCTGAGGAATGAGGGTAGACATCTGCGTTTGATGGCATTCATCACCCTTGGCGAAATCCACATGCCATTCCCACTTCATAAGGTAGTGTCGGGGGTTATATTTCCATAGTATATTGACATAGTTAACATGTTGAATTTTCATTGGAAGTTCTGTATGTGGAATGGTTTCAACGAATAGGTCTCGACTGGGAAAGATTCTCCAATCGACATTATGATCAGGTCCATTTTATGGCTACGGGGTCTTGTAACACTAGTGAATGATGTATGCACGATTGCCCAACGTTCGAGTGGTTTGGTGATGCCGATTGGATGGTGAGTTGGTTAAGATGGGCACATAAATTGGTGATCATTTCTAATTTTCACCCAGGTAGGAGGCCCATATAAAGTAGTAAGGAAGTCCTCTTAAGGTTGTATGCTATACTTCTAGTCATATGGACACGGTATGACTAAGATGCGGACATTTGAAGATGGTTTAGTGGTGACCGGCTATGCTTTGAGTTGGCAGAGCAGACGGTGTAAGGCAGTCATCATATTAGCCATCGTAATGTAGTTGTCAATTCAGGAGTTTACAAACTGGTCAATTGGGGGAAGTTGCAGTCCACCTTAGAAGCATGATATATTAACCAACTCTAGTCCTTGGCGTATTAGATAGGTTCTGCAGCCTCTGGGAGCACCGATTGAGTAGTATTCCTTTACCCATTCCTTGATTGCAATTCAGCATTTGTTATTGTGATCCCCTATGTCTTATTCAGTCATGGAACAATCAGAAGCGTGGATGTGATGTTCCTTCATTAAGTTGAGCTTTGAATTCACTATGCGGGTGCACTGCGCTTGAAGAGATAAAATGAAGAAAATAAATGTAAAATGAAGTAGATCTAACAAACACACCAATATACAGATAAGAAAATGCACAGAAACACACGGATTTAGAGTGGTTCGGCGAATTGCCTACATCCACTATGAAATGATTGATGTTTATTTAACTTTACTCGCTGATTACAAAAGGTTACGGCAGTACAACTGAAATTTAATGGTGATTCAGACAGAGTATCGATGTAGAGAAGCCAAAAGTCCATTTTCAATAGGTCCTGGGCTGCTATTTATAGGCGTAGGCAGCAAATATCTCGCTCAAATCTCGGAAGACATCTTCTCCACGTGGGTGGGCCTACACGATCGATCCCATGCTGTTTTCACTCGATCCATAATCGATACGAACCAAATTCGCATCGATCGAGATTTTGTCTGATCGAGTCGAGATCGATCATGAACATTTCCAAGGTGGTACGCAAGCTCCTGTGAAAATTTGATGGTATTTGAACTTGTAGATCTCGAGTTATGATCGATGCAAGTTTGGATTTGTATGACATTGTCGTCTTCCTATCGATACTATTTCGCATAGATCATGTGTGGCTCTATTCATATCGATGCTTGCATGCTACTTCGTATCGATGGTTAGAGGCTGCCTTCGTATCGATGCTTCATGTTGCTTTCTTCGTATCGATCAGTGGTTGTTGCTATTCGTATCGATGGTGAGAGATCGATACGAGATGGATGGAGGGAGACCGATACGAAATGAGCATTTGTTGATGGATACGAAGTGCTATTAACATAATGGATACAAAGTAGCTTCATTTTATGGATGCGAAGGAAGTTAGTAGGCGATGGATACGAACTGAATCTCTCTTGGGGAATGGATACGAAATTGGATGGATACGAATAGAGTTGGATTTCTCAACCGTGGTCGATCAATATCATACGAATTCTGATTGACTTGAAATTTGGAATGTTGGTTTTCATTGCTTTGCTTGTCATGTCATATCAATTGTAGCTCGATTTGGACTCGGGCAAAATTTACCGGTATCCATAGTGAACCTATGTATAACCGATCTCCAGGATGAACTGTCCTTGGTTTCTAGCCAAGTTCTTGGTGTCACGGCCTTGCCAAAAGGCGGGATAACAAAATGTGAGAAATTCGAACCAACATTACTGCCTCATGTTTAAATCTCTCTGAGTGAAAAGATACTTTAAAGATTTATGATCCGTTTTTCACCTAATTAAAAGAGGAAATTTTATTTACTAAGGTCAATTCAAAGTTTTAATTGAAACAAACTATGAAAACTTCTTACCTAGCTAATATTGCCTCCATATTTTTAATGCGAACACCATGGCTAATAATTCTAAGTCGTGTGTTGCATAATTCTTCTCATGAGTCTTTAATTGTCTTTCAGCATAAGCAATCACCTTTCCTTCCTGCATCAGAACTACACCAACTCCTTCTCCACAAGCATCTGTATAAATGGTTAATCCACTATTTCCGTTTATAATTGCAATGACTGGAGCGGTCGTTAATCTTCTTTTGAGTTCCTGGAATGCTGCCTCACATTTTAGAGTCCAGATAAATTTAGCATCCTTCACGGTCAACTTCGTTAGGTGGTAGGCAATCTTGGAGAAGTCTTGAATGAATCTTCTGTAATACCTTGCCAGATCTAAGAAGCTACAAATCTCTTTAGGAATTTGTGATTGCTTCCAATTTAGAACAGCTGCAACCTTTACAGGATCTACTGAAATCCCGTCCCTTGACACTATATGTCCAAGGAATCTTACCTCCTTTCCACAGAAACAGCATTTTGAGAATTTGGCTTTAAGTATGTTATTTCTTAATATCTCTAACACAATTTCTAGATGTCTTTCACATTCTTCTTCTGTCTTAGAACAGATAAGGATACCATCAATAAAGACTAACATGAATTTATTGAGTACATCTCTAAATACTTTATTCATAAGGTCTACCAAATAAGCGGGCGCATTGGTTAGCCCAAAAGGCATAACCAACCACTCGAGGAAAGTATTTAGACCTTTAAATGCAGTTAGATGGATGCATTCTTCTGCGATTCTCAGCTGATGAAATCCTATAGCAAGATCCAATTTCGAGAATACTCGAGCACCATGTAACTGATCAAACAAGTCATCTATTCGAGGTAGGGGATACTTGTTCTTAATCGTTTGTTTGTTCAAATCTCGATAATCTAGACACAATCTTAGAGATCCATCTGACTTGGCAACAAAAACTACTGCCGATCCCTAACTTGAATGGCTTGGTCTTATCACCCTTTCTTTAATAGCACTTGAGTTTGGTTACTTAACTCTTCTCTCTCCTTCGGAAAACCATCTTTCGGTTATGTTGTTTAATTGGTCTTGCATCAGAAATCAAATCAATACGAAATTCGATTTCCCGATGTGAGGGTAAACTCTTCACTTCTTCAAAAATGTCTGGAAATTCTTTAATAATATTATTATTTCTAATCCTTTCTGGGATTAGTCAATGCATATAGGAAACTTCCCCTCCTTGGACTAGGATCTTCACAATATATTTCTATAAACTTCTCTAACTTTCTTTTTACTAAAACCGTTCTTTTTACACAATCTAGAATAGCTTCGTGCTTAGTCAACCAATCCATACTGAGCAAAATTTCGAATCCAATAATATCCAAGACAAATAGATCAAAAGGAAATTGATGGGAAGAATGAGAAATTGGGACTTTTTCACAATTCATACAAAGGTTAGTGGTACCACTTATAGGATTCGTCACACAAATAGGGGTATCAACTATCTTAGGTTCAAGTTTTAATTCTTCTACGTTTTTCTTAGCAATAAAACTATGAGAAGCTCCTGTATCAAACACTCTAACTAAAAAATCTTCAATAAAAATATTACCTTCCAAAACTCCCTTTCCCTTCACATCCTGAGAGGTTGAAGGCTCATCCTTAATTACATAGACTTTGGCTTGCTCCCCTTCCTCATGATCGGACAATCCTTGATCATGTGCCCCGGTTGGTGACAATTATAGCAGAGGCTATTCTGAACTATAGGAGAGGCGGAATCCTAGACCTTTTGACTTCTACAATTCTTTGCAATATGGCCCTTCCTCTTGCAATTGTTACAAGTATAATCCTTGAAGCGGTTTCCTTGAGATCCTTCCCTGGGTTTTCCTGGCCACGGCTTTATCCCACTGTTATTAAACTTCCTCCTTTTCCTGTTGTTGGCGTTGTTGTTGGTTGAGCTACTACCGGCTCCTTCTTTTCCAATGTTTCATAACGAAATCCCATATCCAGCAAATCTACAAATGGCCCGTTAATATGGGCAGTCATCCTGCTCTGGTATTTCTCGTTTATCCTAGAAATGAACTTCTCATTTTTCTTCAAAGGCGTTTCAATTAGACCTGGCTCCAAAAAGATAATTCGTTGAACTTATTAGCATACTCTTCAATAGTCATTTCCTCCCACTTCAGATCAATAAAGCTTCTGTAAAGATGAGATTTTCCAGACGCTGGCATGTACTGCTCCTCCAAAACCTCTTTAAATCTTTCCCAAGAAAAATTGTCCTTCGAATCATTTAGGGTAATAGACTTCCACCAAACCAGAGCCCCTTCTTGAAATTGCCACAAGGCCAAAAATCTCTTTTTCTCATCACTAATGTTTAATGCTTTAAAGATCCTCTCGCATGATTTAATCCAAGCATGTACTTCAATGATAGCTTCTGTACCCTTAAATTGGTTTCCCCTTAAGCTTGTATAATTCTGGCACAGAGTGGCAAAATTAACCTGGGGTTGTACGGGAGCTATTTTTGCTACAACAACAGTTGGAGCTCGACCATTGGCTATTATGGTGTTGCTATTTCCCCTCCTTCGTCCTCTACGGGTACTCATGTCTTACAATCTGAATTTAGTAAGATAACTTTAGAATATAAAGATGAAATATCTTTGGGAATGGGTATATAGCACAACTTTTATTCAAATTAGGATTCTAAATGCGCACTCTCAAAGATTGAACTCACTAGGGTATTACTAACCCTATCTGTAATGAGTTATACCCTACCAAAGCCAAGGTTCTCGCTTAACCATCAGCTCTGATACCAAATGTGACGACCCGCCTCCTCGACTCTCGAAAATTGACACTAATACATCCACGGTATTCACGTGCTATAAATCCAAGTGCCGGGGAGGTAGATTTTCAAGGGTTAAGTAAACTAAAAGATAGAAACACAAATTCTTACATTACATTAAAATAGATAGATAGTACATACAACCACCCTTACTAGGGTACATCAGAGTTTTTTTTGTATGAACTAACCCATCCAGGAATAGTTATAACTGTTTGTTCCCACAATTTGCTGGTATAAACTTAACTTAGACATAGCGGAAAAATAAAACAAATAGACAGATATACATCCACATTGGATGCTCCAGCTCCATTGCTCCAAAAACCTCTTCCAGCATGCTCTTCCCAAAATACTCCAAACAGAATCCTGACTACTTGGCTGGCCGAAAAGATAGGGCACCCAGAGTTTAAAGGGAAAACAAATAAACTCCGGTGTCGGTCATGGGACTGGCGTGAGAACTCAAAATACGTTGTTTGAAAACAAACAGGTATCTCATAAGACAACGCCGCACATAAACATGGAACGGGTTTTTACCTTATGATAACCAAAACATTCTTACGTAAAAAAACTTGATATTATTTTTAATGACATATCTTTGAAGACATTTGCAAGAAAACTTATCAATCTTCGCCGAAATTGTTACATTTTTAAATTCCAGCATACTAACCAAAAACGCGGGTTGTACAAACAAAATGGCAGGCACTTATTGGAGAATGAGTTTCCATACAAATGACCAGGTGAAGGGACTACCTTCCGGCAGTACATCTCTAGAGGAATGTACCGACGTCATTAGAACATCTACACCTCTACCAACACAAGGCCAGCCTACCTTTCTCACAAGATAGTACCGAATATGTCATCACCCCGGTCGTTACCGACCTATCTGAGACGTCTCTTAGCACACATCATAATAATTTAATCCTGAATGTCATAGGGGATAGAAATATATCTAGAAGGGGATGATCATACTCTAATGGTTGCGAACCACATAGCCATGCCGCATCTACCATGTTTCGGCCATTTCCTGGTGTGAGGCTTTAGGTAACGATTACCTTTCACATTGCACATCATCTTTCTTTGAATGCCACACTACCATTCCATGGTCACACAACTGATTTCTGCAAACGCATAAATCCTGAGCTATATGCCTCAGGAAAGGGTGTTAAGTTAAGAGAAGTTTCCTTCTCCGCCACCAAATAGATGATACGTTCATAAAGATCACTTATGTAATTAGAAATGCAACGTCATACATTCGTCCATACAAGTTTTTCATGAATAGGACAAACCGAAGGCACTCTCCTACCCCATCGTGTCCGGAATTCACCCTAGGATTAGTAGCGATTAGTCCTTGCATTGGATATTTCATAACAAGGATACTACTGCTACTATACGTATATTGGGAGTTTATCCCCAAATGATCAACAAGAAGTCCTTCAATACAAAAATTCCAAATATCATACCCATGTTTTCACTTCGAATACGTAAATTGGTTCGAAGTGGTCTTCGGAAAGGAATTACCCAAATTCGACCCTGGCTCCTCCGAACCAATCATCCATAAAAGAGGTCAAGTGAATAGGAAATAATTCTTTAATTAATTAAGTCCTTTTATCAAAATCTCTTTAGGAGATATACATTTCTAAAACATTCTTTCCTGTATATATGGGATTATTAAACCTCTTATCACTACTTTTGATTTCTTAAAACCTTTTTACACTTAACTTGTTTTCGATATTTCGACCTTATCTATCCCTCGCCCAAGGAAGAGGCCAGGTGAGCTAGGGCACTGGTTGCTCCTGAACATCTCCTTAATTTAAGCTTTTACATTTGGATCTCACAAATAGAAAAATCCAGTCTACTTGTCGGCTTTTAGAGCCAAGATTAAACCACTTAATTTATAATAGTTTTTCTTTAAATCGTTTATTTAAACTCTCTTAAATAAGCTAGAAAACCACCAATTATTACTAAAACCTTTAATTATCCTTTTGAAAACATTTACAAAACAACTGGAAAAGAATTGTTAAGTTTGAAACTATTTTTCAAAAGTTATAGAAAAGCGATGCGAAAAAGCGCTGCGGAAAGTGCTTTTTTAAGCTATATTGATCAAACCGACTTTTTATTATTTGAAAATTCATTTTTTATTATTAAAAACACTTTTAAAACATTTTTAAACATTTATAAGATTTATTCCACATTTTTAAATAATTTTAAAACACACATTCTAAAAATATACGGTTTTGGATTCCGAATTGCAAAACCGCGATTTTTCAAAAACTTGTTTTACTCATATTACAAAATATACTTATCTAAATCTTGACTTTCATTCTTCATTGGAAAAATATGAATATAATAGTTCAGAAAATTCTTATCTCGAAGAATTCCGAGCTATATTCCATCTATTACACTTGTTTGACTTTTATGGCACGAAATCGTGAATTGCCGCTATGCAACGCGCCTATTTTTGAATAAATTTTCAATTCTCATTCAAACTTTACCAAAACACTTTTGAATGTTTATAAAACTTTTCAAAATCATTTTAAACAATTTTTAAAGAGGTTTAACATTTCATATAGACCTTTTTATTACTTCAAGGAAAGTGATTTCATTTGTGCTTATCGACGTGTATTTTCATGATTTGCATATATATTCAATATTCAAATGAAAACATCCAAACTTATTGATCATAGCATAATAAACATCCATTTGAAAACATCATACCATTATCCAAATATAATATAATAGTTTAGGAGTTCTCACCTTGGGTTTGAAACGATTTAATTAAAAATTCGTTATAGCTCTGCTACTCGAGTTCCGAAGCTCACTCTTCTTTGGAGTTTAGGATTTTTAGGAGAAAAGTGGAGTTTTAGGATTGAGGTGTTTAACCATATGGAACTACATATTAATATTTAAACTCTTTTTGAAATAAAATTTAACATTATTTCTCTTAGAAAGGAAGCCATTAAAGTGGAAGACAAAGCTTAGAAATATGAAGAAGAAGAAGAATGAAAATGAAGAGAAGAGGGTATGGTATTTATAGGAAAAGAAGAGTATAAAGGAAGACATGCACACATCACCTTTTGCATCTACATTTTGAAGCATCTCCAACACACCTCCCCCTCCTATAGGCACGGCTAAAGCCTCCCCCCATGGGCCCATCACTTCCATCTTCTCATGTTTGCATATGTTGACTTATATATGCTTAAGGAGTAAGAAATCATAAAATATATTATATATTATACTTTTATACTTATATATTTTGGTATATATATGTTTATGTGCATGTTATATGCATGCATATGTACATGTATATGTGTATTTAGCATATCCCTACAAAGTTGCACAACTTCCACACGTTGTATCATTACAAATCCCGATTCCGATTTTCAATTATATTTTCTCTTTTAAATTAATATGCATATTTGTATAAACAAATTTTGAAAATAAATTTTCTTATTATTACCAACTAATTAAAATGATCATATTTTATTTATAAAATCATATAAATTAACATTAATAATTATTTACAAAATTATTTTTATATCGATAAAGCTAAATGATCATTTATTTAAAGTGATATATTTAGGGTCGTTACGGTTTTCAAAACAAATAACCCAATATCATTTTAAAAGAAAATCATGGCATAAATAAATTGTTCTGAAATGGAGTTTTAAAGAATTTTTCCTTGATTAATGGGTTAAAGGGATTAACAAAGTTTTATATAAAATGATTTCAAGGATATTAAACCGCGGGGGTTGGTATTATTATGTTGGCTTCTTCATATATGTATTTGAATATATTCACATTGTAGTAGACCAATAACTATAATTTGGGGAAGGGCAGAATAACCGGTTAGGTTGATCCAGTAGTGAATATAAATTAAGTTAACTCCTGAGTAAGCAGAATTGCATCCAGGAGGTCAGAAAGACCAAAGTATAAGATGCTAAAATATTAAAAGAAGATATTGGCAGGGGCCAATAGGTTCATAGTAAAGCCATGAAAACTATGATTATATTGAGATATTGGCAGGGGCCAATAGGTTCATAAGCCCATGAAAACTATATATAAACGAAGATGTGAGGAAGACAGGTTCATAGTAAGCCATGAAAACTATGATTAGATTGAGATATTGGCAGGGGCCAATAGGTTTGTAGTGAACCCATGAAAACTATATCCGGATTAAGATATTGACAGAAGTAAAAAAAAAAGGTTCCTAGTCAACCCATGAAAACTAGGATAAGAGGGAATTTATTGGAGTTACTAATAGGTTCAGGGAGAACCCATGGAAAATGATTATATTGGCAAGGGTCAATAGGTTCTTAGTGATCCTATGAAAACTATGAAATAGGACATGAGGTCCATAAACATTTAACAGGTTATTAGTCATTCCATGAAAACTAATAGGTTAATAATAACCCTAGAAACTATAATTAAGACAGATAGTAAAAATGAATGGGGATGGGTAATCCATAATTGATTTACTTGTTTTTTATATCATCATAATATTTTGAACTGTTATGTTTTAACCATTGTGGATGCAGGAGCACAATATATGGTTTTATAAAGGTTTTAGGATACCGGTGAGAGGAAAACCGGTTCCGCTATGCGGTGTGGTCTTACTAGAATTTATATGGTTTGAGATGCTAGATTATTATTCACACCGGGCTTTATGTCCGACTCTAAGTTTATGCTTTCCCCTTAAACTCTTGGTTACTCAATTGATTTTGAGTAGTTTGAGAATTGAGGTTTTCAGGTACCTCTTTAGACGAATAAGCTTCCGGAGATGTGCAAAAGGCATAATAGATATCTGGAGTTCTCTTTTATTTTGATTCCGCTATGTTGTTGTTGTAAAGGGAATGTTGTTTAATTGCTTATATATTCTCTAATCATCTAAGGGGGCATCTTCATATGTCGCTCTTAGCGTATGTAGTAATAAGTATACTTTCTCTTAACGTGGTTCTCATATTGGGATTATGTAATGAATATTAAATGCTTTGAAATGAAATGAGAAATTTGTTTGTCGATTTTAAATTTTTTCCATATCCATGTGTTTCTGTTATATCAATGTGCCTAACATTACCGTATTTGGTTGCCAAGGATTAATAACTATCGATGACTGCAGCATTCGTAGCCGTTAGTTTTGGGCCTCTAAGTAGGGGTTGTTACAAGTTGGTATCAGAGCATAGCTTTATGAAACTTAAAAGTAATTTAAACCTAAAATATTTTCAAACATAATCCAATGAATTAGAAAATAAGATCGGGGTTTGGGGTAACGCTATAGTAACGTACCTGTATTTGATATATATATATACACACACACACATACGTATTTCCCTCTCTCTTAGACCGTTCTTCTGTATCTTACTAAGGCTCGTATGTAGATCTACGAGAAAGAAGATATGGAGGTAGGAAACAGAAGTGGAAATCTTGATGGAGGAAGCACCACAACTAACAGAAATGTTCGACCTAATACTAGGAGGAACCAAGATCGACAGGCTAATGTTGATGCCAATTTGGGTGCTAGAAATCTAGTAGTGGATATGGGCGCGATGTATCAATTATTCGTTAATATGATGCAAGCAGGAGTTGCTACTGGAGTTGCTAGAAATGTTGGAGGAGCTAACCATGTGGCTCCAGTTGGGAATAATTATGCAAAGCTGAGTAGAGATTACACTAGTCTTGGTGGGAAGCCATTTATGTGGACGAAGAATGCCATAGCGGTAGAGAATTGGCTATTGCATTGTGAGAGAATATTTGCTGATCTGGGTTTAGATGACGAGCAGAAGAGAAGGTTAGCCTTTAGGAAGTTGCAAGTATCGGCACTTCATTAGTGGAATAGTGTTACTGCCGGGGTTCCGGAGGAGGAGTTGACTTGGGCTGATTTTCGAAGGAGATTTGAGCAAAGGTTTATGTTTGAGGTTGCTAAATCAGCGCTGCTAAGGAAGTTAGTAGGGAGAGGTGTTGATTGTTGAGTATGCTGCTAAGTTTGATGAGTTGTCCCGTTATGGATATAATACTATAGACATCGTAATCAGGAGAAATGAGAAGTTCATTAAGGGACTAAGGCTAGAGATTTCTAGGGCGACTCTGCCACATCTCCATGATCCTAATAATTTAGTTGTGGAGATGGCAATCTGCCATGAGGAGATGCTTGCTATTTGTGCTAGAAGGAGCCAGTTGAGATCCAGAGTTCTCAGGGAAAGAAAAGAAAATTCTTTAAGAAGAAGGGAGCACAGAAGGGAGATGTTGCCATGAAGGCAATGGCTGACTTAGTTTTCTTCAAGTGTGACAAGAAGGGTCATTATGCTCATGAGTGTCGGTCAGGCAACGGGAAGAAGGCTGCAGATAAGAAGAATGTGAAGTGCTTTAACTGTGATTAAATTGGGCATTATAAGAATGTGTCCAAAACCGGTTAGGGTGGACAAGGGAAAGGCTTTTGCTGTTGGAACATCATCTGCAAAGCCAACTGTAGTTGAAAAAGGAAAGACCGTGATGGAAGGTACATTTCTGATTCAGAGTATACCAGTTAGGATACTATTTGATACCAGTGCATCACGTTCATTATATCCTAGTGTTTGGTTGATAGGTTATGCTTAGAACCCACATACCTTGTTACTTCCTTAAGGGTTGCAAATCCAATAGGAGGGTATGCAACTCTAAGGATGAGATGTGACCAATTAGAACTTGACTCTTTAGGTCATAAGTTTGCAAGCATACTATATGTTTTCGATTTCGTAGATTTCAAAATCATTTTGTGTATGGATTAGTTGAGTAAGTATGAGGATAGGATATTTTGCCAGGATGGGGAGATAATACTAAGACACTCTGATAGTCGTAACCAAATCATATTCTCGGTGGAGAATTCTGATGGGAGCAGTTGTGCTTTGTTAAGTGCAATGGAAGTGGGAGAAGAGTTAAGTCAGGTTCGTGTAGAAAGGGATTTTGCAGATGTCTTTGAGCGGTTACGGGACTACCACCGAAACGAGCTGTTGAGTTTCAGATAGATCTTGTGCCAGGAGCTGAACCTGTAAGTAGACCACCTAGCAGGATGACACCTACTGAGATGAAGGAATGGAAGACGCAGCTAGTGGATCTAGAAGGGAGAAATTTTATTAGACCAAGCAGTTTGCATTAGGGAGCAGCTGTGGTATCCATGAAGAAACCAGATGGATCATTGAGGATGTATACCGACTATCTTAAGTTGAATGAGAGGACGATTAAGAATAAGTATCGTTTGTCAAGAAATGATGATCTACTTGATCGGTTGAGTGGAACCAGAGTGTTTTCCCAGTTGGATTTGGCGACGGGTTTCAATCAGGTAAGAATGGCAGAGGACAGTATTCCATTGACCGCATTTCGAACTAGGTGTGGTTCGTATGAGTGGTTAGTAATGCCATTCGGGTTAACGAATGCACCTGCTTTCTTCGTGGATCTGATGAAACGAGTTTTCCGAGAGTATTTGGATAGGTTCGTGCTGGTGTTTATAGATGACATTTTAGTGTACTCTAAGAATGAAAGGGAGCATGAAGATCATCTTAGAGTTGTGCTTGAGACGCTGAAGCAGCATCAGCTAAAGGTGAAGTTTTCCAAGTGTCATTTTTGGAAGAAAGAGGTTATGATTCTTGGTAATGTGGTTTAAGAGAAAGGTTTGTCAGTCGATCCAGATAAGATCGAAGTTGTTAATAATTGGAAGAGAACAGAGACGGTGACTGAGATTAAAAGCTTTCTTGGACTTGCTGGCTATTACCGGAGATTCATCAAGAATTTCTCATGGATAGCAGCGCCTTTGACTAAGCTAACCAGGAAGGAGGTGAATTTTGTTCGATCCGACAAATGTGAGGAAGCATTGCTTACGTTAAAGCATTTGTTGACTGTTATTCCAAAAATCCACCTTTCGACTTAGTCGAAGCCATTTAAAGCAGAGAACAAAAGAGAGCAAGAATGGATTATTCCAGCTGGACTTTTCGAAGGAGTCGAAGGGATATTATCGCCAAAGTTTGGAACTTTCGGAACCTTTCAAAGGTGTCAGAAGGTTTCTACAACCAAGATCCAATGAGTTCATACCTTTCAAAGGAGATGAAGGAGTCGAAAGCACCCTTCAACCATCAATAACAACCTTTCGACTAGATAAATCCATATGCATGAAGACCTTTCGAATGAATCGAAGCAGTACCTTTCGAAGACAATGAAGAACAACTCTTTGCATATGCGCCAAACCTCTTGAAACCAAAGGTTTCACCTTCATTTAAACTACGCAAAAGCAATCATTGTCCTGAACAACCCCTTCGAAAGCTATAATAAATCTTTCGAACCGGTCGAAGCCAATATGATCCAGGAGGGTTCCACATCAAATCTAAAACAAGAGCTCAGATGTAACCACATCATCGAAACCATTGAACAACGCCTATCGATAGAGTCGAAGGCACTTACAAGGAAACATAAAGAAGAGAGGCGCAACCCTTCCTTTCGACAAAGACGAAGCATACTTGAGTTATTCGGCAACCACCTTTTGACCCAGTCGAAAGCATCAGGGTCGAAAGGTGGTGAGCCGCATCTATAAATAAGACCCAAGGGGTCAGGTTTTTGGGGATCCGATTCTTTCCACTCAAAACTTGTATTTTCTTAATGAAAAGTGTTGTAACCCTAATTACAAAATTGATTTGGGGAATTGAAGTAATAAAATCATCTTTTGGCTTACGAAAGGGAAGTCTCAAATATTTCAAATTGCTTTGCTGTTTTTAAGGATATTGTCAGGTTTATTTCTATATTTCAGGTTTCGTCAACATCGAAAGGTTCCTGCCGACATAATCGAAACCTCCTATATTCAAGTAACTTCAGTTACATGCTTTATGTTACCTTCCCCTGAGTTTTCTGCTCTCGATAAGGTCAAGATCCAGCCTCAATCCACTAAGACCTTTAGCTTTCGACAAGGATAAAAGCTTGTTCCAAGTCATTCCAACTTGAGATTCATTACCCAAACCAATGATATTTAAGCCTAGAGCTTACGATAATGTCGAAACCTACCCCAGATTCTTGATTCAAGTTTTAACACCAAAACAACCTTGCTTTCAACAAGGTCGAAACCTTTGTTTTAGATTTTTGGATAAAGTCCTAGCTACACAACCACCAAGGCCTTCGACTAGGTCGAATCCAGCAAAGGAAAATCTTATCCAAGGTATCACAACTGTTTCGAAAGGTGTCTTTTGAAGGAAAAACCAATCTATCTCAACAGAAAAGTAAAGTTAATAAAGGAAGAAGTCGACCTTCTTGACAGAGTCGAAAGGTCGGTCTGAACAACTTAGCACATCAGCAATCAACTCGAAAGGAAATTCAAGGAAGATAGACCTTTCCTACTTCTTTCCATCTACTCAAAGGATAAATCTTATTCCAAAACACAACTTTTTGGTGTTGACAAGATTTCTTGTTAACATTTTGGTGCTAGAAGGAGGGCTCGAACCTCTGACTTGGTTAAATAACCAATAGTACTATTCTCTAACCCCACTTAGCTTAATTTCAAGTTCATTTACTTCGGTCAAATCATGGCTAGAAGAATGATAAGATCTGAACAAGGATCCTTCGAACCCCATGAGATAAGATTCTCCCCAATAATCATCAAGGATCCAACCAAGATAAAGAGCAAAGTTGAGGCTAGAAGCTCTTACAATTATAAACAAGAAAAAAGCAGAATCTTATAATCCTGAGAAATGGAGCTTAAATCCTTTTCATGTTGGCCCCACCCCTATCTTTGCATTAGGAAATAAAACAAATGGGAGTGACAATGTATTCAATCAAATGAGAAGAATCATCCAACTCTATTCCAAAGGCACAATCTTTGAAAAAGAAATAATGGCTGTTACAATGCCTTTGCAAACAAGTGGCAACAACCAACTACAATAAAAACACTTCTAACTCAAGAACAACATAGGGTGGCAAAAAAAACAATAGAAGAATGTGAAACCACAAGGCCAAGAAGTAAAAAGTCAAAAGGCCATCCGCAAGAATCAAGCTTCAAGTCTAGACTTCCAAAGGAATGCAACTTAACAACATCTATAGAGAACGTCTACTTGCTTACTAAGGATGAGCTTAACTATTGGCCATCACAGAAAAAGAAGCCAAAACATGAAAGGAATCTAGGAGGATCCTATTGTCATTACCACATGATGAATGGTCATGAAACCAATCATTGCATAGCCCTGGAGGGGATGATCATAAACTTCTTCTGACAAGGAAAGATTAATGAATTTGTAAGGAGAATTTAAGACAAAATCAATAAAGAGCTACTTTTCATAAAAAGAAATTCTACATGGTTGGGAGTGAAATACTCCTTTATTTGGATACTACTTAAGATGGTAGTCAACCTAAAATGGTAGAAAGCCTCTGTCCGCACCGAGATGGCCAGGGCAGAGCACCTCATGGAGGGAGGGTGGGTAAGCCTTTAGCCGTTCCATAAGATGGCCAGGTTAAAGCACCGGACAAGCCCTTGGCCGTGCCTCTGGTCAGGTCAAGGAACCTCCGTGAGGGAGGACGAAGTAAGTCTTTATCCACGCCATAAGATAGCCAGGGTAATTCACCGAAAAAGCCCTTATCCGCGCCACGCTATGGCCAGGGTAAGGCACCTCCTGGAGGGAGGATGGAGTAAGCCTTTTCCATGCCATAAGGTGGCTAGGGTAAAGCACCGAACAAGCCCCTGTCCGTGCCGCATAAGGGTCTAGGTAGGGCGCCTCCTGGAGGGAGGTTGGGTAATTCTTGGTTCCAGCCTCTAAGATGAGCTAACCAGAAGCACCGGACAACAATGGACTAAGACGTCCAAGCCCAAGAGGAGGCTCATTCAATAATGGACTGAGATGTCCAAGCCTAAGAAGAGGCACATCAAATAATAGACTGAGACATCCAAGCCTAAGAGGAGGCTCATTCAGTAATGTACTAAGATGTCCAAGCCCAAGAAGAGGCACATCAAAAAATGGATTGAGACATCCATGCCCAAAAGGAGGCTCATTCAGCAATGGACTAAGATGTCCAGGCCCGAGAAGAGGTGCATCAAATCATGAACTGAGATGTTCAAGCCCGAGAAACGACATATCCAATCATAGACTAAGATGTCCAAGCTCAAGAGGCAACTAATCAAATTACTTCTCTACAAGACCTTAAGGGTTCACACATCAAAGGAGTAGAGCAGAGCTCCACTTATTAATACCTGAATCTAGGTTTCAGGATTTTCATGTGGAATCTGGATTTTGGGTCTTTCATATCTGAATTTTTTCAATTAATACCCGAATCTAGGTTTCAAGACATTCATTTCAGAACTTCATTTACTAATACCCGAATCTGGGTTTTGGGTCTTTATCGATCACTAACTATCTTTGTTATACCTGAATCTGGGTATCAGGACTTGTACTTATTTGAGCCCTAATCTGGGTGTAAAATTTCAATAATGGATTTCTATTTATCCATCATAAATGCCCAAATCCAGGTCAAAGCATGCTCTTATGAAGATCATTATTATAAGTTTCCGAATCTGAGTCTTGGATTTCTAATTCTTCAAATTTCATTAATACCCAAAAATGGGTCGGTGGTTTTCAACTACAGATATTCAGATAATGATTTTTGGACTTAGCCCTTTATTAAATCTCACTTGAAAATTTCTGTCTAACATTTATGCCCTTGTGATGGAGTGGGATCTCCTATCAACAAATTTCAGATATTTCAGCCAAATGGTTGAAGTTAAATTCTTGATTATCTCTTATCACGGTTAAAGATGGGATTAAGATGTTTAATATAAACAACTTATCATGGAATTAACAAGATGATTTGTTAAATGATATACATAAACTGGTACGTCAATTTCAAGCTAACAAATAGAAATATTGTTTGCTTCGTACTTTTCAGGGAAATCAGCACAGCAAAAAGAAATGAAAGATTCAACAAATACAGAAATAATGAATGAGCTATCAAAAAGCATTTCAGAATTGACATTACCGAGAAGGATTACAAATTAAGTGATATTTAAAAAATTTATATGATTTACGTAAGTCATGAAATTATTTACAAAACTGTGAAGTTATTCACATATATACAAGACAAGTTTATACATTTCAAAGATACAGATATATCATAAGTCTTGAGCGGCTTTGCTAAGATTCTCAGCGACTGAAGGATCAAATATGTGACGAATCACGGCGCAGAGAACTTCTTTGAGTTTCTTTTCCTTCTTCCTGACCCTATCTGCTTCATCGATTGCATTAATAATTGTCTTCAAAGTGCGGTTCAAAGTTTTGTTTGTACCGCTAAGGGTCTTGTTATCCCTTTTAACTCTGCAACGCGCTTCTGGAGGAAGTATTTATCATGTTTTAGCTTCTGAACCTTGGCGGCATACTCATTAATACTCTGAGAATATTTCACTCTTTGTTGCTCATCAAAACACTTAGCTATTTCGATCTTATCTCTCCTGCACCAGTTACCCATGACATTCTCATCTAAGCCTATGGGAAGGTTAATCATTGAGGGAAATTTTTGAACAGCAAGAGAATTTGACCTCGTGGGTCTGGAAACCGATGGAGTAGTACGAGGAGTCGGTAAAGCAATGCTCGATATGTTATCTCCCATAATGAATTCCAATAATTCTCACTGCGCCCGACTATCATTCAATTTCAACTCCAAATCACTGATTTGTTGAATAAGCTCTGACATCTTATGATCGAAGTCGATTGAAGGGTTAGACTTTATCTATCACTTTAGCGATAGAATTGTTTCATCTTTGTTTTTTATATCGGTCTCAATATAGGCAATTTGATCTTTTAGATTGCTAGCAATTATTTTCTGAACAAAATATCTTTTATGCCATTTCAAGGCTTCAGCATTGCCACCGAAGCGTTTCAGTAAAATATCATCGCTGAGTTCACTCCTTCTACATGATTTTAGCAGTTTCTTTCTAGGAGTAGCAATTCGTGAAGATAGATCAAGGGGAAGAGAAACTGTAGATAATTGTAGATCCTATTTGAGCAGAAAAAACAAAAGAAAGTCAAAATCAAGATGAAAATTCTCTTTATTATTATAATAACAGATCACAACTCAAACAACAATGAAGTTAAAAGATATAATAAACAATTGGTTTACATCTAAAGCTGAGAAACTACCTTTCTAACTTTATCTAATGAGTTAGTGGAAAGTGTAACTGTTGAATCAAAAGGAATAGTGACTCCTTCTGGAGTAATGACTAGCAGGCATTTGCTATAGTCCCACTTCCCAACTAGAGGGCTATCGCGATCGCAAATTAATTTTGAATGAAATGTTCCGATCTCCTTAAGAAATGTCTCTTTCTCATCACCAAGGAAGTCAAAGCGAAGGCGAGGATATTCCAAGTATAGTTTTTGTAGTTATCTAAGAAAATAATTTCTTGCTAATTTCAAAGACTTTATAACTGATGCCTTTTCGAGATAAAATCTTCTCAGTCTAAGATATTGACTTAAATAGTCTCTAGAAACAAGTCGACCTAATGAACAGTTACCTTATGATAATATAATCAAATGAAGCTAAGCATAAAGAGTGAAACTAATACAAACATTTATAAATCAATACACTGTTACATATTTACAACTTCTCATTTGATTCATACAAAACTGACTTAGACAATAACTCAGATAAAAATTTGTTCTTATAATACTTAAGATTTTCGGGGGGAGGGGAGATCTTGGGGAATTGGTCAGACCCGTGGTAAGTTCGAACAAGCTCCAAGGTGCGGGCCAGATCCGAATTCGTCTAAGTATCTCTTATGAAAACGTCTAAGGAGACACCCACTAAATTCACCTAAGTATTAAAAATCAATAATTGAATGTCTACAATAAGCCTTATATAAAAAATTTATTAGAATGTCCCTTTCTTTAGTCAGCATCCAAAATTCTGTGATTAACTCCCGGTTTTCCTTTAAGAGAGTGTCATAGCGAAGGCGCGGTCTCTTTAGTAAAAAGGCAGCCTTTTGATGCTTAAAAGACGCCAACACCGATTCACTTCTATCAAGTCTATGATATTTACGTGAAAGTACATTGTGCTCTTTTATTCGCTTGTCTAACTCCCTATATACCCTGTTTATCTCTACTTGTTTTCTCTCAAGTTTGGTTTTATGGAGGAGGTTAGATTTCCTCCTTATCTAAAATAAATGATTGGCACATTTATTATCTTCGAAGTAAAAGATATTTAAACAGAGAATCCCATACCTATGACATCGAGACAGAAGTTTGGGAAGCCTACTCTTTACCTTTAGGCACTTTAACATTAACAGGAGCAGGCTCATCCTCTTGAGGAGAAAAAGGCTTGACAGATTCGGGCGGAACATCTTTTTGGGAAGATGGCTCTTTCTCAAGAGCTTTAACATTATCATCGCCATCTTTCTCAAAAGTTCCATAATGGCCCCCTCTATCTCCATCCGAACCTTGGCCGCCAACAAGGTTATCGTCATCATCATCGTTATCATCATCATTGTCATCACCATCACCATCACCCTCCTCCTCAACAGCATCATTCTTGTCACCTCATCCTCAGAGTCAAATTCAATTTCGAAAGAGGGGACGTCGAAAGAAAGGATTTTAGAGGCGTCAATTTCCTCCTCTACTACAACTTCAATTCCTTGCTACATTTGATTAATCTTGCCCATTACTCTATCACCAAGGGCAGGGTCAGGTGATGGGAAGCTTAAGTCAGGGCACTTCTTAAAACTGTCATCGTAGGCGAGCATTAGAGCTTTTTCATAAGAATTCAGCATGGTCTCCCCAAGAGTAGTATTGAGATACTCGCTGCTTAGCGTCAGAGATGGTATCAATAGCAAGTTTCAGTGTGGCCCTATTTTTCTTGAACTTTTCTTTCAGAGAGGCGTTCTTAGCAGCCATACGGGCCTTCTCCACATCGGATTCTATCAATGTTAGATCCAGGGCAAAATTTTCATCGGTGAGGAGTTGACGAGCCCTTCTTTCTTCCAAGAGATCAGATTCCGCCTGGGTAAGTGAAGTTTTTAATCATTCCAATTCAAAAGTCGCTTCATCTTTGGCTACAAAAAGAGAATATATTTGATTCTTAAGGGTAGAGATTTCCCTCAGGAACTTGGAGGATTCAATGGAAGATTTGGATGCGTGCTCATATAGAGTCAACCAACTCTTAGAAATCTAAAAGAAGAAAGTGCAAAGCAAGTTAGAGATTTAGAGAAAACCAGTAATGGCAAAGTTAATTAAAATAAAACTCACCAAAAATTATTGCTCAATCAGAGAGCAGTAATGCCCTGCCAAATCAGAAATAGTGGAAGTCGGGTGGATGGAGGTGAAGGACTCCGATTTTAAGATAGATTGAGCTATCTCTTAAAAATTGACTGAAGGAGAAGAAGATGTTGGCTTGGAAGGAATGCGCTTCAGAGTATGAGGTGTTTCCAAAGCCAGTTGCATTTGAGCAAGAGCAGCCGGAGAGTTAGAAATGAAAATGCGAGAGAGGGGATCAATGGCAGAAGGATTTTGCTCTGGTTTTTCCTTAGGATCTTCTATAATTAGGCTCACTGGAGGTACATCAATAAATGAATGATCCTCCTCCTCTATATCAATAATTTTGCGGCCTTCAGAGGAGGTTCCGCTTCGGTCGGAGGCATTAACTTCCTTTTTATGGTCTTCTTGGGTTTGATAAAAGATTGGATAACAGAAAGCGCGCAAGAAGTTGTAGGAAGAGCAGCACCGCTAACAGACTTTTCTACTTGAGAAGCAGCTGAAAAGAATTCAAGTAGATTAAAAATTAGCAAAATAATTCAGAAAGCGACAGGAATGGAAAACATATGCTGCGCCTATAACTTATCGAGGTGGACTGAGCAACATAGGAGAAATTTTTTTAGAATCTCCCAAGGAGAGGAAATGTTTTCCTTATGATGTGTGCTGGATCAAAGGGGGTAGTCCCAAAACCCTTCGACCAGGAGGAAGAAGAGAATGCTTCCTCAAGTTGGAAGGGATCAGCAGCTTCAATCGATTTCATATCTTAACAGAAGCTGCGATTAAAGACTCCACTGTTCTTCTGTCAGCTTAATTAAGTTCTTTGACAGGAGAACCTGATATAAGATGAAGATTAGATAAGAGAAGTAATAAAATATAAGTAAGACAATGAAAATTTAAACTTACGAGGAGTAGAAAAAATCCCACTGATGTTTGGGAAACATCGAAAAAAAAACTGGTTTTCCCTGTCTTTAAACTTGTTGACCCCGTATGACATCAACTTCTTTGGGGTGTTGGCTCTGAAGATCTAATGATTGAGGGCGGTGAGTTTGACTAGTCGAGTCAAATGATTCAGAACATTAGCGCTTAAGAAAGGAAGTCCAGACTCTAGTGCCATTAGCTCCAGAGATAAAAGGTAGGTGTAGACATTTGGGGATAGCTGGATTGGAGCAATCCCAAGGTGAGAAAGTAATCTGGACAAGAATTCAGGAAAAAGCAGAAATCCTCTATGTCATATGTGGACGGAAGTGTAAGTGAAGAACCTTTTGGGATGGTTGTTGATGGTACCTACTTCCTTGGGTGGAATAGCTTCCACACCAGTAATTCAGAAGTCTTTGAGAATGGCATCAACCTCGTCCTGTGAAGATACCAAGGAATGCTTTGAGATGGTATCGAGTTGCTTTGGAGAACTCATGATTCTGCCAGGTGAAAACGTTTTAGTTAAAATTTTCAAGTTTATATGCACGTAGTATTCATTCAAGAATTAGTCAAAAACTTACTTGAACAACTTAAATAAAAAGCCAAACATGAAAATTTAAATTTTTGAAAAAATGTTTAAGTTGAAAGCCAAAGATATTAGGCTTTTGATTGAGTCGGAAGGAAAGGGACATTAACACTTAGCAAATATCTCTCGACAATGTCAAAAGCCTAAATAAGAGTATCCGTGGAGCTTTCAACATAATCCAAAGGAAAAGGAAGTTAACATTTTAGCCACAACCTTTCGACAGTGTCGGAAGCATAAATATGAGAAATCACTGAGCTTTCGACAGAGTTGAAAGGAAAGATGGGAATGTATAGTGGCATTCTTCGACAATGTCGAAAGCTTCATAGAAACAAAGTTGTTAAAAGGAAACATAATAGTTAACTAAAAACTTGAACAAAAATATACACTACAAACATTTTATAAATAAAATAACAAGATCCTTCGACGTTGTCGAAACCTTTGACTTAGGTTTCCTAAGAGAAATACTAATGTCGTCGAAACCTTATATACTCATTGAGTCGAAAGGTCCTAAGTTATGCTCATATGCACTTAGAACGTTTGAACAATGCTGAAAAAAATAACTCTAAGGGGTTTTGACTCATTAGATACAAAGGGATTCGAAACGGTCGAGGGGGCATTATGGTTTTGGAGGTTAACTAAGGAAAATGGATTGCAATCGGCACAAAAGGTTTCGACTAGGTCGAAACATTTTGCTTTCGAGAGGGGCGACTACACTCTACTTAACTACATAGCCTTTCGACAAGGTAGATTAAATTCACACTACAACACCTTTCGACCCCATCGAAAAGGGCTAAGGAAGCAAAACCAATGTCGCCGCCTCAATTCCTCTCAAAGGTGTAAAAAGGTCATTTTGTAGCGCCAATTTTTCATCCGTACACTTGAAACTTCCGGGCGAAGAAAAAGATGCTTTTGTCTTCCCCAAACCCGATTGCAAATCTAGGGTTTCAAAATTTCTTAAAATAAATGAACCAAACCCGATAAGAAGATGGGTTTCAACATGAATTAACGACTGTCAATTTCAAAATTAGAAATAAGAATTCATACTCTCTCAAAGATAGCAGTAATCCTAAAACACTAAAGTAGATTCAAAACAAGAAACAAACCTTATCGGTTCAGGAAACTGAATCGCAAAATTTTCTTAGACAAATAAAAAAAATCAAAAAGAAATCAAATAGTCTCAGAAAATAGAATCAAACATGTTTTTAGAAAGTTAAATTTGTACGGTTTAAAATCGAAATCTCAATTTTAAGATCTAAGAAAATCAAAGTTCACCGTGAAACATAAAAAACGAACAGAGAAAGAGAAATACGGAGAGCAAAAATGATTTAAACTTACGGATTAGATTTGATTTCTTCTTTAATTGGAGGAAAAGAAAGTTTGAGGAACTTTGGGACTTGTACTTAAAAATTCGATTGCAGGTAAAGAGGAAGAAGAGAGAAGAACGTACTTATAAGAAAAGTCATCAAGAGCTATCAGCTATTAGATCGGATTTAAATGGACGGCCCTGATTTATGCGGGAAGACTAAGAGGTCGGAAGGTTCTAGGTTTCGACATAGTTGACCGAGAAAGTCAAGTGCATCCCTTCATGGGGGGGGGCAAATGTTACTCAAAAAATCCACCTTTCGACTTAGTCGAAGCCATTCAAAGTAGAGAACAAAAGGGAGCAATAGAGGAGAATTCCAGATGGACTTTTCGAAGGAGTCGAAGGGATACTATCGCCAAAGTCTGAAAGTTTCGGAACCTTTCGAAGGTGTAGAAAGGTTTCTACAACCAAAATCCAGTAAGTTCATAGCTTTCAAAGGAGAAAAAGGAGTTGAAAGCACCCTCCGCCTTCGGCAACAACCTTTCGACTAGATAAATCCATATGTATGAATACATTTCGAATGAGTCAAATAGTACCTTTCGAAGACAATAAAGAACAGCTCTTTGCATATGCGCCAAACCTTTTGAAAAAAAAGGTTTCGCCTTCATTTAAACTGCACAAAAGCAAGCATTGTCCTGAACAACCCCTTCGAAAGCTATAACAAGCCTTTCGAACCGGTCGAAGCCAATATGATCCAGGAGGGTTCCGCATCAAATCAAAAACAAGAGCACAAACGTAACCAACATCATCGAAACCATTGAACAATGCCTATCGACAGAGTTGGAAGCACTTACAAGGCAACATAAAGAAGAGAGGCATAGCCCTTCCTTTCGACAAAGATGAAGCATACTTGAGTTATTCGTTAGCCACCTTTCGGCCTAATCGAAAGCCTCAGGATTGAAAGGTGCTGACCCGCATCTATAAATAAGACCCAAGGGGTCAGGTTTCTGGGGATCTGATTCTTTCCACTCAAAACTTGTATTTTCTTAATAAAAAGTGTTGTAACCCTAATTACCAGATTGATATGGGGATTTGAAGTAATAAAATCATCTTTTGGCTTACGAAAGGGAAATCTCAAATATTTCAAATTGCTTTACTGTTTTTAGGCTATTGTCAGGTTTATTCTTGTATTTCAAGTTTCGTCAACATCGAAAGGTTCCTGCCGACATAGTCGAAACCTTCTATATTCAAGGAATGGCGCCTTTTGAAGCTTTGTATAGAAGGCCATGCAAATCACCAGCATGCTGGTTGGAGACTGGAGACAAATTAGTCATCGGTGCAGAATTGGTTAGGGAGGCGTCAGAGAAGATTGAGTTGATCCGAGAAAGGATGAAGAAAGCTCAATCCAGATAGAAAAATTACACAGATAGGAGGCATAAAACCTAGAATTCTCAGTTGGAGATAAGGTTTTCATTAAGGTATCACCGATGAAGGGTGTGGTACAATTTGAAAAGTCAGGGAAGCTGGCCTCGAGATATGATGGTCCATTCCAGATTATAGAGAGAATTGGAAAGCTCGCATACAGAGTAGAGTTGCCGAGTTGTATGGTAGGTGTCCATGATGTATTCCATGTGTCTCATCTTTACAAGTATGTGCATGATCCAAAGACTACTATTCCTCCGACAGGGTTGAAAGACTTGATTGTAGAGCCCAATTTGACTTTTGTTAGACAACCAGTTCGTGTTGTAGTGAGAGATGAGAAAAGATTGAGGAATAAGACAGTTGGATTGGTGAAAGTTCAGTGGAGCGACAATGAGAAGGACTGTACCTAGGAGACAGAAGACATGACTAGAGATACTTATCCTGATCTACTTTGAGGGTATGTCTATATTAGATTTATATAGGTAGTTGCTAGTTAGGTAGGCTAGTATGGTTGTTAGGAGTTGTTACAGATTATTGCTATGTTTAGTACTTAGTCCTTATCGAATTTCGAGGACGAAATTCTTTAAGGAGGGGAGCTTGTAACATCTCTGATTTTAAATAACATTATTCAGGAGATTTAATTAGATAAATTGAATAGAATAATGTAAGAATTAGAATGATAAGGAGATTGAGATTTGAATAAATGATACGAAGGTCGTGCTTAACCAATTAAATGGGCTTATAATGGTTTTACATGTTAACTAATTTACATAAGAGGCTTAATGGGAATAGCTACCTCTTATAACCCATGCATCGTTTTATATGCATGTTCATTTTCATTTCTCAAAAACATAATAAACATAAATCTAGGCAAGGCCAGCCATTACAACGAAGAAAGGAAGAGAAATTCAATCTAAAGCTAAGGATTAAAGCTAGGGGAAATTAATCGACAACAAATCTCAAAGTCCTTATCATATTCAAGGTGAATAATAATCTATACCATCTCTATTTTGTTTTATGATCATATGTTTTTGGATTTAAGATTAAATTCGTTTTTATTATGTTTTGGATGATGAATTGATTAAAATCAAAATATTTAAATAAGGATTTATACGGTTTTAGGGTAAAATCGGTAGTAAAGGATTTTCTAACGCCATGGAAAAATTATATGTTCTATAAAATATGATTTTGAAGATGTATCTCAATTTTTTAATTTTCCAAGCTATGGAAAATTTAGTACAAATTTTCAAAGGAAAATATGATATTTTGGGTTAAAAATTAATTTTGATTATTTCATGAAGAATTTGGGTCTGAAATTTTGATATATTTGATAACATGATAAAAGTGGATTTTTATAATTTTTGGGGATTTTTCCTAAGATATTTACTTTGGAAAATAAATTATTTTAGAAGAAGGATTTAAGTGCAATTTTGGTTTTGCTTAATAGAAGGGCTTAATTTTTAAAATTTCCTTGATTTAGATCTGATAAAAAGCGGTAGTTATTTTGTAAAGAATTTGGAAAAGTTTTAAGGCAACCAATCAAAGGATTACTAATAGGCAGGTTAGTTATAAAGTCATTACTTAAAATAGCATTAATCCAGCTTTACCCAAAAATTTGGTTCCGCCTCCTTTAGAAGCGCCTTTCGACTCCAATGCCTCCGCTTCGACTCAATCGAAACCAACCTAGCCGAAACCTACTAAAGTTGAAACCAATACACATGGTTTCAATGAAATTTGTACGAAGTGGATTGGTGAAGGGCGGAAGGCAGGGTGTCGAAAGCATTGCTTTCAATAGAGTCGAAACCATTGTTTACTTTTAAAAGATATGCGACTACCTTGTTTTTGAAGGGTGCTTTCGACCAAGTCGATACCGTGTTGCTTTCGAACCTGTTGCCGCCTTTCTTTGTTTAAAAATAGAACTTTTGAATGAGACCCTTTGTTTATAAAAGAATGCTTTCGAAAATGATGGTTCCGACCTAGTCGAATCCCTGCTGCCGTTCATTTACCTTTCGAGTGTATTGAAGTCATCAATGCTTTTGAAGGGTAGTCTTTTGTTTTAAACTTATACTAATTCACTCCATAAAAATGCTTTCGAAACGGTTCAAGGGTTTCGAAGGCAATGTCTTCGAGGGGGGGGGTTTCGATGCTATCCTTCAAAGTTTTTCTCAAAGGTTTTGAGCTTTCGAATGGATGGTTCCGATGCCATCAAATATTCCCCAAACAATTTTATTAAAGGTTTCGAAAGAGATACTTTCGTATGTATAGTCACTTTGACCCAAGAGATGTTTAAAGGTAAACCCAATGGTTTCGAAAGAGTTACTTTCATAGATTTTGAAGCTATGTTTCTAAGGATTATTAAGTAACATGTTGATACTTTCGAAAGGTTAATTTTGATTTTGAAAGAGATAATTTAAAGAGCTTCAAAATGGATACATATTTTGTGTTTTGAAAAGAAATTTTCAACGCTTTCGAAGGAGGTTATCGAGGGGTTTCGAAAGTGATGTTTTAAGGTTTCGAAAGCCTTAGTTTTCAAAACAAATAACCCAATCTCGTTTTAAAAATAATGGCATAAATAAAGTGTTTTGAATTGGAGTTTTGAAGAAGTTTTCCTTGATTAATTGGTTAAAGGGATTAACCAAGTTTTATACAAAATGTCAAAGATATTAAACCATAAGGGTTGGTATTATTATGTTTGCTTCTTCATATATGTATTTGAATATATTCCCATTGTAATGGACCCATAACTGTAATTTGGGGAAGGGCAGAATAACCGATTAGGTTGACCTAATAGTGAATATAAATTAAATTAACTCCTGAATGAGTAGAATTGCATCTAGGAGGTCAGGAATACCAGAGTATACGATGCTAACATATTAAAAGAAGATATTGGCAGGGGCCAATAAGTTCATAGTAAACCCATGAAAACTATAATTATATTGAGATATTGGAAGGGGCCAATAGGTTCATAGTAAGCCCATGAAAACTATGTATAAACGAAGATGTCAAGAAGACAGGTTCATAGTAAGCCCATGAAAACTATGATTAGATTAAGATATTGGCAGGGGCCAATAGGTTTATAGTGAACCCACGAAAACTATATTCGGATTAAGATATTGATATCAATAGATTAGTAGTCAACCCATGAAAACTAGGATAAGAGGGAAGTTATTTGAGTTACCAATAGGTTCAGGGAGAATCAATGAAATATGATGATATTAGCAGGGGCCAATAGGTTCTTAGTGATACCATGAAAACTATGAAATAGGACAGGGGGTATATAAACATTTAACAGGTTATTAGTCAGCCCATGAAAAATAATAGGTTAATAGTAACCCTAGAAACTATAATTGAGACAGATAGTCAAAATGAATGGGGATGGGTAATCCAGAATTGATTTAACTTCTTTTGCATATCATCATAATATTTTGAATTGTTACGTTTTAACCATTGTGGATGCAGGAGCACAGTGTAAGAGTCCAAAAACTCGGCCTTCGAAAATCGACACCTGTACTTCACTTGTACTCAAATGCCGTAGATTCAAACGCCGAATCTGGCTTCCCGGAGCTTATAACACAGTAAGTAAAACAACACAGCGGAATAAAGAAATCAATGATATCATATACAACTCTAATGAATACAATATCCAGAATGATATACAACAATGATATCAATAATACACAGCAATATCAGAGATATGATATAATGCTACAGCGGAAATAACAATAATGGAAAAGATCACTCCAAATGATCTACAAAAGAGAATGACTCAAATCCAATATATACATATAAAGGTTCAAATTTACTCATATATATATATATACAATTCAAATTCGAATGATTTAACACATTTTTATTTGAACTCGGGGAAACTTGAATCGATTTATCAATTAATTTCACAATTTTTATTCAAAAATTAATTTGATTATCAATTTAAATTTATATAAAATCCGGGGTCGTTACAGACTTCCCCCCTTAAAAAAAATTCATCCCCGAAATTTGCCAAGGAGACACAAAGATAGATGAAGAATATTTCATCAAATCAAACTGAATTTTTTTAATCTGCATTTGGCTTACCAAATCAGAATATCAACAATAGATACAAGAAGGAATCTGTTTTAACACTTCACAAATACTCGGGTTATCCAGATCTACGAAGTATGCAGTGGCATTGGTTAGTCTGAAGGGATAACTAACCATTCGTAGAACATATTGGGACCCAAAGAATTAACAGATATATGGATACAATTTCAAAGCTTTTAGTTTAGAAACTAAAGTATACCTATCGATCATAGCAACCAAAGCAAACAAATCATCCAAACAAACAATTCTGGCCTATTTGGAGTTTATGTCCCATTTTAATATATCGAATTTCCTTTTTGGATCGACCAGAAACCATCAAAGAATTGAGAAAAGAGGCTGAACAAAAGAGATTGATAGAGAAAAAATTGTTTCCTTGTTGTTACAGGGTATTGACCATTTAAAGTCGTATTCCCCTGTCCCCTATCTCATCCTCTTCTTGCACTCATACTTACTATCAGTGGATAGCAAGAGAATTTACTGAGGCATACAGACGGATATCTTAGGGATACAGTCGTCCTAGGGTATACTTCACCCTATCTCTAATGAGTTACTTAATGTGTTATACTCCATAGCTAAAGTTCAACCTTAGCTCTGATACCACTTGTAAGAGTCCAAAAACTCGGCCTTCGAAAATCGGTACCCGTACTTCACTTGTACTCAAATGCCGTAGATTCAAACGCCGAATCTGGCTTCCCGGAGCTTATAACACAGTAAGTAAAACAACACAGTGGAATAAAGAAATCAATGATATCATATACAACTCCAATGAATACAATATCCAGAATGATATACAACAATGATATCAATAATACACAGCAATATCAGAGATATGATATAATGCTACAGCGGAAATAACAATAATGGAAAAGATCACTCCAAATGATCTACAAAAGAGAATGACTCAAATCCAATATATACATATAAAGGTTCAAATTTACTCATATATATATATATACAATTCAAATTCGAATGATTTAACACATTTTTATTTGAACTCGGGGAAACTTGAATCGATTTATCAATTAATTTCACAATTTTTATTCAAAAATTAATTTGATTATCAATTTAAATTTATATAAAATCCAGGGTCGTTACACACAGTATATGGTTTTATGAAGGTTTTGTGATACTAGTGAGGGGGAAACCCGTTCCGCTAAGCGGCATGGTCTCACTAGATATTTATATGGTTTGAGATGGTAGATTATTATTCATACTAGGCTTTATGTTCGACTCGAAGTTTATGTTTTCCCCTTAAACTCTCGGGTACTCAATTGATTTTGAGTAGTTTGAAAATTGAGGTTTTTAGGTACCTCTTTAGACGAATAAGCTTCCGTAGACGTGCATGAGGCATGGTAGATATCTAGAGTTCTCTTTATTTTGATTCCGCCGTGTTGTTATTTTAAAGGCAATGTTGTTTAATTGCTTATATATTCTCTGATCATCCAATGGGGCATCTTCATATGTCGCTCTTGGCGTATGTTGTAATAAGTATATTTTATCTGAACGTGGTTCTCGTATTGGGATTACGTAATGAATATTAATGCTTTGAAATGGAATGGGAAAGTTGTTTGTTAATTTTTAAAAAATTTCCATATCCATGTGTTTCTGTTATATCAATGTACCTAACATTACCGTATTTGGTCACCGAGCAACAATAACTATGGATGATTGCAGCATCTGTAGCCATTAGTTTTTGGCCTCCAAATAGCACCTCCATTGCAACTAAAAAGGGACTTTTATGCTGCTGCTTGAGTGGAACTTCATTGTAATTCGAGTGTTATATTTTGTACTATTGTAACTCAGTTTCTAATCAGCAATAAACATCAAAGCCTTCAAAGTGGGCGTAGGCAATAACGCCGAACCACTATAAATTCTTGTTTTCTTTCTGCTATTGCTTATTTTCTTGGTGTGATTGTTAGATTAGCCTCATTTTTTATTTTACTTCTTCATTCTAATCTCTTCAATTACACTCGACAAGTGTCGGTGGTTCCTTCTATTCTATTCAGATTGTTCCAGATCTAAGAAGGACTAGATTCGACATGGTGCGTATGATGTGCACGTAAATGTGCATATTTTTACCACCATATTTAATCTATTTAAATTAAATAAATGATCATATTGGGTATTTTAACTTGTTTAAACCAAAATTCATATTATTTTCAAATCGTCGCATATTCATCTTCATCCAAGGGCAAAACGGTCATTTTTGTGCATATATTAATTTGAGAAAATTTAATTAGAAATTTCTATATTTATTATAGGAATTTAGCTTCATATACAAGTGGTTACATGATGAAATATGCATGCACAAGAGTGAAGAGAACAAATGAAGATGGAAATAATTCAAAGTGAAGATAATGGAGGACCCCACCTACCCACCTACCTTAATGTACAAATTAGAGGCCAATGCACATGCTTATGGAATTAATGGCTTCATGTACATTTAAGTGAGGGATTATTGAAGCTAATGATAACTTGGCCACTACACTTCCTACAAGGGCATTTTGGGCATTCCCCAAAAATATGAATTAGGGTTTAACACTTGTATAAATACCCCATATCTTCATGTAACCCTCCTCTTCCCTTAGTCTCTGTTTTAGGCTCTCTTCTCTTAGGAAAATAAAATGAGAGCTCTCTTTCTTTTCATGGCTACTTATCCATTTCTTATTTTCATGTAACTTTTTATGCAATTTAATACATGTTCTTTTCATTTTCTTGTTTATTTCCTTCCGTGTTGTAGTGTAGATCTCTTTTATTTTATGCAATTAGATTAGTTCTCTTTTCCATTAGCTTTAATTTTCCTCTTCTTTTTATTTTTGTTTATTTCATGTTGCTTTCTACTTGTGTTGACATAATAACACAAATGAGAGGCTAATCCCTACAATTTAGGGGTAATGATGCAACATAATTTCTCATTTATGTCTCTTTTGTGCTTAATGGAAAGTTGGATGTTTGTGTGATTTTGTGTTTAATATTGATTTTGATAGCTTATGTTGTTTAAAACAAAAAGGCTATGCTTAGTCATATGAATCACTAATTACCTCTTCATCTACATATGATCATGGTAATGGAAGTGGATTTAGAATCAAAATTTGATGGTTTATGTTTCTAATTCAATAGTTAATAAGCCATGCTTAAAATAGATTCTACTTTTAATTTCATATCATTTTCATTGAACTTAGTAAGTGGGTTAGAGGGTGCATTAAAGTTTGATGGTTTAAGTGTGTTAATTAATAACACAATTAGGCCATGCTTATGATAAATGCATCAACTAAACTCATAAATGACTAAAAAGAGATCATAATTTCATTATGTTGATTTATGTGATCATGAGAGGGGATTTACCTCTAAATTGCTCTTTAATCTCATCTTTTTATTCTCCTTAGTTTTAGTTTGTTTTTCTTTCTTTTAGTTAGTTAACAATCACTCGACTTTGGTTTAATTTGATTGAATAGAATTTTAAAATCATCAATTCCCTACGGATCGATCCGTATTCGCCACGTGCTACATTCGTACACCGTGCGCTTGCAGTATATTTTAATTTAAATTTGTTCGACGGTTTTCTAAACCGATAGAATTTCCATCAACGAACAGCGTACTTCCAGAATCGCTTCCAACGCTGCTGATCCAGAAGGAAGGGATAGGCAAAATCCCGCGCAGCTGACAACTATAGGCTAAACACCAACTGGAGCTCCAGATCCATCCAGTCCAGTAATTAGAGAGGAATATCAGACCCTCATGCATGAGCTCACTCAAAGCCGTCAAGAGCTCACTCAACAGATCCGTTCCAACACGGAACTTATAAACCAACTGAATGAAGAAAGGCGAGGGAGATCTAGAAGGGAGCATACCCCTTATTCCTTGTACGAAAGCTCGGTGTCGTCTGACTTCTATCACAGATCTACATGCCTCCGGTTAGATGAGAATTACCCAGAAGCCTCCGGGCACCTGAATGCTGCAAATCCTGGACAGGCCAGGATAGGTCCTTCTACAGGACATGAAGCTGCACCCTCCTCCCGAGGAGGGACACTTCCTCATAACACTACTCATGACAACACAACTGCTGCTATAGATCTGGATGCTAGGATCTAGAACCAACCAGGTCCAGCCTCTCGTCACCTCACTCATGCCCAAGATCCTCACTTCCATGGAGCCTGGGAGCCAATGAGGCGTGGAATGGACCATAGATAATGACCGGACCATTCCCGTGACATGGAACCCGACCATGCCTTGGCCCCGAATCTCCAAATGCCTGATATTCCAACTATGATACGCCAGATGATTAGAGAAAGTCAAGGCCTCATAAATGATGATTGGGAATTTCTAGAGTCACACCCCGTTCACTGATGACATTTTACATATGGAGCCACCCCGTCGATTCAGGATGCCAAACTTGCCAGCGTATGAAGGAAATTTGTATCCCAACTAACATATTCTGAAATATGAATGGCTCATGAATGCCGCTCGAGCTGACGATGCGGTTAAGTGTAGAAGCTTCCCTAACTCCTTGGGGTGCATTACGACTATGTGGTTCACCCGTTTACCACCAACATCTATTTCATGTTTTGAACAGTTAGCTACTAAGTTCTTTGAGCAATTCTGTATGCATGCTACAAGACCGAAGGATGTTAATACCTTGTCCAGTGTTACTCAAGCTCCAGAAGACACTCTTAGGCATTATCTGGAAAGGTTCCATGCTGCTTGTCTCGAAGTCAGCAATCCCAACGACAACTCTATTCTAATGACATTGACTAAAGGGATCGATCCTGATTCCGAGTTTGGTGATTGGTTGGTTGGGAAACCCCCTGCTTCGTTGGACCGCTTCTATGCAAAAGCTCCCAGTTTTTGGGGAGAGATGACGCTAGACGGTCTAGGAAGCAGGACGTTGTGGGGCCCAGTGGTGAAGGCATCCAGAGTGATGTTGCAGTGAAGCAGACCGGGGAGAGTACCGGCAAAGTACAGTTAAATATTCAGAATAAACAAAGTCAGCAAAAGGGTGATGGAGTCAAGAAAAGAAGAGAGACCCTCATCGTTGGAGATCCAGAGCTCCTATGTTCGATCGATATACTCCCTTGAACATGTCGCTAGAGAATGTCTATCTTCAGACTTGTAATACGGGGCAGTACAAGAAGCCAGCTTCGAAACCGTCATCGGAGAAGCAGATTCAGATTAGGAAGTTTTGTAGATTCCATGATTGCTATGGCCATAACACCAATGAATGCCGTCATTTGCAAGACATCATTGAAAGGTTGATCAGAGAAAGAAAGTTAGTGCAGTTTGTCCAGGTGCCGCGAGATGGTGGTGCGGGCCCATCTAACCCCAATCGGGATCAAGGCTAGGCTAGGCCTGAGGAACCCGCACGAACTGGCGGGAGGTTGGTAATTAATACTGTGAGTGGTGGCCCTCATCCAGCTTATCGGAGTTGGAAGGAAATGGAGTCATATGTTAGTTCGATTAGGCATGTGGACTTCGAGTGTTGTAGTAGTACTAATGAAGAGGCCTTAGCAAATCAACATAGGACGATGACATATGACATCGTTTTCAGAAACCTTGATGCTAATAGGGTCGAGGCCCCCATGATTGATCCATTGGTCATTTCTGCCCAGATAGGTCCTGCTTGGATGAAGAAGATCTTGGTTGACAGTGGAAGTTCTGTAAATATACTTTTCAAGCGTGCTTACAATCAAATGCTGATGGAAGCGAAAGATTTAAAACCATGCCAGTCATGCATACATGGTTTCAATAGAAGTGCAACTGTGCTAGTTGGAACGGTGGATTTACCTGTTGAGTTAGGCATTGGTGATCGCTGAGGAGTTCAGATATTATAGTTTTTGGTGTTGGATATACATTCCCCATATAATGCTTTTCTGGGCCGAACGACCCCTTGCGGAGTTTAGGGCAGCTATTGCCCCCATGGTGTTTAACCCTGAGTTTCCTACTGACAATGAAGTTGGGGTTATACATGGTGATCAGGCGGTCATACGCATCTGTTATGTTGCAGAGCTGCGGGATCCGCAACGAAAAGAGAAAGGTAAGGGCGTGGAGGAATCTCTCTACGTCTGTTTTTCAGAGGATTCACAGTTAACGCCTAGGCCCGTGCTCCACGACCAATTTCCTAAGGATCTTGATCCTAGAGACAACGACGATGAACGGGAAGATAAAGAATACCAGGCTTCCCTAGCGGAGTTGACAAATGATGTTCCGATCAATGATGACGACGACTCTAGAGTGGTAAAGATCGGATCTCAGCTCGGCCCCCAGACGAGACAGGAACTGATTGAATTTCTTTGGGCAAACCCTGATGTGTTTGCCTGGACTCATTCAGACATGTGTGGGATCTCGCCGAACATCGCGAGCCATACATTAAATATCGACCCGTGGCATGTCCCGGTGAAACAAAAAAGGCGTGGTATGGATCCAGAGAGATCTATCGCCTTTAAGGAAGAAGTGGATAAACTCAAGGCTAACGGGTTTATTTGTGATGCTTTATACCCGGAATGGGTATCGAATCCAATGCTTGTTAGAAAATCAAATGGAAAATGGTAGACATGTGTGGACTACTCAGATCTGAACAATGCCTGCCCCAAAGACAGCTTCCCGCTTCCCAGAATTGATCAATTGGTGGATTCAACAGCCGGACATGAGCTCTTATCTTTCATGGATGCATACTCCGACTACAATCAAATCCTGATGAACCTTCCTGACCAGGAGCATACTAGCTTTATCGTTGATCTGGGACTTTATTGCTATAAGGTGATATCGTTTGGACTCAAAAACGCTGGAGCAACTTATCAAAGGCTTGTGAACCGAATGTTTGCAAACCAGATCGGGAAGACTATGGAGGTGTATGTGGATGATATGCTCATGAAGTCGCGGCTATCCAACAACCACATCGGTGATTTGGAGACGATGTTCAACATACTCCAACAGTAAAGAATGAATCTCAATCCATTGAAGTGTCATTTCGGAGTTGCATCTGGAAAGTTCCTTGGGTTTATTGTCAATGCCAGAGGAATTGAAGCTAATCCCGAAAAGATCTAGGCGATTCGGAATTTTGAAACTCCCAGAGCCATCAAGCAAGTACAAAGTCTTAATGGGAAGGTGGCAGAATTAAGCAGATTCATTTCCAGAGCCACGGACAAGTGCATCCCTTCTTCGATCTGATCAGTAAAGAGAAACGGAATTTCGAGTGGACAGAGGAGTGCGAGGGCGCATTCCAGGCACTAGTGAAAACATCTGGCAACACTTACCATCTTGTCAAAGCCGGTTGATCATGAGAATCTGTATGTCTATCTGGCGGTATCAGCAAATGCAATCAGTGCTGCGTTAGTTCGAGAAGAGGATCGGATCCAACGATCGGTCTATTATATCAGCAAAAGATCGACATGGGTAGAAAGAAACTACCCAAAGATAGAGAAACTGGCTTATTATCTTGTTGTAGCCTTGAGAAAGCTCCGCTCATACTTCCAGGCTCATCCGATCATCGTTTACATCGATCGGCCATTACGACAGATCCTGACATGATCAGAGACGTCTTATAGGTTGCTCAAGTGGAACATCGAGCTGAGCCAATTTGATATCACCTATACCCCAAGACGTGCTATTCTAGGACAAGTTCTGGCGGACTTCATAGCTGAATTCACCGTACCAGAGGACTTGCCCGAAACCAGTAAAACTCCCAATTATATATGGAAGCTATGCACCGATGCTGCATCAAACGATCGGCGCTCAGGCGCTGAAGTGGTGCTTGAAACCCCAGAAGGGCGATCCATATGCTATGCTTTGAAGTTTGACTTCCATGCAACTAACAACGAAGCTGAGTATGAAGCCTTGCTTGCTGGACTAATGCTTGCCAAGGATTTGGGAGTCATTGCTATAGAGGTTTACTGTGATTCACAACTGGTGGTGCGCCAGGTTCGAGGAGAGTATTAAGCCAGAGACCAAAGAAGTGCATGAAGGAGAATGTGGCGATCACACTGGGGGGCAAGCCCTTGCAAAGAAGATACTCAGATACAGGTATTACTGGCCAATAGTAAACCGAGACGCATTGGATTATGCTAAGAGATGTGATAGGTGCCAAAAACAAGCCAGAATTCCAAGAGCCCCACCAACCGAGATTACTCAAATGGTCAGTCCATGGAGTTTGCCACATGGGGCATTGATATAATAGGGTCCTTGCCTCAAGCCAAAGGTGAAGCGAAGTACGCATCGTTGCAGTTGACTACTTTACCAAATGGGCGAAAGCTGAGCCCCTTGCTATTGTCATGACGAAGAAAGTAATCAACTTTGTTGTGCGCAACATCATCTATCGCTTTGACTCCCTACAGACAATTATAACTAAAAACGGGGCCCAATTCCATAGTGTCAAATTTAAGAACTTCTGCCGACGATATCGCATCGAGAAAAAGTTCTCGGCTGTAGCTCACCCTCAAGCGAATGGACAAGTTGAAGCTGTCAACAAAGTCGTTAAGTCCATTTTGAAGAAACATTTGGAGAAGGCTAGAGGTAAGTGGGTCGATGAGCTTCCATGGCCTTATGGGCGTATCGAACTACCCACAAGTCCGCGACCGACCATACTCCTTTCGCACTTTCTTATGGCTCTGAGGCCGTTATTCCAATTGAGCTAGAGGTTCCTTCTCACCGTGTGACTTATTATGATTTGAAGACGAATGCCATCCTACTTGCAAAATCTCTGGATTTGTTAAATGAGAAGTGTGAAGAGGCTGACTTGAGGGCAGCTGCTCATCGCAATCGAGTCGCCCGACTATAAAATGCTAAAATCCGACCTAGAACCTTTGAAATTGGAGATCTCATACTTAACCGAATCTACCCGGTCACTTCGCATATGAAACTGACATGGGAAGGACTGCATGTCATCGAACGAAGGCTTGGAGACGGCACATTCAAGCTATCAACCGTTGATGGTCTCACTTTACCGTGGGCATGGAACAGCGAGAGTCTCTGTCGCTATTACATATAGCTGGCTTTCATTCATTTAGTCTGTTTTTCTTTTGAAGTTTGTTTATGCAATTAAAAATTTTGTACTTGTAATAAGGCAATTGACTTTGCCATGATTTCCTATTTCAACAATAAAGGGCAGACTTATCAAGCCAGATTAGTGATTCCTAAATACATCATGTAACCGCCATGATGTATGAAGAGCTGAGTTCCATCTTACGATGGGACTTATTCAAATAAAGAGTGATCGTGATCCAACCGGTCACTCGCTAAATGAAACCCCAGGATCAGAGGCAAACAATAATCAATTAAGAGAGAGTTGAAACACAACAATTCTCCAACAAACTTCAGCTCCCAGAGTGCAAGCTGAAGTGCAAACTCCAGAATTAGGACGTGAATCAACCATCGAGCTAGAGGAGGATGGACACATCCATCCACGACCACGCCTACATGGCTTAAGGAGGATGGATCCATCCATCCACGACCTCGCCTCCCTACATGGCTCGAGGAGGATGGATCTGTCCATCCACGACCCCGCCTCCCTACATGGCTCGAGGAGGATAGATCCGTCCATCCATAACCTCGCCTTCTTGCATGGCTCGAGGAGGATGGATCCGTCCATCTACGACCTTGCCTTCTTAAATAGCTCGAGGAGGATGAATCCATCCATCCACGACCACTCCTCCTTACATGGGTCGAGGAGGACGGATTCGTCCATCCACGACCTCGCCTCTTTCCAAGCTCGAAGAGGATGGATCCGTCCATCTATGACTTCGCTTACTAGATTAAGAAGGATGTGATCCGACCATCCACGACCCACGACCTTAACCAACTCCTTATTCCTAGAGTGTGAATAAGATCCTAATCCTTAAACAGATGTGATCGACCGTTTGTCAGCTGACTTTAGATTCCCGGAGTGTGAACTAGAGTATAAACATTAAACGGGCGTGAACGACCACCCACAAAATAACTTATGTCCCCGGAGTGTGGACGTAATCCTAAATAATAAGCAGGTGTGATCAACCACCGGCTTACAAACCTAATCCCTAGAGCATGGATGCAAATGCTCGCAAATGAGCAAGTGTGGTCTGACCACTCCAACTTATTTTACTTTGACTTGGTTCCGATTAAGTTAAATCAAAGCTAGTGAAGGTGGAGGACAATTGCCAACTAACTACTTCAACTATCCCCAGAATTGGGGGCATAACTCAAGTACCAACCACTGACCGAGACTGTGCAACGTCGGGACTCAACTCAATGTTTAATATGACCCGAGGCCACGACCTCGGGACTTAAAGACCGAACTCAAGTTTGACTCAGAGACTTAAGCTTCATGAGTACATTGAATGGAAATGTGAATGCTTAAGTACTTAAATAAATAAATGCAGAGTTATGCCAAAAACAAAAAAGGAATTTTATTTATACTATTCTTCAGAAGAGAAGTACAAAATCTGTCCAAAGAATTCCTATAAGCGGGGATCCAAGCCCACATTTATACATGGCCTACAAAAAGCAAAAGAAAATAAGCTTATTCTAGCCATCTACAAAAGAGGAAGTAAAAATGCAAATCTACGCCTTCGATTTCCTGTCCTTTTTAACTTTCTTTGGCGTAGACCTGCTCGACCCACCATCCAGACCTCTTTTGGAACCCTTGCCCCCTCGGCTCGTTTCAATTGGCTTGTCTCCAATCGAGGGAATCGATGAGGTCTCCTCTTGGGAACCCGCAGGGATTGAAGTATCCATTGTGTTTGAAGCTGGTGGAATAGTGGCACTTTATACGAGAAGAATAAGGCACGCTAGTCTCAATCATGGTGCCACCTGGAGAAATCACGAGAATCAGGACTGGTCCAGGACCCGCCATACCTCCACCGGCTCTAAGATCCTGCTCCATCTCAGCCTTAATTTCCCTCATTATTTGTTCCTCCCTGTCCATGCGCTCGCTTATTGGGATACCGCCAGTTGGACCCGAGGAGCTCGTAATAATAACAACTTCATCCACATTAAAAGGTATCTCAATGCCCGGATCGCTTTGGCGGCTGAGAAGTGCTTCCATCAGTTGGTCGTCAAACATATAGCCGCTATCATGCATCTCCCCAGCCGAAGTGGTGATCGTCACAGTTGTGGCCTCTCTTGCTAACGCCTCCTGCTTGTGATGAACTTCTTGAGTTGCAAGAGGGTTGGCCGTTGCAGAATCTAAGGCTGAATAAAGATAAGAGAATATATTAGTAATATCCTCTGATAACGTTACTGCATTTTGAAGAATAGGAGAAGTGTCCGGAGTACCTTCCTCAGGCTAGCTCCCGGGTTGAGCCGACATGCCTTCCGAGCTATGCTTGAATACTAGAGAAAGATGTGGCCTGTCAGGATCATACCCCGGGACGACTGGGGGGTCGGCAGAAGATGTAGGCACAGGTTGATCAGATGGAGACAGACTGGGTTTATAAGGCAACACCTGAGAGGGAGTCGTGGATGACTCCAATCCGAAACTATCTTGAGCATGGAACATTGCCCGAGCGCAGGAGTGAGAAAAGACAGGTTCTCCGAAAGGCTTCACGGTTTGTTGCCTAGGATGGAGTCCTGTACAGAAAGGGATTTCTTGTTCCTTTACTCCGGTGTGTCACTCACGATGAAATCAAGTGAGTGTTGCATGAAGTGCATGAAGGAGAATGTGGCGATCACAGTGGGTGGCAAGCCTTTGCAAAGAAGATACTCAAATACATGTATTACTGGCCATTCATAAACCGAGACGCATCAGATTATGCTAAGAGATGCGATAGGTGCTAGAAACATGCCAGAATTTTAAGAGCCCCACCAACCGAGATTACTCAAATGGTCTGTCCATGGACGTTTGCCACATAGGGCATTGATATAATAGGGTCCTTGCCTCTGGCCAAAGGTGAAGTGAAGTACACCATCGTTGCAATTGACTGCTTTACCAAATGGGCGGAAGCTGAGCCCCTTGCTACTATCACAACGAAGAAAGTAATCAACTTTGTTGTGCACAACATCATCTGTCGCTATGACCCCCCAAAGACGATTGTAACTAACAATGGGGCCCAATTCGATAATGTTGGAATCTCAATTTTACATCGTTTTGATTGTGACAAACTATATAAATAAATATTTGTGTGTACTAATCAATTATGCAGGTGATTCATTACAGATTCGCATTCAGAGTATTTTGGAGCTGATAGTCCTTTGTCTAGAGTCTTTATATTATTTAGAAATATGTTAAAATATCTCCTGAAATGATATATATATATAAACATATACACACATGCACTACCCTGCACAATAGGCTAAAATAGCCGACTGAATGACTTAATTCAGACGACTGATTGCTGAAACTATTTTATAGTTTCACAATATTTAGTCGGCTGAATGAGATCATTCGGCCGTCTGAATAATGAAACTATTTTATAGTTTCACAATATTCAACCGGTTGAATGACTTCATTCAGACGGTTGAATTAGGCCAAAAATAGCCTATTTCTTTGTTGTTTTCGATTTTTAAATTTCAGAAGGCTGAATAAATCCATTCAACCGGCTGAATATTCTCAACGGCTATTTTTCATGAAAAGACACTTCTCTTCATCGAAGAGAAACATCTTCAAACCAACAGTTGCACCTTTTTCTTTTCATTGTTACCTTTCAACGATGGTTGCAACTATTTAATCACTATAAATAGATTTCAGAATTCAACAAACATACAACAACTGATTTTGATGTTCTTGAATTCTTATCTATTATTCTCTATTTTCAAACTGCACTCAAATTTCTTACATTCTCTAATCATTGATCACTCTATCTTCCACAATTCTCAAGCACATTACACTACATATCACAAAGGAGAAGATTATATGAAGATTGTACTTAATTGACTTATCAGTGCTATTCAAAGAGCACACTACAGTTAGATACTTTTGTTATTTGTAAAGAAGTCCTGTTCGGTTGCTCAGGTGGTAGAAGTCCTATTCGGTTGCTTAGGCGGTAGAAGTCATGTTCGGTTGCTCAGGTGGTGTAAACCTATTCCTACGGGTTAAGTGAGGGTCGCTAGTTTAATTCCAGAAGGAGTCTAGGACTGGACGTAGAACGGGAGTTCGAACCAGTATAAAAATCTCTGGTGTCATTTACTTTACTGCTTTTACTATTTACTTACTTATTCCGCACAAGTAGTTTATCCATATTACACGATCCTATAGCACTGTAACTTTCATTTGGTATCAGAGCAAGGCCTTCATATAACAGTAACATAGTTATCTGATATTATTTTAGTATGGAAAACAACACCAGCACTGTTTCTAACACTACCTTTATAGAAGGTCAATCTACTGCACGACCACTTCTATTTAATGGAATGAACTATAACTATTGGGCTACTAGAATGAGAATCTATATACAAGCAAGTAGTCATGATACCTGGAACATTATGCAATCTGAATATTTTATTCCTACTACTGAATATTCAGCATGGTCTAACACGCAAAAATTAGATGCTACTGCAAATGCTAAAGCTATGAACATGTTATATTGTGCATTAGATAAAACTGAGTTTAATAGAATAAGCATGTGTAAAACTGCTCATGAAATTTGGCGTACACATAAAGTTACACATGAAGGAACTAACAAAGTCAAACAAAGTAAAATTTCTATGCTCAAAAATCAGTCCAGAATTTCAAAATGAAGCAAGATGAAACTATCAATGAAATGTCCTCTAGGTTTTAAGATATATATCATTCTTTGATAGCATTAGGAGAAACTTACACAGATTTTGATATTGTTTCAAAAATCCTCAACTCGCTAACGGATTAGTGGGAACAAAAAGTCTTAGCAATCGAAGAAGCTAATGACATTTCAACCATAAAACCAGAAGAGTTGATTGGAAATCTAATGTCTTATGAAGTTAATCTCCAGGCAAAACGAGTGCAGGCTCAAGATAAGAAAAATATAGCATTCCAGGCAGAAAAAGATGAATCAGATTCAGATGAAGAAGATATGGCGTTCATTGCTAAAAATTTCAAAAAGTTCTTGAAATTTAGAAAGAACAACAAATTTAGAAACAACAAGAACAACTCCAGCAACAATAACAACATCAACAAACCATCATCATCTGCTCTAGAATGTTATGAATGTCACAAGAAAGGTTACATCAAGAAATACTGTCCTGAGAAAAAGAAAGACAAGTATAAGCACAAAAGGGACAAATTCAAGAAGAAAGCTTTCTCTATCACATGGGACGATATAGAATCATCTTCACCATCAGAAAGTGAATTTGACAATGATTCAGAACAAGCCAATATTTGCTTTATGGCCACAAAAGATGAGGTAAATGATCTAACTTTCAGTGATCTTTTGGAAATAAATTCAGAATTACTTGACAAACTAAAGAGAAAAAATAGAAAGTACAAAGAAACTCTTGAAAAAATAGAATAGAACTGAAATCGAAGTAGAAATGCTGAGAGATGAAAAGAAAATTTTAGAAGAAGCACTTCAAGTTATTCAAGAATCTTGTTCTAATATGACATCTCAACTTTCTCGGCTAATTAAAGAGATAAAAACTCAAAAAGAAAAGAATGATGCTTTATTAATTGAAAATCATGACCTTAAATCAAATATCAAAATTTCAGAGTTAGATAACTCTAGCTTTAAAACGAAGTTAGAAGACATTACTAAAAATGTTTCTAATTTTAATAAAGGTAGAGAAAATCTTTCCAAAATTATAGAAAATTCTCAAACTGTTTCAAATAAAAGAGGACTAGGATATAAACAATCCTCTAAAATTATTCCAAAGAAAAAGAATTTTTCATATAAAAGGAATAATAAAGCAGAAAAACTTAGTTCAAAAAATTTAAATTTTACTACATCAATTAAAATTTGGGTTCCTTAAACAAATAATTCTTCAATTAGAAATAAGTATATAAAATCTTTTATAAAAACTGTTCATAAAAACAAAGATTCTGTTTTCAAAAGGAATTATGAACCCTCGTGGGTTTGGCTTCCTAAAACCTAACTCTTAGGACCCAAAATAAAATGGTGGGTACCAATGTTAATTCTATATTTTGCAGGTACCATCCAAAAAGAGAGGAAAATGGATACTAGATAGTGGTTGCTCAAAACACATGACAGGAAATAAAGGGAAGCTAACAAACATTAATTACTCAGATTGAGGTTCTATCACATTTGGAGATAATTCCAAAGGATATGTCATCGGCAAAGGCGATGTGAGCAATAACGGTATATCTAATTCACCTCTTATTACAGATGCCTTATTAGTTAAAAATTTAAAGCATAATTTACTTAGTATCAGCCAATTATGTGACAAAGGATTCAATATTTCCTATTCTAAAAATAAGTGTAGTATTTTTGATCAAAATAAAAAACTTATTTTTGAAGGCTTTAGAGATAAAAATATTTATGTTTTAAATATGAATATAAAACATAATATAAATATGTGTTTAATAGCCAAAGAAAATGATCCTTGGTTATGGCACAAAAGATTTTGTCATATTAATTTCAAAACTATAAATAAATTATCTAAAAATAATTTAGTAAAAGGTTTACCAAAAATGAACTTTAAAGTAAACAATATTTGTGATGCTTGTCAATTAGGAAAATTGTCAAAATCATCCTTTAAATCAAAGAAAAATATTTATACTTTACAACCACTAGAACTATTACATTTAGATCTCTTTGGTCCAACACAAATTCAATCTATAAATCATAATAAATATGTGTTTGTTATAGTAGATGATTTCTCAAGATATAATTGGACTATTTTCTTAAAAAATAAAAGTGATACTTTTGAAAATTTCAAGAATTTTGCAAAGAGAATTAAAAATCTCAAAAATTTAAAAATTAAGAATATTAGAAGTGATCATGGAGGTGAATTTGAAAAGGAAGCATTTGAACATTTTTGTAATAAAAAGGGAATTTACCATAACTTTTCTTTTCCTAGAACACCACAACAAAATGGAGTAGTAGAAAGAAAAAATAGAACGTTACAAGAATGTGCAAGAACTTTATTAAATGGAAACACATTACCAAAACATTTCTGGGCAGAAGCTGTAGCAACTGCTTGCTATGTTCTAAATCGTATTTCCATCCGACCTTTAACAAAACACACTCCATATGAACTTTTTCATCAAAGAAAACCAAACACTTCATATTTCAAACTTTTGGTTCAAAGTGTTTTATCTTAAACACAAAAGATCAGCTTGGAAAATTCGACCCAAAATCCAATTAAGGAATCTTCGTAGGATATTCAAAACGAAGCAAAGCTTATTGAATTTTCAATTAAAGAACAAAAACAATCGAAGAAACACTTCATGTTTCGTTCGACGAAAATTTCAAATTTAATAATAATTTTAAGGATGATGAAGATATACCTAAGACGGTCACAAATACGGTTACTCAAAATAATTTTGAAGAAGATGAAAACATTATTTATAACTTTGAAGAAAATGAAAACATTATTCATAATGAAAATGAATTAAGATCTCCTTCTAGGATTTTACGAGATCACCCAATAGAAAATGTCATAGGAGAAATTGATTCACATGTTAGAACTAGAAATCAACTTAATCAAATGGGCCATGTAGCTTTTCTTTCTAAAATCGAACCTAAAAATGCAAAAGAAGCATCTACTGATGACTATTGGATTATAGCTATGCAAGAAGAACTAAACCAGTTCGAACGAAACGAAGTTTGGGAACTAGTTCCTACACCAAGTGATCAAACAGTCATTGGTACTATATGGGTTTTCAAAAATAAAGCAGATGAACAAGGTAATATAACTAGGAATAAAGCTAGATTAGTTGCACAAGGATATAATCAAGAAGAAGGAATTGACTACGAAGAAACATTTGCTCCAGTTGCACGACTTGAAGCAATACGTATCTTACTAGCCTTTGCATGTTTTCATAATTTCAAACTTTATCAAATGGATGTTAAAAGTGCTTTCTTAAATGGTTATATAAAAGAAAATGTTTTCGTTGAACAACCTCCATAATTCACACATGAAAAATTTCCGGACCACGTCTATAAACTTAAGAAAGCCTTATACGGTCTAAAACAAGCACCTCGTGCTTGGTATGAACGTCTTAAGAGCTATCTAATAGATTCTAGTTTTGAAATTAGGAAGGTTGATCAAACTCTTTTTATTAAAAGAACTAAAAATGATATTTTAATTATTCAAATTTATGTAGATGATATTATTTTTGGCTCTACAAATGAAACATTATGTTAGGAATTTTCGAATATAATGACCAAAGAATTTGAAATGTCACGTATGGGAGAATTATCTTATTTTCTTGGTTTACAAATTAAACAAATAGAAAATGGAATTTTTATTAATCAAGAAAAATATTGTAATAATCTAATTAAACGCTTTAATATGGAAAACACTTCTGCTAAATCAACTCCAATGAGTACAACGGTTCATCTCGATAGAGATGAAGATGGCAAAAGTATTGACCAAAAATTATATCGAAGTATAATTGGATCATTACTTTATCTAACTGCTAGTAGATCTGACATAATGATGAGTGTTTGTTTATGTGCACGATTCCATGAAAATCCTAAAGAATCACATATGCGAGCAGTAAAACGCATATTGAGTTATCTTAGCAAAACCAAAGATTTTGGACTTTTCTATCCGAAAGAATGTCCTTTCGAGTTAGTTTCATATAGTGATGCTAACTTTGGAGGATGTCGGACGGAGCGAAAAAGTACTAGTGGGACTTGTCACTTCATTGGACAATCCTTAGTCTCTTGGTTTACTAAAAAACAAAATTTTGTTTCACTCTCAACTTGTGAAGCAGAATATATTTCTGTTGCCTTAGCTTGTGCTCAAGTCATTTATATGTGACAAACACTTCAAGATTTTTGTGTTCATTTATCTAAATCAACAATTTTTTGTGATAATACTATAAAATTATCAAAAAATCCTATCAATAACTCATGAACAAAACATAGTGACATACGGCATCATTTTCTTCGTGATAATATTGAAAAGGATTTAGTCAGACTGGAATTTGTATCCTCTGAAAATCAATTGGCAGACATATTTACAAAACCTTTAAATGAAAATATCTTTATAAAATTAAGAAGAGAATTAGGAATTATTTCCATCAAGGATTTGTAATTTTCTAAAAAAATATATATAATAATAGTAATAATTTTTTTTTCAAGACTCGAACTCGGGATCTCTTACTTGAAAATCTGGTGCTTTACCACTACACTACTCTTTTCTTCACATCTATTTTTGGGTTTGCATTCTATTTTTATTGTTTATTTTTTTACCTTACAATTTTTTTCAACCAATTTTTTCTCTGGTTCTTAAAATCCTAACCACCAATGTTCTTTCTATTTATATGAAAGTTTACATATAAATACCTCTAATCCTTTTTCTCTCATTTGCATTCAATTAAAATAAAAACAGTTTCAATTCTCCTACTCAAAAAATGTCTTCCCAGCATAATTCTGAATCCTCTGCTCTATCTTATTCTTCTCCTAGTTCGGGATCGGTGAATTTACTTACTCCAACACCGATTTATGAACCAGTACCAATCGTGCCTCCATCTACTCACACAGGTTATACTCCACTTGGTAAAAGAACAAGAAGATCTTTATTTTTTGGTTCACCATCTACCAAAGAAAAAATAGATGACATTCATCATTACAAAAGGGAATCGCTGGAATTAAAACGCAAACTTTATTATGAACCAAAAGTTAACGCCAAGCGTTTAAGCTTTTTAGAACAAGTCGCATTGAAATTCTATGGATCTTCATCCAAAAGCACGGTTCATCAACCGTCTCCAGTTTGTTCTCCATCCCGACGCAATACTTGGGAACTATCACCACAGCGTCCACCAATATCTCCGAATTCATGGGAACGCGGTTGTAGATGGTCACCACTCAGGCCATATCAAGAGAACACAAAAATAGAACCAGATGAATATCATACTCCAAATTCTTCTTCCAAATCTATTTAAAAGTTTTCTTGTTAATCTTGTAATATTGTTTGTTTATTTAAAAAATAATAATCACTTTGTTCTTATAATATACCTTGTTATAAAGGCTATATTAAGTTTTCTCAAAATTCAGCCGGTCGTCTATTATAAAACAGACGGTTGAATATTATCCAGGAAAATATTTTTCCAGATTCAGACGGCTGAATATTTTAAAACAGACGTCTGAATTAGTTCAAAAATGAACTATTTTCTTGCGGGAAGTAATTCAGACGGCTGTTTACAGTCATTCAGTCGACTGAATTCTTCCTGAGGCATTTTCTAAGCTGGGTCCTACAAATTTTTTCTTCCAATATTACCCTTGCTTTTCACCTACCTATAAATTCATCTTTTCACCATTTTACCCATTCACTTCAGAACCCTAGCACAACTTTCTCATATTTTCACCTTTTACTCCTCTTTCAACTATCTAATGGCTCCTAAATCAAAACGAACAAGGGAATCCACCGCCGGTCTTTTCAAAGATCAGATTCGTCAATGGCTTTGGAATGATGTTGCGGTCTCCCATTTCAATTCCATGAAAAATTCCAATATCTTTGAAGGAGCTTTCATGAAGTTTCCTGATTTCGCGGCTTACCGGATTAGAGAATTGGCCAAGCAATTCCACTTCGATAATCTCATAGGGTATGCTCCCAATAATGTTAAAATTAATCATCTTTTGATCAAACACTTTCTTACAAATCTGAATCTAGACCATCATAATCCTCAAAATCGACAAGATTGTGTTTGGTCTATAGTTTGTGGCACTAAAATTTTCTTGCCTTTACAAAGATTAGGCAATATTTTAAATTGTCCATTTCAAGGTGTTGATATAGATGATATTGAAGTTGATATGTATCATAGAGACAAAGTTTCACATCGTTTCTTGTCCGATCACCTTACCGATTTAAGTGCTTTAAAATCTAGCACCTTAAGGCCACAAGCACGTCTTCTTCACCGTGCCTTCATTCGCTCTCTACAACCTCGAACGGGAAGTTATGAAAAAGTCTATAACAGAGATTTTCAAGCCCTCTATTCACTCCAACCAACAAGTAAATTGGGGCAAAATCATTTTAGATGAATTTCAAGACATTACAATCCGAAGAAAATATAAGATCATTCATTATAATGCTTATATTATGCGTATCCTTCTCAACTTCGGCATTCCAATGCCCGACTCCGAGTTTTCAAGCATTAGTGAGTTAGGCGTAAAAACTTTAGGATTGATGTGTCTTCCTCACCGGCCTCCTTCACAACATATCATTTCTTTTCAAAAATGGTCTCACAATGTTCAACAAGGTATTCCTCAACCTCGTGACACTAGTATCGCCTCCTCTTCACATACTCAATATGAAGAAGAAGAAGAGGACGATGACTCCATTCAAGTTGTTGGCCCGAAAACCTCCTCAAGACATGCTATCTTCACTCTCTCTCGAAATCAATCCAAACTTCATCAGGACATTAAGAATCTTGAAAAGAAGATGGAAAAGAAATTCAACTCAATAAAAGGTTTTCTTAATAAAATATGGGATAAATTTTCTTGCTCCGTTTCTACATCCATCGAAGTTCACAACCCATCTCCATTTCAATGGTCATCTTCGAGTTCGGATTCCGATGATGATGAGCCTTCTCTCTCTACCCAGTTTTAATTATTTCCAGATTTCAACTTTTTGTATCAAACTCTATGATGCTCTATCTAGTTATTTATATAATGTTGTAATGAATATTGTTATTCCTCTTTAGTAATGACATCTCAAGTATGAGTTATTTATATAATATAATCTTTGTTTAACAAATGATTCTGTGCATATAGTTTATCTTTCTTTTTGTCGATGACAAAGGGGGAGAAAAGTTAGTTAAATAATTGTGCATATTGACAGGGGGAGTAGCAATGCTAATGTAAGTTTTTTATATGTAAATATATTATTTATACTTATATAGTTGTCATCATCAAAAAGGGGGAGAATGTTGGAATCTCAATTTTACATCGTTTTGATTGTGACAAACTATATAAATAAATATTTGTGTGTACTAATCAATTATGCAGGTGATTCGTTACAGATTCGTATTCAGAGTATTTTGGAGCTGATAGTCCTTTGTCTAGAGTCTTTATATTATTTAGAAATATGTTAAAATCTCTCCTGAAATTATATATATATATATATATATTTAAACATATACACACATGCACTACCCTGCACAATAGGTTGAAACAGCCGGCTGAATGACTTCATTCAGACGGCTGATTGCTGAAACTATTTTATAGTTTCACAATATTTAATCGGCTGAATGAGATCATTCAGCCGTCTGAATACTGAAACTATTTTATAGTTTCACAATATTCAGCCGGTTGAATGACTTCATTCAGACGGTTGAATTAGGCCAAAAATAGCCTATTTCTTTGCTGTTTTCGATTTTTAAATTTCAGAAGGCTGAATAAATCCATTCAACCGGCTGAATATTCTCAACGGCTATTTTTCATGAAAAGACACTTCTCTTCATCGAAGAGAAACATCTTCAAACCAACAGTTGCACCTTTTTCTTTTCATTGTTACCTTTCAACGATGGTTGCAACTTTTTAATCACTATAAATAGATTTCAGAATTCAACAAACATACAACAACTGATTTTGATATTCTTGAATTCTTATCTATTATTCTCTATTTTCAAATTGCACTCAAATTGCTTACATTCTCTGATCATTGATCACTCTATCTTCCACAATTCTCAAGCACATTACACTACATATCATAAAGGAGAAGATTATAGGAAGATTGTACTTAATTGACTTATCAGTGCTATTCAAAGAGCACACTACAGTTAGATACTTTTTTTTATTTGTAAAGAAGTCCTGTTCGGTTGCTCATGCGGTAGAAGTCCTATTCGGTTGCTTAGGCGGTAGAAGTCCTGTTCGGTTGCTTAGGCGGTGTAAACCTATTCCTCCGGGTTAACTGAGGGTCGCTAGTTTAATTCCAAAAGGAGTCTGGGACTGGACGTAAAACGGGAGTTCGAACCAGTAAAAAAATCTCTGGTGTCATTTACTTTACTGCTTTTACTATTTACTTACTTATTCCGCACAAGTAGTTTATCTATATTACACGATCCTATAGCACAGTAACTTTCAGATAATGCCGAGTTTAAGAACTTCTACCGACGATATCGCATCGAGAAAAAGTTCTCATAGTAGCTAATCCTCAAGCGAATGGACAAGTTGAAGCTATCAACAAAGTCATTAAGTTCATTTTAAAGAAACAGTTGGAGAAGGCTGGAAGTAAGTGGGTCGATGAGCTTCCATGGCCTTATGGGCATATCGAACTACCTACAAGTCCGCAACCGGCCATACACCATTCGCACTTTCTTATGGCTCTGAGGCTGTTATTCCAATTGAGCTAGAGGTACCTTCTCACCGTGTGACCTATTATGATCCGAAGATGAATGCCATCCTACTTGCAAAATCTCTGGATTCGTTGGATGAGAAGTGTGAAGAGGCGGATTTGAGTCCAGCTGCACATCGCAGCCGAGTCGCCCGACTATATAACGCTAAGGTCTGACCTAGAACCTTTGAAATTGGCGATCTCATACTTAAGTGAATCTACCCGGTCCCTTCGCACATGAAACCGACATGGGAAGGACCGTATGTCATCAAACGGAGGCTTGGAGATGGCACATGCAAGCTATCGACCGTTGATAGTCTCACTCTACTGAGGGCATGTAACATCGAGAGTCTCCGTCGCTATTACATATAACTGGCTTTCATTCATTTAGTCTGCTTTTCTTTTGAAGTTATTTATGCAATTTGAAAATTTGTACATGTAATAAGGCAACTGACTTTGCCATGATTTCCTATTTCAACAATAAAGCACAGACTTATCAAGCCAGATTAGTGATTCCTAAATGCATCATGCAACTGCCATGATGTACGAAGAGCTGAGTTCCATCTTACGGTGGGACTCATTCAAATAAAGAGTGATCGTGATCCAACCGGTCAGTCGCTAAATGAAACTCTGAGCTTGGAGGCAAACAATAATCAATTAAGAGAGAGTTGAAACACGACAATTCTCCAACAAATTTCAGCTCCCAGAGTGCAAGCTGAAGTGCAAACTCTAGAATCAGGACGTGAATCAACCATCTAGCTCGAGGAGGATGGACCCGTCCATCCACGACCTCGCCTACACAGCTCGAGGAGGATGGATCTGTCCATCCACGACCTCGCCTCCCTACATGGCTCAAGGAGGATGGATCCATCCATCCACGACCTCGCCTTCTTACATGGCTCGAGGAGGATGGATCCGTCCATCTACGACCTCGCCTGCTTACATGACTCGAGGAGGATGGATCCTTCCATCCACGACCTCGCATCCTTACATGGCTCGAGGAGGATGGATCCGTCCATCCACAACCTTGCCTCTTTCCAAGCTCTAAGAGGATGGATCCATCCATCTACGACTTCACTTACTGGATTAAGAAGGATGTGATCCAACCATCCATGACCTTAACTAACTCCTTATTCCCAGAGCATGAATAAGATCCTAATCCTTAATCAGATGTGATCGACCATCTGTCAACTAATTCTAGATTCGCGGAGTGTGAATTGGAGTATAAACATAAAACGGGCGTGATCGACCACCCATAAAATAACTTATGTCCCCGGAGTGTGGACGTAATCCTAAACAATAAGCAGGCGTGATCGACCGCCGGCTTTCAAATCTAATCTCCAGACCATGGATGCAGATACTCGCGAATGAGCGAGTATGGTCCGACCACTCCAATTCATTTTATTTTAACTTGGTTCCGATTAAGTTAAATCAAAGCTAGTGAAGGTGGAGGACAATTGCCAACTAACTACTTCAACTATCCCCAGAACTGGGCCATAACTCAAGTACCAGCCGCTGACCAAGAAAGTGCAACGTCGGGACTCAACTCAATGTTCAATTATGTCCCGAGGCCACGACCTCAGGACTTAAAGACCGAACTCAAGTTCGACCTAGAGACTTAAGCTTCATGAGTACATTGAATGGAAATGTGAATGCTTAAGTACATAAACAAATAAATGTAGAGTTATGCCAAAAACAAAAAAGGAATTTTATTTATATTATTCTTCAGAAGAGAAGTACAAAATTTATCCAAAGAATTCCTATAAGCAGGGAGCCAAGCCCGCATTTATACATGGCCTACAAAAAGCAAAAGAAAAGAAGCTTATTCTAGCCATCTACAAAAGAGGAAATCAAAATACAAATCGTCACAGTTGTAACCTCTCTTGCTAACGCATCCTGCTCATGATGAACTTCTTGAGTTTCAGGAGGGTTGGCCGATGCGGAATCTAAGGCTGAATAAAGATAAGAGAATATATTAGTAATATCCTCTGATAACGTTCCTACATTTTGAAGAATAGGAGAAGTGTCCGGAGTACCTTCCTCGGGCTGGCTCCCGGGTTGAGCCGACATGCCTTCCAAGCTACGCTTGATGACTGGAGAAAGGTGTGGCCTATCGGGATCGTACCCCGGGATGACTGAGGGGTCGGCAGAAGATGTGGGCATGGGTTGAGATGCTCGGGGCACCTCAGAAGCAGCTTCATGGTGTTTGCCCCCAGATCCTTCTTCGGTCTCTGGGTATTTAGCAGCCAGTTCTTCTCTCTGGAGCGAGATAGTAGTGTCGTGAAGGATTTTAGGCTTGTTATCGATCAGTACTTGATCTTTCAATTCAAACTCATAAATAGTTGCAACTTTGCGAGTCGCCTTTTCTTCTTAACCCAGGCGGTTCCAGACCTTATAAAATTGGAAGGGATAGTCCTCACTAAGCCAGTTCAAGTTGCAATTCCTTAGGACGTTCGCATTGTAGGTGACTTGGAGGTCCTCGAAATCACCTTCCATCTTGGCCTCGATGGCTTTTACTTCCCTTTCGACCCTGGTATCGTCTTCTGCGGCCTTTTGATTTGTGGTGTCCCTCTCTTCTCTAAGCTTCACCACCTCCTCGCATGCTTCCTGGGCAACCTTATTAGCTTCATCTTTTTCTTTGGTAGCCTCAGTTAGCTTTGCCTTTAATTCGACAACTTCTTTTACCGCGGAATCCCTTTCTTGGATGATTATGGCGTTGCGATGCCCCATCTGTTGCACCAAGTCCATATAGGTTTTTCTCATTTCTTCCATGGATTTCTTAGCTTCCTCGGCTCTTTGGTCAGCCTCCATCTCAGCTTTTCTTGGGGACTCGGGTTTATTGGAGAGCACCTGTATTATTTTGTCCTTGTGAAAAAGACCACCCTCTAATTTCTCAATTGCCTCAGCTCGTTCAAAGGACAGAGCCGAGACCCGCTCTGCCGTCTTGACCCACTCATGGTATTGGTTGTATGCATCGTGCACATAGTCTTGCGCCATTTTTTCTATGTCGTTTGGGATTTTCTTCAAGTTGGGGGGAAAGTGGAAACCATCGAAGCATATGTTTGGAAGATCTTTTTTCAGTTTAGCAATACGGATGGCTCCTTCCCCCGTTATCTCTATAAAGGGGTTTGTTCTACGATAGCAGGAGTGGTTGTTTCACTTCTGCAGCATTGTTCGTCGGTTTTTGGAGCATTAGATGGCACTGTTGGTTGCAAAGATTCAAAAGAGGGCCTGCTGGGGCCAGAAGGTTTAGAAGGCGCTTTCGGTGGCGGAGATCGCGAACTTGAGCAGTGCTTGCTTTGGTGTGATTTTTCTTTTTCTCTGTCGTAGTGCTCACGTTCCCGGCTAGAATGGTAGCCACCTCCATAATCTCTCCACTCTCAGGGTGATGTGATTCAGAATGCGATCCAGACAACTGGCGCGAAGTGCAAAGTTTATCAAGCATAGAACCTCACCATGGTACCTACAAAAAAGAAGAAGAAAGTCAATCATCACTGGATATTGAGAAGCACATAATGGAATGTCGTGTAATGCCATGAAGTGCGTTCATGCATGTGTAAACCCCCAAACCGACCGGCTGTAGCAGCTTTGATTATTTGAGTTGACTCCCCTATATCTATTGAAGTTAGGCATGCGCCGGTTCTTGAAGGGGAGTGGAGCCCCTTTAACCCAAGATCAGAGGATGACGGTATGCCCATAGGAATGGGAATATCTGATAGCCCCATAAGCGAGATTTCTATCTGTTGGGAAGAGGCCTCTGGACCTATGGAGGTAGTCACGAATTGAGTTGCTTCGGTAGTCTTTCGCCTCTTGATTTTAAAGACAGAAGCTTTGCCTTTTCTCTTTAATTCGGACGGCCGAGGGCCCTGCGGAGGCACGACCGCAGGCTCATGACCAACTTCTGTACCCTCATCATTGCGAGGTTCGATGATTGTTATGCTAGGCATGGCCTGAGCTCCCTCGACTGGGGGGCACGATAGGAGCCCGTCTTCCGCCTTGTCTTGCTTGGGCTACTCTTGGAATTCCCATGAGCACTATGCTCTGTCCTTTCTCTAAAAGCCCGGCGACAATCAAATTATCGTCGGTGAGAACCTCATCTATTTCTCTTAGCTCAACAGGCACCACCTGGAGTGTTCTCGCTATCTCTTTATATTATGCTCCTTCGGGCCGTGGAATAGGAGCTGTAAAAAAAACACAGCAATGTATTCGGCATCGATTTGTATTATCCAGTTATGGTTAAATGATGAAACAAGTAACAACACTTATCTCACATAGAACCACTCTGTTTTGAAGTAGCTCAACTTCCTCCATGTGCCTGCCACCACTTAGCAATTCCTAACAGCCTCCAGGAAGGTGAATGATGGATTATCCGCCCGACTCTTCACATTGAATAAATATCTGATCTCGTCGACGGTCGGGGGACGAAGGAGATGTTCCATGAATATTATGTACAATCTGTTGAGTAACGTGTATCCATTCGGATGAAGCTAAGAAGGCGCGATCCTCAGATAAAAAAGCACGTCCCTAATGAATTGGTTGAATGGGGGCATTGTTCCAGCCCAGCACATAAATCTATTGCATGTAGTGAATCACTATGAGGGATAGTGTGCTCTATCTTCCGGACCTAGTAGCCGGACATCTTCAAAAGACAGCCCATGCCTAAGGAAAATTCTACCTATCACTTCTTCTATAATCTTGGACTGGATAGAATCTATTGGATTCATTATCACCACTGCATCCGGCAGTTCATCCGGAGCAGGATTCACTAGATCAGCCGGGACGTCCAGCCTATCTATTCTGGGGAATGGAGGACTTTGAACTTCTTGCTGCTCTGAGCTTTCAGGATCCATAGCAATTGAACTCGGTAAAAACCAATATTAGATGGTAAAAAACACGTATCCTCCCAGTGCAAAGTGAGTGATCGTGTTGTGTAGTGAAGTGCTGCACAGTACTCTAAAATTCTACAAGATTAAATGATGATAAAGAGATGAGACTTCGAGATTCGACCGGAGCGACCGTCATTGTTGACCATCTCAACCATGCCATTTGACTTCGGAGAATGATCCATATTAAACAAGTCACAAATCCATCGACGAGCTTTGAAGGATAGTCATATACGAGGTTCTACGGGAAAATCCAAATATCCCAGGCTAAATGCTCGTCAGAGTCCAATGTTCAAATATGCAAAAGATATGGAGTTCATACCCATCATGTTTGTGTTTGGATTGTTCTCCTGAAGCAAGTTTTTGTATCAATCGCATGCCACTCGTTCATATCAATCAAAGATTTAGATCGATAACCTCTTCGTGTCGATCGAACATTCGGATTGACGACTTGTTCGTATCGACCCCATCATCCATAGCCTTCTTCGTGTCGATGCTCTTCGTATCGATCAGTTTGAATTGATTGGTAATCTTCCTCGTCTCATTTCCAGAGGCAAGCTTTCGTATCGATCCACGAGACATAGTTATTTCATCTCAATCAAGGGGGCAGAACTTCCGCTACGCTCGCTTGTGTATATTGATAGATCGATCCACAATCAATGTCCATATCCATCGACACGAAACCACTGCTCGCCTACAATTGATACGAACTCATGGTTTAAACCACATAAGCCTGAAGCCAGTGGCTTCGAGTCAGGTTTTTTCCCCTCTAACCATCTATCCCATGTATCCATCTCGTCTCCTTCTTCTCTATTCCCCCAATTGCCATTGCCGACTCTCTCAACTTCACCTCAGTTACACTCTAGCGCCAACGACACTGGAGATGGCGATTACGGTGAGCGAGGGGGCACGAAACTCGAATCTTGTCATTATAGGCGTGATTCTATTAATCATTTACCTAGGTTCGAAAGATCTGGGTTATGGGTTAACGGTTTGGGGTTTGGGAACGAGAGTTCTGCAGTTTTTCTTTCTTTCTTCCTCTTCTCTGATCGGTACGAAATAGCAAGATGAAAAAACATGCTAAGTACAAAAAAGTATTTATACTCTCTTTGTATCCAATATAAAAAACGATTCGTATCCCGGTTTTCTCACCGATTAAATCGGTCAAATGCCTATCGATACGAAATACACCATGTACTTGTGCTCGGGCCATCCATATCCATCGATACAAAGTGCATCTGGATCCCTATATCTCGTATCCATCGATACGAGACGCTCCAATAGGTTTAAGCTTGTAATACTCGTATCCATCGATACAAAGAGCACATTTGTACGACAATTAAAACTAATTCGTATCCATCGCTATGGAACATGCCATTTGCAACTTCAACTCATATCGCTCACCATCGATACGAAATCCATTCTGATGTGCCCCAGATCGATCCAGGAGAGGATCGATATGAAGAGAGGCATTAAGGCAACCATCGATTGTTGTTTGATGTGCAAAAAATGTGCATATATATACATCCATACTTTATCTCTTTTTATTTCAATAAATATCATATTTGGGCATTTTATCATGTTTAAAACCAAAATTCAATTGTTTCAAAACATCATATATCCATCTTCATTCATGGGCAAAATGGTCATTTTTGTGCATGTGTTAATTTGAGAATTTTTATTTGGACATTTTTTATGATTTTTATAGGAAATTTTGATACATATGGAAGAGGGATTCATGAAGATATATGCATGCACAAATGAATACAAAGGAATGAAGAGGAAATAATTCAAGTCCAAGATCATGGAATACCCCACCACTTGCCTAAATCTACAATTAGAAGCTAATGGACAACTAAGTGGAGGTTAAAGCTTCATACACTTTTAATGAGGGAGTAATTAGTGGCCAATGGTTACTTGGTGGCCACACTTCCTAAAGGGCATTTTGGGAAGCACCCTAAAAATGGAATTAGGGTTTTATGCATGTATAATTAGCCCTCCTATGTACATGTAAATATCTTCTACTCTCTCATATATTTGCTTAGGAAATTAGCAAGTTGTAAACAAAAATCAAAGTGAAATAAAAATGGCTTCCAAGCCTCTATCTTCTCTCTTTTCTACATGCTTTTCTTTGTTTTATTGTTAATGTTTATTTCTATGCTCTCTTTCTTTTTATGTTCATAGCTTAGATTTACATTTATGCACTAGTCTAATTAATTTCCTTCTAGTAGTTAATCTTCTTTTTCTTTGTTTATTCTCTACTTTCTTTCATTTTTAATGTTGAAACTTACATGTGTTGATTTGATAACACAAATGAGTAGCTAAACCCCTTCAATTTAGGGGTAATGAAGCTCTCAAATATTATGTAATTTCAACATTTTTATGATTTATGATCTCTTTAGCTTGTGCTTCATTAAAGTGAATTTTGATGTAAGTTTATACAAGTAGGTTTGATAGCTTATATTGCTTATGCAAATGAGCTATTCTTATTCAACATAAACACAATTTACATCATCATTTGCTAATTAATTTTTGATTTTGAAATGAAAGTAAAAATGAAATTTGATGATCTGAATTACTAGTTACAATAGTAAATAGATCATACTTAAAATAGCTTTTGCTTTGGCTTCATTTTCATGAGAATTGATAAGTGGTTTATTTGTTGTATTATAGTTTGATGGTTTGAGTTATGTTAATTAATAACATAAACAAACCATACTTATGATAAATACAACAATTATTTCACTTAATATCAAAGCTAGAGATCACAAATTATTTGTTTGTTGATTTACAAAAATATGAGAGTGGATTTGCTTCTAAATTCTTCTCTAGTCTAATAGTTTTTAAATCACATTTTAGTTCTAGCTTTAGCTTCTTTTTTGTAGTTAACAATTTCCTTTCACTTTGGTCTAATTTGATTGAATTGAAAACTTTAAAATCTTAAAAATTCCCTATGGATCGACATGCACTCACCACGTACTAAAATTATACGCCATGTGCTTGCGGTTAAATTTTAATTTGAAATTTTTCGGCAAATTTCTAATCCAATAGAAATTTTGTCATTAAACAAGTTTTTGGTGCCGTTGTCGGGGAGTTTGTCTTGATTTTAATTTTCTATTCTTCGGATTAGTTTTGTTTTGTTTGTGTGTTTAGTTTGTGTGTGTTTGTATTTTAAAAAAAATGTGTGTTTGTTGTTTGGTTTGTGCTTGTATTTGTTTGTGTGTTTGTTGTTGTTTTGTTTGTGTGCATTTCCATATTTAAAAGGAAAAAATATACACAGTTTCAAAAAAAAGAAATTTTTTTATTCCACTTTCAATTACATTTGCATTTCACATTTTTACAAATTTTCATAGTTATAAACTGTTGCACTGTTCTGTGCATATCCATTCCCACCACTGTGTATATCATATTTACAAACTCCTTGCTGTTTCTCTACCATTCTTGCCTTTACCAATCTTACTTTCCACATCTGCCATTACAAGAGTAGCACACATCACCAGTATTCAATTCACCACTGCACACTAAAGCATCATCACAGTGCACATCTTTGAACATCAGCAGTCATCTCCTTCACTGACTTCACAGACCTGCTTAATTAACTTCTGCATTTCAACACATCCACTTCTACACCCCTGCCTTATGTCAACCCTGAATTGCAACCCCACTTCTACATTTCAACGTACATTGCCACATCCCTGTTCACCAAAATAACTTTCAACCTGGTATACACCTCTGCCATCCTCTGATCAATTTTGCCCACCACTGCAATTCATTCCTCCATCCCAACTCTGTCTTATCTAACTGACTTCACCAGACAGTGCCACATACCATCCAAACCACCACTGCTTCTGCTCCTCAACCATCATTCAAACTACTTCCGCTGCCACCAAACAACCACCAAAACACACTGCAATACCCCCACACTTATCAATCCTCTACTTACCTGCCATACTCCAAACTACTTCACAACAGCTACACCAGTTCAACTTCAAGCCACTGTTCCTCGCTTCACTCATCTACAACCATTTCACCATACAAATACAACAAACCAAAACACTGTTATCTAGACAGCACCTACTCCTCCACAAACTCCATTTCCACCATACAAGCTTCAACTGTTACACTACAACTCCAATACAGTCCACCACATCCACTTGACTGAACGACATCTCCCCAAACACTACAAACGACCACAATATAACACCAACCCAAACAACAAAAACTGTCATCACTTCTACACAGCAAACCATCTCCATGCCAACAAACACTTACATACACTTACATACATCAATACTTCACACTGTCTTGCTCATTCCAACATTCCTCTACCATCAGAAACTTCACAGTCATCCCACTTTCTTCCAAGCATTTAATCCACCTCCCCTACAGCAGCCACACCACAAAAACTGATGCTCGCTGCCTCTATTCCACTTCGCCATCGAACTCCACCTCTATAGTGACTTCGACGCTAACCATTGCCTTCTGTTAGTAATTCCACTTCTGCGGCCCTATACATCAACTACTTAATTATCGCCAACCATTCGCCGAAAACCCTCGACCACTGCCACAAATCCTTAACAGCGTACAGCCAATTGTTGAGCCCAAATCCAAAACTTAAACCATATGAACAATGTCCCAATCTCCGTCGAGATTTGCTCTGAAATCGCGATCAAAATTTATTCGAGAGATTAGATTGTGATTTTTTTTGAGATAAAATTGATTCGATCCGAAATCGTTGGTTTGCAAAGTTCATTTTATTTTGAGTTATTTGATTTGCGGGTGTGTTTAGGTAGTGGGCTGTACCTAATTTAAGTTCTCTTCTTGATTTTAAAAAAAAGGAAAAGCTTAAAAAAAAGGGAGAAAAAATTGTCTTATTTGTCTTTGTTCATTTGACCCTTGCTTATCTCTAAAAAAGGGTTGCTTTCTTTTAATTTTATTTTGTTTTATCACTAAAAAAGGGCCTTTCATTCTCACTTGAATAAAAAAAAATTCTTTCGTTTTCTTTTTAACAAAAAAATTGCATATATCTTGTTTTTCGTTTCAGGTTGCCCAAGCAAAAAATAAAGAAGAATCGCTTTGCCTTGATTTGCTAAAAAAAATTGCTAATAATCTGCACGCTCTGGTATCGTGCCCTTTTCCCTTGTTTTTATTTGAATTGCATTGTTGGTTGCTTGCATTTGCATATATATATATATATATATATATATATAATTTTCAAAATCCAAAAACAAAAACAAACTTCATTTTAGTTGCATTGTAAATTCACGTTTAATTTTGTTTTGCATCCATTTCATCTTGTTTTATTTTTAAAGGGTAATACCCCAATTCACATAAGGTGAGGGATTTTATCACCCTTTCCTTAGCCCACAAATTGCATTTCATTGTAGAATTTGACTAATAATAAAGGTTAGACGTTAGACTTAAAGGTGTTGCAAGCTCATCTAGGGCTTAATTATATCTTCACAATTGTTTTCTTTAAACAATTTTATTTCTTGGTGTCTAGGCTACGGCAGAGTAATAACCATTTATCAATATTACGGTGATTCGTAAATATTATACTGGTTGTTCCTCTGAAGGTACCTAAACCTTCGGCTGCATTGCTACGGTGATTCGTGGTGCACCGATAACCCCTGCCCGTTACCTGGCTGAGAAATATTTTTGTTGATTTAAGACAAAGTGTGATTATACAATTTTGGGTTAGGAGCTACTAAGGACAGAAAACTGTAATTAAGTCCTTTGCATTCATTTAGTTGCATTAGTTCATGCATATTTAAAAAAAATCAAAAAACCAAAAAAAAGTTGTAGATTTTTCTTAACTTAGTTTTTAATTCCAAAAAAAATTCCTTTTTTCCTTTCCATTAAAAATTTCAATCAAAAACAAAATTCCAAAAAAAAATAGAAAATATTTTCAAAAAGAAAAAAAATTTAAAAATTCATAAACAAAAAAAATAATTTGAAAATTCAAAAATCAAATTTCCATTTTCTAAAAACAAAATAAAAATTTGAAAAAATCCTTTTGGTAAATATTTGAAAATTCAAAAACAAAAAAAATTACAAAAACAAAAAAAACATATAAAAAATAATTTGAAAAAACCAAAAATCAAACTTCTCTTTTGAAAATAAATTTCACTTGGTAAATAGTTTTCTTCCTTGTAAAAAAACAAAAACAATTTTTCACTTCGTTTTTCAAATCTTCTTCATTCTCTAAACTTGTTTCTAACTTCTTTCTCTTCTCGACTTTCACTTGTGCATGAGTACTTGGACTCGTGACACAACAACAAATCGTTGGACTCGTGACTCAACAACTAATCGTTTAACTCGAACAGACGATCCTCCCGAAATGGCGAACGAGAACGCCCCTCGAACTCTTATGGATAGAACCTTCCTGATAGAGTTCCTATTCCATCTTGCATCATGTTACCCGCCCCTACGGGTAACCATTTCGAAATCCACTCGAACCATATTGCCACGCTTTCGAAATTTGGCAATTTCGAGCACGATGATCCATACATCTTTTGGACTAAATTCGAACAAGTTTGTGCAACCATTAAACTCCAACAACTTTCCGATGGCGGAATCAAACTTTGATTAATCCTATTCGCTCTTACGGATTACGCTGAAAAATGGTTGTACAGCTTACCATCAAATTCAATTAAAACTTGGGAAGAATTCGTAAAAGCTTTCTTAAAAAAGTTCTACTCCTTGGAAAAAACGAGTAGAATCTGAAACCAAATTGTAAATTTCATCAATTTTAAGGGAGAACCATTCGAAAAATATTTTGAAAGATTCAAAGAGCTTTTGATAAAATGTCCACACCATAACTTTGAAAAATGGACGATTTGCCAAATCTTATACGATGGACTCGAAAACAGCTCACGAACCATGCTTGAATCAATGTGCCAAGGCAACTTTCTTGCCCAACATCACGACGATGCCTAGCAATTTCTTGAAAACCTCGTTTAATAATCATCCCAATGGGAATGTTCGAACGAAAAATCAATTTACTCACGATCGAGTGCACACTCGATGGGATCTTCTTTTGCTTTGGAAGCTAAGATCGATGTAATGATTAAAAAATTCGATAACGTTTTCTCATCGAATCAAATGAACCAAGCTTCCCAACCGATGTGTTATAAATGCAACGATCCTAATCATATAGCCGATCGGTGTCCCAATTCTGTGGAACAAATCAATGCTTTCAATAAATCCAAAAAGGACCCATTTTATCCAACGTATAATCCTGGTTGGAAAAATCATCCAAATTTTGCTTGGAATCAAAACAATCCCAACACGAATAAGATTCATCCCAATTTTCAAGCATTCCTAAATAATGCTTCGAATCCTCCCTTTCAGCCTAACAATTTTCAACCAAACTTTGCGGGTCCGTCTCATAATCAACCGCAACAATCAAATTTTCAACCAAGTTCTACTCGTCCTCCCCAAGATGATAAACTTTTAACTTCGCTTGAGAAAACTCTTGAAACGTTGGCTAAAGAAACTACTCAAGGCCTTCAATCAAACAAAAATTTGCAAATTTTATTGACCACATATATGCAAAAAACAAATCAATCAATTGCAAAACTCGAAATGCAAATGAGTCAATTAGACACGTCTGTAAGTGAACGCGAACGAGGAAAATTCCCAATCCAACCCTTCCAAATCCCAGGAATCAAAACGCAAATTCAAATCAAGCCCATGTTGTTCAAGATAGCAACGTCACCCAATTGAATGCTATCACAACTCTACGTTCCGATAAACAAATCGATAATCAAGTCGTTAACCCAAACGATTTACCGGAAACCTCTCTCGACACTTCTAAAACAACGAACGAATCTGAACAAAACATGGAGCCAAACGTTGAATCGAATGCCAATCAAAATTCTTCTTCTACTCGAGTAGACCCGCCTACCGAGTATCGTGTTCCATTTCCACATCGTCTTCGACCAAAGAAACACTCGGACCAAATGGAAAAGATGTTGGAAATTTTTAAACAAGTCAAAGTTAACATTCCGCTTCTTGACATCGTTCAGCAAGTCCCCACATACGCGAAATTTCTTAAGGACTTGTGCACCTAAAAGCGACACACTCAAGTGCCCAAAAAGGTCTTCTTAGCCGCCAGTTTGAGTGAAGTCTTGTCCCAATCCATGCCCGTTAAATAAAAAGATCCTGGTTGCCCTACGATTTCATGTACCATTGGAGACAAGACGATTAACAAATGTTTGATAGACTTAGGCACGAGTGTCAACTTGATTCCATACTCCGTGTACGAACAATTAGGCTTAGGTGAGCTCAAACCCACAAAAGTTACGCTTCAATTCGCCGATCATTCCATTAAGAAGCCTGTGGGAGAAATCAAGGATGTGCTCATTCGAGTAGGGCAATTCAAATTCCCCGTTAATTTTATCGTTCTAGAAACACAACCCGTGACAAATCCCGCGAGTCAAATTCCATTGATTTTAGGCCGACCATTCTTAACCACCTCAAATGCCTCAAACAATTGTCGTAACGGTTTGATGAGAATCTCTTTTGGAAACATGACTTTGGATCTCAACATTTTCAATCTTGAAAGCCAATCGAATGAACCTCGTGACCAAACATTGGAAGTTAGTGCCATTCACAAACACTTTGAAAACGAGACACTTGATCTTAACGATGAACGCGAGGCTGAATACGAAAAATTGTTTCACGAAATTCCCAACGAGATTGAATACACTCTTCCTTTTGAATCACTTCCAGTTGAGTCCGAATCTCAACCCAATTCTTTGATCGAAAAACTTCAAAAGTTGGACCTCAAACCACTTCCCGATCACCTTAAGTACGCATACTTAGGTGATAACGAAATATTGCCCATCATAATTTCTGCGATTCTTTCTCTTGATCAAGAAACCTCTTTACTTTCAATCCTGTCGAAAAACAAGGAAGCGATTGGATGGTCGATCTCCAATATTAAAGGAATTAGCCCTGCTATTGTTCAACATCGCATTCATTTGATTGATGATGCCAAGCCTGTTCGTGACGCGCAACGAAGGCTTAATACAAAAATGAAAGATGCGGTGTGTGATGATATTCTTAAACTTCTCGATAAAAGAATCATTTACCCAATCTCTGATAGTTCATGGGTTAGCCCAATTCACATTGTACCCAAAAAGTCTGGGCTAATCGTTGTCAAGAACAATTCAAACGAACTTATTCCAACTCGTACTCAAACGGGTTGGCGTGTTTGCATTGACTATCGAAAATTAAATGCTGCAGCACGTAAAGACCACTTCTCTCTTCCTTTCATTGACCAAATGCTCGAACGTCTAGCCGACCACGAATTCTACAGCTTTCTTGATGGTTATTCCGGCTATAACCAAATTCCAATCGCTCCTGAAGATCAAGAGAAAACGACTTTCACGTGTCCGTTCGGTACCTTTGCTTATCTACGTATGCCATTTAGACTTTGTAACGCTCCTGCGACTTTCCAACGATGCATGGTTGGCATTTTTTCCAACATGATTGAACGCTTTCTAGAAGTTTTTATGGACGATTTCTCTATCTTTGGTGATTCTTTTTCCTAATGTTTACATCATCTCGAGTTGGTTTTAAATCGTTGTAAAGAAAAAATTTTGACTTTGAATTGGGACACTTTATGGTCAAACAAGTCACCCTTGGATATCATCTCAAATAAAGGCATTGAGGTAGATAAAGCGAAAATCGAGGTAATTGCAAACCTACCCATTCCCAAATCTGTTAAGGACATTCGATCATTTCTAGGACACACTGGCTTTTACCGACGCTTTGTGAAAGACTTTAGCAAAATCGCTCGTCCTCTGACGACTCTTCTAGGAAAAGACGTTCCATTCGATTTCAACTCTAATTGTATCTCTTCTTTTGAATGTCTCAAAAACGAACTCATTTCTGCTCCAATCATTTGCACACCCAATTGGGAACATCCATTCAAAATAATGTGTGATGCTTTGAACTTTGCTGTTGGTGTTGTCTTAGGACAACGCATCAATAAGATCCTTCACGTCATTTACTACGCGAGTATGACTTTGAACGACGCTCAACTCAACTACACAACAACCGAAAAAGAGCTTCTAGCTGTCTTTTTGCGCTCGAAAAGTTTCGACCTTACTTGATAAGTTCACACATTACTGTGTACACAGACCACTCTACGCTTCGATATCTCTTTGCTAAAAAGGATGCTAAATCCCGTTTGATTCTTTGGATCTTTTTACTTCTAGAGTTTAATCTTACAATCAAAGACAAAAAAGGATTCGATAATGTCATAGCCGATCACTTATCTCGTCTTTCGAACGCACCATCTTCTTTGCCAATCAATGAAAATTTCCCCGATGAACAACTTCTTTCAATTTATATCGATCAATGGTACGCTGATATAGTGAACTACTTAGTCACTAAAGAAACTACCTCATCTTGGTCCAAACAGGACAAATGCAAATTCATGTCCCAAGTGAAATATTTCTATTGTGACGATCCATACTTGTTCAAATATTGCCCCGACCAAATCATCCGACGTTGCATTTCGGATACTGAGATCAGGAGTGTTCTTTTGTTTTGCCACGATCAAGCGTGTGGTGGACATTTCGATCCTCAAAAAACTGCGAAAAAGGTGCTTCAGTGTGGTTTCTATTGGCCTTCTCTTTTCAAAGACTCGTTTGAATTTTGTAAAACATGCGATTGATGTCAAATGCTTGGATGAATTTCTCGATGAGATATGATGCCACTAAACCCTATTCTTACGATCAAAATCTTTGATGTTTGGGGTATCGACTTTATGGGACCTTTTCCCAATTCTTTTGGGAAACTTGTATATCCTTCTCAATGTCGATTATATCTCAAAATGGGTCGAAGCCATTCCTTGCAAAACCAACGACCACAAAATTATTGTGAAATTTCTCAAAGAAAACATCTTTTCGAGGTTCGGCACACCTCGCACAATAATCAGTGATAATGGAACTCATTTTTGTAACCATTCTTTTGAAACTTTAATGAAAAAATACTCAATAACCAACAAGTTATCCACTCCGTATCATCCTCAGACTTGTGGCCAAGTTGAAGTTTCAAATCGACAAATAAAACAAATCTTGGAAAAAACTGTTAACAAAAATCGAAAAGATTGGTCTCAGAAATTGACCAACGTGCTTTGGGCTTACCTTACTGCTTTTAAAACTAACCTTGGGATGTCCCTATTCCGTTTAGTTTACGGTAAAGCTTGCCATTTACCCATTGAAATCGAACACAAAGCGTTGTGGGCAATAAAGAACTTAAACTTTGATCTTGAAAAAGCTGGCGAAAACAAAAAACTACAACTCAACGAACTAGAAGAACTTAGGAACGACGCGTATGAAAACGAGAAAATTTACAAAGAAAAAACAAAAGTTTTTCATGACAAGTCAATCCTATGAAAAACGTTTTCGCCTAACCATAAAGTTCTTCTATATGACTCAAGACTTCATTTATTCCGTCGGAAACTTAAATCGGGATCGACCGGACCATTTGTGGTACGAACTGTTTTTCCACATGGTGCCGTAGAAATAGAAAACCCTAGGGATGGATCGATTTTCGAAGTCAACGGTCATCGTTTGAAACCTTTCTTGGAATTGCCAAGTAACCAAGAGGAGGAGCTCATGATCCTTCATGAGACGAGCTACGTCTAGTAAGAATGTTAACCCTCTTTTGTAAATATGTACATATTTTTCCATGTTACACTCATTATATCGTGCATTGACTATGGGGACACAGTCAAAATTAAGTGTGGGGGGGAGTCTCATTTTTTTTTTAGTTTCATGGCTTTTTTGAATTTTCATTTTCTTTCAACTTAAAAAAAATCTCAAAATTTCAAAATCTCAAAAACATTTTCTTTTTAGCATTTTGATTTATTTTTGAAGAAACACTATGAGATAAGTATAAGTTTTGGTTAATAAATTGAAATTTTTAAAAATTTATTTGTCTTAACAAAAAATAAAAATGAAGTTTGATTACAAATAACATTGGTTTAACTAGTATATAGGAAGGTTCATATGTGTTAATTATGAAGTATATTCTAATTGAAAGTCTTTGTTTAAAAAAGTGGTAAATTTAAAGTAAAGGATATAACATTTTTTATCTTCTAAGTTCAATGGTGCTAAGATGATTTTGCAAAACTCTCTCTTTCTAAAAAAATATATAAGTAAAAAAAACTTTTGTATATATGTATATATTATTAACGCCTAGAGTCCTGTGTTCACACTCGTGTGTTAACTCACCACGCTTTGTACCCTTCTCACGTAAGCCCGAAAGGCAGTGCACGATCGATATATCTGGCCTAAGTTTATCTGAGTTAGGTGTATGTATATAAAAATTCTTTTAATAGCACCTACAGTCAATAAGTGTTAACACTTGTATGTTCACTCGTTACGCTCTGTATTCCCCTCACATCAGTCTACAAGGCAGTGCACGGGTAATATATCCGGCCTCAGTTTACCTGAGTTAGGCATATGTAAATATTGTTAATATCAATAAAATTTTCAAATAAGAGAGAGTAAGCAATTGAAATCCGAGCACTATTTTTACTTATTTGATTTGACTTGTTATTGAAAAGAAATGAAAATACCACTTTGATAAACTTTGCTAATAAACTAAGGATGTATTTCATAGTTGCACTATGTTATCAACCGAAACAACGAGTTAAACTATAGTCTATTTGTTACGATATCTTCGTTTTTATTAGAAATTTTGACGAGTAAATGACTTATATTTTCAAGACAATGACCAAAACTTATATTTAACTTATTTGTGTCGATTTAAAATTAAATCCTTCATTTGTAAATATTTTAAAAAACTCGCATTCATCTCTTTGTAAATAAATCTTACATTTTGTAAATATTTTCATCCTGTATTTGGATTTTATGTGTAGTATTCGCTGAAAACCCCCACGAGACAACACTCGTCCTACTGGGGACACCCAGAGGTTTAACGGCTTGTTGCATATGCTCAATGCAATCGTGCTCCCTACGAAAATGGATTTATCTTAGTTTTCCTTTATTCGAGGACGAATAAAAAGATATGTGTGGGGGAATTTGATGTGCACGTAAATGTGCATATATATACATCCATATTTTTTCTCTTTTTATTTAAATAAATATCTTATTTGGGCATTTTAACATGTTTAAAACCAAAATTCAATTATTTTGAAAACATCATATATTCATCTTCATTCAGGGGCAAAATGGTCATTTTTGTGCATGTGTCAATTTGAGAATTTTTACTTGGACATTTCTTATGATTTTTGTAGGAAATTTTGATGCATATGGAAGAGGGATTCATGAAGATATATGCATGCATAAATGAATATAAAGGAATGAAGAAGAAATAATTCAAGTCCAAGATCATGGAGGATCTCACCCACTTGCCTAAATCTACAATTAGAAGCTAATGGACAACTAAGTGGAGGTTAAAGCTTCATACACTTTTAATGAGGGAGTAATTAGTGGCCAATGGTTACTTGGTGGCCACACTTCCTAAAGGGCATTTTGGGAAGCACCCTAAAAATGGAATTAGGGTTTTATGCATGTATAATTAGCCCTCTTATGTACATGTAAATATCTTCTACTCTCTCATATATTTGCTTAGGAAATTAGCAAGTTGTAAACAAAAATCAAAGTGAAATAAAAATGGCTTCCAAGCCTCTATCTTCTCTCTTTTCTACATGCTTTTCTTTGTTTTATTGTTAATGTTTATTTCTATGCTCTCTTTCTTTTTATGTTCATAGCTTAGATTTACATTTATGCACTAGTCTAATTAATTTCCTTCTAGTAGTTAATCTTCTTTTTCTTTGTTTATTCTCTACTTTCTTTCATTTTTAATGTTGAAACTTACATGTGTTGATTTGATAACACAAATGAGTAGCTAAACCCCTTCAATTTAGGGGTAATGAAGCTCTCAAATATTATGTAATTTCAACATTTTTATGATTTATGATCTCTTTAGCTTGTGCTTCATGAAAGTGAATTTTGATGTAAGTTTATACAAATAGGTTTGATAGCTTATATTGCTTATGCAACTGAGCTATTCTTATTCAACACAAAAACAATTTACATCATCATTTGCTAATTAATTTTTGATTTTGAAATGAAAGTAAAAATGAAATTTGATGATCTATATTACTAGCTACAATAGTAAATAGATCATACTTAAAATAGCTTTTGCTTTGGCTTCATTTTCATGAGAATTGATAAGTGGTTTATTTTTTGTATTATAGTTTGATGGTCTGAGGTATGTTAATTAATAACATAAACAAACCATACTTATGATAAATACAACAATGATTTCACTTAATATCAAAGCTAGAGATCACAAATTATTTGTTTGTTGATTTACAAAAATATGAGAGTGGATTTGCCTCTAAATTGTTCTCTAGTCTAATAGTTTTTAAATCACATTTTAATTCTAGCTTTAGCTTCTTTTTTTGTAGTTAGCAATTTCCTTTCACTTTAGTCTAATTTGATTGAATTGAAAATTTGAAAATCTTAAAAATTCCCTACGGATCGACCCGTACTCGCCACGTACTAAAATTGTACGCCATGCGCTTGCGGTTAAATTTTAATTTAAAATTTTTTGGCAAATTTCTAATCCGATAGAAAATTTATCGTTAAACATTGTTACAACTCGAATTTCACATCGATCTAGAAGAGGATCGATATGAAACTCGATCCAAAAGGAATCATTAATCGATGGCAAGAACTTTTTTCACCAAAATCCTTTTTCATTTTAAAAAGAAAAAAAAAACTTGACAACGACCCGTGAACTTGCAAGCATGAACAGGAGTCATGTCCAAATACATACATGTACCAACATGCTATACTAACATTTGAATTTTGAAGTTAACAGGAATTGAATGCTCACCTGGTGACAACCAGAACAATAACAACGAATTGCTAACACTTGATCTTCAGCTGCAACAGAAACTGCATAACCATTAGCAGTCTACAACTCAACATTTATACTATTGGAAATCGACCAGGAGTCATGTCTATTAAAAATTACATCTCTAGACGAAGGGACAATGACTATTTAGCGAATCAGATAGGGTCTTTTCAGAATAAAGATGGCAACTCTTCAAAGCACATCATGTTCACACATGATGTACTTTGGGGGGAAAATGTTATCCTGCCATTTGGCAAGGCCATAATGTAACGATACGAATTTTGCCCGCTCGAAAATCGACATCCATACTTTATATCGTACTCGAATGCCGTAGATTCGAGCGTTCAAATCTGAGTCGTCGGAGCTTATAACACAGTTAAGTAAAAAACACAGCGGAAGAAAAATAATAATACATTAATATACAATATCCGATACAATATCCGATACAACAGAGTGATACAATGAATATCAATATACATCAGAGATATGATACAACAAATAGTAGCGGAAAAGAAAACGATAATCATCAGCAGCGGATAATCTCCATCTTCAAAATGCCAATCCAGAAATAACTCGAACTCCCAATAACGATGCACAAAGATAAGCAAGTGCAGTTCATATCCAAAGACTGAACCAGCTCCAGATAATCTACTAAACCTGACTATTTGAAAAACCCAACTCTAGACTGCTCGTGTAGAAAAATTTTGAGCACCCAGAGTTTAGGAAAGAAACAATAAACTCCGGATCAGTCATGGGACTGGTGTGAGCAACAAAAACAGTTCATCTTTTAAAACAATCAACAAAAGATTTTAAAGTCAATTCGCAATGCTTTTTGAAAATGTAACTACCATAAGACCTCCCACCACACACACAATGCAAACGCAGACTTGGAGGAGATTTATTCTTATGTTAGTCAAAGATGTTTACTACACAAAACAAATAATTTGATTTGATATTATTATTAGTGCAAAGTGGAAAACATTTCGAAAATAGAATATAAATCTTAGCCAGCATAGGTACCATTATATTATGCCTGCTATAGCTGCCTCCTGAGGAAACAGGTTATACAATTGAAATTGTAAAGGCTCGTATTGTTTCTTTGGATTTCCAACAAATGGTCAGGCCAAGGAACTTCCCATTGCCACATGGAAACGCCTCTGGAATGACGTCCCGAGAAATAACCTAACATTACGGTTAGATCTCTGCCAACACAAGGCCGGGTTACCCCTAACTGGGTAACTACTGACACGAATATGTCATCCCCCGATCGTAACCGATCTTCCGTGGATCCTCGATTCCAACAACCATAAAGTAATAAATTTGCAGCAACAACATAGGTTAAATATCTGGGCTCCATACCATGATACCACCTCTATCCAGAAGAAATGACATACACTAAAGGGGCGCTACCCCCTAATAACCTTGCTGCATCCTTCCTGTTTTGACCATTCCGGGGTGTGAGGTCCGACGAAGTCTCGTCCACAAAGCTACGCTTTGGTACAAAGCCATGCTTTGGGTCAACAAATGATCAAAGTAATGATCACAAAGATAAATGATCATATCACAAATGATCATCACACAGCAACACTCAGCATGTCACATTACCAAATTGGGAGTATATCGCTGATAACCTTCAACTACATAACCTCTGAGCTCGTACGTCTCAAAGAAGGGTGTTAAGCTAAGAGAATAAATTCTCCGCGACCAACAGAAATGTATTTGAAAGAAATCGGCTTTATATCTCAAAGTGTAATGTCAGACATGTAACCATACAAGTCTATTCCGGGTTCGAACAGAACCGAAGGCACTTCTTACGAAGCTCTTGCAATTCCAGGTATTCACAATCCCGTCCGGACTTCCCATCACAAAGGGTGATAAAATCTTTATATCGGGGCCAGTCGATGCAGAGACATTCGACGAGTTGTCCTTTCGTTTTCGAAAATATCCGGTCTTCACCACCGGTCTTCAAATGTTATCCATATACGACGTATTACTATTTGGAATGGGTTATATGACACAAATGTCTTTTCCCGGCTAACCCGAATAACGAGCGCAATATTTTAAAAACATATGGATATGGGATTTCAATTAAGTCACAATTTAATAATTCAACTTCTTTTTAAATGGTTTCAATCGATTACCATTTCAAATCTTTTAAACAAAAAGATTTATTTCACAAAGTTTACTTAATTTTCACTAAGATTCATTCACAGTTTTCAAAACAATTTCCGTTTAAATTGGATTAACTCGTTAAATCTTTAAATCAAAGATTTAACTCATAGCTTTCAAAACAATTTCATTTCGAATGGTTTAAACAAATCATCATTTTAAATCTGTTAAAAATAAACATATTCAATTCATAGCTTTCTAAAGAATTCATTCATAGCCTTTCAAAACATTTCAATTTTATTTTAAATTTGAAACCTTTCAACACAAATTGGAAGTTCACTTCTTATATGAAAGCTGTTATTATTTGAAAAACAAATAGTTTTCGTTTCAGAAAAATCCAATTATATTTGCACGAGTTAAAGCCCTTGAACTATATTCACATTCCAAAATCAATACTTTTAAAATAGTTTAACCCTTATATAACGGGTATAACATCTTTAATCCCTAGTTTCAAATCATAGAATTCAATTTCAAATCTTGACTTTAAGTTTAAATCAAATTATTTAAACTTCAAAACTTTATCAAATTATTCAAAATAAATTTCATCTTTGAAATTACATTTCAAAAGCTTTTCACTTTAAACCGAAATTTCCAATGTCAAAATCAATTGAAATTAAAATTTCAATTTCAAAACATAAATTTTAAATCATCTGTGACTTAATCGATTTCCACGTGAAATCCATATTTGTGTATGTAAAGGTGTAGTCCAGGGGTTTCACACACAATAGTGCAACATCAATCATCACAGATATATCGATAAGCGGTAAAATCGATAACGCTTATCTTCATTCATAGATTCATAGATAAAATAAATTTATCGGTTACAAAGATTCACTATTACAATTCGATGTGGGTTTCGGATAACCAACTGGAATCCGACTCCCTGTCACATCGAAATTCAAGTGCCGTTTTACAGGCCAAGGGTTTCATATTCACATAGTAATATATCACAGAAATAGAAATCACAGCTCAGCACATATCACACAGCATCACAGATCAGAGATATCAAACAATTCAATCATTTAGTCAAATCCAATCATCCATAAGTAAGGTCGATTTATTTACCTGATTAAATTAAATTAGATTAGACACTAATCCTGGTTTAATTAACATTAATAAATTACAACCCATTTTAATTTATTATCCTTTAGTCATTAATTTATCAACCTTAATAAATAAATCAATCAACCTTTAATCATTAAATAACTAACCTTTAATTATTTAACCCACCATTAAATCAATTATCTTCAATTAATTCCTTTAATTAATTATTCCTCAATTTATTATCCTTCCTTAATCACCTTCATTAATTAATTAACCTTTAATTAATTTCTAAATTGATTATCTCTAATTATAAGTTAATTACATCGAGCAATTATACTTTAATCATTTAATTAATAAATTTTAATCATTTATTTAATTACTTTCAATTAAGTAATTTTACTTAACCAATTCCATAAATGATTATCCTTAATTAATTTAATCTAATTAATTAATTAACTAAAATAAATCACATTAATTAATCATTTAACTTGCATATTTAAGTTAAACAAATTTATATAACTCTTCATTCAAATATTAAAGAAAACTTTTATAGAAGAATTTATATAAATAAGGTTTTAAACATTTTATTGGTTAACAAATTCATTTAAAATGAAATATACTTTTAAACCTTTAAACTTGTTTAAACATTTGATTTTATAAAACTTTATTCATTTCAAATTTAGAATACTAATTTAAGTTTTTGAAATCATACATAAAACTGATTTAGAACTTAATTTAAATCTTTGTTTTCGGGTTTAAAAATCATTTTAAAAGATCCAGTTCAAATTCGAAAACAGACAGGCTTAAGAACCTGTGACCAGAAATTACACTCGAGGCTGTCTCGAGTCTTTCCCGAGAAAAATTGCTCCCTACTTCGAGTCCTAGCCAAAACCTACCCGTGACATAATTTTTTCAAAAATTTGTTTTAAGTTCTTAAAACTGACCCGATTCCATGCCTAACGAACGCGAGTTCATCTTCGAGCTTTCCTCCTAATTTCCCGCGTAACACTCCGAGTCGCCTGTCTTTCTTCCCAAACCCTTACAACTGACACCACTACCACCAGTTCACCATCGTGCACGTGCACAGTTTTTCGCCAACGTTCTGGCGAACACCAGCACCCCTAACAAGTCACGCATCGACCCTACATTCGATAGCAATGATCATTCCAACGCCAGCAACCCCAGAACGAGATCGAGCTTCTAGTTCGAAACTCGAACCCATCCTCACCAAAACAAATTTGCCTCGCCCTCGTCGCTCCATTCATCGAAGCAGCTCGAACTTCGTCACCGTCACGTCAACATCCATATCTTCCTTCCCCTCGAGTTTCATGAAACTCGATCAACCCTAGGTGACGAATTCACCATTTTCGCAGACCATTGCAAAACTTGAACTTAAACCCTAAATTCATCTCGCCTAATCAATTTATGCATACGAAATTTTTTTCGACAATTTTCCCAAGCTCCACGATGTTCAAGCATGCTTCAATACGAATTTCAATTTTTATAAATGATTTGATCATCAGAAATTCGTAAAAATACCTTTTTTGTTCATATACAAATTTCTCTGAGAATACCAAACTAAAAATCTTCATTTTTGTTTTAAAAATCATGGATTCAAGCATAGATTCAAAGTTTAATCTTGAATTAATAATTTACAACGTTTTATTTTTTATCAAATTTTTACTTGAAACCTGTAAAACAAAATTACAGTGATGTTTGATAAAGAGGATTTTAAATCAACCTTTAAAAAATCTTATCTTTAAGTTTAACAACTGGTCTAGTTGAGAATCAAAGCTTACAAAATGTTTCAAACATAATAGTTTGAATGTTTGAACAAAAGAAATGAAATCTGTAACAACTTTCCAAGAACATAGAGCATATTAGAATCATATGCTGACTGAAGTATATGCAAAACAGTTTATAGATGGAGTTTGAACTGTTTTAAATAACTTAAAACTTTTTAAAGAATATGTTTACTCACAAGCCTCAAGATATCAAACAGGCTAAGCTTCGAAAAATAGGAGTTTGCTCACCTGTTTCCTGGAAGAACAAAAGAAGAACAGAGTTGCTCTAACACTTTGAACAGGCTTGAGAAAATATTGCAAACTGGAATCTTTTCTCTTTGATATCTGGTTATGTTGTTTTCAGGTTACTTTTAATTTGCTTGCTGTTCTAGTTGAAGTTTTTATTTAAGATGATGTTTTTTTAATTTTGAAACAATGGTTGCTCAGTTTTTCTCAGCTTGGATGAACGAATTGAAATGAGAAGTGGATGTATATAAAAAAAGAAGTATACTGGGTAATGTATTATTTTTCTTTCCAGTACAATGTTTAGCAGGGATTTCTTTATTCAAATGGTGGCTGATGATGTTCCATGCATTAATTAGTTGTACTAATATACTTATCTTATTATTTTCTTTTCTTCTTTAGTATAATACAAGGTCAGAGATTTTCTTGCTTGGGGCTGATATACATCTTGCTTTGGTGGCTAATATTGTCTAGGGTGATGTTCTGGTACAACATAGGACAAAGATACATTTCTATATGGAGGCTGAAGATCTTGTATCGTGAATGAAGGGATATATTGAAGATCTTTGGTGGCTAATATTATTTATATTGTTTTGTACTAAAGATATCTTTGCATAAATTTGATAAGTACTCTATGTTTTCATATGCCATACTTGTTGACTTCAGCTATACTTACCTTTGTTTTTCTTGTTTTGTGGCTGCAGCTTTGTCTTGTTTTCTATTTTATAAATCTACATACTTTGTTTTCTTTTATAAGTGTTCATATGTGAATGTATTTTATTTACTTTGTTTATTTTGCAAACTTGTCTTTATATTTTGAGTGTATATTTTCTATTGTTTTGTTTTTATAATCCTATCACTTTGCAATATAAATGAATTTAATGTTGTTATTTTTTTATCTATGTGTTCACTTTATATTTTATAGTTTAACATCTATTATTATTTAACTCTAATACTAATTATTTTATTTTCATAAATATTATTTAAATTTAAATGATTTATATCAATTTTATTTAAATTCGGGGAAACTCGCTTTCATTGATAATAAATTTTACAAATTTTTATTCAAAAATTCATTTAATTATCAATTTAAATAAATTAAAATCTAAGGTCGTTACACCATAATACCAAGGAATTGACTAGAGACTGAAGACAACCTGATCTGGAGATCAGTTATCTGCAAGTTCACCATGGATATAGGAAAACTTGGTCCGAATTCGGATTGGGCCACAATCAACATGACATGACACACAGAGCTATGCAAAGCAACATTCCGAATTTTAGGTCAATCGGAGTTCGTATGCTCAAGCTATGGAACGATCAAGATCCACGAAAAACGTGCCAATCTCGTATCCATCATTCGTATCCATCATCTTGCATCGATCAACATCGATACGAAATGAACGTAACTCAAGCACTCGACATCCATCATTCGTATCCATATGGTTCAAACTCATAATGATGGACTTCGGCACTTTCCAGATCGATCACATTTCATCTAGCCAGCAGCTGCCCTTTTTGTATCGATGACCTACTTGATCGATACGAAGAGCAGAGCCTATGATCGATGCGAAGGTGGAAGCAAGGCATCGATATAAAATGGAAGCAGTGGATGGATACAAACGAAGCAAGCCGCATATCTAAAGCTCTGATAAAGAAGCAATCAACTTGGAAGAATTGGTCTCACTACTTTCCACAGATCATGGATCTCCACAAAATGTGCATGCCACGTCATTGATATGGAGGGATCGATACGAAGGTATCGATACGAGGGCTTCAGCCACTTCATATTTGCAACCTTGATCGATCAATAACTCCACAACCGCAACTCCAAATGCAAAGAGATTTTCACAACAAGTTGCACAATGGTAGGGGACATCCGTGATCGATTGCAACTCAATTGGAGCAGTTTATGATCGATACGAACTCACTATGGATCGATCAAGGATCAATCCTAAATGACTCCGATCAATCGTGTGGGCCTACCTTGGCCTGAGGAAGAGTATCCCGAGATCTAAGGCAGATATTTCCAGCTCCACACCTATAAAGAGCACCTCCATTGCAACTAAAAAGGGACTTTTGTGATGCCGCTTGAGTGGAACTTCATTGTAGTTCGAGTGTTAGCTATTGTACTATTGTAACTCAGTTTCTAATCTGCAATAAACATCAAAGCCTTCAAATTGGATATAGGTAATAATGTCGAACCACTATAAATTCTTGTTTTCTTTCTGTTGCTACTTATTTTCTTGGTGTGATTGTTAGATTAGCCTCATTTTTCATTTTACTTCTTCATTCTAATCTCTTCAATTACACCCGACGAGTGTTGTGCCTATTTTTGGTACAAACACATACCACCAAAATTAAAAAGGATTATTCAGGCTAAGATTTGATGTTCGGTTATTTAACTATCAAATAGACAACAATCAAACACAAATTTAATTTCATTGGAAACTAAACTCACTTAAGCCCATAAACAACCACTAAGCCTCTTTAATTAATATTTTTATTAATTAAAATGCTTTATAAATATTTAGAAACCATTGGTATATACTTATCACAATAGAATAAGTATATTCACAAAACACTATTGTTATACCGCCTTTTGACCAGGCAGTATATCATAAAAGTTAGCTAAATGGCTTTTGTGATCATCAAGGCAGGAAGCCCTGAGAGATGGTTATCGGGCTCGGAAATCGATTATATTAGGAACTATGGGCAATAGTTGGCGGATTCAGACCAGGTCCCAATCAAGTTACAATCAATATGAAGTGACACGGAAGGCCTTGTGAGGCCACGTTTCCAATTTCAAATCAACTAGAGTTCGTATGCTCGAGTTATAGGCAAAGGAAGAATTTAAATGGATCGATCGGGAACGATCCATAAAACAGTGTAAATCGACGAAGATCAATCAATATCTCAAAATCTACAAAGTTAGTGCACTTGAAACTTTCAAAGCATCACTATATTGAAAAGTGGAGCCTATAAAATTGATCGCATGACAAAACTCCTAAATCTTGGAAAAGAGATCGATCGTTAATGGAACGATCGTACAAATCAGCCATAACGATCCATGGTTTTACGGAAAATGCGATATCTCACAAACGGTACATCGAAATTGCATGAAATTTGGAAGTCATGTCTCTTACATCACGGAGCACCCTCATGATCAATCACAGCTCAAAAATATGAAATATTGGAAATTAGGACGATCGTTGTTGGAATGATCGTACAAATCAGCATAACGATCCATAGTTTTACGAAAAACACGATATCTTACAAACGGTACGTCGCAATTGCATGAAATTTGGAGATCGGTAGCTAATATCATGAGGACCCATATGATCATTCGTAGCTAAAAAGGATAAAGCATTGAATGATATCCTATAATCCAATTTCTAGTCAAAACAGCGAAGATCGATCGATATCTCACAAATGGTAAGTCGGAATGGTGCGAAACCTTAGGAGCATGGCCTAGAGCCATGGGGGACCCCATAAAGATAATAAGCAGCTCCATTGGAGTTAGTATAGAAAGATCGGATAAATTATTTTTTGGTGTGCGATCGATCCCAAATTTTGTGGGTCGGGTCATATGGGCCTAGATGTTCTTCTACCGAAAGTTCAGCTCGATCCATGCATGTCTTCACCTATAAATACAGCGGACTTAGCTCATTGCAAGGGACTTTTTAACTGGCTCTCCTTCATCACTTCTTATCTCTTCCTCCACTAATTTTCTAAGGCAAAAAACAACTGTACTTGTAATCTTACAGTATCAATAGAAGATTATTGGAGTGGACGTAGGCCAAAGTTTGCCAAACCACTATAAAACTTATGTGTTCATTTACTTTTTCTTCTATTTGTCCTATGATCTACATGCTTATCTTTCTATTTGGATATTGTTTTTGGAAATTGGTGCTTTCACATACAACTGGGTGTTTGTGACCATTTTTGGCGCAAACATTTTGGTGCTTTAACTGAGAAGGACTTGCACCAGCGGATTTGGAAGCTAGGATCTTGGATTTGGAAGCTTGGATACTTTGATCGAGGAAGCAATGGCTAGACAATCAACATGGAGACCATTAGAAAATATGAGTCATCATAGAGGGAGTCGGGGGCTTCTTCTGGAGCTGGGGCAAATCAGACATCTGTCTACATCTCCAGAGATGAAATGGGAATAATGATGGATGCTATGCAGGAGAGGATGCTACAGAGGCAGGAGGAGATGATGTAGAATCTACTTTGACAGATTGGACAAGCTGGAGCACAAAACCAAGGAAATGGAGTAGCAGAAAATGCTGTAAATATGGATCATGGAGCAGCACGAGTTGAGGAAAACCAGAATCAGGACCAAGGAAACAAATCTAATAGGATGCAGGAAGGAGTGAAACAGTTGGGAGCGAGCCCTGACCAACAAAGAACGATCGGAGCCAATCGTTCCAGAATGATCGGTGTCGATCGATCCATATTTAGGGGGTATGTGCCTTGGTCACATTGGATTGTTTCCAGGCAGGATACCGAGTGGTGTTGTGTAGTTTGGCATTGATCAGAATGCGTATGTTCGTCCAGAAGAGCAGATTTCAGGATTCCCCTGTGGACTCGGGGGCAGTTAGAGATAATGATCAAAGACTACCACTAGATGGCAATGACAGGTTAGGGGAAATGATCAGACGGGCTATGTGCGGAGGATTGGTAAATAGGGATCTGGAAGATGTAAATAGGAGTCCCTTTGCTCCTAATATCAAGCAAGCTAGTAATCCACCGGAGTTTAAACTACCAACCCTTGAGACATACAATGGAAAAACGGACCCCGCTGTTCATTTGACTAGATACATGAGACACATGGAAGTACCGAGGCATCGAAGGAAGTTATGGCACATTACTTCCACTTGTAATTAACGAATATAGTCGCACTATGTTTCAGAAAGTTGGAAAGCGGCTCCATTAGCACATGGACGGAATTGATCGAAAGGTTTATGAGGCAATTTCGGGTCCAAATCACGAGACCCAAGAGTGTAAAGACTTCAACATTGACGAAGCAGTGGAAAGGAGAATCACTCAGGGATAAATCAGATTTCAAAATATCATTGGAACGGGACAGTAGACCTCGGGGAATAATACCATGAAGTAGAAAGGTTTCTACGACATGAAGATGCAAAAGATGATAAAGAGGGAAGAGAAGAAGTGGAAGTTTATGCGGTTATAGGTAGATGTCCGTCGGGGGAAGGTTCAAACAAGGATAAAGGAAAACGAAAAGCAGAGGATGTCTCTGATGGATCGAAGTGACCACAAACGGAATCAAGATTCACCTCTTACATGGAATTGACCGAGAAATTGGAATGGATATATCTGGATATGTAACACCACATAATTTGATAACATTATTTAGGATATTTAATTAGATAAATTAAATAAAATAATGTGTTGATTAGGGAAGTGAGATTTCATTTTATTAAAGGAGGTAGTCGTGCCATTTAACAATGAACTAAAAACGGGTTTAAAATGAATTAGAGGAAGGGTAAAATGGGAAAGAGGCCATTCCTATATCTGTTATCCCTTGGTCGTGTATTAGAGTACACGTTCATTTCATTTCATTTCAAATTTTTATAAACCAAGGCCAGCCACCATTAACAAGGAAAAAGGAGGGGAAATAGAAGAAAAGCTAGGAAGAAGCTTAAGCAAATCAAGTCTATTCATATCTCAATCTCTTTAATCACTAAGGCTAAGGTGAATAATGTTTACATCGCTATTTTGAATTGTTTTCGATTTTATGATGATTTCGAATTGTTTTGCAATGTATTTCCATGTTTTTGAATGATGGAATGTTTATATATACTTGTTGATGATTTATACACGTTCATATTGATTTTAATGATATGTTTTAAGGTAAAACCCTATTAAATAACATCTTTATGCCTTGCGGATTTTTATGAAGATCAGAAATAATATTTTGGAAATGGGTTTCAATTTTCAGAATTTTTGGAATTAATGTGGATTTATTATGAATTTTCTAGTAAAGAAAATGATATTTTGGGTTATTAATTATTTATGGGTAAATAATAAAAGATTTGGGTCTGAAATTTTTATATGTTTGCAAACATATTAAACAAGATTTTTTGAAATTTTTCCAGATTTTTCCTAAGTATTTTGATGGGTATATAAAATTATTTAAGGTATGGGATTTAAATGTTTTATATATTTTAAAAGGAGAAAGGGTCTTTTTGTAAATAATTTGAAATTGTTATTTATGGAAAATGGCAGCATTTTTGAAAAAGTAATATGGCAACCAATCAGATTTAGACAAAAAAGGAAGGTTAGGTATAAAAGAAATAGTTTAAAAGTACAAATAAATAGGTTTTTCACTGTTTCGACACCATCGGTGCCAGGTTCCATCACCATACTATCACCTCCGACATAGTCAAAACCAATGCATATGGTATCAGGCAATTGGTACGTAATGAATTGTATGTGGGCAAAAGGTATAGGGTCGAAACCATGGGGTTTCGAAAGGGTTAAAGCTTTGTTTTGATTTTAAAGAGAAATGCGCCCGCTTGCTTTTGACTAAGATGATTTCGACTTGGTTGGGTTTCGACCAGGTCAAATGGTTTAAAAGGAAATGGTTTCGATTGGGTTGTATCTTTTTCTTAAATGAATGCTTTTGACAAAGTCGAAACACCTAGCTACCGCCTTTTAACCTTTCGACCCAGTAGGTTTCGAAAGGGTTGTTTTGTTTTAGAATATCTGCCCATTTCTCCAATGCTTTCGAAGAGATGGTTTCAACACCATCACTTCTTTACTTAGGAAATGCATTCGAAAGGATGGCTTTCGACTTAAATGATTTAATGAGCCTTTTTGTTCAATTAAAGTATAACCCAAATTGGTTTCGAAAGAGATGAATTAAATGGTTCCGATCGAAATGTTTTTCAAAGGGTTTCAAAGGAGCAATCTTCGAATGGTTTTGAAAGGTTTCCACATGTTTTAAATTGAACCCAAGTGTTTTGAAAGGTTTAGGTTTAATGCTTTTGAAACGTTTTAAAAGAGGATTCGAAGGCATGGTTACCCACAGGTTTCGAAGGAGTTGAAAGGTGTAGTTTTTCTGATGGTTTCGAAAGGAAAGGCTTTACAAGGGTTTTAAAAGGCAGAGTTTAAAGGTTTTAAAAGAAAGATGTCTAAGGTTTTTAAAGCTTTCGAAAGGAAGATTTCCAAAGGTTTCGATAGGGTTTTGAGAATGGTTTTGAAAGGAAGGCTTTGGCCATTCGGCATAGATAAAAGAAAGGGTTTTACTTGGTTTCGAATGGGGTACTTTCAATGGTTTCAAAAGGGGTACTTTCAATGGTTTTGGAAGGAGGACTTTCAAAAGTTAAATATTTTCATCAACTATGATTTGAGTAAAGTATATATATAAAATGGCAAGGTGATTTTGAGTAAAGCATAGAAATTATATAATTTTCCTTGTTTGAGTTTGATTTAAAGGTCTTAAATCATTTTGAAAGTGTTTTCAAGGAAAATTTTGGGAAGATATCCCTAAGCAAAATGACTCAGATATTAGACACCAGATGGGACTGGTTTAGGGTCTCGCCTTATACATTAGCTATCAGTCCCAGCTAATTTAGCCCAAAATACCAATGTGTAGGGCCTTGTCACAGGTAAGACTAAAATATGATACACACAGAAAGGAATATATTTTTGTATACATATAGGTTATTGGTGAGCCCGCAAAACCATTAGGATCAGGTGATCCTGAAAGATGATAAGTTAAGGACAAACCATCTAGAAGAGAAGTATTTAATAGATAACTAAGGACAGATCATCCAAAAGAAGAGAAGTGTCTAACAGAAGTTAGATAAATTTTGATATTGTTTGGTAGGCCCGAGTCAGCCAAAAGTTAAAAGTTAGCCAAACAAAACTTATGTGTTTGAACATATAGTTTATTTATTACCTGATATATATGTATGTTTACATAATGATGCTTTACAGATATTTTGACCAGTTTTGGTTGTAGGAAAAGAATTGCAAAAGGTTTGTTTTAAAGGAATGTTAGTGAGGGGAAACACGTTCCACTAAGCGACGTGGTCTCACTTAACATAAAATAACAGAAATGAACAATAATATTCAAACCAGGCTTTATGTCTGACTCGAAGTTTTTGTTTCCTCTTAAACTCTGGGGTGCTCAAAATTGTTTGATTAGGCAGAGGGTTGAAGTTTTCAGGTTTTTGAGATTTTGGCGAATAAAGCTTCCAAAGACGAGTAGGTGGCTGTCAGATAACTAAATTAGGAGTTCGGTTTTATTTGTTTCGATTCCGCTATGTCTATTAAATCAGTTATGACTATATTTCTTTGATCATCTAAGGGGGCATCGTTATATGTCGCTCTTGGCGTATTATTGTAAATTATATTTGATCAGTACATGGGAAACGGTTAAGGGATTATGTAACTTGGATATGATATTGTTATGGAAATGTAATCAGCTAAATGTCATTTTTTGAAACCTGTGATTTTGTTCATATTCAAGTGCTTCTGATATTATGGATACCATTAGCATTACCGTATTTTGTCACCAGAAGTTAATACTATAGATGACTGCAGCATCTGTATCGCTTAGCTTTTGGCTTATAGATACGGGATGTTATAGGATATTAGGGGGCAGATCCCCTATCGAAGTCCAATGAGGAGAGAGCTTATAAACAATGAAAAGAAATCAGAAAAATACTGTCTGTTCCATGAGCTAGATAGGCATGTTACAAACAACTACAGGTGCTTAAAGGATGAGATTGAGGAACATGTCCGGAATGGCAGGTTGTTACTATACATAAGAACTCGGGCAACAGTAGTGGAACATGAGCAACCACCATCCGCATCGAACGGGAACTACCTTTGATTGAGGCGTAAAGTTTTCATCAATTGATCGGAATGGTAAAGAATAAGTAATAAACTCCACAACAAAATGGCTAAGTCACTTATACATGTACGGGATCGAAAACGGTCCCTAGGCATGCTCTGAGATGACGATGAGCCATCACACCCGGAGATGCATGCATTGTAGTGTTTTTTTGTTTCTCTTTTAGTACTTGGACTTAATTTTATTAGTTGAATATCTTGATTATAAAATTACATCGAACGTGAAATCTGACATTAATAATTTTGAGTCTCATCCGTACAATCGCATTTCGCCTCGAATGGCACTTGATCTCGAACGATCACATTTCGCCTCGAATGGCACTCGATCTCGAACGATCACATTTTGTTAGAACCTTGTTTTTTGATGTTCTGATTGTGACAACTATATAAGTATATATTATATGAACTAACCAAAATTGTAGGAGAAGATACTATCCTACTCGACAATAGTTCGACGACCAAAGATGTCGAAGAAGAGTTTCAATATTTATAATTGATTTGTCTATAGTATAGTTAGTAGTTAATGTTTGTTAAAATCTCTCCTAAGTGGTATATGCACGCACACATGGCTTTAAATTATATTCAAATTAATTCACACAAACTTAAGTTTTAATTATAAAATTATATAAACCATCTTGCTTTCAAAATTAAGTCAAATAGGCAGAAAGTGACCGTTTCAATCGACTGAACTAGGTAGCCAGTTGACTGAAACGTGCACACATGCACAAAATGTTTTGCACATTCAGTCGATTTAACACCCTAGTTCAGTCGACTAGATTAAGTGACTTTTCAACATATTTTTTAAATTTCAAAATCTTTTGAATGTTCAGTCGACTTAATCTATATTTTCAGTCGACTTAATACCATAACGGCTATTTTTTTGAATGGTCACCACTTTTCAACAAACAGAAACATCTGTTAATTCAACAGTTTTTTCCGTATCTCTTGGCCGAATCTTTTCACAAATTGTTACAACTTTTTAACATTATAAATAGCCTTGGTTTCAGATTGCAAAGTATAATATTATTCTCTAATTCTATTCAATATTCTTGCAAACTAATTTCTGCCATTTGCTTTCATAAATGCTTTCAAATCACTTGCACTTTCAAGCACAAATCTATTTGTGATTACAATTGCTTCCAATCTTCACGTACTATACTATATACCACAAATGAGAAGATTATAGGAAGGGTGTACTCTAACGACTCATTCGTGCTATCTACAGAACACATTCAGTCAAGAAAAACTTTTTGTATTGTAGAAGTCCTGTTCGGTTGATCGGGCGGTAGAAATCCTATTCGATTGTCTAGGTGGTAGAAGTCATGTTCGGTTGCTCAGGTGGCGTAATACCCATTCCTCCGAGTTAAGTGAGGGTTGATAGTTAAATTCTAGAAGGAGTCTGGGACTGAACGTAGAACCTGAGTTCGAACTAGTAAAAAATCCCTGGTGTCATTTACTTTTTATATTCATATTTCACATTAGTAGATAACTTAGATTATATTCCATATTATGATCCATAGTAGCATTTCATTTGGTATCAGAGCATAGGTCATCTTATAATCGTAACACAGTTATTTGATACACTGTTAAAATGGAAAATAACACTAACACAAGTTTTATTAAAGGTCAATCCACTGCACGACCGCCACTATTGAATGGTTTAAACTATAATTACTGGTCAACTAGAAAGAGAAATTTCATACAAGCAAATGGATATGATACTTGGAATATCACTCAAAATGAATACATTATACCTACTACACCATTTGTAGAATGGTCAAATAAAAAAGCCTGATGCTATATCAAATGCAAAAGCTATGAATACGTTATTTTGTGCATTAGACAAACATGAATTTAATAGAGTTAGCATGTGTACAATTGCCTATGAAATTTGGAGAACTCTTATAGTCACACATGAAGAAACTAATAAAGTTAAACAAAGCAAGACTTCTATGCTTAAAAATCAGTTTCAAAATTTCAAAATGAGACCAGATGAAACCGTAAATGACATGCATTCTAGATTTCAAGACATACATCATTCACTATTGGCATTAGGAGAAAAATTTTCAGATTTTGGTATTGTTTCTAAAATTCTAAACTCTTTAACAGATGAATGGGAATGAAAGTTCTTAGCTATTGAAGAAGCTAATGACATTTCTACCATCAAACATGAAGAGTTAATTGGAAATCTGATGTCATATGAAGTAAATTTATAGGCTAAGCGAGACCAAGCATAAGATAAAAGAAATATTGCTTTCAAAGCTGAACAATAAGACTCAGATTCAGATAAAGATGACATGGCATTGATCGCATAGAATTTCAAAACGTTTCTAAAATTCAGAAAGAATAAGAAATTTGGAAACAATAGAAAAGACAACACCAGCAAACTGCCAGTCTCAAATCTTGAATGCTACGAATGTTATAAGAAAGGCCATATGAAGAAAGACTGTCCTGATAGAAAGAGAGGTAGATTCAAAAATAAGAAGGACAAATTCAAGAAAACGCAAGCATTCTCAGTAACATGGGATGATTCAGAGTCGTCGTCGTCATCGGACAATGATATAGACAGTGATACCGAACAAGCCAACGTCTGCTTTATGGTTTCAACTGACGATGTAAGTGATTTATCTATTGAAAATTTAATTGACATAAACTCAAAAATATTAGATAAACTCAAGGAAACTAAGAGAAAATATAAAGATGCACTAGAAAGACTAAAGAGAACTGAAATAGAAGTTGATATGCTAAGAGACGAAAAGAAAATTTTAGAAGAACTTGTTAATACATAATAATCTTTATCTAATGTTTTTTCTCAACTCACTATGCTATCAAGAGAATTAGAAGTGAAAAAAGAAAATAATATGACACTAGCATCAGAAAATAATGATTTAAAATCAAATGTCAAAATTCTTGAGTTGAATAAGACTAGTCTCAAAACTGAGTTACAGAGTATTACTAAAAATGTGACAAATTTCAGTAAAGGAAGAGAAAAAATTTCTAAAATTATTAGTAATTCTCAGTCTACTAACAATAAAAATGGATTAGGATATAAAAATCTTCAAAACCAAAGAAGAATAATATATCTTATAAAAATTATAATTTGCATAATAATTTTGTGAAAGCAAAATCAAAGGCAAAGGTTGTTACTCAAAAGAAAGAAGTTAGTCAATCTTGTACTATAAAATTTTAGGTACCAAAAACTAACAATAATCTAATCAGAAACAAGTATATAAAATCTTTTCTATCTACTGTTCATAAAAATAAAGATTTTATTTATAAAGGGAATTCTAAACCCTCATGGGTTTGGCTTCCTAAGAACAATCTTAGGACCCTAATAAAAAGTGGATACCAACGTTATTTATATATTTTTTACAGGTACCGACTAAGAAAGGAAAAAAATGGATACTAGACAGTGGTTGCTTAAAACATATGACAAGAAACAAAAATATGCTTACCAATATTATCTACTCGAATGGAGGATCTGTCACATTTGGAGACAGCTCCAAAGGATATATCATCGGCAAAGGCGATGTGAGCAATGATGGTACATCTAATTTACCTCTTATTACAATGTTTTACTAGTTAAGAATTTAAAACATAATTTACTTAGTATAAGTCTGCTATGTGATAAAAGTTATAATATAACCTTTTCTGAAAATAAATGCAATATTTTTTTATCAAAATAATAACCTTAATTTTGAAGGAACAAGAGAAAGAAATATTTATATATTAAATATGAAAGTTAATTATAACACAAATATGTGTCTAGCAGCCATAGACAATGATCCTTGGTTATGGAACAAAAGATTTTATCACATAAATTTTAAAACTATTAACAAATTATCTAAGAATAATTTAGTTAAAGGATTACCAAAAATGAATTTTAAAGTTAAAAATATTTGTGATGCTTGTTAGTTAGGAAAATTAACTAAATCTTCCTTTAAATCAAAGAAAATGATTACTACTTTACAACCTCTTGAGTTATTACATTTGGATCTTTTTGGACCAACTCAAACTCAATCTATAAATCATAATAGATATGTTTTTGTAATAGTAGATGATTTTTTAAGATATACATGGACAATATTTTTGAAAAATAAAAGTAATACTTTTGAAAATTTTAAAATATTTGCTAAAAGAATTCAAAATAGTAAAAATTTAAAAATTAAAAATATTCGGAGTGATCATGGTGGAGAATTCGAAAATGAGTGTTTTGAAAATTATTGTAATAAGAAAGGAATTGTTCACAATTTTTCATTTCCTAGAACTCAACAACAAAATGGAGTTGTAGAAAGGAAAAATAGAACTCTTCAAGAATGTGCTAGAACTTTATTAAATAGAAGTACTCTACCAAAACATTTTTGGGCAGAAGCTGTAGCAACTGCTTGTTATGTTTTAAATAGAGTTTCCATAAGACCGTTAACTAAACATACTCCTTATGAGCTTTTTAATGGAAGAAAACTGAATATTTCTTATTTTAAAGTTTTTGGATCAAAATGTTTTGTATTAAATAAAAAAGATAAGCTTGGCAAATTCGATCCAAAATCTGATGAAGGAATTTTCATTGGTTATTCAGAACGAAGCAAAGCTTACTGAATTTATAATAAAACAACTTAAGTAATCAAAGAAACATTTCATGTGACATTGATAAAAATTTCAAAGATAATCATAAAATAGAAAATAAAGAAACTGTTTCTAAATCTAATGACTCATATGGTGATCTTGATAATTTAAAAATAATACAGAAAATAATTTTCAAAATAATAATGATATATGATCCCCTCCAAGACTTTTAAGAAATCATCCAATTGAAAATATAATTGGAGAAATTCATACCAACATAAGAACTCGTAATTAACTAAATCAAATAGGTCATGTAGCTTTTCTTTCGAATATTGTACCTAAAAATACTAAAGAAGCTTCAATTGATGATTACTAGATAATAGCTATGTAAGAAGAATTAAATCAATTTGAACATGTTTGGGACTTAGTTCCTAAACCAAGTTGCCAAGCTGTTATTGGTACAAAATGGGTTTATAAATAAAGCTGATGAGCAAGGAAATATTATTAGAAATAAAACTAGACTTGTTGCTTAAGGTTATAATCAAGAAGAAGGAATAGACTATGATGAAACATTTGCACCCGTAGCTCGTTTAGAAGCTATACGTATTTTATTAGCATATGCTTGATTTAATAATTTTAAACTTTATCAAACGGATGTAAAAAGTGCTTTCCTGAATGGTTTTATAGAAGAAAATGTATATGTAGAACAACCTCCTTTATTCACACATTAAAAATATCCAGATCATGTTTACAAATTAAAAAAGGCTTTATACGGTTTAAAGCAGGCGCCTCATGCTTGGTATGATCGTCTTAAAAGTTATTTAATTGATCTAGTTTTAAAATTGGTAAAGTAGATCAAAATCTTTTCATAAAACAAGATAAAAATGATATTTTAATAATTCAAATTTATGTAGATGACATTATTTTTGGTTTTACAAACGAAAAATTCTGTCAGGAATTTTCAGAAATTATGATAAAAGAATTTGAAATGTCTCACATGGGAAGACATTCATATTTTCTTGGATTATAAATTAAACAATTAACAAATGGAATTTTTATTAATCAAGAAAAATATTGTAATAATCTCATAAAACGATTTAGTATGGAAAATACTTCTGCTAAACCTACTCCTATGAGCACTACACTACATCTCAACAAAGATGAAAATGGAAAAAGTTTTGACCAAAAACTATATCGTATTATGATTGGTTCTTTACTCTACTTAACTGCTAATAGACCTGATATAATGATGAGTGTTTTCTTATTTGCATAATTCCAAGCAAATCCCAAAGAATCACATTTGTGGGCAGTGAAGCGAATTTTGCGATACTTACGCAGAACTAAAGACTACGGTCTCTTTTATCCAAAAGAATGTCCTTTCGAGTTAGTATCCTGTAGTGTTGCTTATTTTGAAGGATGTCGGATGGATCGAAAGAGTACTAGTGGAATTTGTCACTTCATTGGACAATCTTTAGTATCTTTGTTTAGTAAGAAACAGAATTGCGCTTCAATTTCGACGTGTGAAGTAGAATATAGTTCTATTGCTTTGGCATGTGCTTAAGTAATCTACATGCAGCAAACACTACAAGATTTTGGAATTAATCTTTCAAATTCAACAATTTATTGTGATAAAACAAGTGCAATAAATTTATCAAAAAATCCAATAAATCATTCTAGAACTAAGCATATAGATATAAGACATCATTTTCTCAGCGATAATATAGAAAAAGGAAATATTTCACTAGAATTTGTTTCTTCAGAAAATCAAATAGCTGACATATTTACAAAACCTTTAAACGAAAATACTTTTATAAAGTTACGTCAAGAATTAGGTATTATTTCTTTACATGAATTATAATTAATTTTTTTCAAAATTTTTTGAAAAATAAAAAATTGTCAAAAATTGTTGCTGTTGGCACTCGAAGTTGGGTCGTTGGTAAGGGAATTTCATGTCTTTCCATTTTGCTATTGTGTTACTCGCTACACTTCACGCTATCTTCCTCACATTTAATAAATGGCTCTTATTTCCTATTCATTTTCTACCTCAAGAAGTTTTTTGGCTGTAATCACTCAACTCTTCTTAATATTAGAATTCCATACCTTTATTTAGCCTACTTTCTCATATTTAAAGACTTCTATCTATTCTTTCTATTCATCATCTCTAAAAAATTCAAAAGCTTGAAATTTTTTATTCATTTTCTACAGCATATCAATATGTCTTCACAAAATGAATCAAACCAATCTTCTATTTGTTTCAGACACCTTTATCAAAATCGTCAAAACCCTCCAACACTCCCACCCTGGTTTATATTCCTGTAAAAATCACACCATCACCGACTCATCATACAGGATATACTCCACAAGGAAAGAGAACCAAACATACTCTACATTTTGGTACTCCGTCGACTAAGGAGAAAATAGACGATATTCATCACTACCAGAGAGAGACTCTGAAACTCCAGTGTGAACTCTACTACGAACAGAAAGTAAATGCTAAGCGTTTAAGTTTTCTGGAGCAGGTTGCATTGAAGTTCTATGGGTCTTCATCGAAGGAGATTGTTCATCAACCTTCGCCTATCCATTCTCAAGCTCCATAAAATCCTTGGGAACCAAGTCCACAACGTCCTCAGGTGTCTCCAAACTCCTGGGAACGTGGTAATGGTTGGTCACCAATTCAACCACTATAGGAAATCATGAAGATTGAACCACCCTCCGACGACTCTCATTCTTCGGAAATTTAGATTTCTTTGTATATTTATTCTTGCTAAATTATTGTATGTTTGTATAAATGTTTTTATAATGTTTAATTAAATAATAAAACATGAATATTATCAAAGTTTTTAATATAAAACTAGTTACTCCAGAAACTCTTTGCTTCATAGGTTTATTAGGCTTCCAGCCTCAGTTTTAGTCGACTGATCTTAATATTTCAGTCGACTAAAACTTCAAACATTAGTTTTTCAATATACACAATCCAATCGACTGCCTTAGTAATTCCAGTTGACTGAATTTGATCATTTCAAGGCTATTACACGCGGGTTAATTTTCTGAGTATTTTAGTCGACTGATTTATAATTTCAGTCGACTGAAAATTCATACTTACTAAAAAATTTCTAGATTTCAATCTACTGAATCAACAATTTATGTTGACTGAAATACGCATTTTCTAGGCAAAATACTTCGGGATTGAAACCCTGTCATTTTCAATCGACCGCTACCCAAATTCAATCGACTGAATCTTTGTTTTTTGGTTTTCCAAAAGCTTTTTACACAAATTCCAATACACCTTTCTACCTACCCTATAAATACATCATCTTCTAACCCAAACCCTACCTCACTTCAGAAAGAAACCCTAGCCCCCAAAATTTTCAAATCAAATTCTTTACTTCAAATTCCAATCAATCTCCATGGTTCCAAGAACTAAATGACCACGCCAATCAACTACCGGACCTTCAAAAAGCCAAATGAGTTCTTGGTTACACGATGAAACAGCCGTCACTCGATTTAAATCGATCCATATCTCTCGAATTTTCGATGGCACCTTTCTCAACTACCCAGATTTCAATGCTTATGGAATTTGAGTGACGGTGGTGGCAAGTGGTCTCGAAAACTTGATAGGTTTGGCTGCTAACAACATCAAGATCTATCCTCTTTTTATTAAACTTTTCTTTGCAAATATGAACTTGGGTCACCAAAATCAAAGGAATAAAGACGATTGCATATGGACTCTAGTATGCGGCATTCCAATTTACCTTTCACTCCAACGACTTGGATTTATTCTTCGTTGTCCATCTGAAGGCCTCGACATCAACAATGTAGAAGTCGACATGGATAATCGAGATGAGGTCTCTCATCGGTTCCTTTCCGACGATATGACCGTGCTCAAGTCCGTCGCATTGCGACCAAAGGCACGCATCCTACATTGTGCTCTTATTCGCTCTATCCAACCTCATACCGGAAGCTACGAGAAAGTTTACAAGCATGACTTCCAAGAGCTTTACGCCATCTATTCCTCCCAACATATCAGTTGGGCCAAGGTCATACTGGATGAGTTCCTCACCGTCAATCACAAGAGGAGCTTCAAGATGGTCTTCTTTGGAGCATACATCATGCAAACTCTCCAAAACTTTCGTGTCACAATTCCCGTTGCCGACTTCATCACCGTCGGCGAGCTTAATTCTAAGACGCTAAGTCTTATAGGCTTACCGAAAATCCCACCGCCACAAGATATAATTAGCTTCGAACAATGGGCGGCTAATCAAGCTCAAGGGATTCTGCAACCCCATATGCCTCACATTGGCTCCTCCTCCTCCCAACCTTCCCGTCAAGCTGAGGAAGGAGAAGAAGGCAACGACATTATCGAACTCCATGGTGATTTTCCTCCCAAGAAAGGTCTTATCACCCTCTCGTGGAATCAAAGCAAGCTTAATCAACGTTTGGTCAACGTTGAAAGAAACGTCGTCAAGACCAACGATAAGCTTAACTCAATCAAGGGCTTCTTGAATAAAATTTAGGAAAAGATCTCATGCACTGGCTTAACTTCCACTAGCGTAGCCGAGAATCCTCCCGCTCCTTTCTCATGGACAATATTCGAAGTGGAAGAAAAGGAAGTGGAAGAATCCCAAAGTGAGGAAGTGTAGTTTTCTATTATGTCTATGTATGTTTTTGTTTGTTTTTGTTGTTTGTACCCATGAATATGTAATGTTTGTTTTTGCTTATGTTATTTTAACTCAATGTTACGTCATTCTCAATTGTTGTCTACAACATCTATGCTTTGCTTATTTACCATGCTTTCAATAATAACAATATTCATATTCAATTTTGACCAAATGGATATACAACTGGTATTCCTTTTTGTCGATGACAAAGGAGGAGAAATATGAAGATAACGGGTAGTTCATCGATTCAGGGAAAGTTTTATTGTTTTATTGCTTTTATAAGTTTTATAAACTTTTGAACTTACATAGTTGTCATCATCAAAATGAGGGAGAAATTAAATATGAAGATAAACATGTAGTTCATCGATTCAGGGGGAGTTTTATTGTTTTATTGCTTTTATAAGTTTTATAAACTTTTGAACTTACATAGTTGTCATCATCAAAAAGGGAGAGAATGTTAGAACCTTGTATTTTGATGTTTTGATTATGACAACTATATAAGTATATATTATATGAACTAACCAAAATTGTAGGAGAAGATACTATTCTACTTGATATAGTTCGATGACCAAAGATTTCGAGGAAGAGTTCTAATATTTATAATTGGTTTGTCTATAGTCTAGTTAGTAGTTAATGTTTGTTAAAATCTCTCCTAAGTGGTATATGCACGCACGTGCACGCATGGTTTTAAATTATATTCAAATTAATTCACACAGACTTAAGTTTTAATTATAAAAATCTATAAACCATCTTGCTTTCAAAACTAAGTCAAATAGGCAGAAAGTGACAATTCCAATTGACTGAACTGGGTTAGCCAGTCGATTGAAACGCGCACACATGCAGAAAATATTTTTCACGTTCAGTCAAATTAACATCCTGGTTTAGTCGACTGAATTAAGTGAATTTTCAACATATTTTTAAATTTCAAAATCTTTTGAATGTTCAATCGACTTAATCTATATTTTCAGTCGACTTAATATTCATAACGGCTATTTTTCTGAATGGTCACCACTTTTCAACAAATAGAAACATCTGTTAATTTAACAGTTGTTTCGTATCTCTTGGCCGAATCTTTTCACAAATAGTTACAGCTTTTTAACATTATAAATAGCCTGGATTTCAGATTTCAAAGTACTATATTATTCTCTTATTCTATTCTATATTTTTGCAAACTAATTTCTGCCATTGCTTTCATAAACGCTTTCAAATCACTTGCACATTCAAGCACAAGTCTATTTGTGCTTACAGTTGCTTCCAATCTTCACATACTACACTATATACCACAAAGGAGAAGATTATAGGAAGGGTTTACTCTAAAGACTCATCCGTGCTATCTACAGAGCACATTTAATCAAGAAAATCTTTCTATATTTTAGAAGTCCTGTTCGGCTGCTCAGGTGGTAGAAGTCCTATTCGGTTGTCTAGGCGGTAGAAGTCCCATTCGGTTGCTCAGGCGGTGTATTACCTGTTCCTCCGGGTTAAGTGAGGGTTAATAGTTAAATTCTAGAAGTTGTCTAGGACTGGACGTAGAACGGGAGTTCGAACTAGTATAAAAATCCATGGTGTCATTTACTTTACTGTTTACATTTTATATTCATATTTCGCATTAGTAGATAACTTAGATTATATTCCATATTATGATCCATAGCAGCACTTTCACATTTTGCCTCGAACGGCACTCGATCTCGAATGATCACATTTCGGCTTGAACGGCACTCGTTCTCGAACGATCACATTCCGTCTCGAAAGGCGCTCGATCTTGAACGATCACATTATGCCTCGAATGACACTCGATCTCGAATGATCATATTTCGCCTCGAACGGCACTCGACCTTGAACGATTACATTACGGCTCGAATAGGCACTCGATCTCGAACGATCGCATTTTGCCTCAAACAGGCATTCGATCTTGAACGATCGTATTTCACCTTAAAAACAAACTCAATCCCGTTCGGTCATCATCAGCCTGGAATGGCTACGAATTTAATTAATGCTCCTGAACGGCCATTACTAGCAATCAAGCATGATCATAGATTTGTTCACAGGTCATCAACGGGTTTCGAACATTGGATTTAAGGCAACTCAAAACACGCCTTCCTACCGCAAGGCATGTTTTGGGAGGCAAATAAATGTTATACCGCCTTTTGACCAGGCATTATATCATCAAAGTTGGCTAAATGGCTTCTGTGATCATCAAGGCAAGAAGCCCGAAGAGACGGTTATCAGGCTCGGAAATGGATTATATTAGGAACTGTGGGCAATAGTTGGGCAGATTCACACCGGGTCCTAATTAAGGTGCAAGCAATATGAAGTGACAAGGAAGGCCCCATAAGGCCACATTTCAAATTTCAAGTCAGTCGTTGTTCGTATGCTCGAGTTATGGGCAAAGGAAGAATTTATACGGGTCGATCGGGAACGATCCATAAAATAGCGTAAATCGACGAAGATCGATGAATATCTCAAAATCTACAAAGTTAATGCACTTTAAACTTTCAAAGCATCACTATATTGAAGAGTGGAGCCCATAAAACGACCGCATGATAAAACTCCTAAATCTTGGAAAAGAGGTCGATCGTTAATGGAACGATCGTACAAATTAACCATAACGATCCATAGTTTTACGGACAGTATGTCGAAATTGTAAAAAATTTAGAGGATAAGTCTCTTACATCATGGAGCACCCCCATGATCGATCGTAGGTCAAAAGGATGAAAATTTGAAAATTAGGCTGATCATTATTGGAACGATCGTACAAATCAACATAACGATCCATAGTTTTACGGAAAACGCGATACCTCACAAACGGCACGTCGGAATTGCACAAAATTTGGAGAGAAATTAGCTAAAATTATGTGGAATCAACATGATCAATCTCAACTCAAAAGGATGAAGCACAGAATGATCTCCTATGATCCAATTTCTAGTCAACACAACGAATATCAATCGATATCTCACAAACAGTAAGTCGGAATGGCACGAAACTTTAGGAGCATGGACTAGAGGCATGGGGGACCCCAAAAAAACAATCACAACCCCATTTGAGTTAGTATGGAATGATTGGCTAAATTATTTTTTAGTGTCCGATCGATCCCAAATTTTGTGGGTCGGGTCATATGGGCATGGAGGTTCTTCTGTCAAAATTTCAACCCGATCCATGCACGTCTTCACCTATAAATACAGCGGACTTGGCTCATTGCAAGGGACTTTTTGACTGGACCTCCTTCATCACTTCTAATATCTTCCTCCACTAATTTTCTAAAGCAAAAAAATAACTGTACTTGTAATCTTATAGTATCAATAAAAGATTATTGGAGTGGATGTAGGCCAGAGTTTGTCGAACCATTATAAAACTCGTGTGTTTCTTTACTTTTTCTACTATTTGTCATGTGATCTGCATTCTTACCTTTCTATTTGAATATTGTTTTTGAAAATTGATGCTTTCACATACAACTGGGCATTTGTGACCATTTTTGGCACAAATAACTATATTTCCAATACTTAGAAAATATAACCATATACTTATCTCAATGGGATAAATATATTCATAGAACGAAGGAAGATATCATATTTTCCAAACCATACTAGATTGGGTCAAAAACAAATGTCCTTAAAGCATTGTTTACTATAAACTCAAAACACTTATCCTTTTAATATATCTCCTTAATATTTACAAACTCCTTTCTGTTATTCGAAACAATTCTTTAAAGCAATTACTAAATAATTATTAACATATATTAATAATTCCAATCCTTTCTTAAATTGATTTTATAACTTTCTAAATTGTACTTGAAAGGAGTTCCCAAATGTCTAAGGGAAATAACTTTTATACTGCATAGAAAATCCTAGAGTTTCAAAACTACCTCCATAGTGGCTATCACTATATGGACTATAACCTTTAAAACTCCATTGTCCTTTGTTTATAAATATTATTTATAAACTCTTTAAATAAGTCACTTTATCAACTTAAACCCAATTAATTAAATCATTAGTTAACTTTAAACATCATTAATTATATTGATTAATTATCTTCAAACACCATTAATTAAATAATTAGTCAACTATAACATTATTGGTAATAGTTAATTAGTTAACCTTAATACTATTAATTAGATAATTAATTAACTTAAACCCTGATTATTAAAATAATTGATTAAATTCAACATCATAAATTAATTAACATTAAACAACATTAATAATATAACAAATTAACTTAAATCTTATTAATTAAAATAATTTAACAAACTAAAAAATATCCTTAATTATATATATAAATATCATTAATAAAATAATAATTAACTTTTAAACATTTTAAATAAAACATGATTAACTTTAAGCCATTATTAAATAAAATATAATTAATTGTTAAACAATTCTAATTAAGAAATTAGTAGACTTTAAACATTGTTTTTGATTTTAAGGGTTAGCTACTACAATGGTGCTTAATCAAGCTACCATTTGTTCTCATATCTCAAAGGGATTCATATGTCAATGTCATATTCAATACGACCAGACTACCAAGCTTCTGGTACTCAACAATTAACAATCAATAGTTAATTCATCATTTAATCCATATTAATTAATCCACATATTAATTAATCTCATAAAACTACTTTTTACTTAGTGAAGGCAAAATGGGGATTTATTCTACCAATAGGTGTCCATAAAAATCTGTTCAATTCAATTTAACTTAATGGTGTTTTATTGGCCAAATAGATTTCACCCGTTAAGGTATAATTCATTTAATAACGCTATTATTTTAAAATAACGTAATTAAATTTATTCCTTATCATTATATCATAATTTTTATACATCCCAAACCTATCAACAAATTACACCACAATGTTGTACTTGTCAATACAAGTCAAACGCAAAAAGCCATGGGTAAAATGGATTCTGAATGAGAGAGATATCACATTTTTAATCAAACATTTATTTATAAATAAGTTTAACACTAATTAAGTTCCTCACCCCTTAATACTCCAAACCCGGCCCAAGCAGAACATCCAAACCCGGCCCATTCCTATAGCTTCTCCTTCCCTCTTCAAACATGCATGCACACAAACATTCACTGATACACCATGGCCAAAACTCTCCTCCCCAGTGCTCCCTCCATACCGCACAAAACACCTCATGGACAGTTGCATCATTCTCCTCCTTATGCAAGCTTCAACCCGACCTACTCATCTCACGTATGATCATCCCTAAAGAAAAACGATAGTAGCTCCCACAAATGACGAAGCCAACATCGCACCTCACGAACAAGGATCAGACACCATGAAAATATAGCCACCCTTGCACTTCGACACTACAAATCCAAATCAACAACTCCCACGGTCTCTCATATCCCTAAATCAGAGAAAATCCCAACCTTGGTTACCATGCTCGTGGCTATGGCTAAGTCAAGCCTTTCCAAGCACCAACAAACCCTTTAAAACCCATATCAAAAAGAATATCATGCCAAAAGAAGCTCAACCAAGTTGGTTTTATGATTTTTAATAGAGTACAATCATTGAATTTGATTTTTAAAATTTACTGCCCTTGATTCTTTCAAGTTACTGCTAATTTTTTGGTTAGTGGTTAAGTGAAGATAATGGGTGAAATGGAATGAGAGAAGAAAGTGAAATGAGTGAAATGTTGAAATGAAGACTTGAGTTGATATGCAACCTTATATACTCAAACTAAATTACTTAACCACTAAGTAAAGCAAAGGTAAACCCTAACATCAAACAAAGTTAAGGATTTTTGAAAAAGCTTCCTTTTGAATTAGTTTTAAAGGTTTGCGAGGTTTCGCTATATAATATCTTGTTCGCGTATGAACCGCGAACGGCAAAAACAAAATACGATCGCGCATAAAAATGTGACATGATCCCAAAAAAACAATAAAATATACTGGTCATCTTATCCTGTGAAAATTTCAAATTACTATCGTTTGCTGGAAAAATTGAATTTAAATAATTTCCAAATTAAATTTTTTGGCAAAATCCTACAAATCCATTTAAAAATAAGTCACTAAAAATCAAGTCGTTTTATTAAAAATTGATCTTATTATCACTAAAAACTATTAATTGAATATTTAAAATTAATCAAATAACCGAAATACAAGCGATAAATCTTGGGTCATTACCGTGTTCGTTTGGGATTTACTAGTTCTATTCTAATTATAAGGCGTTCAAATACTTTTATTAGGCATGCATCTGTTCTAGGGTTGGATCTCTCCAAATCATTTTATATTCAATTTGACATGCGATCTCTCTGGATCATTTATCGTTTAATTTAAGGGGATAATCTCTCTGAAACATTAATCAAACCCATGGAAGAGCCGATATTTAAATCTGCGACCTCTTTAGATAGTCAACTGAATTCGTGGTTGCTCAGGGCCGATAGTCAAATTCATGGTCTCTTCAGACCGTTAATCAAATCTATGGTTGTTCGAGGCCGATAATCAAATCCATGGTCTCTTCGGACTCTTGTTGAGCCCGATCTGCTCACTCTTCGACGAGGAAACTCAATGAAAAGTAAGCCCATCTGCTCATGCTCCGACAAGGTCACTTACTTCTTGCACTTTGGTACATGCTCTCTGGATGGGACTTAAAGCGAGTAATATCATACAAATCCATCTGCTCACTCCCCGATAAGGGAACTTGCACCTTGCTCTTCGGTCCTATCTCTTCAGATAGGAATCAAGGCGATCAATATCAGTCATCACATTCAAGTGGTCTATAAAATCCTAATGAATTCCAGAGGGTCGTCAATCTCCGTTGGTCTTTCCTAATTAGTTTCGGTCATCGCTCAGGGAGCCAAAGTCAGGGCATCTAGCACACATCTAATCTTATCAACCTCACCTTCGGACTACCAACTCATAGCATGTGTAATGATCCATATTTTGACAACAAGATAGTTTTAAATATTGAATTGTCAATTAATTGATGGTCCCGAAAATACGATCGAACCGAGACTCGAGGCCATTTTCGTTGAGTTTGTATTGAAGTTGCGAATTAAAATAAGAATATGGAATGCTATATTTGAAGATCGAACGATCCGATGCTGGAAACGGTCTTGAAAAGCATGAAATTATCATCCCTGTGTGCTATCTTAGATAGCTACAAAATTTATATCATCGAGTCTGGAATAATAAGGTTATGTACCCAAATGAGTTTTGTCTCGATCACACGCACTGTTTGATCGTGCGAGCTCAGAACGTATGATGTTTTAATTGAGAATTAAATAAAACAAATATAATGTTGTTATTCAAATCAATCCTGTTTGCACAAAAAATGGACAAACACCTCAAAGTTGTATGATTTAGTAGATCTTATGTTGTTCTTAGTGATTCGGGTGATTTATGCAAATATATGAAAAGCAGGGGCTAAACTGTAAAAAGACACGTAGATTTATAGTGGTTCAGCCAAAATGTGCCTACGTCCACTTTATATGTTATTTCTCTTCTCTTGTTTTGATTACAAGTACAAGGCTTTGATACAAGTAAAAGAAAGTTGTTTGAAAGTTCTCTCCGTGCTTGAGCTCTCAAACTTGTCCCCATTGTTGTACCCCTGCCCCTCTATTTATAGAGTGAGGCTGGGGGTAGGGGTCTTGGATGTATACAGCCGCTGACGGGCCTGGGCTGACGCGATCTGGCCTGGTAGTGTTGGTTCGGAATGTCTTGGTTCGGTAGGCACTCTGGTCCGGTAGGCATGAGGAAGGAGGTGGTTCGGTAGCTTGGGAGAGAGCTGGTATTTGGTTCGGCAAAGACCGGTCGAAATACATCCAACACTTGCCCCCCAAAGTGGGGTACGTGCTCGTATGTGCCGCGCTTTGTTTTCCTGTAGCTGAGGTAGCTTCGTTCGGTCTTGGGTGTGCCGAACCAGTTGGTCCGGTCGGCATGTTTCGCTTATAAATAAAGGCTTTAGGTTACTGTCTCACCCCATGATTCAGTGTTGCGGTTGGACTCTTCAGCATCCCTTAAGCGTGACATGAGATGGTCCACCAAGGCTTCCGTAAAACAAAGAAAGAGAAGTATGGGGGCAGAGCGATCGGCAGCCCTCGATGAAGAAGTAAAGAATCTACTCGCCAATGACTTCATACGAGAAGCCATCTACCCGGAATGGATCGCTAACCCGGTGCTGGTAAAGAAGGCTAATGGGAAGTGGCGAACATGCATTGACTTCTCCAACCTAAACGACGCCTGCCCAAAGGATTGCTTCCCACTTCCCCGAATCGACCAACTTGTAGACAGCACAGCCGGGCACGAGCTCTTATCTTTTATGGACGCATACTCAGGGTATAACCAAATTCCTATGCATGCTCCCGACCAAGACCACACTAGTTTCATCACCGACCGGGGTTTATACTGCTATAAGGTAATGCCATTCGGACTTAAAAATGCAGGAGCCACCTACCAGCGCCTCGTCAACAAGATGTTTGTGGGGCTAATAGGGCAAACTATGGAAGTGTACGTGGATGACATGCTGGTAAAGTCAAGGAAAGCCGACGATCACGTAAGCCACCTAGGCGAGATGTTCCAAATACTTCGACAGTATGGAATGAAGTTGAATCCTCTAAAATGCTCCTTCGAAGTGTCATCAGGAAAGTTCTTAGGATTCATCGTCCATGCCAGAGGGATTGAAACAAACCCTGAACAAGTCCGAGCGCTAAGGGATATCAAGATACCTTCCACTCGGAAGGAAATGCAAAGCCTGAATGGAAAAGTGGCCGCCCTAAGCCGATTCATCTCCAAAGCAACAGACAAGTGTGTCCCCTTTTTCGAAGCTCTAAAGAAAGACAAAGGAAAGTTCGAATGGACCGACGAATGCCTGACCGCTTTCCTTAACTTAATCGAATACCTCCAGAAACCACCGGTACTCTCAACTCCAAGCGAAGGCGAAAACTTATACATGTACCTTGCTGTGTCATCTCACGCCCTAAGCGCTGCCTTGGTAAGGGAAGACAACCGCACGCAGCGTCCAGTTTACTTCGTCAGTAAGAGGTTATGGGGGCAGAAGTCAGATATCCTAAACTTGAGAAGCTAGCATACTGTTTACTAATCACATCGCGGAAACTGCATCACTACTTCCAGTCCCATTCCATCAAAGTTCTGACCGATCAACCACTGAGGCAGGTGCTCCATCGTCCCGACACTTCTGGGCGACTACTTAAATGGTGCATTGAACTAAGTCAGTATGATATCACCTATCACCCTCGCACCGCCATCAAGGGACAAGCCATGGCTGATTTCATTGCCGAATTCACTACCAACGAAGTTATGGAGCAATTGGAAATAGCAGAAGACATCAAGTGGAATCTCTTTGTGGATGGTGCATCAAACGAACAAGGCTTGGGGGCAGTGTGGTAATAATCACTCCCAGGGGAAATAAGCTGCACTATGCTATAAGGTTGGAATTCGCTGCCACCAACAACGATGCAGAATATGAAGCAGTGATAGCTGGATTAGAACTTGCCATAGAAATCGGAGCCAATTCTTTGTGCCTTCATAGCGATTCTCAACTTATTGTTAATCAAATATTAGGAGAATTCCAAGCTCGAGAAGAACGACTCATAGCATATTTAAAGAAGACCAAGTTACTTCTCAGCCGATTGGACCACTACTTAGTCAAACACATCCCTCGGGAAGAGAACCAAGAGGCCGACGAATTGGCAAAGCAAGCAAGTATGGGAGACATCGCCATCTTCGTAGTAGTAACCATCTCAAAGTAACTGACCCCAAGTTTTGAGCAAGTAAATCTGATAGCTGCCACCGAAGAAGCAACTTGGATGACTCCCATCCGAGAATACCTACAAAGTGGCACATTACCCAACGGGCGTAACGAAGTCAAGAAAATCTTGAGGAAAGCTTCCCGCTACACAATACAAGAAGACATCCTCTATCGGCGCGGATTCTCTAACCCGTTATTAAGGTGTATCGCTGGGAGGGAAGCCAAGGAAATCTTATTCAACATTCATCAGGGAAGCTGCGGAGATCACACCGGAGGGCAAACATTAGCAAAAAAGATACTCCGGTATGGATATTTCTGGCCCACCTTAAGCAAGGACGCCTTAGATTTTGTCAAAAAGTGTGACAGATGCCAGAAGTTTGCTAAGATTCCGCGGCTACCAACAACTGAGATTACTCAAATGACCAGTCCTTGGCCCTTCGCAATATGGGGAATTGACTTAATCGGCGAGCTACCAATGGGCCGAGGCGGGGCCAAATATGCTATAGTGGCAGTCGACTATTTCACCAAATGGGTGGAAGCAGAACCTCTGAATAAAGTATCTTCAGCAAAAGTTATTAACTTCTTGATCAAAAATGTTCTGTGCAGGTACGGAGTCCCACTCAAAATCATATCAGACAATGGACTTCAGTTTGACAGCGAGGAATTCGCCAACTGGTGCCAAGAGCACGGAATTCACAAAAGCTTCTCATCCGTAGCGTATCCCCAAGCAAACGGACAAGTCGAAGCCGTCAACAAAATTCTGAAAACTCTAATAAAAAAGAAGCTCGAAAAGTCAAAGGGCGCTTGGGTGGATGAACTTCCTACGGCACTATGGGCCTATCGCACATCTTTCAGAACATCAACAGGGCACACTCCTTTCTCTTTGGCATACGGATCGGAGGCTATGCTCCCAATTGAAACCATTGTGCCTTCCCACCATAGGATCCACTATAACCCAGAAGAGAACGAAGAATTCCTTCACATGTCTTTGGATCTAGTTGAGGAGAGAAGAAATGATGCAGTCCTTAAAGCAGCAGCCCACAAACAAAAAGTGGCGGTACAATACAACTCCATAGTCAAGCATCGTACCTTACAAGAAGGGGATCTTGTCCTCAAGCGAATCTTCCCTCGCCCCGGAGTACTAGATCCAATCTGGGATGGGCCATATGTAATTCATAAAGATCTCCACAATGGAGCCTGTATTTTGTCAACAGTGGACGGAGAGGTGTTCCAGAGGGCATGGAACATCCAACACCTCCGTCGATACTTTCCTTAACTTGTACTGCCCATATGAAGTGAATTAACAAAGAGAATCAGTGGAAGTAGGCATTTTCGTGCCGAACCACTTTAAAAAACCTTGTCTCCTTTTTAACTTGTTCCTTTATATCTTGGTTGCTTGTTAACTTTATCCTTTTCTGTTGAACAAAATCCTGTGCATACAGCATTTCAATTCAAAGCACTCCACAGCGCAACTTCACCTGGACAAGACCTGACAGGTACTATGCGAATCTATGCCCTCGCCAATGAGACACTTTTGCTCCAGCACCCCTCTGCCGCGGGTTAACTCATTGATCGCGACGGCCCTTAAAGCCAACTGTAATGAGCCGATTATAAGCCACCGAGAAGGCCGACTATAGCCGAGGCAGCTCATTACGGCGTTCGGCTCACCGGCAACTGTGAACCGACTATAAGCCCCAACATAAGGTGTGGCCAGCCAGGGGCAGTTCACGGTTGACGATCGGCACCCACGCTAGCCGGCCACAGTAAATCGAATAATACCCACGATTACGGGCTATAATGGCCCGGGTAGTTACTGCGCGATCTCGGCTCTGATGTGTCTTAAGTGCGACTGTGGTAAAAAAGAATTAACTCCCCGCGGAGGCGTAAGATGGGTGACAAATGTCTCCAAGACCCACAGCTAGGGAAAGTGACTACAAAGCCCGTTTGCCACGAACTTAAGCACATCGAAGGCCTTCCGTGATTGGAAGTTTTACTTTTTCACATATTTCAATTTTACTTAAGAAACTTTTCTCCTATCCTCTGTAACAATTCCTGAAGTACAGGACACAAAACAGGAGACACTCACTAATAGAAGCGGATACTCACAGCAAGATACTGGACCGCCTCCCCTACTCGGTCACACGGGATATTCAAGACTGCCATTTACAAGCAAAATATAAAGGGCGGTATTTCCTTCTTTCATATGTAAACACATGACTATAATTTATTCACACCTCACGCTAACATTGCAAGTCATGAAATTATGTTTTAAACGAGAATCTGACATCAAACACCATTTGATTACAAGAATATGCATAGCTGTATTTCTCATACAACATGTTGGAATAGCAAAAAACATTCAAAAGACGACAAATCAGATTAAGTTAAAAAATTACACGTCAAGAATAGAGCTATTTATTACAAGTAGTAAAAAATTACAACCTATAAGTTACTTTACTATTTTAAGACTAACATACACAACCATGTCAAGTCCACAAAAAAAAAGATTTTTTCAGGTCCAATCAAGGAGCCGGCTGCGTCGGAGTCTTGTCCTTGTCTTGTTGCCCACCTGTTCGATCAGAGAAGGGAATCATTAGTGATAAGCAACAGAGTTAACAAAAGAAGAAACTAAAGAAGAAAAGGTTACCAGCAACTTCCCCTTGCTCATCTTGGTCGTCATCCCCTACTTCCACGCCTGCCTCCTCAACTGCAAACAACCGCATCCCCTCCTTCACCACTATCTTCTCCTCCTTGGTGAACTGAGCGGTTACCACATCCATCCTAAAGGCCACTACACCCTCCTTATCCGCCTCAGCCTTGGCCTCCTCTAAATCCCTGAGGTAAATCCTAGCCATAACCCGGGGGTAGTCGTCCATCCAAGATAAGCTGCCCTGCTTCCAAATGCGAAAGTACATATCCTGCAGCATATCATCCATCATCCCCTCATTTCCTCAAATTCCCTCATACGAGCCTCAGAAACCGATAGCCTTGCAATGGCAGCATCCCTCTCCAGTCGGTATCGCGAGCATTCAGCCTGAAGGGACCTCCTCATCACCTCTATCTCCTCCTTTAGCCTGACTTGAGCAAGCTCTGCGGCTTCAAGCTTCCCCGACAGCTCCTCTACCTGCTCAAGATCCGCCCTCCGAACCTCGTCCACTGTCGAGATGGCCATATTTATCTGCTCCTTGCAGGCAGCCTCCATCTTCCGCAATTCCGCCTTACTAGCCTCCTCCATAGTCTTCCTCAACCGCCCGGAGGCAGCCTCATGCTGAGAAATCTGAATGGCCTGATCAGCAAGCTGTTTGGCCTGATCTGAAACCATCAATCGTAGTCGGATGTTGGCACTCCCAATCTCCTCTCCAGCCTTAACCAGCCGGGCATGATGCCCCATCAGCTTCCTAGTCTCCTCCGCCACCCGATCAATATTAACCTTGGCCTCATCTCCCATGGTAACTATCCGAGTAGTAAGTAAATCGAGATCTAAGGATTTAGCCACATCAAGCACCCGTACCATGGGATTGCAGGGAAGAAGGTGCTCACCGGTAACCTCGTCAAAGGTAATATCATGGGAACTTGGATCCAGATCAGGATGACCCGCAAATGGATTACGAGCCAAGCCAGGACGATCAATCTGAGTAACGGTAGGATTTTCAGACGGGTTCGGAGAGAGTGCGAACTCAGTATCCTCCTCGTGATATCATGAAGAGGCTGAACTGGGGGCTAAGGACCAAGTGAAGGTTCGGATAAGGGATGGCTCCTCTTTCTCTTTTGAATACCCTCTTCAATAACCCCGAGAAGAGGACGGTAGCCGACTACATCCCCGGAACGGTGGGTCGAAGGCTTCGGCTTGGCGGAAGCTTTGGAGAGCTTGTATTGTTCAAGCCTGTGCCGAAGATCTGAGGCCTTGGCCGTTTTACCTGCTCCTGATATGAAGAACAAGTGTCACAAGCTTACATTGATCCATAATTCAAGAAACGCGGTAAATTAAAAGTTAAAAGAGGAAAGGAAACACATCTGTTATACAAACCCTGGGGAGGAGTAGGATACTGCAATGAGTCTTGGATTTCATTCCAGGACGGGAGCGGATCATGAAATATTCCTAAGTCCCTATCATAAATGGAGCCTGCAGGAGTCAAAAATTCACCTTGAGTCGTCGGAGCCACCTTGGCTAGAATATTCTGAGAAGACTCGCTTGCACCGGTCCCGGCCTTGTCAGCTTTCCTGGATTTCTCTACCAAAGCCGGTTCTCCGTCCAGCCCCTCGAAAGCTTGGTGGAATGCATCATCCGTCCACTCCTGAATCTCACCTGATTGCCGAGGAAGCAAGGCCCCGATGCCATCGCCACCGTCACCATCCTCTCGGTCATCTCCACCCTCACCTCTCTCCTCCTCCACATCTTCCTTCCCCGGAGTAAGTGGACAAGTGCTAGGGGAAGGACCATCCGACTTCTTTAGCTTCTTACCTCCGACCACTGGAGATTTTGAGAAAGGTTTCCTCTTGCCACTCTCTACTGTGATACCTCCCTTAGCTTAAACAGCCGCCCTCTCCTCCGCCGTTTCCCTCTGCTTGACTACTGACTGCTGTGGAAGGATCAAATTATACTCCAAAAGGGTCGCATTTCTGATCAGGTAAGCAGTCGATCTATCTCTCCCGGGGATAGCTTCTATCTCAGCCGCCATCTGAACCAGGCGATCAGTCTCCACAACCGCAAAGCCACCTGTCGCTAGCAAAAAATGAAAACGTATGAGAAGAAGCATCGCAACCAGAATGGAAATTATAAATAAAGCATCGACTTACATCTAGAGGTGAAACGCCGAATAGAAACAGAGTCGTCCCTGACGAAGAACCATTCCTTCTTGAACATGTTGTACTTAGAATACAGATCCAAGACCGGCTTGAAGGTTACAGCTGACTCCAAGCTGATGTATGGGGACCCCTTCTTATAGCCCCTCAGATTATATAAGTACCGGATCTCCCGGTTGGAAGGAGCACGCCCATGCTTCCTCTAAAAGATGACGAAGAGGCTCACCAGTATAGTATAAGAGTTGGGTTGAAGCTGGAATGGGGCCACCTTTAGATATGTAAGAAAGCTGAGTACCCAAGCATTAAGAGGCGGGATGGCACCACACATACAGTGGTATCTGCTGTAGGCAAAGTACCCTTCGAGAGGGTCGTATGGCATAACTTCTCTCCTTGGCAACAGCATGCGCGCCCTATCAATTCCGAAAGAACGGGAGATGACATCAAGCTGCTCTTCCTTAAGGGAGCTAGGAAAGCAATCGGGCGGGGAGTTCAGAAGCTCCTGAGGGCCGTACCCGTCCACTAGTGATCTCGGGGTAGATTCGTGACGTTCTGGTCCTGGCTGAGCAGGGGGCACTGTAGAAGATTCTCCTTCGCCTTGGGACTTCTTTTTATCTGATCGGGTTTCTGCTTTTCGAGACATTTATCTGCAACATAAAAAGCGTATTGTTAGAACAGAGGATGTAAACAAGTAAGTATATAATATGAAATTTCACTCATAGTTTAAAACACTCAGAGCTCCTAGTATCATTCGGTAAGGCAGATACAAAGGTTCATTCGGTAAGACAGATACAAAGGTATCATTCGGTAAGGCAGATACAAAGGTTCATTCGGTAAGACATATACAAAGGTTCATTCCGTAAGGCAGATACTAAGGCTCATTCGGTATTTAGGAATCTCAAGAGATCGTCCGGTAATTCAGAATAGGCCCATTCGGCATTCAAACATACCTGGTTCGGTACTCATATTGATTCGGTGATCAGGATGGTTTGGTCCTCAGATTGATTCGGTAATCAAGTTGGTTCGGCTATCTCAAGACGATAAAGAATGACAGTAACCTAAAGCCTCTATTTATAAGCGAAACATGCCGACCGGACCAACTGGTTCGGCACACCCAAGACCGAACGAAGCTACCTCAGCTACAGGAAAACAAAGCGCGGCACATACGAGCACGTACCCCACTTTGGGGGGCAAGTGTTGGATGTATTTCGACCGGTCTTTGCCGAACCAAATACCAGCTCTCTCCCAAGCTACCGAACCACCTCCTTCCTCATGCCTACCGGACCAGAGTGCCTACCGAACCAAGACATTCCGAACCAACACTACCAGGCCAGATCACGTCAGCCCAGGCCCGTCAGCAGCTGTATACATCCAAGACCCCTACCCCCAGCCTCACTCTATAAATAGAGAGGCAGGGGTACAACAATGGGGACAAGTTTGAGAGCTCAAGCACGGAGAGAACTTTCAAACAACTTTCTTTTACTTGTATCAAAGCCTTGTACTTGTAATCAAAACAAGAGAAGAGAAATAACATATAAAGTGGACGTAGGCACATTTTGGCTGAACCACTATAAATCTGCGTGTCTTTTTACAGTTTAGCCCCTGCTTTTCATATATTTACATAAATCACCCGAATCACTAAGAACAACATAAGATCTACTAAATCATACAACTTTGAGGTGTTTGTCCATTTTTTGTGCAAACAAATCCCTTATCCAACCCTCTCTCTCTTCTTTATCTATTTCTTGTTTCATTTACAAGCTTAAGAAAACATGGCCACCCCTTTGAACAATTTCAAAAATCAAAACAAAGAAATCTAGGCCACCTAAAATCGCGAAATATGTTCCAATGGACTCGCATGACCGAGATATACGAACCCATACCCGATTTGGAATGTGTGGTTGCACTTGGCCAAGTCGACCCCCGTAGCTGTAAACTAGGGTTTCATTTTGCTATCGATTGAAGGCAAGATAGGCCACGACACCAGTAACATTGGGTTTCTCTTCGTGGTTGGCACCTCCCCACGCAATTTGGTCGGGTGCAATCCACCATAGGCAAGTGCAGCATTTTGGGTTTGGTGACATTAGACCCATCAGGTCGTGAATCAAGATGGCCATCCAGGATTTTTCATGTTGGTACTGAGGCAAAGAGCTCATGTAGATGGACACGTTGGTGAAGACGGGGTCGAGATTCGTTCAGTGTCGGAGGAGAAATCGTGGAATGAAGTTTCGGCAATGGATACTGATACGTGCATAGGAGACTTGAAGAAGGTAGGTTAATCTCTAATCTAGATAATTAAGGGATTTAATTATAAACCAAGTGAACTAACTATTTATTTAATCCGCAAATTTATATAAATTCATAACTTTTGCATATGATATCCGTTTTGGACGCCATTTCTTGCATTGCGCTCATGATAGGGAGCTCTATAAATTGGTGATGATTTGGTCAGATTTGGTTAAGGTGAGTGATATTATCTCTCATCATACTATGATTGTTAGTACAGTATTAAAATGGCATTTTGAAATGTTTCTTAAATTTAAAATGTGATTTCTCAAATACTTAACCTATATCTAATTTTATAAAAAGAATTAAAAGTGTTTTAAAATGGTTTTAAAATAAATATCACATTTTTCCTATTGACGCACTATCTTGCTGATATTGGTATATTTAGGCTATTACTGATATTTTCCACACATTGGATGCTTTGGATAGATTGTATTGTGTTATCATAGATATGTGTAGGCTATTACAGACATTTCTATGCTTGTTGATTGCATGTCTACTTATTTGTTAATTGGTTGAAAACGCCGCTCTAATGAGATATAGGGAAATCCGGTTAGATAGAGTTTGGTGTATATCGATCGAGTGCGCACACAATGGAAACTCAAATGATGTGATATAGTTGTGTGCATATCGACTGAGTGCACAAATGATAGTAAACTTGAATGGATGGGATAAATATGTGTAGGTGTATTGGAGCATGTCGACTAATCTAAAGATGAAGGACGATGGAGTTGGATATGTGCTTCGAACTTCAGGGAAGATGCTTGGCGTTTTCATTTGGTTTGTATTTAACAATTTTTGGTTAAGTACATGACTAAAGAGGTCATTAGCGACTACTCTGGAGTGTTCGATATCTACCACTATTGATGATGGCTGATTTGGCCAATTTTAACGTGCATGATGGAGCGATTTCGAGGAACATGATGTGATTGTTCGTTCGTTCATTCAACGTTTGATTTTACTACTCTTCGATGAGTGGTTTTGGAGACGAAGCAAAGACGTGACACTTCGATGCGATGACTCCATGACTCAACAATGATGATTCCATGATGGGAAGTGACAGCTGCGATGATGGACAGCTGTACTTCAGGAGGTAGAGAGGGCGACAACGAGTCGGATTGAAGGGACCATTGGAGGTGGGCTATGGGATGCATGATGACGCTCTATGACTTGCAATGGTGGTCTAGATTAGTTCCTAACCGCGGTGACTTAAAATAGGAGTTGTATGGATAGTCCCGAGATGAACTTGCTATGGGTGGTGTACGCAAAGGGGTCGTTGATATTCGTAGGTTTCGATGTACTTGTAAAGCAAGGGTATATGAGGATGCTCACATGGGATTATGATGGATTCTACGGGTCAAATGATGTTTTGATCTGTTTACCTTCAGCTATCTATTATGGGTGTTGTCTAGTTCCTGGCCTACTCAATGGCATGGATTCGAGTACAGAGAAACAAGGATGTTGAGTAGTCCTTGGCTCTATGGAGGTGGTAATACGAGTATCATATATCTAATGAACTGAGTGAGTGAATGTGAGGATGGATAATGGATGCCATGCTTGCTTTGGTTGCTTATCACTTTAAGGATTTCGCACGATGTAGATATTATCGATGCCGATATGTAGACACCTTTAGTATTTTGACGTATAGTACACACATGATGACTATTGTATAGAGTAGCATATATCCTGTGTTATATGCAAACTCTGTAGATGCAGGGATAGGTCAGGTATGATTCATCACATCCTATGTTTCATATACTGTATCGACTTTTATACTATTTTGAGAATATTTTTCGCTCATACCAGACATTGTCTAACTCGAGGTTTTATGTTTTGCTTCTTATTATCTCAGGTACTCTTAAATGAGTAGACTAGGTAGCAGGTGTGAATAGCAGTTGGAGCTATGCAGATGGACTAGTAAGCGGTGGTACTTTCTCATACTTATATTTTGAGACTTATTATTATTTATTCCGTTGTGTGACACTATGGAGTCTTGACAGTGTTTGACTTACTATTATTAGAGACCATTTATCAGCTGAGTTTATTTATCAATTATATAAGCTCTGTTACTGCTTTGTATAACTGTATAAGCCTGTATACTCTGATTATGTGGTTCATGTAGTTATAACTGTCTCGCCTGTTTTTTTATTTCTGATGACTATTATATTTTATCTAACGCATTGTGAGATATATGACATGTTATGTGATTATATGATGTTTTATTTCGTTTTCTTCTCTTCTACTCCCTTCTCATTTTTTCTATTCCTTTTCTTTACTTCTTTTTCTTTCCCTTGACAATCATGCTACATCGGTCGGACACTCCAGTAGTATACTATTCTATTATATGAGCATCAGAGGTGCAAGGCGGTCGTCTCATTTGGTATCAAAGCTAGGTTATGTGATTAACCTAAGTTGATACCGTGCTTCAGTAGAGATAGGGTAGGAGTTCTTACCCTAGACTGAATCAAGAGTATACATATATACGAGAGAGTGTGTATTTGTTATATATTTTGATTTTTAAAACTATATGTAGTATGTATAGTATATAAGTTGTATGGAATACATAAGTACTATTGAAGCTGTTTTCTCCATAAGAGACTGATCATTCTTATTATGTATTAAGAGTGATCTAGCATATGAGCAATGCTGCTATTGACTCCATCTCCGGAGTTTAGGAGAGGGAAGGATCGAGTACTAATAACCTCAATTTACAGAATATGTTCGTAGAGATGGTGTGAAATATTATACTGGAATGCCTAAGTCTCTCCAAATAATTATGGTGCTCAAGTGAAAACACCTAAAGTTGACTTTGCCGAGCTATATAAAGATTATGTGAGTCTAGGAGGTAGACTTTTCCTTGGAACAGAGTCGACTATTGAGGTGAAAGGAAGATGAATATTTGTGAAATGATCTTTGATAACTTGGAGTTAGATGATGTAATGAGGTAGAAGTTAACATCTAGATGACTCCAATGACGAATAATGGACTGATGAGTGTCCTTATTGCTTCGATTCTGAGGATCATTTACATGGGACCTTTTCATAGTTCGCTTCGAAGAAAATTTATCTCGACTTTTCAAAAGTCGATGTTGTTTAAGAAGTTCATCGATTTAAAGTAAGATGATATGTTTGTGTCGAGGTATGTAGTCGAATTCGATGTGCTATCGAAGTATGGTCTATCCTCCCTTGATACTCCACTCAGAAAGAATGAAAAGTCTATCGTTGGGTTGAGTGATCATCTTGGGAAGTGATTGATTGGTCATATTGACGAGAGCTTCAACAAGCTGATCGAAAAGGCTTCATGATATGAGAACCTGGACCCAAGGTGAAGGATTGTCCCGAACTAGTTGAGTAGGGGAAGATAATGGAGGCATACACATTAAATGCCGTTTCGATTTCTTCGAGTGCTCCATCGATGGAATTGAAGGGAAATGACATTACCATCTAGAGTTCACTTTCCATTTATAGTGTTCCATACGTATTTTATTTAGTGTCGAGGTTTCACATTCCTTCATATCCAATGATTTGTAGAAAGGTTAGGATTGAGACTCGAAATTGTTGATCGACCTTTAAATTATGACAAACCTAGTTGGGGGCTCAGCCAGACTATACATGTATAACATACCATATTTTATCACCATTAATAGTATGGATGACTATAACATCAATAACGCTTAGTTTCTGGCCTCACAATGCGAAATGTTATCACATGGTTTGTCTACACTTAGCTAATTCATGATTTGTTGAGACTTTTTTTTATCAAGCATGGATGTTTGTCTGTTTGTTTGCTATTGATTTGTTTTGGGTTTAATTGGGTTCAGTATTAGAATCTTGGAATTGACTCGCTGAAGGGGTACGAAATAGTGGTGGATTGCAAGAGGCTGCTATTGGCGACAGGGATTGACGATGAGCAAAAGTTAGTGTTCGGCTGCCCGCCTGACGATGAGATGATGGTTAGCTTTCTATATTCGCTTGATGTCCCACATGATGAGTTGTCATCTATGCCTAGAACTAGAGAGTGTCTGGACAGATTCGATGAGGTGACCAAATTACCACCACATGGGGATTGAGTTCCGCATCAATCCGGTTAGAGATGCTTGACTAGTAGTTATGCCTTTAAGGTAGATAATGCCCAAAGAGCAGAGGAGACTAAAGGTGCGAGCGAATGACCCATTGATGCAGCTGTTCATTCGTAGGAGCACATTTGAGTTGGATGCACCTATATTGTTCGCCACTAGGGAAGATGGCTCTTTGAGGTTGTATGCTGATTATCGTGAGCTGAGTGAGATGATGAACAAGTATCCACTCCTATTATTTATGGCTTGTTCAATCAGCTTTATAGCATGAAGATGTTCTCTCAGTTGGACCTTATAATGGGGTTTCATCTACTGAGACTAGGTAGACAGAGTTTGCCGATTAGAGTGTTTCGTGCACTACTTTTATTTTTGATAGAGGTTATGCCATCTGGGCTAATCGACGCATCGGCATGCTTAATTGATTTCTTGGACCATGTTTCAAGAGATCACTTGTGTAAGTTTATGCTTGTGCTCGTTGATGATACTTTGACCAAAGGATGAAAGAGGAGTACAAGGCATGGTTGATGATTGTATTGGAGATGTTGAAAACACACTAGCTGATGATGAGAAGTTTTCTTAGATTGACGAGATGTTATATACGCTTTACCAAGGATTTCTTAAAGGTGGCAGCGGCACGTTAACTGACTTGACGAGAGAGAATCAAACTTTTATGTTTGGATGCAAGTTGTAGACATGCGCTTGTGAGTCTAATAGAGAGATTGACGAGTGCACCGATGTTACTCATTCTAAATGGGAATGTGGAGTCGATAGTACACATGCCAGTGGTACTTAACTAGGTGCGGTATTGATGCTGAAAGGTAAGGTTGTCACATATGTTAGTCGACAACCAAAACCACACGAGAGGAAGTATCCAAGTCATGGTTTGGAATTGGAAACTATCGTATTTCCTTTGAGTGGAAGACATACTAGTTTAGGAGTGATATTCCTAGAATGAAGTTTGCTTGAGTTTATCACTGGTTATGACTTCAGAATACAATGTGAGCTAGTGCTAAGATGATGGCTGATCTGACCATTAGACCTACTTTGATTTAGAGGATCGGTACTAGTCAGAGGCGTGAAGCTGGACTAGTAGAGATCATGGCTAAGTTAGAGGAATGAGTAGTGTCTGTGGAGGTGATGCAGTGCGGACTCGACTGAAACTGTTGGCTCCACAGGGATGAGAGATGCTTGTTCTCGAGTAGTGGGAACATACGTTTATAGACTGCATTGATGGATTGCTAATGGAAAAAGATGATGTGATAGCATTTGAGTCACGGTTGATGGATTGACGAAAAATGCTGGATTTGTATTCTTTAAGTCTAATAGAATGGTATCCATATTAATCGAGTTATATTTGGAATAGGTAAGGTGATTCCATTTTGTGCCAAGAGCATTATAAGTAGCCGAACCCATTGTTCACTAGTGAGTTTTGGGAGAGCATATAAAAGGCATTTGGAAATTTGGAACCGAATTGAATAGATGGTACCAAGACTAAATTAGGTACATCAAGACCTCGTAGGCCTATTCGAACCGATAGACGTGATATAAAACGGGTTAAGAGGAAGGCGGTGGAGTGGTAAAGGTCCAGATGAGCGAAAGCGAAGGCGATTACACATGATAGGCCGATGAGAGAATAAGGATCGTTGTTTGGAACTCTTCACTAGGGTGTGATTTCTATTTTCTTTTTCCAGCTTTCATATTGGATATGATGTTTGATGTATTAAACTAGAAATTCTAGCATCCAGCATGCTAGGACAGGCATGGATGTTACTTTTTGTTTGCATTAAAAATTGGCACAAACACCCAATAGAATTTTTTTGAAGAGAATTAAATGAAGAATAAAATGGAAAAAGTGGATAATAACAAAGAAACAACAATTAATTGAAAGAAAAATACCCACACAATGATTTATAGTGGTTTGTTGTTGTTTTCCTACATCCACTTTGACTAGATTTCTTTATTTATAACTTTATAATCTAAGTACAAGAGGGATCAGATTAAAATCCTTAGTTACAAAAGAATATAAAGCAAATAGCTGTCCCAAAATGAACAACCAAGCCGGTATTTATAGATGAAGGTGTCCAAATATCTCTCTGAAAACTCGGCAGAAGGACCCTCAAAACCATATGGGCCCACATAAGGGGTTGAATGGCCCAATTCCCAAAGAAGAAGGATTGGTACCGATCGCTTATTTGGTTGAATTTTGGGGTGCGATCCCTATGGTGGCTTCCTCATGCTGAAATATGCTTAGCCTCCAAATTTCATGCCAATTGATTCAGTGGAGCTCGAGCTATTTCTTAATCTTTTCTTTAATATGGTTTGCATGCTGCTTTCTGCCAATCCCTTCCAAGGGAAGTATACCGATCCCTCCAACTTCATTCCCTTGAGGTGTGATCCCTAGGGTAGGCTCTCTAAGGTGCCTATGTCTTGTTCACCAAATTTCATATGTATTGGACTTATGGATCTTAAGATATTAATTGTTTTCTACAAGAATGTTTCCATACCTTGAAACATACCGATCCCTCTTATTGGAGCTAATTTTATGTCAATCTCTCCTATGTGTTGAAGCATATTTCATATGTTGAACATTCTACCTTACATAACTATCAATTCCATTCAACCTTGACTTCATATTATCATCGATACTCGACTTCTAGGTCCCACAATCATCATTCCAAAGTCATCGACCTTAATGGCAACCGAATCTAACTCATGTAATTAGTTCAATATAGCCAGGTTAAAATGCCGGATAACACTTGCCCCCTAAAGTACGTCTTGTGATGAACATGACGTGCTTTGAATTGAAGCAAGTTAGAGTCGCCGGAATAAAATCCATCTAGCTTCATGAATAGTTGTTATGTCTTTCTCGAATTATTTTTCCAAGGTGCTGTATTTCTCATTGATCGCCATGACGCTTGGTCGATTTCCAATAGTATAAATCCAAGGCAATACTTCATCAATTGATATATATAAGTCCGGTTCTATAAGTCTAACAGGCTTTGGTTATCTGGTCCAGCCTTGTACTTGAGGGCTTCGGGTTCAATTCCAATTGCTATCAATTTCAAAAATTGTACTTTTTTTGTCATGCACGTACATATTCATATACATGTTCTTTTTTGTTGACTCCCGGACGTGTTCGTATGTTCATAGGTCATCGCCAATATTCATTGCATTTTGTATGTTCATGCTTTTAATAATTTCCATGCTTATATTTATTCGCGTATATATTCATGGCCGATCCCCCACTCTTTCCACTTCATTTTTTATAAATGCTTGTAGGGGTAGGAATATGTTTAGCCGATCCCTCATTTCCATTCATTGTGCTAACAGGGATAGGTACCTTTTATGCCGATCCCTTTTCTCTTGCTTGAAAACGTGGGCCAACCCCTTTACTGCCTTATACAAACAAATATCCCTTCTTTCCAACCTCACTTGCTTCATTTTTCTACCATCTTTCAAAGCACCGAACCCTCTGATTCTTCTATCAAAACCAAATCCTCCTTCCCTTCCTCCTTTAGTTTCAAAACAAAACCCTTCTGCAATTCAAACTGCCTCACAAACTCGCTTCCTCTCACCTTCCATTTCGAACATCTCTAAACCATTCGCCCACAACTCTAACTCATACACTCATGTAAGTAGGTCTTTAGTTTATAGCTTTTGATTTTATGTTGAGATAATGGATTCCATGCCATCGGCGATTTCGATTGTGTTTTTGGCGCAATGAAACGGTGGTCTAAGGGGCTTGAAGGAGGTGAGTCATGGTGTGTGAAATCGGTTCGGAAGAATAAGTAAGGAGGAGGAAGAAGGGATAGCAGGGGAGGCATTGGTTGGCATCTGTTGTATGGTATGGATATACCGATCCCTCGTTTGATGACCCAAGAGAGAGATCGGTGTGGAAGCTTGATGGGAGGAAGGTTAAAAATAGTAGAGTGGAGGGATCGGTAGAATGGACTAATGCAGAAGGATCGGTATCAGGAGTTTGGTGGCAGACAGTGAAGTAGAGAGGTCGGTAAGACTGGCTAAGTAGGAGAGGGATCAGTGGAGTCGAATGACACGGTGGAATCGGTATGATTGGTGAAAGGAAAGTAGGAATGTATGAATATAGGTAGCATTGTGGGATCGGCAATTTATTTTAAGGAAATGGGTTGGCACCCTTTGTTTGGAGAGAGGAATAAGTTGATCTACTTTGGGATAGGGATCGACAAAATACGACATATAGGGGTCGGCATTTAGGGATCGGCATATATGTACTTTGAATTGAACTCGAAACCTAATCCATAATCACTTATTTGAGCAATTACAACTAATTCGATCTCAATGAATTTGAACATATGATGACGATGAATAATAGGAGTTGCATATTTATTACTGTACTTGAAATAGAACGATCAAATCCTTGGGAACTTTGAACATGCACTAAAACATAGCATATGGACTTAAATAGCAGATTTCACACTTTGATATGCCGATAGTTCACACTTTGATATGCCGATAGTCGATCCCAAAGATTTCACAACTGATCAATCTCTTCGCCAGTTGAGATGGTCAGCGATGACGGTCACTCTGGTCAGAATCCAAAGTCTCGTCATTTCACTTTGCTTTCTTATTTTAAGCTGCTTATTTTTGTAACACATCACACGCACCACAGTCCACTACACAAGCTCACCCTTAGCACGAGGGGACATGTAAACTATTCTAATCTTGATTATCTACTAAGTATAGCTAACATGGACTTTAGAATTTCGAAGCGTCTAGTTGCAATGTCTTTTCGACTAGCCTTGCAACATAGCAATTTCGAAGCTGAGTTGAGTTCCGCGACCATATTTGGCAGGCTTTATCCTTCTTATCAAACCGAACAAAAGGAAGTTTCTGGCCCTCCAGCCAACATTTTTTCTAATATTACTGTCATTGACAACAGAAGACGTAAGTCCTGCACACGATGCTATGAAAGGCGTTATACTCTTAGATAACCTGAAATATCCTCAAGCCTCCAGAATTGGTGAGGCCGCCCTTTGCAGACTATGTTCCAGACATGGAATTCCTCTCGAAGACGTGCTAGCTTCTTCGATCAATGACTGGGCTCACTTGCTCTCGGAAGGGTACATAGTCTGCAACAAATTCATGTTCTGGATGTGTCACCCTTTAATTCTTTTATTCGAGAAATGTTAAGGTATCTTGGAATAGCCCGCACTCAACTTCACCCAAACAGCTATACCTTTCTCCATGGAACTTTTTTACTATTCATGAGCGTTCTGTTTCACCCGCCAATTCCTGAGGACATAAGGTTCATTTATAACTTTAAACGACGATCAAGCATTCCTTTTTATGTTTTTCTCGAGCCTTCACCAACTGTCAAGTCTTAATGGGTGCTTGGAACAAACTTACCCTTTTCTAACACAAATGGTTCAACATTCGATGTCCGCCTAGCTTTGCAAGGCGGTGGTTGGAAGGATGTAAGTGTCATCTTCGCTTTATTTTCAAATTCTCTAATCTAAGTCATATTCTGAATCAACTAAAATTTTGAATATTTACAGGTGTCCGTCCACGTCCAGTGGTAATAGTTTTTCAAGAGCAATCTCCCAATTCGTGGTACCCCTATCGAAGACAGGGACATCAGACTCCTCGTCACTGGCATTGTACTTTCTGGAAGTGCTGCATAACAAAGAAGCACTGTTGAACAAGAAAGGGATATCAATAACCTTGGTGTGCCCCCAATCGAGGGGACTTGGGATGACGCCGAAGAAGGCAAAATTAGGGGTATCTAGATCAATGAGCCTGGAGACGCAGATGCAGGCCCAGGCAGGGTGCCTGTGTCGAACCATTATAGGGCGTGCAACTGCACATGCCTGCTAAGCAAAGAAAGAAGCTTGCATATAAGCTTCGCAGGAGAAAAACTGCTAAGGATCCGGAGTTCGTTATCACTTTTATCGATGAAGAGTCATTTACCCTACATTTAGAAAGTTCGATGAAAGGGTTTTCAAATCTCTAAATTCCTAATGACATTATGACTTATGACTTCCTTAACATCAACATCGATGGGCTCGATTCTCCTACCAGATGTGGTGGTGGCATTCTTCCTATCGGCATAGGAGAGATAACTCCCATAAGCAACGCTACAACAACTGGTCCGTTGGGGGAGACACTAGGACACTATAATCACGTGTACTTCACCACACAATTTCCATCTATTATTTGTGCAATGGTCACTTATACTTTAATATTTGGTTTTTTGCAAGTTCGATGTCTCAATCCCGAGCTTTTGATCACTCGAGGTGCTCCTCAACGCAATATGGGTCCAAATGTGATTCAGAATTGGGTAGGCGTAAAGAGAGGGATATGAATAAGAAAGAAGTCGTCGCTCTGGGGAAACTTCATCTTCAAAACATAAATCTCAATCTCGGTCATCCCATCAAGAAGTGCAACCTAATCTTCCTGTGTGTAGTGGCGATCAAACCTCTTTTTACGGTCCTCCAACTTTCGTACCGCCTAAGAAATATTATGGTTCATCTAGCTCCAAGCAGTCCCGTTACCCCAGGTCGAGCAAACGTCCAATCATTGCTTCCGATCCATCTTTGCCGACCACTACTCCTGAAGCTTCCATAACAGAGAAATTGGCCGAACTTAAGGTCATTTTCCCAAAGATTTGGTTTGACAGGCTTAATTCCTCCCCTTTGTCCATATAATCCCAGGGACCGTCAAAGCAAGCTCTCTCGCATGTGTCAATGTTGTTTTCATGCAGCATGAATCGTTCCAAAACTTAGCAAAAAAATCTTCGAGGTGTCTATTGAGTGATAGCATGAGATAAATCATCTCAGGCTCCAGGAAATCCACTATAAAGATATAATTAAGCACCAAGATAATGAGATCTTGGGGTTGACGGTAAAACTAACTGAAGCAGAAATTAGTGCAAGGGAACATCAGAGGTAGTGAGTCGTTTGGAAGCTGCCCATAAAAGGAAACTTCATGCTGCCCTCAACCGCAGTGGTGCATCGCTTTAGAAAAAGATTCCTTGTAGAAGGAGAAAACCATCTTGGCCCACCGTGTCGAGGAGCTTAAAGAGCTTCTAAAGAAAGAGAGGGAAGAGAAGATCGAAGCTCAGGAAGAGTCACAGAGGTATTGTGAAGAGGTTGTTGAGGTCCGAACTTTAAAGATTAAAGTTGATGAGCAACTTGCTTAGATTGAAGTCCTCAAAGAAGAGGCGAAGGAATCAGCTCGTAACAAGATTAAATAACAGCTCGAGGCCTAGGTAGAGGATGCCAAGGAAGCCAATCAAAATGAAATCAAGGACTTGTTCAATCCACTGATCATCGAATACAATGCAAAAGTCCTCCACCGTGATCCAAGCTTTCTTGGTGAGGTTATCTGGAGTCGCTCACTAAGGCCTGGGAGTATATTATTGAAATGAAAAGGAGAGACCTTAGCAAAGTCGATTTAGATGAAGAGAAATTAGTGTACGAGATCCTTCATGAAAATGAACCCCTAGACCTTGCCGCTGTGAGACTTCGATACTTTGACATTCTAACAACTTCCGGCAAAGGGAAAAATATTGTTGAATCTTCGGAGTCATATCTTAAGGGCACCTCTTCCGTTCAAGCAGCCAGAGTATCAATTTTTTCGATCCGGGATAGGATCTAAGCTACGATCCGGACAAACCAGTTATCAATCTAAAGTGCTGGCCCCTATTCTAGAAGGGTACCTCGGCGATGATTGAAAATCAGCCGGATGCAGGTATTCCTCCACATCTTCGACTTTTCGATCGGTCTCTTTCTTCATCCAATAGTCATAGGCTTATCTTTTTGTATCTGTGAATCTATAGGTCTTCCTTATCCCGGCCAAGATCCAAAAAGTGGTGCTGCTGTGGAGCAACAATCAACATCAACTGATATTCGATGGCCACCGATGTTCCAGGGCCCGATGCTCAAGTCATTAGAGCACTTGATGACGATAAGGATGAAGATCCGCTGCCATTAGACGAATCTGATGATGTTGTGATTACCGGCGCCATTAAACACACCGAAGCACGTTGAGAGGGATTTGTTGAACAAACAAGCCCAGTCCAAACCCGTTGATGGTGATATTGATGATCCAAATCTCATCCCATTACAAGTCATCCCACCAGGTGGGTCGATTTATGAAGAACTCCCTCCTGCTCTTGAAAGCTCCTCCGCCAAAGGTGGTAAAGGATTAAGGAAGCCGACAGGTGGAAGCTTGGATGGCACCACTCCCAAAAAATCCAAAAAGGAGAGCAGACAAAAGAAATAGTCATAGTTTTGGCCCTGTTTGCAAATAGGTTATATAGCTTTTTTTCTTTATTGGTCGTGATTGTACCGGTACGGCACCCATTTTCTGAATAAATTTGCATCACAATTTTGAAGCTTATTATATGAATAAAGGTTTTTTGTTTTCTGTTGAACCCTTGTGTGAATTGTTTTCTAAGTAGTTGAGTTATTATTTTCCATTGAATATACTTGTAATTTGTTGCTCATCGATTTGAATAACAATCCACTAACTCTATTCCAAGGCTTTCATGTGGTCGTGGCCTTGAGTTGTACCAAACGTGAGGCTCGAGCCCAAACGTTATGCTATCGTATTCAGCGGTTCTGAATGATTATGCTCCTGCCTCTAGTCTCAAGTCAGCGGAGTTAGACGGTGGATGGCCGAGCTCCATCTTTAATGAGTATACTCCTCCTGCGATTTCAGGTCGGATTTTGCAGAATAGTGAGCGGTCGAACTGCACTCGTCTATTTGTTTATACTCATATCCGCATTCTGGGGATAAGAGTTAGTTAGCGGGTGGTCAAATCGCAGTCGGCTTGTATTTATACTCCAGTCCCCACTCTGGGGACATAGAGTTAGTTCGCGGGTAGTCGATTCACACACAATTTATATTTATTCTCAAGTCTGCACTCTAGGGACTTAGAGTTAGTTCGAAGAATAGTCAGATCATACTATTCTTAATTGATTAACTTATCCCCGAGGTCCAGGGTTTAATTATGCGAGCGATCATTCGTGTCACGGTTTCTTTTGATTTATTTCAATCCCATCACTCATCGGGGTTTATTAAGTCATCGGATGGTCAAGTCACATCCATTCCTTGTTATGTATTCCATCCATCGGGTTATGAATGAGAGTTATCAAATGAACGGTTGGAACATGCTCATCTTATTTAACTCAATCAGGAACTAGCGTAATTGGTTAGTTCCAAACTCTGGGAACCTGTTCAGACATACCGACATCAGTCATTGTCATAATGTAACTGATATACAATGCTACAGTAAACACAGATATAAAGGAAGTTCAAAACTTTATTTGCTAAGCGGAAGGAAATGACATAATTTGTCTTATTACATATCTAGAAAATCAAATGCTAAAGAAAATTTTGAAAGTAAATACAACTGAAATAAACTAAGTGAAATAGTATCGTAAATGCTCGTTATTCCATGCACTTGGGAGTGTGATACCATCAACAGTCGCTAGCTTGAAAGTTCCCTCTCCAAGCCTCTGCTTGATTACATACTGTCCTTCCTAGGTTGGATTCATATGCGATGGGGTAGGAAAAACCACTTTCAAGATGAGATCGTCAATTTCAAAGGTTCTAGGTTGGACTTTAGTATTCTAGTATCGGGCGACTCGGTGTCGGTGGGCAGCTGCCCTCAAATCATCTTCCTCACGCTTCTCATCTATAAAGTCTAAAGATTCCAAGAGGAGATCTTTATTTTTTCTGGCAACATAGTAAGTAACTCGATGAAAGGAACTTCGAGGTCAATAGGATTAACGGCTTCAGAACCGTGAGCAAGGGTGAATGAAGTATGGATAGTCGTGGACTTGTGGGTGGTCCTATAAGCCCATAGTGCAATTGGGAGTTCATCCACCCACTTGCCTCTAGCCTTTTCCAAATGCTTCTTCAGAATGGATTTTATGATTTTGTTCACAGCTTGAACTTGCCCATTTTCTTGAGGGTGAGCGACTGCGGCAAATCCTTTTTCAATACGATGCCACGGTAGAAGTCTTTGAACTCATCACTATCGAATTAAGTCCTGTTGTCCGTTACAATAGTTCGTGGAAGGCCAAAATGATAGATGATGTTCTGGACAATGAAGTTGATTACTTTCTTGGTAGTGATCGTGGCTAATGGTTCTGCTTCGGCCCATTTGGTGAAGTAATTCAACTTCGACGATGGCGTACTTTGCACTACCTTTAGAGATCGGTAAAGAACCAATAATATCAATGCCTCATATGGAAAACGGTCATAAACTGACCATTTGTGTTATTTCCATCGGAGCTTTTGTGACTTTTGCATATATCTGGCACTTGTCGTATCGCCTTACATAATCAGCAGCATCTCGATTGATAGTTGGCCAATAATACCTATAATGGAGTATTTTCTTTGCTAGAGTTTGCCCCCAGTATGATCGCCACATTCTCCTTCATGAACTTCATTTAGAACTCATTTTATCTCATCACAAGCGATGCACCGGAGCAGGGGAATGGAAAGACCCTTTCTGTGCATAACTCCTTCCTTTATGTTATATAATTAAGCTTTATGAAGAACTTTTTGCTTTTCAATCCTTTGTTCAGGAAGGACTCCGTGTAGGAAATAGTTTTTAATCGGAGTCATGCACGATTCCCTCTGAGGCTCCATCTCTAGTACCTGGTCGATTCCCGTCAGGTTTATACTCAAGGCATTCAATACTTCGACTGGAGCCAAGCCCATCTGTTGTGCATACCCAATGCTAACGAACTTTGCCAGTGAATCAGCCTCTCTGTTTTAATCTCGAGGAATGTGTGTAATATCATAGTACTCAAAATCGGTCAATAACTCTTGGACTTGGGTAAGGTATGGAGCAAGCCATTGTTCTTTAGCTTGGTAATCTCCTCTGACTTGGCATACTACCCATTATGAGTCGCAAAAGATTTCAAGAGACTTTATTCCCAGTTCTCTAGTAAGTTCAAGTCCAGCAATCAGAGCCTCATATTCGGCGTCATTGTTTGTTGCAGGGAATCAAACTTTAAAGCATGGCAAATTGATCGATCTTTGGGAGTTACAAGCACAATCCTAGCTCTAGAGCAACGATCGTTAGATGCTCCGGTACACTTCCACCATATGGTGGGGGTTTCACTACTTCTTGGGAAATCATTCTGCTTAATAAATTCTGCTATGAAATCAGTCAGTGCCTGACCCTGAATAGCCCTTCCTAGAAGATAAGTGAATTCGAATTGGATGAGCTTGATATTCCACTTGAGTAACCTTCTAGACTTCTCAGGTCGTTGCAGGACATATCGTAACGGCTGGTCCGTATAAACATTGATAAGGTGTGCCTGGAATTAAGAGCGGAGCTTCGTGATGCAATCAACAAACATTATGCCAATTTCTCTATCTTCAGATAGTTCCATTTAGCTCTTGCTAATTGCATGCTAACATAATATACTGGTCTCTGGATTTGATTCTCCTCGCGAAGCAATGCAACACTTATAGCGTGTACTGAAACAGCTAAGTATATATATAAATCTTCATGAGCCACTGGCTTTGATAAGAGGGGTTATTTTTCTAAGTGATTCACCAAAGCTTGGAATACATCATTATAATCCTGCGTCCACTCAAAATTCCTTTTTCTTCTCCTAATCAAGCCAAAGAAAGGAATGCATTTATCGGTAGCTTTGGAAATGAATTGGCTTAAGGCAGCAACCTTCCCATTCAGACTTTGTACTTGTTTAATAGTCTTTGGCACTTGGATATTGCGAATAGCTTGGGTCTTCTCAGGATTAACTTTGATTCCGCGGGCATCAACGATGAAACCTAAGAACTTACCCGATGCAATGCCAAAGGAACATTTTAGAGGATTAATCTTCATTTTATAATGTTGGAGGATGTCGAACATTTCTGCCAAGTCTCTAATGTGGTCGCTAGACTGTCATGACTTCATGAGCATATCATCCACATATACCTCCATTGTTTTTCCAATTTGATCTTTAAACATTCTATTAACTAGGTGTGGGTACGTCGCTCCTGCATTCTCTAGTCCAATCGGTATCACTATATAGCAATATAATCCAACATCTGTAATGAAGCTAGTGTGCTCTTCATCGGGAATGTGCATCGGGATTTGGTTATACCCTGAGTATTAATCCATGAAAGATAGCAAGTCGTGTCATGTGGTCGAATCTACCAACAAATCGATCCTTGGAAGGGGAAAATTGTCTTTTTGGCATGCCTTGTTCAAGTCTGAGTAATCAACGCACGTCCCCCATTTCCCATTCGCCTTTGTCACAAGTACAGGATTAAATACCTACTTAGGGTAGAGGGCATCGTGAATAACCCATTGTCTTTGAGTCTATTTACCTCCTCTTTAAGAGTGGAAGATCTCTCCGGATCCATGCCACATCTTTTTTGTTTCATCAGAACATGCCTCGGGTCGATATTCAATGCATGGCTCGTAATGGCAAGCGAGATCCCACACATATCAGAGTGAGTCCAAGCGAACATGTCACGATTTGTTCGGAGAAATCCAACAAGTTCATTATCGGGGGGTTGAGCTGCGATCCGATCTTTAGGACCCGTGACGGGTAGCATGGTTGACTGTAATGTCAACCGTCAGCTCAGCTAGTGCACCCTTGGTCTCTTTGGGCTCTTCCTCGTCATCTCTCGGATTTGTATCTCTATAGAGCGGATTGTGGTGCCCGAGCCAAAACTCAGGCGATATATGTCAATCTTTAGTGGCTTAGATGCGGACTAACTTGTCCACACCCTTACCTTTCTCTTTCCATTGAGCATCCCTCAATTCAGTTACATAACAGGCACGTCCGGCCGCTTGATCACCATGAACAACTCAGATTCCAATATCTGTCGGGAACTTCAAAGTCAAGCACCATGGGGCAAGAACTGCCGGAACTCAGCTAGGGCAAGTAGGCCTAAAAAGTGTTTTATGGAGAGTTAACATCCAAAATAACAAAAGGAAAAATCCATACTGCCTTATGGTCACATTCTCCTAACTCTACAGGTAATTCAACATAACCAACAGCTTCAGTTGCAACACCGTTAAAGCATGAATGCGAGCTTTAGACAGTTTCAAATCCTTGGCTTCCATCCTCAATTGATCATAAGCTTTTTTGAAAATTATATTTATATAACTTCCACAGTCAACCAATATCCTTCTCACTTAAGTGGGGCCGATCATGGCCGAAATTACCATTGGGTCGATCGTTTGAGCCTCCACTTTGTTTGCATCTCTGTTTCTAAGCACGATATCATTTGCCATTGTACGCTGCTATTTTTCCAGAGCTCCATCTTCCGTTTGAACAACATTCAAAATCCACGTGCTTAATCATGCTAGCATAGTGCTCCATTTCATGCCAACTCTTATTAGCCGGATGCAATCCTCTGACTATTATATTGATCACCAATCTTCCACCAGTTCGTCCAGACTCCTCAGCCCTGTGTGGTGCTTGTCCTTGGTTGGGGTTAGATGTCCCTTGCACGCCATCCTGAGGGGTTTTTACAAACTGCTGTAACTTCCTTTCTCGAATCAACTTTTCAATAATATCCTGATGATGCCTACATTCATTTGTGTTATGCCCATAACATTCGTGAAACCGACAATAGTTCTTCGATTGTTTCTGCTTCTCTGTTGATTCTTTTGGAGGCAGCTTCCTGTACTACATGGTAGTGCAGGTAGACAAATTGATATTCTCTAGGGACGTATTCAGTGGCATGTAGGTATTGTACATCGGAATCCTAGGCTTCCTCTTCCAGAATCCCTCTTTCATTCTCAGCTCCTACCTCCGCCTTTCTTTTGTTGATTCGGTTTGTTCTGGACATTCACTTGAACTTTTCCAGAACTTTCATCAGACTGCTTTACAGCAATATTACCCTGTACTCCCTCTCCATTTGGTCCTTCAACATTCTTCTTTTTGGAGGATCCGGCTTCCTCCTTCCTCAAATACTGAGTGACCTTTGCATAAAAGCATTCCAACATTGCGGGTGGTTTTCCAGCTAACCAATCGCCCAAATTAGATTCTGGATCATTTCCTCTTATCACGGCCACCAATATTACCTGGTCATTCGGGTTACTAATTTATGTAACAGCTGTATGGAATCTCTCCAAATAATTTTTCAATGAATCCTCTAGAGCTTGGATCACACTAGATAGGGACATTTCATCCTTGGCGCAAGTTGCGTGCATTCGGAAATGCTACATAAACCTTGTTGCCAAATCATCAAACCTAGAGATTAATCGTGGAGGTAGCCTTGTAAACCACATCGTTGCTATTCCAGAGAGAGTTATGGGAAAACTTCTACACTTGGTTGCATCATCTCCTCATGCGGAATCCATCAGCCATTGATATCTCATGATATGCTGTCCGGGGTGACTTTTCCCTCGTAGGCAGGCATCGATGACATGTTGAACCTTCTTGGATACTCTACATGTAGGACATTATTAGTGAACTGGGTATGGCTTCTCGAGATTCCCTGGTCATCATTGGTCAAGCCTTGGCTCTCTCTCACTAATTATCTGACCATAGCCGACAAGTCTGATATTTGGATAGTCATTGCCAAGCAGTGGCCGTGTTCCACCTCACATGAGGTCTATGTCTACGGGTCGTTCCACCCTTCTTGGTTCAACATCTTCCTGATGTGTATCTCGTAAATTCACTTCATCATCATTCCGAGGAAGAATTTAGTCAACATTTAACAGAACTCCATCATCTACGTCGATCGCAACAGCTCCAGCTTGCATCCCAGTGCGCATAGGTAAGTTCCCTTTTCTGGAGGAGGGATCGGTACCAATCCCTATGGATGGATCGACACTGATCGATCCTAACAGACCACGATGCTCTGCCTATTGATGTCCCAAGGTTTCTGCGTGATATCCATCTGTTTTGTGATACCTATGCCTATGATACTCGTCCAATGAACTAGAACTCTCCGATGCCGAATAAGGGGCAGGGTCCCTCCTAGATTTTCCTCGCTGTTATTAGGTGAATTGGTTCATTAAGTTAATATTGATCTGAATCTGCTGACATAATTGTCGACGACTATCCACTAGCTCTCTCATCAGATTCTGGAATTCAGCTCTTGTAATAGAATCGGTTGGATTATGGACTTCAACTGGTTCAACATTCACTTCCATTGGTTGACTGCTCGGGCCTCCTTGCTGGATATTAATGTTCTCGTTTTCTTCCACGTTCTAAGAAGTAGATCTAGTGTTCCTCACCATTGTCTATGGATTTGCTTAAATTTTTGAAAATCTGAGTGATATGAGCGAATTTCCTAAAGATAACTATGGATCTCCTTTGAGGGATTATGCAATCCAGTAGCAATAATCAGTTGAGAATCAAAGTTCTTAGTGAAAGCACCAAAATATTTGCACCAAAAATTGGCACAAACACCCTATAGAAACTTTTTGAAGAGAATTAAATGAAGAATAAAATGGAAAAAGTGGATAGTAACAAAGAAACGATGACTAATTGAAAGAAAAACACCCACACAACGATTTATAGTGGTTCGACGTTGTTTGCCTACGTCCACTTTGAATAGATTACTTTATTTATAACTTTATAATCTAAGTACAATTAGCAGCGTAAAGACCCCAAAATGAACAGCCAAGCTGGTATTTATAGATGAAGATGGCCAAATATCTCTCTGAAAACTCGACTGAAGGACCCTCAAAACCATATGGACCCACAGGAGGGGTTGCATGGCCCAATTCCTAAAGAAGAGGGTCGGTAACAATCCCTTCTTTAGTTGAATTTTGGGGTGCAATCCTTATGGTGGCTTCCACAAGCTAAAACATGCTTAGCCTCCAAATTTCATGCCAATTGGATCAGTGGAGCTCGAGTTATTGCATGATCTTTACTTTAATATGGTTTGCATGCTACTTTTTTCCAATCCCTTCCAACGGTTGGTTGTATACCGGTCCCTCCAACTTCATACCCTTGAGGTGCGATCCCTAGGGTAGACTCTATAGGGTCCTCATGTCTTCCTCACCAAATTTCATATGCATTGGACTTGTGGATCTTAAGATATTAATTATTTTCTACAAGAAATTTTCCACACCTTAAAACATACTGATCCCTCTTATTAGAGCTAATCTTATGACGATCCTTCGTATATATTGAACCATATTTCATACATCGAACATTCTGCCTTGAATATCTATCAATTCCATTCAACCTTGGCTTCATATTATCATCTGCTCTTGACTTCTGGGCCCCACAATCATCACTCCGGAGTCATCGGCCTTAATGGCAAGAAAATCTAACTCGTGCCATTAGTTCAATATAGCCAAGTTAAAATGCTGGATAACACTTTTTGACGTTTGATCTTATGTGTTTCTATTTGATGTTTGATTGGTTGCACTTGATACAATTACTTTTTCTTACATGGTTCTTAGGCATGCGGGATAGCTATGATTTGATATAACACATTTATTTGAGACAATTGTCATATATATGATCTAGTATACTTATATAGATCATGATGTTTCTATTGTGCTTAATACTCTTTGCTGAGTACTTGATCAGGTACATGGAAGCAAGTGTTGGCTATTTGGATGCTTATCCGCTTATATTCGCATCTAAATAAAATGCTCTAGCTATAAAAGAGGTATGTTACACTTGTAATGTAGATTTGGCCGTATATGTTTGGCTGTCCCAAGAAACGAGATGCCTCAGATATGAGATGTATATATACCTATGTCGTATCGGGATTTTTCCCTGACCTGGTCATGTAAAGGAGGTGCTCCTAAAATTTTCTGTGACATAAACCAAAATTGAGAGAAAAGTCAATGTATAGGAAGTTAAATGTTGCCGATAGTTGAGAGGGTCGATAATGTATGATATTTAGTTGACTTGCCTTTTGATTCATGAGTTGGCGCATTTGTTTTCCATTGTCCGTTTCTTTGAAAATAAGTGTGTAACTTAATAATTTGGCTTAGCCACATTGATTTCGGATTTGATAATGATTGTACTTAGGGATGCGGATAATGAATCCAAGCTGATTCCGAGTCTATTCCCTTTGTTGTATTCGCTTTCCGTGATCATTATTGGGAGTTAATAAGTGATGATTTTTCTTGTGTCATTGCCTGTGAGAGGGTGTTGCATTCTTGCTTTGTCCTTGGGATTTCGAGGACGAAATATTTTTAAGGGGAAGAATGTAATGACTCATATTTTAAAGATAAGATATTTAAATAATTGATTTAAATATTGAATCGTTAATTAATTAACAAACCCAAAATATGATTTTTCATATACGATCAAATCAGGACTTGAGACCACTTCTGTTGAGTTCGAATCGACGTTGTAAATTAAAATAAGTATATGAATCGCTATATTTGAAGATCGGATGATCCGATGGTCGAAACGATCTCGAAAAGCACGAAATTATCATCCTGGTGCACTTTCTTAGATAGCGACGAAATTTATACCATTGGGACCAGAATAATGAAGTATGCATGTAGATGAGTTTCATCTCGATTGGATGCACCGTTTGATCGTGCGAGGTTAGAATGTACGACGTTCTATTTAAGAATTTAAATAAAACAAATATAATATTGTTATTCAAATCAACCCCTTATCTAAACCTCTCTCTCTTGTTTATCCATTTATTGTTTCATTGCCGAGCTTAAGAAAACATGGCAACCCCTTTGAACAATTTCAAAATCAAAACCAAGAAATCTTGGTCACCTAAAATCACAAAAATTGTTCCATTGGTTTTACATGACCAACATATACAAACCCATACTCAATTTGGAGTGTACGGTTGCACTTGGCCGAGTCAACCCCTTGTAGCTGCAATCTTGGGTCTCGTTTTGCTATCGATTGAAGGTGAGATAGGCCATGACACCGGTGGCATTAGGTTTCTCTTTGTAGTTGGCATCCCGACGCATTTTGGTCAGGTGCAACCCAACATAAGCAAGTGTGGCCTTTTGGGTTTGGCGACATTGGACCCATCAGGTCACGAATCAAGTTAGCCAACCATACTTCATCATGTTGGTACCCAGGCAAAGAGATCATGTAGATGGACACGTTGTTGAAGACGGCATCGAGATTCATCGAGTATCGAAGGAGAAATCAGGGAATGAAGTTTCGATAATCAATACTGATGCGTGCATAGGCGACTTGAAGAAGATAGGTTAATCTCTAATCTAGGTAATTAAGGAATGAATTATAAATTAAGTGAAGTAACTGTTTAAATAACCCGCAAACATATATATATTTCATAACTTTTGCATACATGGTCCAATTTGGATGTTGTTTCTTGCATTGCGCTAGTAATGGAGAGCACTTCGACTTGGCAATGGTTTGGTCAGATTTTATTAAGGCAAGTGATATTGTCTCTCACCATACCATGTTTGTTAATATAGTACTAAAACAACGTTTTGAAAAGTTTTCTAAATTTAAAATGTGATTTCTCAAATACTTAACTTATGTCTTACAAAATTAATTTAAAAAATATAAATCAGTCTTTTTACATAACAAAGTCAAAATTATAAGAAAAAAGATTGCAGTTCAAACAAAAAGGACAAAAAACAAAGAAGAAGAAGAAAACTCAAATTTATAGACTTAAAAATACACTTTTTTATGTTAAGATGCAACGATCTAAATTATAGAAAAGCTCTATTGGTCGGTTCTCACTACTACACGGTAGTAATAGTATAATATATAAATATATCAATTGTTCGAATATTTCGTTTGAACCATCAAGCCTGAGACAACATACAATAAATTTCAATTTGAGTATGAGATTTTAACAACATATTAAAACCATTAACTTGCAAGCTTACACAAAGAATTGAAATTAAAAGCGAAAAATTCTCCATTTATATGATAAGTGGTATTGCAAAGTCATGATTAGCACACTATGATTAACACACTAGATAATCCCTTGCCCAATTCAAAATCATTTGTTAAATAAACAAACCACAAGCAATAGATGATTTATTTACTTAGACAATCTAAACAAACCAGTTATCTAAGTCAGTTCGCTCAACAAGCAACTATCTATTGTTTTAAGATTAAAATAACATTATTTTAGATTTCAAATATGAATCTCTCTTTGTCAGTCCATTCTTAAAGGAATTTTGTATGATGTTAAATGAATTATTATTTTATTTTGTCTTGTTTTTGTGGCATGTAGGATTTTTGTTTATTTGTGAATTGTATTTTTTAGTGTTAGATTGATTTATTATGTGATATATAAGTATGTTGGTCGTGTAATAGTATTCCGTTCAGTTCTTTGCAATAAAAATGTTAAGTGAACAAAACAAATGATGTAGGTGATCTAATAATAAAGGAAAATTCAAAGATTAATCAAGTTTCCCAAACTGAATATGATTAGTGACATGTGGGATCCATCGAAATGTGAGCTCCATGTGTCAGAATTTTTTCTGGATCGATGATTGATAATATAGAGAATTTAAGGGAAATTGTTGATAGTTTGGTTGATTTTCCAATATTATAATAAAAATGATGTTTGTTGCTCGTATTTCTCGCAAATAAAGAAGTGGGCTGGCTCGCTTAGATATCCCTTGGCCTACATATCGCAATGATCCCCCTCTTGAACCGACCTGAATAACGGCGATCAGAGTCCATGTGCTCATCTCAATCTGAGGCAAGTCCCATATTTTATTAAATAAATTAAAAGCGTTTTGAAATGGTTTCAAATTAAATATCACATTTTACCCATTGATGTACTATTTTGCCGATATTGATATATTTAGGCTAGTACTGATATTTACCCCCACAATGGCTGCTTTAGATGGAGTGTATTGTGTTATTATAGATATATAAGCTATTATATACATTTCTATGATTGTTGGTTGCATGTTTGCTTATTTGTTAGTTAGTTGAAAACACCGTTCGAAGGCGATATAGGAAAATCTCATTAGGTAGAGTTCGGTTTATATCAATCGAATGCGCACACAATGTGGACTCAAATGCTGTAATTGAAATTTGTGCTTATCGAGTGAGCGCACAAATGATGATAAACTCGAATGGATGGGAAAAATATGTAGAGGAGTATTGGTGTGTGCCGACTGATTTGAAGATGAAGGACGATGGAGTTGGATATGTGCTTCGGACTTCAGCGAAGATGCTGGACATTTTCGTTTGGTTTGTATTTTCGCTATTGATGATGGCCGATTTAGCCAATTTTGACCTGGATGATGGAGCAGATTCGAGGAGCAGGATGTGATTGTTTGTTCGTTCGACGTTCGATTTTGGTGCTACTACGCTTCGACGAGTGGGTTTGGTGATGAAGGAAAAATGTGATGCTTCGATGCAATGATTCCATGATTCAACAGTGATGAATCCATGATGGAAGTGAAGGCTTCGACGATGGATAGCTATACTTCAGGATGTAGAGATGGCGATGACGAGTCAGATTGATGTGATTGTTCGAGGCGGGCTATGGGATGCATGACAACATTCTATAACTTATGATGGTTGCCTAGAGTAGTTACCAACCACGGAAACTTATGGAGTTGTATGGATGGTTCGAAGATGAGCTCTACCACGTATGAAATATGCAAAGTGGTCATTGATATTCGTAAGTTTTGAAGTATGCTCGTAAAGCAGAGGTATGTGAGGGCTCTCACTTGGAATTATGATGGATTCCTTGAATCAAATGATGTTCCGATCTATTTACCTTAGGCTATCTATGATGGGTGCAATCTAGTTCCTGGCCTACTGAGTGGCATGGATTCGAGTACCGAGAAATCAGAAGGTTGAGTAGTCCTTGGCTCTATGGAGGTGGTCATACGGGTATCATATAGCCAAAGCATAGACTAAGTGAATGTGAGGATGGATGATGTATGCCAAGCTTGCTTTGGTTGCTTATCGCTTTGGGGATGTCACACGATGTAGATATCATTGATATCGATATCAAGACACCCTTGGTACTTTAATGTATAGTACGCCCATGACGACTATGATATAACTTTGTTGATGCAAGGATAGAGCGAGTATGATTCTCCATACCTTCTATTCCATATACTATGTTGACTTTTATAGTGTTTTGAGATTATTTATTGCTCACACCAGACTTTGTCTGACTTGAGGTTTTATGCTTTGCATCTTATTATCTCGGATACTCTTAAATGAGAAGACTAGATAACAGATGTAAACATCACTTGGAGCTGTGCAGATGAACTAGAAGGAGGTAACACTTTCTCACTCTTATGTTTTGAGACTTATTATTGTTTATTCTACCGTGTGACACTATAAAGCCTTGACAGGTTTTGACTTACTATTATCGGAGACAGTTTGTCAGTTGAGTTTATTTATTAGTTTTCTAAACTTTGTTAATGCTTTGTATAACTGTACGAGATGTACACTCTGATTATGTGGTTCATGTAGTTATTATTGTCTCGCCTATTTTATATTTGTGATGACTTTATATTTTATCTGATGCGCTGTGAGATATATGACAGGTTATGTTATTGTGTGATGTTTTATATCATTTTCTTCTCTTTATATTCCCTTTTCTTTTTTTAAATTCCTCCTCTTTACTTCTTTTTCTTTCTCTTGACAATCGTCCTACATCAGCTAGATGATCCAGCAGAGCACAATTCGGTTATACGAGCGTCGAATGTGTAGGGTGGTCATCTCATTTGGTATCAAAGCTAGGTTACGTGATTAACCTGAGTTGATACCATGATTGAGTAGAGATAGGGTAGGAGTTCTCAACCTAGATTGAATCAACAGTATACCTATATACAAGAGAGTGTGTGTTTGTTATATATTTTGATTTTCTAAAATTAATGTAATATATATATAGTATATAAGTTGTATTGCATACATGATTACTATTGGTGCAGTTTTCTTTATGAAAGACTGGTCATTCTTATTATGTATTAAGAGTGATCTGGCATGCAAGAAATGATGCTACTGACTCCATCTCTGGAGCCGAGGAGTGGGCGGGATCGAAGACCACTAACCTTGATTTACAGAATATGTTCGTAGAGATGGTGCGAACATTATTCTGGAATGCCCAAGCCGCTCCAAATGATTATGTTACTCAAGTGTAAACACCTAGAGTTGACTTTGTCGAGCTGTATAAAGACTACGTGAGTCTCTAGGTAGACCGTTCCTTGGAATGGAGTCGACTATTGAGGTGCAATAAGGGATAAACATTTGCGAATAGATCCTCGATGACTTGGAGTTAGATAATGTAATGACGTAGAATTTAACCTCAAGATGACTCCAAGGACGAATAATGAATAGATGGAGTGTCCTTCTAGCTTCGATTCTCGAGGATTGTTTACTTGGGATCGGTTAATAGTTCGCTTTGAAGAAAAATTGTCTCAACTTTTCAAGAGTCGGTATTGTTTAGGAAGTTCATCGGTTTAAAGTAAGGCGATATGTCTATGTCAAAGTTTGTGGTCGAATTCGATGTGTTATCGAAGTATGGTCTATCCTTCCTTGCTACTCCACTCAGAAAGACTGAAAAATCTATAATTGGGTTGAGGGATCATCCTAGGAAGCGATTGATTGGTCATATTGATGACAACTTCGACATGCTGATCTAAAAGGCTTTATGATATGAGAGCTTGGTCCTAATGTGAAGGATTGTCCCGAACTAATTGAGTAGGGGCAAATAATCAAGGTACATGCATTGAATGCCATTTTGATTTCGTCGATGCTCCATCGACGAAAGAGAAGAAAATGGCATTACCATTCAAGGTATGCTTTCCATTTATGGTGTTCCATACGTACTTTATTTAACATTAAGGCTTCACATTCCTTTATATTTAGTGATTTGTCGATAGATTAGAATTGTGACTCGAAATTGTTGACCGACCTTTATATTATGATGAACATTGTTAGGGGATCAGCCATACTATACATGTGTAACATCCCATATTTTATCATCGAAAATTAATAATATGGGTGACTGCAGCATCCGTAGTGCTTAGTTTCTGGCATTAAAATATAGAATGTTACCACATGGTTTGTTTTCATTTAGCTTATACATGGTTAGTTAAGACTTTTTCTTATCGAGTCATGGATGTTTATTTGTTTGTTTGCTATTGGTTTGTTTTGGGTTTATTTGGGTTCAATATTAGAGTATAGGAATTGACTGGCTGAAGGGGTATGGAATAGTGGTGGATTATGAGAGGCCATTGTTGATGACAGAAACTGACGATGAGCAGAAGGTAGTGTTCGCCACCCACCTGATGATGAGGTGATGGTTAGCTTTTTATATTCACTCGATGTCCCATACGATGAGTTATCATCTATGCCTGTAACTAGAGAGTGTCCGGCCACATTTGATGAGGTGACCAGATTACCACCACATAGGATTGAGTTCCATATCGATCTGGTTAGAGGTGCTTGACCAGTAGTTATGCCTTTAAGGCTGATGATGCCCAAAAAGCAGAGGGGACTAAAGGTGCGAGCGGATGACCTATTAATGCAAGTATTCGTTTGTAGGAGCATTTCCATGTCCTATCATCTCTTTTCGTCTTTAGTTTTGCATAACCCATTATTATATTGATTAGCGCTTTATCACACAGCACTCACAATGCACTGGGGGTACAAGTCGTTTTTTCTAATTATGGTTTTTACAAAGTTTGATAGAAAGAGAATCTAGGTGTTCCGGATACTCCGCAATCATGCCAGCCGGATCTTCCACTCATAGGACTAATTCAGATGTAGAATCTAGTTCAACAACCGAATCTGACAGCCTGCCACTTAGTCATAATTCAGGACAGCCCAAAGGCTCAGGTTCCCAGCTTGATCTTTCCGAAATTGTTCCCATCTTTCCGCCAGAAGCTATCGAACTGGCGCTCGATACTTTAGAAGATGCAATCCTCCTTGAAAATCCTCCCAATTCAGTAGCTTCAAAGATTAAGGAAGACACTCTCCAGAGGATTTGCACAAGTCACGGGATTCCTTTTGGAGATGTATTAGTTCCGTCGCAAGGAGACAGGGTTCACAGACCTCCCAAAGGGTACACAACATGCAATAAATTCATGTGCTGGGCGGGATGTATCCCGCCGTTCAATTCGTTCATCCGTGGAATTTTACACTATCTAAGAATTGCTCCCGCATAACTCCATACAAATATCTACGTGCTTCTCAACTATACATACACGGTATTCATGGAGTTTTTGCACCGTCCACCCACTATCGAAGACATCTGATTTCTTTTCACTTTTAAACGGCAGACAGGGAGTCTATCATTCACTTTTCTTGAATCGGCAAAGAAATGCCATATTTTGACCGGTACTTGGAACAAATTAATTGCTTTCAAGAGCGAATGGTTCTTTGTTCGTTGTCCGCCCGGCTTTGCTCGATTATGGCTAGAGAGACGTAAGTGTTCCTCGCTAAATTTTTAAATATATAAGGAAAACATATCTAGGCTGCATTCTGACGGTGTTATTCATTTTCAAGTTTTGTTACCCGACCCAGCGATGATGTTTACGAAGCGGCGGTCTCTATTTTAAAGAATGCTCTGGCCAAAGATAGAAATATTGAACTTATGCTCAGGGACGAACGTCTCATCACTTTTGGCTTGATAGAGGAGGGCCTCAGCGTGGGGGTAACCAAAACTGCCCGGCCGGCTGGGACCAGATTATATACTGCATCTGGTCAAAGAGATATTAAACTGGCCCCATGGTGACCCCAGTCACGAGCACCCAAGAGTCTGCTGATATCGGTGCTAGAAGGTGTAGCGAAGATGCGCTTGGTCATCACGATGATAGACCTGATCCCGGGGTTGTTGTTGGACCCTCACAAGTTCCTCAACCCCCGGCCGTGGTTAAAAGAAAGTGGAAAACAATTGCACACAAGCCTCTAAGAAGTCATCGTTCCGACCCCACTAAGTCGTCGATGAATCTACCTCTAGATCCTTTGTTTGATCTACTGATTCCACCTGATCTCGATGCTTATCATTTCACCGACGTAAGCATTGGAGGATCAGAGTCTCTTGTTAGAACTAGTTCGAAGATCCCTACTTCCGGAGGGGAAGTTACACCGATGAGCAAAGCTCCTGCACCTGGTCTATCGGGGGGTTGCACTAGGATAATTACACACACTCACACGTCCAACACTGCACTGTACTTAACTCGTATTTTGTAGTACTCAAAGTTGATTATTATCCACTTTTCTTTGTATAAACGATGGTGAGGAAAAGGAGCATGTTTGATTCCTTGCGGGACGTACAACATCAATCGTCTGGGTTGCGATCTAGCTCTTATCGCGGCAGTCGTGAATATTATGACATTAGCCATCACCCCAGCCGCGATCGTGGTTACCAAGAGAGGGATGACAGGGACAAGCTTGCTCAGGATATTCACAGATCGAGATCGGGATCTCCTTCTCAAAAAGGTCCCGAAAGACCAGTGGAACGTAGGGACTTGCCCACCTATCCTCTTCGCGGCCCTCTTACATCTCCCATGACTCTAAAGTCCTTCGTCCCATCTCAGTCTTAGGGGCGGAGCGATCGCCGCCGCCATGGTGAACATGCTGCAGTACACAGGCCTGGCAAGGAAAGTGCTGGGGTTGAAACTATTTCTAAGAATTTCCCTATTGATCCAAATGTTCGCATGGCAGAACTTCGACAGGAATTTCCGAACTTATGCTTTGATTGGTTCTATTTTCCTCCTAATCTAAAGAAGGTTCCGGACGATGTTCAAAGAATGACCATTAATGGCATCACCAACATCCACATGCAATATTGGGAATGGATGAAAGCCGTGGAAAAAATATCAAAGGTTTCCTTTGAACGCGCGGGAGAAATCGAGAAACTAAAGCGACAAAAGGCCTAGCACAATATAATTATCGAAGCTCTGACAAATGAACAAGAGGCCTCTAGAACCGCCTTAACCGAAGGCGAAGGAAGAGCCAATGCTGCCTTAAAATCTATGGAGGAGATGAAAGCTAGCCATCTCGATATGGTTCAAGTACTGCATCATTTGAACTAAGAGATAATGCTTGAGCGAGACGCGGCTCGAAACAACGAGTCTGCAACCTTGAAGGAAATAGCCAAACTCAAGGCCAAGCTTGAAGGTGCGATAAAAGACAGGGATGATGCTCAAAAGATTGCTCAAGGTTCCTACGAAGAGCTGGTTCATGTTAGGCTTGAGAGAGATGCGGCCATTGAAAAGGCTAAAAATGTCGACATACTCATTCAACGTGAGACATAAACGGTCACGAACAAGGTGAGAGGAGACGTGATGAATGAGCTTGACCCGCTTCTTATTCTCTACAACGCCAACGTATTCAAACATAGGAATTTAGCATGGCTTGGCAAAGACTACCCCTACTAGGTTCATCGTGCCTGGGAATTTCTTGTCTCTGAGGAGAAAAGACTTCACGGCTCAGAGAATGTCGACGTAACCAAACTCTAGAGTGAAGTGTAGATGGACAATGAACCCAAAATACTACATGACATTTATTTTTCTCTTCAGAAACAGTTTATGACTGCTCCTTTACATGAGGTGGGTAAAGGATCTGGGTCGGCACATTCTGATATTGCAACTGAGCTACTCCGGTGTCTCAAATCATGACCGGTTCTGCGACGAGCTCCTCGACCGTCCCTGGGTATGATCCAGATAAACCGCGACTATCTCCGATCCTTGAACGTAGTTCTGAGGGTGCTTTGGCCCAGCCTGAAATCCACATCACATAAGGTATTCCGTCGATTTTTTCATTCTCTGGTAAAGTTGAGATGTTATTAATCATTCTTTCTAATCTTTTTGCCTTTCTCTTTCTCAGCCTTAGACTTGTCAAATATTGCTTCTCTCCCTCTTGGAGGGCCTCAGCTAGAGTCACATACGGCCGCAATAGAGTCTGTAACAGTTACAACTTCGGCCGCCACTCAGAGTGCTTGTGACGAGGCCATATTTTTTGACGATCAACTCATGGAGGCATTATTCAAGGAGGGAAGAGACCCACATCATGAAATCCCCTTTGATGCAGAAGTGGTGATCATAGGCTCCTATGATCCCGCTGGTGGGCTTAGTATAAAAGAAAGGATTGAGCAAAAGGAGCTCGAGAAAAAGAAGGTGAAGGGCGAGCCAGTCAAATAGGCCTCGGATGAGCCAATGCCTTCCCCACTTCATATGATCCCTCCCGAAGAGGCGACTCCTCCGGAAGATGTTCCTCACACTTCTGGTGCTGAAGATGCCCCCATCCCTCCAACTTCCAAAGACGACACCACCTCAGTCCATACAACTAGGGAAATTCCTTCCAAGAAAGGCTGAGGTGGCAAGGGATCGAAGCGGTGGGCTAGCAGTAGTTTAGAGGGAGCCACTCCAAAGAAGCGAAAGAGGGATAAGAAATCTAAAGAGTGATCTTCGCACCGGTAAATAATTTAGATAGATGCTTCTCTTTTTGTTGGTTGTATTTGTTTAGGCATGGCCCTTCAATTTTGTCTTGCATCTTGTAAAACTGGTTCAATGTGAATTAAGACTCTTTTGTTCTTGTGTATGATTTCTGCATTCACTTGTTTAAATGTCCAACCTACAGCATTTTTCACTTCATGTACTTGCGACTTGTTGGTTGTCAAATCGAACATTAATTTGATTAGTCTGTCTTAAGGCCTCTCTACGGTCATGGCCTCGGGTCGTTGTAAACGCGGGATATGAGCTACATTATTAAGCTATCACAATCATTCCTTGGACAATCACACTTATATCCCCGGTATACGGGTCGATAAATGCATTATGGACGATCGAGTCTCGTTCCATCGGTGTTAATACTTTGACATACCTTCTAAAAGACTAAACGCTGGCCAATGAATGGTTAATCCATATTCATTATGTTTTTCTCGTGGCCCCAAGTCCGGGGTAAACTTCAGTAAGTAAGAGGGTAAGTTATGCTTGCTTTGGCCTTACACTCTGTCCCGCCGAATCGTGGGATTGAGTTAGTGGACAAAAAACTGAGTCGTGCGTGTTTTGGTCTTTAATAGTTTTTACTTCTTTTGTCATTGGAATTACTAGAATATGGAACGGTTAAAACCCACTCATCGGTTCATGGAGTTTGCATTCTAGTCCGCATTCTAGGAACTTAGAGTCATTCTGTGAGCGGTCGACTCCCGCTCAATTTGTGTTCATACTTCGATCCACGCTCTGGGGATTTAGAGATTTTTTCATGGCCAGTCGCGCTTTCGCTGAATTGTTTATATCCCAGTTCATAGTCGAGGACTTGGAGCTTTTGTCAAATGGTTTATACCCTAGTCCGCGGTCGGGGACTTAGAGATTTTAGTCGAATCGTTTATTCTCTAATCTACAGTCGAGGATTTAGAGTACCCTAGTCTGCAACCAGGGACTTAGAGATTTTTGTTCAATCGTTTATACTCTACTCTGCGCTCTGGGAACTTAGAGTACTTTAGTCCATTCTCTGGGGACATAGAGATTTTTATTGAATCATTTATACTCTAGTCCGTGCTCTGGGGACTTAGAGTACTCTAATCCATGCTCCAGGAACTTAGAGACTTTGTTGAATTGTTTATGCTCTAGTCCATGCTCCGGGGAATTAGAGTACTCTAGTCCGTGCTCTGAGGACTTATTTTTTTTGCTGAATTGTTTATACTCTAGTCCGTGCTCCGGGGACTTATAGTACTCCAGTCCGCGCTCAGGGGACTTCGAGATGTTTGTTGAATCGTTTATACTCTAGGCCGCACTCCGGGGACTTAGAGATTTTTATTGAATCGTTTATACTCTAGTCGATGCTTCGAAGACTTAGAGTACTCTAATCCGCGCTTCGGGGACTTAGAGATTTTTGTTGAATCGTTTATACTGTAGTCCGCGTTTCGGAGACTTAGAGTACTCTAATCCGCGCTTCGTGGACTTAGAGATCTTTATTAAATCGTTTATACTCTAGTCCACGCTCCAGGACTTAGAGTACTCTAGTCTGCGCTCCGGGGACTTAGAGATTTTTGTTGAATCGTTTATACTCTAGCCCGTGCTCCATGGACTTAGAGTACTCTAGTCCGCACTCCGGGGACTTAGAGTACTCTAGTCCGCGCTCCGGGGACTTAGAGATTTTTATTGAATCGTTTATACTCTAGTCCGCGCTCGTGGACTTAGATTACTCTAATCCGCGCTCCAGGGACATAAAGATTTTTGTTGAAATGTTTATACTTTAGTCCACGCTCCGGGGACTTAGAGTACTCTAGTCCATACTTCGGGGACTTAGAGATTTTTATTGAATCGTTTATACTCTAGTCTGTGCTCCGAGGACTTAGAGTACTCCAGTCCACGCTTCAGGGACTTAGAGATTTTTATCGAGGGTTGTCGTATTTTCGCCCATTTAATTTGTACTTCATTTACCGTGTCGAGCCAAAAGTTGTCGAATGAACGGTCAAACCGTGTCCATTCATGGAATGGGATCCTGCCCCTAGCATTCAGGATGAAACTTGGCAAACAGACAGTCGATTCTCGCTCGTTTGGCAAATGTAGCCCTTCCCATCAATTCGAGGAAAAAAGCAGGTGATGAATGATTGGATCACATCCATGCTGGGGTCGGATGATCGAGTCTTGCCCAACTTGCTTCGTATTCTTTCTAGCCGATGAAGATAATGAGTTATTGAGTAGCAAATTAAGTTGCATCTGATTCAGGTTGCAATCATGCCCATTCGTTGAAATTTGTGGCTAACAAGTAGGTAGTTAACAGTGGAGGCTTCAAGTCTAATATGAAGGTTGTTGAATGAACGGTCGGTCGCGTTCACGTTCTGTTGGATTGTGACCTTGTTGAGTCTTTTCCATTCCATACTTTGATGTCCTAAGTCAGGGGCACATGGTAACCGATGAACGATCGAATCATGCTCATCTAGATAAAAGCTCCATAGGTTCTGTCGTGATCTACGGAGATTAGTTGGCGCCCAGCTCTAGGCGGTTAGATACCTACATCGTATGCATGTCGTTTAATTCAAGTTGATCATAGTTCACTCCATAATTGAAATGGGAATTAAAATAAATTAATTAAAAAGGGATCAGAATAAGTCTCGTTGATAAGCAAAGCAGCATCATGTGCTTGCTATCCCACTTTGCCCTTAGCTCCTTTTAGAGGGATATTGGCCGCCGTCGGTCTAGTTGATAATCAGGGTTCATTATTGATAGGCTACGATGTTTCTACCACCATCGAACTGGTATGTTCTTTGACTACAGCTACTCGTTATGCTCGTGAAGAACATCTTCACATTAAAAATGTGCTCAAAGCTAAGTGGTTCGATATTGATGGGTAGTGCTCAATCACTTAGGCCAGACTCGGGGAAATACGATAGTTGCTTCAGGGAAATCTGATAGTTGCTTGGAGTCAAACATTTGGTCACTTGGAGTCAGAAAATTAAAAGGCTTGGCGATAGGAACCTATGGTCTTCTTTGGGATTTGCTTCAGAAAAAGCCCTGTTTAACCCCAGTCCTACTTCGAGTCACAGCCAAGTTATAAAACCTCTCTTGTACCTGTCAAAATTTACAAGCTACTCATCCATGCCTGCCTCAAACATATCATCTCTAACATTCAATCACTCAGAGTATTTTGTTTAAGGAGGTGCTAAATCTGCTAGTCTGGAGAGGTGAAGGTAAGTTCCCACTATTAATGGAGTGGCCTCGAAGCATAAGGCCACGAACAAAAGTTTTAGATGGATGTGTAAATAAAAACGATTGGTGGTGGCTCGTGACCTTGGAACGATCGTAGTAGATCGATCGTGTTGAAGTGATATCATTTCTATCTTAAGTTGATGGAAGGTCTAACAGAAAACGATCGGTCAAAAGGATGTGGGTGGAAACGATCGTTGTGGTGAGCTATTGGAATGGTCGTACAAGAACGGTCCTATTGGAATATTCACATGTAATCAGCTGGCTAAAGGGTCTAACTAGAACGATCGTGTAGAAACGATCGTATAAGGATAAAGGACTACGTTCAATAGGCAGGAGTATCAGCATAGTATGAACGGTCATATACAAATCAAAACGTTCGATCCTAAGAATGGGCTGAAATGATCGGATAATGGACGATCGTGTAGGGACGATCGGAGATAGGCGAATATGTAGGAAAGCTAGTAGCCTTTATCATATTGGTGGAACGATCGATGTGGACCATTGCAAAGGATGATCGGGTAGGATGTTGGAGCGACTGAATTCGTAGCAAACAACTGTTTTCCTAATGCATATAGTCCATAGCCAACTGTCGATTGTTCCTCCTTGCACTAAAACTTGAGAATGCAAAGACATTCATGAACCGTATGGCTGCTTGTTGCTGATCTCATCATTTCCTCCTTTGGCCAAGGTAGTACACATGATTTCTCGGTCTTACAAAGTAGTTTCCATCTAAACCTCTTTCAGTCTGAGTAGAATAGGAAACTTATCAATCAAAAGCTGGATTTATCTTGCGAACGTGAAAATTCCCTAGTAGAAAACGAGATCCAATCGAGCTGGGAATTCGTTTCTCAGTGAAAGCACCAAAATGTTGATGCCAAAAATGGGCATCAACACCCATAGAATCTTATGGATATCGAACAAAATATAAATCAAAAGAACAAAGCATAAAAGTAAATGAACACACAGATTTTATAGTGGTTTGGCAATTTTGGCCTAATCCACTTCATACTTTTATTAATCTTTCACTAAATTACAATTACAAGAACAGTTGGATAAGCTAGAATCCATTGATATAAGTTTTGAAGAAATAAAAAATGGCAGAGCCTCCGAAGTAGGAAGAAGAAGATCAAGTCCCATATTTTGAAGCTATGCATGTAGTATTTACAGCAAAAGACGCACATGGATCGGGCTGAAACTTTACAAGGAAACCCCCTAGGTCCAGTAGAGCCCACCATATCGATTGGCTGCTTTAACTCAATGATCAATAACGATCAGCACATACATAGCCAATCGTTTTTACTTGCTCTAAACAACTCACGATCATTTTTGGAAGATCCTAAAGGCTCTCTAATATTGCTTCTAGAATATGGGATCATACTGGGTCACAGATTGCAAGTTATAAGTTGTTCTAAGTCGAAGGTGGAACATACATCGAAATATGCCGATCATCTTGTTGCACCCATCAATAACGATTGGCCTATATTGATCGGTCTTCCTCTCATCTTCATTTTGGGATGCGCGATCATCTTGGTATTCCCCCTTGCCACTTTGTTGATATCTTGGAAGTCTTACATGGATTGGCTTCATGGTTGTCAAGATATTGAATATCCATTGGTGACTTGAACTATTTTCCTTGATCATTCTCTAGTCGATCCAAATAAGTCGTTGTCTCATCCGTAGCTTGTGCACACGGGCTTTAGTCAATTCCAAACTTGAAATATAACTTTACAGGGCCAGGCTAGTGACATCATGTTTGCCATACTTCTATTTGGTTTTTGGTTTAAATCTGTAAGGCCTTAGTGATCCGACGGTACCGAGTGGAAGGGTCATCGCTCAACGGATAAAAGTTACTCTAGGGATAACATGCTGATCTTCCCCAAGAGTTCACATCGACGGGAAGGTTTGGCACCTCGATGTCGGCTCTTCACCACCTGCCAGCAGCCGTGGTAAGACAGAGGATGCAAGCGTTATCCGGAATGATTGGACGTAAAGCGTCTGTAGGTGGCTTTTCAAGTCTTCCGTATAATCCCAGGGCTCAATCCTGGATAGGCGGTGGCGTCTATAGTACTATATATAGCCAGCTCTTCAAGCTATCGACTATTCATTCCTGGTCGAATCGATGATATCACGACTTCGCCAAAAGGTTAGATAATAGGAAGTGATGGCTTCAGCAATGGATAGCTGTACTTCGGGATGCAGAAAGGGTGACGACGAGTCAAATTAAAGGGACTATTTGAGCTGGGCTACGAGATACATGATAACACTCTTTGACTTATAATGGTTGTTTAGAGTAGTTCCCAGCCGTGGAGACTTCAAGTATAGAGAGTTCCAAGATGAGGTCTGCCATGGATGACATATGCAAAGGGGTCATTTATATTCATAGGTTTCAAAGAGTACTCGTAAAGCAGGGGTATATGAGGATGCTCACTTAGGATTATGAGGATTCCCCAAATCAAATGATGTTTCAATCTGTTTACCTTGGGCTGTCTATGATGGGTGTAGTCTAATTCCTAGCTAACTGAGTGTATGGATTCGAGTACCGAGAAACTAGGATGTTGAGAGTCCTTGGCTTTATGGAGGTGGTTATACGAGTATCATATATCCAACGCACTAAGTGAGTGAATGTGAGAATGGATGATGGATGTCATGCTTGCTTTGGTTGCTTATCACTTTAGGGATGTCTCAAGATGTAGATGTTATCGATACTGATATCTACACACCTTTAGTACTTTAATGTATAGTACACCCATAATGACTATGATATAAAGTAGCATATATCCTGTGTAATGTGCTAACTCTGTGGATGTAGGGACAAATCTGGTAAGATTCTCCATACCCTCTGCTTCATATACTATACCGACTTTTATAGTGTTTCGAGATTATTTATCGCTCACACCAGACTATTATCTGACTCGAGGTTTTATGCTTTGCTTCTTATTGTCTCGAGTACTCTTAAATTATAAGACTAGATAGCAGATGTAAAAAGCACTTGGAGCTGTGCATATGGACTAGTAGGAGGTGACGCTTCTTCTACTTATATTTTGAGACTTATTATTGTTTATTCCATTGTGTGACACTGTGAAGCCTTGACAATGTTCGACTTACTATTATTAGAGACAGTTTATTGGTTGAGTTTATTTTTCAGTTATATAAACTCTATTACTGCTTTGTATAACAGTATGAGCCTGTATACTCTGATTATGTGTTTCATGTAGTTACTACTATCTCGCCTATTTTATATTTGTTATGACTATTATACTTTATCTGATGCGCTGTGAGATATTAGAAAAGTTATGCGATTGTGTGATGTTTTGTTTCATTTTCTTCTCTTCTATTCCCTTCACTTTTTTTATATTCCTCTTTTTACTTCTTTTCCTTTCCCTTGAAAACCTTCCTACATTGGCCGGATGCTCTGGCAGCGCACTATTCGATTATATGAGCATCGGAGGTGTAGGGCAGTCATCTCAGCGTGCCTAGGGATCAATCAGGATCCCATACAAGTATGAGCGGTTCAAGGCTAATATTATGCAAATATCCTAAATAGCCATCTTAAGCATCCAACTCAGACCCTGCCTAGGGACCGTTCGGATCCCGTACACATACAAGCGGTATGAGGTTAATATTGCATTATTTAAAGGAGGGGTAATGGAATCAAACCCGACTCCAATCCATCCTGATCATGGTGTTGTCATCCAATGAAGTCTCTGATCCAGAACTTCAATTTGCCCCATGTTCCTACAGTGAACTTTTGGTTCCAGCTTTTATTGTTGTACATTCACATTCTGATTTTCCTCTCTTGCACTAATGTCGCTCGTTCCAGACATTAGAACTCATCCTAAACCCCAACTAACACTACCCCCAAATTCATAGGGATCGATATTGATCCATGCGACTTCGTTAGGGGTCATTTCGGCTTACTTAATTTTGCTCCTAGGTGCATTTGCTCCAGCTCCTAGCCTAGGTTCTGGTTAATAGTGACTTCGACTATTCCTATTTGTCCCATTTAATGAAGAAATTATACATCATCTCTTCCAGGCGTACTATCATCCTTCCTTGCAGCCCATTCATCATGGTCTTCATCCCATCCCTAGTTATGTAAAAAGATGGGGGGTTAGCTCTTGAGGATGCCTCTCGGCTGCCCCTTGTTGATTTCCTCCACCAGCGGTCTTCCTCGTAGATTGTCTCATCATTTTGAACATTTTCAAATCTCAAATCAACGAATTCAAGCGGTTCAGTTAAAGCACCAAAATGTTTGAACGAAAAATGACACAAACACCTAAAAGATTGAGTAGAGAATAAAAAGTGAAGAAAAGTAAATTAAAAAGAGCAAAGAAAGAACACACAGCGTTTTATAGTGGTTCGGCTTATCTAGGCCTACATCCACTTAACTTTATTGATGGTTTATAGTGTTGTTTACACTTTTGTTCTTAGGATCGGTACAAATCCATGGTTGATTATAAGAGGATGTTGTTAAGAACGCAAGGAATCAAAAGATCCCCAAAAATGAGCCGCTACCCTCCTATTTTTAATTATAGGTTGCCTGAAAACTCACCGCACGATCTCTACATTGTTTTCCACGCCTAGGCTAATTCTCTAGAGAAAATAAGGGACACCTCATTAATATCCGTGGGTCGATACCGATCCATGGGCTTGGATTCCATAAGATTGCCTAATGGATCACTCCAAACTCTTTGTTTAGGCTCGACTCGTGGTTAGCTTCACGATTCCAAACTTGTTTGCACCATTATTAGCTTTTTTCTGAGTCCAAATGAAGGTCGATAGAAGAATAAAGTTACTGATTTCAAGTGCTTGAGGAGATCGATAGAGAATTGTGTGGAATCGATGCAAAGGAACTTGAAATAGGCTTCTAGAATCATGAATTGCAAGCGGAAGGAGTTGGGACAAAAATAGGTGAAGAGTTGTGGATCGGTACCAATCCAACACTTTGTTGGATTTTTGAGCTTTGGGTTCTTAGGATGGTTTGTGCTTGCCTCCATCATTGTTAACTTGAACTAACTTGGAGTCCAACTCAAGAATTTTTAGTTTTATTTTGGGGCTGGACCTGAGGATTTTCTGAGATTTTTGTGCTCTAATTTTTCCTTTGCTTGCTTGGAGTCAGACCCAAGACTTTTGTGTGTCCAACCTAAGACTTCATGGATTAGTACCAATCCACGACTCAGGGATCAGTGCTGAACTAACTTCGATTCATGCTTGGGGTTTCTACATGGATTTCTTTGGGTCGTGCTTTGAGTTTTTCCAAGGCTATCATGCTTCGAGTCTGACCTAAGGATTTTGTGGTTTTGCTTTGAGTCGGCTCTTCCAAAGAATTGAACTTCCAAAATTTCAACTTTTTTCACTCATTTTTTTATATTTCTTTTTTCTTACCCTTTTATGATACTCCCAAAATCCTTGGGTCATTTCTCCATCGTTTACTTGTTCGAATTGATCGTTTAAGTCTGCTCGAAAACTGCGGTAAATTCGGTCATAATAACATGTATGTTAATTTCTATGCTAACTATACACCCATCATAATAAGCACACCCTCAAATTATTGATGATCTTCCTCGGAATCTCATCTTCTAAGTAACTGGCGTACCATCTCATACTATACCATCCAAAATATCGTGTGTGCTTACTTATGGTCTCATCTTCAAAATAGTATGTATCTGGTCATGGTTACACTCTACAAATTATTTGGACATCCACTTGTGCTGCAACTACATCGATCCTTGCATCACTTACATGCGTGTGATAAATGATCATTCGTATGACTATTCCTTTGCCAATGATCAATGGAAAAATATCGATTCTCAATGTACTTGAACACCAACCCAAAGCTAATACTAGATCCTTCGTTGATCCAGGGTACTTGGATCCCTTCAAAGATCCGGGGTAGCCAATCAAGTACCCAATGAGTTTCCTTAAGCTACCCCTGCTTACGAGTACACTAGAGAACACTTCAATTATCAACGATCGCTTTGCACATGTATCCGAGCTTATCTTTATTTCATATATTTCCATTTATCTTTACTGAACCCTTCAACGTTCCACTTTCCATAAAAAACCCTTTAACATTACACTTTCCACAGTTGAACCCTTCAACGTTCTATCCACAAGTTCCCTTCCTCAAATCCGCCCTGGTGGATCATCATCATCACGACTCCATCGATCGAGTCACCGTCATTGTAACATTCTAGACGTCTACATCTATAGTGGAATCAACACATCAAAGTTCCGAAGGCATCACGTAGAAGTGTCACACCTTTGCCTCATTATTTACCATCGTTCCATTTTCTATAGTTATTCCTTCATCCAATGACAGGGGTAACTCACCCAAAATACCAAAGAGTTATTTGCTAACAAGGAGAGTCCCAATATACCTTAAAATTAAAACATCTACCAAAACATTTTATTTTTAGATCAAAGCTTCCATCTTCCTTTAAAACAAAAGATCTATTTTTTTAGAAAAAATACACCATTAATTTATAAAACAATTTCTTAAAATATTTTCCATCATTTTAAACCAACTAAAAATGATTATGAAGAAACACAATATTATATAAGAAATCGAATCATCCTTCGAAATAGAAGCCCTTTTTTTAAGGATTTATGAAAGCCAAAAGTAGGTTTTGAAATACACATAGTTTTAAAATTCCATTTGATGGGTCTTCGCCTATCCTTGATCCCTCAATGGTATCCTTCTAGCCTTTAGTCACTAAATCATCCAACCATTATTAATTATCATCATGCAACCTCTTCACATTTCTTGGTGAAATAAGGTATGTATAATAACAACATGTCAAATAACAAGTAACCAAGTGAAAAAGTAAACAACCAAACAAACAACAAACAAGTGACAAGCAACCAAACAATCGACTACAAGCAAAAGAGGTTAATCCAAGTATGCATGACATGAATTAAAAGGTGAACATCAATAAAAATAGACAAACAAATAATTATCAACCACAGTAAAACAAGAAATCAACAATATAATACAATCATAAGAAATTAATTCAAATGAGCATAGCATAATTTGATAAGTAATCACGAGTAAATAAGCAACTAAATTTTCTTAATTGCAATTAATTTAACAAACAACAATGCAATAAAAAATTCATCCAAAGTAAAAAAATATAATCAAAAAGTGTGTAATGACCCGCCTTTTGGACCCTCAAATGTCGACACTAATACATCCACAGTATTCACATGTCGAGCACCCAAGTACTGAAAAGAAAGATTGATAGTGTAAAATAAAAGAAAAAGAAAACAAAATAAGAAAGAAGAGAATATAATATCAGAATCTCATAGCGGAATAATAACATATACTATCAAAAGAGAGTACAAGCTGTGACTCTAAGATACATAGCATTTCAGAGTTACAATTCTAAATACTATCATCAGCCTGGATCATTATAATAACCTGTCCTCACAAATGCTGATATGCACAATATAGTAATGCAGCAGAATAAAAATAGTATGGTAGGTGAAACATCCAGCTCGACTTCTCAAGCTCCAAAGAACATCAAAGAAAACTTGCCTTTTTCAGACTACTCGAAAGAGCACACGAGGAATTTAGGGAAAACAAAAAACCATGCATCAGACATAAATCTGGTTTGTGAAACTCAAGAAATATATGATTAACATATAAAAATACTTTTTAGACTGAATGGAATTCCATAGCGGTTATCCCCTCAAAAGAACCATCATCTAATAAGTACACAAGGCGATATAATAAATAATGTCTAAGGTGTAGAATATAAATATATAAGATAACTAGAATGGTTACACTTATAACATTCAACAACATATCTAGGATACAATCAAAACTGTTAAGGTATGTTCACATAAATGATTTTCCATGAAAATGCCTCCAGTAAACTGAAGCGGATCTCCATTCATAAGGATTAGACGTTACTATCCGAGCGCCGTATATCTCTAGATAAAATATATCATAAGGAAAATGCAAATGTCCCATCACCCAAACATAAACATGAACCACGTGGAACCAATTATCATCAATTCCTGCCAGTCAATAATTGATAAGTATCTCTAGATTTGGAGTTAATAATCCTAACGTGGGTCAACTAAACCCTAGGTTGTGCTGCCTACTCTGTCTTTAGCCATTTCTGATGTCGTGGTCACATTTGACATCTTTCACATGAGTCTTCATCAGTTGAACATAATACAAATCCCCAATTGGATTCCCACATCTCAAACAGATTTTGAAACCATACATGGATTCCAGCACCTCGTACAAATCCACTTCTAAGAGATAGAATACATATCTCAATCTTGAAGTGGTTTTCGATAAGTAAAACACTTACCGATCCCTGTCTCTTTAAGACTAAATCAAAAAAATTGGTCACATTCAGTAATAATGAGAATGATGGCATATGGAAACCAAGTCTCATATACAATTATCATGTTTTCGATATTTTCATCTCACACGATCCCTCGATTAGGAGTAAAGCTAGTAGGTTAGAGCTCTATTGCTCATATCCCTACTCGAACATGGTCTTAGATTCTATAGATAGACAAGCCTACTTCATCGGCTTTTAGTGCTAAGTATACAACTAAATGGTTTCTATAAACAAATAAAGCACGATCAAGTCATACAAAGTACGGTCAAGTCACATAAGCAACTTTTAATCCACTTTTTATTTAATTAATACTTTTATTAATTAAAACTTCTTTTATTATTAAAACTTTTTTTAGATAATAAAACTACATTTGTGAACTTCTATTATTCATTTGTACTCTTTAAATACTTCAAAAATTATTCATATACTTATCTTAAATGGTATATGTATATTCACAAATCATTAATAAGATTTCTTACTTTAAACCATTACTTTTTCTACCTTTTTAAAAAGATTCCATATTTATAATTTCCTTTAAAATATATATATTAAAGATCTAAGTACTTTCACAAATCCATTAAAAAAGGTTTTAGACAAATGTTACTCAAACATTGTCACTACAAACCTAAAGCCATTTCACTTATGCTTAACTTTAAAACATTTATTTAAAGATCTATTTACATTCATAAGTATAACCAGAAAAGATTAAATATGAATGTTACTAAAACATTGTCACAACAAACTCAAAAACATTCCACACTTAAATTATCTTTAAAAATATTCATTTAAAGATTTAAGTTAATATCTAATTAAGTTTGATAGTTGACTAATCGACGATCCAGTTAAAACGATCACTTGTAGAAATCACGGTTCGTATACTTAACTTATTTCTGACATGCCAACTTATATTATCCCTCATTCAAGAGTGAAGCTAGGAAAGTTAGAGCACTGGTTGCATATCAAAGCATTGCCTTGACACTTCATTCTTGAATCTCACAGATAGAAAAGTCCACCTCATCGACTATTAGTGCTAAGTGTAGTATTAATGACCTTCACAGACAAGTAAGAAATCAACATGATTAACATGTTTCTGACATTCCCAACATAAGTATTTCTCGGTCAAGACTCAAGAGGGAAGCCGGTAGGTAAGAGCACTATTGCTTCTATCCCTACTCGAACATCAATCTTAACTCTCACAAATAGATAAGCCTACTTTATCGGCTTCTAATGTTAAGCATAGTTAATTCCCTTTTTCAAAACTTACATATATATACTCTAAAAATAAGTGTAAATAGGTAATAAATATCTATGTAAAATATTGCTCGAAAATAACTAATCTATAATTTGATGAAAAACAAGTTTTTATAGTATAAAACCTCTTTACTTTGAAAATACATATATAATTATTCAAAATATTTAAAACTTCAACTAGCTTTAAAATAGTTCAAAATATGTTAGAAAACATCCCACAAAAGATTAGGGAAAATAACTAAATTTATATATCGTTTTTGAACACTTAAAACCATAAGGACATATTATAGCATTTACGAATGCTGTTTAAATATCCTTATTAAAGAACAATATAGAAAAGCACGATCTTTGTGACTGGTTTCAACCAGATAAACAAATGATTTAAGACCAGAAATTTTTACAGTAAGCACTACCATTAGGGTACTTAAAAAATGGAAAGAAACCCCTATAGATATCTTCCAAATTAATTTGAAAAATTCCCAAAAACAAGCTATTTACTAAAATGTTTATTTAGCGATATTTTTACTCCAACTTTTGCCATTTTGTTTGCCCAGTTCCAAAACCTTTTAAAATCCAATTATTTTCCAGTAATAATTACACTTATAGTACTTATTAAAAATGTAAAGGAACCTTTACGGATAACTTTAAAATTAATTAAAAAAACTTCAAAAAGCAGAGCATTTCAAAGTGTTCATATAGCACCTTCTTCTCGCTGTAACATTTTGCAACTTTGTTTCACAAGTTAATGATTGATTTAAACTTACATATATTTTCAGTAATAATTACACTTATAGTACTTGTCAAAAATGCCAAGAAGTCCCTAGTATGTCTCTCAAAGTTAACTTTTAAAATCACCGAACACAAGGCATTTTCAAAGTGCATCCATAGTGACCTTTTCGCTTTTAACTTTGGCAACTTTGATTCACAATTTCTATAGCTTACCAAACCATTTCTTTATTGTCCCATGCACCCAAATATGTGTATAGAACAACCAAATAAAATTATCCTAAGTTAAGATCATAAAACTTCCATTTACACAAGTTAAAGTTAAGGGAAATCGAAGTGCACTTATAGTGACTATTCTTGCTTCAGACACTTTCAAACATACTTCAATTCAACACACAAACTGAAATACAATTTAAACATCAAGTCAAGGTCATGTCACTTCTTTAAGATAGTAATAGAAGTGATGTTATACAATATAAAGTTTTCATTTTCTTTAAAAAGAAAGATGGTCCAAAGTTTATAACTTTACTTACTTAATGTCACTTTAACTTTATATTTCAAGCACACAACGTATATACAAAATATATACGTACACAATAGTGAGATAACTCACTTAGGTCCAAGACAACCACATGCTCAAGCACAACCGAACTCATGAACACTTCTTACCATCTTCAAACACATAAAGATCGGACCTTTAGCACTTTCAACCAAGGCAACACCTCCCCTCCTCTTCCATTGCTCACGGGCCAAGCTAGATCCCCTAATCTCCTTTACTTTTATTCCACTTTGACTTTAGATCTAAGCTTCCTAAGGTGTTGTAAGGTGTTGGTGAAATTTTGGTGGAGTTTGGAGAAGATCTGAGTTAATTAGAGAAAGATTAGTGAAGAACAAAGTGAATTAGTGCTAATCCACTTCCACCATTTTCTTAATTTGTTTAAGTGATTAGCCTTACCCTTAAGGGTGTATTAGAATTTTTCAAGAGGTCAAAACCACCTTCTACCGTTCATGAAAGGTAACAAAGGAGCCTCTTTCTCACGTGCTACCTTAATGACTTTACATCTCTTACTTAAAACTTAAGACTTTCCTTAAAAGCTCATTTTCAAAATATCTTCAATGACATCACCCATGACATCATCAAAAACTTTATTTCCATGAATGGAAAAATATTTTTATTTCATTTTAGTGATTTCCAAAGAAAGTAAGTGTATGAAAAAAAGTTTGAATAACTTCTGATGAGTAAAAAACTATTTATCGATAAAACAATTTTCAGTCACATTATCGATATTTCTTCCAAGTAACTATTTTTGTAAACATTTTTCCACAACAAGTTTACCATCATTAGTTATGATTTAAAAGGGGGTTAACAAGGTTATTAAATTATTTTAATGACATTTAATCCAAGATTCAAATATTTAAATAATTCAGATATTTAGCTATGAAGTGTCCGAAATTCTTGGTCGTTACAAGGTAACTATCCCCAAATATCGAAATGGGGAGTCCCTTCCTCATATCCCAACTCTTTCCATAAAAGGGAACGATAAGATGTTCCTACGATTCATTAGGGAAAATGGTACACAATAGTCATGAAAATAACATCATCATAATGGGTGTCAGTCAAATTCAAAACTTATCTTAACCTACCGTCAGATACTCCATGTTACAAAGTCCAGTTTTATTGTTCTCAGCTAAAATTTCCAAATAAAACACCCTTTTAATAAATACCTTTTTAACGAACACCTCCAAAGTTTGTCATTTAATTGGATATTTTACTTTTTTCAATTATTTACTTTTCAAATGAAATTATTCTCTCCTTAGTAAAATATTTCTCGAGATATTGCAAAACTATATATTCTATAACTCACTAATTTCTTAATATTATATCTCCAAATATATCTTTAATAAAATAATTTTCAATTAGGTCTTTTTCAAGCAAACTCTTTTTACAAAAATATTTTTCTTTTCAAAGCATCATCTTCAAAGAGTATCTTTTAAGTGAATATCTTTTCAATAAAAAAAATTTCAAACAAAAGTTCCCCTGAAATCAAACGCACTCATTTGATAAAACTTTTCTTCTTAAATAAATGTTTTACCACATTCTTTACCCGGAAAGACAGTTCTCAAATATAGATACGTCAAGTAATTATTTTCAATTATTTCAACCAATAAAATGACTTTCAAATTAAAAATATTTCAACTATATTATTTTCAAATACTTCTTTTGGCGTCTTTCTGAATAAAATGCCTCTTTGTGGAAATAACCTTCTTATAATGTATCTTTAAAATAAATCTTCTCCAAATCATATAATATTCACTATAAAGAACGTTTTAATTAAATGCTCTTTTCTTTAAAATAAGAGTTATCACTAGATACTCCCAACAAGGTATCTTTAATAAAAACATTTTAAATATCTTTTACTATCAATAAAACAATTTTCACCCTCAAAGCATCTTTTTAAACAAATACTTCCCAAACTTTTTATTATATATTTTGAAGATCTATTAGCCAAAAATATTCTTTTCCAAAATGATGATATTTTTACAAGGTATTCTAAATCAAAAATGAGGTTGCAAAGTACTTTTCAACATATACCACTTTTTTCCCAAAAGACATACCAAAATTAAAACAACTATAGCTAAAATGTTCCAGTTAAAACATTTATTTCAAATAAAACGCTTTCAACCAAAATACACTTTTCATTAAATATTTTCAGATAAATCACTTTTCAATAAAAATTTCTCCCATTTTAGATAAAGTCTCCCTTTATTAGCAAAGTGTATCCAAACCGTATTACTATTATAAAAATACCATCTTAAAGGTGTTTTAAATACAATCAAACGTTCCCATACTAAACATGTTCGTCCGAAGGTTGGATTCAACTTCTAATATCTAATTAAAACACCTTTTTATTAAAATACTTCTAAATAAAATATTTTCACAACATTTACTCTTTCTTACAAAAATATCTTCGTAAAATATATATTTTTTTAAATTAAATATTTTATTTTAACAAATCACTTTATGTAAAAAATAGGCATTTTTACTTTTTAATAAAATATCTTTAAAAAAATAGGAGTCTATACCTCATAAAATTTCCAAATAAATATTATTCACTTAAAAATAAAAGTGGTTCCATCTTATTAAGGTCATGTTTAAATTAATTTACCATCAGGTGTGTGTCACTTGGGTTATAACCAACACGCAATCCTTCTTATAAGTGTTCATTCTACCCCACTCCTACTTTATTTATTTTCGTAAGATAGTCATCATAAATAAACATCATTTGAGGGTAAGGTAAAAGTAAAAAACAATCCCCTACATACAAAGCACATAATTTTCAATCAAAAGTTCTCTTATTTATAATATAACCCGACCTAAGGTATAAAATAAACTACCCTAAATGGTTTAAACCTATCTAAGGTCTAGGGAATCGCTAAACCTAAGCTCTGATACCATGTGTGATAACCCACTTTTTAAAAAATCTAAAATCAATATTAAATGACATCAAAATATACTTACAACTAATTTCAGATACAAAAAGTAGTGGACCGTGCGTAGATAAGAACTAAAAATTCTAAAATAATGAATAAAAAGGGAAAACCTCACAACAAAATCAACCATCAACGGAAATTAACACCATCTCAATAGCACAATTACTGTACAACATTATCATGTTAGTTTATATTTTAGACATCAATTATTGTTAACTAATAAATGATATAACCATGGTATAAAAGAATATACCAAATCAGCTATCCGCAATACAGCCTTCATCTAACTTTTCATTCCCTCTTTTGCTCCTATGAAACTTCACACCTGTATAGATGTATATAATAAAAGGATAAAATGTTTCAACTATGTTTGACCCGTGTCTAACCCTATACACTACGGTCGTAGGCTCGATAGCTATTGCATAGGAAAAGACTGCCTACATACCCCATTTGGAAATCAAGCCCATGTAGTTCTAATTCCTGCTCTTCTCCTTTATCCAAATATTTGTTAACACATAACAACCATAACATCCATGCAATCATTGAACCATCCCAACCAATGTAAATAGTAGAAGTAAAAGACAGTATTCCTTCTTATCCATTACATCAAATGATCATATGGGGCAATAACAAAATAACACACTTAACCATTAAACATCAACAACATTCAATGTCAACCCCAATCATAAAATAAGGAAATAACAACATAAATATATTTACATATACTATTAATTATCAACTATAATAATACGTCGTCAACGGAAGTATAAATCATCTAGTGTATACTAATCACTCCACAGTAATAACACAACATCAATATAATCAAATGTGTACTAGTCAAATCAATATTAGTAACATAATATCCATCGTCAAACAACCATAATTAACTATCCATCATCTAGTAGCAATAATGGTAAAAATCACACACTCATTAAAATGCGATACCGTCATCAGACATCAAATATATGTGATAATTACAATAAAAAACTAATCGCACATTTTACAACCATCCAAATAATATACTTCTGACCATTACCCTCTTAAGTATAAAATCATTTCATTATTGTTTATTGTAAAAGATTCATTTATTTACCACATCTTAAGGCAATACCGCTTCTTTAAAAACGATAACCTACTTCTGAAATCCTTTATTTTACTCCATTTCTTCAAATACCCTAAAACATCGTATTTTAATCAAAAGTAGCACTCTTCATCAAACCGCTTCTTAAAATGATATTATTATTATTCTTCGTCAAAATAATAATATATATTAAAACCTCTTTGATAATTTTAGAAACCAGTTTATTATTATTTATTCAAAAAAATAGAACATTTTATTTCAAATCACCGAAACCCGTTATTATTTCTAATTATCTCAAAATAGTAATTATTTTATCCAAAAATAATTTTGGAAAACATTTTTTATTATAATTATTATTATTCAGACAATACCCTTTTATTTTATTTCTCAAATAATTTTTTCTACCATAAATACCGTTGACACCAAAAATGGGCATCAACACCCATAGAATCTCACGGAGATTAAACAATGAATGAAATTGAAAACAATGCAGAAAAAGTAATTGAACGCATAGATTTTTATAGTAGTTCGGCAATCTTGGCCAACATCTACTTCACAATTAATCTTTCACTAGATAACAATTACAAGAATGTTTGGATCAGCTAGGATCATTATTACAAGATTTAAGAATAAAAATGGCAGAGCCTCCGGAGCAGGAAGAAGATCTAGTCCCCTTTATGAAGCTATGCTTATTGTACTTATAGCTGAAGACGCGCATGGATCAGGTTGAAACTTTGCAAGAAAGCTCTCTAGGTCCAGAAGGGACCATCATATCGATCGGCCATGTTAATTCAATGATTAAGAATGATCGGTGTACATAGCCAATCCTTTTTCCTAGCTCCAATCACTGTGTGATCGTTGTTGAAGGGTCCCACATGCATCTTGATGTTGTTCCAAAAATATGGGATCATTCCAAGTTGTAGATTGTGAAATATGGATCGATCCTGGTCAAAGCTATAATATACACTGAAGTTCACCGATCGTTATGTTGAATCCTCCAATAACGATCGGTGAACATCGATCGGCCTACCTTCCCTTACCACTTTGGGATGCGCGATTGTTATGGTATGCTCCCCTTGCCATGTCGTCGAAGCCCTGAAAATCTCATATTAATTGGCTTCATGGATCTCAAGATATTGAATTTTCTCCATTGACTTGAACTATTTCCTTGACCGTTCTCCGGTCAATCCAAACAGTTCATTGTTTCATCCATACCTTGTGTATATGAACATCAATCAATTTCAAACTTGAGATATAACTTCACGGGGCCAGGCTAGTGACTTCATGCTTGCTATACTTCGATTTGATCCTGGTTCGAATCTGTCCGACTATCGTCTATAGTACTGTACGTAACTGACTCTTCAAGCTGTCGACCATTCTTTCCCGGTCGAATCGATGATATCACGGCTTTGCCAAAAGGCAGGATAACATTTTCCCCCCAAAGTATGTCTTGTGAGTAACATGACCTGCTTTGAATTGACAAGAGTCTGAATTGCTGTAAAAAAGTCCATTCACCTTCTTGATTGATTACTGTTCCTCTATCGTCTATCAATAGTATAAATCCGAAGTCGTATTATGTTTGCATGTACAAATTCGGTCATGCAGGACCTACAAGCTCTCATCTATCTGATCCAATCTCGAACTCGAGAGTTCTAGGATTGATTGCAGTTTCTATTGATTTTCAAAGGCTGAACTTTTAAAACTTTTCTCATGCGCATTCATATGCACATTTATGCTGTTGGCTTCAGGTCGCGTTCGAATGTTCATAGGTCGTTGCCAACTTATATGATATTCTGAATGTTTGTGGATTTAATCGAATTTCTTTGATCATTCACCATTTCTCTTCACATTCACTACATTTTTCATCCACTCCATTTTTTCATTCATTTTTCATATATATTCGTACCTAAATTTCAAACATTTTCGATCATGGAATTGAGTGTCATAGATTAGGTAATGAAACGATCGATCTAAGATATAAATAACTGACAAAAAAGGATCGATCGATATAAAGGCTGGGATGGATCGGCACGTGATGGAATGGTCGGCAGATGGTTAATAAATGGATCGGTGAACATACTGCTCAGAGATGGATCGGCATTGTCCTTGGGTGTTAAATGATCGGCCAAACCCTTCACAGCGAAAATGATCGGCCAAACACATTTTCTATATAAGGCCTGAGACTTAGAAACATTTTCTTCACTTTACTCTTTTCCTTCCTCCTGAAATGAAGACACGAGACGAACCACTCCCCTCTTTCTTCCACCGATCCTCACATCAACCATCATCCTCCTCCATACCTGGACTTCGAATTGACTTTGAAACCTTCCCTTTTAGATCTTGTACCTAGGTAAAACATCTTCTAAATTTGCCGCATAACTCTCAGAACGATTTCGAACCTATGGCAGTCGACATGGATCATTTTCCTTTTTCTTTATTTACGATCGTGTAGAATGGAGAAAAAGCCTACTTTGATGGGAGTCGATCGAATTGTTAGGATAGTCAGTCGCTTTCTGGAGGAGATGAGGTATGGAGATGGATGAGTTGTAGATAATCGGTGAGGTTCTGGGTCAAAAATGGAGGAGTTCGAAAATTGTTTGCGAACGATCGGATATGATAGCTTGGGCAAGAATGATCGGTGGGTAGAACGATCAGCTAAGGTCGCTTCATGGAACGTTCGGCATATAACATGATTCCAGAACGTTCGGCCTTTAGGATACTTTGAACGACCGAACTATACAATACTATAACGATTGGTTTACACTTAATTTAGGTGCCTCAATCCCGCATATGAACTATCCTTCTCTTTTCTCACAAAATGAAATAAAAAGGACTAAGTTGAACTAAACAACAAGTTCCAGTTTCTCATACTTGAACAAACATTTAGTCTTGTAAATAACTTGCATATGATAGGAACCTCCTGACTGATAGCAGATTATCTTAGAACAAATGTGCCGAACGAAAACCTTTAACTATTATATTAAAACACATTTGTAACTTAGACAATAATCATATTCCTATTGGCAAACAATTGTCTATGAAAGTCAAGCTGCGTCTCTCTGAACAAATTTTTAAGTCTTGTTGCCTCTTCTTGTCTTCAGTTTTACATAATCATTATTATACTGAACAACACTTTATCACACTGCACTTACATGCACTATGCACTAGGGGGTACAAATTGTTTTTTCTAATTACGATTTTTACTAAGTTTGATAGTAAGGGAATCTAGGTGTTTTGTCCACTCCGCAATCATGCCAGTTGGATCTTCTTCACATAGGACTAATTCCGACGTAGATTCTAGTTCAACGACTGAGTCCGACAGCCTGCTGCTTAGTCATAATTCGAAATAGCCAGAAGGCTCGGGTTCCCAGCTTGATCTATCTGAGATTGTCCCCGTCTTTCCGCCGGAAGTTATCGAACCGGTGCCCGATACTTTATAGGACATAATCATCCTCGAAAATCCTTCTGATTCAGTAGCTTCAAAGATTAAAGAAGACACTCTCCAAAGGATTTGCATAAGGCATAGGATTCCTTTTGGCGATGTGTTGGTTTCGCCACGAGTCGACAAGGTTCATAGACCTCCCGAAGGGTACACAGCATGTAATAAATTTATGTGCTGGGTGAAATGCATCTTGTCATTCAATTCATATATCCGGGGGATCTTACACTATCTAAGGATTGCTCCTGCACAACTCCATCCAAATGGTTATGCGCTCCTCAACTGCACTTATATGGTATTCATGGAGTTTCTGCACCACCCCTACTATCGAAGATATTCGATTTGTTTCCACTTTTAAACGGCGGATAGGGGGTCTATCATTCACTTTTCTTGAGTCGGTGAAGAGATGCCAAATTTTGACTGGCACTTGGAACAAATTAAGTGCTTTCAAGAGCGAATGGTTCTTCATTCGCTGCCCGCCCGACTTCGCTCGACAATAGCTAGAGAGGTGTAAGTGTTTCCCACTAATTTCATAATAAGGTAGGAAAATAGCATCCAAGCTACATTCTGACGATGTTAATCATTTTCAGGTGTCGTTACCTTGCATAGCAGCGATATTTACCCAGCGGCAGTTTCAATTTTGAAGAATGCTCCGTCCGAGGATAGACATATTGAATTCTTGCTTAGGGACGAACGTCTCATTACCTTTGGCTTAATAGAGGAGGGCCTCAGTGTAGGGCTCACCTAAACTGCCTAGACAGCTGGGATCAGATCATGGGCCGCAACTGGTCAATGAGATAGTCAATCCGGCCTCATGGTGCCCCCAGTCATGAGCACCCAAGTGATTGCTGATATCGATGCTGAAGGACATAGTGAAGAAGCTCCTGGCCATGATGATGATAGACCTAATCCCGGGGTTGGTGTTGGACCCTCACAAGTTTCTTAATCCCCGACGGCGGTTAAAAGGAAAAAGAAAACATTCGCACACAAGCCTCCAAAAAGTCGTCTTTCTGACCCAACTAAGTCGTCGATGAATCTACCACTAGATCTTCTGTCCGATCTACCAATTCCACATGATCTCGATGCTTATCATTTCACTAACGTGGGCATTGGAGGATCAGAGTCTCCCTTTAGAATTGGCTCATAGATCCCTACTTTCGGAGAGAAAGTTACACCAATGAGAAAAGCTCCTGCGTCTGGTCTATCGGGGGGTTACACTAGGACACTTACACACACTCGCACATTCAACACTGCACTGTACTTAACTTGTACTTCCTAATGCTCAAATTATATTGATATCCATTTTTCTTTGCGGAAACGATGGTGAGAAAGTGGAGCATGTTTGATTCACTGCGGGATGTACAACATCAATCATTTGGATCGTGATCTGGCTCCTACCGCGGCAGTCGTGAATACTATGATTCCAGCTATCACCCCAGCCGCGATCGGGGTTATCATGAGAGCTATGACAAGGACAGGTCTGCTTAGGATATTCATAGATCGAGATCCCCTCCTCAAGAAGGTCCTGAAAGACCAGTTGACCGTCGAGACCTGCCCATTGATCCCCCTCACAGACCTCCTACCGTTCCAATGCCTTCAAAACCTTTGGTTCCGTCTCAGTCTCAGCGGTCGAGCGATCGTCGCCGCCGTAGCGAATATACTACTGTTCACAGGCCTGGCAAGGAAGGTACCAGGGTTGAAGCTATTTATAAAGATCTCCCAACTGATCCAAATGTTCGTATGACGGAACTTCAAGAGGAATTCCCAAACTTATGCTTTGATGGATTCTATTTTCCTCCTAATCTGAAGAGGGTTCCAGATGATGTTCAAAAAATGACCATTGATTGCTTCACTGTAACATCCTCCTACTTGGAGGCCCAAAACTAACGGCTATGAATGCTGTAGTCATCCATAGTTATTAAACCTTGACGACTAATTACAGCAATGTTAGATACATTGATACACAGATCACAAGAGTATGGAAAAAATTTAACAAATCGAAACACATTTCCACATTCCATTAAAAAAATACCATGTTCATTACATAATCCCAGAACGTAAGCCACGTTCAGAAAAATATAATTATTACACATACGCTAAGAGCGACATATGAAGATGCCCCTTTGGTTGATGATTGTATATAGTAAGGCAATAAAACAAGTTTGCCTTTACATCCAAAATACACAGCGGAAAAGATAACTCTAAATAACTAGCATGCCTCCTTTACGTCTCCGAAAGCTTTATTCATCTAAGAAGAGAACCTTGAAACCCTAAAATTCAAACTAGTCAAAATCAATTGAGTAGCCGAGAGTTTAAAGGGAAAACAAAAACTTCGAGTCAGACATAAAGCCTGGTATGAATAATAATCTAACATCTCAATCAATTTAGATATCTAGTACGACTACGCCGCTTAGCGGAACGGGTTTTCCCCTTACTAGTACCCTAAAACCTTTATAAACCATATACCGTGCCCATGCATCCACAATGGTTAAAACATAGCATTTCAAAATATTATGATGATATGAAAACATATAAAACATTCAGGATTCCCCATCCCCGGTTTAATTGACTACTTGTCATATTTATAGTTTCTAGTGTCACTATTAACCTATTAGTTTTCATGGGCTTACTAATAACATTTTGATAATTCATGGAATCCCTGTCCTATTTCATAGTTTTCATGGGATCACTAAGAACCTATAGGCCCCTACCAATGACTTAGTTAATTTCATAGGTTCTCACGGAACCTATTGGTGCCCTCAATAACTTCTTTCTCACCCTAGTTTTCATGGGTTGACTAGGAACCTTTTGACATCTATCAATAACTTAATCCGGATATAGTTTTCAGGGGTTCACTACAAATTAGTTGGCCTCTGCCAACCACTCTCTAAAGCATAATTTTCATGGGATCACTAAGAACCTATTGGTTACCTCAATAACTTCCATATTATAGTTTTCATGGGTTTACTATGAACTTGTTCCCTAACAATTTCAAGGTTTTGGCATCCTAAATTCTGGTCTCCCTGACTTCTTAGATGCAATTCTACTCATTCAGGAATATAACCAATTTATATTCACTACAGGACAACCTGGCTGGTTCTTCTACCTTTATCCCCATAATGCAGTTATGGGTCCTTTATCATGTGAATATATTTACATTTGAAGAAGCAAATATAATAACAAAACAATACCACTCATGTGGTTTTAATGTCCTTGAAATACTTTTCATATAAAACATGGTTAATCCCTTTAACTATACTTCTATCAAGGAAAGCTTCTTCTTAAAATTATTTCAAAAGATCCTTTATTCAGCCATGGGTTTTTCCTTTAAAAATGGGTTCGGGTTACAAAGCCTTTCGAAACTTTTGAAACATTGCTTTCGACCTTATTGGATGACCTCCTTCGAAAGCATATAAGTTCATCTTCAAAACATTAGTCTCCTGCTTTTCGAACACTTTAAAACATTTCTTTCGAAACCTTTCGAATTTATTAAAGTATTAGCATTTAATTTTAGAAGCATAGGTTCGTAACCAATTGAAAGTTCTCCTTTCGAAAACATGGAAAGTACCCCTTTCGAAAACATTGAAATACCGTCTTTCGAAACCAATTGAAGTATCCCTTCCGAAGCCATTGGGTTTATATTTAAAATATTATTTGGTCAAAGTGATCATGATGAAAGTACCCCTTTCGAAACCTTTCTTTATCATATAAAAGTATTTGGGGAAAATATGATGGTGTCAAAACCATCCTTTCAAAAGCTTATACTCTATAAGTAAAAATGTTTGAAGGTTGGCTTCGAAACCACTTTCGAAACCATGCCTTCGAAACAATTAACCCCTTTTCGAAAGCTATGGGAAGTGGCTTACATTTATAGAACAAGAAGTACCTTCCGAAAGCATTAATATCTTCAATCCCATTGAAAGGGATACAGTTACAAAAGGGTTCCGACTTGGTCAATACTACCCCTTCTGAAAGCATCAATTTGAAAACCTGGTAACTCTGTCGGAAGCTACTTACTTTAAAAAGGTGGCACTTCTCCTTCAAAAGCTTGCTTTAAAATACCCTTTTGCAAGCATTGGTTTCAACTCCTTCGAAACCTCTTTGTAAACAGGCAAGCGCTTTTCTAAAAACAAAAACAAAGGTACCGACCCCTTCGGAAACTATGTTCCGACACCCTGCCTTCCGCATTTCTCCAATCCACTGCGTACCAACTAAGTGATACCATGTGTATTAGTTTCGGCATTGGTTTCGACTTGCTAGCTTTCGACCTGATTGGTAGCAAAAGGTCTGACTCGAAAGGGTCCTTTCGAAAGTGGAAGAACCTACTTTTCTGAGCAAAATGTTGTTTCCACCAAATAAAGTAATCTTTTTGTAACTAACTTTCCTATATGTAAACATTTGATTGGTTACCTCAAACTTTCAAATTATTATACAAATAATTGTCGCATTTTCTCAGATCTAAAAACTGAATATCATTAACAAATAAGCCATTCCCCTTTAACATCAATTAAATCATTTAGGTCCTCCTTTCATAATAATTTAAGTTCCATAATAAATCTCTTAGTAAAAATCCCCAAAAATCACAGAAATTCACTTTTAATATGTTATCTACAATATATAAATTTCAGACCCAAAATCCATCATATAACAACCGAAAATAATTTTAAACCCAATAATGCATGATTTCCTTTAAAAATTCATAATTAATTCTCCACGGCTTGAAAAATTATAAATATTTTAACCCAACTCCAAAATCTTGTTTCTCATAACATAAAATTTTTCCATGGCATTTAAAATCATTTACTCTCAGTTTTGCCCCAAAAAATGTATATACACGCATTTAAATGATTGGATTAAATCAATCATATAATGAATCCAAACATACCATCAAAAATCATCATATTAGATTAAATCCTAAATCTGAAATCAATGATCATATAAATCAAAATAAAGATGTTATAATTATTGTTTACCTTAGATTGGATAAGGATATTAGAGATTGATTCTTCTAGCTTGATCCTAAGCTTTAAACTTAAATTTCTCTTCTTTTCTTCCTCTTAATGGCCGGCTTTTTAACTTTCTTTCGTTTGTTTTAGTTGTGGTAAAAATGAGCGTGATTGGCATGCTAACGTGAGTATAACGGAGAGGTGATATGGGCGGAAATTTACTCTAATGCCCTTATGTCCATTTAGTTAACACTTAACCTTTTATAACCCATTCATTTTAATCAGCACGGCTACTAAATTTATTAACCAACCTCAATCTCCTTATCACATAACATTATTCTATTTAATTTTATCTAATTAAATCTCCTGAATAATGTTATCAAAATTAGGGGTGTTATCAACTCCTCTCCTCAAAGAATTTCGTCCTCGAAATTAAGTAAGGACTAAATACTAAACATAGCAACCATCTATAACAGCTTCTAATAACCATACTAGCCTACTTGACTAGTTACTAATCTATATAAATATAATATAGATATACCATCAAAGCAGATCAAGATAAGTATCTCAAATCCTGTCCTATACCTCCTAAGTACAGTCCCTCTCGTTGTCGCTCTACTGAACTTTCACTAACTTGACTGTCTTGTTCCTTAATCTTTTCTCATCTCTTGCTACAACTAGAATTGGTTTTCTAACAAAAGTCAAATTAGGTTCTACTACCAAATCTTCCAACCCTGTCGAAGGAATAGTAGTCTTTGGATCATGCACATACTTACGAAGATGAGACACACGGAATACATATGGACACCTGCCAAACTGCTCGGCAACTCTACCCTGTATGTGAGCTTTCCAACTCTTTATAAAATCTAGAATGGACCAATATATCTCGGGGCCAATTTCCCCAACTTTTCAAACCGTACCACACCCTTCATCGGTGATACCTTAATGAAAACCTTATCTCCCATTGATAACTCTAAGTCTTTATGCCTCATATCTGCGTAACTCTTCTGTCTGGATTGAGCTTCCTTCATTTGTTCTCGGATAACTCAATCTTTTCTAACGCCTCTCTAACCAAATCTGGACATAAGACCAATCTGTCTTCAGTCTCCAACCAATATGCGGGTGATTTGTTTGGCCTTCCATACAAAGCTTCAAAAGACGCCATTCCTATACTAGTCCGATGACAATTATTATAGGAAAACTCAATCAGAAGTAGGTGATCCTCCCAAGATCCACCAAAGTCTAATACACAAGCTCTCAATAAATCCTTGAGTACTTTATTGACTCTCTCTGTATGCCCATTCGTCTGTGGGTGATATGCTGTACTCATCTTGAGCTTGGTACATATTACCTCTTGTAGACTCTTCCAAATTTCACTATTAAATAATGCATCTCTATCACTAACTATGCTACTAGGAACTCCATGAAGTCTAACTATGTTCTTCATAAACAACTTCGCCAAAACAGGTGTCGTCCTAATGTACTTGACTGGAATGAAATGGTCACTCTTGGTCGACCTGTCCACTATGACCTGTACAATTTCATTTCCCCTATTCGACCTTGGCAACACAGCTATAAAATCCATGGATATTGAATCCCATTTCTAGATCGGAATCTCTAAAGGCAGAAGCAATCCACTCGGCCTTTGGTGTTCGACCTTCACTTGTTGATAGTTTGCACACTGCCTAACCCACAAGCCAACATCACTTTTCACTACAACAAAAAAACCATATTACAACTGCATTTTTACAACTGTCACAAATTGTCAGTTGTAAAAAAGACCTTTTACAACTTTATTTTTCAGAAAGTTGTAATAAACTTATTTTCAACAACTCTTTATTTTTGTTAGTTGTAATATATGTCTATTACAATCTATTTTTTGTCAGTTGTAATAGATGTCTATTTTCAACAACTCTTTTACTTTTGCCAGTAGTAATAAATATCTATTACAAACTTTTTTTTGACCAGTTGAATGAAATGTCTATTTTCAACAACTCTTTTTTTGTTGTTAGTTGTAATAAAGACCAATTACAACCTTTTTGGTTTGATGTTGTAATAAATAATAATTAATTGATAGTCAACAATAATTAACCATTAATAATTAAATAATTAATAATTAAAAATTAAAAATTAAATAATAATAATTAAAAATTGATAATTACTATTAATAATTAGTAATTATTAATAATATCCAATGATTATTAATTAAATAAATTATTAATAAATAATGGATATGCAATAAGTAAATAAATAATAAATCACTAATAAATTAATAATAATTAAAAAAATTACTAATTTATAAACATGAATTAATATTAAACAATAGTAATTAATAATTAAATAATACATTAATAATTAATAATTATTATTTTGAAATATTAAATAATTAATAATTAATAAATAGTAAATAATTAACAAACGGTTACTATATATATAATATTTAACTTATCATATTAAATAACTTTCAAAATACTTGTTGTTGATGGAATTAGTAATCCACTTTCCTTCATATCGAAAATTTTCCTTCCATATGTATCTTTTAAAACAGTGGTTATTTAACTTATCATATGAAAGAACTTTCTAAACAATCGGGGCAATTCAAAATTTTCCCTCCATGCCAAATTTTTTGGCTAACTCTAAAAAAATTCCCGCCATACACCCTAATTTCAAAACTTCCCTCCATATACCATAATTTTATACAACTCCTTTTACATCAGAAACCACCCCGTCCCCTTTTCTTTCCACATTCCTAAATATCTTGTTGATTTTACCACGCTTCATCCACCCTTTTATTTTCACTTCGACCAATTTTCCAGAATGAAAACTTCCCCCAAAAGCTACGGCTATCAGAGAGACGTATGCCGCAACCAGTTGCCCCTACTTCAATTAGACTACCGCCGTACCACCAAAAATCTCATCCCTGTCACCTACACGTCGATTGTCGTTTACGTTCGTTGTCGGGATCTGGAGTTTAATGATGAAGCTCCATTGACAACTAAATGCTGAGATCTGGAACCAAGTTGCTCGAGCAAATTGAATTTTCTTCTAAGGTCGATGAATTTCTAGCCACCGAGATCTGGAACCACGAAACTGCGAAGGGTGCTGGAACGCTGCCTAAAGTGATTGTTTTGTATATCATTTATAATGTTGATTGGCTAATGATGATGGAGGAGCTTGTATTGGTCCATGTTGATGAGTGGTGGCTATCACACAAGTCACAGGAAGCATTATGGTGTTGTGCTTAAACTTGATCCAGGATGATGAGCGGTGGCTATCACACAAGTCACGTTGGAGTGGTGGCTATTACAGATATCAGATATGCACAAATCTGCTTCATTTGTTCAAGTAAAAAATGTCCGCTAGAAATATTAATCTAATTAACATCAAGTTTTTTGAAATTGAAGGTCATTAGAGTTTAAAAAATTGCAATTTTATCATGTTTGTTGAAAATATGAAACTGAATGTGCCATATTCTTTGTTAATTTACCCTAGACTTCTTTGTTAATTTCATATTCTTTTGATTGCATTTTGTATTTTTACCTCATAAGTTGGCTTTTAGAAATCATAAAGAGTGACCAGGCAAGTTAGATGGGTAGAATAGCAAGGATTAACTATAGGTTTTTTGTTCTCTTAGGTGCTTTATGTGAATATTTATGTCCAGTTGTCAATGTTTAATGCCGCATACAGTACACTATTATGAACTGATAAATTATTCATAACAATACAAATAGAGGCATAAGAGTGATTAGTATTCAACAATATAAAATATATAACATGCAACTTTTTATGGTTTTTGTTTGCAGTCACATCGGAGTAGCAACAACGTCACTGATCCTAATTATTTAGTGCACTTTAAAAAACCCGGACCAGATGGTTGTGATGTTTGGATTGATGTGGCGGTAGATCCAGAAGCTTTCTTGTGGAGGCCGAATTCCAATATGTGTACTATTGGAGAAGCTGTAGAATCAATCGTGGCTTGGCATAAAGACTTTGTTGCCTTCGACTAGTGTACTTCCTTAGGGTATGTGTTGTTTTGTGATACTAAACTTTATTTTTCTTATGTAGTTGTGTTGTATCATTGTATTTGGAATGGTTATGTGAGAAAGTTGTTTTGGTACTGTTTTAGTTGGTGATGTGAATGATTACTTTAGATTGTTTTGTTGGATACGTATTATACTATGTTAGAATCGTACGATTATTAATATTTATGAATGAATCTGATTCAGTTAGTCTCAAATGTATATTAGTAGTTTTGGTAAATTAATAATTGGTGCATGTAATTATTTTTTTGGGTTTAAATTGCAACTGTTGGTCGTAGTTTAATAAAGTATATTACAACTGTCAGAAAAAGTTATAGAACATATCTACAACAGTTATTAACAGTTGTAGAAAGGTTAATTGCAACGGTCGAAAACGGTTGTAATAGGGTATATGACAACGGTTTTATGCAACTACAGAACACAATTGTAAAAAGCTTTTAGTCTATTACAACTTCTCATAATACGACGGTGGTTCCACCTTTGTAATAGATCTTTTACAACAGTTTTCCACCGTTGTAATATGATGATTCTGTTGTAGTGCTTCATGCCTTCCCAATAGAAGCTCCTCTTCATATCCTGATACATCTTGGTCCCTCTAGGATGAATCACAAACTTGGATCGATGATATTCTTCAAGAACTTCTCTCCTTAAGTTCTCTGCATTCAGAACACATAATCATCCCTTCTTTCTCAACCATTCTCTTTGGTCAAGACCAAAATCTTTTAGATCATCGGTCACTGATCCTACCTCAAGCCTTCTAATCCTCTAGGATAAAAGTGGATCCTCCCTTTTTTTAGAAGCTATCCTTTCGATCAACACTAGCCAAACTTCTAAATAGGTCAATAGGCATTACCCTGACTAGAACTAGCAGTAGACCTTAACTGCACACCACAACTGGCCAAAGCTTCTAGATCCTTCCATTATGCCAACATAACTAACACCACACTCTGACGTTTTCTACTAAGAGCATCTGCTACCTTATTACCTTTCCAAGAGTATACTCTATACCAAAATCATAAGCAGCCAAAAACTCGAGCCACCTTTGCTGCCTCATATTCAACTCCTTCTGAGAGAATAAATATCGAAAGACTTATGATCGATATACAACTCAAATCTCTCCCCTAAGAGATAATGCCCCCAAACCTTCAAGTCAAAGATCACAGCAACCAACTCTAAGTGATGAGTAGGATATCTCACTTAGTGCGGTCTAAGATGTCTGGATGCATAGGCCATAACTTTACCCCTCTACATCAATATTGCTCCCAATCCAGTTCCATATGCCTCGGTGTATACTACCAAACTTTGATTTCCATCTGGAACTACTAACACTGGTGCATTGGTCAACAGCTTTAACTTAAGGAACCCTTCCTTGCATTTGTCGATCCAAATAAACTTCACGTCTTTCCTAGTCAACTTAGTCAAAGGTGCTGCTATCCGTGAGAAATCTTTAATGAATCTCCGGTAATAGCCAACAAGTCCAAGAAAACTCCTGATCTCGGTTACCATCTCTGGTCTCTTCCAATTATTGACAGCTTCAATCTTAACTGGATCGACTGAAAAGCCCTCCTCTGAAACCACATGACCATGAAACTTAACCTCTTTCTTCCAAAAATGACACTTGGTAAACTTTGCCTTCCGCTGATTCTACCTCGGTGTTTCAAGATCCACTCTAAGATGAATCTCATGCTCTATTTCATCTTTCGAGTACACTAATATGTCATCTATGAATACCAAAACAAACCTATCCAAGTGCTCTCGGAAAACCCGGTTCATCAAATCTACGAAGAAAGCAGGTGCATTCGTTAACCCAAACGGCATCACCAACCACTCATATGAACCATACCTAGTCCGAAATGCCCTCAAAGGAATGATGTCCAATGTCACCCTCAACTGATGGAATCCTGTTGCCAAATCCAATTGGGAGAACACTCTGGCTCCATTCAACTGATCAAACAGATCATCTATTCTCGATAGAGGGTACATATTCTTGATCATCCTTTTGTTCAACTTACGATAGATGATGCACATCCTTAATGACCCATCTGGTTTCTTCACGAACACCGCCGCCGCTCCCCAAGACGAACTGCTAGGTCCAATAAAATTCTTTCCTTCAAGATCCACTAGCTGCACCTTCAATTCCTTCATCTCAGTCGGTGTTATCCTACTAGGTGGTCTACTCATAGGTTCGGCTCCTAGCACAAGATCAATCCGAAACTCAACAGTTCGTTTCGGTGGTAATCTCATAACCAGCTCAAATATATCTACAAATTCTCTAGCTACTCGAACATGACATAACTCTTCTCCCACATCCATAGCACTCAACAAAACACAAACACTCCTGATGGTTCCTCCACGGAGAAGATGATTCGGTTATGACTATCAGGGTGTCTCAATGATATTTCTCTATCCTGGCAAACTATCCTAGCCTCATAATTACCTAACCAATCCATATCCAAAATGATCCAAAAATCTATAAAATCAAAAACATGCAGACTGCATGCAAACTTATGACCTAACAAATCAAGTTCTAACTGGTCAAATTTCAACCCTAGAGTTGCATACCCTCCTATTAGATTCACAACCCTTAAGGAAGTAATAAGGTATGTGGGTTCTTTGCATAACCTATCAACCAAATACTGTGATATAAATGAATGTGATGCACCGGTATCAAATAGTACCCTAACTGGTGTACTCGGAATCAAAAGCGTACCTTCCATCACAGTTTTCCCTTTATCTGCTGCAGTAGGCCTAGAAGAAGATGGTGGTCCTATAGCAAAACCTTTTCTCTATCCACACTGACTGGCTCTGGACACTGATTCTAATAATTCCCAACTTGGTCGCAGTTGAAGCATTTCACATTTTTCTTCTCTGTAGGCTTCTTCCCTTTTCCTGTCTGGCACTCGTGAGCATAATGACCCTTCTTGTCACATTTGAAGCACACTAACTCAGCCTTTGCCTTCTTGGCAGCATCCCCTTTCTGGGCTCCTTTCTTCTTAAAGAATTCCTTCTTCTTTCCCTGAGGACCCTGGGATTCTACTAGCTTCTCTTTGGCAGAAACAACAAGCATCTCATCATGGCGAATGATCATCTCCACCACCATATTACATGGTTCTCGGATATGTGTCATGGTAATTCTAGCAAGCTTGGGCCTCAATCCCCGAATAAACCTTTCCTTCGTTCCGATGTCAATGTCTATAGTGGCATATCCATATCAAGACAGCTAATCAAACTTAGCAGCATACTCGATTACAGACATCTCTCCCTGAATAAGATCCATGAACTTTCTCATCAATGCCAACTTAGCAACCTCAGATAAAAACCTCTGCTCAAATCTCCTTCTAAAAATTAGCCCATGTAATCTCTTCCTCCGAAACTCCGGCAGTCACACTATTCCACCAGTGAAGCGTTGCCCCTTGCAACTGTCTTGAGGCCAGCCTCCTCATTTGCTCATCGTCCAAGCCTAGATCAGTAAAGATCCTCTCACAGTGCAACAAACAATTCTCGACCTCAACAGCATCCTCCGTTCCTACAAACGACTTTCCACCCAGACTGGTGTAGTCTCTGCTAAGTTTAGCATAATTATTCCCAATTGGAGCTACAGGATTTGCTCCTCCAAAATTACCAGCTACTCAAGCTTGCAAAAGATTGGCCGACAACTAGTACACCATCCCCGCATCTAGTGGTGGATTTCCAGCACCCACCTTGGCTTTAGCATTTGGGTTAGCCAGTCGACCTGGGTTCCTCTTGGTATTATGTCGATCATTTCTATTAGTTGTGGTGCTTCCTCCACCTAGATTTCCTCTTTCGTTTACTGCTTCCATATCCTCTTTTTCGTAAATCTACATATGAGCCTTAGTAAGATACAAAAGAACGGTCTAAGAGAGAGGGGAACACGTACTTGTGTGTATATATTTATATATCAAATACAAGTACGTTACTATAGCATTAACCTAAACCCCGACCATATTTCCGATTCATTAGATTATGTTTCAAAAATCTTTTAGGTTTAACTTTTCTTTTAAATTTTCATAAACATATGCTCTTATACTAAATTGTAACATTCCCCATACTGGGAGGCCCAAAACTAACGGCTACGGATGTTGCTGTCATCCATAGATATTAATCTTCGGCGACCAATTACGACAATGTTAGATATATTGATACACAGATCACAAGAGTATGGAAAAATTTTAACAAATCAAAACACAATTCCACATTCCATTCAAAACATTTCATGTTCATTAGATAATCCCAGAACGTAAGCCACGTTCAGAAAAATATAATATTACACATACGCCAAGAGCGACATATGAAGATGCTCCCTTGGTTGATCAGAGTATATAGTAAGGCAATAAAACAAGTCTGCCTTTACATCCAAAATACACAGCGGAAAAGATAACTCTAAATAACTAGCATGCCTCCTTCACGTCTCCAGAAGCTTTATTCGTCTAACAAGAGAACCTAGAAACCCTAAACTTCAAACTACTCAAAATCAATTGAGTACCCAAGAGTTTAAGGGGAAAACAAAAACTTTGAGTCAGAATAAAGCCTAGTATGAATAATAATCTAACATATCAACCCATTTAGATATCTAGTGAGACCACGTCGCTTAGCGGAACGGGGTTTCCCCTCACTAGTATCCTAAAACCTTTATAAACCATATACTGTGCTCCTACATCCACAATGGTTAAAACATAGCATTTCAAAATATTATGATGATATGCACACATATAAAACATTCTGGATTCCCCATCCTCGGTTTAATTGACTACTTGTCATATTTATAGTTTCTAGGGTCATTATTAACCTATTAGTTTTCATGGGCTTACTAATAACCTTTTCAAAATTCATGGACTCCCCGTCCTATTTCATAGTTTTCATGGGATCACTAAGAACCTATAGGCCCCTGCCAATGACTTAGTTAATTTCATGGGTTCTTCGGAAACCTATTGGTGGCCCTAATAACTTCTTTCTCACCCTAATTTTCATGGGTTGACTAGGAACCTTTTAACATCTATCAGTAACTTAATCCAGATACGGTTTTCATAGGATCACTACAAACGAGTTGGCCCCTGCAAACCACTCTCCAAACCATAGTTTCATGGGATCACTTCGAACCTATTGGTTACCCCAATAACTTCCATATTATAATTTTCATGGGTTTATTATGAACTTGTCTCCTTAACAGCTTTAAGGTTTTGACATCCTATATTCTAGTCTCCCTAACTTCCTGGATGCAATTCTACTCATTCATGGGTTTAATCAATTTATATTCACTACTGGGTTAACAAAGCTGGTTCTTCTACCCTTATCCCCAAAATGCAGTTATGGGTCATTTATCATGTGAATATATTTACATTTGAAGAAGCAAACATAATAACAAAACAATACCACTTCTGTGGGTTTAATGTCCTTGAAATACTTTTCATATAAATCATGGTTAATCCCTTTAACCTATACTTCTATCAAGGAAAGCTTCTTCTTAAAATTATTTCAAAAGATCCTTTATTTAGCCATGGGTTTTTCCTTTAAAAATGGGTTCGGGTTACAAAGCCTTTCGAAACTTTTGAAACATTGCTTTCGACCTCATTGGATGACCTCCTTCGAAAGCATATAATTCCATCTTCAAAACATTAGGCTCCTTCATTTCGAACACTTTAAAACATTTCTTTCGAAACCTTTCGAATGTATTAAAGTATTAGCATTTAATTTTAGAAGCATAGCTTCGTAACCAATTGAAAGTTCTCCTTTCGAAAACATGGAAAGTACCCCTTTCAAAAACATTGAAATACCCTCTTTTGAAACCAATTGAAGTATCCCTTCCGAAGCCATTGGGTTTATATTTAAAATATTATTTGGGTCAAAGTGAACATAAACGAAAGTACCCCTTTCAAAACCTTTCTTTATCATATAAAAGTATTTAGGGAAAATATGATGGTGTTGAAACCATCCATTCGAAAGCTTATACTATATAAGTAAAAATGTTTGAAGGTTGGCTTCGAAAGCCCTTTCGAAACCATGCCTTCGAAAGCATTAACCCCATTTTGAAAGAAATAGGAAGTGGCTTGCATTTATAAAACAAAAAGTATCTTCCGAAAGCATTGATACCTTCAATAACATCGAAAGGCACACAGTTATAAAAGGGTTCCGACTTGGTCGAAACTACCCCTTCCAAAAGCATCAATTTGAAAACCTAGTAACTCCTTCGAAAGATACTTACTATAAAAGGCGGAAGTTCTCCTTTGAAAGCTTGTTTTAAAATACCCTTTCGCAAGCATTGGTTTCGACCCCTTCGGAACCTCTTTGTAAACATGCAAGCGCTTTTCTAAAAATCAAAAACAAAGGTACTGACCCCTTCGGAAGCTATGTTCCGACACCCTACCTTCCACCTTTCTCTAATCCACTGCATACGAACTAAGTAATACCATGTGTATTGGTTTCGACCTGCTAGGTTTCAACCTGATTGGTAGCGAAAGGTCTAAGTCGAAAGGGTCCTTCCCAAAGTGGCGGAACCTACCTTTTTGAGTAAAAAGTTGTTTCTACCAAATAAAGTAATCTTTTTGTAATTAACTTGCCCATATGTAAACACTTGATTGGTTACCTTAAACTTTCAAATTATTATACAAATAATTGCCGTATTTTCTCAGATCTAAAAACCGAATAACATTAACAAATTAGCCCTTCCCCTTTAACATCAATTAAATTATTTAGGTTCTCCTTTTATAATAATTTAATTTCCATATAAATCTCTTAGTAAAAATCCCCAAAAATCATAGAAATTCACTTTTAATATGTTTTCTAATATATATAAATTTTAGACCCAAAATCCATCATATAACAACCAAAAACAATTTTAAACCCAATAATACATGTTTTCCTTTAAAAATTCATAATTAATTCTCCACGGCTTGGAAAATTATAAAAATTTAAACCCAACTCCAAAATCATGTTTCTTATGACATAAATTTTTTCCATGGCATTTAAAATCATTTACTCTCGGTTTTTCCCCAAAACCGTATATACTCATATTTAAACCATCGGATTAAATCAAACATATTATGAATCCAAACATATCATCAAAAATCATCATGTTGGATTAAATCCTAAATCTGAAATCAATGATCATATAAAATCAAAATATAGATGTTATAATTAGTATTCACCTTAGATTGGATAAGGAAATTGGAGATTGATTTGAGATTGATTCTTCTAGCTTGATCCTAAGCTTTAAACTTGAATTTCTCCTCTTTTTTCCTCCTAATGGCCAGCTTGGTTTTACCTTTCTATCATTTTTTTTAGTTGTAGTAAAAATGAACATGATTGGCATGCTAACGTGAGTATAAGGAAGAGGTGATATGAGGCAGCAATTTACTCTAATGCCGTTATGTCCATTTAGTTAACACTTAACCTTTTATAACCCATTCATTTTAATCAGCACGGCTACTAAATTTATTAACCAACCACAATCTCCTTATCACTCTACATTATTTTATTTTATCAAATTAAATCTCCTGAATAATGTTATCAAAATTAGGTGTGTTACAGTCACCGACATCCACATGCAATGTCGAGAATGGATGAAGGCTGTGGAAAAAATATCAAAAGTTTCTTTCGAGCACGCGGCAGAAATCGAGAAACTTAAACAACAAGAGGCCCAGGACAAGAGAATTATCAAAGCTCTAATTAATGAACTGGAGGCCTTTAAAACAGCCTTAACCAAAGCCGAAGGAAAAGCTGACGTCGCCTCAAAATCTATGGAGGTGATGAACTAGCCATCTTGATATGATTCAAGTATTGCATCACCTGAACTAGGAGATAGCGCTCGAGGGAGACGCGGCTTGAAAAAACGAGTCTGCGGCCTTGAAGGAATAGTCGAGCTCAAGGCCGAGATTGAAGATGCGATTAAAGAAAAAGATGATACTCAAAAGATCGCTCAAGATTCCTGTGAAGAGTTGGTTCGTGTCAAGCTTGAGAGAGATGCGGCTATTGAAAAAGCTAAAGATGTCGACACACTCATTCAACGCGAGACAGAAACGACCAAAGACAAGGTGAGAGAAGATGTAATGAATGAGCTCGACCCACTTCTCATTCTCTGCAATGCCAACGTTCTCAAACATAAGAATTGGGCGTGGCTTAGCGAAGACTACCCCTACCAGCTTCATCGTGCCTCGGAATTTCTCATCGTGGAGGAGAAAAGACTTCACGGCTTAGAGAATGTCGATGTAACCAAACTCAAAAGTGAAGTGCTATTGGGAGATTAACCCAAAATATTACACGACATTCAGATTTCTCTTCAGAAAGAGTTTGTGATCGCTCCTTCACATGAGGTGGGTGAAGGATCCGGATCGGCATATTCTGACATTGCAACTCTATTGCCCCCGGTGTCTCAAGTCATGACTAGTTCTATAGCGAGCTCCTCGACCATCCCCGGGCACGATCCGGACAAACCATGCCTATCTCCGATCCTTGAGCGTAGTTCTGAAGATGCTTCGGCCCAACCTGGAATCCACACCGAAGAAGGTATTCCGTCAATTTTTCCCTTCTCTCGTTAAGTTGGGATTTTATCAATCGATATTTCTAACTTTTCGCCTATTTTTCTTAGCTTTGGACCTATCAGGCATTGCTCCTCTCCCTCCACAAGAGCCTCAGTTGAAGTCGCAAACGACCGTGATAGAGTCTGTTACAGTTACAACTTCGGCCACCACTCAGAGTGCTCGCGAAGAGGCCTTCATTTTTTTTTGATCAATTCATGGAGGCGTTATTCCAGGAGGGAGGCAACCCGCACCATGAAATCCTTTTCGATGCAGAAGTGGTGATTACAGCTTCCTCTGATCCCACTGGTGGGCTTAGTATGAAAGAGTGGATTGAACGAGAGGAGCTCCTAAAAAGGAAAGGAAGGGCAAGCCTATTGAGCTAGTCCTAGATGAACTGATACCTTCCTCACTTCAAACGTTCCCTCCTGGTGAGATGATTTATTCGAAAGACGTTCCTACTTCTGGTGTTGAAGATGCCCCCATCACTCCTACTTCCAAGGACGATACCGCCTCGGTTTATACAGCTGAGGAAACTCCTTTGAAGAAAATACGAGGTGGCAAAGGGTCGAAGAGGGGGCGAGTAATAGTTCTGAGGGAACCACTCCGAAGAAGCGAAAAAGGGATAAAAAACCCAAAGAGCGATCTTCGAAAATGTGAATAATTCAAATAATCATTTCTCTTTTTGTTGGTTGTATTCGTTTGGGCATATCCCTCCAGTTTTGTTTTGTATTTGTATAACCTTTTTCATGTGAATAAAAATTAATTTGTTCTTACGTATGACATCTGCGTTTACTTGTTTAAACATCTGAACTGTAACATTTTTTCATTTTATGCACTCGCGACTTGTTGCTTATTGAATCGAACACCGATTTGATTAATCCATCTCAAGGCCCCTCTATGGTTATGGCCCTAAGTCATTGTAAACACTGGACATAAGTCGGAGTGTTGAGCTATCACAGTCATTCCTTGGACGATCACATTTCTATCCCCGGTTTTAGGTCGATAAAAGCACTGCGTGGACGGTCGAGTCTCGTCCCAGTGGTGTTAATACTCTGACACAATCTCCAAAAGACTTACCGCCGATCAATGAATGGTCGATTCATATTCATCATGTTTCTCTCTCGTACCTCCAAATCTGGGGTGTGATAAGTAAGAAGGCAGGTTATGTTTCTCACAACTTTATACTCTTTCTAGTCGAATCGTGGGGTCAAGCTAGTGGATAGAAAACTGAGTTGCACGTATTCTGGTCTTTAGTAGTTTGTATTCCTTCTGTCAATTTCAGGTTGGAATCACTAGAATTGAGAACGGTCGAAATCCACTCCTCTATCCATGGGGTCCGTGTTCCAGCCTACGCTCTGTTGACTTAAATTTATTCTGTGAGCGACTGTTTCACGCTCGATTTGTGTTCACGTTTTAGTCCATACTCCGGGGATTTAGAGCTTTCTCGTGGGCAGTCGCGTTTTCGCCGAATTTTTTATACTCCAGTCCGCACTCTGGGGACTTAGTGTTTTCTCGTGGGCAGTCGTGTTTCCGCCGAATTGTTTATACTCCAGTCCGCACTCTAGGGACTTAAGAGATTTCTTGTGGGCAGTCGTGTTTCCACCGAATTGTTTATACTCTAGTACGCACCCTGAGGACTTAGAATTTTCTAGTGGGCAGTTGTGTTTCCGCCGGATTGTTCATACTCCAGTCCGCACTCTGGGGACTTAGAGTCTCTCGTGGGCAGTCGTGTTTCCGCCCATGGCAGTTTTTTTCTTCTGCCAAATGGCTTATACTCTAGCCCGCAGTCCGGGGACTTAGAGTTTTCTCATGGGCAGCTGTGTTTCTGCATGTGGCAGTCGTTTTTCCGCCAAATGGTTTATACTCTAGCCCGCAGTCCGGGGACTTAGAGTTTTTCTCGTGGGCAGTCGTGTTTCCGCCCGTGTTAGTCATTTTTCTGCCAAATGGTTTATACTCTAGCCCATGGTCTGGGGACTTAGAGTTTTCCTCGTGAGCAGTCGTGTTTCCGCCCGTGGTAGTCGTTTTTTCTCCAAATGGTTTATACTCCAGCCTGCAGTCCGGGGACTTAGAGTTTTTCTCGTGGGCAGTCGTGTTTCCGCCCGTGGTGGTCATTTTTCCATTAAATAGTTTATACTCTAGCCCGCAGTCCGGGGACTTAGAGTTTTTCTCATGGGCAGTCATATTTCTGCCCGTGGCAGTCATTTTTCCGCTAAATGGTTTATACTCTAGCCCGCAGTCCGAGGACTTAGAGTTTTTCTCGTAGGCAATCATGTTTCTGCCCGGGGCAATCATTTTTCCACCAAATGGTTTATACTCCAGCCCGCGGTCTGGGGACTTAGAGTTTTTCTCATGGGAAGTCGTGTTTCCGCCCGTGGTAGTCGTTTTTCCACCAAGTGGTTTATACACTAGCCCGTAGTCCGGAGACTTAGAATTTTTCTCGTGGGCAGTCGTGTTTCTGCCCGTGGCAGACGTTTTTCTGCCAAATGGTTTGTTCTCTAGACCGCAGTCCGGGGACATAGAGTTTTTCTCGTGGGCAGTCATTTTTCCACCAACTGGTTTATTCTCTAGCCTGTAGTCCGGGGACTTAGAATTTTTCTCGTGGGCAGTCGTGTTTCCACCCATGGTAAGTTGTTTTCCCACCAAATGGTTTATACTCTAGCCCGCAGTTCGAGGACTGAGCTTTTCTCATGGGCGGTCATGTTTCCGCCCGTTTGATTTATACTTCATTTACCGCATCGAGGTAAAAGTTGTCGAATGAATGGTCGAACCACGTTCATCCATGGAATGGGATCCTAACCCCAGCATTCAAGATGAAACTTGGCAAACGGACGGTCGATTCTCGTCCACTTGGCAATTGTAGCTCTTCCAATCAAGTCGAGAAAAAAGGTAAGTGATAAATGGTTGGATCACATCCATGCTGGGATTGGATAATCAGGTCTTGCATAATTTGCCTCGTATTATTTCTAACAAACTGAGATAGTGAGTTATTGAGTGGACAATTAAGTCGCATCCGTTTTAGGCTACAATCGTGTCTGTTTGTTGAAATCCTATCAAGTTTTTCCATTTCGTGTTTCGATGTCCCAAGTTAGGGGCATATGGCAGCTGACGAACGATCGAACTACGTTCCTCTTGACAAAATCTCCACAAGTTCTATCACGGTCTGCGGAGGTTGGCTGGCGGCCAACTTTGAGTACCTGGTCACCTGCATCATTTTGGGAGCAGTTTAGTTCATGTTTGTTGCAATTCACAACAGAATTGATGTTGAAATCGGAATCATTCAAAAAAGATCCATATAAATCTTATTTATAAGTGAAACGATATCGTATGCTCACTACTCGACTCTGTCAAAGCGCTTTTCAACTGGGAGTCGACCGCATGTGGTTCAATTAATCGTCAGATTTCTCTATTGATAGGAGTCGGATGTTTCTATCGTCGTTAACCCGGTAAGTTTTTAAGCTACAACTATGTGTTCTGCTTGTGAATGATGTACGCATGCCCGAGATATGTGTGAAGCAAGATGGACCGGTATTAACGGATTAGTGGCAAGTCGCTCGGAGTCGGACCCAAGAAAATATGTTACACTAGATCGCTTGGAGTTAAAAAATTCGAAGGCCTGGAGGTCGGCGCTTGGAGTTGCTTTGGTGTCTACTTGGGGAAAATTTTTGTCTTACCCGGGTCCTGCTTTGGGTCAATGCAGGGGTTCTAAAATCATGCCCAGTTTTGTACTTTTCAAAATTCATGTGCAACACCAAGCTTGATAGAATATCATATTTCATTTTTTCACACTTCTCTATAGTAAACATAGGACATTCTCCAGAGTAAACATATGCTCCTCCTACCTCCTATTACTTGTTACCAACTTATGTTATATTACTCATGACGAATAAGATCTATTCATCTCTTCTATTCCATGCTCAAAAAGGAATAACTAAGTCTTATTTACTGCAATGGATAAGGGTTTCAATCTATGTAGTCTCTATCTAAAAAGACAACTAAGCTTGGGGAAATTTTCTCTTTACCTTTCATTTTCCCCCAACTAGGGTCTACCTATCCCAGCCACGTGTGTCTTATCATCTTACAAATATCATTTAACTATTGTTCTATAGTCTGCAGTCTGCACACATAAAGAACATTTCTAGGTTTTCACTAGTGTCCTATACACCTTACGAGAACCTTTATTATTACTAAGAGTAATTACTGCTATAACCTTATACTTTTCTCGTTGCACCTAGGAAATGATTCCTATCTACTCTATATTTAAAAGTCTGATTTGGTTTGGTATTTATCAATTTTTCTTCAAAGATTAAAACTTCTAAATTTTATCTTTTCAAAAACTTATTTACTTTTCCACCAAACCATCTTTTTTTTAAACATGTCTTGCTTATTCTTAAAACATTTTTCTTTTTTCTTGACTTTAAAAAAAATGTCCTCACATGTTTCAAAATATCCTTCTCTTTTTTTTATAGATTTTCAAATTTACTAAAACTGGGGTAAATAAGAACAATTATTTTATCAAAAATCTCTTAACTTTCCTACTCTTCCAATTACTCAACCTTGAAGGAGTTACTAACTTACTACACTTAATGGTTTTATACCTTAATGTATTGGAATTACTTTCTCTTATGAGAAACCATTAACGCTAAAACCTTCTATGAATCCTTTAAAGGAGGATTTCATGTTTATGTGAAATTATAAGGAATTTATTTTATATTTTATCGAAATAGGCTATACAAAATATGGTGCTTTCCATATCTTGTACATCTCTTTCACGTATCCCTTATAGCTTGCACAAAACATCTTTATTTGTGATTCATAGAAAATTATATCATTATTCATTTCATTCCAACAGATTAAGGTATGTTTACTCTATATTTACTTACATAAGATATTTCCTACTAAATTCACTAATTTATCGTACATTATTTTTCAAAAGAACTCATTTTTAAAACTTCTTTATAACTAGAAAATATTTTCATGTGCTTATTTAAATAATATGTGTACATACAAACCACTTTAGAAATTATCTCCAAAACTCATTTGGGTCAAAACAGATGTTGCGTAAAACACTGTTACTACAACCCAAAAATACTAATATATGGATTCAATTAAAATAAATATTAATAAATCCCGTATGCTATGTATAAATATTTACTTTGGGAGTCACCTACTATAACAATGGTGTCATAGTCTATGCTTCCTTTATTTTTACTGAAAATATTTATTACAACAATAAATGTTGTAACTTATGTTTTCGATACTTAACACACTCAAGGTTTTTATATTTAAAATCATTGTTTACCCTACAAAGAAACTAGCGAGCTATACATGCTCTATAATTCTTCAAAAAGAATTTCACTTTTAACAAAATTTACATCATATAAAAACAAATTTAAATCTCATACCACTTATTTTTTCAAAAACCCAATATTTACTTCCTCAAATATATTAACAACTATATTTTTTAACCTTTTTTAATTCAAAAGTTTCATTTTTATTGGGTTAGACGTAAAGTGGATTTACTTCATACTAAAACCTCTTATTCTTTCCGAAATAAAAACACTCTCCCTACTATCCCTAAGGAACTTCCCTACTTCCTAAAACATATGGATACAAATTTTCTCTTAAAACATGGCTTATTTGTATGTTATAAACCGGTAATAACAAAGGGTTCTACATACTTGGGTCATCCCAAACCCAACTAGCAAATTATGCACAAATATACTTCTAAAAACTTTCTATATGTCAAAATCTATGGTTGGGGACTACTTGGATTTTAGTACATAATATACATATATTTGATTCAAAAATACAAATACGTTCACTCACTATCTACCTAGGAATCCTAAACCTAGGATCCGATACCAAATGTAACAACCCGAATTCCAGTGGTCTGGATTTTTCGCAAAAATGCTAAAATCCAAGCCCACTAAAACCCGAGTTGGGAATCTGGTATCCTGCAAATAGGCAAAGACAAATATATCAGAGCTCAATTAAATATCTCACAGCGGAATTGACTAAAATATAATAGTAAGTAAATAATCATTAATATAATAACACTTTCTAAACAAGTGTCTTAAAGCTGGGAAGTCTCTGCCATCTACCTAACCTATAGGATGTTATGAGGAGGGGGTCAGAACAAAAGTTCTGGTGAATGAATAAATTATATACTTCTAGGCTTAATTCTACATATATCGTTTTATTTCCATTTACTCTTATATTATGTTCATTAGGTTACAATACTCTCGCCTCTGTTTGTGAACCATGCCCATCTACTCCATAGCAGATTAAAACCTAATAACTAATATATATACATATATGTAGTTATATGCCCAATGACCATATTGGTCCAAGGTACCACCCATGGTACCTTCCGTATTCTCCTCGAAAAGGGCTCCATCGTCTTGCTTCGAGAGCGTTCTCTAACTACATATGTAAAGGACTGCTTCGTAAGACCTAAAATACAGATGCTCCATCGTCTTGCTCCGTAGCAATATCTGTAAAGGACTGCTTCGTAAGGCCTACAATACATATACTCCATCATCTTGCTCTACGAGCGTTCCATAGCTACATCTATAAAGGACTGCTTCGTAAGGCCTACAATACAAATTCTCTACTACTTACTATGAAAACGTAAATCGCGTTCGCACTAGTCTATGCCAGTGCTCGGACATCTATAATGTACCACCCAGTGCATACATTGAGGACTACATAATCATTCTGTCTACTATCTGAATCCCACCAACAAGGTCTACCTTGTACGGAATTCAGTCGGGGATTTTCTATATTTGTAAAGGACTGGTTCGTTAGGACTACAATACAGATATTCTAGTTGGTCTGTCTCTTTTTCATCGTGGCTATGGCCCAACGCAGCCACCCCTCAACTAACCGAAAGACTTTTAAAGAGTTAAGTGGTCGTGCCCTACTGCGAACAATCTAACATCCAAATGGCGGTGCTCCTCATCCAATGTCTCGATAGTGAAAGAATCATTGGTCTGTTGGTTTAACTCTAGTCTTTCCCGAAATCACTCTTGGTCTTGATGCTGGCCGATATCTGCATGCGACAATCCTTAAAATTACTTGCAAGTACTAGACATACGAATACTCTACTCCGAACACCAAACCCTTCTGACTGCCTACAAAGGTCTGCTTCATTAGGCCTACAATGAAAATGCAGTCAAGGCATACTCTCTTGATGGAACACCTACAGACCTGCCTCCGGGGGTGCAGCTTCATTAGGCCTACCCAGAGGGCCATCCTAGAGTATCCTCATGTCCCGTTGAAGTCTTGTACTTCCATGAAGCCAAAAAATACTAAGTTGGACGTGCTTCTCTATTTTTGAAATCCGTGATGAACTGCTTCGTTAGACGCTTCATCCTTTGGGCTGCTCCAAACGCATCTCAATTCTTTTATTAGACCCTAAGTCTGATCTTTTAATTTGCATTTAGTTTACTTTCTTATTATGTTGGTTGCTTATTTACCCTAATTAGTATATTCTTGCCCTCGTCTCACCTCTATCTATTGTGAGATTTCCATTTATTTAATAGGGAATGTTGTTGGTATGAGCCACATTCATTATCTTGCTTATTTAACTTAATATAAATCTTAAGTTCATTAAAATAAGCCTCTTTTATCATTCTTGCTTTATTTGCTTATTGACTTAATATAAATTATTTAAATAAGCTTCTACCATTATTATTGCTCATTAATTTATTCAAAGTCTCAAAATAAGCTTTTCCGTTCTTATTACTTAATTATAACCTATGTTATAATTCTACCTGTAATTGTCATTTTCTCTTCTTTCATAGTCCGTACATAATTCCAGCATTTCTTTTCTGTTCTAATCTGTCTTCTTTTATTATGATATAGAACATTATTTTATTCTCTTATATTATATAATTCACTTATCATAATAACTATCTTCTTAAATAGTCTGCGTAGTGAATGCAGACCTAGGTTCATTATCGTTTACAGCTTCAAGTTCTTATCTGATAATTTACTTGACTCATGTCATACTTTGCTTTATTATCTTCTATTCTAGGAAGTAATTCTATTTTATTTGGTTGTTTATGAAAACTATATTTAAAAATCCATTTCCATAATTTAATATTAAATAATACTATAAACAATAATCCGTAACTGCTAGATATTTCTTTTACTATTTTGGAATAGTGTAAAATACAATGTTTTCTCTATTTTACACTAATTCTCTTTTTCTTTCTTTTATTCTAGCAATTACGTTCATTGTTGTCTTTTAAATATTAAACTATAGAGATGTATCCTATTTTCTAAACCAACCAATTAACCTTTTAGTTACTCCCAAATCCAGTTATTAGATTAATTAACTTTTCTCATTTTAACGTAATTTATTATAGTAATTCTATTCCTCAAACTTTTCTTACTTTACATCTTATTTCCTTCATTTCGGTATTCTTAATTATTTAATCCATATTCACGTTTAATCTATTCTAATCCATATGCGAAGAAAGAGGAGAAAATAGAAGAAGAATGACGCTTGCATAGAAATCCAAAACGTAGAAACAGATGTAAATAAATACTAATAATGTAAATAAACTGTAAATTCCTTATAGTTCAGCATAACTTAATTAATAGGATTAATTATTGAATAAAATTATCTAAACGGGAATTTAACGATAATATATCTTAAACTTAAAAGATATATAAATAAATCCACTCACCTTGTTAGCTTTCCAATTCTCCATGTTTTTATTTCAGATCTGTCCTTAACATCTATATTCACCTCCCTTGTAATCCCTATTTGGAATTACAAACGATATACTTACAGGTCTATAATATTTGAAAGAGAAAAGGAAGAGATTTGGATTAGAAATATCAAATAAAACTCAGATCTAGGGTTTTACCTTTGACATAGTCTTCTGATTTGAACCAATTCCTAATTCCCTAATTAATTCTATTCTCTTTCTATTTAGATCTAAATTCGTGTGAATTAGATCTAAAATTTTGTTATTAAGAAAGTGTAGAAGAGATAGAAAAATGGCAGAGCTTCTGTAGGCAAGAGAAAAATAATGCGAATAAAAATGAGGCTCTACACCTATATTTATAGTGGTTCAAATCAGTGCTAACCATTAGGTATAAAGCCCTAAAATCTAAAGCGTACACTCAGTCTATGGACATTAAATTAATATGTTTTCTTCTATGTTTGTTTTTATTTCAAATTGATTCTCTAACAATCTTTTCATTAATCACTTTCCCTTTCTCTCTCGCAATTTATGGAAACATATATTTTTAAATGTGATGTTTCTTTTAAATAAGATTCCCCTATTAATCACCCAATTAATAGATTTCATATATACCTAGAATTAATTTACTATCCAATTAATCCCTGCCTGCACTGTGATTTCTTACCAAATTAATATGCCAATCAACACCATATTAATTCGTCACATATATGCATATTAATTTATTTTATTCCCATAATTATTGCATGCATATATTCTACAATTGAATTTTGAATCACAATCTTAATTATATATGTTACCATAAGTCTCCATGTTTATTGACTGACAATTGATTACTTGCATAAATTACTCTTCCTCCATTTTATTCTCTTGCACTAACATATATGTTTCTAATCATATCAATTAGTTGGTACAATATATGTTCCCTTTCTTGTCAGTTCCTGTCAATTAATCACCTCTAATAATTAATTGAATATTAATTTCCCTTTTAAACAAACACCATCAATTAATCTTCCCTATTAATTAATTTTATATAATTTCTCTCTCTAATTTATTTGTTACACAAATATAAATGTATTCCAAATAATATTAATTAGTTGCCATATTTACAAACATTTCTTTGTTTTAAAATTTCAAACATATATAACTTAATTAAATTATTTGCGTATATAATTGTAGTTTAACGCAGGGTGTTACAATGGCCATTAAAGTTACATGCACAGTAATGGAGGATTAATTCATGCTAATGATAACTTGGTGGCCACACTTCCTAGAGGGGTAGTTTGGGTAGTCCCCAAAAAATATGGATTAGGGTTTCAAACTTGTATAAATACCTCAAATGTTCATGTAATCAATATCTTAGCCTCCTCTTAGCCTTCTTTGAGCCTCCTTAGCCTCCTCTTTAGTTAGTTTAGTTTTAGGCTCAAAATAAACAAAAAATCTCTTTTCTTTTTCATGGCTTCTTAGCCATTTCTCTTATGTAATTTCTTTTATGCAATTCTAATTTATGCACTTTTCTTTTATGTTCTTTTCTTGTTTATTTCCTTTCATGTTAGTTGCTTAGTTCTACTTTATGCAAGTAGATTAGCTCTCATTTTATTTTAATTTACTCTCTTTTCCTTCTTGTTTTTATTTCATGTTGAATGCTACATTTGTTGAAATGATAACAAATATGAGAGGCTAAACTCCTTCAATTTAGGGGTAATGAAGCTCTCTTAATCATGTAGATTCATCATTTCGGTAATTTTTTTATCTCTTTTTATGCATAATAGAAATGTTTGAATGAGTTAAACTTGTTTTAGCTTTGAATTTGATAGCCTATGTTGTTGACACCAAATAGGCTATGCTTAAATAAACATAAATACAAATTACCTCTCCATTTACATATAATTATGGCAATGAAGTAATATTAAAATCAAAATTTGATGGTCCATATTTCTAATCAATAGTTAATAGATCATGCTTAGAATATATTTTATTTTGAAGTTCATTAACATTTTCATGAGAGTTAGCAAGTGGTTTAATCGGTATGTTAAAGTTTGATGGTTTATATTGGGCTAATTAATAGCACAAATATTCCATACTTATGATAAACATATCAACTAAATTCACTAATGACTAAAAGAGAGATCATAATTTCATATATGTTGATTTATGTGATCTTGAGAAGGACATAGCCTGTAAATTGCCTTCTACTCTCGTATTTTTATCCATTTTCTTTTGTTAGTTTATTTACATTTTCATTTTTAGCTTAACAACACTCTCAACTTTGGTTAGTTTGATTGAATAGGAATTTTAAAACCTAAATAATTCCTTGAGAATCGACCCGTACTCGCCACGTACTAACATTGTACGTCGTGCGCTTGCGGTTATTTTTAATTTAAATTTTTTGGCGATTTTCTAATCCAATAGAAAAACTATAACACCCAGATATTTGGTAACATTTTTTAGGATATTTGGTTAGTTAAACTAAATAAAATATGTATTGATTAGGAGATTTAGATTTGATTTTAATTCAGTTAGCCGTGCCATTAAAACCAATAAATTAAAGAGCGGCTTAAAATGAATTAGAGGAGGGGTGATATGGGAAAAGAGGTCATTCCTATATCTATTCCTTAGGCCGTGTATAATGTTACACGTTCATTCCATTTCAAATTTTTTTTATAAAAGAGGCGAGCCACCACTAATAAGGAAAGGAGAAGAAGAAACTAAGAATAGCTAAAGGAAAAGCTAATTCAAATCAAATCCATTCAAATCTCAAACTCCTTTAATCTCTAAAGCTAAGGTGAATAATGTTTGCATCTCAAATTTTTATTGGTTTCGGTTTTAAGATTAAATCTGAATAGTTTGCAATGATTTGCCATGTTTTTGAATGATAGTATGATTATATATACTTGTTAATGATTTATGAATGTTCATATAGATTTTGTGACATGTTTTGAGATAAAAACTCTATTAAATGACATCCAATTGTCTTGCAAATTTTTATGATTACTAAAAAGATATTTTAGAGATGGGTTTCAATTTTTAGATTTTTCTGAATTTTCGTGGATTTATTATGAAGTTTCTAGTAAAGAAAAGGATATTTTGGATTATAAATTATTCACAAAAAAATATTTATTTATTTGGATCTGAAATTTTTATATGTTAGAGAACATATATAAAGTGATTTTCTGGAATTTTTCCATATTTTTCCAAAGTATTTTAATGGTTATATAAAATTATTTAAGGTATGGGACTTAAATGTTTTATCTATTATAGAGGAGAATGGACTTTTTATAAAAATATTTAAAATGTTAAATATAGAAGGGTGGCAGCACTTTTGAAAAGAAAAATCTGGCAACCAATCAGATTTAGACAAACAAAGTAGGTTTGGTACAAAAGCATAGTTTTAACGTACAAATAAACAGCCTTTTTACTATTTCGTCTCCTTCGGCACCTAGGTTCCGCCTCTGTTCCTTCCTTTTTGACATGGTTGAACCCAATGCACATGGTACTATGCAACTGGTATGTAGTGAATTGAAAGAGGGCGAAAGGTATAGGGTCGAAACCATGGGGTTCCGAAAGAGGTGAAGCTTTGTTTTGGTTTTAAGGAAAATACGCCTACTTGCTTTCGACCAAGATTGCTTTCGACCTAAATGCTTTCGATTAAGTCAAATGGTTTTAAATGATGGTTTCGATTGGGTTGCTCTTTGTTTTAAATGAGTACGCTTTCGACATGGTCGAAACCTATGGCTGCCGCTTCCTACCTTTCAATCCAGATGGTTTCGAAGGGATTTTTTTGTTTCTAAAATTTGGCCACCTCTCCATTGCTTTCGAAGGGATAGTTTCGACACCATCACTTCTTTATTTAAGAAATGGTTTCGAAGCAAATGCTTTCGACTTTGTTAGTTTTCTGATCCTTTTGCTCAACTTGAAGGCATAATCCACATGTTTTTGATCGAAACGTTTTAAAAGGGGTTTCGAAGTAGTAAATTTCGAATGGTTTCGAAAGGTTTCCACATGTTTTAAATTGAACCCAAAGTGTTTTCGAAAGGATTATTTTGACTGTTTCGAAAGGTTTTAAGAATGTTTTCAAAAGGGGTAGTTCTCCAGGGTTTCGACAATGTTGAAAAGGAAGGTTTTTCCAATTTTTCGAAAGGTGGTATTTAAAAGGTTTTAAAAGGAGGATGTCTGTTATCTTGAAGCTTTCGGAGAAAAGAAAGGAAAGGTTTTTCCAGTATTTTCGAAAGGCAATGTTAAATGGTTTCGAAATGGTTTTTCAATGGTATCGAAGGGGTTACCTTCAATGATTTCGAAAGGGTTGTTTAAAGGTTTTAAACAAAGCATTCGAATATAATGAATAGGTAGATGGCCTAAGTGTTTTAAGTTATAAAGGACTTTAACTTATTTTGATAGGATAGTTAATCCTTATTGAACATTATCAACATTATTTTGAGTAAAGTATATATAACATGGCAAAAATAGCTTAGAATAAAGCTAAAAATATATTCTCCTTGTATATGTAGGATTTGACGGACTAAATCATTTTGAAAAGGTTTTCAAGGAAAATTTAAAGGGTAGTTAACCCCAAAGAAAATTTTGGATAGTCGGTCCATTTAAATTTGGAAAGTTAGTCCATTTTGAGGGCAGTTAGCCCAGAGAACAATTAATCATGTTAAGGGCAGTAGCCTAGTTTATGAACGGCTAGTTCATTTGTTAGCATAACGGACCTTGCTACTTCTTAAGGATAGTTAGTCCACTTTTTACCTGTTTTATGGACAGGTAGTCCATTATTAGCATAAAGGATATTGCTATTTTGGTATAATCAATTTTAGGACAGTTAGTCCAGTAGAGGGCAGCTAGCCCAGATTTCGGACAGTTTATCCATTTATTTCCTGTTTTTAGCATAATGGATCTCGCTATATTATTATTATAACCAGTTGACTAACCAGTTTGGTTGAAGGAAAGTATTCGCAAAATATATGTTTTGAAAAGGATATTAGTGAGGGGAAACTCGTTCCGCTAAGCGGCATGGTCTCACTTAATATCAAAAAACCGAGATGTAACAGAATTATTCATACCAGGCTTTATATCCGACTCAAAGTTTTTGTTTCCCCTTAAACTCTAGGGTGCTCAAAACTTGATTTGAGTAGGCTGAGGGTTTAGGTTTTCAGGTTTTCGTAGTTTTGGCGAATAAAGCTTCCGGAGACGAGCAGGTGGCTGATGGATAGCTATTTAGGAATTCAGTTCATTTTGTTTCCGTTGTGTATTAAGACAGTTATGTCTATATTGCTTTGATCATCCAAGAGGGCATCGTCATATGTCGCTCTTGGCATATATTGTAAAATTATATTTGATCATTGCCTGGGATACGTTATGGGATTTTGTAACTTGGATATGATTTTGTTTGAAATGTAATCACTACAATTATTATTTTTTTGGAAATCTGTGATTTTGTTCATATTCAAGTGCTTCTGATATTATAGATACCATTAACATTACCTTATTTCATCACCAGAAGTTAATATTGTGGATGAATGCAGCATCCATAGCGTTTAGCTTTTGGCCTCCAAATATGAGATGTTACAAAAACCGTCATTAAACAAGTAGCACCCATGGGAGGTTCCTTAGTGGATGAGCAACACTGTTGGTGGATGCTGGGAGAGGTATGTAGCTAGCCTGGAACTAATGGGAGGTTACTCGGTGCATACGGCAATTAGGACGTGATGCTGTTATTGGATGCCTGGTGCGGAGCAATAAGTTGCTTTATGATTGAGAGGTAGACATGGATGTAGCAGAACCTAAGTTGTATTTGACATGAGTTAGCATTGTGGGCTCCTACTCAACGTGTAAGTACGATATGTTATAGTCGTAGTTTAGTAATGCAGTCCCAAGAGTGATGTTGTATACAACCTTATATTATGAGTAGTCCCAAAGGTTATTAGCCCGGTTAGTCGTTGTTTTGTGGTTCAATATATTGTTCGACCCTAAGTATGAACCTTTATAAGATGTTTACGTGTAGGTGTATTTGGAGCTATATTCCTTAGATTAATTTGACTAGCTCTAGTAAGCAACTCACAAAAAAATAACACATCTTAGGTCACATAGGTTATAAATGAAGTCAATTGCATATGATCGCTATACATTAATGATGCAACTCATTCACCAGACTTTTGTCTGACCCACTCCTTTCCTCTTTCCCCACCACATAAAGTTGGGGCAGCAGGTGATTGGTCTATATCTAGTACGTGGAGAGGCGAACTTGGCGTTTGGAATTGCTTATTACTCTTCATTACTCTCCATATAGTTATATTTTAGCACTTCTCAAACTTTATGCTGTTATTTTGTAAACTTTGGATTTTTGACTACGAATATTTTGAGACTGTATTACTGGGATATTTTTTGAGATGACTATTTTCCATATTTATATTTTACCGCCTTCTGCTATGAGATATGAAAGTGTGAATGTCTTAGACTTTACCCTTGTAATCATATCCTGTAATGTTTTAAAAACCAACGGCTCGTACTTCTTGGCACGTCACAAGACTGAAAGTCATCGTAGGCTTTAGTTTTTGTGTGTCTAGAGGTGTGGGTTGTCATAATTTTTGAATATGGAAAAGTTACATAAATGATGGTATTGATCAAGAAGAAGTTAGGGAAGCCATCTTTAGCACCAAAGACAGTTTAACCCCGGGTCAAAATTGCATATGCAAAATTCTACACGAATCACTGGCAATAAATGGAAGAATTAATCATGGAAGCTGTGAATGATACTAGGCTAAGATAACCAAAGAATGAAACCACACGTCTATTTATCTCATCTCAAGAGCAAGACATCCACTAAATTTCACCAGTTTAGGCCCATAGCATGTTGCAGCATGATATACTAGATATTAGCCAAGGTACTCTATAACATATTGAAACAGTAATGGCAGATCTCATCTCACACAATCAATACGCTTTTATCCAATAACGGTCAATAAACGATGGAACCTTGATGGCTCATGAAATAGCAAGAGATTTTGGGAGATTAATATATATATATATATATATGCATTAAAATTGACTTGAGGAAAGCTTATGACTTGATCAATAGAGAATTTGTCCTGCACATATTGAATGAAATGAATTTTACAAATAAATGGATAAAAATAATTCAAGAAGTGATCTGTAGCTCCAGTTTTTTTATTATGCACAATGGCAGTGCTCGTGGCTTCTTTCAAAGCACTAGCAGACTTCATTAAGAGGATGGTTATCTCCTTTTCTCTTCATAATTATCATGGAATATTTCACCTTATTAACATAACATAATACGAGGGAAGGAGAAATTACTCCGTTAAAGGTGAATGACTTTGAATTATCTTAAATCCTATACGTGGATGTTATCATGATTTTTACCATAGTGCAGACCGGGAATGCTTCGACATTAAAAGAAGTTTTGAAAAGAATGTTTGAAACAACGAGACTTTAACTTAGTACTGAAAGATTGATAGTTTTCTTTAGGGAAGGCGTTACCAATGTTATGGAAATTTTAGAAAAGTTAAGTACTGAACAATGTGCCCTTCCAAACAAATACTTGAGAATTCTATTTGCAAATGTGAATTTAAATGATAGGGACTATGTTAGCTTACTCGATAAAACAAAATGGAAAATCAATGGGTAAGAGACTAAATGTTGAGCTTGGCAGGAAGATTATAGCTAACTAAATCGACTATCTATTTTATTTTACAATACTAGATGCAATGCTTCAAAATCCCAGTTGCTACCGTCAACAAAGTGAAACATGTGCCTTAATTTCTTATCGAAAGGAAAAATAAGCAAAATCCGTTTGGATGTATTGTGCGAAGTTGATATGAGATTGTGGAAAATGGAGGATGTTAACAAGTTTATGTTTTTAAACTGATCTGGAAAGTTGCAAATGGAGAGGGCAAAATTAATTAGGGAGAAGTATATAAGAAATCAGTCTTTGTAGGAAGTAAACATTAAAACTGATGATTCAAAGGTATGGAAATTCATGTTGCGAGACAAAGAAGAGGCTTCCAAATGTGTTGGCAAACACATTATAGATGGTAAAACTACATCTTTATGGTTTGAACCCTTGCTAAATAGGGAAGAGATATTACTAAATTAGGTATTGAAAACTGGAATGGATAAGAGGCGAGAAAATTTTACTTCATGACATTTTGGAGGAGAGAGTTTAGCATTCTGATAAAATTACTTACATGAGACCTTTAAAAGAAGAAGTGGAAAAAGTCGTAGTATGGAAAGATAATAAGGAGGATTATTGGGCATGGACATGTAGCAAAGATGGTTGATACAAGTTTAAAAATATTTGGAAAACTATTAAGCAGTCCTATGAAATGTTCAATAGGCCATAAAAATTTAGAATTGAATTCAATATCCAAAAATGTTCGTCTATTTGTTCAAAGCCATCAACAGTTATTTGCTAACTAAAAAACACCTCATCCAAAGGTGTATCAACATCGATCCAATTGTATTTTGTGCAAACAACAAGAAGAAGATAATGAACATGTGTTTTTTAAATGTAAATTTGGTGCAAATATATGGAAATGGTTCAAGATAAAATTAAAGTAGCCAACATCTCAAACTGATATATTAACTTTACATATGAAATTGTCGATCTGTTTGTAAAGTTTAAGCAAAAATGCAATAGTAAGGATCTTGCCCTTATTACGTTTTCAACATGTATTTGGTCTATATGGAAAGAAATGAATAATTGAATTTATGGGGATTGTCATTATTCTAAAGCAATTATATGCAAACATATATCAGATCATGTCAAACTATAAACCACCAAATCCAAACACAGGGAAATTTCTTTCTAATAGGGAAAGAATAAGGAAAATTTTGAAATAATTTTTTATTAATGGTTTAGCTCAACATTTCTAGGTGTGTACTCATTTTCGTAGTTCTTAGAACATATTCAGCATTTTACATGATTTAAATAGAATTCTCAATGAAATATTTGATTTGTATCTCAAGAATACACACACATGTTAATGATATTTTCCTTGCACTAATAATGTTAGAGGGATTTTTCGTCAAACAAAAACAACCTAAGGTTCAGAGGGAAAACTTTGAACACAAGGTCTTCTATGTACTTCGAAACCAAAGTCCTAAGAGATTTGTTGGGAGTTCAATGGATTCTTAAATATGGATATCGAAGTAAGCAAGCGTTAGACTAAACTAAGACTAAATGTAACGAATAGACCAAAAATAAATGCTGAAAGTAGAGTGTAACGTTCCTGTTTGAAGTTAAAATAATATAAATATACTAAAATGGATTTGGAAATTTAATTGATATTTGAAGTTGAAATTCAAATATTTGAATTTCAAAAATATGAAAATCTAGATTTAAACTAAGTTTAACTGTTGAATAAGTTTTTTATCTGGATAAATAAAGTGGAAAAGTTATTTTGGATATTTTATTGAATTTAATTCAATAAATTGAATTTTTGGATTTATTTGATAATAAAAGGAAAATATTTATTTAAATTTAAAATTTGAAATTCAAACCATGTTTTAAAAATCCAAAAGTCATCTAATTTTTTTTGCAAAATAAGTAACATGTTTGGAGTTTTAAAATTGTTTTGAGAAAATAAGCAATTACTTTAAATATTATTTAAAGCCGAGAGGCGATGTTTTGCCAACTGAAAAATTATTTTAAAAAAGAATAAAAAGATCATGAAACATTTTATAACGCCATGGATAAATTTTTTGATTTATAAGTCACTTTTATTTGAATCAAATTAGGATATTAACTTTTCCAAATTCAATAAAACTTGATTTAATTTATTTCATGGGCCTCTGAATTCAAGCTGATAACCATTTGCTTAAACCGTATCCTTATCCCTTTATTATTTTCATCTTTATCCCTTAATTAATAGTCACTAGTACACAATCTGTCTGTTGCGTCGCCTTATTTGCGACGGTTTAGGTAAAAATAGTAACAAATAGTATAATATGCAGCGGTTTTTCTTAAAAACCGTAGCAGTCGGTCTATGAGAAGCGGAAGAAAATTTAATAAAAACAATCTGCGACGGTTTTTTCCAATAACCATAGCAAATACGTTGTTATTTACGACTGTTGTATTCATAACCGTAGCAAATACCTATTGCAAATGCGATTGTTGTATTCATAACCGTAGCAAATACGTATTGCAAATGCAGCTAAAAAATTAGAAAATAATTTTACGATGGTTGTATAATATAACAGTAGCAAATACATAGCAAATTGCGACCGTTGTGTTCAGCCGTAGCAAACTGGCCCACCAAATCGCGTATGACCTAATCTCAATGTTTTCATAACCGGGCCGTGAATCAAACCGTGAGGACTCAGGGTTTGAGGTTTCGAGGGTTCGACTGGTCGAACCGTCAAGAACCGCACACTCTTTTTTGTAAATTAATACATTTAGATGCAATGTATCAATCTTAAGTACACAATAAACCAACATCTTCAATAAAAATATACGATATTAATTCATAATCCACACGTTAATTCTAATATGAAAAAATAAACAAAATTTGCTACACTAGCTGCACTAATTACGAATATAAAACGGGTGGAGATTTGAAAACATATTTTGAAGCGAAGAAATTGCGCATATGGGAGGGTTCAACCGGATTCAAATGAAAATAAGAGAGAATTACACGACGAGAATGTAAGAAAAACAAAAGAACCGTGGTTCAACCAGGTAAAATTGACGGTTGAACCGTTGGTTAAAGGTCCGACCAAGGTTCATCGATAAATGAGGTTCGATTGAGTTCCGGGCCGTGGTGGTCCAAGGTTCAGGGTTATTCGAGGTTGGACCGCGGCAGGGTTGGGTCATGAAAAGTGAAAACACTGGTTGGGTCATGAAAACACTGCCTAATCTATTTCCCTCTTAAAAGATTACATATGCTGCTCTTCATTTCATCTTCGCAAATTTCAAAATCGAACTGCTCCTTCTCTGCACATTTCTGCTGCCGCCTCGTCTGGGCCTCTCAAAATTGAACTGACCTCTCACTGCCGACCTAATCTGCGTGTTTCTGCTACCGCCGCTCTCACTGCCTACCTCGTTTCCATTTCCGTTTGTAGGTAAAATTAACTTTACCTTGGATTACATATAGATTTACTTGCACGTCTTTGTTCTGATTGTCCACCTGCCTTCGTACACCTGTATTAACCTTGCTGTCTATTTATCACATATGATAGAGAATAATAGGAGGATATTCCAAAATGTAAATAGAAATGAATTTGTGGTGAGCAGACTAATTAAATAGGATGTGAAAATCCTCATGAGCAAGTCAAGGAAGTCCCTGAAAAAATAGGTGAAGAAAACATTATGGTACTGGGTGTTAACGTTTGTAAAACGTTTATAAAATCAAGTAAGAAGAAGAAGAAGAAGATAATTCATATTATTCAGCAAGACGGCTGAGCAAGAAGATTGGTTACATTAGGGTTACAGAGATAGGTTTATATAGATAGAAAACAGATAAAAAGGCCAAACAGATAAAAGGCCAAACAGATAAAAAGGCCAAATAGATATGCTAACATCCCCCCTCAAACACGCGATGGTACAGTAAGAAGCATCGAGAGTTTGCCAATGAAAAATCTATGACGTTCGATAGTGTGAGCCTTCGTGAAGAAATCTGCAAGTTGCGTCGATGATGAAGTAAAAGGCAGAGAAATGGTTCCATGCAGCAAGTGATACCGAGTGAAATGACAGTCAATCTCAATATGTTTGGTGCGCTCATGAAAAACAGTATTGTGAGCAATTTGAATAGCACTCTTATTGTCACAATACATAGGAGTGGGAGAAGAAATCGAAACACCCATATCTTCCAATAGCCAGCGTAACCAAATGATCTCAGATGTAGTGGAGGCCATAGCACGATACTCTGCCTCAGTAGAAGACCGAGAAACAACATCCTGTTTCTTGCTCTTCCATGAAATAAGGGAATCACCTAAGAATATGCAAAAGCCAGTTGTGGATTTTCTATCTGTTGAATCACCAGCCCAATCTGCATCAGAGAAAGCACGAAGCTCCAAAGATGAGGTCGATGGAAACAATAGACTCTGATAAAGTGTTCCTTGCAAGTAACGAAGAATGCGCATAACAGCAGCCCAATGAACAGAGGTAGGGGAAGATACGAACTGGCTAACAATGTGAACAGCATAGGCAATATCTGGACGAGTGATGGTCAGATATACAAGGCAACCAACAATAGAACGGTATAAAGTGGGATCAGAAAGAGGACTCCCATCTGTCGGAGTATATCGGGCATTTACCTCAAGTGGTGAATCAACATGACATGTATCAGTAAGACCAGCACGATGAATAATGTCAGTGGCGTATTTGGATTGGGAAAGAAGATAGCCTTTTTCAGAGGAAGCTACTTCAGTGCCTAAAAAGTAACGTAGATGACCCAAATCCTTCATATCAAAACAACGAGACAATGTGGCTTTAATGCTCATAATACCATTACTGTCATCACCTGTAACGATCATATCATCTACATATAGTAGAAGAAAAATACGGCCTGCAGAAGTTAATCTGATAAAAAGTGCTGAATCATGGGGACTAGAGGTAAAACCAAGTGATGTAACAACATTCGAAAATCTCTCATACCAAGCACGAGGTGCTTGTTTAAGACCATATAGAGCTTTCTTAAGCCTGCAAACCTGACCTGGAGCATGAGAAACACCAGGTGGAGCAACCATGTAAACTTCTTCCTTAAGATCTCCATTAAGAAAAGCATTTTTAACATCCATTTGAGAGATGTCCCACTTACGACTGGACGCAACAGCAATAAGAACCCGAACAGATGTCATCTTAGCCACAGGAGCAAATGTCTCCTCATAATCCATGCCATACTCTTGGGCAAATCCTTTAGCAACTAAACGAGCTTTATATCTCTCAATAGAACCATCTGACTTGGTTTTAATTTTATATACCCATCGACAACCAATAGTTTTCTTCCCAGTAGGAAGATATACAAGATCTCAGGTACCAGTTTTGTCTAAAGCAGACATTTCCTCAGACATAGCACGTTGCCATACAGGAGAACGAACAGCCTCCGAGTAAGAAGAAGGCTCATAGAAAGTGTCAATGGAAACAAGAAATGAAGCAAAAGCCCGAGAGTAACAAGAGTAAGCAAAATCTGATAATTGAGTAGATTTACGTGTGCGAGTGGGATAGCGAGGTTGAACAGGATCTGTCATCATAGGAGGTGTTTGAACAGTCGTAGTAGCAGGAGATAAAGTGTCACCTGCAGAAGGAGGAGGAACAGAGTGTATGGATGACGGTGTTTCAATGGTAATGAGTGGTGAATTAGAAGGGTTATCAGCAGGAAATGGATCAATGTGAATGAGATCAGATTTAGTCATATTATGAGGACTAGCTGGAATAGAGTAGAAGGGAATATGCTCAATAAAGGAAACATGATGGGAAACATATAGTTTATTAGAAGAAGGATCATAACAGCGATAGCCTTTTTGTCCAATACCATACCCAAGAAAAACACATATAGCAACACGCGAAGATAATTTTGTACGCTCTACGTGCGGACGAAGAACAAAACAAGTGGAACAAAAACTTTTAGGTGTGAGTAATCGGGGGTTTGACCAAACAACTTGGCATGAGGAGAAATACCAGAATTATGAGAAATTGGGATTTTATTAATAAGATAAACGGAAGTAAGAATAGCTTCTCCCCAAAATTCTTTTGGAACACTAGCTGAAAGAATCATAGAACGGGCAGTTTCAACAATGTGTCTATGTTTTCTTTCAGCAACACCATTTTGTTGCGGGGTATCAGTGCAGGAAGACTGATGCAAAGTACCATTAGCCGTGAATATGTTAGAAAGGTCTCCCTTAGTATATTCCCCCCCTAAATCAGAACGAAAGCATTTAACAATAGCAGAGTGTTGTGTTTTAACATATGCTTGAAAGGCAGTATATATATCAATAAACTCAGAACGACGTTTCATCAGAAAAACCCAACAATAACGAGTATAGTCATCGATAAAAGAGACATAATATCTGCACCCACCTTTTGTGGGGATGGGTGCTGGACCCCAAACATCAGAGTGAACTAAATCAAAAGGTGCAGTAGAAGTAGAAAGACTTTGATTAAAGGGTAAAGCAGAAAATTTTCCAAGTTTACAACCACTACAGTCTGAAATATCATGAGAACGTAAGTCTCCCAAAACACCAGAATTACATAAAAAATTAAGACGAGAGCTTGAAATATGACCAAGTCTAGAATGCCACAAATAAAACTTAGAAGACAATGGAGTTAAATGAAAAGAAGAAAGATCAATACTGGCAGCAGCGGCATGACTTGGAATGTGTAAGTCATCCAAAACATAGAGACCGCCCTGCCTACGGCCTGTCCCAATCACCTTCTTGGAGTTGGGATCTTGCACAGAGCAAGTGGTAGAAGAAAAATGAACAAGATATCCAAGATCAAAAAGTTGTCCGACCGACACAAGGTTCATAGTTAATTTAGGAATGCAATAAACATTTGGGAGGGAAACATGTGTGGTTTGAATTGTACCGATTCCTGTTAATGGAAAAGGTGTGCCATCAGCAGTCAAAATAGAAGGTGAGCGAGAATCAAAAGACATAGATATAAATGATGAACAATCATGGGACATATGATATGAAGCACCAGAATCCAAAATCCACAAAGGAGAATTCAAACCTGATATGGAGGGAGCTGACATGGCAAAATGCTGAGACTGAGGAGTAGTCATGTTTTGAGACAAAGACTGGCTAGCAAGGAACTTCTGAAATTGTTCTGCAAGAGAGTCCATAGAGGAGTCCACACCTGATTCACTAGAAGGATGTACCAATGCAGCAGTCTTGGAACTACCACGTGACTGTCCATATCCTTGTGCAGTAGAGAAGGGCTGTTGTTGGCTACCACGTTGTTGCTGTTGTGATCTATCACCTTGCTTTTGATTTTTTTGACGAGCTAATAATTCAGGACATTGATTTTTCCAATGGCCTGGTTGTTTACAGTAATTACAATCACGACCATTCTTGATATTTATTTTGTTGCGTTGAGACGGGATTGGTAAAATCCCCGTAGCAAGAACAGATGCAGAAGAGGTCTGTGCAACCTTCTCAGTTTGAGACTTCAAGCGAGTTTCTTCAGCTAATAATTCATGTAGAACAGAGTCAACAGAAGGTAAAGGAGTGCGATGTAGGATGGACGCACGACAATGCTCATACTCTGGTCGAAGAGCCATCAACAATTGAACAAGACGTTGTGCGTCCCTACGAGCGATATATGGAGCAAATGACCTAAGCTCAGCATCCTCAAAATTAGCCAATTGATCCCAAAGAGCAGTAATTTCAGAATAAAATCTTGAATATTTCGATCATTCTGAGATAATGACCGAATATCAGCCTCTAATTGATATTGAACGGCAAAGTTAGAGCGCACAAAAAGTCGCTCCAAATAGTCCCAGACTTGCTTAGCAGTATCAAACTCAGCCAATTGCATACCAATTTTATTCTCGACGGAATTATTAATCCAAGTAATGATCTTTGAATTGTTGGTATCCCATTTCTCCATTGATTCAACATTAGTAGTTTCAGGAGCCACAATAACACCAGAAATATATTCCCACATCTGTTTTCCTTTCAGAAAATTTTTCATGACATAACTCCAATAAGAATAGTTTTTTCCATCTAAACGAACACTAATAGCATGTAATGAATCATCACCTCCTGCCATATTTCGGTGTGCTAGGGTTTCAGGTCAAGTCTGGTATCAAATGGGCTAGGGTTTTGGTGTTCTAGGGTTTCGGTGGGGACAAGGGCTGCAGGGACGAGGGAGGCAGGACCTGGGGCTGGAGCTGGGGAGATCGGTCTGGGGCTGGGGAGATCGGTCTGGGGCTGGGGAGGCAGGGGCGGCGGCGGCAGAGGCTGGGGAGGCAGGGGAGATCGAGCGGGAGCTGGGGAGATCGGGGGCTGAGGCAGGCTGGGGCTGAACAATGAAGCTAGGGTTTCGGGCTGAGGCAGGCTAGGGTTTCAGGTTGAGGCAGCGACGAAGCAAAAACAAGTAAGAAGAAGAACAGGCTCTGATGTCATGTTAACGTTTGTAAAACGTTTATAAAATCAAGTAAGAAGAAGAAGAAGAAGATAATTCATATTATTCAACAAGACGGCTGAGCAAGAAGATTGGTTACATTAGGGTTACAGAGATAGGTTTATATAGATAGAAAACAGATAAAAAGGCCAAACAGATAAAAGGCCAAACAGATAAAAAGGCCAAATAGATATGCTAACACTGGGGACATTGGACGATAAATTGATATGCATTTTGATACGTTTTTGTTAAATACTGTTTTTGTTAGCTAATTAATATGCATTATTGTATATAGTAGTAAAACTGCTCAGTCAACTAGAAGAAAAAAAGTATGCATTTTGATACAATTTTTCAGTGAAGTTCTGTAAACTATTGTCAATGACATATCCGCCTTTTTAGAATGTTAAGATATGTTTTAAAGGAATTGTGAAGTGTCTTCCCTTTTAAATTACTTCTTTCTTTTAGCTTTGTTAAAGGGTGCCTCTATGAATAAAACGTGTGGAACTGATGAATGCTCAGTAGTTTTAAAATTACATTTGTTAAGTGTGTCTATAATACAACAAATATTAAGAAATGTGAAATGCTTAATATTTAATATTTAATAAAAATAAAATGTTGATACCATAAAACACTCTTTAAGCAGAAATAAACAAAGCCTTTTTTAAGATTAGGCCCGAATACACTTTTTCAAACAATTAATAAAGACAAGCGCGTGTAAGAAAAACATGAATTTTCTTCTACACAAAAAAATAATTAGCATAACCACACGCTTTTTGCATGTTAAAGATGATAAATTAGAAAAAAAAGGTATGCACTTTGCGTTAGGAAATCAAAATAATTAGAGCACACTCAAAATAAAAATCTTTTTTAATATGTGCATGTTCGACGGAGTAAGTATGCACTTTGCTAAAACAAACGGGTTAAAAAAAATACATATGCTTCTTTATCTTTTAAACATAGAGAGATGTTTTCACAATACAAACAATGGTAATACTCATTACTCAAGTATTTCACTTGCAGCAATATCATTAGGTTAGCTGATTTTAGCAATTTAGTTACAGTGATAGAACCCAAAACTCTGCTATTTTACAAGTATGAACAGTAGGGTGCGAAGAATGGAAGCTGCTGAAAAATAAGATCAATAGAGACAGCAGGATGGAAGCTGCCAAAAATAAGTTTGCTCAATAAATTGTGATTGAAAGAATATTTCTATATGATAGTGGTCCATGTAACTTAGGTTTAATTATAAAAGATTAAGTCCATTTACATAATATGATTTTAATATATAAAGTGATACCATGATGGATGGTTTCAATAAAAGATATTAAAATCTGGGATTAATAATATCCCTCTTACCTTGCCTATTAATTAAATATGTTGACTTGCATATCTTATTAATGGTTTATATATATACATATTAAAGGGTAGTTATTTTTGGTGACTTGTATATATATTGTACGGTGAAAGAAAAACTGAAAACATCATCCCACTTCCCCACTTCAGTTTTAACGTACAAAAAAAAACAAAAGGAAGAGAAAAAGTTCAAAAAACAGTTTTCTCATCCATCAGAGAACAAATAAAGGAAAAGGCAAAGGAAGAAAAACAATTGCATTAAAGAAATCCGCTGCAAACGAAAAGAATTGAAGAGCATGGATCAAGGTTAGTAAATCTATTTCGTTTATGTTGAAATTTAGGGTTAAATCAATTCAAGTCTAGATCCGAATTGGGACTGATTTCATAACAGAGAAATCAGAATTGAAGAATGGCTTTCAAATTGGTATCGGAGCAATTTAGGCTTGATTGATTTACCCTAATTTAGTTTTTCGAATTGCCTGCATAAATTCGTGTATTGAGTCAATTGGATTTGCAGTCATTCATATGCCATAAATTGAATTCGTGTATGGTTTTGCCTGGGTAACTGCCGATTTCTGTTCGAAACCGGTCGACCGCTTGAAAAACACCGGTCGACCGTTTTCAAACAAAGACCAAAACTGTCGACCGGTAATTTTCAAATGGTCGACCGTTTTTATACTAAAAGATGAATAAACTATTTAATCCAATTGACATTTAATTCTGCATGGGGTATTTTGTGTTATAGAGTTTGAACACATTAGATTAAAGTAATTAATGTATTGTCTTTATAAGGGTATGACTTGTTAGTCACCAAAGTGGCCTAGTTGTATCTAAATTTAGACATTTAAAATAACAGTGTTCAATTATTCATGATTAAAGCGATGCTAATAATGACATTAGAGTTTGATTGAATAATTGTTTTATTAATTATATTCTAGGAGATCACCCAAAGGTGGATCATTGAATATAGTTCGTAACACTAAAGTGGATTGATCACTGTGTACATAAGTTGAATAATATGTATATCCAAAGATAGCATTCTTATTTGACTATATATGTTTTGATTAATTATTAAAGTATTTAAATTTTAGCATCAATGAAAGTGCTTGCACTTAAGTATTGCCCAAAGGTTACTTGAATGCATGCTTTATTGTTATATTCATTTTTCAATATATATATAAAGGTCTCAAAGCACTAATAGATTAGTATGTATAAATCATTGCAGCTTTATCTAGTGTGTTTGCATCTGCTAACTCTGTCGTGAAGTTCAATGGGCTGAACTATGATGATTGGTCTGAACAAATCTGGTTCACACTGGGTTGTATGGCTTTGGACCTTGCAATAATAATGGAGGAGCAACCCTCAACCATTACAGATGCTAGCTCCGAAACAGAGAAGTCTCTTTATGAGAGGTGGGAGCGGTCTAACCGGTTGAGTTTGAACCTCATGAGAATGACTATGGAGGAAAGTATTAAGCCATCTATGCCCAAGACAGAGAATGCAAGGGAATTCATTCATAAGATTAAAGAGTGTTCCCAATCGGATTTGGCTGACAAGTCAATGGTAGGCAGCCTTATGAGTCAGCTGACTACGAAGAAGTTTGACTGGTCTCAGCCTATTCATGATCATGTGACTCACATGTCAAATTTGGCAGCAAAGTTAAAGTCCTTAGGGATGGACGTAAATGAGACGTTCTTGGTCCAATTCATCATTAACTCTCTTCCTCTTGAGTTTGGTCAGTTCCAGGTGAACTACAACACCATTAAAGATAAATGGAACTTTTAGGAATTAAAGGCCATGTTGATACAAGAGGAAGGGAGATTAAAAAAAGATGAAGGATCAGTCTGTTCATCTTGTCGGTCATGATGGTGTCAGCAGCAGTAAATGGAAGCCAGGTAAAAAGGACAAGAAGAAGGATAAGGCTCATATGAAAGGTACTGAGAGCAATATCCGAAAGGAGGCGAAGTGTTTCTTTTGCCATAAATCGGGACACTTCAAGAAGGAATGTCCGAAAAGGAAGGCATGGTTTGAAAAGAAAGGTATGTATTATAGTTATGTTTGCTTTGAATCAAACCTTATGGAAGTGCCTAATAATACTTGGTGGTTAGATTCTGGTGCAACTACTCATGTGTCTCATGTAAAACAGGGATTCAGTTCGATCCAGCCCATAAGAGGAACTGAGCAGTACTTGTTCATGGGGAACAGGATGAAGGCACGAATAGAAGGCATAAGGACTTATAATTTGATTTTAGACACTGGTTGTCAAATAGATCTTGAAGGATGTCTCTATGTACCTGAGTGTGCTAGGAATCTTGTTTCTATTAGTAGGTTGGATAATTTAGGTTTCTGTGTTAGTTTTGGACATGGTGTATTTTCATTGTACAAACATAATTATTTTTATGGTAGTGGTACTTTGATTGATTCACTTTATAGGTTCAATCTTGATATTAAATTTTCTGAATCCTTGTTTCATGTTGAAAGTCAAGGCATTAAACGTAGTGCATCTAATGAAAATTCTACTTACTTGTGGCATCAAAGAGTTGGTCATATTTCCAAGGAAAGACTAATGAGGTTGGTGAAAAGTGAAATCCTTCCTCAATTGGATTTTAGTGACTTAAATGTGTGTATAGATTGCATTAAAGGAAAGCAGACTAAACACACAGTAAAGAAACCCGCCACAAGAAGCACTCAGGTTCTTGAGTTAATACACACCGATATATGTGGTCCTTTTGATGTTCTTCCTTGGAGCGGTGAAAAATACTTCATCACTTTTATTGATGATTACTCACGTTATGGATATGTATATCTACTGCATGAAAAGTCTCAATCTGTGGATGTCTTTGAGATGTTCATAAATGAGGTGGAAAGACAGTTAGATAGAAAAGTAAAGGTTGTGAGGTCCGATAGAGGTGGTGAATTTTATGGTAAATATAATGAAAGTGGACAATGTCCAGGTCCATTTGCAAAGCTCCTCGAAAGTAGAGGTATTTGTGCACAATATACAATGCCTGGTACACCTCAACAAAACGGTGTAGCGGAGAGGCGGAACCGTACATTAATGGAAATGGTTAGGAGCATGTTAAGTAATTTTTCATTGCCCTCTTCGTTGTGGTTATATGCATTAAAGACTGCTACGTATTTACTTAACCGGGTTCCAAGTAAGGCAGTTTCTAAGACTCCTTATGAACTGTGGACGGGAAGGAAACCTAGTTTAAGGCATCTACGTGTTTGGGGTTGTCCAGCAGAAGTGAGGCTATATAATCCACATGAAAAGAAACTTGATCCAAGGACAGTCAGTGGTTTCTTCATTGGATACCCTGAAAAATCAAAGGGGTATGTGTTTTATTGTCCTAGCCATAGTACGAGAATTGTTGAGACAGGCAATGCTAGGTTCATAGAAAATGGTCAATCTAGTGGGAGTGGTGAATCACGAAAGGTGGATATTCAAGAGATTCAGGTTGAAGTTCCTTCACCTGTCATTCCACCTAAAGTTGTTGTACCAGTTGTTGTATCACAGTCACATGACGTATTGGAACAACAAAATGATGTCCAAATCCCACAATATGACATTATAGTGGATGAACTAGTCATAATTCAAGAAGAGATTAATGAACCACAAGAACAGTTAAGAAGGTCTGTAAGGGAAAGAAGATCTGCTATTCCAGATGATTATGTGGTTTATACTATTGGAAATGAATGTGACTTAAGCATTGATGAAGATCCAGTCTCATTTAGTAAGGCCATGGAAAGTGACAATTCCGATAAATGGTTGATTGCCATGAAAGAAGAAATTAAGTCTATGGGTGATAACAGAGTCTGGGACCTAGTTGAGTTGCCTAAGGGTTGTAAGACAGTTGGGTCCAAGTGGGTCTTTAAGACGAAAAGGGACTCAAAGGGCAACATTGAAAGATATAAGGCCAGACTTGTTGCTAAGGGCTTCACCCAAAAGGATGGCATTGACTATAAGGAGACATTCGCTCCAGTTTCAAAGAAGGACTCCTTGTGGATTGTTTTGGCTTTGGTGGCTCATTATGATTTAGAGCTTCACCAGATGGATGTGAAAACCGCCTTTTTGAATGGTGAATTAGAGGAGGAAGTATATATGGATCAACCTGAAGGGTTCTTGGCCACGGGAAATGAACAGATGGTGTGTAAACTTAGGAAGTCAATATATGGACTTAAACAAGCTTCCAGACAGTGGTATTTAAAGTTTAATGATACTATCACATTATATGGTTTTGTAGAGATTGCCGTTGACCGGTGTATCTACATAAAAGTTAGTGGGAGCAGATTTGTAATTTTGGTCATGTATGTTGATGATATTTTGCTTGCTGCAAATAATCTAGGGATGTTACATGATGTAAAGAAATATCTCTCTAAGAATTTTGAAATGAAAGATATGGGTGAGGCATCCTATGTGATTGGAATTGAAATCATTCGAAATAGATCACAAGGATTGTTAGGATTGTCTTAGAAAAGTTATATAAATAAGATCTTAGAGAAATATAGAATGGACAAATGCTCCGCAGGAATAGCTCCAATACAGAAAGGGGACAAGTTCAGTAAAATGCAATGTCCTAAAAATGAGTTGGAGCGAAAGGAAATGGAAAGAATCCCGTATGCATCAGTGGTTGGGAGTTTGAACTACGTTCAGACTTGTACTCGACCTGATATCAACTTTGCTGTTGGAATGTTGGATCGATATCAAAGTAATCCAGGAATGGATCACTGCAAAGCTGCTAAGAAGGTCCTTAGGTACTTGCAAGGCACCAAGGAGCACATGCTTACATATAGGAGATCTGAGCATCTAGAGGTCATTGGATATTCAGATTCGGATTATACCGGATGTTTGGATAGTAGAAAATCTACATTTGGCTGTGTTTCTACTAGCTGAAGGGGCAGTTTCATGGAAAAGTGGAAAGCAGTCTGTCATTGCTACTTCCACTATGGAGGCAGAATTTGTGGCATGCTTTGAGGCCACTATTCACGCATTGTGGATGCGGAACTTTATCTCGGGACTTGGAATTGTCGACAGTATATCCAGGCCGTTGAGAATTTATTGTGATAATTCCGCAGCCGTTTTCTTCTCTAAGAACGACAAGTACTCTAAGGGTGCTAAACACATGGAGTTAAAGTACTTATCAGTGAAGGAGGAAGTGCAGAAACAGAGAGTGTTCTTTGAGCATATTAGAACGGATGTCATGGTAGCGGATCCGTTGACTAAAGGACTACCTCCCAAGGCGTTCTTTGGCCATGTCGAGCGTATGGGAGTTATAGATAAAGCCTTGCTATTTTGATTACAGTTGCTCATAATGTAGACACTTAGAATTCGCTTATAGTTGTGTTTCTGCTTTATTGAACATGTTATCATTATTGTTTATGTATACACTTATGGTTGTTTGATGACATGTGTTTCTTGAGACTTATGATATTGCTCAAACCTTAAAGAAATTTAAAGTTGGGATTGGTTTGTGATACATGGAAGAAATCTTGTCGCTCAATGACTTGTGACCGCCATGATCCAATTAGTTCTAACTTGATTAAAGTAAATGAGTTTATGTTGGACTTGATATAAGAGTGCATGCTTAAAGTATATATTAAGTCATCAAATTGTCACATGGACCAAGTGGGAGAATGAAAGAATATTTCTATATGATAGTGGTCCATGTAACTTAGGTTTAATTATAAAAGATTAAGTCCATTTACATAATATGATTTTAATATATAAAGTGATACCATGATGGATGGTTTCAATAAAAGATATTAAAATCTGGGATTAATAATATCCCTCTTACCTTGCCTATTAATTAAATATGTTGACTTGCATATCTTATTAATGGTTTATATATATACATATTAAAGGGTAGTTATTTTTGGTGACTTGTATATATATTGTACGGTGAAAGAAAAACTGAAAACATCATCCCACTTCCCCACTTCAGTTTTAACGTACAAAAAAAACAAAAGGAAGAGAAAAAGTTCAAAAAACAGTTTTCTCATCCATCAGAGAACAAATAAAGGAAAAGGCAAAGGAAGAAAAACAATTGCATTAAAGAAATCCGCTGCAAACGAAAAGAATTGAAGAGCATGGATCAAGGTTAGTAAATCTATCTCGTTTATGTTGAAATTTAGGGTTAAATCAATTCAAGTCTAGATCCGAATTGGGACTGATTTCATAACAGAGAAATCAGAATTGAAGAATGGCTTTTAGTGATTCCTTAGCTTGTTAGTGCATTTCCAGGATACACCGCATGGCATTCACCTTAGAAGTCTCATTCCATGTGAGGAGATACATCAGTTAATATACAGTTAAAATTCTCCAAGGTTAAAAGGTAAAGAAGATATGTATGCCATAGATATTTTTTACTGTTTTGAAAATAATATGCCTAATTGAAGGAAAAGATAAATGCAGAGGTAAACTAGGATATCACAAGGTACTCATATCATAGCTTTCAACATGTAATTTTCAAAAAATTCAGTCGAATCTGCCTTCAATTTTGTTCACACTTATTTCTATGTCAAAAAGCACATATGTACAAGGAACATGTTAGTCCGCAGTTCTAGTCGAGTTGGCAAATGTTCAATTGCTTTTGTCAATGTACAACATATATATATATATATAACTATTCAATGATTTATTCTTACCATGCTTACACAGTTTACACTCCATGTCCATTGTTGCATTCCATTTGTAAATTTTGTCTTTGGTATTTTACTTGGCTAATTTTTCTCGTAAGATACACTGGGACATTTTTGGTGTGCAATGAATTTCCTGCATTTTCAAGAGCTGTTATCATCTATTTGAAAAACAGCTCATAAGGCTTGTCTAATGAATTTATTGCATTTTATAAAAGAATCACAAGTAACATGTGAGAAATTTCGATTAATAAAGAAAGTGTTTAAAGTATTGTAAAGCTTCCCAGCTGAGTCTTTCAATAGCATTTACTCAGTTGCATTGAGTATCCATCATCATCTTACTTGGTGAACATGTCTTTGTATTAGAAAATTTTGCATGAAAGAAATGTTATGCTTTGTCACCTTGGTTTACCACTTAATTTTAGAACTTTGTTTGTTCTCTATGGTCTGCTTATGTAATAGTTTAAAAAGCTAATCCATTTTCTGCATAACTGAATTACTACCTGTTCATCATGTGGATGGTTGTGAATATGCAACATCTAAATCCTTTCTAAACATATCACCAGTTCTTTGCTAGGAAGCTTGCTCCTTGCTGTAATTGTATATTTAGACAGCAAAATAACAAATTGAAAAAATTAGGGTTTTCCTCAGCCATGGGGGAAAATCTCTCTCCTCACAGAAATCTCCCTCATCTTTCTTCCTCAAACCTTCTAAACAGACCACCTGAATCTCACATCAGAGAATCAAGCAATGGAATCATCATAGATAAAGATGGGTTTCAGTTGGTTCAATCAAGATCACAGAAGAAACGTCAGCCCATGTTGAATGAGTATCAGAGAAATTCGCGGGGAAGTTATTCTCAAACAAAGAAGACAAATGGTCAGAATTCAACCATTCCTCCTCCAAATTCAAGAAATCAATCGTACCAACCAAAGAAACCCACAAATTTTTCTCTGAATAAGACACAAGGGCAAAGATCTTGGGCTGAAATCGTTTCTGAGCAATCTAAAGAACCTAACAATGATGAATGCAATCTTGAAACTATTGCTCCGATCAAAATCAACAGTAAGAAATTCGGTTTGATTAAAGAATCTGTTTGCAAAAGAGCAATAGATTGTTGGAGTAATTCGATCTTAGTTTATGTTGTTGGAACCAAACCGTATTATACATATTTCAAAGCTTACATTCAACGTGTTTGGAAACCTGTTGGAGAATTCGAAATTTCTACCGGAGAAAATGGGTTTTTTATTGTTAAATTCAAAGAAGTTCAAGATTGCGATTCAATCATTCAGAATGGCCCATACTTTTATAATGGAAAGCTCATCATAATGAGAAGATGGTCTGAGTCCCTTAATATGGATAGGGATCTCCTTAGTACGATGCCGATATGGGTTAAGCTACCCAATGTTAATCTCAAACTTTGGGATCGCGAAGCCTTCAGCGTAATGGCCAGCATTATTGGAAAACCCATTAAGATGGATGCAGCTACAACCTTGAAAATGAGATTGAATTATGCTCGTCTTCTGGTGGAGGTATTTGCAAATGATGAACTTCCTCAAGAAATAAATCTTACGTTATATAATGGAGAAAACATCACCCAAAAGATTGAGTATGAATGGGTTCCACTGAAGTGTAGTATCTGTAAATGTTTTGGACACATCAGAGAGCAATGTGTCACTGAACAAAGATGGATACCCAAAGCTCTCAATCAAAATAAAGAAATAGTCATTGACCGAGAAAATGATGCTGATACAACTCTTCTAGATTCGCATCTCAACAAAGAGATACCTGAAGAATCTAATATTCAAAAAAATAAAGATCGAATCAACCAGAATGGTATCATACTCGATCAAAAAACAACATCTCTTTTGCTCATTGATCAAGATGACCAGATCCTTGCTGAGGAAGTTCATCATACTGGGAAAATAATAGGAAATTTAAAAGACAATTCTCAATGCAGATCAGAGGAGGGAATATATAGTAAAGAGGTCTTTAACTCCGAAATCCCCCCAATTTCAGAGTTATGTTTAATTACAAACAATCATGAGAATATCACAATCAATGTTCAGCCTTTGTACGCCAACCAAAGCCCTGAAGTTACAATGGAGAGCGAACCACCACCAGTTATAGCTGCAGAAGTTGAGGACAATGGTGGCATCCACTCAACCTTGCCTCGCAATACTGAGGAGTTTGACATCTCTCGCATTATAATCCCAGAAAGTTACATTGCATCTACTTCTGATAATGTTATGGAGGAACCTGAGAAGCAATTTGATATATCAGAACTTCATATTCATAAGACTAAAGCTATTGGTAAATACAAAAGCATGTGTAAAGAGAAGAAAGCTTTTGGGCAGAAATACATATCAATCAATCCTGACTGGAATGAAATGACCACAAGGCTAAAAGCTAAGAGATCTGACAAAAAGAGAAAAGGTAAGGGTAGCAATGTTTCAGGTTCGATCTGAAACTCTGTTTCCTTTTGTTCAACCTTTTATTATTTTATATGACTATCATAGCCTGGAATGTTAGGGGTATGAATTCCCCTGCTAAACAAACTGATATTCTAAATATGGTTAGTATTTACAAACCATCTGTTGTTGCCCTTATTGAAAACAAAATGGATAACAACAACACTGAGAAATTCTGTCTTAAGCTTTCTAATAATTGGAAATCTGTTAACAATAATGACTGTGGCAGTAAAGGTAGAATCCTTGTCATTTGGGATTCTAATATTTGGAATTTAGTTAATGTTAATAAAGATACTCAATTTATTGATTGCAATTTCAAAAACGTTGGTGGGTTTTCCCTGCAGATTACCAATATTTATGGTAGTAATTTCGAAAACGAAAGAAACTGTCTTTGGTATAGATTAAAAGCCTAAGTCATAGCTATGATTTCCCTTGGATTATCTTGGGCGACTTTAATACTGTTTTTCATGTTAAGGAAAAATTTGGTGGTAATAAAATTCCCCTCAGTAAGCTTGATAAAATTAATAAATTTTTACTTGAGTCTGGGCTTATTGAGCCCAATGTGATTGGCAATAAATATACTTGGAAATCTGGGAAGGAGAAAAATATTCATTGCAAGCTTGATAGAGTGTTAATTAATGACAAATTTTGTAATTCTTTTCCAAATTTCTGTTGTTACTCTATTGAGCAAAATACTAGTGATCATACTCCTTTATTGATAAACTTTTTCCAAAACCAAACTATTACTAATAATAATCCTAAGGCTGCTCCTTTCAGATTTAAAAATGGTTGGGTCTTAAACAGTGATTATAATGATATTGTAAAAGACTGTTTTACTTTTTCTAATATTGGCTCCTATCAGGCCCAGTTTAGCAAATTTCTTAAAAATACTAAATCCACTATTAAAAACTGGAATAAAGCTAACTCTAATAATAATGACTGTTTAAATAATTTAAGGGAAGATGGGAAAATTTTACAAAAGCTTGCTGATGATAACCCTGGTAACACTGACATTATTGACAAATTCTTTTCTAATCAAGCTAAGCTTTCCCATGAACTTTATATTAACACTATTAATCACAAGCAGAAAGCTAAAGTTGATTGGCTTACTAAGGGGGATGAGTGCAACAAATTTTTTCATGCTAAAATGAGTTGCAGAAAGCATGTCAACAATATTGGTAAAATCATTGACAGTAAAGGGGAATGCATTAATAGCATAGAAAAAATTGTCAAAGAAGCTATTAATTATTATTCGCATTTATTTTCCTCTGACCATATTGAAACTAGCTTTCCCAATATTGTTTGTAAAAATGTGTTAAAGGATAATGCTTCTGACATTTTACTTGCTCCTGTTAACATTGATGAGATTAAAGCTATCATTTTTAATGCTGGTGACAATAAAAGTCCCGGCCCAGATGGGTTCAATGCTAAATTTTTCAAAGCTCACTGGGATAATATCAAAGACTTTATTTCTAATGTTGTTAATGAATTTATGAATGATGGTAAATTGCTCAAAAGTTTTAATCATACTTTCATTACCTTAATTCCTAAAAATAAAAATCCATCTTGCATTGAAGATTATAGACCTATATCTTGTTGCAATTTCATTTACAAAATCATTGCTACTATTTTAAGTAATAGAATTAAGCTTTTTCTCCCCTTTTTAATTTCTGAAAATCAATGTGCTTATATTCCTGGCAGATTAATTTATGAAAACTCTTTGCTTGCTCATGAAATGGTCAGGAATTTCAATTATAAAAGGGGGATAATATGTGTCTTAAAGTGGATCTTCAAAAAGCTTATGATAAAGTTAACAGAAATTTTATTATCCATATCATGAAATGCATGAATTTTCCTGATAAATTTTGTAAGTTAATTTTTGAATGCATAAATTCTCCCACCTTCTCGATTTTATTTCAGGGCAAGCCTGAGGGTTTTATTAAGAGCAATAGGGGTATTAGACAGGGAGACCCTCTTTCTCCCTATCTTTTCACTTTAGCCATGGAATATTTTTCTATTCTTATTGATATTGAAACTATAAAAAACAATATTTCTCCTATTAATAAAGTTCAGCCTTCCATTACTCACCTGATTTATGCTGATGATCTTATGTTGTTCTCTAAAGCTAACAAAAATAATGCAGAGGCCATTAGTGAGATTTTTGAAAAAATGTATAATTTTGCTGGGCTTAAAATTAATGAATTTAAAACAAAAGCATACTTTAGTAAATACTGCAGACACAAAAATGATGTTCTAGAAGTTCTGAAAGTCAATGAAGGTAATCTTCCTATCAAATATCTAGGACTTCCTTTATCTGCTAATCAAATTAAAGATAGTGATTGTTCTTATCTGATTGATAATATTCAAAGCAAAATGGAAACTTGGTCATGCAAGCTTCTATCCATTGCTGGCAGGATTGAATTAATCAAAACTGTTGTCTATGCTATCATTTTATATTGGATTCAAACTCACCACATCCCTATTGCTACAATTAAAAAAATTGAGAGCAGATGTGCTGAATTTCTTTGGGGTGGTAAATATCATAAAATTAGTTGGGACAATGTCTGCAAACCAAAAAATGAAGGTGGGCTTGGTATCAGAAATCTTAATGATCTCAGTCTAACTTGCAAATTAAAGCTTTTTTGGAGATTTATTAGTGGAGATTCTTTATGGTCCAAATGGATGACTTGTAAATATCTCAAAAATGGTAACTTTTGGACAATTTTACCAAAAAATAATCAATCAAATGCTTGGAATCAAATTTTAAAATGCAGAGATTTGGGTAAATCTCTTATTCAAAGAAAATTCAAATCTGGTTGTGAAACTAGTCTTTGGTTTGATCCGTGGTTTCAAAATGACTCTTTTATTAATAGAGTGGGTTGGGATAATCTTGTCATTTGTGGTGAAGCTAAAGCTAATGTTAATGTCATAATCAAAAATAATCAATGGCAGCCTCATTTGCACCCAATTACTAATCCTCATAAAAAATTTATAACTAATATCCCTTTAGACCCTAATGCAGAAAGTGATCATTGGGATTGGTTAGCTAGCATCAATGGTAAGTTCTCCTTTAAGAAAACTTGGGAGCATATTAGAAGCAAGCAGCCTACTGTTGAGTGGTATAAGTGCATTTGGAACAAAGTGAATAATCCTAAGATGGCTATCTGTACTTATTTTGCTATTAAAAACAGATTGCCAACTCTGGATATAATCAGTAAATGGGGGAGGAATAATCTTTCACTTTGTTCCTTATGCAACTTAGAAAATGAAACTGTTTCTCACTTATTTTTTGAATGCAATTTCAGTTATTACATATGGACCCAGATAAAAACTAAGATGAGCATAAGCAATGTTAGCAGCATGGATCTAAAGCAAATTATCATGGATATCTCCAAACATTTCAAAGGAAAATCTCTTGAAAGGGATCTTGCCCATGTTCTGATTACAACTGCAGTTTATCATATTTGGAAAGAGAGAAATAATCGTACCCATAACAAGATTAAAATGTCCAAAGAGCAAAGATGGTTGATTATTGATAATGATAGCAGAATCATTCTTCAGAAATCAAAGAAAAAAGTTAAAGACCAAACCAATTTTGACTTCCTTGCGGATCTGTGGAGCAAAGATGCTGGTTGCAAGTATACTGAACATTATCTCCTCAATCCGAAGGCTCATCAAAATGACTTATACTTCCATAAGCAGTCTACTCATAGCGACAAAGAGCTCCACAGCAACAGGCATCTTAAAGACGATGATAACAGCTACAGATGTACAGATCTGGGTCGCGATGACACCAGATCTGCAAATCTTAGCACGAGAAATCATATTTCTGGCTTAATCAACTTTTCAAATTCTAGCAAAGCTGATAACAGCATGAGAAACAAGCTCAATCAAGGGCTTTCCTACTGGGAGAGAGGTGAAAGCAGCGGCAAAGGGGAAGCAAAGGAAATTTAATCTCTTGCGTTCGAGATTTTCTCGTCGCCATTTCTAGGTTTTGCTTTTTTCGTTGCTGTGGTTTGTTTGTGTCGGCAACCCTAGGAAGGGTTTGTGTGTTTATTGGTGTTTGTGGTTTCGGGTTGTGTTGTTTTTACCCGTGTTTGATTGTAATTTTGGGCCGGGCCCTTCTACCTTTCTTCAAAAAAAAAAAGCTTGCTCCTTGCTCCACTTTTTAAGGCAGTCTTTGGTTTTCTTTTACTTTAAAATAAATTGGAATAGAGGATTAATACAACCAGTACTCCATTCCGTTTTCCCCATATCATGATAATGTTGATTATATTACCAAGAATTGTCATATTTAAAAGGGTAACTCTTCTTGACTTGTTCTTTCATAGCAAAATTAAAAATTATAAGGGTACCGTCACTTGTCGAGTGGTTAGCAAAATACTTAGAAAAATAAGGATACTTATCAAAGCGCTTCTTGTAAATAAACAATCCATCTATTTTGCTATGCACTGACATGTTGGTGCCACCCCTCCTAGTGTAATAATTTCTCGTGCTTTGCAGTTCAATCAGGTTTCGGGTCCAATGCACTCAATAAACTCTTCATCAGTGGTTAAGCTGTAGCAACCATTATTGATTCCGCCGTGGCAATATAAAATAGCATCAAAGTCAACAACTAGCATCCAAGGCAACTTATATATGTTTTATGTAGTCCCGAAGCTCTTTTCTCTTTTCAAATTGATTGTGTGCATACATAAAAGTATAAAAGAAAGCCATACCCAGCTTATTATGTAAAAAACACGCAGTGTACTGCTCATTTTTGTCAATAATTGAAATAACCCATAGGTTTTTATCCCATAAAATAATAATTCTCCCTTTTTCTTGCTGTTCATTATTATATATACAGTCCTATTCTTTGTTTAAGAAAGTTGACACCTCATTGGTTTTATTCTCTATTAGTTTATTCTCCACGTATATATTTTAAAATTAGCTACTCTTTTCATGCATGAACGCTTGTAATATAGGTTACTGATAGCTTGGGCTTTGTCTGATATGTTTTACTAATTTAGCAAAATTTACTAATATCTTGGGCTTTGTCTGATATGTTTTATTAATTTAGCAAAATTTACTAATAGCTTGGGATTTGTCTGATATGTCTATGTTGTAATATAGGTAACATAGGTTACTGATAGCTTGGGCTTTGTCTGATATGTTTTACTAATTTAGCAAAATTTAATTTTAATGCTTAGATAATCAACTAAATGTATGTTTGAGAACCAAATGACATTTTAACTCTGTATAGAAACCTCGTGTACGGCAATTTGGAAACTAGGAAAGTGAAGGGATGCCGATATAATTTTATTATATTATTCTTATTATGTTAGTACAAAATTTTCATAAATTGCTTGACGATATAAGTTTCAAATTACATTGTTTGAAAGCTAGTTTAACATGAAACACTAAAGTTTTTTTGTGTAGTGTGTCTCTAGCATTTGTACATGAATCGTAGTTGGATGTACAACGTGAAATGTAGCGATGCCGAGTTCTTGAACAAAATTGAAGAGTTCATCAATTGTGCGTTGAATGATCAATTAAGAAGAAGGGAAGAAACTATTTTTTGTCCTTGTAGACTCTACAAAAATACGAGGAGGTTCCGTAATATAGATCAGATTAAGGATCACATAATTCATAATCGATTTAAGCAAAATTATACACGATGGATATGGCATGGTGAAAGTTTGCTTATTAGTTCTAGTAATCATGGGAATGATGAGAATGACCTAAGAGATAATGTGAATAATGAGGTGAATGATGAGGATAATGAGAACGATCGTGTTCATGAGATGTTTTGTGATGCTGAAGAACAGTTGATGGAAGAGCCAAAGTTGTGTGAAAGAACATTAATTGATGCTGAGAAACCTTTGCTTCCTGATTGTGCTAAGTTCACAATGTTGTATGCTGTGCTCAAGCTTTACAATTTAAAAGCAAAGTATGGGTGGAGTGATAAAAGTTTTATAGCATTGTTGGAACTTTTGAAAGACATGCTTCCAAAAGGTAATGAGCTTCCTACTTCTAATTATGAGGCAAAGAAAATTATGTGTCCAATTGGTATAAGGTACAAAAAGATATGAGGGAATGTTCATAACAGCCCATATAAGAAATGAGGGAATGTTCATAACAGCCCATATAAGAAATGGCCTCCGACAAAAGTGTTATGGTATTTGCCCATTATACCAAGATTTAAATGCTTATTTGCAAATAAAGAAAATGCAAAAAACTTGAGATGGCATGCAGATGTGAGGAAGGATGATGGGTTACTAAGGCATCCGGCCGATTCTCCGCAGTGGAGAAACATGGATACGACATATCCTAGTTTCGGCAAAGAAATTAGGGATCTCAGACTTGGTCTTTGCACGGATGGCATAAACCCATTTGGCAACCTTAGTAGTCAACATAGTACTTGGCCTGTTCTTTTGGTGATTTACAATCTTCCACCTCACTTGAGTATGAAGCGCAAGTACATCATGTTGTCTCTTCTAATTTCGAGACCGCGACAACCAGGAAAAGACATCGATGTATACCTAGCTCCTCTTATTGATGATCTAAAACTTTTGTGGGATAAAGGTGTGCGCATGTTTGATGCATATAGTAAAAGTGATTTCACATTGCGTGTCATGGGTTTTTGTACCATAAATGATTTTCCTGCATATGGTAACTTGTCTGGCTATAGTACAAAAGGTGTCAAAGATGCCCAATTTGTCAAGATGATATGGTTGTTGAGCATTTGCATTTTTGCAAGAAAAATTTGTATATGCATCATCGTGGATTTCTCCCTGTCATTTACCCTTATCGTAAGAAGAAGAAGCCTTTCAATGGTGAGATAGAGAGTGGAGTTGCTCGTTTGCCATTAACAGGAAATGATGTTTATGAACGGGTCAAGGATGCTGAAAATGTATTTGGAAAAGCCTTTCCTCTTCCAGAAGGCTTGTGGAAAAAAATCTATATTTTGGGAACTTCTATATTGGAGACACTTACAGGTTAGACATTGTCTTGGTGTAATGCATATTGAGAAAATATTTGTGATAGTATCATTGGAACGCTCTTGAATATACCTGGTAAGACAAAGGATGGTGAGAAAGCTAGACGAAATAGTTAGCACCAGTAGAGATACTTATTTGCCTCCTGCATGTTACACATTGTCCAAAAAAGAGAAAACTAGTTTATGTGAGTGTCTTCATGGTGTTAAGGTTCCAACAGGTTATTCTTCGAACATTAACAGCCGTTTATCAATGAAGAATTTGAAATTGAACGGCATGAAGTCTCATGACTGCCATGTGTTGATGCAACATTTGTTACCTGTTGCGATTAGAGGTATATTGCCTAACCATGTTAGACATGTTATTACAAAGCTTTGTATCTTTTTTAATGTAATTTGTAGCAAGGTGATTGATCCTGATATGTTAGATGATCAGCAAGCTGATGTTATTGTTACCTTATGCCAATTTGAGATGTATTTTCCCCCTTCATTTTTTAACGTTATGGTGCATTTGGTTGTTCATCTAGTAAGAGAAATCAAGATTTGTGGTCCTATGTTTATGAGATATATGTATCCGTTCGAAATGCACATGGGAACTTTAAAAAGGAAAACAAAGAACAGATATAGACCTGAAGCTAGTATTGTAGAAGGTACTATAGCTGAGGAGGTTATTGATTTTGTCACTCAATACTTAACTGGTGTTGAACCTATTGGACTTTGCAAGTCTCGACATGATGGACGACTTGATGGTCATGGCACAATTGGGTCAAAATTGATTTTAGTTGGTGATGAAATGATTCACAAAGCTTACCTTCTTGTTTTACAACACCTTAGTGAGGTTCATCCTTACTTGGAAGAGCACATAATGATTCACAAAATCCTTCAAAAACCGAAAGGTGGTTGACAAATGAACTTAACCGCTCCTTCGTCGCATGGTTTAAAAACAAGGTAATGTCTCGACTGTCTCAAACAAATCATGATGTTTCTGATACAATAAAATGGTTGGCATATGGGCCTCGACTTCTAGTCAACTCTTATGAAGGATATGATATCAATGGGCATGTCTTTTATACGAAGCGTCAGGATGAGAAGAGAAAAATGAAAAATAGCGGAGTTAGTGTCGTGGCATCTTCAAGAGAATTTGCTAGTGCTAAAGATAACAGACCAATAAATGTACGATGTCATATTACGGGATAATTGAAAATATTTAGGAGATTGATTACAAGGACTTCACGATCCCTCTATTTCAATGTAAATGGGCTGACAACCATCACGCTATACGAGTGGATGAGCATGGATTTACACTTGTTGACTTTGATCGAGTGAGTCATGATAATGATCCACTTATTCTGGCATCTCAAGCAACACAAGTTTTTTATGTGACTGACCCAGCTGATCATAAGTGGTATGTTGTTCTTCCCAGCAAAAGGCACATTGTTGGAATTGATGATGTGGTAGATGAAGAAGAGTATAATCAATTTGATGAGAACCCACCTTTCTCCATCGGCGTAAGTCTACAAGAAGAAGAAGTTGATTTAAATGCAAATTATGCACAATCTGATCATGATGAAGGGGTTTGGATAGCGGGATAATTTTTTCCATGAATGGGTATGTCTTTTTTAGTGTAGCGATGTACAAGGCAAAACATGCATCGGTTTAGGTGAAAATATCTACTGAAAATATCTCTCATAATCAATCAAATAAATAAATATATTTGACCATATATTTATTTATTTGATTTCCTTTGATGAAGATATTTGAGAGAATTACATGCATAATTATCTCTTACTAATTATCAAATTTGCATAGTTAATTAGTCAACCAACAAATTAACTAATATATAAAACAAGTATTGTGTTGCATATCTTCAACAAGGAAAATGCTAATTGTTGTGTTGCACTTGAAAGAAGTTTCTACTTTTAAAGGATAACAATTTATTTCAGATCCTCAACAAAATTTACTTTGCTATACAAACTGTGCACTGAAGTGTTCACTGAAGTGTTATTTACTTTTGGACTTTTTTCGATTTTACCGTTGGTTGTTTTATATTTCACCTTTGCTTCGGTTTTAAAAATATTGAAAACCAAAACTTATAAATGCAAAAACATATAAAAGAACCTAACAAATTAACTAACATGATTCAACAAGAACTGACATGAAACATTTTGGTCAACTGTAACATGTTTGACATGGAATTTACTTGTTTAGATGTATAAATACACAAAGTCTAACAATAAGTCTTTGTTATAAGAGACTACACTTAACTTACAGTGTTTTATACAGCTATTTTTATAGTTACATATTGGCTTCGGAGCTTTGTTTTTTGTCAGTGATTCTGCAACAAAACGTATTATTGGAAAATTATAGACTAGTCTGATAACTATTATTATTGGAAAACTGCACTAAGTGTAGGTGATCTTCCCAAGATCCACCAAAGTCTAATACACAAGCTCTTAGTAAATCCTCGAATACCTTATTGACTCTCTCTGTCTACCCATCCGTCTGAGGGTGATATGCATTACTCATATCAAGCTTGGTGCCTAATAATTCCTATAAACTCTTTCAGAATTCAGTAGTGAATGAAGTATCTCTGTCACTGACTATACTACTAGGAATCCCATGTAGTCTAACTATGTTCTTCATGAACAACTTAGCTAAACCAGGTGTCGTCCTGGTAGACTTAACTGGAATGAAATGGGCACTCTTGGTCAATCTGTCCACCATGACCCATATACTTTCATTTCCTCTATTTAACCTTGGAAACCCATCTATAAAATCCATGGATATCGAATCCCATTTCCAAACTGGAATCTCTAAAGGTTGAAGCGAACCACTCGGCTTCTAATGTTCGGCCTTCACTTATTGACAGTTTGCACACTGCCTAACCTACAAGCCAGCATCACTCTTCATACCTTCGCAATAGAAGCTCCTCTTCGTATCATGATACATCTTAGTCTCTCCATGATGAATCGTAAATTTAAACTGATGACATTCTCCAAGAACTTCTCTCCTTAAGTCTTCAACATTCGGAACACATAACCGTCCCTTCTTTCTTAACCATCCTCTCTGGTCAAGACTAAAATCCTTTAGATCATAGATCCTTGATTCTACCTCAAGCAATCTAATCCTCTCGGCTAATACTCGATCCTCTTTCTGCTTAGAAGCAATCCTTTCGATCAACACTGGTCGAACTTCTAAACAGGATAACACGGTTGTGCTCTGACTAAAACTAGCAGTCGATCTTAACTACACACTACAAGTAGTCAAAGCTTCTAAATATTTCCATTCTACCAACATAGCTAACACCACATTCTAATGTCTCATGCTAAGAGCATCTGTTACCTTATTTCCTTTCCCAAGAGTATACTCTATACCAAAATCATAAGCAGCTAAAACTCCAGCCATCTATGATGTCTCATATTCAACTCCTTCTGAGAGAATAAGTATCTTAAAGACATATGATCTGTGTATAGCTCAAATCTCTCCCCTAAGAGATAATATCTCCAAATCTTCAATGCAAAGATCACCGCAGCCAACTCCAAATCATGAGTAGGATATCTCACTTCATGCGGTCTAAGATGTCGTGAAACGTATGCAATAACTTTACCCTTCTGCATTAACATAGCTCCTAATCCAGTCCCACATGCATCGGTATACATCACCAACCCTTGGTTTTCGTTTGGAACTACTAACACGGGTGTGTTGGTCAACAAATGCTTTAACTTAAGAAATGCTTTCTCACATTTGTCAGACCAGACAAACTTCACATCCTTCCTAGTTAACTTAGTCAAAGGTGTTGCTATCCGCGAGAAATCCTTGATGAATCTTCGGTAATAGCCAGCAAATCCAAGAAAACTTCTAATCTCAGTCACCGTCTCTGGTCTCTTCCAATTATTAACAGCTTCAATCTTATCTAGATCGACTGACAAGCCCTTCTTTGAAACCATGTGACCAAGAAACTTAACCTCTTTCTTCCAAAAATGACTTTGGAAAACTTCGCTTTTAGCTGATGCTGCCTCAGCGTCTCAAGCACTACTCTAAGATGATCCTCATGCTCTCTTTCATCCTTAGAGTACACCAAAATGTCATCTATAAACACCAACACAAACCTATCCAAGTACTCTCGAAAAACTTGGTTCATCAAATCCACGATGAAAGCAGGTGCATTCGTTAACCCGAATGGCATTACTAACCACTCATACGAACTATACCTAGTCTGAAATGCTTTCAATGGAATACTGTCCTCTGCCACTCTTAACTGATGGAAATCTGTCGCCAGATCCAACTGGGAAAATAATCTGGCTCCACACAAATGATCAAATAGATCATCAATTCTCGGCAAAGGATGCTTATTCTTAATCGTCCTCTCATTCAACTTACGATAGTCGATACACATCCTTAACGACCCATCCGGTTTCTTTACGAATACCGCGGTCGCTCCACAAGGCAAACTGCTTAGTCTAATAAAATTCCTTCCTTTTAGATACACTAGTAGCACCTTCAATTCCTTCATCTCTGTCGGTGTCATTCTGCTAGGTGGTCTACTAACAGGTTCAGCTTCTAGCACAAGATCTATCTGAAACTCAACAGCTCATTTCGGTGTTAGTCCTGTAACCGACTCATAGTCATCTGCAAAATCTCTTGCTACTCGAACCTGACTTAACTCTTCTCCTACTTCCATAGCACTTAACAAAGCACAACTACTCCGGTCAGAATCCTCTACTGAGAATATGATTTGGTTATGACTATCAGGTGATATCTCCCTATCCTGGAAAAATATCCTAGCCTCATACTTATCCAACCAATCCATACCCAAAATGATTCTGAAATCTATGAAATCGAAAACATACAGACTGCATGCAAACTTATGACCTAACAAGTCTAGTTCTAACTGGTCACATCTCATCCCTAGAGTTGCATACCCTCCTATTGGATTCGTAACCCTTAAGGAAGTAACAAGGTACGTGAGTTCTAAGTATAACATATCAACCAAACACTGAGATATAAATGAATGTGATGCACCGGTATCAAATAGTACCCTAAATGGTATGCACGGAATCAAAAGTGTACCTTCCATCACGACCTTTCCTTTTTCAACTGTAGTTGGCCTAGCAGATGATGGTCCAACAACAAAAACTTTTCCCTTGTCTGCCCTGACTGGTTCTGGACACTAATTCTTATAGTGCCTAACTTGGTCACAGTTGAAACACTTCACATTCTTCTTTTCTGCAGCCTTCTTCCCCTTACTTGACCAGCACTCATGAGCATAATGACCTTTCTTGTCACACTTGAAACAAACTAAATCAGCATTTGCCTTCTTGGCAGCCTCTCCCTTCTGGGCTCGCTTCTTCTTAAAGAACTTTCTCTTCTTTCCCTGAGGACCTGGGTTTCTACTGGCTTTTCTCTCGCACAAATAGCAAGCATCTCCTTATGTCGGATTTCCATCTCCACAATTACATTACAAGGATCAATGATATGTGTCAGGGTTGCCCTGGAAATCTCAGGCCTCAATCTTTGAATGAACCTCTCATTCCTTTTGATGACGGTGTTTATAGTAGCATACCATATCGGGACAACTCATCAAACTTAGTAGCATACACAATTACCAACATCTCTTCTTGCACCAAATCCATAAACTTTCTCATCAACACTGACTTAGCAACTTCAGGTAAAAACCTCTGTTCAAGTCTTCTTCTAAAATCTGCCCAAGTCAATTCCTCCTCTGGAACCCTGGCAGTAACACTATTCCACCAGTGAAGTGCTGCTCCTTGCAACTGCGTAGAGGCCAGCCCCCTCTTCTACTCATCATCCAGACTCAAATCCGTGAAGATTCTCTCATAGTGCAACAGCCAATTTTCCACCATTATAGCATCCTCTGTTCCTATAAACGGTTTCCCTCTAAGACTAGTGTAGTCTCTACTCAACTTAGCATAGTTATTCCCAATTGCAGCCACAGGATTAGCTCCTCCAACATTCCCAGCAACTCCAGCAGTAGCTCTAGCTCGCATCATATTGACGAAAAACTGATACATCGCCCCCAAATCCACCGGTGAATTTCCAACACCCACATTGGCATTTGCATTTTGGTTAGAATTAGCCTGTCGAGTCGGGTTCCTCCTGGTGGTTGAACTTTTCTATTGGTTATGGTGCTTCCTCCACCGAGATTTCCTCTTCCGTTTCCTGCCTCCATATCTTCTTTCTCGTAAATCTGCATACGAGCCTTAGAAAGATACAGAAGAACGGTCTAAGAGAGGGGAATACATATATATATATATATATATATGTGTGTGTGTGTGTGTGTGTATATACCAAATACAAGTACGTTACTATAGTGTTATCCCAAAACCCAATCTTATTTTCTGATTCATTGGATTATGCTTTGAAAAATCTTTTAGGTTTAAATATCATTTAAGTTTCATAAACCTATGCTCTAATACCAACTTGCAACGTCCCCCACTTGGAGGCCCAGAACTAACGGCTATGGATGATGCAGTCATCCATAGTTATTAATCCACGGCGACCAAATACGGTAATGTTAGATACATTGATATAACAGAAACACATGGATATGGAAACGTTTTTAAAATCAACAAACAACTTTCTCATTCTATTTCAAAGCATTTCAAATTCATTACATAATCCCATTATCTTTAACCATGTTTAGAGAAAATATAATTATTACAACATACGCCAAGAGCGACATATGAAGATGCACCTTTGGATGATTAGAGTATATATCCAAGCAATTAAACAACTTTGCCTTTACAACAAAAACAGCGGAATCAAAATAGCAAAGAACTCTAAATAGCTATCATGCCTCCTGCATGTCTCCAGAAGCTTATTCGTCTAAAGAGGTACCTAAAAACCTCAACTCTCAAACTGCTCAAAATCAATTGAGCACCCGAGAGTTTAAGAGGAAAACATAAACTTCGAGTCGGACATAAAGCCTGGTATGAATAATAATCTACCATCTCAAACCATTTAGATATCTAGTGAGACCACGCCGCGTAGCGGAATGGGTTTTCCACTCCCTAGTATCTTATTCATAACTTTATAAAACCATATACCGTGCTCCTGCATCCACAATGGTTAAAACATAACAATTCAAAATACTATGATGATATGCAAACAAGTAAATCGATTCTGGATTACCCAACCCCATTCATTTTTGACTATCTGTCTCAGTTATAGTTTCTAGGGTCACCATTAACCTAATAGTTTTCATAAGCCGATTAATAACCTGATTAATTCTTATGGACTCCCTGTCCAGTTTCATAGTTTTCATGGGATCACTAAGAACCTATTAGCCCTGCCAATAACTTCATTATTTCATGGGTACTCCCTGAACCTATTGGTATCTCCAATAACTTCCCTTTTGTTCTAGTTTTCATGGGTTGACTAGGAACTATTGACTTCTGTCAATAACTTAATACATATATAGTTTTTGTGGGTTCACTACAAACCTATTGGCCCTTGCCAATACTCTTTCTAATCATAGTTTTCATGGGTTTACTATGAACCTATTGGCGCCTACCAATAACTTATTCTAAGCATGGTTTTCATGGGTTTACTATGAACCTGTCTATCTGACAACTTCTTTAACTAGTATTTAGGCATCCTATATTCTGGTCTACCTGACCTCTTGGATGCAATTCTACTCATTCAGGAGATAACTTAACTTATATTCACTACTGGGTCAACCTAGCTCGTTACTCTGCCCCCTTTTCCCCAAATTACAATTATATGTCCATGTTAAAGTGAATATGTAAACTAGAAGAAGCAAACATATTAACATAATAAACACCAACATCTGTGGTTTAATATCCTTGAAATCATTTCCATATAAAACTTTGTTAATCCCTTTAACCTATTAATTTATCAAGGAAAGCTTCTTCATAAACTTCATACTTAAAAGCCATTTTAAAACTCCTTTATTTATGCCATGGTTTTTCCCTTTAAAATGAGATTAGGTTATTTGTTTTGAAAACTAGGGCTTTCAAAACCTTTAATCTTTACTTTCGAAACTATTGGAAAACTTCCTTTCGAAAGCATTCAAATCTTTTTTTCAAAACACTAGGCACCTGCCTTTCGAAACACTTTAAAACCTTTCTTTCAAAACCTTTCAAATGTATTAAAGTAATATCATTCAATTATAGAAGCATATCTTCGAAACCATTTGAAAGTACCCCTTTCGAAACCATTTGGTTTAATTTAAAACATATCTTATTGGTCCAAGTGAATACAAGCGAAAGTGCCCCTTTCGAAACCATTAAAAAGAGTTTGGGGAAAAATAGATGGCTTCGGTACCATCCTTTCGAAAGCTCAAAACATTTAAGTAAAATATGTAAAGGATGGCTTCGAAACCCCTTTTGAAGCCATTGCCTTCGAAACCCTTGAATGCTTTCGAAAGCTTTAGGAAGTGGCTTAGTACAGGTTTAAAACAAAAGCTACCTTTTGAATTGGTTGATGACTTCAATCCATTCGAATGGTATAGGGCTGGCAGAGAGGTTTCGACTTGGTCGAAACTACCCTTTTCGAAAGCATTGATTTTAAAACTAACTCATTTGGAAGCTACAATTTAAACAAGAGGCAGCAACCCCTTTCGGAAGAAATTTAAAAAGACCCCTTCGAAAGCATATGTTTCGACTCCTTTGAAAGCATTTAGTAAAACAGGCAAGCACATTTCTTTGGAAAATAAAACAAAGGGTTCGACCCCATCGAAAGCAAGGGTTTCGACACCATACCTTCTACCCTTCTCCAATCCACTACGTACCAATCATATTGATACCTTGTGTATTGGTTTCGGCATTGATTGGTTTCGACTTGGTTGGTTTCGACTTGGTCGAGGCAGAAGCATAAGGTTGAAAGGTTGCTTCTATAAGAGGTGGAGCATATTTTCTGAATAAAGTATGATTTAATGCCATATAAAGTGAATACTTTATAACCAACCTGACTATTTGTAAACATTTGATTGGTTGCCAAAACTTTTCAAATTATTTACAAAAATAACAGCCGCATAATTTCAGATCTAAACAAGGATTAATTTAACAAATAAGCCCTTGCATTAAAAAAAACCAATAAAACAATAAAGTCCTTCATCTAAAATAATTTTATTTCCATAGTAAATTACTTAGGAAAAATCCCAAAAAATCATAGAAATTCACTTTCTATATGTTATCTAACATATAAAAATTTCAAACCCAAATTCTTCATAAAATAACCGAAATTAATTTCTAAACCCAGTTATTCATATTTTCATTTGAAAATTCATAATAAATTTTCCATAGCTTGGAAAATTATAAAAATTAAAACCCATCTCCAAAATCATGTTTTACATAACATATAAATTCCTCGTGGCATTTGAAATTCAATTTAAATGATTTTAACCTTAAAACCATGTATAAACAATTATCAAACAATTTTGTTTGAATCAAATATGTTATAGAATCCAAGCATATCATCATCAAAAATCGTCATAATGGATTTAACCTTAAACCCGAAAATCAATGATCATAAAAGCAAAAAAGAAATGCTTTTGATTATTATTCACCTTGATTAGGATAAGGACTTTGAGATTTGATTGAGATTAATTCGCCTTGCTTAAATCCTTTAGCTTTAATTTGATTTCCTCCTCTTTTCTCCTGAGTAATGGCAGGCTTCTCTCTTTTGTTTGTGTTTTATATTTTGAGAAAAATGAACGTGAATGGATAGGGAACGAGAATATAGGGTAATGGGATTATGGTGTGCAATTACCCTAAATACCCTTGCGTTAATTACTCTCCTAATTAACATACAAAGCCATTTATAAGCCCATTTATATAATTAATTAAGCTCGGCCTCTATTTTGAATTTTCAAATCTCAATCCCCTTATCTCCCTAAGGTTTGCATTATTCTATTTAATTTATCTAATTAAATCTCTTGAATAATGTTATTAAAAATTAAGGGTGTTACAACCCGTTATATTGTAATATTTCCTGCGAACCACATAGTTTCCCGTATCATCTCCAGGATGTGAGGCTCATAAGGCCACGCCTTGCTTTTCACAAAGCCACGCTTCCACTTAGAGTGCCATATTGCCATTTCTAACAACACACTATTGATTTCCACAGAAGTACAATGCCTGAGTTCATATGCCTTAGGGAAGGGTGTTACATATAAGAGGAGTTACCTCCTACACCACCAAACAAATGTACGTTTGTAAAAATCAATGTAAGTGGTCTTTGAAATGCAATGTCAAACACTTTTCCATACAAGTTGTCCAAGTGAAGGACAAACCGAAGGCACTCCTCCTACTACATCCTGTTTGGGAATCACCCGTAGGATTAGTAGAGAGTAGTCCTTGCAAATCGAAGATTTACAGAACGAATGCACTACTTCCACCATATATATAATATCAGAATCAACCCAAAGATTAGTTGCAAGCAGCCCTACATCAAGAAGATCGCCGTCTTCAAATTCTTTATCTTCAACATGTCTTCACTTTCGAACGCATATGTTGGTTTGAAATGGTTCACGGGTAGGATTCATCCAAATTCGATCCCGGTCTCTCCGAACCAATCATCGATAATAATATGTCGGTTGTGTAGGTGATTATTAAACATCATCCAATTTATAAATCTTTTCACCCAAATAAATATCTTTTTAGAGATATTAGTTTTAAAACATTTCCATTTCTTTTAGTATATATGGATTATTGAGCCACTTTTTAACTTTGGAAATACCAAATCATTTCTTTTAAATTACTTAGGAAAATATTTCCATCTTCTAATATTAGTATAATTCCAATCTAAATGGAGATTTCATATTCCCAAAACATATCTTTAATGGGTTAAAAACAATGTTATTTAAGACATCGTTTGCTGAAAAGCCAAACCGGTTAGTATTGAATAACCATAAATTTTGGACTAATTATATACTTAATATTAATTTTCGTATTCAACCTATATTATTCGTCGAATAACGGTGAAATCACCTTTTAAATTCATATGGATAGTACGAGTTCCCTCCTCAGAATTTAAAACAGATTTTAACTAGAACGTTTTCTTTAACAACCAAAATCCTATTTTAAATCTTGTTTAACTTTGAAAAACTCCAAATCTCTTTTCTTTTATCTTAAGAAAATACGGTCCGAGTAAATCAAATTAACTATCCCCTCCATTGGGCCAGTCCGGATAGCTAGGGGAGCAGGTAACCGGTTTCCCAAACTCCATCCTAAAGACTATCTCTCTGTCACCTATAAAGCGGTTAAGTTATTTAGTTGACTCTAAACCTTTAAAATACTGGTATAATTATTTGGAAAAACAGTTCCAATTTTGGAAGAAAAACTCATGTTTAAAACATTTAGTCAAAAGTTGTCATATTAAGTTGTTAAATTGCCAGTGAATAGTGATTTTATAGCTTTATAAATCAAACACCGATTTCATTTCATATATGTCCATTCTTATAACTCAAATTACCTTTAAAACATTTTAATATATTTATGGAATTTATTTCATATTTTTATAGATTTAAAAACATCCATTTTAAAAAGTTGAAAATAATATTTTACGAACTGCCAAAACGCGACGATTTTGAAAACTTGATTTTGACGTATTTTCCTTTTTATTAAATGAAATTTTGGTTTTTCTTCTTCGCTTGAAAACTATAGTTATAAGAGTCTAGAAAATTGCTATTTCAAAAGATTTTAACTTATATTTCATTATTATATGAATTTAATTTTTATGGCGTGAAATCGCGAACTACCGCTACGCGACGAGCTTATTTTTACTCAAATTTTCGAACTTCGCCAAACTTTATCGAAACACTTTTAAAAAATTTATATAACATCTTAAACTATTTTAAACCCATATTTTACTTGATGTCAAAATCCATTTTCACTTTGTTTCTAAATATTATAATATTATATCATTATAATATTCAATTTTCTATTTTTCCATTTACAATTCTTTTTACATAATCCATATGATATTTTTCATATCATTTTCATCTTTTAAAACCATTATTTTTCAAAATCAAATCATAAAAATTACTTTACAAATAATTTCAAAACTCCTCCTTTCCAATTTATTTCGAAACTAAATTCCAACCTTTATAAAATGATGCTTTCTAGATTTATAAATCAAAGAGGCTTAATACTCCACATATACATATTATTTTAGAGTATAATATGGATTATTTTTCATAAATTAACCATGGCTAGTTAAGGTAATCATTTCAATTCTATTGGATATAATTTTTCACATCATTAGTTATAATAATTCTTTTTATCACAACCAAGTTATCAACCGATCACAACCAAGTTATCAACCAATATTTATCCAAATATTTTAATTCACAAATTAATCATGCATATCATCATTAAAAATCAATTTAAGATTTAAAAAAAACTAAAGTTAGGATATGTTCTCACTATTATTGGTTTACCTTCTGAACTACTTGAAATTATTCTGGCAGTACTCCGACAGTATTTCTCTCCAATTTTCTTTATTACGGAGCTTCTAGATCTTGTTCCACCTCCTATGAAAACACAGCTATGGTGCCTTGAAGTGGGTATGCTTGGCCAAGCAAGGTGGAAGTGGGTGGCCGTGGATTTAAAGAGGGGAGTGTTTTTGACTTGGTTTTGAAATGATTCGACCTTGTATATGTGTATATATTTTTTTATTTCATTTAGCTATATTTTTGTGAATTTTTGTGCAACCTTTTCATTGGAGATGAGAATCCATTAAAGAGGCTCAAAAAGAAGGAGAGAACTCAAAAGAATTTGTTGGTGAATTTATGAAGCCTTAAGTGCCTATTTATAGATTTTTCAAGACTTAAGCCTTAAGTAAACATGAATAAATCTCCCAATATCATCATGCACCCCTCCCATCACCTCTTATCCATAACCTCCCCCCTCCCATCACCCTCCTTTCCATCACTTCTTGCCCCTTTCTTTGACTATGGAGGTAGCTTGCATTAATGGTGAAGGGATGTGCATTTATGGTGATGCGAATGCTACTTTTTCAAACCAAAACCCCTTTCACACTTGAGATATGTAAATGCTAATGTGTATGTATACATGTGCGCACATATGTATATGGCATATATAGGTATGTGCATAAGACACTAAACACATTGCAACGACTTCAAACAACTTTCGTTTGTTAAACCGTTGAAAATTCGGAATCCAAATTCCAATTATGTTTTCATTTTTTAATCAAACTATTTATTTATGTAAACAAAACTTGAAAATAATTTTCTTGTAATCTTTAAATAATTAAAATAAGAATATTTAAGTTATAAAACCATATTTTACTAATATAAAATCCAATTGTAAAAATACGACGTCCATCTACCAAAATGCGACGAAGTTTGTATATTTTTATAAAACAAGTATGTATATTTATAAAACCATTATAAATCACTTATTATCATTATACAACAATTATATGAATTTTACTAAGGCTATTATGTTTATAATATTTAAAATAAAATATTTTAGAAACTTATATTTTTTAACTGCAAAAACGCGAAGAAGCTAATTTCTTTCTATAATGAGTTCATATATTTATAAAACCATTCGAAATGAATTATTATCACTATATAATTAAATCAAAATGTATTATTTAATGTTTAAAATCAATTATTTGAATATTTAAAATTAGTTAAATATTCCATATTTAAGTGATAAAATTTCGGGTCATTAAATTGATTACTAACAGTTGAAGGTAGATAAATCACATCCATATTGGTAAATTTTTGAATCCAGTTTAAGTTCGCGAACGCCTGAATAATCTTAGTCAGAATATTTTTTATCCTGACCCGACAACCATGAATATTCAAAGCCTTGGACATTAATCTCCATCAATCCTACTCTATAGATCTATGTATCTGATTCATTCATCATTGAGTAGGGAACCAGATTGCCACCTTTCTTCTCACTAGGCACCCAATACAATCAATATCTCTCAAAATTAGCCAAGGTCTGTAAATACAACATGCATCCTCTTCCAAAAATTTCCATAACCCCCTCCACAATACTTCAAAGTTTTGTGCATGTACAAAGGATACATTACTTTTCATGCCCCCAACATTAATCAGCTCAAGAGTAATATGTTGAATATTAATGCTCATATTGTTAAAATCTCAACAATGAGAGTTGATAATCACAAAAATTCTACACTTAAAGTAACATGACAGATTACTGACCATTTTCCCGTTGTCCTCAAATTATCTCATAACTTTTTCTAAATCGAATAATGTAGTTTATTCTCTAGCATTCCAAAACAACTTCTGTTACATTTTGTAATTAGATTACTTATGTTAACTTGTTGGGTTTATGGAAATACCGAACATTCCATCATGCGGTAAGCATTTTTTTTATTTCTAATAGAGTAATGCAGTACTCTGCCATGCAAGTTAGCACTTTTTCCATCCACTTTCATTTTATTATCTATTTACTGCCATAATGGGTTTTGCTTAACCTGCATTTCTTTTATGACACTATCTAGCTTACCTTATTTATTGCCAAACTTCTGTGGGGTATCATATAACACTTCCTCTTCCCCATCCTTACAAAGATCATTTAAGTGCTATGTGATAACTTTCTCTCTCTCTCTCAATATGCATCTCCATAGCATGATCTAATACTTGTATAGAAACATTACTGTCATCGGCACAATTAATATTGTTGGATTGAGTAAAAGAATTAAGAACATAAGTTTCAAATAAGCTTGAAATTTGTGGAGCATTTCCCAATTAAACATTGTCCAGTGATGAGTTATGACGCTTAAAATGATGATCGAGGCTGTTAGTGACTTGCCCATAACCAGAGTTGACTTGCTAGCTTCCTCTTTAGTTAAGGTTGAAGTAATAAGGGTTTGCTCAGGTATTGAGACAGTTGCTCCTCCTTGTGATTTTCTAAGGATATTCTTGAGCTTTCACATTTTCTTTTAAGTTCCATGTCTCCACTTTCAATTATGTTGACATTCACTTCTTCACTAACCTGCTCCAACATCCATTTACCCTTAACCCCCTTGACTAGCTCCTTCCTTGCTATAAGCGGATCCCCTGGCTGCATCATAAATACCTTAGTAGAATTAGTTGGGTTTTGGACCCTCAACTTTAATTTCTTAACTCCTACCACCTGCGGATTCTCACCTACACCGTTTTGGCTATTCTGACCCAAAGGATTCTCTTCACAACCCACCTCACAAGCCTCCTCATCGTTGAACACTTCCTCTCCTCCTTCATTCTCCTTTCCATTATGATGAAGTCCCTTATATGCCTCATCCGCGCCTTCCGGCGACTGCTTTGAGATTCAAGTTTTAACCATTGGACATTAGGCTTTAAGGTGCCCAAAGAATTGTAATTTTCAAATCTTGGTGGAAGGTTTTCATATATCACTTCTTGCGAGAATAGCTCCCTATCTTCTCTTATGACTTCCACTATATTTGGAATACCGTATTGGCATCCACATCCACCAACACCTAACAATGAAAGACTCATTTTCTTTAGGGTAGCTTCATCTGTCTTAATAGGGATACTAATAGTGTAACAACCCGTAAATTTAACTGGTTTTTAATAACGTTATTAATTGAAATTTTGTGAAACGTTAAACAATAAAATTTTGAGATATAAATTTGATATTTGGAATGCGTCTAGTTAAACATAGCAACTGGTAAATTTTCGTCCGAAATATGAAAGTTTAGTTCGTGCGTAAATTTACTTCAATTTAATCAGTTAAAAAAACGATGAAAATAAAACGTTTTCGGAACCTGAATATTTTTACATAGAAAAATTCTAAACCGTCTTCTGAGCAAGACGTCATTTTTCGTTTTTCAAAATTCGGACTTCTTTAGCTCCGTCGATCTTATTTTTCTGCGTTTTTGCTGCATTTTCCGCTATTAGAAAATTCGAAATTTTATAATTCAATCGAATCACTGATATCTGTATACCATTTTGATCGCCTCGTCGTGCTGATCTTTGCGGTATATTCAATTCTGTGTTTTGAAGTCTGATAAACGGTGGAATTTACAAAACGTTAACCATATCGGTACACGTTTCGTGCCTTTTGATTTCTTGTGGCTATTCAATTACCATCGCATATTAACCCAACGGTCATCAGCATTTATGATTTCTGCAATGCAACTGTTGAACTTTGTTTTTCCACTGTTCCCAATATAATTGATGATCCGGTTCTTCTGGTTACCAATTACTTTGTTTTGAAAAGCACCTAGTTGGAAAGTTTATAATATTCATTGCATCTATTTACGTTCAAACTATTACTCACCTTTCTCCTTCCTGACTTTGTTTTCCCAACCTATTCTTTCTCTCAGCCTATTATTTCTTTACAAATAAAAGAAATAAGAATATGGGCTGACACTATCATATATATGTTTGAAGAGATTTTGCTTTTTCTCCATGGCCGCTATCTACCTCACCGTGCAACTTTCCACCTGCCACCATGGCTTCCCACGTCTGCCTCTGATCGACTCGTTCCCCGCCGCCTTGGCCATTCGCCGACCGATGCCACCACTCGGCCAGTACCAATCCTTCACCACCGATAAGCAACGGCCTCCACCTCCTGCCTCCAACTGCTGTGAGCATGCTCGGGCCTTCCCAGTCAAGCGCCTCCCTTTTCCCTAGCACCCAGCGCGCGCAACCTTCTTCCCTCGCCCACGTCCTTGCTCCTCCTCCTTGTACAGCCAACCCGCCTAAATTTTGATATATGCGAAGCATATATATATGCAGCAACCGAGCTTAGGCTCCTCCGTCGTGAAACCACACTCACGTTCCCCTAACCCAACCACTCACCACAATTCACCGCCTTCCCTTCTCCGATCTCAACAGCAAACCCAGGCCTCGCAATACTCCTCTCCTTTACAACCCTACCCATCTTGGAACTGCCTGTTTTCCCACTCAACCTCACGCAAACAACATCTCCAGTCGTGTCTCCTTCTTCTTATTATTGGTTAGTTGTTGCTGTTTATATTTAAGGGGTTATATATATAGAAGTAGTATATTCTTGCTGTTAGTGTGTAAGTCAATATGTTGGTTCATGTAGGTTACGTAAGTCGTTCCATACAAGTATGGTTATTCTAGTTTTGGATTGAGTATAGATTTATAATTTTAGTATATAGATTTCTTTGCTTTACAATTTATGTTATAAGGTATATATATACTGATATTTTGATTTATAGAAGTGTGTAATATAATATAAGTCTGTATAAGGTTTGTCTGCAAATTGGGCCATGTTGGGAGAGCACGCATGTGTTTGGGTTTTGCGTAAAATATTGTTCGCATTTTTAGTCTGCATTTGTTTTCACATTTATAAATTATGATATGTATATGATATTGTGTCTGCATTTTTTTAGCAACTGTTGCGTCAAAATATTTTAGCTATTGTTAGTATGTAAAGCATATGATATAAATAGGTATTGAGATTTTAAGCTGCACATGTTTTAAATTTAATGCGGATTCTTTAAAAAATAATAATAATAATAATAATAATAATATTATGTTTGAATTTAATATATGTGATTTAATTTAAAGATGGCGTTGAAGTGCATTTATATGAAATTTTATCTGTGTTTGAATTAAATATCAATTTGAAAATATATGTTTAAAATTGATTTTTTTTATTTATATATATTTTATGTGTTTAAATTTGGAATATAGTTATGTATATATGTTCACTGATACCATTTACTTTCATCGATCCTATTCTGATTTGATTTCGACAATTCATATTTAACAGCTAGCTTTGCTCGTCGATTCGTGCCAATCTAGTTTATTCCGAAAGTCATGCTTGCGATCCGTGACTCGACTTCGTTGTCTATTCATATCTCTAGCCTCGAAAGGTGAGCAATCGCTCACGATTAACGTTCTTTTATTTATTAAATATGATTTCAATTGAAACGATAATTGAAATATGCTGCTGCTAGTTATTTACACTGTTAAATATATGCTATTACATGTATCAGTTCACCTGTGACATCTGACACCATTATTTGTTATATATACCATGATAATCCAGTTTGGTTGATAATTGATTGATTGTTGATGTTTATATTGGACGTTAAATTGTTAATGTTAAAGTGATAAATAATATGAAATTGAATTGATATAGGATAGTCCACAATTTAAATTGGATCTATATGTTGAATTTGATTTGTTAAATTTGCATAATATGACCTCTTTAAATGTTTAATCACTCGACACGTAGTAATATGGTTAACTTCACCTTGAACCATTGAATGTATGTTGTATAAAATTGATGTAGTATAAATTGAATAATGAATATCAAGTGAAGAACCATATAGATAAATGTAATAATCTTTAATCTACATGAAATGATAGTGTAGATTCTAGAAATAATTATATTAATTTGCACAAACAACAAATGTGAATTAATACGATCATTTCGGGATTATTTGAATTAATTATTGGATTGTTGATATTGATTTTTGTTATTGCTTGTTTATTTACTTTGACACCATCCCAGTTATCACACTGCAAGTTCCCTTTGCTATGCTTTGATTTTGAATTGAATTGGAATCAGGTTGAAATGATAAATACCCAAATTAAACTTTGACCTAGGATAGAGAATTAAATAAAACCCGATTGGTCAATAATTTGATTTAAAATATAATAAAGATTTTATTTGAATGAATGATAAGGTTTTGAAATGAAGTTGGAATTTGAAATTTTATGAAAGGAAAATGTTAATATTTAAATCTGAAACAAAATATTAACAAAGTAATTGATGAAAGAACGTTGTTTAATTTAAGAAATGATTGAATTAAGTTATGAAATTATTTAATAATTAAGTTTGGAATTATTTAATAATTAAGATTGGAATTATTTAATAATAAGGCTTTGGAATTTATTTGATAATTAAAATTTTGAAATTATCAATTAAGTTTTGGAATTATTTAATAATTAAATGAAATTGAATTCTTGATATGTGAAATTGAACTTCGTAATAAGTGAAATTGAACTTCTTTAATAAGTAAAGTTGAGTTATGAAATAATTAAGTTTTGAAATTTGTAACTAAGTAAATAAAATAAGTGAAATCGAATTTCTCTAACAAGAAATAAAATGTGTTTTATTGAAATAAATGTAAAACTTGAAATGTAAAGAATTTGATTTGATGAATTTAATTTAGTGCAATTTGTAAGTTTTGATATAATGGAGTTGAACTTAAATAATTGATTTAATAAATTGGAAGTTAAATAGAAATTGTTTTGAAGGATAAATTTACTTAACGAATATTGAATGAAATCGATAAATGAACTTAAATTGATTTGAATGTAGATTAAATCATTTTTAAATGATTTCGGAATGAAACTTATATACGAATTTAAATGAATATTGGAATGGTTTTAAATAAAAATTGAAATTGTATTATAAGATTTTGAAATGGTAATTTGGATGTTTTGAATCGTAAATTTTTGGAAATTGGTTTTGAAAGACAAATGAAATGTTGGTTTACAAATTTAATTGAAATTGAATTTGATTTGCTTTTGAAATATATTAAACGACCAATTGGTGAAATAATTTCGAAGGTTATTAAAGAGACCGGAATCGGTTATGGACATACTCACTGTCTAAACCGAAAACCACTTTAATAACTATACGCGGAGTGTGATCCAGAATGAAGTGGTTGGAATGATGTACGTGATGACTGAAGAAAGAGAACGATAATGGATAGCCTTGACACTTGTGTCAAATTGGAAATGACTAAAACAGGAGCCGTGCCGGGCCAAATGGGGTCAGCTACCTCGAGCGAACACACTTCTTCGAAACTACTCATTACTTGTTGTCGATTGGTGCACCCTTGATTTTGGGAGTGTTGTTTCGCGGTGTTGCGATCGCTGCGGCGATGCATTCTCACCAGTCCGGATCAGGCAAACGGTAGTTTCACTACCTTGGGTATTGCCTCATGTGCCTTGTCATACTTGTATCCCTATATACGCGACCACTACGAATTTGTTTTGTGTTATACCTATGGAGTACTCCCTGATATCCCACTAGTTTACGGTGGAGTTTACAGTGCTGTATAGACTATAACGCTTATATAAAATGTGTTAAGGGGGATAATGGTAATACCTTAACACTATTTTGATACTTTATATTACTGATAGGCATTATCTATTCACCGTACACTACTACATAGTAGATAGTTTAACGGATCCTTAAAGGATGGTTATTCCAAACATCCTTTGAGTTACTTGTATTTCAGTTGCTATTTTACTTGAGTTAGATTTATGGATATAAGAATGTTAATCCTGACTCGAGTGTTTTGTGTTTTGCTTACGCTCGGGTCAGACTGAGTGATACAGTATTCGAGACTCACCTTTGGAGTTGGAGCTTCGCTTGGAGATCCAGCTATCTATCCAGCTTTTAGATATCCAGTTGATTCCTGTGATTGTATTCTGATTCTTGTATTTGACTATTGTATTCGAAACATCTTGTTGTACCTTATTTAACTCTAATATGTATATAGTAGCTTCATGAACTACTATCTTTTGTTTCCGCTGCATTTATTACTCTGTGTCTGTGATCTGTGATTACTTTATTTACTGTATATGCTCAGTTTTGCCAAATTTAAATTAACAATTCGGTATTTTGAATTATTCAAGTCCGACATGTGCGGATGCGAATAGTCCAAAATAGCGGATCGTTACAAATAGCACTTAACAAAGTGCTCGTGGCTTTGGCTTTGGCTTCCCACAACCAAAAACTAAGCTCAGACAATCTCGCCGGGACAAGCATGGAGCTTAGCAAACCTCTATCTGCTCTCATGGATGCTATTAATCATTTCATAATTATTAATTTTTTTGTCAAAAAACCATAGCCCCCATCTAATATGTTGAACGGTCTAGCCTTTACTATAAAGTATTAACATAGTTCTCCCAACCTCCTTCGGCTTCTCTTATGACATCTTTAGATAGTGTATCCCTCCTTATATCCTCCTCTAAAGTCTGTTCAATGAATTGTATATTAGATTGTAACGATTGATCTTCTTCTTTAATCTTCATCGCATCATAGTAGCTTACAATTTTGGTATCCTTAGAAACAATACCTCCAACCTGCTTATCCCCTTTTGGAGGAACCGAAGTCAAATACCTTGTCTTATCTTGCTTCCTTCTGTCCTTTTTAGATCGTCTTGCATCCCTCGACCGTTCGCAGCTCCAAGATAATTACGATCCGCTTCAATTCCCGCCACCGGTTTCATACACTTCCTTCGAACCATCTCCTCGCAGCCCTCTTCATCCTTGCTCTTCCGGCTTGACATATTTTAGTGCGAAAAAAATAGAGAAATATGATAGAAAATAAAGAGCAAAAGACTAGATCTAGAAAAGAAAGATGCGGTTAGGGCAAACCCTAGCAACCGCCATTATTCTCATATTTTTGTTATTGCATGTTGAATTTTTGCAAGACTATTTCGGTTCTCGCATAAATTTTGGTTTTCGGTTGGATTTTGCTTTTTGACACGATTATGAATTTCAATTGGATTTTGATTAAGATTTTAATTTTCTATTCTTTTCATTCTTAAAAGTGGTGTAAGAATGAGTGGCGTTAAAGAAAAATAAGTAGAATGAAAGATCGATGTGTGGTAGAAAAGATAAAATAGCAGTTTTTTAGTTGAGTATACGTTGGAAGTAAGCAATACCAATTTTTTTTTCCATCGATCAAATGTTACAAAAGCTGAATTTGACGAAGAAAATATTGGATTAGATGTAAAAAGTCTAAAACGATTCTTCGTGTGTTTGAAACCAGTAATCTTGATTTTTTTTAAATAAATTATACAATAAAAAAAGGAAAAAAAATCTCAATAAATACAGGGAAAAATAATTAAATTAAGTAACAGAAATAAATAAATTAAATAACAGAAATAATAATGTGAACATACGATATGAATTACTCTTCTTCTTTCCTCCTCCCTAAAATTGTCCGCTTCCCAGCTTCATCTCCTTCATAAACCCTAATTTCATTCTCAATTTCAATCGCGGGGTCTCATCTCGATCACTGCCAACAATGAGCTTCCATCTCAGGAAGGGTACGTCCTTTTTTCTGCTCCATTTTACTGATCTTTGGACCCAATTTCACAATCCTAATTAAAAAAGGATCCAATTCAATAAATCATGCTGTGTTATCTAATCGCATTCCCGAACCTTGTACATTCTGACATAGAATGCAATCTCTTTTCTCATCCTGCATATTTTAATTGAAACATTTTTCAAAATTGTTTTGGAACTGCGTCCGGCGACGATTTAAACTTTATTTACCCTTATTCACAACAACTCGTATCAGAAGATCTAATTTGCTGTCATCCAAATTCCAACCTTTCTACAAGTATTTAATCAAACCTAATTATTCACGTTAATATCCTCAGGCTTGGACAGAGATTTAGAGATGGGAGCCCCATCCCCAACCGCCACATCAGCTCCAGCTCTAGTAGTATCAAACTCAGACAAAAGAATGGACCAGACTGGCTCAAGCAGCCGTAAAAAATACGTAAAACAGGTAACAGGCCGCCACAATGACACTGAGCTTCATTTAGCAGCCCAAAGAGGGGACCTTGATGGTCTGCTATCCATTTTAGCGGAGATTGATGCACAAATGACTGGTACATGCTTGGATTTTGATAAGGAGGTGGGGGAGATCCGATTTGCGATTGTAAATGAGTTGAACGAGGTTGGAGATACCGCTTTGTTTGTAGCTTGCACGAAGGGACATTTGGATATGGTGGTTGAGTTGTTGAAGTATACAGACCGTGATAGCTTGGTTAGGAAGAATAGATCCGGATTCGATGCTTTGCACCTTGCTGCAAGAGAGGGGCATCACGGTAATCGTGTTGAATTTGGTTTCATATGTGCTTATTCAATCAATGTACACATATTGTTCATATTCAGGTTAGTTTGATAGTGATTACGAGCATGCATTGTTATTACCCAAAACTTAAAAGTTCACAACCTATCAAGTTTCAAAACAAATCTCTCCGATCATGTTTGATTCTCTTATTCCATTTCAGAACTCAGTTGAAATCGTAGTTGTGAAAAATCATTGAATCAATGCTGATATAACTAATATCACAATAATTATTAGGACCTACAATTCAAATTTTGTTGTTTTCTTAACAAATTGAAAATAAAACAAGAGAGAAATTAATTGTTTGATGTAGATGTAGGAGCTCAAGCATCAAAATCAATCTCAAAATTTTAGTTTATTACTATTAAAAAGAAGAATCAATGTTTTTTCATACTCAAATGTTATTTAATAACCCGTATAAGGAAAAAATGGTATAATCACATATAAATCATTAAAATATGAATCATTTGAATATAGTTCATGATTTAAATCCGATTTGATTTAAGGTTTAAACTTAACGATTTATGAACCGGACCGGTATCATGGCTTATTTGCTAGTACTTCGAAATTGGTATTTTAGTTTGCTAATGGGGTTTGACAAAATTGCAGACTATCCTTTTTCACATCCGTGCATGTAAATATGCAAACATTTTTCTTCTTCTTCTGAACTTCACAATTGTACATGCCTAGGGAAATTGAAATCAATAGCTACACAATTAACTGTCTTATCAGTATTGGAAGTTGTCATTGACTCTAAACATAATATGCTATGAATTATGAAGTAACAAAAATGGTATTGCTTATAATTGAATGTATATACAGATATTGTGAGGTTACTCCTGAACCTGGACCCAACACTTAGCAAGACACTTGGCCTATCAAATGCTACTCCTCTTATAACAGCCGCAACTAGAGGTCATATTGATGTAGTAAATGAACTTCTATCCAAAGATCCCAGTTTGATTGAGCTAACAAAAACCAATGGCAAAAACGCTTTGCATTTTGCTTCTAGACAAGGTCATGCTGATATTGTAAAAGCATTGTTGGATAACGATCCACAACTTGCTAGAAGAACTGATAAGAAAGGGCAGACTTCTTTGCATATGGCGGTAAAAGGAACAAGCAGTGATGCTGTTAGAGCTCTTCTGTGTGCAGATCCAGCTATCGTTATGTTGCCTGATAAGTTTGGTAACACGGCGTTGCATGTGGCGACTAGAAAGAAGCGAGTAGAGGTATTTTCATAATGAACTTAATATGCTTTCGCTTTACTATCTTAGTTCTGCTTTTGCCCTTGTTTTTCCTCCCAATTTATTATGTTTGGGTAATAATACAGTAGGATATTTTGCCTGATTAGCATGTCGTATTCAACTTTATAACTCTTCTATTACCATTCATGCAATGCATGGGAGTTGATAAATATGATTTGATTTCCGTCTGTACATTATTTTCTGTTAAAGCCATATGAGTTATTTGCCTTTGTGCAACAAATTTTTGGACTGCAAATGAGCTTATACGCAAAAATACTAGAATTGAGAATATATCCATAGTCATTCAGTTAATGGGTCGAATATTTTTGGATTTTGACATTGGAATGTGACACCCTTGGATAATGAGTTTCATGTAAACATGGGTAGATTAGTTATTTTCGCTAATAATTACAAGAATTTTTTGTATTGTATTTCAGAGATGTTTACCATCTCAACTTTTATTCATCATCGAGTTTATGTAAGACCCTTTTCAAGTGTTCTCAATTTATTACTTCTAAACCCCATGAATGAAGTCATTTTACTTCAATCGGAAAACATCAAGTACTTTGTGTATGTGCTTGTTTATGCCCATTGTACGAGTTGTTACACTAGTACTCCTTGCAATCATCATCAAAGTTATGTAAACATCCATTCATTTTTTTAATCTTCTATTGCATCTTTACATCACATATATGTGTGTGCACATCATGTGTGTCATGCTTGTCATATATTGATTCAAGGTTTTCAAAATTAGACTTAAATCGTATAAAATAATTATTTAAAATGCTAATTTATTTAAAAATTATTTCAAAATCGTTTGGAAAAATCCGTGCTCGAAATCAAAGAAATCGCTCCAAACGATTTTGAAATAATTTTAAAATAAATTAGCATTTGAAACTTTAAATCAAGATTGGATTTAATCACATGTAATTGATCCAACAAATTATATTGTAATACATACACACATATGTATACACACACATATACATACATATATATGGAAACACACACACACACACACTCTTGTATGATATGAATCTAAAAATAATTAAATGACGTTTAAGTATGAAATAGGATCGGTTCTTTTCCTATGGCAGTGATTTATATCTTTGAAATTGATTTTTATTCTTGAGCGGCTACATATTGGTCTAAAGTCTAAATTTTCTCTTGCTCCTTTTATTTTTGTTTGGAAAACAATAAATTTGTATTGTAGATTTAAACACCTTGATATTTTTTGTTGCAACATGGACTGAACGGTTTCTATCAATTGTGTTTTTAATCAAGTTTGGAATCAGATTTAGGGAATTGAATCATGATTAGAGAGATTTGATTTTAAATAGAATTTTAAAATCACAATATTTTTTTTTAACAACAATGCACCGATTAACAAAAATATGACAATAGAACCCTCTTAAATTACATATACCCGAACATGGAAATGCTTAAGTAATCTATATTCCATACAGATAGTGAGCGTGTTACTCCTACTCCCGGACACCCATGTAAACGCTCTAACAAGAGATCACAAAACGGCATTCGACATAGTCGACGGCCTCCCCCTATCCGAGGAGTCCCAAGAAATCAAGAACCTCTTATCCCGTACCGGCGCCATCAAGGCCAACGACCTAAACCAACCTCGCGACGAGCTTCGCAAAACCGTAACGGAGATCAAGAACGAAGTTCACATCCAACTCGAGCAAACCCGTAAAACCAACAAAAACGTAAGTGGTATCGCCAAGGAGCTCCACAAGCTCCACAGGTCCGGCATCCACAACGCCACCAACTCCGTCACAGTTGTCGCCGTCCTCTTTGCCACCGTCGCCTTCGCTGCCATTTTCACAGTGCCCGGCGGCAACGAGGACGACGGGGTCGCCGTGGCGGTCGAAATGTCCTCCTTCAAGATCTTCTTCATTTTCAACGCGATCGCATTATTTACTTCTTTAGCCGTCGTCGTGGTGCAAATTACTTTGGTTCGAGGAGAAACGAAGGCAGAGAGGAGGGTGGTCGAAGTGATCAATAAGCTCATGTGGCTAGCGTCGGTGTGCACCACGGTCGCGTTTATAGCGTCTTCATACATAGTTGTGGGTAGGCATTTTGAGTGGGCGGCGGTGCTTGTTACTTTGATTGGGGGGGTTGTTATGGCTGGTGTCCTCGGGAGCATGACGTATTATGTGGTGAAGTCGAAGAGGATGAGGAGGATCAAGAAGAGGGCCAAGTTGTCGAGGAGGATGGAGTCCGGGTCTTGGCATTATATGGATTTATCGGATTCGGATGTGAATCCTATTTATGCTATTTGAACTTTGATGGAGGTGGATGTTTTTTTCTAGGTTTTGATATCTGTTTCTCTTTCCTTTTTACCCTAAAGGATGTGAAGTCGTGACATGCAGGCAAAGCCTATTTGTTGATTTTTATGTACAGGGTATATAGCTAACTTGGATACAGGAGCATCGTTTCTATGACAGAAAGTTTTGTATATGTATACCATGTAAAAGGGAAATGGAAATTATCATTCAGGTTCCTTGATAAATGGAAATTGTTATGGAAAGCCTTGTATCCGTCTTCAATTGTACAGCGGTTTTATCCAACAGAATTAACAGAGAATTTACCAGCCTTTGTATGATTGTTTTCAGATATATATGTGTATTTTTATTTGTTTTGAGCTGCATTGGAGAATTTCAGGTTATGTTTTGGTTGGTTCCTGTCATTTTTTTATTGGTTTACTATGTATGCATTTTTTGGTAAAGAAAGAACTAACTGAGGTCATCTTGTGATTTAAAAAGAATTTTATGAAAGAGGAATAATGTGGTTGTTTGAACAGATGCCTGTTTTGAACAGATAAGAGTGTCCTATGTGCAGTTGCTTTGTGATGATGCTGGAATTTTTTTCTGCATGCGTACAAAAAACGACGGGACTAAATTAAAAACCAGTGATTGTATAAATAAAATATAATATCAAATGTCGATGCTGATTGCATGGTCGAAAATAGAAAAATGTTATTGTATTTTTACGCCGTTGATAATTGTCCACTCTATATAGTCTAGTGGATGCACCCTTTATCCTTGTATATTAAATAGTGTTATTATATGGATATATACTACACGATATATTGTGGTTTAATCAAGTTGTTAAATGTCGTTAGCAAAATAATTGACTAATGTATCATTGGTGAAATCAACAACGTGAGAAATAGATAAACTATTACCGTTTGACGATATTATATTTAATGCATAAAAGGTATGCGACAAAACAAGCATGCATAACTTCGTACGAGCAATAGGCAATGTTTGACTTGACTAATCCATCGGTCTTGCTAATTTTCTAGAAGGCAACGCTATTTTGCAAGAGTGGATAATGACCCTAGCAATCCACTAAAGCATGTCGTATTTTGGATGGTGCAGATTGTCGGTCATTTTTGAAGATAAGGAGCGGGGCGAGTTTTGATATGGAGCATGGAAATTATGAACGGCGAATTATTAAATTCTGTAGACTTAAACTACCACGGTTTATAGGTGTACAACTTTTTAGTTGTTACTTTTAAACGAAAGCATATGCGGAAAATAAAAATAAAAAACAGCCAAGTATATGTTAAAGAAAACATAAGACAAGTGAAAGTCTCAATGAAAGAAAATCCAATAGCAAATGACATGGGAACAACAATGACAGGCTATGCCAGGAAGGAAAGAAGTGCAAAACAAGTGCCCAACATGTAAATATGTGTAAATGTGAATGGAGGAGTGATACAGTGGATCGTTTGTCCCATGGTCAAGTGTATGTTTTATAAGTCAAGGAGTTAAAGAAACCTACTTCTAAACCCCAAACATGAACGAGCCTTAAAAGCAAGTTAAATAACCTTATTAATAAGCCTAATAACCTCGTCGGTTTTGATTTGCTTCTCGTTGAAGTCTAATGGGTTGCGATCGCATTGAATTCTCTAACAGTTGTAGCACGAGTACCCTGCAATTGGTACCATAGATGGACTTGGCGGTTATAAGGGACTGCCAATAGATAAGATGGTAGCGCAAGCTCGAGGTATTGGGATGTCGGCCCATTTGACCTTCTAGGTGTCGCCAAATCATCAACGTCATTTCGCTGGAGCTAAAGGGATGGGAGATGGGTTCAGTATAAATACTCGTGCAACATATGTACTTCAATACTAAGAGGATACAAATTTTCATCAGATTGAGATCGGAGGAGCCTATTATGCAAAAGTTTCCACGTCAAAAAGGGGAATTTTATTCACCTTCAAATATTCCATGTCATGTCATGCAAAAAGAATGACTAACAGTGTGATGCGTACGAAGTGAATAACCAAGTGATCTTGAATTTAAACTAGTCGTCTAACCAACCTACGACATGGTGGTCGCTGTAAATAAGAAGTTTAAAAGGGTCTTTGCGATTCTACATACATTTCCAATTCTTGTTAGAAATGAAGAGCGTCATTTGAAGTTTTGATCGGTCAATTTACTGTAATTGCGGTAAAAAAATTTGAACAAGGAATAACTTGTTTCCAAAAAATCGGACCAACGCATGTAAATGCAGTGTGGACATCCCCGATGACATGAGGATCCAAATCTCCTTCAAACGTGGATTGACAAATACAACTTTAAGAAATCCAACACTCTTCCTAGATTTAAATATCGACCCTTAAGAAAACCTTTTATTAGCACTGCCTTTAGAGCATCTTCAACCCAGCATTAATTTTGATGTAATGTCAAGCCACATCAACAATTAGAAAATGTCTTTTAAAATACATTCTCCAATGTTAATGTAATTAATAATTTTAAGATGACATTGTGAAGTGCAATGTCTAGTTTTGGACATTGCACATCACAATGTGAAGTATTAAACTAAGTAATTATTAATAAATTATGTAAATTATTTTAATTGTCTACGAATAATAGAATGACACGTATGAAACAAATGATAATATTTTGCATTTGTATTGGAAAGAAATTGTAAATGTTATGTAAACATTGACTTAATATTGTCTACAACCTAGTGACACATAAGCTTTACATGACATTATTTATGTAATGGGTTGGAGATGCTCTTAGTAGTCGTGCATGTGGTCGTTGTTTGACTGACACGTCTCATAGTAGCTATCTGTAGATGGAACCATTAACGATTTTTTCCTAAATATAGTATATAGTACTAAAAACAAAATATGAGTGCCTAAGTGCTATATGCATGAGTCCTACACTCACATATCTCGGTTTCACTTAACTGATTCATATTACGGGTTGGAACGCAAACCCTACACCTTCCTTCTATGTAATGTTATGCTTTCACATTACTTATTTCACTTAGGCCTCACAACTTCATTCTTGTGTAATGTTATGGTTTCAACATTACTGGTTGCCACTCATACCTTACACCTTCATTCCTATGTAATGTTATGGTTTTAAATTACCGGTTGCTACTCAAGCCTTACACTTTCTAAATAAACATCTTTATCTTCCATGTCAATCAATGACGTGTTTTATCATTTCTTGAATTATCTTAAGCTATAGTCATTTCCATCTTTACATAAGTTATTCCATTGCAACTTATCATTATTTATTTTATAACTCCTTAAACAATAAAATTCAAATTATTATCATAGAAACTGGTTTCCATAATGCTTCCAATATTATCCACGCTTGACTACGTCTATATAACATTCATATAGAAAACCTATTGGTCATATAGTTATCGGTTCTATAACAAAAGCTATTGAGTTTATAAGCCAAGGTTATTGAGTTTACAACCTTCGTTTTCTATCAAGTCTATAGGTTACCCATGTTATCGAGTCTATAGGTTACGTATGTTATCGAGTCTATAGCTTTCATTTGATATCGAGTATGTAGGTTTCAAATGTTATCGAGTTTATAGCCTCCATTTGCTATCAAGCCTATAGCCTTTATTCGCTATCGAGCCTATAGGTTTTAGATGCTGTCGAGTCTATAGCCTTCATTTGATGTTGCATCTACAACTATCAATTTTATAATTTGCTATCAAACCTATAACTTGGTTTCGAGTTTATAACTTGCTATTTAATGTATAGCCTGCTATCGAGTTTATAACTTACTATCGAGTTTGTACGATAACCGTCGAGTCTATACAATGACAAGTCCACGATTAAATGGAAAACTGATATATTACGTAAAGAAGAAACTACTTTTGACTTAGTCTTTACACATGTCATTTCTTTATTCATTACTTTTAGGATCGTGGTAGATATTTCAGAATCAAGACGTTATTCCTCCCTTAGTTATTCCTTAATTAATCTCTTTCTTTAATTTTTCCATTAATTAATGATATTTTCTACCTTGCCATTTAATTCATAATAATTCGAAAAGTCATGTGAAAATTCCAAAAAATTCATAGAAAATCAAAAATACTTTTATTTACCTTCTATATAAATTCCATATCCAATTATCAAATTTTAATATTTTTAAACATTATTTTACAGTCAAAACTGCCTATTTTCATCGTAGAAAATGCACAATAAATTATTTTGTTATTCGAAATTATAAAATTCCAGACCAATCTCTGATTTAATGTTATAAACATCACATCCAAATTTTAATTCATTTGAAGATAATCAACTAAATTTTATTTTCATAAACTTGTCATTAACTATACCATTTAACAACTGAACTTATATTATCATCATCAAAACATATTTATCATCATTTTAACAGCAAAAATGTAGAATCTGAACCTAAACAAATTTGGATACGAAATAAGGTTAGTATTACCAACCAAAGTCAAAAGCTTACTTAAAATTCCTTTCTTTTTAAGACGCAAAGCTTGAATCTTGCCTTGGTTTAGTTTTCCTCTTCCTCTTCTTATAATGGTGGCCAAAACTTGTATATTTCTTTTGTTGTTATCAACGGAGAGGTGAAAGTGAATAGTATTTTGTGTATTTTGTAACACCTCTAATTTTTGATAACATTATTCAGAAGATTTAATTAGCTAATTTAAATGTAATAATGTAAAATTAAATGGCTAAGGGATTGAGATTTGAATAAATAAAGGATAGTCATGCCTAATTAAGTAATGAATTAAATGGGATTAAAATGAAATAGAAGAAGGAAATTAAATAAGGGGCAATATAGGAATAAGCTACATTCTTATACCCTAAACTATTCATACAATAACATTTTTCACATTCACAATCTAAAACACTAAACCTAGAGGCTGGCCACCATTAAAGAGGAGTAAGGGGAAGGAAAGCTAAATCAAGAGGAAAAGCTTAATTGAAATTCAATTCAAGATCAAATCTCAACTCCTTAACAACAAAGCTAAAAGTGAGTAATATGTTACATCTCATATTTGGATATTTTTGGTTTCTAAGATTAGACCCGAATGATATTGCAAAATAGATTGTCGTGTTTTGAATGATAATTAGATTTATATGCTTGTTGATGAATTATGCTTATTCATGTTGATTTTATGACATGTTTTGGATTGAAAAACCTATTAAATAACATCCAAATGCTTTGCAATCGTAGTATATGGTCAGAAATGATATTTTATAGATGAGTTTCAAGTTTTATAATTTTCCGATTTAATGTGGATTTATTATTAATTTTCTAGTGAGAAAACTGGATATTTGGGTTTAAAATTAATTACGGCAAATATATATATGTTTTGGGTCAGGAATTTAAATATGTTAGAAAACATATTAAAAGTGATTTATGAGAATTTTTATAGAATTTTCCTAAGTGTTTTAATAAATATATAAAATTATTTAAGGTATGGGACTTGTATGTTTTATATGTTTATAAAAGGAGAAGGAGCTATTTGCAAATGATTTAAAATGTTAATTTCTATAATTTGGTAGCACCTTTCAGAAAAGATTTTGAAAAGCTAAGGCAACCAATTATAAGATGACAAATAAGCAGGTTAGTTGAAAAGAATTACTTTTAATGTTAAAAATCAGGTTTTATAAGGTTCAGATGCTTCACCATCTTCGGCAGCCACTTTTCAATGTAGTACATCCGCCTCCAACCTGATCGAAACTAATGCACATGGTATCAAAGACTAAGTACGTAGTGAATTGGACATAGGCAAAAGGTATGTGGTCGAAACAAGGGATTCCGAAAGGGCCAAAGCTTTACTTTGTTTTTAAATGGAAATGCGTCTACTTTGCTTCTGAAAAGAATGGTTTCAAAAAAGATAGCTTTCGACGTGGTCAATGATTTTAAAGAAGGAATGCTTTCGAATGAGGTTACGCCTTTGTTTTAAAGTAAATGCTTTCAATAAGGTCGAAACCCTTGATGCCGCCTTTTCTTTTCCCGTCGACCCAGATTGGTTTCGAAAGGGCCCTTTTGTTTTAAAAATTAAAACTGCTTCTCCATTACTTTCGAAGAGATAGGTTTCGACACCATCCACTTCTTTACATAGGAAATTGCTTTCAAAAGAGTTGCTTTCGACTTAGTTGTTTTAAGACCCTTTTTTATATTATAAAAGTTAAACCCAAAGGTTTCAAAAGGAATGGTTTCGAAAGGTTTTTCCACATGTTTTAACTTGAACCCAATGCTTCTGAAAGGTATGTTTTAAGTAGTATACTTTAATGCTTTCAAATGGTGACTATTAAAGGGATCGAAAGGAATGGTTTCCAGTATTTTCGAAAGGTTTACCTTAGTTTAAAAGGAAGGTTTCCAATGGTTTCGAAATGCATATTTAAAGGAATTTTAAAAGAGGATGTCTAAGGTTTATAAAGCTTTCGAAGAAGGTGTTTTCAATGTTTTCGAAGGACTGGTGTCTATGGTTTCGAAAGGTACGTTTGGCCTTTAGGCCTAAGGTTATTAAGTAAAGTAGTCTACTTATATCGAAAGGGGTACTATCAATAGTTTCGAAAGGGGTACCTTCATTGGTTTCGAATAAGATTGTTTAAAGGTTTTAAACAAAGGTTTCGAATGTTTTCATCAACAATATTTTAAGTAAAGCATATATCATGGCAAAGAGATTTGAGTAAAGCAAGTAGTTTATTTTCCTTGTATAAGTATGATTTAAAGGGTTAAATCATTTTGAAAAGGTTTTCAAGGAAAATATTAAAGGGTAGTTAACCCTAGGTAAAATGTTTCTGATAATTGTATACCAGATGGAACTGGTATAGGGTCGCACCCTATACATTAACTATTATCCCCTAGCTAATTTAGTCCAAAATTACAGTGTGTAGGGCTTAGTAATAGGTAAGACTTAAATGATGGTTACACATAGAAATATATATATATATATATATATATATATATATATATATATATGCATATATACACACACACACACACAGAGATAGGTTATTGGTGAGCCCGCAAAACCATTAGGATCCGTTGACCCTTGGAGAAGTAAGTTAAGGATAGACCATCCAGAAATATGTCTAACAGTTGTTGGATAATTTGTTTAGTTTGTCTGGCAGGCCCGAGTTAGCCAAAGGTTAGTAGTTAGCCAAACAAAACTACATTTTGTTTGGACAGCTGGTCCATTTATTACCCGTTTTAAGCATATATGATATTTGCTATTATTGATATAATCAGTTTGATTAACCAGTTTGGTTGCAGGATTTTGATTTGCAAAAAGATATGTTTTAAAGGGATATTAGTAAGGGGAAACCCGTTCCGCTAAGCAGCGTAATCTCACTTAATATTAGTAAACCGAGATGTAATAGTATTATTCACACTAGGCTTTATGTCTGACTCAAAGTTTATGTTTTCCCCCTTAAACTCTCGAGTGCTCAAAATTTATTTGAGTAGGCTGAGGGTTGAGGATTTTTAGGTTTTAGTAGGTGGACGAATAAAGCTTCCGGAGACGAGCACGAGGCTGATGCTAGCTATATTTAGGAGTTGTTTTGTTTTATTTCTGATGTGTTGTATTAAGTCTGTTATGACTATTTAGTACTCTGGTCAACCAATGGGGTATCTTCATATGTCGCTCTTGGCGTATTTTGTAATAATTATATTTGATCTGAACTTAGGAAACATTTGGGATTATGTAACTTGGATATGAAATGTTATTTTGAAATGTAATTAGAAAAATGTTTTAATCTGTGATGATTTTTACTTCTTATTCAAGTACTTCTGATATTATGGATACCATTAACATTACCGTATTTGATCACCAGAAGTTAATACTTTGGATGACTGCGGCATCTATAGCGCTTAGCTTCAGGCCTCCAGATAGCGGATGTTACAGCTTGGTATAAGAGCATAGGTTTATTAAAAAAAACTTCAAATTAAAATGATTTTTGAAAAAATAATCCTAAGGAATTAGAGATAAGATCGGGGTATGGGATAATGCTATGGTAACGTACTTGTATTTGCTATATATAAGTATACACTATATCTCTATTCTCATATCTCTCTTAGGCTATTCTTCTGTATCTTACGAGGCTTGAATATAGATATGGATGCTAAATGTGGAAGAGTTAACCTTGAAGGGGGAAGCACCACTACAAATGGAAATGCCAGACCAAATACGAGAAGGAACCAAGGTCATGCATAAGCTGCAAATGTGGGTGCTGGAGTCTCGCAAGTGGACATGGGAGCAATGTATGAGTTCTTCGTCAACATGATGCAGGCAGGAATTGATGCTGGAGTAGTCGGAGGTAATGTTGGAGGAGGGAACCAAGAAGCTCCAGTGGTGAATAACTATGCTATTCCGAGTAGAGATTTTGCCCAGTTGGGAGGAAAGCCGTTTATTGGTACTAAAGACGTAATCGAAGTGGTGAACTGGCTACTTCATTGCGAGAGGATTTTCGCTGACTTAGGGCACAACGATGAGCAGAAAAGGAGACTCGCCTCTAGACAACTTCAAGGGGCAGCACTGTTTTGGTGGAACAGTGTGACAGTTGGAGTCAACGAGGAGAATATGACTTGGGCTGAATTCAGAAGGAGGTTCGAGGAAAGGTTTATGTCAGAAATTGCTAAGTCCACTCTGCTCAGGAAGTTTGCCGAGTTGGAGCAAGGGGATATGACTGTGCTCGAGTATGCGACGAGGTTTGAGGAGCTAGCAAGATATAGCTATGCTATGATTGATATTGCGATTAAGAGGAATGAGAAGTTCATCAGGGGGTTGAAGCCTGAGCTTGTTAAGGCCATGTTATCGCATATTAGGGACCCAAGCGATGTTGTTGTTGAGATGGCCTTGAGGAATGAAAAGATGCCAGCTTTTCTTGAAAGAAATAAAGCCAAGGAAGTCCAGGTGGGGCAGAGTCAGAAGAGAAAGTTTTCCCACAAGAAAGGAGCTTAGAGGGTTGGAGCTGCTAAGAAAGGAAAGGCAGAAGTAGTTTGTTACAAGTGTGATAAGAAGGGACACTACGTCCATGAGTGTCTGACAGGCAAGGGAAAGAAAGCTTCTGAGAAGAAAGGGATAAAGTGTTTCAACTATGATCAGATTGGGCACTATAAGAACCAGTGGAAGGAGCCTGCCAAGGATGGGAAAGGCAAAGTGTTTGCATTGGAACCAGCTAGCTCGAGACCAACAACGCAGGAGAAAGGAAAAGCAGTGTTGGGAGGTACGCTTTTGATTTATGGTGGATCGATTAGAGTTCTATTTGATACCGGTGCATCACATTCTTTTATATCTTGGTGTTTAGTAGATAAGCTTAACCTAGAACCCTCATACCTAGTTACTTCCTTAAGGGTTGCAAATTCGATAGGAGGGTATGTGACACTTGAGATGAAGTGTGACCACTTAGAGTTTGATTTGTTAGGTCATAACTTTGCTTGCAGTTTGCATGTGTTTGATTTTGTAGGGTTCAAAATTATTTTGGGTATGGATTGGTTAAGTAAGTACGATGCTAGGATATTTTGCCATGATAAGAAAATATCACTTAGACACCCTGACTGTAGTGATCGGATTGTATATACCATAGAAAACCCTAGTTGTGAAGTGAATGCTTTGTTGGGTGTTGTAGAGGTGGAAGATGAGTTGAATCAAGTTTTTTGGTTAGAGAATTCATAGATGTTTTTGAACCTTTAGTAGGATTACCACCGAAATGAGCCATTGAGTTTTGGGTAGATTTGGTGCCGAGAGCAGAACCATTAAGTAGACCGCCAAGTAGAATGACACCTACTGAGATCAGGGAGCTAAAGGTGCAGTTGGTGGAGTTGGAAGGCAAGAATTTTATTAGGCCAAGTAATTTGCCTTGGGGAGCAACTGTAGTGTTTGCTTAGAAGCCGGACGGGTCGTTGAGGTTATGTATCGATTATCGTAAGTTGAATAAGAAGTTGATAAAGAATCGATATCCGTTGCCTATAATTGACAATTTGTTCGACCAGTTGAGTGGAGCCAAAGTATTTTCCCAATTGGATTTAGCGACAACTAGCTTAGAGTGGCGGAGGATAGTATTCCTTTGATGGTGTTTAGAACCAGATATGGATCGTACGAATGGTTAGCAATGTCGTACAGACTGACTAATGCGCTAGCATTCTTTGTGGATTTGATGAACCTAGTTTTCCGAGAGCACTTGAATAGTTTCGTATTAGCTTTCATCGATGATATTTTGATATACTCTAAGGATGAAAGAGAGCATGAAGTTCATTTGAGGATGGTGCTTGAGACACAAAGGCAGCATCAGCTAAAGGCGAAGTTTTCGAAATGTCATTTCTAAAAGAAATAAGTGAAGTTTCTTGGTCTTGTAGTCTCAGAGAAAGGGTTGTCTGTAGATCCAACTAAGATCGAGGCAGAGAATAATTGGAAGAGACCCGAGACAACGACTGAGATAAAGAGTTTTCTTGGATTAGCTGGGTACTATCGGAGGTTCATAGAGGATTTGTCGCGAATAGCAGCACCGATGACCAAGGTAACATGAAAAGATGTGAAGATTGTGTGAACCGATAAGTGAGAGGAAGCATTCCAGATCATGAAACACTTATGGACTAATGCACTTGTGTTAGTTGTTCTATAAGGGAATCAGGATTTGGTAGTTTATACAGATGCATGTGGAACTGGGTTAGGAGCTGTGTTAATGCAGAGAGGTAAAGTGATTGCCTATGCATCTTGACAGCTTAGACTGCATAAGGTGAGATACCCCACTCACTATTTGGAATTAGCCGCAATGATTTTGCGTTGAAGGTGTGGAGACATTATCTTTTAGGAGAAATATTTGAGTTATATGCGGATCATAAGTCATTGAAGTATTTATTCTCTCAAAAGGAGATGAAAATGAGGCAATAGAGATAGTTGGAATTTATAGCTGCTTATGACTTTAGAATTGAGTACACACCAGGGAAAGGTAATAAAGTTGCAGATGCACTTAGCAGAAAACATCAGAATGCAGTGTTGGCAATGATAGTTGAGTGGAAGGATTTGGAAGCATTGGCGACATGTAGAGTACAGTGGAGATCCGAAGCTAGATCTAGTAAGGGAACTGTTATGTTGTCATGTTTAGAAGTTCGACCAGTGATAATTGAAAGGGTGGCTTCTAAGCAAGGAGAGGATCTGGTATTAGCCGAGCGGATCAGGAAGTTAAGGGATAAAACAAGGAGCGACGACCTGAAGGATTTCAGTCTTGACCAGAATGGGTGGTTGAGAAAGAAAGGAAGGTTGTGCGTTCCTAATGTAGGAAACATTAGGAAGGAAGTTCTTGAGGAATGTCATCGTTCAAAGTTCACTATTCATCCAGGAGGAACTAAGATGTATCAAGATATGAAGAGGAGTTTCTTCTAGGAAGGTATGGAGAGGGATGTAGGCTTATGGGTGAAGCAATGTTTGAACTGTCAACAAGTAAAGGCCGAACATCAGAAGCCAAGTGGGTTACTTCAGCCATTAGATATTCCAATATGGAAGTGGGATTCTCTTTCTATGGATTTTATAGACGGGCTGCCAAAGTCAAACAGAGGAAATGAAAGTATATGGGTCATAGTGGACAGGTTGACCATGAGTGCCCATTTCATTCCAGTTAAGCCAACCAGGACGACACCTGTTTTGGCTAAGTTGTTTATGAAGAATATAGTTAGACTTTACATAATTCCTAGTAGTATAGTAAGTGATAGAGATTCCTTATTCACTAGTGGATTTTGGAAGATTCTACAGGATACTTTAAGTACCAAGCTCAAGATGAGTACCGCTTACCTTCCATAGACTAATGGGAAAACAGAAAGAGTTAACAAAGTCTTGGAAGATTTGTTACGAGCTTGTGTGTTAGATTTTGGGGGATCGTGGGAAAACCATCTACACTTAGTCGAGTTTCGTATAACAACAGTTATCAGGCAAGTATAAGGATGGCACCATTTGAAGCTTTGTATGAAAGGCCATGCAAATCTCCAGTTTGGTTAGGGACCGGGGATAGGTTGGTTCTTGGTCTGGTTTAGTTAGAGAAGCTGTAGAGAAGATTGAGTTGATTCGAGCTAGAATGAAAGAAGCTCAGTCTAGACAAAAGAGTTATGCAGATAGAAGACGGAAAGACTTAGAGTTCTCAGTAGGAGACCATGTTCTCATTAAGGTATCATCGATGAAAGGTGTTATCAGATTTGGGAAATCAGGAAAGTTAGCATCGAGATTCATTGGACCATTTCCTATTATTGAGAGGATCAGGAAACTCGCTTATAGAGTAGAGTTACCAAACAGTTTGGAAGGAGTCCATGATGTATTTCATATTTCTTATCTGAGAAAGTGCGTTCGAGATCTAGAGACGACTATAGCACCGGATGTGTTAGAGGACTTAGTAGTAGAGCCGAATTTGACTATAGTCAGAAAGCCAGTTCGTATAGTCGCGAGAGATGAGAAGAGGCTAAGGAACAAGACAGTCAAATTAGTAAAAGTCCAGTGGAGCGACGATGAGAGAGACTGTACTTAGGAGACTGAGAGCAGGATTAAAGACATTTATCCTGACTTGTTTCATGGTATGTTTTACCTTTATGATTGATTTTGATGTGTACCTTAACGTAATTTCGAGGACGAACTTCTTTAAGGAGAGGAGCCTGTAACACCCCTAATTTTAGATAACATTATTCAAAATATTTAATTAGCTAAATTAAATAGAATAATGTAAAGATTAAATGGCTAAGGGATTAAGATTTGAATAAATAAGTGGTAGTCGTGCCTAGTTAAGTAATGAATTAAATGGGATTAAAATGAAATAGAAGAAGGAAATTAAATAAGGGGAAATATAGGAATAAGCTACATTCTTATACCCTAAACCCTTCATACCATAACATTTTTCACGTTCACAATCTAAAACACTAAACCTAGAGGCCGACCACCATTAAAGAGGAGTAAGGGGAAGGAAAGCTAAATCAAGAGGAAAAGCTTAATTGAAATTCAATCCAAGTTCAAATCTCAACCCTTAACAACAAAGCTAAAGGTGAGTAATATGTTGCATCTCATATTTTGATATTTTTGGTTTCTTATATTAGACCCGAATGATTTTGCAAAATAGATTGCCATGTTTTGAATGATAATTAGATATATATATGCTTGTTGATGAATTATGCTTATTCATATTGATTTTATGACATGTTTTGGATTAAAAAACCTATTAAATGACATCTAAATGCATTGTGATTGTAGTATATGGTCAGAAATGATATTTTAGATATGGGTTTCAAGTTCTATGTTTTTCTGATTTAATGTGAATTTATTATTAATTTTTTAGTGAGAAAAATGGATATTTGGGTTTAAAATTAAATACGGCAAATATATATATGTTTTGGGTTAGGAATTTAAATATGTTAGAAACCATATAAAAAGTGATTTATGAGAATTTTTATAGAATTTTCCTAAGTGTTTTAATAAATATATAAAATTATTTAAGGTATGAACATAAATGTTTTATATGTTTATAAAAGGAGAAGGGCTATTTGCAAATGATTTAAAATGTTAATTTGTATAATTCGGCAGCACCTTTTAGAAAAGATTTTGAAAAGCTAAGGCAACCAATTATAAGATGACAAATAAGCAGGTTAGTTGAAAAGAATAACCTTTTAAGTTAAAAATCAGGTTTTATAAGGTTCCGATGCTTCACCATCTTTGGCAGTCACCTCTCGATATAGTACCTCCATCTCTAACCTGATCGAAACCAATGCACATGGTATCAAAGATTATGTACGTAGTGAATTGGACATATGCGATAAAATTATGGTCGAAACAAGGGTTCTGAAGGGGCCGAAGCTTTACTTTGTTTTTAAATGGAAATGCGCCTACTTTGCTTTCGAAAAGAATGGTTTCAAACAAGATAGCTTTCGGCGTGGTCAATGGTTTTGAAGAAGGAATACTTTCGAATGAGGTTGCACCTTTGTTTTAAAGTAAATGTTTTCGATAAGGTCGAAACCCTTGCTGCTGCCTTTTCTTTTCCCTTCGACCCAAATTGGTTTCGAAAGGGCCCCTTTGTTTTAAAAATTAAAGCCGCTTCTCCACTAGTTTCGAAGGGATAGGTTTCGACACCATTCACTTCTTTACATATGTAACAACCCGCATATTTTACAACTATCTATTTAAATGTTTTATTTAAATATAAAATCGTTAATCGGATTAAGGACCGAAAAACTACTTTTTGCAAACAGTCGAATTGGGACTCGAGACCCCTTCCATTGAGTTCAAAATGTCGTTTGCAACCTTTTTGAGTATAAACATTGATATGTTTGGAGCTAGCTAAAAATTTGACCTTTTTCACTTTGGGTTTGGGTCTCACCCAACTAACTCTATAACCTAGTTCAGCCCTCCCCTCTCCTCTTCACTTCATTTCTATTTTTCTCAAACACTTAAGCAAAACTGAAAATGGGGAGAGGAATGGGAAATTAAAACTCCAAGCCCTAGTTTTCATTTGCAAATCCAAGTTTAGCTCCAAATTCAAAGAGAAGCTATTGGTAAGTATCTCCATCTTCTTCTCCAACTCAATCTCTCTTTAAATTCAGAACCTAAACCTAACTTTGGAAATGTTCTTTTTTTGAGCTTAGATTCAAGCTCCTAGAGTTGAGATTGAAGAGTGGTTGATCCTCCTTTGTTTTCAAGCTTCTTCTTCCTTGTTTTTTTTGTAAAAGGTGAGATTTTTATCTCACATCTTAGTCTATAATTATCTCTGATTGTTAGGTATGAATTCCTAACAATTATTCATGTGCATTTGATTTTGGTTTGGATTGATTTGGTGTATATTCCAAATTTTGGTGTTTTGAAATCAAAATCTATGAAAATCCTATTATGGATATTTGGACATTGATATTCGAGGCATATCGAAGAGCCATTAAGACTGGGTTGTCGCTTGGCATAAATCCTTAGTCGTCGTTGCTCATTCGATCACTCTTGATAATCGTTTGGCCATTTTTGGCCTAGGTTCAGGGAATGCCCTGAACTTCAGTTTCAGACGTCTGAAACGTAGGGTTCAGACGTCTGAATATTATACTGGGAATTTTTATTCTCCAGTATTCAGACGTCTGAATCCAAACTTCCAGACGTCTGAATTGGCTCGAATGCAACCAGAAAGAAAATAGGCTTAAAAAGCCATTTTCAGACGTCTGAGATCTATGGTTAAGACGTCTGAATAACTGTTCTGGAAAACATTTAATTTTCCAGATTCAGACGTCTGAATCCTTGGTTTCAGACGTCTGAATCTGCTGTTTAGGCTCTATTTGCCTATTTTGCTTGAGAATTCCCATCTTATCGATTCATGATTATCCTATTTGTTGATTATCATTTATTATCGACTTTGGTGACTTTTATATCGGGATTTTCGAGAATATTCATTTTTTGATGGATTCGGTATCGATTTCATTGAATTTAATCCACGTCTTCGAATGTGGATTTTTGTGATTGATTGTTTCTACAATCATTTTGTGATTTGTCACTTCTAAATACAAAGGTTTCTATACTAGTAGTAAATATTCAAACTCTTTTACAAAGATGATTTCAACTCTATTTTTAATACAAAGCTCTTTTATAAAACCGTTTTCTAATCTATTAGTATATACAAACCTTTACCTCATTCGTATGAGAAAATATAATTAAACGGCTTAGCAAAACAAGTGGTATGAAACGCTTGCGTTTACTTCGTCAGTTAATTTTTGGACTTGTTCGATTGAAACTCTTGTGACAATTTTCGAGTGGAAATCTACAATTTGTTCGTAAATATTTAAGTTAAGCTAGTGGTTATGGGACATGAAGCTAAACTCATATATTCACTAGCTTAGTGTAATTCACACTTTTTATTGATCGATGATGATCATTTTGTGATTTAGTAATATGCGATGTCTATTTGTCTGCGAGGGAGACTAAACCCCGTTTCTGTGGAACTTCGGTTCAATTTGGCGGGGTAGCGACCCATGGTCTTCGGACCGTTTATGGAGCTTCGGCTCAATATTTATGGTTAGCGACCATGGAATAGCGTTCCGTTTGTGATACACGTGTTGGTGAGTTTTCATGCTCCCATTTGTGATAGGCCTCCCCCCTTTGTGATTTCTGGATTTCTTGTTGTGATTTTTGGAATTTGTGTTTCACCTCTTTTTGTGATTGGCAATGATATGTTTGTCAATATTTGATGTTCGGTGAATAAAATAAAGAATGTGATATTCTTTTTGGTGCTTTGAGATCTTAGAGATATTGTATGATTTTGTTGATGTTTAAAGTACGCTTGTCATTGTACGTCATTTTTGTTATCATACGATTTTTAGTCATATCTCTCTTCCTATCTCGTTTTATCTGATATTTATAGCTAGACTGATCCGTTTATTATTTTCTTATTAAATAATACTCGGGTCAGACCGAGATGTTACAGGTGCATCTGCTTGACTCCTTGTCTAGGATCATCTTCTGAATTTTGTCTAACTACATTACATTTGTAGTTTTTGTTGTTATACATTCGAGATATAGACTCTATGATGTATACATATTCTTTTGTCTAGCACTTGTATCTATTCTTTTGTGATATTGTGGATCTTTTTGACCACTACTCTGATGTACACCTTTTTGTGTTATATATTCATATCTGTTTCCGCCTTTGTGATATGAATGTCTGTGACTGATTTATGTTATGTTTATTTCTATATTTGTTTCCGAAGGCCTCATAGCCACTGTGTGGTAGCTTTGAGTTTGTATTTGATATGTCGGATTTCCTCTTGAAATGAAATGCATGTTATACTATCTGACATATCGGTACTCACACAAAGCAATTACACGGATGGTGGCTCCTCAACAGCCTTATTCTCTGCGCTAGTTGACGACATTACTCAGTAGTGTTCTTGGCTAGCGTGGGTATAAAGGTGGGGCGTCACAGCTTGGTATCAGAGCCAAACTTCGGAACTATATAGAATAATCTAACAAGGATCATTGTCCTAAGTCCTTCTTAGGAGTCGTGCCTTAGGATTTTATTCGAGTCAATTGGACCCGTTCTATCCTATTTTCTTTTATGATTCCTTGTTTTATCAATCAAGTTTGCTTGATATTTGTTTTGAGAGTAACCTTTTCTTTTTCTTTCTTTCTTTCTTAAAGAAGGGAAATGGTTAGACCCAGCCGCCCCAGCGCCGGTCAATCTAGTGCTACTCCCCAGGATGGAGTTTTTATGTCTGCCCAGCAGCTTCTTGATCTTGTAAAGAATGCCCAAGCAGCTGGTTCTATTCCGGAGCCTACTCACCCTAAGTCTGGATTTGCACGCTTGTGCAACGATTATACCAACTTGGGTGGAAAGCCATTCAAAGGTTCTGAAACCATTATTGAAGTCCAGGCTTGGCTAAGAACATGCGACCGCATTTTTTCTCCCATGAATCTTATTGATCTTCACCGAGTTCAGGTGGCCTCTAGTATGCTCCAAGAAAGAGCATTAGACTGGTACGAGCTTCTGATTTGTGAAATTAATGAAACAGATCTTACTTGGGAGCAATTCCGGGAACGATTCGAGTTAAAGTTTGTGCCAGAAGCTGAGAAGGTGACTTTGGCCCGTCGTTTTATAGACCTTGTTCAAGGTGAATCCTCCATGGCAGATTACGTCGCTTCTTTCGAGTCACTTTCTAAATATGGGGTTGAGTACATCAACACCCCGTTGAAGAAGAACCAAAGATTTGTCTATGGCTTGAACAAAAATCTCAAGAAGCCATTACTTCTAAAATTAGAAGTCTCTTTTGATCAACTCATTGACATCGCTCTTCGACTTGAAGAGGCAGATAGAGCAAGTGATGTTGAGGTTGGGAGTGCTAAACCGAACTTCACCAACAAGAAAAGGCCTAATAAGTTCAAAGGTCCTTATCCCAACAATAAGAAAGGGAAACAAGCATCTTCGACAACTAAGACTTCTACCTTTAGTGGTGGGCAATGCTATAACTGTGGTTCTAAGGACCATTATGCGAATAAGTGTTCAAAGCCCCGTGCTTGTCGCTATTGCAAAAGCCCGGACCATTATATATCTGTGTGTCCCAAACTTCAAGACAAGAAGGAGGGAAAGCTTAATGTGGCGAAAGCTCCTTACAACACTTCTCGTGGTCAAGGTATTTCTCATTCTATCCTTGATGGTATTATTGTGTTTCGTGATCATCCTATTCGAGTTCTTTTTGATACGGGTGCGTCCCATTCTTTTATTTCAAAGGAACTTGGTGATATTTTTTTTGGATGTTATGTGTTTGATGACTTCTTTGAGAATTGCGAATCCGGTTGGGGGATCCGCAACACTCAGTCTACTTTGTAAAGATGTCGAGATTGTTTTATGTGATTTTTCTTTCCTTGCCGATTTGCATATCATGCGTTACTTAGGCTTTGGGATGATTTTGGGAATGGATTGGCTTAACCGTTATGAAGCTCATATCCTATGTCCTGAGCGGACTATTTATCTTCGACATCCTCAATCTGTTAAGCAGGTTTCTATTGTTCTAAAAGATTCGGATTCTACTTTGGCAGCATCCTTATATTCTCTAAACCCTCGTGATGACGATAATGACGATGAGGAAGATGTCATTTCTCTTATTCATGTTGTTCGTGAATTTTCCGACATATTCGAGCCCGTTCTAGGATTGCCACCTAAGCGAGCAATTGAGTTCAGAATTAATCTTGTCCCTGGAGCTCAACCTATCACTCGTCCTCCTTATCGCATGTCCAATAAGGAAAATGAGGAGATGCGCAAACAATTATCCGAATTAGAGACGAAGCAATTTATTCGCTCTAGTTGCTCGCCTTGGGGAGCTTTGGCTATTTTTGTGAAGAAATCCGATGGTACACTTAGGCTCTGCGTTGACTACCGCAAGTTTAATGATCTCACTATCAAGAATAAATATCCATTGCCTCGGATTGATGATCTATTTGACCAACTTAGTGGTGCTAGAGTCTTTTCACAATTGGACTTAGCAACTGGTTTTCATCAGCTTCGTATTGCAGAGGATAGTATCCCTTTGACATCATTCAGTACTCGTTACGGATCGTATGAATGGCTTGTTATGCCATTTGGTTTAACGAATGCTCCAGCTTATTTCGTTGACCTTATGAATCGAGTTTTCAAAGACTTCCTCGATCGATTTGTTCTCATCTTTATTAATGATATTCTTGTGTATTCAAAAACCGAGGAAGAACATGAAGAGCATATTCGGATTGTGTTGGAAACTCTTAGGAGTAATCAATTAAAAGCAAAATTTTCTAAATGCCACTTTTGGCAATCTCGTGTGAAGTTTCTTGGTCACATTATTTCCGAATCCGGAATTTCCGTGGATCCTTCAAAGATTGAAGCGATTCAAAATTGGAAGAGACCGGAGAGTGTGACGGAAATCCGTAGCTTTCTCGGATTGGCGGGCTATTACCGTCGTTTCATAAAAGACTTTTCTAAAATTTCCGTGCCTCTTACTAGTTTGACAAAGAAAGGAGTTAAATACATATGGTCAGACAAATGTGAAGCTTCATTTCAAAAATTAAAAGATCTTCTTTCCGATGCTCCTATTCTTGTGATTCCCGAAGGAAACCAAGATTTTGTCGTGTATACCGATGCTAGTCGCGTTGGTTTGGGTGCCGTTCTTATGCAAAGAGAACATGTTATCGCTTATGCTTCTAGGCAATTAAAGCCTGCCGAGACTAGATATGCCACTCATGATTTAGAGCTCGCGGCTATTGTTTTCGCTCTTAGAATTTGGCGTCATTATCTTTTGGGAGAGAAATTTATTCTCTACACCGATCACAAATCTTTGAAGTATTTATTTTCTCAAAAGGAACTTAATTTGCATCAACAACGTTGGCTAGAGTTCCTGGCGTCTTATGATCTTGATATTCTTTATACTCCCGGAAGGGGAAATCGTGTTGCCGACGCCCTTAGCCGAAAGCAACAAGCGGTTGTTTTTATGATGATATCCGAATGGAACGATCTCGAGACTTTGTCTACTTGTGAGATTCGAGATCGTGTATCCGATTTATGTTCGTCTCTTGTTTTATGTAGCCTTGAGGCTCATCCATCTCTTTTGGACCGCATTCTTGAAGTTCAAAAACTAGATCCCGAATTGGTTCTTCTTGGCCAAAATTTGAGGGATAAAATTGATACTGAAGGTATGAAAGACTTTGATATTGATTCTCGTGGCGGTATTCGAAAATTTGGTAGACTTGTCGTACCAAATATTAGTGATCTTCGCAAAGACATATTAGAAGATTCCCATCGTTCTAAATTCACCATTCATCCCGGTAGTAGTAAAATGTACGCGGATATGAAGCGACTTTATTATTGGGAGGGAATGAAATTTGATATTGCTAACTTCGTTAAGCGTTGCATGACTTGCCAACTCATTAAGGCCGAGCATCAAAGGCCCGGTGGGTTATTGCAACCTTTAGACATCCCAATGTGGAAGTGGGATCATATTTCCATGGATTTTATTGACGGCCTTCCCCGTTCTCGTTCGGGTCATGATAGCTTGTGGGTGATAGTTGATAGACTTACTAAATCCGCCCATTTTATTCCCGTTCGGTCTAATCGGACCGTTCCTCTTTTGGCCAAACTCTTTATTAAAGAAATTGTTAAATTGCATGGAGTTCCTACTTCTATTGTTAGTGATTGTGATCCATTGTTTACTAGTGGATTTTGGAAGAGTCTTCAAAAAGCTTTGGGAACGAAGCTTAATTTTAGCACCGCTTATCATCCGCAGTCCGATGGACAAACCGAGCGTGTGAATCAAACTCTTGAAGATCTTCTTCGTGCTTGTGTTCTTAACTTTGGTGGAAGTTGGGAGGATCATATTTCTCTTGTTGAATTTTCCTATAATAATAGCTTCCAATCTAGTATTGGTATGGCACCTTTCGAGGCACTATACGGAAGGCCATGCCGATCTCCTTCGTGTTGGCTTGAAGCCGGTGAGAAGCTGGTTTTAGGTCCTGATTTTATTCGGGATGCCACAGAAAAGATTGACCTTATTCGTCATAGGATGAAAGAAGCTCAAAGTAGACAAAATCCTATGCCGATAATCGAAGAAGGAAATTAGAATTTTCTATGGGAGATTTCGTATTTATCCGTGTTTCACCTATGAAGGGTGTTGTGCATTTCAGTCGATCGGGAAAATTAGCACCTCGATATATTGGCCCATTTCCCATCACCAAACGTATTGGTTCCGTGGCTTATCGCCTTTCGTTACCAGCTCAGTTTTCTGCTATTCATGACGTGTTTCACGTCTCTCAACTACGGAAATGCCTTCAAGATTCCGACACTATTCTTGAGCCCGGTGTTGTTGAAGAAATTGAAGTTTCGCCTAATTTAACATATGAGCAACATCCTATTCGTGTTATTGCTTCGGAGGTTAAACGCCTTCGAAATAAAGACGTTCCTCTTGTGAAAGTTCAATGGTCCTCAAATCCTAAGGATTGCTCTTGGGAATCTAGAGAATTCATCGAGCGAACACATCCGGACTTGCTCTCTCGTGCTCCTTGAGGTGAACTTCTTATTTCAAATTTCTTCTTTTGTGTTGATACGCTTTTATGGTTGTTACTTTTTGTTCAAATATTTCTTATGATTGCGAGGACGCAATTTCTTTAAGGAGGGGAGTCTGTAACAACCCGCATATTTTACAATTATCTATTTAAATGTTTTATTTAAATATAAAATCGTTAATCGGATTAAGGACCAAAAAGCTACTTTTTGCTAACAGTCGAATTGGGACTCGAGACCCCTTCCATTAAGTTCAAAATGCCGTTTGCAACCTTTTTGAGTATAAACATTGATATGTTTGGAGCTAGCTAAAAATTTGACCTTTTTCACTTTGGGTTTGGGTCTCACCCAACTAACTCTATAACCTAGTTTAGCCCTCCCCTCTCCTCTTCACTTCATTTCTATTTTTCTCAAACACTTAAGCAAAACTGAAAATGGGGAGAGGAATGGGAAATTAAAACTCCAAGCCCTAGTTTTCATTTGCAAATCCAAGTTTAGCTCCAAATTCAAAGAGAAGCTATTGGTAAGTATCTCCATCTTCTTCTCCAACACAATCTCTCTTTAAATTCAGAAATTTCCTAAACCTAACTTTGGAAATGTTCTTCTTTTGAGCTTAGATTCAAGCTCCTAGAGTTGAGATTGAAGAGTGGTTGATTCTCCTTTGTTTTCAAGCTTCTTCTTCCTTGTTTTTTTGTAAAAGGTGAGATTTTTATCTCACATCTTAGTCTATAATTATCTTCGATTGTTAGGTATGAATTCCTAACAATTATTCATGTGCATTTGATTTTGGTTTGGATTGATTGGGTGTATATTCCAATTTTTTGGTGTTTTGAAATCAAAATCTATGAAAATCCTATTACGGATATTTGGACATTGATATTCGAGGCATATCGAAGAGCCATTAAGACTGGGTTGTCGCTTGGCATAAATCCTTAGTCGTCGTTGCTCGTCCGATCGCTCTCGATAATCGTTTGGCCATTTTTGGCCTAGGTTCAGGGAATGCCCTGAACTTCAGTTTCAGACGTCTGAAACGTAGGGTTCAGACATCTGAATATTATACTGGGAATTTTTATTCTCCAGTATTCAGACGTCTGAATCCAAACTTCCAGACGTCTGAATTGGCTCGAATGCAACCAGAAAGAAAATAGGCTTAAAAAGCCATTTTCAGACGTCTGAGATCTATGGTTCAGACGTCTGAATAACTGTTCTGGAAAACATTTAATTTTCCAGATTTAAACGTCTAAATCCTTGGTTTCAGACGTCTGAATCTGCTGTTTAGGCTCTATTTGCCTATTTTGCTTGAGAATTCCCATCTTATCGATTCGTGATTATCTGATTTGTTGATTATCATTTATTATCGACTTTGGTGACTTTTATATCGGGATTTTCGGGAATATTCATTTTTTGATGGATTCGGTATCGATTTCTTTGAATTTAATTCACGTCTTCGAATGTGGATTTTTGTGATTGATTGTTTCTACAATCATTTTGTGATTTGTCACTTCTAAATACAAAGGTTTCTATACTAGTAGTAAATATTCAAACTCTTTTACAAAGATGATTTCAACTCTATTTTTAATACAAAGCTCTTTTATAAAACCGTTTTCTAATCTATTAGTATATACAAACCTATACCTCATTCGTATGAGAAAATATAATTAAACAGCTTAGCAAAACAAGTGGTATGAAACGCTTGCGTTTACTTCGTCGGTTAATTTTTGGACTTGTTCGATTGAAACTCTTGTGACAATTTTCGAGTGGAAATCTACAATTTGTTCGTAAATATTTAAGTTAAGCTAGTGGTTATGGGACATGAAGCTAAACTCATATATTCACTAGCTTAGTGTAATTCACACTTTTTATTGATCGATGATGATCATTTTGTGATTTAGACTAGCAATGTGCGATGTCTATTTGTCTGCGAGGGAGACTAAACCCCGTTTCTGTGGAACTTCGGTTCAATTTGGCGGGGTAGCGACCCGTGGTCTTCAGACCGTTTGTGGAGCTTCGGCTCAATATTTATGGTTAGCGACCATGGAATAGCGTTCCGTTTGTGATACACGTGTTGGTGAGTTTTCATGCTCCCATTTGTGATAGGCCTCCCCCCTTTGTGATTTCTGGATTTCTTGTTGTGATTTCTGAAATTTGTGTTTCACCTCTTTTTGTGATTGGCAATGATATGTTTGTCAATATTTGATGTTTTGTGAATAAAATAAAGAATGTGATATTCTTTTTGGTGCTTTGAGATCTTAGAGATATTGTATGATTTTGTTGATGTTTAAAGTACACTTGTCATTGTATGTCATTTTTGTTATCATACGATTTTTAGTCATATCTCTCTTCCTATCTCGTTTTATCTGATATTTATAGCTAGACTGATCCGTTTATTATTTTCTTATTAAATAATACTCGGGTCAGACCGAGATGTTGCAGGTGCATCTGCTTGACTCCTTGTCTGGGATCATCTTCTGACTTTTGTCTAACTACATTACATTTGTAGTTTTTGTTGTTATACATTCGAGATATAGACTCTATGATGTATACATATTCTTTTGTCTAGCACTTGTATCTATTCTTTTGTGATATTGTGGATCTTTTTGACCACTACTCTGATGTACACCTTTTTGTGTTATATATTCATATCTGTTTCCGCCTTTGTGATATGAATGTCTGTGACTGATTTATGTTATGTTTATTTCTATATTTGTTTCCGAAGGCCTCATAGCCACTGTGTGGTAGCTTTGAGTTTGTATTTGATATGTCGGATTTCCTCTTGAAATGAAATGCATGTTATACTATCTGACATATCGGTACTCGCACAAAGCAATTACACGGATGGTCGCTCCTCAACAGCCTTATTCTCCGCGATAGTTGACGACATTACTCAGTAGTGTTCTTGGCTAGCGTGGGTATAGACCTGGGGCGTCACAACATAGGAGATTGCTTTTGAAAGAGTTGCTTTCGACTTAGTTGTTATAAGACCCTTTTTGATATTATAAAAGTTAAACCCATAGGTTTCGAAAGGTTTTTCCACATGTTTTAACTTGAACTCAATGCTTTCGAAAGGTATGTTTTAAGTAGTATACTTTAATGCTTTCAAAAGGTGACTACTAAAGGGATCGAAAGGAATGGTTTCCAATATTTACCTTAGTTTAAAAGAAAGGTTTCCAATGGTTTCGAAAGGCATATTTAAAGGAATTTTAAAAGAGGATGTCTAATGTTTATAAAGCTTTCGAAGAAGGTGTGTTCAATGTTTTCGAAAGGACTAGTGTCTATGGTTTCAAAAGTTATGGCCTTTAGCCTAAGGTTATTAAGTAAAGTAGTCTACTTATATCGAAAGGGGTACTATTAATAGTTTCGAAAGGGGTACCTTCATTGGTTTTGAATAAGATAGTTTAAAAGTTTTAAACAAAGGTTTCAAATGTTTTCATCAACAATATTTTGAGTAAAGCATATATCATGGCAAAGAGATTTGAGTAAAGCAAGTAGTTTATTTTCCTTGTATAAGTTTGATTTAAAGGGTTAAATCAATTTGAAAAGGTTTTCAAGGAAAAATTTAAAAGGTAATTAACCCCAAGTAAAATGACTCCGATAATTGTAGACTGTTATAGGGTCGCACCATATACATTAGTCATTAGCCCCTAGCTATATTAGTCCAAAATTCCAGTGTGTAGGGCTTAGTCATAGGTAAGACTTAAGTAATGGTTACAGAAAGAAAGGAATATATATATGTACAGAGATAGGTTATTGGTGGACCCGCAAAACCATTAGGACCAGGTGACCATTAGAGAAGTAAGTTAAGGACAGACCGTCCAGAAGTATGTCTAACAGTTTTTGGATAATTTTTTTAGTCTGTAGTTAGCCAAATAAAACTACATTTTGTTCGGACAGCTGGTCCATTTATTTCATGTTTTAAGAATATATAATATTTGCTATTATTGATATAATCAGTTTGATTAACCAGTTTGGTTGCGGGATTTTGATTTGCAAAAAGATATGTTCTAAAGGGATATTAGTGAGGGGAAACCCATTCCGCTAAGCGGAGTGGTCACACTTAATATCAGTAAACCGAGATGTAATAGTATTATTCACACTAGGCTTTATGCCTAACTTGAAGTTTATGTTTTTCCCCTTAAACTCTCGGGTGCTCAAAATTGATTTGAGTAGGCTGAGGGTTGAGGATTTTTAGGTTTTAGTAGGTGGACGAATAAAGCTTCCGGAGACGAGCAGGAGGCTGATGCTAGCTATATTTAGGAGCTGTTTTGTTTTATTTCCATTGTGTTGTATTAAGTTTATTATGACTATTTAGTACTCTAGTCAACCAAGGTGGCATCCTCATATGTCGCTCTTGGCGTATTTTATAATAATTATATTTGATTTGAACCTGGAAAACGTTTAGGATTATGTAACTTGGATATGAAATGTTGTTTTGAAATGTAATCAGAAAAATGTTTTAATCCATGATGATTTTTATTTCATACTCAAGTGCATCTGATATTATGGATACCATTAACATTACCGTATTTGGTCATCGGAAGTTAGTACTATAGACGACTGCAACATCTGTAGTGGTTAGCTTCGGGCCTCCAGATAGGAGATGTTACATATTTGCTAAGGGATATAAAGACCAATATTTTGGACTTAGGCTAAAATATCTTCCTTGTTTAATTTTATTAATTCCTTAACCCTTCGTTAGGAAATTTCCTTTACCCATTTAATTCGTTCATGGTCGAAAATTGCTCTTATAATAATTATTTAATTAATATCATACCATGACACTCCAAAATATAAGGTGTTACAATCTCTTATCTTTTAAGAATTCGTCCTCGAAACAATGACCACCATCATTAATACAAATGTACACACAAGTTGTATTGGTTCCCTACTAGTGTAAAATCATCATTCATCAATTATAATGTATTAGTGCAACTACAAATACATAATCATATCATAACATAAAGCATACTAATGTAATTACTAATTAATATAATTAGATAACAAAGCACACTGCTCAAAACATATATTACATCTCAGATTCCAAAACCCAAAGTGGAACCACAATGTGCTGTAGTCACCTTGAAATTATTTTTCGACGAACAAAAGAGTTTAGTATAAAATAACAGTTTACACAAACAAAGCAACTAAATAAAGTTCATTACATATAATAGTCTTTACATTTTTTGTCAAAATTTCCAACTGTGCCCATGTAGGGGTAAAATATAATTCATTGCATAGCAGCATCAAAGATCTGATATATTATGATACCAAACCCTTGTTGTCATTAGGCTTAATAATATTTATATTACATAATGGATTTTAAGCTACTACAAAAGATAGATATAAGGCCTTTTTCCCATCTTCGTCTTTATCCTATTCTCGACAAAAGTCCTAGCTTCAGCTAATAATTGTAATCCGAAATCTCATAAACTCAACCTACTCAATTGAGTACCAGTAAGTTTATAAAGGAAAAACAATAAACACACGAGTCAGACATAATTTGGTATGAATAAAATCATTTCTCACCTAAGTTCTTCAACTAGTGGGACCACGCTGCTAAATCATGAAATAATTTTTATCCACACTAGCCTCGGTTGCACAGTCAATATAAGACCATCATAAGTCATAATTCATAATAAAATATATTTTCACTTAAGCATACATAAACATGTCTCAAAAAACCTATACCTGATGTCATCTTAGGTTTAGGGTCTTAAACATAATGCTTAAGCAAGGATCATATTCGAGTCTCGAACATATTATCTACGAAATTGTCTTCGGTTTCGTTTATTACAATTTCCATACCGACATGTACAACCTGTCCCGGTCTAGTTAACATATTAGTTAATCTTATATTACAAGGTACCACCCCTAAGCAGTCTCAGTTAGTCTTTAACTTGGTTTTTATTCTACATGGTACATTCCCAAGTAGTCTCAGTTCTTTAAGTTTTGTACTATCAAGTTCAATTGTAACACCTCGTAAAAATTAATAAAAAAATAAATAAAATGGATAAATTAATTAAATAAAATAAGGGTAGAAATTAAAATTTTGCAAAGTCAGAATTTGACCATGGAAGTTATGTTGTTGCTTTCGTAACGAAATTCTGATTAATTTCCATATATAACGTTCTGAAAACGAAACTCAAACGAAAAAGTTATGGACGTTTGAAGTTTTCAAATTTAAAATAACTCAAATAGAATTCAAATTCAAATAATAAGTTTGAAATTCGAAAATTAGTAGTGGTTAGACTAAGTACATGTTAAAAATAACGTTAGCATTAAATAATAATTAAGGAAGAAAATAAATTAAAAAGCAACGGTACAAAATCTTCCCAAAATAGCACCTATAAGTCGACCGCTCCCCGTGGACTGGTGACCGTTGGCTGTCGATCGGTGGGTAGCAGTGGTCGACTTGTGCTGTTGAGTGGCGGCCATATAAGGTTAACAGTACCCTATCATAGATATTTACATATTTAACGCTATACTCCCCCCTGAATACATATTATAATTGGGGTATTTGGTCCGATAGTGGTAAGTATAACTACTAGTCTGTGTTCAGTCCAGACTCGCATACCTCTTATAACAAATGCAACGACAAAAATAAAAGGCTAAATTAGACTATATTGTTGCACTTTTGTATGTCGTCTTGGGTGCAGTGTAACCATGCTATGTACAACATCAAACACTGTATAGGTAAAAATACAGTTTTGGTTGAAGATTGTTGTATGAAATTCATTTGTTATGCGATGACAGTTCCTATTAATATGCAATTTTGATGGAGAAAATATTATCATTTTCTTTTCATTAAAATCGACATGCAACTCACTTTTACCTTTTTATATCCATAGATAATTTGTTTTTCTGTTTACTTCTATAGTGATTTCTAATTACTTCATATTCTAATATTAAGAGTGTGTGTTATATCTGGATGCGATGAATCCAGGAGCAACTTCATTTACCTGATCATACGTTCAGCTTCAAAGTTCAGCATCTAATAGATTTCTCAAAGTGTACATTTTACGAGGCAATTGGTTGATAATATGTCAGCATGGATGAACTCACTGTAATGCTTCTGCTTGCATATTCCTTTGCAACAGTTTTGGTTAAGCCTATCACTCCTGCATTTGCAGTGCTATAGTTGGCCCGACCAACATTTCCAACTAAACCTACTACTGATGCTATATTGATTATTCTGCCATGTATACATTAACATTACCAAATAAGAATCAATTGTATATAAAATAAGACGTCATATGCATCACTAGCACATGTTGTGTGTTTCCCTAGTTAACATGCTATTTGCTGAAGAATGCTAGTTTTCCCCTTGTCCGCTTCATTTTTGAACTTGAACTTTATTTCTTCAGCCGTTTATCTCTAAAAAAAATTTCTTATACGAATATTGGACTTTTGAAGGAGAAGAGCTTGGAATTTCCTTGATTTATATTATGCACTTTTAACAAACTATTTTTTATACGATTTTATGTCGCTAACATTTGAGTTAAAACACGGTTTTAAAAATTTTCTATATGACTAAATCTTATAGTTAATGAAATTGATGCAGCTTTAATTATGTTTAATCTTTATAGTTGTTTATTATATCACATTATATCCAAAATTTTCTATATGACTTTTAGATATTTAACGTACCAAAATCTATTATTTTTAACCGATTTTAACCCAACGGTTCTGGTGCATTTCGACCACTATAAATAGGAGCCTAGCCCCCTCGCTTTTATTCACAAAATATTTTGGGACTCTAGCGAAGCTCCGTCGGTTCTTTTTTCATAAATTCAAAAAAACTCTATTAGGGTTTCATATAAGAAATCATATATGTCTATATTGTTTTCTATTTATTTTTCCAACTTATTCTTCTCCAATTTTCTGAATCTAACACATATATACAAATCCCTTGCTATGTATGTGTGTGTGTGTATCGAAAAGAAGTGATCTAGTAGAGATTGTTAAAGGCATGTCAAATCCAAAGGAGGCAAAGCTAAGGATATACTATGAATGGAAATCTTAGCTTTTCTATTTTAGTAATTGATTATTATAGTTTGGGTTTGAATATACCTTGGGGAGTTTTGGTTTGCGAAAGCATCATATCTCAGAACTCCTTCAATATGAAGTGTCAATTCTAGGTTAAAATCTCAATTGTCTATATTAAAATAATGTAAATTTTGTAGATTTGATAATTTTACCTCCTATTTCACTTCTTATTCCTTTTCTATAAATTTGATTAAAATGTTTCGATTAAGGAATAGTGTGTAAGGCATGAATTTTATTCGTAGTTTTCACCACTTATTCCTATGAATTAAATAGAAATTCCTTTGTGTATTTTTATGTGAAAAAAGAGATGAATAGAGTGTCAAATTGGAATTGTAAGTTTCTATTATCAATATATTCCATTATTTTGATGTAATAAGTTGAGTTTAAATTTTTATTGTATACAAGTCTATTGATTGGTGGATATGAATATTGGAATTTTGGTATTGTTGATAATATGGAACGAGACTTGTATAATTATTGAAAAAGTTGACACTTAAACGCTAGTTTAGGGTTTAAATTCTGCACGCTTAAAAATTACTAGGAGCATATCTATCTATATATATTAGCGTAATTAACATATAATTATAATGTATAATCGTGTAGTTAAATAGGTTATTAATTTTATTAAATCCCCCTTAGCCAAGTAATTAATGTTAAAGGCGAAATAAAAAAGATTTCATATAAGGCCTTGATTATGAAAACAGTGAGATGTGTGGTAATATATGTAGAGTGTGATATAGATTATGGCTAAGTTATAGGGATGTGGGGTTGGTCAAAAGCACACACGAAAGTCTGCCCAGCTAACCTGGCTACCAGCAGTGCGACTTTAGAGCTGATGTGAGACATCGCCTATAATAAGTAACTATGATGGCACAAGGTTAGTCCTAAATTCTATAAGGTAAATCTACCCAACTAATTTGGCTACCGGTACTTACGAATAGTCGTGCTAATGTGAGACGTCATCGTAGGGTACGGGTCATAATATAATGGACATCCTTCAGAGACTGAAGGTATTAAGTGGTTGTGTGAGGGCTCGCCTCTTCTCTATATAGCAAGTAGTAAATGGTTGAGATTATGAGTTAGGCATGGTAGAGGATATCTCGAAAAAATGGCTTGCTTCAATAGGAAGTATTAAGTGGTTGAAAAGATTCCGTGCAATGTTAGCTACATAGTTACAAGTGAGGAGTCCGCCTTGGGATTATATGTAGTAAATAACGTAGACCTGCCTTAAACAAGGTATTAAATGGTCAGAGTCAGCCTAATTCCAATTAGAAGGTATTAAGTGACATGATGTTACAATGATACGACATTATGGTCAATAGATATGGGTTGTTGGGATGATTGCAAGTTGACTATGAGCTTATGTTTGGAAAGCCTATTTATTTATGTTTGAGAAAAGCCTTTGGGCTTATATTTGAAAATACTATGATGTAGGTTGAATACGTAAGACATATTCATATTTAAATTATACGTCGAAGTACAAATGTAGTAAGGCTCAAGATTTTTATTCACCAGACATATGTTGTTCTAATTCCCTTCTCATTACTACACAGGTTAGGAAAGATGATGATGTTGAAGGCGAAGGCGTAAAGTAAGCTTGTGTCACTTTATTTATTTATTTATGTTATTTTTAGAGTTACCCATTGGAAACTGTTGTATTTTAAAAATGATGTACCATGGATATGTAATGGCTATCATTGGTTTTTATGCCATTTGAATTTTTGATGAAATGGGTACTGTTTCTGCTGTTATATTTTATCCTTCCGCTGTGAGTTCAAAATGTGTAGATAAATAGCCATGTACTGTTCTTATTACCAACCAATAGCCAGCTTTGAGATGGTTCAAAGTTTCGATAGGCCTTTTCTGGGTTAGGGTTTAGGCCCATTTTAGAGCGGTTTATTGCATTTGGTATCAAAGCGAGGTTACCCCATCAATGGGGGTAGGTACGTAAGAGAGGCGTACTTATTATTTTTGAAATTTTAAAAAAAATCCTACTATATATAAATATATATATACTTATTTTAAACATATGCAAAAGCATTAGGCAGATCTTTACTTCAGCATATATTACTACCTTAGGAAATGTAGATAAAAAAAGTATAACTCCAAAGTTAATAAGGCAATAAATAGGGAGTTACATGAATTTAATAAGGATATAATTGGACCAATTAAAGAGATTATTAGGGTAATTATTGAGAGATAAGGAAGGCATAATAGGTAAAAATTGAAATGAATAAAGAAATGCCTTTAAAAATTATTCGTTAGGAAAATAATCATTTATCACAAACAATTGAAATATATCGAAATAACAAATAAACATATTAGGTAGCAATTAAATATTATAAGGTAATATATTTGTAAACATCCGGAAGTAATATGTGAAGAAGGAGTGAAACAAGCTTCCATATAAAGGTATACATATATCACCATAAGAAGATAACTAGTTTTTTTATAAAGTAGGAAACAAGGAAGGTTCAATAGAAGGAACAATTAAAGTCAATTTCTAAACCCAACCCCATGAGAAAGAACTTGATTAAAAGATTTTTGAGAATTCCTTTAAATTTTTTAAAAGGGCTTTTTAACGGATTATTAAATGAAGACCTTATGTCATAAGTTGAATTTTTTTTTGAAGAAAGTGATTTTCGTCGGCTTTGGAAATCTGCTACCAATTATTTTGTGAAAAGTTTGAAAGAGGATATAATTTTAAAAGTGGTGGAACATTTTAGAAACAAAATTGTGGATGAATTTTATAAAAAGAAATTTGTAAATCTAATGATGTAAAGAGTTGAAAAAAAAGTATTTCAATTGTGAATTTCTTAGTTAAAATTTGTTGAGTTAAAAAGTTTTCATTTTTTGGGTTCTTCGCTTTTATATAAATGTAAAATAGAGTGTAGGTTGGACTTGATGATTTTTCTTCTATTCCATAAATTTTGGGATTTTTTTTTAAAAAAAAATCTTTCTAAAATGGGGAATAAATGGAAATATAACTTAATTAAATTAATAAATAGAGAATAGAAGAATAAGAATAACTAGGATAGGAGGAACATTTTCGTATAAAGAAAATAGGAAGAATAACAGTCGAAGTAGGAGCCAATTAGTTAGGAGAAATGTAAATAGAGATAATATTGGGAGATCTAGATAGAAATAACATTAGGATATAAAACAGGATCGACAATCTAGTTAGAAATTAATAGGATAGAAGTTATCTAATCCATTTTCCATTATTTAAAATTATAGAAGATGTTTTTGAAGAAGAAAAATTGGATGGAATTAAATGATGATAATTAATAAATGAGTTAGGATATTTCATGGATGTTATAAGGAAAAGCATATATGTGAGGACGAGAATTTTATATATACATTCTTCTATTTAGGACTTGTTTTAATAAGAATAAAATATTATTGAATTTAAAATGGTAATGGAAGAGAAAGAATTTGGGATTGATAAGAAAAGTATTGCAAAAGATTATAGGAGTTTAAACAAAACTCAAACAAAGTTATAAAAGGTATTTAGTTAAGTAACAATACATTTTGAGTAATAAAGCAATAGATGTTGATGTATTTTTAGGATAATATAAGAACTTGAAATTAGAAATTTGACAGCAAGTAAATAGATTGCGGTTTGAAGTCTACTAAAATAATTATCTTGTAAGTAGAAGTAACTTTAAAATAATGAACGTCTAATAAAGGAAAATATGTGATTTTGAAATGCTATTGAAGTTATAATCTTTGTAATAGATTTAAAAGAAGCTAAATTTAGAAAATAATAATAATATATCCTTAATACAGTAGTAAATGAACTTTTCATAAGTATAGGCCATAATTTCGTGGAGTAGTAAGTGCTGATTATGAATTTAATAAAAAAAAGTTTATTTGTATATAAAAAAATTATTGAAAATTATTTTGTATGTCATAGAAGGTTTTTGGGAAGGGAAATTATTTTGCTCCTTTATGGAATTAAGCAAATTTTGAATTTTTGACCTAATTATAGCTTGATTAAATAACTGAATTTTAAATGTTTTGAGTTAAAAGTCTAACTTTTAAAGAGATAAATCTCTATTGTAGAAAGTCCTTAAAAATGAAAAGTTGGTTAGAAAAAGGAAAACAATTCATGACCATTTTTGGAAACTACGTAATTTTAGAATATTGGCAAAAAGAATTCCCAAGTTTATATTTTTAAAGGTAAAGGTTTTAGATAATGTACTTTATTATTTTGAAATTTTAGTTTTATAACCAGTGAGAACTAAACAAAAAAAATTATGAAGTAGATAGGGACCACTACCTAGGTGTTGACGGCAAAAATGGCCACCAACACCCAAATAATGTGAAACCACCAACAATCCAATACCAAACCAAACAAAGTGATGTAGAGAAATAAATATGAAGAAAATAAAATTAAAAACAGTAAGAAAGTAAGTAGAGATGCAGATTTATAGTGGTTCGGCGTACTTCGGTCTACGTCCACTCCAAAAGTTTTTCCTTTCATTGATTTATATTGCTGATTACAGTTAGAATTCATGAAATCCAAGAATAAAAATGATGGAATATAGCTTAGGTAGTAGAAGAAGAAGAGATCTCGAAAGAAGATCCCTTTCCTTGAGCCATGCCTACTGTATTTATAGAGGAAGCTGACGAAATATCTCGCTCAAAATCTGCATGTAGAACCTCCAGACCAGACGGACCCACACACAAAAATGGGGCCTATCTAGGTCTCTTAAAGGGGTCGGCCCCGATCCCTAAAGGGGATCAGTGCTATCCCTAAGAATCAAGAATGGGGATCGGCGATCCCTAGAGTAGGACCCCCATGTCGCCTGCTTCCTGTTTCCATAGTCGTTTCCAGAGTTGCTTTGGTGTTCGTCGAGTTATTGAGCGATCATCGTTGAGTTGAACTACCAATCCGAGTAATCCATAACCATATTGATCTGATCCGATCTGTACTCCATCACATTGATCTAATCTGATCCCTTGCCTAGGGGAATCATCAATTCCATACTTAGCCAATTCCAGAGTGTCATCCGTCTGAATCTGCTCGACTATTGTCCACAGTATTGAATATGTCCGATCTTTGAACCTAATAACTATCTCTCCAAGCTTCCTGCCTTGATGACTACAAGATCCATTGGGTTAAATCCATGATATCATTGCCTTACCAAAAGGAAGGATAACATTTTCCCTCCAAAATATGCTTTGCAATAGGAAGGTGTGTTCTGAATTGCCCTAAGTCCGAAATTCATAATCCGTAATCCATTGATAACCGAGTTTCTAACCCAACCCTTTGCTAAGCTGAATCCTCAATCTCTCTAGATCGTTGGTGAAATCTGCTACCACTTCAAGTCGATAGTCGATTCCGAAGCCATTCCAAATCTTTATCCAAATCCATATTCAACCAAAGCTGATAACCAAATCCTTAATCTCTCCAGTTCGTTTGCCAAATCCAAAGCCTTGATCTCATCGGATCATTATCCAAATCCTCGACCTCTCTGGATTGTTAGCCAAATCCACGACCTCTCTGGGTCAATGTCAAAATCCATAACCGTTTGAAATCCTGGAAGTCAGTAATCCAAATCCTCGATCTCTCTGAATTGTTGTCTTAGTTCATAGCTTCTCCGGACTGATCGATGTTCTCTCTGGACCCTTTTCAAGTTCAATCCAAACTTAATAATGAGTAAGCCGATCTTGTCGCTCTTTGGCGAAGCAACTCACTCCCTGCACTCCGGCCCTTTTGGTGTATATAGAGATATCTTAATCCTCATGGACCAATCACTACTTCTCCAAGCTCTTGTTGAACCCCATCTTATCACTTTCCGATAAAGGGGAACAACGACAAGTAAGTGGGTTATGTCTCTCTCCAGCGAAGTGGCATTACTTCCTACACTCTGGTTCAGTGTCCCTGAACATAAAGCGATGTCATGGCTTTTCCTAAGCCGATCATGGTCTCTCCAGATCCTTGCTGAACCCTATCCAGTCACACTTTGGAGAAAGATGAAATAGCAACAAGTGAGTCGATCCTGTCACTCTTTGGTGAAGCGACTCACTTTTTACACTCCGGTCCCACACTCTCCGGCCAGGGACATAAAGCGATTAATTCGGTACTGACTTCCTTCTTTGGCCTCGACTCTCCGGTCGAGGACTTAATCTATGATGTACGAGCCCTTCTTGTTGCTCTCCGACGAAAGGACTCACACCTTGCGATCATTGCTCCGTCTCTCCGGTCGGGATAACCGCGATCTATTTCGTTGATTACATTAATGCAAATTTGAAGAATTAAATTTGAGTCCTTATAGCTAGAAAACCAAAAGGAAAAAAAGAAAAGAAAACCAAGCATTAGCTCTCTGGGCATTACGGTTTATCATCATCTCAGAGCATGCCTAGGGTCCGTCCTCGGTCCCGTATATGTGTAAGTGACTTAGCCATTTTATTGTGGGGTTTATTGTTTTAGTTCATGCCATCCCGATCTGGAGATGATGATCTATGACCTCGATCCAAGGCCATTTCCATTTGATGCGGATGGTGACCGCTCCTGCTCCATCGCTGCTGCCCAAGTCCTCACGTTATGCGGCTGCCTACCGTTCCTGACGTATTCCTCTACCATATCCTTTAAGTGTCTACATTCATCTGTGGTATGCCCATCTAGTTCGTAAAACAGGCAGTATTTTCCAGACCTGCGCTCTCACTCCGTAGGATCCCTCCTTGCCAGTTTCCAATAGGGGAGTTTCCCCTAGTGTCTAAATAAATCCATTCCAAGCTTTCCGTCAAATCCGAATAAGAGGAGAACTACGACTGTCGCTTGTTCCTTTGCCTTCTCGATCCATCATATCCATCGTCCAACTTCCATTTACCCTTATCCTTCTTGAGTCCTTCCCCCAATGATCCTTCGCCTCGCTCAACATTTACTTCTTGTTTGTCGGACGTTCAAGCATCCTCCTGCTTCAGGAACCTTTCTGCTTCATGATAGAATTCCCCAAGATCCATCGGTAGATCCCGTACCAGTGAAATCTTGAAGTCCATTTCATTATCAATTCTCGATACCGCTGCCATTAAACCATTGATGGATTCGGCCAATCTACCGAAGCCGCTACCGCATTGAATCGTGTTAAAAAGCTTCTCAGGGACTCTTCGATCCTCTATATCAGTGCCACCAATGTCATCACATTCTTCGGTTGTAAAATGTAAGACAAAAACTATTTCATCAAGGATAAAGGAAAACATCATGCCATTATCTCTTTTGATACCCTCAACACTTCCATATGCCAGATATATCTCATCATATGCATTATTGGGTCCAACTTTCCATCATATGCCTCCAATGTTGGTAGTTTGAACTCCGGTGAGTTTCTAGCATTCCTGATATCCAGAGTGAATGGATTCCGACTGACATTCTCCAGACTCCTGTTGGGTAATTTGCCTCTCATTATTCGACATATCAGCTCAGCTATCCTTTCATTCTCATCCATAGATGGTCTCCAATCCATATTCCCAGCCTGTTCACCGACTCCACGTGGGTATTTTGGAACATACTCTTCATGATGTGCATCCGCATTCTGATCCGTACCAAATTGTACAACACCAATCATTGGCCTGCTATGAACCAATCCAGCTAGACCCGGGGACGTGCCCTAAAGTTCTAAGCGATCGGTGCCGACCCCTATGGGTAGATCGGTGCCGATCCCTCCATGTTTACTGGGGGCTGCCCCTGGTTGCTCCACTCCATTTCTTTGTCTGTTAGCTTCATTTCCATGTCCCTGGTTTCGATTTTCTGCAACTCCTACTACTTCAACTCCTAGATCCACATTTCTAGCAGCTTTAGCCATTTCAACCTATCCAATTTGCCTAAGGAAATTCTACATCATCTCCTCTTTCCTCTTTATCATCCGCTCCTGCATATCATCCATCATTGTCTCCATCTCATTCCTAGTGATGTAGATGGAGGGTTGGTTGGCTCCAGCTCCCAAGGAAGCCTCTTGACTTCCTTTATGGTGACTCCTTTCCGCTAATGGTCTCCTTGTTGACTACCACACCATCGATCCAAATCCAAGCTCCAAACCTTTTCCAAATCAGCGGTTGGTAGTCTTTCTCAGTGAAAGCACCAAAATGCTAATGGCAAAATGACCGCTAACACCCAAATAATGTGAAAGTGCAAATAATCCAATATTCCAAACCAAATGGAGTGATGTAGAGAAATAAATATGAAGCAAATAAAATTAAAAACAATAAGAAAGTAAGTAGAGACATAGATTTATAGTGGTTCGGCGTACTCCGGTCTATGTCCACTTTAAAAGTATTTCATTTTATTGATTTATATTGCTGATTACAGTTACAATTCGTGAAATCTAAGAATAAAAATGGTGGAGTATAACCTGGGTAGTAGAAGAAGAGAGCTCGAAAGAAGATCCCTTTCCTTAAGCCATGCCTATTGTATTTATAGAGGAAGCCGATGAAATTTCTCGCTCAAAATCCACATGTAGAACCTCCAAACCCAGACCGACCCACATACAAAAAATGGGGCCCATCTGGGCCTCCTAGAGGAATCACCCCTATTCCCTATAGGGGGATCGATGTCGATCTCTAAGGATCGAAAATGAGGGTCGACGATCCCTAGAGTGAGACCCCCATATCAACTGTTTCCTGTTTACATATTCGTTTCCTGAGTTGCTATAGTGTTCATTGAGTTATTTAGCGATCATCGTTAACTTTAACTACCAATCCGAGTGATACACAACCATATTGATCCGATCCGATCCGACCCTACTCCATCACATTGATCTGATCTGATCCCCCGCCTATGGGAAGCGCTAATTCCATACTTAGCCAATTACAGAGTGTCATCTGTCTGAATCCGGTCGACTATCATCTATAGTCTTGAATATAACTAATCTTTCAACCTAATAATCATCTTGGGCTTCCTGCCTTGATGACTACGAGATCCATTGGGTTAAATCCATGATATGACGCCTTGCCAAAAGGCGGGATAACACTAGGTAAGACAGTGTAAAGGTTTTAAGATATGAATAAAATAGGAATAATATGTACAACTTGATCTGGAAATAAGTCCTAGATATTTAATTGTAGAATATTGGTAAAGTTTTGAAGATATTCTAGATTTATAATTGGGTTGTAACTTCGGTTGCCCTAGTTGACTTGGAATGTGAATTTCTTTGTTTTGATTTATTTCGAGTGAGTTTCGTGTAAATTCCATGAATTATCCAACTCCAGAATATGTATAAAAGCATGTCGTTTGAATTAACAAGGGATATACCAAAAAGGAAAAAGATGTGTAAGATATGGATATTCTTTTCCATAGTTTACACTATCTATTTCGTTAAAAAGAAAGAAATAATTCATTGTAGTTTCAAAAGAACCAAAGGTTTCACTTTGGTTAATTTATTAAAAATTTATAACGCTAATCCTTTTTAGAAGGATGGAGTTGATAAATTAAAATGTGGAAAGTAATGTTCTAGTTTGGAAAATTATACATAGACACATGTATAACCGTGCTTAACGTATAAAAATAGAAATATATAAATAGTGTAATTTACGACTATATATGTATTAGTTAGTAATTAACGGATTAGGATTTATGGACATTAATTAAAATTTTAATGGACGATAATTTATAATTAATGGGAGTTAAAAAGAATTATATAGGGCTAATTAAGGAATTTAATATGGCATTGATGGAGAATTTAAATCGGCATAATAAATGGATTTTAAAATCGGTAAAAGGATTAAAGGGATTTAAATGAGGATTGATTAGAGATGGTCCAACTTTGACATTAATAATCAATTATTAAGGGTATATTAACTGAAGTAATGAATGGACCATATTTATTAGAATCAGGAAAGAATATTAAGGAAAGTAGGTGATAGTGGAATGATATATTAGAAGTGTCATCTTAATTAAGTAAATAATGTTAGGACCACAACATTATTTACACCAGTTAATGATACATAGCAAATTCCAACAAAATTTTCTTTTAGATTTCCTAAGATTATTATCGCTGGTTGTCTCCTTTAGGTTATTATAAAAGCGTATGATATGGTATAAGATATGTTCTTATTTTATCGTTGTATTGATTTTATGAAGGTGATTAGACCTTTAGATATATATATATATATATATATATATATATTGAAAAATAGCATAAATAAGGAAATTTCATAAGGACACTTGACTAATGATAAACTGTAGGTAAGTGTTATCCAGTCTATCAACAGCGTAAGTAAGGTGACTAGACTGATTGGGCAAGTTAAACCTGGTTGTCGTCGGGATCGATAAGTCAGATTGGCAATAATGAACCCAGAGATCAGGCGTGGATGATAATATGAAGAAGTGGCAGAGTGAAAGCACAAGACGTAGTTAATAGAATGATAAAAGTATGAGAATGTACTATTTACTGAGAATGGATCGGGTACAATCCATATTCGCCAATTATGGATCGTACCGTATCGATATTACAATTTAACTCAATGGAAAACGATCGATATCTTAAAATCTACAAGTAGAATATACATGAAACTTTAGGAACATCAATATATTGGAGAGTGGACCCCACTATATCGATCGCATGACAAAACAAGCCCAAATAAATATCGGCATCGATCGTTATTTTAAAAGATGTGGGTCCAATGATCGATGCCATGACTTTTCTAGATCTAGAGACTCCATTGTCAAAATTTCAGGAAGATATTTCACCATCTTCCCCTATAAATATAGACTTTTTGTTCATTTTGAGGGATGTTTAAGCTACTTGTTACCTTGCGATTCTTTGTAACTGCGGTTTTACTCCGATCCATCCATCTGTACTCAGCAATTCAAGTATTTAATAAGGTTATTTTTGAAAAGTGAACGTAGGCTTTCAAGGCCAAACCACTATAAATCGTTGTCTTCTTATTATTGCTTACATTATGTTATTTAATTGCTTGATTCCTCTGTTTCCATTTTATAATCTTCATTTATTTCTCTACAAAATTTTATGTTGGGTGTTTGTGCCAAATTTTGGTGCAAACATTTTGATGCTTTATTCAAGAATGAAGATTCTCAGCTTTGTTTGGATCCCTTTGCCGCTACTGGGTAGCAAATAACCCCAAAAGAGATCCAGACCTCTTTAAGTAGTTCATCCGTTCTATTCAGATTTGCAAAATTCTAAGGGAAACTCTAAAAAATGGTCAGGAACACTAGATCTACCTCTCAAAACAAAGAAGGAAACGAGAACACTAACATCCAATAAAGAGGCCAAAGTAATCTACCAGTAGATGTGAATGCTGCCAATCCAGCTGATTCCATCATAATGGTGATTTTCAGAATCTAATGAGAGAGCTCATGGATAGCCTCCGACAGTTAAACTAGTAGATTCAAGCTAATATCAATTTAATGAATCAACTCAGAGATCAACAACGCAGGAAAGCTAGGAGGGATCCAACTCCCTATTCTGCATCAGAGAGCTCAACTTTATCAGATGACTATCACAGACGAAGACGTCATAGAACCGATGGATACCACACTGAAACATTAACCTACCATCAACCGATCGATTTAGACAGACCGATAACGATCCATACCGATCCATTCGGAACGATCAGTTCCAATCCAACTTTAGGAGGTGGATTACAACAGATGACGAGAAGATTCCACACTAGTGATGCTGCGGTTGATCTGGATGTTGGAGTTCAAGGTGATGCAGATCAGTTACTTCCCTAGAATGACAATGAAGTGAACGCACGTGATATACATCGAGAGGATGTTGAGCCAAGAAGGCATGGAATGGCCCGTAGTCATCGACCAGACCATCCCCATGAGATGGAGCACGACTACCGCTTGGCTCCAACTATCCAAACGTCGGACTTGTTGGTTATGGTTAGATAGCTTGTAAGGGAAAGCCAAGTCTTGACTAATGATGATTGGGGGATCTGGAGAAGCCATACCCCGTTCACTGACAATATCCTACATGCGGAGTATCCAAAGAGGTTTCGCATGTCGTCGATGCCCGCATATGAGGGAAAAACCGATCCCAGGCAGCACATCATGAGATATGAATGACTGGTGGATTCCTCACGAACTGATGATGCAACAAAGTGTAGATGTTTTATCAATTACTCTCTCTGAAATAACAACGATGTGGTTTACAAGATTTCCCCCACGGTCGATCTCTAGATTTGAGGATTTAGCAACGAAGTTTGTGGAGCAGTTCCGTATGCATGCACCTCACTTGAAGGGTGTAATGGGTCCCTATCCAGTGTTATCCAGGCTCTGGGAGAATCCCTGAAAGATTATTTGGAGAGATATCATAAAACCATCATAGAAGTCAATAATCCGAATGATCATTTAATATTGATGGCGGTAATAGGAGGTATTGATCCAGAATATGAATTTGGTGATTGGTTAGCTGGCAAACCGCCCGCAACATTGGAAGGTTTCTATACAAAAGCAGCTTAGTATTTGAGGAAAGAGGAAGCTAGTTGCTACAGGTAGAAGAATGTTGTGGGATTAAGTGGAGGGGGAGTGCAGAGCAACATTGCAGTGAAATAGTCCGGAGAGAGTTCCGGAAAAGTTCAAGTAAATGTTCAAAATAAATTGAATCAGCGGAAGAAAGGTGGTGATCAGAATCGTGAATGAAAGAGGGATTCTAGAAGAGGAAAGCCTAGGATTCCAATGTATGATACCAACACACCACTAAATACATCTCTAGAGAACGTCTACTTATCTACATGCAATACCATGCATTATAGGAAGCCACCTCCGAAAGTATCGACAGAGAAGCAAAAACAAACTGAAAAATATTGTCGGTTCCTCAAACACTATGGTCATTACAAGAATGAGTGTAGGCATCTCCAGGATGTTATTGAGAAACTGATTCTGGAAAGAAAATTACAGTAGTTTGTTAAAACCCCATAGGATGATGGGCAAGGGACATCCAACTCCAACCGAGGACAAGCGCCGCGCAGGACCAAGGAACATGCATGGACAGGTGGAAGATTAGTGATTAATACAATAGTCGGAGGATCACATCTAGCTGATCAGGGCCGGCACGAGATGGAGGGCTATGCTAGCACAATCAAGCATTTGAATCTTGAGTGTGGTTCAAGTATAGAAGATGGGGCTCCAGCAAAACAACAACGTACAATGACAGCCGATATTGTATTCAGAAACAAAGATGTAGACAAGGTGGAGGCATGGACGATCGACCCAATGGTCATTTCGGCTATGATTGGCCCCACCTTAGTGAGGAGGATCTTGAGGATGGAAGCCAAGGATTTTCAAAAAGGCTTACGATCAGATGAGGATGGAAGCCAAGGATTTGAAACCGTCTAAAGCCTGCATTCATAACTTTAACAATGCTGCGACCGAAGCTGTTGGTTATGTCGAATTACCTATGGAGTTGGGAAGGAGAGTGTGGATGTTGCCATTTGTTGTCTTGGATGTTGACTCCCCATACAATGCTTTCCTGGGCTGACCACCCCTAGCTGAATTTCGGGTAGCTCTTGCCTAGTGGTGTTTTACTTTGAAGTTCCCGACTGATAATGGTGTTGGATTTGTGCATCGTGACCAGGCAACCAGACGTGCTTGCTATGTAGCTAAATTGAGAGATGCTTAGCGAAAGGGGAAAGGTAAGGGTGTGGACAAGTCTCTCCGCATCCAAACCACTGAAGATTGACAACCAGTGTCTGGGTCTTCGCTCGGTGCCACATTCATTTGTATAAAGACATAGATTTAAAGGATGATGAGGAGGATCCCAAAGAGACCAAGGCTGCATCGGCTGAGATGACAATTGACATCACGGTCAGCCATGACGACCTGTCACGGGTCCTAAAGAACTTGATGGTTTTCTTCGAGTGAATCTTGATGTTTTTGCTTGGACTCACTCTGACATGTGCGGGATCTCACCTGCCATTGCGAGCCACACATTAGATATCGACCCGAGGCACGTCCTGGTGAAACAGATAGGGCGTAGCATGGATCCAGAGAGATCCGCCGCCCTTAAAAAGGAGGTGGATAGACTCAAAGGCAATAAGTTTATTAGCGATGCCCTCTGCCCTAAATGGGTATCTAATCATGTACTTGTGAGAAAGGCGAATGAAAAGTGGTGGACATGTGTTGATTACTCAGACTTAAACAAGGCATGTCCAAAAGACAGTTTCCCCTTCCAAGGATCGACCAGCTGGTAGATTCAACAACAGGACACAAGTTGCTATCTTTCATGGATGCGTACTCTTCATATAACCTCGACTAGGAGCACACTAGTTTCATTACCGATGTCAGGTTATATTGCTATGTGGTAATGCTATTTGGATTGAAGTATGCTGAAGCAATCTATCAACGCCTAGTCAATAGAACGTTAAAAGATCAGATTGGAAAGACAATGGAGGTATACGTGGATGATATGCTCGTGAAGTCACGATGATCAAGCGACCACATTAGATACTTAGTAGAAATGTTTGGTATCCTCCGATATAACAAAATAAAGATCAATCCTCTAAAATGTTCTTTTGGCATGGCAACGGGAAATTTCTTGGGTTTCATCGTCAATGCTCGCGGAATCGAAGCTAATCCCAAAAATATTCGAGCAATTCGCAACATTCATGCACCAAAGATCATCAAACAAGTACAAAGCCTAAATGGAAAGGTAGCCGCCTTAAGTCGGTTTACTTCCAGAGCTATCGATAAATGCATTTCCTTTTTCGATTTGAAAAGGAGAGGGAAAAGGAACTTTGAATGGACGCAGGATTGTGAATACGAATTCTGAGCTTTGGTAAACCACCTGGAGGGGCCTTCCCTCTTGCCAAAGCTGGTGGATCACGAGGACTTGTATATTTACTTGGCCATGTCGGTACATGCTGTAAGTGCCGCACTCTTTGCAAGGAGAATCAGATCTAGAGACCGATCTATTATGTTAGCAAGCAATTAACAGGAGCTGAAATAACTAATCAAAAATAAAAAAATTGGCATACTGCATGTCAATTACTTCATGAAAGCTCCACCCCTATTTTCAGGCTCATCCCATTAATGTTTACACTAATCAACCGTTACGACAGTCCTACAACGACCTGAGATGTCGGGAAGGTTACTCAAGTGGAACATCAAATTGAGTCAGTTCCACATCACTTATCTCCCTCGAAGAGCCATCCAGGGATAGGCACCTACAGACTTTATAGCAAAATTCACCGCACAAGATGATCTCCCGGAGAGCGGTGGCGCCCCTACCATTCGGTGGAAAATGTATACGGATGGAGCATCCAATGATCGTTGTTCTGGAACTGGAATCTTGCCAGTGATTCCAAAAGATCGGTCAATTTTCTACGCTTTGAAGCTTGACTTCCCTACAACGAGCAACAAAGCTGAGTATGAAGCTCTGGTTGCTGGACATAAACTTGCCAGAGAACCGAGGATAAAATCTCTTGAAATCTTTTATGATTCCCAGTTGGTGGTATACCGAGTTAGAGGAGATTACCAAGCTAAAGGACAATGACTCGCTCCATACCTTATCCAAGTCCAAGAGCTATTGGCTGGCTTTGAGTATTATGACATCACACACATTCCCCGGGACCAAAACAAAGAGGCTGACTCATTGGCAAAGTTTGCTAGCACCGGGGATGCACAACAAATGGGCTTGGTTCCAGTCGAAGAACAAGACGCTCCGAGCATAAACTAGATGGAAATCAACTGGGTACTAGAGATAGAGCCTGATAAGGAGTCATGGATGACTCCAATTAAAGACTATTAGCAATAAGGAGTCCTTCCCGAATGGAGGAATAAAAGGTGACACGTCCTCCGCAAAGCATTATGATATATCATTCAGGAAGAAGTCATGTATAAAAAGGGTTTTTCCATTCCCCTTCTCCGGTTTATCGCTCGTGATGAAATAAAATGACTCCTAAAGGAAATTCATGAAAGGGAATGTGGCGATAACACTGGGGGGCAAATCCTAGCAAAGACAATACTCCATTAGGGGTATTATTGGCCGACTGTCAACCGAGATGCTGCTGATTATGCTAAGCAAAGTGACAAGTGCCAAATGTATGCAAATGTTTTGAGAGCTCCACCAATGGAAATCACACAAATGGTCAGTCCATGGCCGTTTTCCATATGGGGGCATATGTATTATCGATTCCTTACCAATCTCAAAAGGTGGTTCGAAATACACCATCGTAATTGTTGATTACTTCACCAAATGGGCCGAAGCGGAGCCTTTAGCCACGATATGACAAAGAAAGGAATCAACTTTATTATTTGGAACATCATCTATCATTTTCGCCTTCCACAAACTATTGTAACTGACAATGGAACCTAATTCGACAGCGCTGAATTCAAAGACTTCTGCCGTCGGCATCATATTGAGAAGGGATCTGCAGCAGTTGCACATCCTCAATTAAATGGACAAGTTGAATCTATGAAAAAAAATCATAAAGTCCATTCTGAAGAAGCGTTTAGAAAAGGCTAGAGGAAATTGGGTGGATCAACTTCAAACAACATTATGGGCTTACAAAACTACCGACAAGTCCACGACTAACCATACTCCATTCGCCCTTGTTACGACACCAAAGCCGTCATTCCCGTTGAACTCCTAGTCCCTTCTCTTCGAGTAACCTACTACGATCCCAGAACAAATAGAGATCTCCTTTTAGAATCTCTAGATTTTTTAGATGAGAAGTGCGAGGAAGCTGATTTGAGGGCAGCTGCACATTGACACTGAGTCGCCCGATATTACAATACTAAAGTTTGACCTAGAACCTTTGAAATCGACGATCTCATCTTAAAACGGGTTTTTCCTACCCCATCGCACATGAATCCTACTTAGGAAGGACCATATGTCATTGAATAGAGGCCTGGAGAGGGAACTTTCAAGCTAGCGACTATTGATGGCGTCATGCTCCTTAGGGCGTGGAATAGTGAGCATGTACGACGCTATTTCACTTAGTCTATTCTATTTCATTCAGTTGTATTTAATTTTTGAATTTGCTTTAGCATTTGATTTTCTAGATATGTAATAAGACAAATTATGTCAGTATTTTCCATTTGGCAAATTTTTTTGAAATTTTCTTCATATTTGTGATTGTTGTAGCATTACATATTAGTTACGATACTTGACTAACTAATATTGACAGGTCTCAGTAGGTTCCTATAGTTGGAGCTAGCCAATTACACAAGTTCACAGTTGAACTAACCAAAACGAACATGGTCCGACCATTCATTTGATGATTCTCGCTCATAACCCGATGGACGGAGTACCCAACAAGGAATGGATTTGACTTGACCATCCGATAACTGTTAACCCGCCTTTCGGCAAGGCCACGGACATGCGAATTTAACTAAGTCAACTTCTCGTTTATCAAGGCTGGAATATGATGGATTCGGTTTAAAATGATGAAGTTCACTTGGATATGTCATTCGGTCTAGAAGTGGAGAAGTTAGGGTCGCTCGGCATTGCAGAGGGGTCAGGGTCGTTCGGCATAAGGTGGTAGTTCGGCAGATGTCTCTCGGCATTGTACCTCGCTCGGCATTGGAAGTCGCTCGGCATTGGAGGGCGTTCGGCATCGAACCTCACACGGCATTGGACCTCGCTCGGCATCGAACCTCGCTCGGCATTGTACCTCGCTCGGCATTGTACCTCGCTCGACATTGGAAGTCGCTCGGCATTGGAAGGCGTACGGCATCGAACCTCGCACGGCATTGGAAATCGCTCGGCATCGAACCTCGCTCGGCATTGTACCTCGGTCGGCATTGTACCTCGCTAGGCATTGCAGAGAAGTTAGGGTCGCTCGGCATTGCAGAGGGGTCAGGGTCGTTCGGCATAACGTGGTGGTTCGGCAGATGTCGCTCGGCATTGTACCTCGCTCGACATTGGAAGTCGCTCGACATTGGTGGGCATTCGGCATCGAACCTCGCACGGCATTGGACATCGCTCGGCATCGAACCTCACTCGGCATTGGTGAGATGGCTCGGCATTGGTGAGGTCAGGGTTGCTCGGCATTGGTGAGACGGCTCGGGATTATGGTGAGGCTGGTGTGGTTCGGCATTGCAGTGAGACCAGTGTGGCTCGACATTGTGGTGAGGCCGGTGTGGCTCGGCATTGTGGAGGTACGTGGCTCGGTGGAAGGCCTTGATGGCCCCGGATCATTCAGAAAGCCCAACAACTCAGGATTTGCCTATGAATACAGCATGTGAGGTTTCAGAAAAGGATCTTCTTTTTGGGCTCTCTTACTTTCTCTTTTCTAAGGCTAAGGCTACTCTGCCATTTTGTAACTGTAATTGATTCTAACATCAATAAAAAGGAAACTTCTGGAGTGGATGTAGGCCGGAGTTAGCCGAACCACTATAAAATCTGTTGTTCTTTACTGCTTTCATTTTAATTTTTACTGTTATTCACATCATTACTCTCTACATACATTCTGTTTGTGAGCTATGATTGGTATTTGGTGCTTTCAACTGGATTTGGATGTTAGTGACCAATTTTGGCGCTAACAATAACCAAATTAATCCTATCAAGTGATAGGACAAACATGAATCAAAAGAGATCATGATACGACCAATCGATTGCTAAGTTAAACCTTGGTCTTGGGGGCAAATCAATTAATTAAGGAAAGTACAGTCCGACTATTTTTAGAAATAACAGTAAGTCCCCAAAGTATGGAGTGGAGTATACACACGAATTGGGTTCGATCCGATCACCCACCAACTAACTCTTATCCCCAAAGTAGGGATATAAGTATAAAAAAATAGATGAGTGAGGTTCAACCACTCATTACAGCGTAAACTCCGACCTGAAACCGACAGGATGAGTATAAACCCGCTAAGGATGAAGTTTGACAATTTGCTATCTAACTTCGCTAACCCGAGACTGGGGAGCAGGAGTATAATCACTTACACTGCTGAATTCGATGGCGAAACACTAAGGCTCAAGCCCAGTGTTTGGTACAACTTGAGGCCATGACCACATGGAGCCTTAATTAAAATTAATGGACAATTACCGATTTAACAAGCAAAGAATGGAAAATGTAATAGCTTGACTACTTAAGTAAATTCACACAAGAGTTCGACAAAAGTAAAAGAACTTTATTTACATAAGCTTGGGAAGTTAAGTACAAGTATTCACAGTAAAAGAATCAAAGAACAAGTGCCGATCCCGTACAAATTCGGCCAACAAAAACCCAAAAGACTTGGGGGCATGAGTGCACGCGAAGAATCACTTCCTCCTCGACTTCCTTTTCTTCTTCCTGGAATCGGGAGAGATTTCATTCGAACTTTCTTTACTCCTCTTCTCTCCTCTCTTCTCGCTTCCTTGGCCTTTCACTGGAGTAGACTGGGTTGATCAAGTAGGTGCATCTTGAGTAGACTCTGGCTGTGGATCGGAGGCATCCATGGTTTCTCCAGGCAAAACAATGGAGAAGTAAGGGGAAACGATCACCATTTTCTTCTGCTTGACTTTCACCTCAAGGGCGATCTCCGCTTCAAGTTTCTGTGCCATTTCTTGCATAGAGGGGTCTAACAAGGATTGGGAAGTTCCAATAATCACAACATCATTGGCATGAATTTCTTATGGTGTATCTCCTTCTTCCCTAAACAAAACATCCACCAAGTGCAAGTCGATCATAAAAGCTTCCTTTTCTGGGACATTTTGGGTTGTTACTTAAGCCGTGATAGTAACAGACTCCGTCTTTGGCACTTGAGGTCCTGGATGAGATTATTGAGGAAGAGGTGGGCCAGTGGATCTAAAGCCGAGGAAACATAACTAAAAAGATTAGATATATTGATCGGGGACACTCCAGCTTTCTAAAGGATAGGTGAGTTTAATGAAAAACCTTCTCCAGATTGATCCCCCACATGAGCCGGAGTGCTACAAAAACCTCCTTCCATAATTGGGGAGAGCCAACTAAATGTAGTAATATGTGGTTTCTCTAGGTTGTAACCGGGATTGATAAAAGAATCCGTAGTTGTGTTGGGAATAACATGGGTCATCGGATTTCGTTCGTCTCCGACATTGTGTGACATGGATCCAGAACAGTTAACTATAAAATATTCTCAGAGTTAAAAGCATGAAAGAAGGAACACGAGAGCACTGGTAAAGATCAAAAAGCACCAAGATAGTCTGGTTAAACATAGCTTCCAACAAGAAGGTGAAAGCACACCAGTAATACCTTTCGATAAGGTCAAAAGGATGTTTCGACAGCGTCAACAAGGAGCTTTGGACAAGGTCAGAGGCTACCCTTCGAAGTCCAAAGGCAGCACGCTTCCTCTACATACCCTAAACCACTGAAGATGTTTGGTTTTGTCTCATTATATGCACATTAGAAAGGTCTTCTAATAAATTAGCCCTTTCGAAAGAATGCATAGCCCTTCGAAATGGTTAGAACTACTCTCATCCATGAAGGAAGAACGATACATCAATTACCATGAAAGCATAAGGTTCCGAGTTAGTCAAGTTGGAAGGTCTCGAGGGAAGCAATCTTCTACAAGGCCTTGTTAGGTGTTTTGACTCACTCAAATCCAAAAAAGAAGTCACGTTCCGACAATGTCGATGGCTAGGGCCCAGGATAACTTATTCAGTACATCAGCATTCAAGTCAAAAAGCACAACAACAGACCTTTCGACCAGGTCGAAAGGCCATCAAGTAACCCCTTTCGACAAGGTCGAGAGGAAACAACGCAAAAGAGAGAGGCCTCACTTCAAGCAGCAATAGAAGGATGGTTAAAACCCTTTCGACTAAGGCGAAAGGTATGGCTTAGTGAACATTTGCGAAAGCAAAAGGGGTTGACCCTTTGACTATGTCGATAGCTTGGTGTCGAAAGGTCCAAACTCGCGCCTATAAATATGACCCCATGGGTCAGTTAAAGGGGATCAGATTTTCTTCCCCTCTTCAAATGTATCTTTCTTATAACTTGTAAACCCTAATTCTCAAATTAAATTGGGGAGTTGGTCAATCTCTACAATTGAGTTCAATAAAAAGAAGATTATGATATCGTGCTTGCTTAATAACACAGACTTCCTCGCTCTTTATCAATATGTCATCGCACTGTCTACATAATCGAAAGGTTTTCCTTTTGACCATGTCGAAACTCTAAGTTTCCTTATTTCCTATAAGCCATAACTAAGATCTACCAAATTGTCAGAACCATCCCTTTCGACAGAGTCGATACCTTCCCAACTCAGCCACCTCCGAAAACCATTAATTTCTTAACCCAAGAGTCTTTATCTGCGTCGAGAGGTGCTTTCCACAGCGTTCTTAGTTAATTCATTCAAAAGGATTAATTGGAAGAGAGTCTACCCATACGACTGCGTCGAAAGGTCCCAAAGACAAGATTTAATCATTTTTACTCATTTGAAAAGGCTAAGCAAACTTCACCTATTTGAAAGGAATTTTCGAAAGCATCATTCCTACTTCAACTCCTAATTTGGGGTGTTAACAAGTTTTCTTGTCAACATTTTTGGCGCTAGAAGGGGGGCTCGAACCTTTGATCTCTGACAACTTTCATCGCCGATCAATTGCATAAAGAGCTTCATCTAAAAGAGGAATATGGTAAGAGTAAGAGATAATAATAGCAATCCAAGCGAAGAGACTGCTTCACAGTCGACTTTGAAAGATCACATGGTCCTAAATTCTAACTTAGGGAATATATGAGTTGGACAACCTTCGACCCTAACAAAATTGGAAAGCAATGCGATCAAGGTCCAAAATCAACGGCAACAAACGATAGCAATATAATAATATTCTATGGGAGCTCCAACCCGGGAATCAATAAGGATTATGGAAATGGAGGATGAAGCGCAACCTCCAAATGAGATAGGAGATCAAGAGTTAAATCGAGAAAGTCAAGTAAAAAGATCTCTCGAACAACCGAATACCCCAGCCCAAGAAAACAACAAGAGTATTCACAGAATTGAAACTGACCAAGAAAGTGTCCAACACCAAATAATTATGAATACGTTTGGGGGAAAAGGGATTTTTAATCTAGGAGAATATGTTATCCTGCAAAAGGCCCCCTTTTCTGAAGAAATAATGGCAACAAATCTCCCCCCACACATCCAAATTCCTTCACTAAGATATGACGGAACAATTGATTCAGACGATCACCTTGTCGTCTTTGAGAACTGGATGAACTTAATAAATGCTCAAGAGGCAGTTCAATGTAAACTTTTCCCATTACGTTTCAAGGAGCAGCAATCAAATGGTATAGGAGTTGCCGAATAGAAACCTTCTATTCTTGGGAACAATTTACGTGTGACTTTGTGGCCCAATTTTCTATATTCAGAGATACAACTATGGACTTTAGCTTACTAGCAACCATCAGACAAAAGCTAGGGGAACTATTCGGAGAGTATTTGAACAGATGTAGTGCATAAGCATTAAGAGCAGAAAGTACAACTGATAGAGAAAACCTTATGGCAGTTCGGTCAGGGTTAATTGAACAAACTCCTTTTTGGAAAGACCTTTATATCAATGGGTGCAAAGACCTACAATATTTCTTTCTCCGAGCTGAAAATTTTATTCCAATGGACGAGATGCACCATGCTAAGAAAGAATTCCACCGAGAATCCAAAGAAGAGAAATCCAATCTTTGGCGTTTCGACAAGAGACCAAGGGAAATTGAAAACCCGAAGGGAAGTCGAAGAAAGAATTCCAAAAAAAATTGTGCGGTCTTGAATAAATTGCTCTCCTACATATTCACCAAGATGAAAAGAAATGAGAATTTTACTGCACCTTAGAAGGTCTGGAGCGCCCCAATGCCAAATAAAGGAGGAAGTTACTGCGAGTACCATAAAGCAAATGGACATAAAACTGATGAATGTTGTGTCCTATCAGAAAAGTTCAAGGCATTATCCGGTCAGGATTTTTACAGGAGTTCGTCAAAGAAACTTGAAAGACATCTTGTTCAAGCTTAGAGGAATGCAATTTGGCGACTTCAAAATGCAGGTTCCTATCAGATCACGAAGTCTCACAGCCTTAGTTCAACCATGAGCCTCCTCTATCTCTCTTTATATCATTTTAATTCAATTCGTATTTCCATTCATACATAGATTTGAGTTGTGCATTGACCATGTACTGATTAAAATTTGAGTGCTATTACAGGTAAAAAAAAAATCGGTCCAAAGCATTCAACAAACATCTAGATTGCTTTAAAAGATGATTCATATGCCAGAAACAAGATAATGATTAATATTTCAGTCGACACAATACAAAGTCTTCCCTCCAAGAAATGTCAAGTCGCTGCCAAACTCGACATCGATTTAGGAGAAAATTCATATATGTCAACTCTATTTTTAGCAAATGATTTCAAAAGAAATTTCTCAAACATATCCTCTTAAGAAAATTATTTTCAATTACCCTGCGGCCTGGGAGGAAACAAATACCTATTTAATTTAAAAGCTGATTTATGCAACCAGTTTGAGATATCATATAGCATTAGTGAATACACACAAAAGATTTCAAACCGGTTAATTTTAGTGTTTCAAAGTTTACTAAAATTACGGCCGGAGAAAAGCCTATTCATACTTTTCAAGTAAGATTTTAAAAGCATAAATTTTTTATTGGAACTCAAACTAGAGAGTCCTATTCTCAAATAAAAGACAGTTGGTTCATGAATCATGACCTTCTAGTCTCCTATTTGAGATTTTTGTCTCCATTATGAGAACAACAAGAAAGTTCTTGCAAAATACTACATTGAAAAAGAAAAAACTCTTTTATCAAAAGGATTCATGAGTCCAAACTATTTTTCAAAAGATAACCCTTCAATATATAAGGAGGGTTTAATTACAAAGTACTTTCTCTCAAAGGAGACTCCATTTTTATTGGTCAAAAACTATTTTCATATATAAATACTCAAGCCTACGATGCTATTCCGTAGCACCTCCTAGAGGGAGGGACATAAGCCCCCAATGCTATTCCATGGCAACTCCTAGAGGGAGGTACATAAGGCTACGACACTAGTCCGTAGCATCTTATAGAGGGAGAGATAGAACACCTAACGTCAAAACCACCTCTTAGGGGATGGGTCAGGGTAGCACCCATTAGCAACCTTTTGGAGGAAGGTCAGCTAAGTATGCAAAATATCCCTTTGAGACCAGGGAAGCCCAAAGAGAGGCTCATCAAACAATTGACTAAGATGTCCAAGCCTAGAGAAAGGCTCATCAAAGAGTGAACTAAGATGTCCAAGCCCAGAGGAGGCATCAAACAAAAGAATAAAGACAAAGTTATCTACAACTCAAGGAAAAAGTTAAAACCCAAGAGAATAAAGGGTTAAAAAAAGAAATCTATCTATCAACTGGGACAAAGTTGAAATCCTAAAGAATGATACATACAGAGGAAACAAGACAAAGATGTCCATCACTATACTCGAAAACAAACAAAGAGTTCAAAATCATATCCAAAAGAGATAAGGTATGAATTAGCAAATCTTAAAACATCTATTATTTGAAAAGGATTAAGAAATCTGTACCCCAAAAGAAGGCATGAGATTGGAAAATGGAAAGGAGAATCCATAATATGGTAACAAAGTAAAGATCTCTATCAGAGCCAAAAGAATGGAATAAGCAACAAGTTACCACTAATGATAGTAGTGACTACACTCAAAGAATAGATCGAGTTAACCACAACTAAGCCCCCAGAAATAGGGTAATCCTTTAGAACAATAGAAACTCTGTAAGCATATGAGGAACCAATATTCCAATTAATTCCAAGGCTTTACAGATGCGACCCAACTCCAATATATCAAAAACTCTACTAACCCATATGTCTAGGAATTTGTTGTTTGGATTTACTGAATTTACTATGACCAGGTAAATTTCTAATTTTGATATTAGATTGGTTTCTTGTAATTTATTTTTCAGATGGGATCCTAACAAAATTTTGGTTAAATTCTTGATTTTGTGGAATGTTAATTCCTTCGCTTGAAATTCCATTTTGGATTTAATCAATCCTGAACTCCAACATTTACTTTATGGTGATTTATCAGTTTCACATTCATAATTCCATTAATGAATTTCTTTAGTGATTTCTTATTAAATTACTGGTTTAGTAAACTTTCAATTTCCTTATTGACCTTTATGGCGATTCATGAATTCAACATGTTACAATTACCCATTGAATTTTTATGATGATTTCCTATTTGATCACTTGTTTCATGAGTTCATGATTTCTTGGCTCCCATTATTGAGTTTGTATGATAATTTATGGATTTGCTATTGATTTTTTTTGAGTTTGAATAAGAATGGATAGGTTTCAAATCACATTTTTGGAATTCTTGGATTTTTGAGCTTCCTTTTATAACAATTTCTCGAATTAATGAAATCTAGGTTCCCTTGTTGATTTCTGTAGTGACTGATCAATTTCACATTCCTAATTTCCTTGTTTGGATTTTTGATGACCATTTACTGAGCTTTCGACTTAATGAATTCCGGATTACTTGTTGATTATCATGATGATATGTGAATTTCTGATTTCCTTGATGAGTGTTAGATAATCCATCATGAAATTTCTGATTTAGAGAATTCCAAATTTCCTTGTGGATCTTTATAATGATTGTAGAATTTTGTATTCTTAATTTCCTTAAAGGATCTATGATGATCAGTTATTGGATTTCTGATACGATGAATTTTGAATTTCCTTACTGATTTTTATAATTATTCATGAATTTTGTGTTCCTCATTTCCAAGTTGGAATTTTGATGGTCTTCAGCGGTTTACCGATTTGATGGACCCTACACTTCCTTATGAATTTTGATAAAGCTTTATGATTTTTCATATTCCCGATTGCCTTATTGGATCTTTGGATCCCTGGTTTTGTAAATCCTGAAGTTCTTTATTCATTTTCATGAAGATTTGTGAATTTTGTATTTCAAGATTCCAAGTTAAAGTTTTTAATAAACACTTATTGAATTTCTGGTTTAGTGAGTTCTCATGTTTCCTTGAGGGTTTCAATGATGATTTATGGATTACATATGCATGATTTCCACATTGGATTTTGATGATTGTTAGATTCCAGATTTTATGGATTTTAAACCTCCTTGTGAATTTTGTTGGTAATTCATGAATTTCCTATTTGTAATTGAGACCCCCATTGGACTCCTGACTTTGAAGAACTTTATATTTTACTATTGAGTTTCATGGTGGGCTGTGTATTTTCTATTAAATCTAAAATTCGGTTTCAATGCAAGATATTCACATCACTAAATGAAATTGGCACTAGATTGCTTACTACATTCACATTAAGTAAGAATTATTAACCAATAGTGTTAAGAGAGGTTTGACTCAAAGAAGGAATACCTAGAGAATATAGCTAACTTTCTCCTAAGGTTCATATAATTGAATCGTTGTCTGCAAATCAGGTGATATTATTCCACATTCTTAATCATATATATTTCAGAATATTTTATCCGAAAATATTAATAAACAACATCTTGAACATTAACTCTATAAATTTAAGGTTACTCATTAAGATCTCCTAACAGGGTTACAATCTTAATACGGGTTACAATGTGTTTCCCAGGAAATAAAGAAAGAAGTTCCTTGAAGTATTTGTACTAAAGAACAAAAGCTTCTTTCATGCTAGGAGGGGGGTTAAATGTTAACCATAAAATATTCTCAGAGATAAAAGAATGAAAGAAGGAACACGAGAGCATTGGTAAAGATCAGAAAGCACCAAGATGGTCTGGTTAAACATAACTTCCGACAAGAAGGTGAAAGCACAACATCAATACCTTTCAATAAGGTCAAAAGGAAGTTTCGACAGCATTAACAAGGAGCTTTTGACAAGGTCAGAGGCTACCCTTCGAAGTCCATAGGCACTGGCAGCACGCTTCCTCTACATACCCTAAACTACTCAAGACGTTTGGTTTCGTCTCATTATATGCACATTGGAAAGGTCTTCTACTGAATTAGCCCTTTCAAAAGCATGCATAGCCTTTTGAAACGGTTAGAGCTACTCTTATCCATGAAGGATGAACTATACATCTATTACCATGAAAGCATAAGGTTCTGAGTTAGTCAATATGGAAGGTCTCGAGGGAAGCAATCTTCTACAAGGCCTTGTTAGGTGTTTCGACTCACTCAAAGCCAAAAAAGAAGGCACGTTCCGACAATTTCGAAGGCTAGGGTTTAGGATAACTTATTCAGTACATCAGCATTCAAGACAAAAAGCACAATAACGGACCTTTCGACAAGGTCGAAAGGCCATCAAGTAACCTCTTTCGACAAGGTCCAGAGGAAACAAGGCAAAGGAGAGAGGCCTAACTTCAAGCAGCAACAGAGGATGGTTAAAACCCTTTCGACTAGGACAAAAGGTATGGCTTAGTGAACATTTACAAAAGCAAAAGGGGTTGACCGTTCGACCATATCGATTGCTTGGGGTCGAAAGGTCCAAACTCGCGCGTATAAACATGACCCCAGGGGTCAGTTAAAGGGGATCAGATTTTCTTTCCCTCTTCACATATATCTTTCTTACAACTTGTAAACCCTAATTCTCAAATTAAATTGGGGATTTGGTCAATCTGTACAGTTGGGTTTAATAAAAAGAAGATTATGATATTGTGCTTGCTTAATAACACAAACTTCCTCGCTCTTTATCCATATGTCATCGTACTGTCTACATAATCAAAAGGTTTTCCTTTTGATCAAGTCGAAACCCTAAGCTTCCTTATTTCCTATAAGGCTTAACTAAGATATACCAAATTGTCAGAACCATCCCTTTCGACAGAGTTGATACCTTCCCAACTCAGCCGCCTCCAGTATCCATTAAGTTCTTAACCTAAGAGTCTTTATCTACGTCGAGAGGTACTTTCGACAGCGTTCTCCATTAATTCATTCGAAAGGACTAATTGGAAGAGAGTCTACCAATTGACTATGCCGAAAGGTCCTAAAGACCAGATTTAATCATTTTTACTCATCTGAAAAGCCTATGCAAACTTCACCCATTTGAAAGGAAGTTTCAAAAGCATCATTCCTACTTCAACTCCTAATTTGGGGTGTTGACAAGTTTTCTTGTCAACAAGAACCTTCACCAGCTTCATGTTGAGAGGTTATGTTGTGCCCTTTTTGGAGTAAAAGATGGGTTTCATAAAGAACTTTGGGTTCATCACCCAATAGAATTTTGCCTCCCAGCCTCATTAAGTTGATTTGTTTAGTGTCGAGAGCCTCCTTCTCTTCCTGAACAAGATGCTCCCAAGTGCATACAAGATGGTAAGGGTAGTCACCCCAGAGCCACTCCAAGTTTCTGTACTTCAAGAAGTTGGTGTCATAAAGAATGAGCAGTGGATCCAATTCCTTCATAACCTCCTCCCTGACCTTTTCTTTTTCGGCTTCCACTTCTCATTTAATGAGAGCATCAATGTCTTTGGCATTTTGAAAGCTGCGTCTCTTTCGAGCCTGACGGTAACCAATTCTTCACAGGCGTCCTGACCGATTTTATGCACCTCCTCTTTATCTTTGGATTCATGCTCAAACTTAGTTTTATACTCAGCTGCGTTTTTTCGAACTGCATCCTTTTCGAGCATCATTTTATGATTCCGACGATGGAGCGCTTCAACCTCGGCCAAGTGATTGGCCTTCTCATCTTCGAGTGCCTTGATGGTTGTTTCTGCTTTTCCCTCGAATTCTGCCTTTGAACTCCTTAAATATTCTAACTCATTTGTTAGAGTCTCGATGATTCATTTATCCTGGGCCTCTTGGCTTTTCAACTTCTCAATCTCTGCCACCCTCTCCCGGGATGCCTTAGAAATCCTCTCCGCCGCTCTCATCCACTCGTTATATTGCTTATGGATATCATTCACAAAATCCATAGTCATTTGTTGGACTTTTTCAGGAACTTTCTTAAGATTAGGAACAAAGAGAAATCCATCAAGACATACATTTGGAAAGTCTGATTTAAGTTGGGCCATGCGAGCGGCGACATCGGCTTGTGGAGCTTCGGTGACAACTTGGATGTTAGCACTTTCTTTGCCCGACCTTTGTTGGTGAACATCAAGGCGCTAATGATCACTGGGTCACTGAGGATGAGATGTGACAACAGACTATGAAGAAACTGCAGTAGAAGGGGGACCATGAGAGGTGTTAAAAGAAGGAACGTCGTCGAGGCGATCAAGTTGCATTTCAGAATCTTTAGGGGGAGGAGATCTAGATCTAGATCGATATTTGTCACGGGAGGACCTGTCTCTATCGCCTTTATTCTAATAATCATGATCTCGGTTGGAGTGATAGCCAGGGTCATATTCACGACCACTACCTTGGCGATACGAGCCCGAATGAGAACCAGGATTTTGGCGTGATATTTCTTGAAGAGACTTAAACATGTGCTTCCACATCATTGTTTCTGCAAAGAAAGACAAAGATTGAATCAGTTCTGAGTATTGAAGGACTCTGAATAAGTGCAATGCAATATTGTGAAGTATGTGCAAACGTGTGTGTCCTTGTGTCCCCCAACATACTAGTTATTAAAGTTTGAGATGCGCATTGATCCTGAATAACTTAAGGGTTTATGGATAGCTTGGGCTGTTTAAAGAGGCGGCTCTTGGGGAACCTGCAAATGAGCTTCTTCCTTTTTCTTTTTTCGAGAGCAAGAGGCTGTAAAGTTTGCGAAGATCCAACCGCAGCCCCGAAACTAGAAACCACGTCGTTGCCGCTGAGGTCGACACCCTTATCTCCCGCTGAGTCTTTTTCGGTAGCTTCTTGAGCTCCCTCTACTGAGTGCAATAGAATCAGCTTGATGGCCTTCATCACCATCCGCATTCCGCTGCTCCACTACCATAACTCCAGCGGTGACCGAAAGCCTTATGCTACGACCCTCTTTTATTAGGCCGTAGGTAATGAGATGTTCATTAGTAAGGAGATTCTCAATGTCCCTATCGTCTGATGGAACCCTTTTTAGCGCCAAGACCGCGTCAGTATATTATTTTCCATCAGGTCGTGGATAAGAGCCTGCACAAACCAGAAAAATTGCTTAGTTTAGGAAACGACCTAGATACAAGCACTCAAAAATTAAGCAAGGAGAAATAATTACATCATTCTAACCACCATCTGACAAACCCAAGCTGACAGCAGATAAAGAACCACTCACTTTTGAAAGCACTCAGCTTGTTCCAAGTACCCATCATGATCTGCCAGTTCTTAACTGACTCGAGAAATGTGAACGAATGGCTTTCCTTTCGTCGCTTGAAGGTGAAAAGGAATTGAATGTCTTCAAGAGTTGGAGGGCAGAATAAAAACTCCATAAATACTATGTAGGTATAATTGAGCAAGACATAGCCGTTTGGATGTAGTTGTGCCGGTGCTAACCACATATGATGTAGCATTTCTTGGATAAATGAATTGAAGGGTGGGGCAAATTCTACAGAGAGAGGCTTCATTAATTTTTTAAGCCATAGAATCTTCCATATCTTCCAAAAATATAGCGTCTTCTAGAGTGTCAGGAGCAGGCTCTATTATTTCTACTAAAAGAACATGAACGACGGAGAAAGGTTGAATGATGGACATGAACTTTCCGGTTGTTCTACTTAATGTCTAAGGAAGAATTGATCAGAAGCATTTGCGAAGCTCGATTCATCACTCATACTATTGTGTTGTGAAATCTATTCATAAAACATGGCAGCTAAACACCTTGAGGTTCTGGAACCCATGACTACTAAACTCAGTAGATAATCATCATTAGAAAAAATAACCTGTATCGCCTCATGTAAAGTGTGTACTAGTATAGAGTGGTGCAGTGTCATGCAAAGCAATAAAAACAGTTCAGAATTAAAGGCTACGATTATGACGACACTCCGGGGTTCAAGACCATCATTGTTGACAATCTCAACTAATTCTCTACATCAATGGCAAGGGGTCCAGTCTAGTCATCGGGGTCAGTTATTGGCATGTCGAAGTTAGAATTGTGCATTTAAAAGTGGATGAGCTTTAGAAATTTGTCCAAGGCATTGGTAATAAACATAAATATGCAAGGAATTAGTCAAGTTCGTTCCACGATTCGATTGTCATATACATCTAATATGCAATCCATTTCATATCCAAGTCATGTATGACCATTCAAGCATTCAAGGCCGAAGCTCATCACAAAATTAAAATTTGAGGATTTTAAGTAAGTTTATCCAAGTTAGACCAACAACCGATCCAAAATAATGTTACGACCGATCGACCCCATTGCCTATGACCGATCGTTTCTGTACGAGCATTTAACAAATGATCGTTCTTCAACCAATCATTCTCCAACCTTTGACTCTGTCCACACTTCACTCCAATTCAAAACTCAAAGCACCGATCCAAAATCGATCGGCCAAAAACCCTAACAGGTAACGACCGGTCCAAATTCTCTTCATATTTTCAAATAACGATCGATCAAACTCTATTTCATTCCCCTATGCTAAAAACTTCGCAACATCCACCTCATTAGAAACGATTGGCCAAGAACTCCAAGAACCATCGGCTGAAAACAATCTCCTACCTTTGACATCAAATAAGCGCACTCTATCCAATCTTAACTCCAATACAAATGACTCGACCCGATCGTCACCATCTCCTCCCTCTGCTCCAACTAATTGAATTACCATGACCTAGATTATGCAAGCTAAATTGAGATCCCATTATTTCATCACTAAATCCTAACAAGTAAAAGGAAAATTGAACCTGCCTATGTATCAAAGTAGAAAAGTAGCGGTGATTTGGATTCAAGTACGAAGTAAAATTTGTAGGAGAAGGCAGCAGTGAAGGTTAATGTGGCAAGGAGTCAGCTTGACCTATGGAGATAGTTGCAAAATGAGTATGGGGTTTGATCAGAAGGCTTGGTGGATCGATGGTGGTGGAGAAGATGAAGATGAATTTTTCTTTTCTTCTTTTGTTCGAGTAGGGACAATTAGAAAATGAAATGAAGTGAAGAGAATGGTCTTAGTACATGAGTATATATATGAAGGATGCGGTACAAACCATCGAAGTTTGCAGTTCAATGGAAGATCAACCTATAAAAAATCAAGTACAATCATTTTATGAAGGCCTTAAGCCGGTCCATTCTTCTTAACCTACAGTTCAAACGAATGGCCAAATCAAGAAATGATCGGGGCGCGATCATTCTACGATGGATGTATGCCGATCATTTTCTTTAATAAAATAAAAGAGAAGAATGAGAGGAGGAAGAACGATTGGATATGACTCAATCTCGAACGGATTTGGTTCGATCCATATTAAAAATGGATCAAGTACGATCCAGTTACTTGATGGATTCGGGCCGATCCATCTTGAAAAAAAATGCAAAAGTGCAAATGGTTGAATTGCATTCCACTAAATTGGCAACGACCCGTGAGCGTATGAATGTATCCAAAAGCCAACGACAAGAACATGTACATGAACATGCACACATGCATCCTAAAAATTTGATTTCTTGAAATCGATAGAAATTGAATTCTCGCTTGGAGTTATCATAGAAAAAACCAGATCAGATAACCGAGGCCTACTAGTTCAATGAAACTGGGCACAGATGTTAATTGGCAAATTAAAATTCAGAACTTATACTATAGGAAATCATTTGACGTCATGTCAAACAGAGAGAGATATGACTCTTCAAGGAAAGCAATTCATCGAAGGGATGGCAACTTTTCAGAAAGCTGAATGAATTCCTTTCCGATAACTCTAACTTGCATCGATTCAAAGCATGTCATGTTGAAACAAGACGTACTTTAGGAGGCAAGTGTTATCCAGCTTTTTGGCCCAGCTATATTTGAACTGATTAGGAAAGTTAAACTCGATTGTTATCGGGATCGATAAGTTAAATTTACAATAACAAAACCCAAAGATTAGGCATAGATGATAATATGAAGTAGTGGCAGAGCGAAAGCAGAAGACGGACTCAATAGAATGATAAAAGTATAAGAATATACCATTTACTGAGAATGGATCGGGTACAATCCATATTCGCCAATTATGGATCGTACTGTATCGATATTACAGTTCAACTCAATGGAAAATGATCGATATCTTAAAATCTACAAGTCGAATACATATAAAACTTTGGGAACATCAATATATTGGAAAGTGGAGCCCACCATTTCGATCGCATGCCAAAAAAAGCCCAAATAATGATCGATACCGATCGTTATTTTGAAGGATGTAGGACCCACGATCGATGCCATGACTTCTTTTGGATCTGGAGACTCCGTTGCCAAAATTTCAGGAAAATATTTCACCATCTTCCCCAAGAAATATAGAATTGATTATTCATTTTGAGGGATCTTTACACTACTTGTTACCTTGCACTTCTTTGTAACTAAGGGTTTTACTCCGATCCATCCTTCTGTACTCAGAATTCAAGCGTTTAATAAAGTTATCTGTAAAAAGTGGATGTGGGCTTTCAATGCCGAACCACTGTAAATCGTTGTGTTCTTGTTATTGCTTACATTCTTTTATTTAATTGCTTGATTCCTCTATTTCCATTTTATATTCTTCATTTATTTCTCTAGAAAATTTCTATTGGGTGTTTGTGCCAAATTTTGGTGCAAACAGTAAAATTATAAGTTAATGAGAAAATTAGGTCACTAGCTAGGAATAAAGAATGCTTCAATCCTAAAAGTTTAGGATTTTGGGAAGAAAATTTCTTTAGCTTGCGAAGTGACACCATTCAAGGATGACCATTCACCCCAGAGGAGATAAGATGAGTAGGGATATAAAGGGAATTTTCTACTAGACTAGGATGAAGAAGAAGGTGATAGAATTTGCCACTATGCGTTTGACATGCCAAAAAGAAAATGATAGAATTGATTAGGCATCAAATGAAGGATGCTAGAAATCCTATGCAGACAAGCGAAGAAAAGAGTTAGAGAATGAAATAGGGGACATTATGTTTGTTGATGTTTTCCCTCTTAGAAAGGTCGTGAGATTTGAAAAGTCGGATAAATTAGCACCAAAGATTTGTTCAACCTTTCCCAACCTTAGAAAGAATAAGAAGACTTATTTATCGTGTGGAGCTACCAGATAAATTAACAGGAGTCCATGATTTTTTTCACATTTCACACTTGAGGAAATGTCTTCATAGCACATACACTATGGTAGAGCCCAATTAATTGGGGGATATTAAGACTGAGCCAATAGCAATCGATGCCACCACAAGTAGTGTGAAGCACAGAACTAGGAAACCCAGCAACAAAGAAACTAGGCCGGTTCGAGTGCAATGGGAAAAGAATTCAAAGAAAAGCATGAGGACTTTTCATCCTATGCTTTTCACTAGTAAACTTTTCTCTCCAAAATTAGGTTTTGGTTGCATCGTGGTTGCTAGATTGGATTGTAGGAGATGGTTGCTACACTTTTACTATCACTTTTGCACTCATGTAGAACACTTTTTGCATGTTTAGGATGTCTGCGTACATGTCTATATGTCGCGACACTTGCATTTACTCTAAGATTGAGCTCACCTATAGTATGCCTACACACATAATTACATTGCACTTTTGGTTGAGTAGATGGTTGTGTAGATAACTTACTTATATAACATAGATGATTATTACACCTTACGTTGTTCGCCCCTTGGAAAGATTTAGGGGATGAATTCCTTTTAAGAGGGAGGAATGTAACACCCCGAAAAAATTAATAAGAAATAAAAAAGGATAAATTAATTTTATAAGATAAAGCTAGAAATGAAAATTTGTAAAAGTTAGAATTTGATCACGGAAGCTATGTCATTATATTCGTGGCGAAATTCTGATCAATTTCCATATATAAAGTTATGAAAACAGAGCTCAAACGAAAAAGTTATGAACGTTTGAAGTTTTCAAATTTAAAATAGTTTAAATAGAATTAAAATTCAAATAATTAAATAATTCTTAAATTTGAAATTTGAAAGTTAATAGTGATTAGACTTAGAAGTTAAGTAAATTTTAAAAATAAAATTAATGCTAAATAATAATTAAGAAAGAAAATAAATTAAAAAGCAACGGCATAAAATCTTCCAAATATATCACTTATTGGTCGATAGCTCCCCTTGGACTGGTCGACCGCTGGCTGTCTACTGGTGGGTAGCGGCGGTTAACATGTGCCGTTGAGTGGCGGTTAGGTTTTTAGATATTAATGTACCTGATTCTATTATTCCTAACAGACCTTGACCCAACAGTTCTGGTGCATTTCAACCACTATAAATAGGTGTCTAACCCCTCACTTTTATTCACAAAATATTTTGGGACTAGCAAAGCTCCGTCAATTCGTCTCTTCATAGTTTCAAAAAACTCCCTTAGGATTTTAGGTAAGAAATCTACGACGATCCCCTTTTCTACCCTCAAAATTCGACACTTATACATCCACGGTATTCACGTGCTGAGCATCCAAGTGCTGGAAAGACAGATTGTTGGGGTGAAAGAAAAGAAAAGACAGAACAAAATCTCACATCGTGATAAGTAATATGTTATATGCACATAATCTTTAAAAAATAAAACTGTAATATACATACATCAATTAGAGTAAATAAAATATCATCAACCTGGATAGTTATAACAGCATGCCCTCACAAATGCTGATAAATACGAAACAAGAAATGTAGCGGATATAAAAGATATGTGAATACGACTTGGAGGCATCCAACGCGTCTTCTGAAGCTCCGAAGGATCCATAACTAAATCTAAAAATATGCTCGGACTAACTCGAGCATGATAAGAAAATAACAAGATCATTATCGATGACATTAGTTTCGTCAAAATCTGAGAAAGCACCCCGAGATGATAATATCACGCATTTCGAGGTCGTTTATCAATAAAATGATTTTTGATATATTATCGATATTTATTCGAACTAGTTACTTCTGTAAATATTTTTCTATAACAAGTTCATCATTACTATTTGTTAACTAAAAGTGGTTAATAAGCTTTCAAAATCAATTATTTAAATATATAAATTTAGTTAAATATTTAAAACAGTAAAATTTTAGGCCATTATATTATCCCCCTTTCATCCTCCAAAATTCCCAACGGAAGAAAATGTCTCGTAACCCTAAGGTTTTTAAAATCAATTAATTAAAATGAGTTATTAAGCTTTTAAAATCCCGTATGTTATGGAAAATATCCCTAGCACCACCCTTGTGTGGCTAGGTCAAAAAAATAACAATATTAATATAAGCCCATATCTGGGACCTCCCATATCTGGAGACTACACAACAACAATATATACGTATGATATACCTTATAGAGTGTGTATGTCATATGCCAAACACACCCGTTAAGCATAAACATGTTCCATTTGTCGAGCAATCAAACTCTATCCATGAAAGCAGAACAGCAAGCTAGCCTTTGCTTCCATATGCCTGAATTTCACTTGCATAATACAAAAAGGGAGTTAAACACGACAATTGAAACAATACGATAACTCATCCATCATATCTTGAATCTAAGCCTGCTGAATCATATATAGCAATCATCTCATATAAACATGCCATGTCAGGCTATGTAACTTGCATTTCTAATGTAAGAAGCATGCAATATATTAAATCCCATACGATATACGTATGTCATTGGTATGCAATATCAAATCCGATCACTTGCTCGATCACATAAACTTTTCCTCCAAACTAGTATCGCTCACTTGACTTCCCTAGTGTGGACTCCGATCAAGTTCCTTGATTAGAAACCTCTGTTCTTCTTACATAACCATATACTATTATAAATTTTTTAGCATAATATCAAAAACCTAGATCAAGCGTTCGCCGTCAAGAATCGAGTGAAAAATCTTTGTTCAGATCGATGTAAATCGCCTCGAAATCATGTACTGGAATCCTAGATCAAGAGTTGTCATGTGAGTAAAATGATCTACATAAACTTACATATTTACTCCATTAGTTTCTTAAATGCACCAATTTATTTTAAATTTAAATCACATTCGTTTTCTCAAAGATCATTTCTTATTTAATACCAGAATTCATTTATGAAGCATTCCACAAAACACTATCTTTATTTTATACACATTTTACAAAGACTAATCTTCACTTATAAAACATTTCATTAAAAAAAATTCATTTAAAACATTTTAGGACTTAAGTTCATATTCGGATAATACTACGCTATATAATAAGAGTATATATACAATATTAGATTTGTTTACTAAACTAAGATGTTCAACAATTTAAAACTTGTTTTAACTTACTATCTTTCCATTCTAGAGTTACAAAACTTTACTTTCATATTTTTACAAACGCTTAGCTTCAGGTTCTCAACTAATTCAGAAGTTTTTGACTGTCCAATCTCATCGAAAATTCCAATTCATTTCAATAAATGAAAACTTCCAAACAACATATCATAATGAGATGCACAAACTAAACTACCCTAATGCATATGATACATGCATCTATAAAATAACTTAACAAAATTTTTTTGAAACAGACACCGAGTTTTGTTTCAAATCATTTTGAAATAATAATAATAGTATACATTATTTTGAAACTCGAAAATTAATGCCGATGATACCGCGATCATCACCAAAATTATTTTTAAATGATAGAAGCAAGTTCAGTACTTTCTATCTGCTTAAAATACCTTTTATAATATTTCTATTCATAAATACTTTCAAATAATAATATTATTATTTTCTTAAAAACTTTAAAAAAACCATTATCAAAACATCGGGATTTGAGTTCTCAAATTGACAATTTTAAATCCTTTTTATGTATAAACCATACTTATATAAAGTTGCTTCCTTGTCTAAATCATTTCACAAATGCATATCTTTGTTTAGATTATAATAAACAACTTTTATTAAAACTAAATTTTAACCTAATATTATCACTGAACGCCTTATAGTCAAACTATGAAACTTAATTCACAAGGTGTTGGTATCAATGTTCCCATAATTACTATCTACCCAACCCATGCAGTGAAAAGGTAAAATAAGTTATAGACTGTTCAAGCACAATTCCAAAAATTAGCAAACAATAGTCAATGCTCCTATACTGGCCGAGCACGACTAACTAAACAATAAATGATGATAACTGAATATTATCATCTCCTAACAAACAAACATATCATAAATAATTATATCAATTTTTTGAAAATTATCCTTATATATATAATATAAGATCTAGGTAAAATTAATTCATTCATCAAATTTCAAAACAATATTGTGTCAATTTGCCTTATCCAAGTGCATAGAAATCCCTATTAATACCGTGGCATCCCACGTTTCGACCAGATTCATAAATCACTTAGTATACTAATTAACACGATATAAAACAATTTTATAACACTAACAAATACGCGCTCTCAAACATATATACATACATACATACATACATATATATATATATATATATATATAACACTCGCAAACTCATTCTAGGGCATTACTAACCTTATATATAATGAGTTTACTCTAACAAGACCTAGGTGTTTGCTCAACCTAAGCTCTGATACCAAATTTAACGACCCATCTTTTTAACCCTCAACATTCGATAATAATACATCCATGGTATTCACATGCCGAGCATCCAAGTGTTGGAAAGAAAGATTGTTGGAGTGAAAGAAAAGAAAAGACAGAATAGAATCTCACATTTTGACGAGTAATATAATATACACATGATCTTTACGAAAAAATATAATATACATACATCAGCCTGAGTAAACTAACATATCATCAGCCTAAACAATTACAACAGTTTGTCCTCACAAATACTGATAAATTCAAAACAAGAAATGCAGCGGAAATAAAAGATATGTGAATACCTCTTGGAAGCAACTAGCTTGTCTCTTGAAGCTCCAAAGCATCCATAATTAAATATGGAAATATGCTTGGCCTGACACGAGTATTATTAGAAAATAACGTTCGGATCAGTCCCGTAGACTAGCGTGAGAAACATAAATCATATAGATTTTTAAGTGTTATAAAACCTTTCAAAATAAAGGTATCTTGTAAGACCACGCAGCACATAAGCACGGATAGGTTTTTACCTTACAATAACCAAAGCATTTTATAAAAAAATCCAATGATATTATAATAAGGTCTAAGATTTAAAATAAATATATAACATAGCTGAAATGCTTGCATCTCACATTCCAACATATTTGGCGTACAACTAAATCCATAAGATACGTATTGGAGAATAGATTGCAACAATTATAAGGTATGGGACAACCTTCTGTACAGTACACCTCCAGAGAAAATGTGTAGGATCGATTTCACCTTAGAGAAGGGGTGAATAGGGTGATACTAACAAATTTAATGCGTAAGTATATAAAATAATTGCAGTATTGATAATAGAAGAATAATAGCAGCACAGATAATAGCAGAATATAAATGCAGAAACATAACAACACCGATTTACCCAGCTTCGGCAAAACCATGCCTACGTGCTGCCCCCAAGGTTTCTACTATAAATTAAGTAGTCAGACGCTTACACACGTAAACTCGTGACACCCGCTATCGACTAACCTAACTCTACGCTCAAAACCCTACCACAGCTCAGCCACTGAGTTGCGAATTCTCGAACTACACCACTATAGTTCTTCCTCTAGTCACACAACTAGACTTTACAATAGTTTAAAAGATAAAATACAAATTTAAAAACAATTTAAAAAAACAAAATCCTAATTTAAAATTAAAGCCTAATTATAAAGGCCGGCCCAAAATATAGTAAAAAAATATCCCTTTATCTCTTTATTTCTTCGGCCTGGCCTTGTATCCTTTGCGCTAAAAAGAATGGATGCGTTCTTCTGCTCGTTTGTTCCTCTTGATAAAATTAGGGCTTTTGGAAATTGAATGCTGCCAATACAAGTTGATTAATCGAATAATTGTTTAGAGTCGATTGCTTCGTCAATTGATCAGTTCTTTGATTTGCACATGGCTGATTCAATTTCGTCGAGTTCGATATGACTTCGTTACGTAATTTCCTTTTTGCTTTTCTGGTTGATTTGCTTTAACTCGATGCTTGTTTTAGGCCGATGATGATTGGGTTTTATATAGGGTTCGAACCCCTTGATTTTCGTTCGTATAATATCGTCTGATAATTTTTCTCGGCCACTGATTATTACTTGAATGCTTGTGATTTGTATTGACTTGTTCAATTCGTATATCCTGTGTTTACTTGATTATCACGGCTTTGAATTGCTTTGACGATGTTTTTTGGTCATCACGGCTTTGAATTTGCTGATTTGAAATTGTTGTTACAATCACTTGTACATTATGACACTATTACCATTTTTGTGTTGACTTCTTCGCCTTGATCAATTTGAGAAATGCAAACTGCTCTGGTTGTTAATATGTGACCACGGCTTTGATTTGTGTCTACACTTCACATTGAACTTTCATGAACCACAACAGTGTTGTGGTTGAGTCCATTCTGGTTCGAGTGAATTTGAGGCTTTGTTGAGTTCATGTGCTTATGCATATGTATATAGTTGTTGTGTGATATTAGTCTAGGTTGCTCTGCACTGCTCTATCCACTGCCGTGTAGCCTCCATGCCTTCACTTGGTTGTTGGATGCCTCTGTTGTAGTTTGCATTTGGTTTTGTACATTTGTGTCATTCCTGGTGCAGTGTGACCTTTGGTATTTGTTCGATATTGAACTGCAATTGTCTTTGACTTGGTTTGGTTGAATTTGCTACTGTTTTTGATTTTTATAAAAACCTACTAATTGACCCACGGCTTCTTATGATGTCATTCGAATTTGTTACACTATTTTTGTAACTGCTGTTCCATGATTTGAAGTCTGTAGTTTGCCATTTTCACCATGCCTTGACTTTATTTGAAACTGCTACTTTGATTTGAAATCCGAAGTCCAGTAGCTTGTTTCATGTGATGTTGGACTGGGTTTACTTGTGAAGTCTTGCTCGACTTGATACTCTGTTGCTTTTTCGACTTGTACCTTGGTCAATTGTTCTGTAGTCTCATGTTGTACTGATTGCTTCATTATTCTTGTGTCTGACCATATGTGTTCAATTTGTAGCTGCAGTATTATTTCCACTTTTATACATACATTTATGTATGTATATATGTGGTTTCATTTTGTACATCTCTGTCTAGAGTATTTTTGAACTATGAATGCATGTGCACCACTGTTATCCCTGTTTCATGTCTGAACTTGTCTGCAATGTTGTTATATATGTGAACTTGAAGTTGTACATTATAGTCTTGTGTATTTGAGTTCATTTGCTTATTCGAGCTGATGTTTTCATGTTGACTGATCTGGTGCAGTTTGAGCTGCCTTCATGTGTATATTTTATTGAGACTCGATGTTTACTGTTAGCTCGATTCTTGTTTGCTGCCTGGTCGACATGTACATTGATGTCACCTCTGACCTTGGTTCTTGTGCATAGCATATTGAACTGGTACATGCTTTGGTTTAAACTACAGCTTTTACTATTGCGTTTGTGTTTAGGTGTATGATTACTTGAGGCTGCATTGGACCTTGCTAGTTGCACTTGATTCTTTGGCCTTCAATGAGTCTGAATATGCTTGTGTACTGATGCACTTGATATTTGAATTCATTTATGGTTTGATCATTTTGCTGTTTCATATTTCCTTGAGTCTGAGTACAGTCAACTGGTTCACGATGTATTCATGTGTACTCGAGTCTAATTGGATTGTCTAGCCTCTGTTTTTGCTGGCTTCATGTGTACACTTTCATCTTGATTTGTTTTTCGTATTGCACCTGAGTTGAATCCAGCTTATAGCTCGGGTTTGACCTTGTGCTAATAACATAACTTTATTTGTATTTCACTTGAGTTGAACCCGGCTTTTGATTGGGTTTGACCTTGTGCTCACCTGTCCCTGTAATTTTATCAAGTGTATATCGGTGTGCACGGCCTTGTGGCATGTACAGTGATATACTGTGCATGTCACAAGTTGTTCGTGTTTGATGAATTCAAAATTAAATGATGACAAACAACCCAAATAACCGAGGCAAATACTATTTTCAAAATACATTTTATTTTACACTGCAAAAATATTTCTCTTTTAATTTTACTACGTTAGTGTTTACTTTGCAGATAAGTCAGATGCTGAATTCAATCTGGAATAGAGTTGAAGATAAAATACGAGTAAATGAGTGATATGTAGTGAGGTGCTAATGTAAATGATAAATTGTGATGTAATCGAATTTGTATTGTAATTGAAATTGTGTATATATATAGTGAGAGCTCAAGTTTGTACTATTCAAAATTGTAATAAAATATTTGTTTGAAATTAAATTCTGTGTTATTTATTTTATTCAGCAAATATTTATTTAATTATGTGAAAATAAAATGGTACATTAACAAATACATTTAAATGAATATATATATGTTTATTATCATCAAACAAAAATCATATACTTGCATATTCAACAATCTCCCCCTATTGATGATAACAAACATATTTTTAAGATTTTGAATTTGTTAAATGTATTTGATCATTCTATTTGCTCCCCTTATTTGAATGCTCCCTCTCTACAACAAAGCTCCCCCTTCATATATGCATGAGAATAAATATGAAAATGAACCTAGATGCAAATAGAAAATACAAAATAAAATATTTGACCTTTATTTGCCAAAATCTTAACTTTTCTCTCCCCCTTTTGTTATCAGCAAAAAAGTAATAGTGTTAGAAAAAATAGAGATAAAGTGATAGACACCAATACAATATTAATACTCAATCGAGTATAAATATGAAATTTCAATAAAAAATCAAACAAAAATCATAAATACTCTGTTATGTTCATATTCCACTTTAGAATGATAGGAATGATGTCATCATATAAAACCATATAGTTGTATCTATTTGTGGTATATTTATGTCAGGAATTTGAATATCTACTAACCATGCATAACCGCTAGGACTTTTAAATGAGATTAGTAGTATTCCAAAAAAATTATTAAAAAATGAATTCAATTATCTTCTAACCACGCATAACCGTGAGGACTTTAAATGAGATTAGAATTAACTTGTCTATTTAATTAATCAATTTTGATATGTGTTCCATACATGCATAACCGTGAGGACTTTTAAATGAGCATGGAAGCACATAATAAAAAATTCCAAGTAATTCACTCATGCATAACCGTGAGGACTTTTAAATGAGAGTGAATACTTTGGATGTTTTTATTGCTAAAATATAATGAAATGAAAAACGAATAATTTCCCGTTTAAATACCACATATTGACAAACTATACTGGATTTTGATGAGTGATGGTCGATAGAAATATGATAGAAATAGAAATGGTCGTGGAATTTTTACCAACAAGAAGTTTTTATAACTCTTATTTAAATTTCTAAAGAAATGTACTAATTATACCGTCTCAAGTTATAATATATGATTAATATCAAAACTCATCACTTTTTCAATCACTATTTATCTTTTCGATAATTAGTAGGGAGTCAGATTAGTTAATGTAATCATTTAAAATCAAATCCAAAAATAATTATAAAATCAAATTTTCAAAAATGACTAATCTGAAACAAGGTCAACAAAAACAATTTTCTGAAAGGGGTTTTAGAAATGAAAAATGTCTGCTAATTGAAAATTATTTGAAATGAAAAAATATGTAGATTTTGTCTTTGAAAAATGCGATGCAACTAATGAATGTCTCAACATAAATCACGTTCCACTAGTAATTTTCCATAAACTAGATTACCAGTGTTATCTGCATCCGAATTTCTCTTTGACTCAAGATTATTATTAGTTGGATGTTATAGACTAGATTGCGGAGTTTCAACAATTCCTTGAAATCCTTTTTACAACTTTTAAATGAAATTCTTTTGGATTTTAATTGAAGCCGTGCCAATAAATAAAACCGTGAATATAGAGTCAGTAGTAAAATAACCAAATGTATTATCATCAATCAATAAAACTCCATCATTATTCCAAACAATTTTATGTGAAATAGTTCAAAGACTCTCGAGGTACTTATAGTGTTCTCGGCGTAAAAAAATATAATTGGCCAACTATTTTGAATAAGTCACAAGGTCCCTGAAGCCGGTTCTCAACATTGTGCTTAGCCCCAGCACTGAGAAATTCGTTTTTGTCAGGATTTGCCATCAACCCTGAGAGAGCAAAAAAGGAATAAAAACTTAATGACAAAGGCTGATTTGATTGCCTTGGCAGAATAGAATCAAGATCAACATTCATTTCTTTATCACATAACTGGCTGATTTAATTCAGATTATGGTGCAGATTATCACATTTAATATATCGTTCAAAATAGATGTACCGTTACCTAATTTACCTTTGTCGATAATTTTTCGTTGTTGCCCATTGTGATTCTGCCACCTTTATACTAGGCTAAGGAACTTTGATTTTTCGCCCGTTGTGTGCCTGGAACAGCCACAATCCGGGTAACACTGTTATTGTTCCTTAGCCTGCCATCACACCTACACGATAAAAGATTTTTGTGACCTATTTGTTTTTATAGGTCCATGGTTGTTAGTGGCAACAGATTTTGAAAAATAAGTTTGTGGAGAACCAAAAATATTTATATATGTTCCTTTCGACACCCAGATTTGTTTAACTTTGAGGGATTTTATATTTGTGCCTTTTGGAACCCAAATTGGAATGGTTTTCACGTGTTTGGGTCTATACAACCAATTGCTTTGATTGTGTCCAATTTTCTACAAATTGTGCACATGGAATTTACTTGTTTAATTTCACTTTTAATGCATTCAGAGTGATTATACCCAAGTCCTTGTCTATCAGTATTAACAGTTGGTTTCCTTAATAGCATATTTAACGATCTTTCTCCTTTGGAAAATTTTCCTAAAGTTGTAGACAATTGTTGGACTTGTGTTTTGAGAGATTCATTTTTGTTCAATAATTGTGTGCACTTTTTAATAGAATTTTCTCTCCTAGTATTTTCACTTTCTTTCAAAATCAGAATTTCATTTTCAAGTGATTTAATTTTAATATCTGATTTTTTAATTTCTTCTTCGAAAGTTGGACACTTATCACACTTAGGGCTCTTGCTTTGATAGTTTTTAACTAATTGATCAAGCTGTTTATTTAAATCTATCAAAGTATCTCTTTGTGATTCAATTTAAGGTATTTCTCCCTAAGTCGTTCGAAACAGCCATTTACTTCATAGAAATATATAAGTAATTCTAAGTGAGTGAGTTTTGATACCTCGCTTGGCTCGTCATCATCGCTATCGGTTATATCACCTCGAAGGCACAGATATGCTTTTTCACTCTCACTGCTAGTACTTTTATTATCATCATCACTTGTATTCCACGTGGCTGCAAAACTTCTTTGTTTTGATTTCTTTTCTTGGCCGAGTCGATTTTGAGGACAATTGGGCTTGATGTGACTAGGTTTATTGCACTTGTGGCAGACGATCTCCTGCTCTTTTGGGTTGTCTAGTGCTTGGACTATTATGCTTTTCAATTTTTGATTTAGAGCTGTATTTTCGTATCTGCGATTCCACTTTTTGAATCCTTTTATTAGTAGCGCCAGCTCAGCTGCTCCATCTTCATCATCGTCATTTTCACTTTCAGTTGTTCCTTTAAGAGCTATCGATTTCTTTCGAGTATCACCTCCTTTGCGTTCTTTCTTGAATTTCATTTCTAGCTCATAAGTGAGATTTCCAATAAGTTCTTCGACTTTAATTTGTTTCAAATCTTTTAATTCTTGAATGGTAGTAACTTTTTCTTCAAAATTCCGTGGAAGGACTCTGAGGATTTTGCGGACTATTTCCAATTCTGTGTATGGTTTTTCGAGAGCTTTTGATTTGTATATGATATTGGAAAGTCGTTCGTACATCTCTTTGACATTTTCTTCCTTGGCCATTGTGAAATTCTCGTATTCGCTACTAAGCATGGCAAGGCAGGACTCTTTGACTTGAGATGTTTCTTCGTTAGTCACTTCGAGTGTGTGCCATATTTCCTGCGCAGTTAGACAATGTGAGACACGATTAAATTCGATTTGATCCAATGAACAAATAATAGAATTCATGGCTTTAGCATTAGCATTCTGTAGTCTATTCTCAAAATCTGTCCATTGATCCATCGGTTTATCTATTTCCTGATTATCTACCATTACACTTGGGGTCCTATAACCTGTCTCAACAATATTCCAAGCATCAATGGTTTTCAGAAAGATTTTCATTCTATTTTTCCAGTAAGCATATTCACCATTGAACATTGGTGGTCAAACTATGGACTGACCCTCAGCAAAAACATTATTAAAAGAAGCCATTTTAAAAATTCAATTTTTTAAAACAAAAATTGGTTTTTGAAAAATCAGATTTTTCAAACAAAAATTGACCTCTGTTCCTAGCTCTGATACCACTTGTAGGATCAATTTCACCCTAGAGGGGGGGTGAATAGGGTGATACAACAAGTATAAAAATTTAATGCGGAAGTATATAACATAATTGCAGTACTGATAATAGCAGAATAATAGCAGCACAGATAATAGCAGAATATAAATGCAGAAATAGAACAACACAGATTTATCGAGCTTCGGCAAAACCCTGCCTACGTGCTGCCCCCAAGGTTTCTACTAGAAATTAAGTAGTCAAATACTTGCACACGTAAACTCGCGACACCCGTTATCGACTAACCTAACTCTACGCTCAAAACCCTACCACAACTCAGCCACAGAGTTGCGAATTCTCGAACTACACCACCAACATCACTACCACTGATCAATCGGCCATCCTCAAACTCTTCACCGACCATTACCGATCCATTCTTGGCCTTCACCCCCCTCCTCTCCCCCCAATCGATTGGGATCTGATCTACCCGGTTAACCCCCTCATCCCCATTGACCATCCCTTCACTGAAGAAGAAATTTGGGTAGCACTTAAAAGCATGTCAGATGATAAGGCTCCTGGCCCAGATGGTTTCGGGCCTCTCTTCTTCAAACACTACTGGGAAATCGTCAAGTTTGACATCATCGAAATGTGCTCTGAATTTCATACCAATCCAAATTCTGTGGACCGCATCAACTACGCAAATATCATCCTTCTCCCAAAATCCCCAGGCGCCACCTCCCTCTCGTCCTTTCGCCCCATTAGCCTCCTAAACACAACCTTTAAGATCATAACCAAGGTCCTAGCCAACCGCCTCCAGAGCGTCATAGCCCCCCTTATTGGAATCGAGCAATCTGCATTCATCTCGGGCCGTAACATCATGGACTGTGTAGCAATGACCCAGGAGATCATTTCCTTTTGCCACTTGACCTCAACACCAGGAATGCTACTCAAACTAGATTATTCAAAAGCGTTCGACTCTGTTAACTGGCAATTCATAGTGGAGTTAATGGAACACAGAGGCTTCCCCACAAAATGGTGTAACTGGATATCCTCTATACTCAACTCAAGCATGTCCTCGATAGCCATCAATGGGATCTCGGGGGGCCTAATCAAATCGGCCCGCGGACTGCGACAAGGTGACCCACTTTCTCCCCTGCTCTTCGTTCTGGTGGCCGATGTGTTCAATCGCATGATCAAATTAGCAATTTCGAACAACATCTTTCAGGGCATCAACCTCCCCAATTCTAACCTAACCATATCCAACCTCCAATTCGCGGACGACACCATCCTATTCGCATCACCCACGTTCAACCACATCCACTGCCTCAAAGTAGCACCATATTCATTCGAACTCATATCGGGCTTGTCTATTAACTTTAGCAAAAGTTCCATCATCATGCTCGGTAAAGCTGATCACCTCGGGCCAACCTGTTCCAGCCTGCTCAACTGTAAGATCACACACTTCCCCATCTCCTACCTCGGTGTCCCTATCCGTCCAACCAAATTGCATAGATCCGATTGGTTCCCCCTCATCGCCAAGATAGAAAAAAGACTCCACTCATGGAAAGCCCATTCCTTGTCCTCAGCAGGGCGCCTAGTCCTCGTTAAATCCGTTCTATCATCGATCCCCACTTACTGGATGTCACTATACAAACTCCCTTCCTGGGTAATCAAAAAAATCGATTCAATCAGAAGTTCCTTTCTTTGGAACGGTAGTAACATAAAGAGGCTCGTAAACTGGCAAACTGCCTGCCTACCCTTGAGAAACGGTGGCCTTGGAATCACTAATCTAATTGACTTCAACTTATCGCTCCTCGCCAAATGGCTCTGGCGATTCCTAACCCCTGGCCCCACCCTCTGGAAATCATGGATCACCACCCTACACTATCACTCTAACCCTCACCTAGTCCTCCACGCCCCCAACGGCATCAAACCATCCCCCTTCTGGTCTGGAGTAGTTTCAACCCTACCACGTGTTAAAAGGCTATTCCACGTCAACCTGGGAAATGGGGCTAATTGTCTCTTCTGGTTAGACACTTGGCACAATCAACTTCCACTCTCCTCCATCCTCCCCAACCTCTTCGCTCATACAACTAATATCTTCACCTCCATCTCTGACATTTCCACTTCGGGCCCAGCCCAGCTTCTCCCGGCTTCCTACTTTGACCTCTCCACCCTCACCGAGATCCACCTCGTCTCCTCAATTCTCCGCAACACCCACCTCAACTCCCGACCAGACTCCTTCACCTGGGCACCCAACCCCTCATCCGGCTTCTCCGTTGCCTCCTGCTATGCCCACCTAAACAACCCTGGACGACTATTCACCTTCCCCAGACTCTGGAAGTGCAGGATTCAGCCCCGCTTTGCTTTCCTGCAGTGGTGCCTCATCCATGGGCGAATTAACACAAGAGACAGACTCCTCCGCCATAACATTGTAGTAGACCCCAGCTGCGTCCTATGTTCCACCTCAACAGAAAGTTTGCAACATCTCTTCTTCGAGTGTGATTTTGCTGTCAGGGTCTGGGCGGCGACAACTGCTCACATCCTCGGACATATTCCCACGTTCACCTCATTTTTCGACCACTGGCAGAACAACCCCCCCAACTACCACATAGATCTCACGGTTGCTATTTTCAGTTGGTGGATTTGGGCCGAGCGCAATGCACGTGTATTCTGCAAGCCCATATCCAGCCTTGAAGAAACCTGTAGACGTATTACTCACCATTTCTCATCTATATCAAGTCGTAGCTTCTCCGCTCCGTTCAGGCTGAGACTTCCTCACCCCAGCTCTCCACAGGCTGAATCCTCGGGCAGCACATCAGCAGTTCCTCCTGACAGGCATCGTGGGCACCACTAAACCGCGACTTAGCTCCGGCCTTTCCATCACTGTTTTTTTTTTCCACTATATGTATTTTGTATATATAACTCTGTCCCACTATGACTAGCTTACTGCTTCTCAATACTTTTTGGCCAGCGATCAGGCTTGTTGATCGCAATATTTACTTATTTATATAATATCTAATCGGCTGTGTAGTGCCACGCTACACAACCGTGTCGCTCAAAAAAAAAAATAGTTCGTCCCCTAGTCACACGACTAGACTTTACAATAGTTTAAAAGAGAAAACACAAATTTAAAAACAATTTAAAAAAACAAAACCCTAATTTAAATATTAAAGCCCAATTATAAAGGCCGGCCCAAAATATAGTAAAAAAATATCCCTTTATCTCTTTATTTCTTCGGCCAAGCCTTGTATCCTTTGTGCTGAAAAGAATGGCTGCGTTCTTATGCTCGTTTGTTCCTCTTGAAAAAATAGGGCTTTCGGAAATTGAATACTGCCAACACAAGTTGATCAATCGAATAATTGTTTAGAGTCGATTGCTTCGTCAATTGATCTGTTCTTCGATTTGCACACGGCTGATTCAATTTCGTCGAGTTCGATATGACTTCAGTATGTAATTTCCTTTTTGCTTTTTTGGTTGATTTGCCAGAACTCGATGCTTGTTTTAGGCCGATGATGATTGGGTTTTATATAGGGTTCGAACACCTTGATTTTCGTTCGTATAATATCACCTGATAATTTTTTTGGCCACTGATTATTACTTGAATGCTTTTGATTTGTACTGACTTGTTCAATTCGTATATCCTGTGTTTACTTGATTATCACGGTTTTGAATTGCTTTGACGATGTTTTCTTGGTCATCACGGCTTTGAATTTGCTGATTTGAAACTGCTGTTACAATCACTTGTACATTATGACACTGTTACCATTTTTGTGTTGACTTCTTCGGCTTGATCAATTTGAGAAATGCAAACTGCTCTGATTGTTAATATGTGACCACGACTTTAATTTGTGTCTACACTTCATATTGAACTTTCATGAACCACAACTGTGTTGTGGTTGAGTCCATTCTGGTTCGAGTGAATTTGAGGCTTTGTTGAGTTCTTATGCTTATGCATATGCATATAGTTGTTGTGTGATATTAGTCTGGGTTGCTCTGCACTGCTCTGTCCACTACCGTGTAGCCTCCATGCCTTCACTTGGTTGTTGTATGCCTCTGTTGTAGTGTGCATTTGGTTTTGTACATTTGTGTCATTCCTGGTGCAGTGTGACCTTTGGTATTTGTTCGATATTGAACTGCATTTGTCTTTGACTTGGTTTGGTTGAACTTGCAACTATTTTTTATTTTTATAAAAACCTACTAATTGACCCACGGCTTCTTCTGACGTCATTCGAATTTGTTGCACTATTTTTGTAACTGCTGTTCCATGATTTGAAGTCCGTAGTTTGCCATTTTCACCATGCCTTGACTTTATTTGAAACTGCTACTTTGATTTGAAATCCTAAGTCCAGTAGCTTGTTTCATGTGATGTTGGACTGGGTTTACTTGTGAAGTCTTGCTCGACTTGATACTCTATTGCTTGTTCGACTTGTACGTTGGTCAATTGTTCCGTAGTCTCATGTTGTACTGATTGCTTCATTGTTCTTGTGTCTGACCATATGTGTTCAATTTATAGCTGCAGTATCATTTCCACTTGTATACATACATTTATGTATGTATATATGTGGTTTCATTTTGTACATCTCTGTCTGGAGTAGTTCTGAACTATGATTGCATGTGCACCACTGTTATCCCTGTTTCATGTTTGAACTTGTCTGCAATGTTGTCATATATGTGAACTTGAAGTTGTACATTAGAGTCTTGTGTATTTGAGTCCATTTGCTCATTCGATCACTTGTTTTCATGTTGACTAATCTGGTGCAGTTTGAGTTGCCTTCATGTGTATATTTTGTTGAGACTCCATGTTATCTATTAGCTCGATTCTTGTTTGCTGCCTGGTCGACATGTACATTGTTGTCACCTCTGACCTTGGTTCTTGTGCATAGCATATTGAACTGATGCATGCTTTGGTTTAAACTACATCTTTTACTATTGCGTTTGTGTTCAGGTGTATGTTTACTTGAGTCTGCATTGGACCTTGCTAGTTGCACTTGATTCTTTGGTCTTCAATGAGTTTATATGTGCTTGTGTACCGATGCACTTGATATTTGAATTCATTTATGGTCTGTTCTATTTGCTATTTCATATTTCCTTGAGTTTGAGTATAGTCCACTGGTTCACGATGTATTCATGTGTACTTGAGTCTAGTTGGACTGTCTAGCCTCTATTTTTGCTGGCTTCATGTGTACACTTTCATCTTGATTTGTTTTTCGTATTGCACCTGAGTTGTATCCAGCTTATAGCTCGGGCTTGACCTTGTGCTAATATCATTACTTTATTTGTATTTCACTTGAGTTGAACCCGGCTTTTGATTGTGTTTGACCTTGTCCTCACCTGTCCCTGTAATTTTATCAAGTGTATATCAGTGTGCACGGCCTTGTGGCATGTACAGTGATACGCTATGCATGTCACAAGCTGTTCATGTTTGATGAATTCAAAATTGAATGATGACGAACAACCCAAATAAGTGAGGTAAATACTATTTTCAAAATACATTTTATTTTACACTGCAAAAATATTTCTCTTTCAATTTTACCGCGTTAGTGTTTACTTTGCAGATAACTTAGATGCTGAATTCAATCTGGAATAGAGTTGAAGATTAAATACGAGTGAATGAGTGATATGTAGTGAGGTGCTAATGTAAATGATAAATTGTGATGTAATCGAATTTGTATTGTAATTGAAATTGTGTATATATATAGTGAGAGCTCAAATTTGTACTATTCAAAATTGTAATAAAATACTTGTTTGAAATTAAATTCTATGTTATTTATTTTATTCAGCAAATATTTATTTAATTATGTTAAAATAAAATTGTACATTAAAAAATACATTTAAATGAATATATATATGTTTGTTATCATCAAACAAAAATCATATACTTGCATATTCAATAAAATGTACTGAGGTTGCAAACCTATTGCACCTCTGTGAATCATCACTAGCCTATCTCTTCCTGGATAGTACTGAATACGATCATCCCTCGGTTGCCAACATGACAAACCGTACCGGGCCTGAAGCATACATAAATCCATAATATCGATCTAGATTAGGTGATGGCCATACCCTAATGGGAGCGACCCACATAGCCCTGCAGCATAAATCTTATTTTAGTCATATCCAGGTGTGAGGCTTGAGGCTACGTTTTACCTTTTATATAGAAATTCCACTTGGAATGCTAACACTGCCCTCCAAGCAGCAATGCAATTCCAATATTCATCCATACAAGTTGTTCAGGATATGAACAAATCAAAGTCACTACTTCTACTACATCCTTTTTTTGAATCACTCCTAGGATTAGTAGTGTTTGCACCAAAATTGGTCACAAACCCCAGAAGTAGTGAAAGCACCAGTGTTTACACACAAATCCTTAATATCCAAACATAGATCTCAGATCAAGATTATGTAGAGAGTAAAAATGAAGAAATAACAAAATTAAAATGAAAGAAAGTAAGAGAAGACACAAGGTTTATAGTGGTTCGGCTATCTCTGGCCTACGTCCACTTTGAATTAATCCTTTTTTTCCTTTTATACTGTGATTACAGTTTCAATCCTTTGAATATCAATAACCAAAATGGCAGAGCTTCGCCCAAAAAGAAGAAGAAGAAAAATCCCCCCTTTTAGTTTCCATGGAGTCGCTATTTATAGGAGTAGATCTGGAAAAATCTACCCCAAAACTCGGAATACCCTTTCTCATGCACAGGTGGGCCCACATGATCGATCCAAGGTGGTTTGGGATCGATCCCCGATCGATCGATATCAATTACGTATTGATCAGGAATCGCTCCGATTAGGCTGGGATCGATCATGGTGAAAGACAATAGTGCCAAGTCCTTGCTCTCCAAATTTCATTAAATTCCAGTGTGTAGTTTGTGAGATATGATCAATCCAAGTTTGAGATTGCTAGTGTAGGCTGATGATTTCGCATCCATCAATTCGTATCCATCAGCTGGTATCCATCATTTCATATCCATCAGCTGGTATCCATCAATTCGTATTCATCAGCTGGTATCCATCAATTCATATCCTGGTATCCATCATTTCATATCCATCAGCTGGTATCCATCACTTCGTATCCATCAGTTGGTATCCATCACTTCGTATCCATCAGCTGGTATCGATCACTTCGTATCCATCAGCTGGTATCAATCATTTTGTATCCATCAGCCGGTATCCATCATTTCGTATCCATCATCTGGTATCCATCATTTCGTATCCATCGGTTGGTATCCATCATTTCGTATCCATCATCTGATATCCATAGTGATGGATACGAGAGCATCGATACGGGCCAGTTTTCATGAATATTGATCCATCCATAACTTGAGCATATGAACTCCGATTGACCTGAAATTCGAAGTGTAGCCTCACCCAACATTGTTTATCATTTCTGATCGATCCCACCTTGATTGGAGCTTGGTCCAATTTTGACGGTATCGATCATAGCCTTGTTTCCAATTGATCATACGAATATTGATCCATCCACAACTCGAGCATATGAACTCCGATTAACTTGAAATTCGAGTGTAGCCTAACTGAACCTTGTTTCTCATTCCCGATCAATCCCACCTTGATGGGAGCTTGGTCCAAATTTGACGGTATCGATCATAGCCTTGTTTCCAATCGATCATACGAATATTGATCCTTCCATAACTCGAGCGTATGAACTCCGATTGACCTGAAATTCGAAGTGTAGCCTTACCGAACCTTGCTTATCATTCCTGATCGATCCCACCTTGATTGGAGCTTGGTCCAATTTTGAAGGTATCGATCATAGCCTTGTGTCCAATCGATCATACGAATGTTGATCCATCCATAACTCGAGCACATGAACTCCAATTGACCTGAAATTCGAAGTGTAGCCTCACCGAGCCTTGTTTATCATTCCCAATCGATCCCACCTTGATTGAAGCTTGGTCCAATTTTGATGGTATCGATCATAGTCTTGTTTCCAATCGATCTCCAATCCTGATATCCATCCTTTTTAGCCAATTTGTTGATATTTCGGCCTTGACCAAAAGGCGGGGTAACATTTGCCCCCCCAAAACATGCCTTGTGGTAGGAAGGCATGTTTTGAATAGCTTTAAATCCAACATCCAAAGTCCCTATTCCATCCATAGCCACATCATCTGATCCATAATCCAATCCATTACCAAGCCATTCTATCGAAGTGCAATAGCCATATCCTTATCCAAATCCGCGACTGCTCTGAGTCGATATCTGATTCTGAATCTAGTTACCAAATCCTTATCCAATTCCGTATCTAGTAACCAATAACCAAATCCAAGACCTCTCCGGGTCAGTATCCAAACCCGAGACTGCTCCGGGCCCTTAATCAAATCCGGGACCACTCCGGGTTCATGCCCAAATCCTTAGCTGTTTATAGCAAATATCCGAATCCATAACCTTTTCGGGTTCTTGCCAAGCGTAATCCACACTCGACGACCTATTATAATAAATTATAGATAATATGGGGCCTAAGTCCTAGGCCGAATCCTGGTCTCTTCGGACTCTTGCTGAACATAGTCCATACTCGAAGACCTAAAATAAGTCGATTCGCCACGTTTGGATGAAGCGACTTACCCTTGCCAGGCATAATCCATACCCGATGATCTTTTACCAAAAACCAGATAAAAATCCAATCAAAATTCAATTCGAAATCTAGATCAAACTAGAAATCCATGTCAAAAATCCAAACTAAAAAAACTAGCATCCACGCCGAAATCCAAACCAAAAAATCAAGAAAACCAAGAGTCCAAACCAAACTCCAAAACCAAACTGGAAAAAGCAAATGTCCAAACTAGAAAGAAAAAGCAGATTTCACAAACTAGGGCATCACAGTTTATCATCATCTCAGAGCATGCCTAGGGGCTATCTCCATCCCCGTACATGAGTAAGTGACTTAGCCGTCTGCCCAGAGTTTGCTACTTATTCCATACCACCCCGATCAATTGATGACTAATCGACCATCATTCTTGGGCCTTGTACCGTTGTTATTTGAGGTAGACGGTAGCTGCTCCTATTCCACGGCCACATTTCGAGTCTCGACGTACTGCCGCAACTGACCACTCCTTACGTGCTCCTCGATTATATCCTTCAGATGCCTGTAGCTGTTAGTATCATGCCCGTGCAGGTCATGAAAAAGACAGTGCCTTCCCGGCGCCTTCTCGTGTTCCGAGGGTTCCCTCCTTGCCGGCCTTCGGTAAGGAAGGCAAACTCGACTTTCCATGTAAATCCTTTCCAATGTCTCATTCAGTCCTGTGTAAGTGGAGATTTTTGGTTTTCCCCAGCGCTTCCTTGCCCTGCCAAAATCGTCATTCGACTTCCTCTTCCCTTTATCCTTATCCTTACCCGAGCTTTCATCAGATGGTCCTCCATCCTTGACCATGTTTACTTCCTTTAGTTTCATATCCAAACTTGCATCCTCATACCGAAGGAATCTTTCGGCCTCATGAAAGAATTCCCCGAGATCCATTGGTGGATCTCGTATCAATGATATCTTGAAATCCGAGTTGTCTCTGACTCCTGACATTGTCGCTATTAGAACCATTGATGGATTCGGTCGATCCACTGAAGCAACCATCGCATTAAACCGAGTTAGGAAAGTCCTGAGCGACTCTCATGTCTTCTGTTTCACCGACATCAGTGTCATCACATTCTTTGGCCTCTTGATATGAACCCGAAACTGCTTCAAAAACCTATCCACCAATTCGTCCATGTCCTAATAGATCCATTTTCCAACTGCCTGAACCACATAGCAGCTATATCGGTCAAATATAGGGGGAAACATTGCGCCATAACCTCCTCCGATGCTCCTAGCACTTTCATGTGTCTTGTATACCTCATGAAATGATCGGTAGGATCCGTCCTACCATTATATACTTCCTGAGTAGGCAACTTGAACTTTGGTGGATTCCTAACCATCCTGATGTTACAAGTGAATGGACACCTCTTTACTCCCTCCAGATCTCTGTTTGTCAGACCTCCGCGCATTGTTTTCCTGATAAATTCAGCCAATCCAGTGTTGTCCACTAAGGGTTGCCCCTCGTCTTCATTTCCTAACCACCCCCCAAGTCTTTGAGGGAATTCTGGTACATACTCTTCGTCACGCACTCCTGTATTCCTATTCACGCCGGACTGTGCAGTGTCTCTTGGCATTCTTCCATGAATTGGTCCAGCATTACACGGGGTTGTGCCCCTGAGCCTGGATCCGTCCAGATTGATAGCTATGTGTTGATTGGGGGCAGCTCCCTGCTGAATTGCTCTATCTGATTGCCTATTGAGTCCCTTTGATCCAGCTCCATGGATCTGTGCTCCAGTAGCTCCTGCTGCTCCCGCCTGTCTAAATTGTCTGAGAAGGTTCTGCATCATCTCCTCCTGCCTCTTCATCAACTACTCCTGCATGGAATCCATCATAGTCTGCATCTCATCACTTGTGAGGTAGATGGATGTCTGATCTGCTCCAGCTCCGGAGGAAGCCACTTGACTCCCCTCTTGATGGCTCCTTTCTGGTAATATCCTTCTAGCTAATTGCCTAACCATGGTTCCTCCCAGATTTGATCCTTTAGCTTTCCAAATCTGAACTCCAAATCTGATGTAGCATGCGCTAGTCTTCTCAGTGAAAGCACCAACGTGTTTGCGCCAAAATTGGTCACAAACCCCAAAAGTTGTGAAAGCACCAGTGTTTACACACAAATCCTTAATATCCAAACACAGATCTCAGATCTAGATAATGTAGAGAGTAAAAATGAAGAAATAACAAAATTAAAATGAAAGAAAGTAAGATAAGACACAAGGTTTATAGTGGTTCGGCTATCTCTGGCCTACGTCCACTTTGAATTAATCCTTTTATTCCTTTTATACTGTGATTACAGTTACAATCATTTGAATATCAATAACCAAAATGGCAGAGATTTGCCCAAAAAGAAGAAGAAGAAAAATCCCCACTTTTAGTTTCCACAGAGTCGCTAGTTATAGGAGTAGATCTGGAAAAATCTACCCCAAAACTCGGAATACCCTTTCTCATGCGCAGGTGGGCCCACATGATCGGTCCAAGGTGATTTGGGATCGATCCATATCAAATACATATCGATTAGGAATCGCTCCAATTAGCCTGGGATCGATCATGGTAAAAGACAATTGTGCCAAGTCCTTGCTCTCCAAATTTCATGAAATTCCAGTGTGTAGTTTGTGAGATATGATCGATCAAAGTTTGAGATTACAAGTGCAGGCTAATGATTTCGTATTCCATCAATTCGTATCCATCAGCTGGTATCCATCATTTCGTATCCTTCAGCTGGTATCCATCACTTCGTATCGATCAGCTAGTATCGATCATTTCGTATCAATCAACTGGTATCCATCATTTTGTATCCATCGGCTGGTATCCATCATTTCGTATCCATCGTCTGATATCCATAGTTATGGATACGAGAGCATCGATACGGGCCAGTTTTTCATGAATATTGATCCATCCATAACTTGAGCATATGAATTCCGATTGGCCTGAAATTCAAAGTGTAGCCTCACCGAACCTTGTTTATCATTTCCAATCGATCCCACCTTGATTGGAGCTTGGTCCAATTTTGAGGGTATCGATCATAGCCTTGTTTCCAATCGATCATACAAATTTTAAGCCGTCCATAACTCGAGCGTATGAACTCTGATTGACCTGAAATTCGAAGTGTAGCCTAACTAAACCTTGTTTATCATTCCCGATCAATCCCACCTTGATGGGAGCTTGGTCCAAATTTGACGGTATCGATCATAGCCTTGTTTCCAATCTATCATACGAATATTGATCCTTCCATAACTCGAGCGTATGAACTCCGATTGACTGAAATTCGAAGTGTAGCCTTACCAAACTTTGTTTATCATTCCCGATCGTTCCCACCTTGATTGGAGCTTGGTCTAATTTTGACGGTATCAATCGTAGCCTTGTTTCCAATCGATCATACGAATATTGATCCATCCATAACTCAAGCACATGAACTCCTATTGACCTGAATTCGAAGTGAAGCCTCACCGAGCCTTGTTTTGTCATTCCCAATCGATCCCACCTTGATTGGAACTTGGTCCAATTTTGACGGTATCGATCATAGCCTTGTTTCCAATCGATCTCCAATCCTGATATCCATCCTTTTTAGCCAATTTGTTGATATCCCGGCCTTGACCAAAAGGCGGGGTAACAAGTAGCAAGTAACCCTTGCACTTTAAAAAACTCCGTCTTCAATTCCATTATGTTCAAGATATTTCTAATTCGAGCACTTATGCCAGTTTGAAGTGGTTTTTGGATAACTCATGTATATTTGACCTTGGTCTCTCTAAACCAACAAATGGTAGTTTCAAAACTGGCTAAGATTTGATAGTCGGTTATTTAACTATCAAATAAACAAACCATCAAATCAGATATTTAATTTTATGGAAACCAGGCATGATTAAGCACATAAGAAACCACTAAGCCTCTTTTATTAATTAAAATAACTTTTCAAATATTCATATTCTTTTTCAAAAGATATATTCACAACCCACTCTACTCTTTTCAATACTTGAAAAATATTCATAAACTTACCTCGACGGTATAAATATATTCACAAACAATTTCAATTTCAATACTTAGAATTTTTTATATACTTATATCAACTATGTAAGTATATTCACAAAACATTACACTTTTTCAATACTTAGAACATGTAACCATATACTTATCTCAATCGTAGTGTATTCACAAAACACTACACATTCAATACTTAGAAAATATAACCATATACTTATCTCAACGGTATAAGTATATTCACAAAATCTTAAGAAAGATTGCACTTCCAAAAACATAGTTATTTGGGTTAAAATAGATGTCATTTAAAAATGTTGACAACAATAACCCAAAACACTTTTGGTGTAAGTAACAGGTCATTTAGTAATTAGACCAAATATACTTACCACCACTGTCAGATTTCAAACTTGTACTATCCATCAAATAATGAAGTCAGGCAAGTCAAAAAACTATCCTTGCCTCGACGTACATTCGTAATTCTCATATATAGAGACGAGTTTCCATACCTCCAAATTTTATGTTAAGTATGAAAAGAATACTTCCCCTACTACCATAAGTTAGAAAGATCATTATGGAAATCTAATTCCCTTTATAAAAACTTCTTTTATAAATCTCCTTTTTTATAAAACTTCTTTTATAAATCTCCTTTATATTTATAAAACTTCTTTTATAAATCTCTTGATTTTAAATTCACAAATGTATCTTTCATAAAACTATATTCCATCTACCACTATAAATTCACAAATGTGATTTATTATTCCAATTTATCAAAATAATATATTTTCCTTATATAAAATATTATTTATAAATCTATTCTTTTATTTATGAAATACCATTTATAAATCTATCTTTCTATACAACATTTTATATAAAACCTTTCACAAATATTTGTTCCAACATATTTCTATTTTATTTTAAAACAGAATCACTTTATTATAAAAGATAATTTTCCTTTAAAGTAAACATTCGTTATTATATTAACTTTTCTCTAAAATAAATGTTTTTCGAAATGCTTTTAAAACATTTTCATGAAGATTGGAGTAAAATAGAGATGTTCGAAAACCCTTTCTAATTAAAATACCATAGAGAAGTCCAAAAGTCAAATTTAAAAATCATTCAATGGATCAAAAACCATTTTAAAATCAAAAGCAAATAACCGTATTTCAAAATACTATAATGAGGCCTAGAGCTACCATAGCACTTAACAAGTGCTTTTATAGATGTACAACTAAAAGAGTTCAACTTTTTTAACATATCAAAGTCATATCCAATATTTTTTGCATTCATTAATTTATATAATAAGTATATAAATGAAACTAAAATCACAGCAGCAAGGAATCTGGATCCCTCTACAAAATTCCCTGCATTACCTGTATTTCATTTTATATGCCATCCGCTTTTAAAGCGAGAAACTAACCAAATCAAACAAACAAACAATAAACATCCAAGCATACCAAACAATAATATAACCTATATATACATATACATACATACATACATACATACATACATACATACATACATACATATAATAAAACTTTCATTCAAAGATGAGCTAACTCACTAAAATTCCAGCTGGCGCTCAAGAATTCCCGTTCGATTTGAAATTGAAGGACGTTCGATTTTAGCCTAAAATACTACTTGCTCCAAACTTGGCGAAATCAAGTCCAATGCATAGATAACGATCCTACAAGCGCAATTCAAAAGACCACATCTCGATTGGACCTCGTATGGAGAAGATATGAATTTTACAAGTTTTGAGACTAATAAAATTAATTAATTATTGAATTAAATACTAATTACCCTCATAATACATCTTCCCCAATTCAAAATCAAGGCCGCCTATACACACACACCGATACCCACAAATGCCGTGCACCTCCCCATCAAATTCCCTTCCTCACTTGACGATTCTACAAATCGACTTCGCCAACATGTGATGCTTTGCAATCTCTCTACATCCCATCACCCAAAGTCGAGCTCGATCCCCCATACCAAAACGTGACCGAGAACCCCTCCTTTTCGACCATATAAGTAATGAATCCATCCGGGCAAACGCACCACCCCATCGCTAAACCGACACCCTAGTTTAGGCTTTACCATGTTGACCTCCGCCAACCACCACCGCATGCCACTGATCCTACATAGATTTGAAGCTCCCTTCATCACGATCCCAACGGATCCAACACCATCGGATTTCATTAAATGAATCTCTAGGAGAAATAAAAAATAGGAGGCGGCCATGTTTATTTTGTTTACTGGAAAAATTAAAAGGAAAGAGGGGGAAAAGCAAAAGAGAGAGATGAGGGTAAGTTTGTTTATATAATAAAATAATATTATTATTTTATTCTCTAATTAAAATGTTCACATTTTGAGCTCGCATGATCACATAGCACGTTCGATCATCACTAAACTCGTCAACATACATCACCTTATTATTTTGATTCTAATGACACTAGTTTCGTCAAAATCCAAAATAGTGCCTCGGATGATAATTTCACGCGTTTCAAAGCCGCTTATCAAAAAAACAATTTTCGGTCCCATTATCGATATTATTCAAACTATCTATTTTTTAATATTTTTCTATAACAAGTTCATAATTATTATTTATTAATCAAAAGAAATTAATAAGCTTTTATTATTTAAATATTTATAATCAAAATGATAAAACTTTGGATCGTTACAAAATTATATATATCTATTTTGTTTTCTATTTATTTTCCTAACCTATTCTTCTCCAATTTTCTGAATCTAACGTATATAAACAAATCCCTTGATATATATATATATATATATGTATGTATGTATGTATGTATGTATGTATGTATGTATGTATATGTATATGTATATATAAAAGAAGAGATCTGGTAGAGATTGTTAAAGGCATGTCAAATCCAAAGGAGGTAAAGTTAAGGATACACTATGAGTGGAAATCTTAGCTTTTCTATTTTAGTAATTGATTAGGATGGTTTGGGTTTGAAAATGCCTTGGGGAGTTTTGGTTTGCAAAAACATCATATTATAAACCCCCTAAACTCCTTCAATGTGGAGTGTCAATTCTACATTAAATCTAAATTGTTTATGTCAAAATAATGGAAATTGTATAGATTTGCATTTTTGATAATTTACCTCTTATTCCATTTCTTATTCTTTTTCTTCGAATTTGATTAAAGGGTTTTGATTAAGGAAAAGTGTGCGAGGTATGAATTTTATTCTTAGTTTGTACCACTTATTCCCATAAATTAAATAGAAATTACTTTGTTTATTTTTATGTGAATAAAGAGTTGAATAGAGCGTAAAATTGGAATTGCAAGTTTCTATTATCAATAAATTCCATTATTTTGATGTAATAAGTTGGGTTTAAATTTTTATTGTATATAAGTTCATTGATTGGAATTTTTAGATATGAATATTGGAATTTTGGTATTATTGATAATATGAAATGAGACTTGTATAATTATTGATAGAGTTGACATTTAAATGTTAGTTTAAGGTGTAAATTCCGCACACTTAGAAATTATTAGGCATGTGTGTGTTTATTAGCATAATTAACATATAATTATAACGTATAATTGCATAGTTAAATAGGTTATTAATTTTATTAATTCCCCTTCAGACAAATAATTATTGTAATGGGGAAATAAGGCTTTGATTATGGAAATGGTAAGATGTGAGATAATATATGTAGAGTGTGATATAGATTCGGACTAAGTTATAGGATTGCGAGATCAGCGAAAAGCACATGGAAGTCTGACCAACTAATCTGGCTACCAACGGTGTGACTTTGGAGCTGATGCGAGACATCGCCTATGTGGGTTGTGGAATTATGGATCTTAAGACTAATTAAACATAAAGGGGGGTGAATAGTGTTTGCTAACTTCTGTAAATCTTTTTAAATTTCTTTTAAATTAAATATTAAATCAAAGATCAACAACACATAATTATACTATCGAACAGTCACAGATGCAATCACAGATAAAAGTTAAAGCAACAAAGTAAAGTGAAGAGTTAGAGAGATGACTCTAGGAATTTTATACTGGTTCAGATTTCTCCTACATCCAATTTGATACAATTGCTTGTGTAGAATATTAAATGCCAAACTTTAAATAAGAAAAAGGCAGACCCATATACAATCTTGATTCCGAAGCTACATGACACACCCTCCTATATTTCCAGGCTCATGGTACACCTACTTGATTTGAATAGGATACAAGCACACCCACTAGATTTTCGGGGTACTAAACACACCCACTTGATTTAAACAGGATATAGGCACACCCAATCAAATACAAATAGAGTTGATAGTTTTTCGAAAGACAATTTCCTGAACTTTGGATATAATGGATCTTATAGCCTCTTGGTTAGCACATTGATCTTTGAATTGAGTGAGAGATGAAATAGTAAGAAAGTTGTATTGGATCAATACAAAGAAGTATGAATTGATTCTATTTTATTTTGAAAAGAATAGAGTATATCTTCAATGGAGTTTTCAAGAGAGTAAGAGGAGGGAAGAAAATGAGTAAATCTAAACTTTAAAATTCGTTTGAATCCCCTTTATATAGAAAATCAACAGATGTGTCCATTCGTGAAGAGTTACAATAAATAGACACCTCCATTTAAAATTTGAAAAAACCACTTGGCGACATGTATGTTGACATATACATGTATATTTTGAAAACTTATTTTTTTTTAAATTGTTTTTAAAATCTATACTTTGTAAAATATTTTGATACTTTGTAAAATAGTTTGAACATAGTTTATAAACATTTTGAACTTTGAAAAACTTTTGTAAAATATTTTGAAATTTATTTTGTTTATAATTATAAAAGGTAGAAAATAGGAGATAGAGATCAAAGAGCTTCCAGGGACTTTAACAGTATAAGATATGACTCTATACACTAAATTATATTCTTAAGATCTTTATATCTTGGTCTTTGTACTCAAGAGTCTTCATATCTACCTTCTTGAGTCTTTATACTATATAGACTTCGATTCAACACCGGTATAATATTCTACATTATATACTATATAATTTGGCAAAACATTAGTATCTATATTTTATATGATTGTATATGGTTGTTTATGGTTGTTGTCATTAAAATCAATAACTAAAGGATTAACAATCTCCCCCTTTTTGATAATGACAACAATTAAATATTCCTATATATAAAATATGACATAAGTCCCCCAGATTTAGATAACTCCACCTGAATATTGGCATGTATATTTTATATGTTTCTCCCCCTTTGTCATCAACAAAAATGGATGAAAAATAAAGAATTCCCCCTAAATAAAATACTCAGAAACTATAGGGTCAGAAACAATAATTGAGCAATAAAATAATCGATAATGTAATTAATATATGGAGACTTAAATAAGTAAGGTAAGATAATCTTTATTTATTCAAACTATACAATTCAAATAACAAAATAAACCACACCAACTAACAATCCAAACCAAATTAAATCACAACCTAATACTACTAACAATTTAACATAGATAAGCAAAACTTTTAAACATACAAATTAACACTTCTTTTTTATTATGGGACACTTACGGATGGGGCAAAAGGGATAGTGGAGACAAAATTTCCTTTTTGTTCCACGAGATTTCCATCACGATCGAAGCAAATTTCTCCTACACATTTGACTTCGTCGTCATCCTCAGTGACATCTTCCTCCTTTTACTGCTCTTCTTCGTCTTCTTCATCATCCATGGGATTGTGAATGGTAAGATTAGGAGTTTCTTCTTTGATCACTATTGGATTGGATGAATTATCCAATAGATGCTTTTGAAATTTGCGAAGGATGCGCCCTTGCTTCTCTTGTTCTTTCAAATGGCGTAGTTGAACGATCTCTATTTCCGAACGCATATTGAGGGCATGCTTCAGATCATCTTCAACATTGATGACTTTAGTCGGGCTATTGGTTTGGAAGAGGCTTATGAGAGAGGTTTTGAAGGATAATAGGGCAGTCTCTTCTCTTGGATGTTTGGAACTTGAGGAATCCATTATTCTGATTTTGTTTGAATTTTACATAAAGAAGATCACGGAAATGAGAAAAAGTCAAAATTTTGGTGGTTATATAATCACATTTTGAATTTTAGAGGAAAAACAATTTTCAAATTTCTACAGTGTATGTCGACATAAGAGCAGACTGTATGTCGACATATGTACGTTAAATTTAATATTTAATTTTCTTTTTAAATTTATAAATTATATGTTGTTATATTTATATTTAAGAGAAAGAACATATTCCTAACTCTCTTCTAAGCTTTATAAAAGATGCTTGAGGTAATGGTTTTGTTAAAATATCGGCTGTTTGATTTTTAGTATTTATAAGTTCGAGTGAAATTATTATCTCTCAGAAAATGATATCTAATGTCTATATGTTTGGTCCTAGCATGATGTTGGGTTTTTAGACTAATTTATTGCTCTAGTATTATCGCCGTATATTGGTGGCTTAGTAAAATTTAAACCAAAATCTTTTAATGTTTGTTGTATATAGGTAACTTGAGAATAGGCTATTGTAGCATAGATATATTCTGCTTTTGTTGTAGATAGAGATACAAAAATTTTCTTTTTACTAAATCAGGAAACAAGAGAGTGCCCTAAAAAGTGACAGTTCCACTTGTACTTATTTGGTATGATTTGCATTCAGCATAGTCACCATCATTATAAGAAATTAAATCGAAGGAATCTTCTTCTGGATAAAAGAGTCCATAATCTAGTGTGTTGTTTACGTATCTTAATATCTGTTTTACATATTTTAGGTGAGTTTCCTTAGGTTGAGATTGATTTCTCGCATAGAGACAGACACTAGGCATTATATCTGGTCTACTAACAGTTATATATAGTAAGGATCCTATCATACCTCTATATAATTTTTGATCTATATCTTTTAAATTTTCTTCCTTATTTAATTTCTCATTAGTTTCCATTGGAGTTAGCTTATCACTAGTGTTTGCCATCTCGAATTTCTTAACTAGATCCTTAGCATACCTTTTTTTACTTATAAAGATACCATTACACGGTTGTCTTATTTGTAATGCTAAGAAGAAGGTTAATTCTCCTACATGATTTCAAATTCTGTAGTCGTTATATCAGAAAATTCTTTATTTAATAGTTCATTTGTTAACCCAAAAATAATATCATCTACATATATTTGTATAAGTTGAATATCATTATTATTTCTTTTAATGAATAAGGTACTATCTACTTTTCCTATCTCAAAGATATATTGTAATAAATAATATTTAATCTATCATGCCATGCTCTAGGGTCTTGTTTTAGAGCATATAAAGCTTTCTTTAATTTATAAATGTGATTAGAAAGTTTTTCATCTTCAAAAATTGATGTTGTTCTACATAAATATCTTCTTTAATAAGACCATTTAAAAAGGAACTTTTGACATCCATTTGAATAATTTAAAATTATTATGATTTGCGAAAGCAAGTAGAATTCTAATAGCTTCTAATCTAGCAACATGAGCAAAGGTTTCATCAAAATATATACTATCCTCCTGACTATAAACTTGAGCAACTAAACATGCTTTATTTCTAATGACTTCTCCTTGTTCATTCATTTTATTTATATAGACCCATTTAGTTCCTTTTTCGGACTTATTTTCAGGTCTTTGGACTAATTCCTAAACATCAGTTTTGGTAAACTAATTCAGTTCCTCTTGCAGTAAGAATCCATGAATCATCTAATGATGCTTCCCTTGGATTTTTAAGTTCAATGGTTGAGATAAAAGATACGTTGCTCATTTTATTTAATTGATCTCTTGTTTTTACAATGGACTCTATGTTTCGTTGAATTTTTTCAATAGGATGATCTTTCAAATATTTTGTTCTTTTATTTGGATGTAAATTTTCAAAGTTATTATTACTTACATCATTAGTTGATTTCATTATTTGTAATTTCATTATTAATATTTTCTTCTTCATCAACACTAGTATTATTGTTTTTAAAATTTTCATCAAATGAAACATGTAATGTCTCTTCAATGGTTTTAGTTCTGGTGTTAAAAACTCTATAAGCTTTACTTCTATTTAAATATCCAATAAAAATTCCTTTATCTAATTTAGCATCAAATTTTTCTAAATTATCTCTTGTACTTAATATTATACTTTTGATGCCAAAAACTCTAAAATAAGATGCTTTAGGCTTTTTATTATAAAATAATTCATAAGGAGTTTTCTTAGTCAAGGGTCTTATTAAAATTCTACATAGAATATAACAAGCTATAGCAACTACTTCAGCCTAAAAATATTTAGGCAAATCGTTATCATTTAACATCATTCTAGCACATTCTTATATAGTTCTATTTTTACGTTCTACTACTCCATTTTGTTGGAGTGTTCATGGAAATGAAAAGTTATATGTAATTCCATTCCGATTACAAAAGTTTTCAAAATTTTCATTTTTGCACTCTCCTCCACGATCTCTCTTAATCGTTTTAATTTTGAATGACACTTGATTCTGAATTCATTTGGTAAAAAATTTAAACATTTCAAAAGCTTCACTTTTAAGTTTTAAGAAAGTTGTCCATGTAAATCTAGAAAAATCATCTATTGTTACAGAAACATATATATTATGATTTATTGATTGTATTTGCGATGGTCTGAAAATGTCTAGGTGAAGAAGTTCAAGAGGCTGAGAAGTAGAAATCAAATCTTTTGATTTAAAAGAACTTTTATAAAGTTTTTCTAGTAGACAGACATCATTTAAGTTGTTGACATTGAAACTCATTTTAGGGAGACTCCTAATAAGTTCATATCTGGAAACTTTAGGTAGATATTTAAAATTCAAATGACCATATCTTTTATGCCAAATCCAAGGGTCACTAGATTCAACCAAAAGACACAACATATCATTAGACATTTTGATACTTAAAATATAAATGTTACGTTTCCTAATACCTTCAAAGATAACATTTGACTCATTATCTTCGATGTGGCAATTATCCTTTTCAAACTTAACTTTAAAACCCTTATCACATAATTAACTAATACTAAGTAGGTTATGTTTCAGATTCCTGACTAGTAAAACATTAGAAATAGTAGGAGTTGTAGAGTTACCGACATTGCCGATGCCAATCACAAATCATTTTGAGTTGTCTTCGAAATTAACCGATCCACCATCTTCATAGACAATGTCCTTCAAAATCTCTGGAATTTCCAGTCATGTGTCTTAAGAATTCACAGTCCAATATCCACTTGTCCTTCTTGATTTATGATGATTGAATATCAAGTGTTTGGTCATCATTAGCCATATAACATTTTTGTTCCTGCAATACAACATAATATCTTCCCAAAACATCAACTGACTTTTCAAAAATAATTAGTTTCTAGTTTACTTGAAATATATTACTTTCACAAAAAAAATTCAACATAAAAGTTAAAAAGAGTATCACTAGCCATTTATATTTTTCAAAATCAAATTATGGTTTTTTAAAAACGTAGTGCTCTGATACCAAATGCGGGTTGTGGAATTATGAACCTTAAGGCTAATTAAACACTAGAGGGGGTGAATAGTGGTTTCTAACTTATGTAAATCGTTTTTAAATTTCTTTCAGATTAAATATTAAATCACAGATTAACAACACATAATTATACTATCAGACAGTCACAGATGCAATCATACATAAAAATAAAAGCGGTAAAGTGAAGTAAGGAGTTAAAGAGACGACACTAGAGATTTTATACTAGTTTAGATTTCTCGTACATCCAGTCTCGTATAATTTCTTGTATAGATTTCTTTTCAAATGCCAATCTTTAAATGGGAAGAAGGCATAACCAAATACAATCTCGATCCTGAGGCTACGAGACACACCCTCTTGAATTTTCGGGCCAAGGGTACACCCTTTTGATTTGAACGGGCTACAAGCACACCCACTAGATTTTCAAGCTACTAAGCACACCTACTTGATTTGAACAGGCTACAAGCACAACCAAGCAAATACAAATAGAGTTGATAGTTTTTCCAAAGGCAATTTCTTGAACTTTGGATATAATCATATTGCCTCTTAGACAACACTTTGATCTTTGAATCGAGTGAGAGATGTTTCCAAAATAGTAGGGAAGTAGTATTGAATCAATATAAAGAAGTATGAGTTGATTCTATTTGATTTCGAAGAGAATAGAGTGTATTTTCAATGGAGTTTTCAAGTGAGTAAGATGAGGAAAGAAAATGAGTAAATCTAAACTTTAAAATTTGTTTGAACTCCTCTACATATAGTAAATCAACAGATGTGTCCGTTTGTAAAGAGTTATGATGAATAGACACTTCCATTCAAAATTTGAAAAACCACTTGGCGGCATGTATGTATATCATCTGCCTATTTGTCGACATATACATGTATATTTTGAAAACTTATTTATTTTAAATTGTTTTGAAAATCCTATACTTTGTAAAATAATTTGATATTTTGTAAAATAGTTTGAACATAATTTATAAACATTTTGAACTTTGAAAACCTTCTATAAAATATTATGAAATTTATTTGTTTAAAAAATAAAAGATAGAATATAGGAGATAGAGATCAAAGATTGCTACGAGGGACTTCAAAAATATACGCTATGACTATGTACACTAAATTATAATCTTGAGATCTTTATATCTTGGTCTTTGTATTCATGAGTCTTCATGTTTATCTTCTTGAGTCTTTATGCTACACAATCTTTGATTCAACACATGTATAATATTCTGCACCATATACTATATAACTTAGCAAAACATTAGTATCTATATTTTATATGATTGTATATGGTTATTTATGATTGTTGTCATCAAAATCAATAACTGTTGCATTAACGACCTATAATAAGTGACTATGATGACGCGAGGTTAGTCCTAAATTCTATAGGGTAAATCTGTCCAGCTAATTAGACTACTAGTACCTACGAATAGTCAAGCTAATAAGAGACATCACCATGGGGTGCAGGTCATAATACGAAGGACCTGCTTTAGAGATTGAAGGTAATAAGTGGTTGTGTGAGAGTCCGCCTCCTCTCTATGTGTAACGACCCGGAATTTTCGATCCCGAAAATCCCAGATAGTTCGGAAAGAAGAAAAGAGGTAGAAGAAGAAACAGAAGCACCAAAAACACAGATTCTCACATTCGCAGTGGAAAAATATAATATCAAATAATAACAGTTATACAAAGGAAGTTGTATTTGTCAAATTACACTTTAATACATCAGAGTTACAACATATACACAAATCACTGGACAAATACAATTAACATGTCCCAAACAACTACAATATATCACAGCGGAATACACTCCATACGTTCCTGCCATCCAACTCGCCTCCTGAGCTCCAGAACGTCCTTACCTGGAAATCTGTAATACTCGGTCTGACCCGAGCATTACATCAAAGTAACACCCAGGTCAGGCAGGAAACCAGCGTGAGTAAACCCGTCTAACATGAAATACTAATGCTATATAACTTAAGTGAATTACCAGGGTAACTCGTACTTTTCTACGAGTTCTAATCTTATTTAAGTCAATTATTTATCTCAAAACAATACTCAAGAATCGTTATCCAGTTTTAAATATCCATGATACTTAACTTATTTCATTCCAGCCTGTTTGCTTCCAAACTCACATTTATAAAGAATCGAAGTGGTTTCGGGTATTTACTGATACCCGACCCCGGTCTCTTCGAATCCAATGTTATTTATTAAACCAAAAGTTTAAGTTTAAAAAATACAATTTATACACAACAATTCATATCAAATCAGAAAGCATCACATATCACATATCAGAGATATCACATAATTCAAGGCATTCAATCATCCATAAGCAAGATTAATCAACCACACAATCTCTAATTAATTTAATTAACCACCAATGAATTAAATTAGTTACTTTAATTACTTTTAAATCCTGCATACTTAACCTTAATTAATTACAAACCAATTAATTAATCATCCTCTAATTACCCATCTTAATTAATCATCCTTGATTTATTATTCTTTAATTACATTAAGTAATTAGCCTTTAATTAATTACATAAATTAATTATCCTTAACCATTTACAGTAAATAACTTTAATTATTCCCGTTAATTAATTAACTATAATTAATTACATTAATCCTTAATTAATTACCTTAATTAATTATTCTATAATCACTTACATTGATTAATTATCCTTTAATTAATCAGCCCTTAATTACTTCATTAATTATATTAATTAATGATCCCTAATTATTTTCATTAATTAATCACTCTTCTTAATTAATTACATTTAACAAGAAATCTTTAATTAATCACATTCATTAATCACCCTTGATTAATCACATTTAGTAATTAACTATCCTTAAGTAATTCATTTAAAAATATACTTTAAACCTTTAAACTTGTTTAAACATTTTGATTTTATAAAACTTTATTTATTTCAAAACTAGGATACAAAAATGTATTTTCAACCCATACTTAAAAACTTGATTTAAAACTCCATCAAGCTAAATACTAAAATCTGGAAATCATTATACTTCACAAAAACATATTCATACTTAGTTTTGAAACCTGAATTCTGTTTTTAATTTGAATTTAAAAACCTGAACAAAGTTTTCTTCAAAAATCTTAAAAACTGGAACAAACCAATTGACCCGAGCCCAAACCCTCAAAAACCCCGAGCCAAAACTCACAAATCTTCGAGCATCTCACGCAAATGACTCGAGAAAAACTCGAGTACCCTTCTTCTCTGATCCCAAACTTCACCAGATACAAAAATGCACCGTGCACATGCACCGGCACTCCAGCCAACTCCGATCAGTGCTACGACTGTCCACAACTCGGCGATGATCCATCCGGGCCTCACGAACACCCAGAATCCCAAATCATTGACGAATTCGAAATTTTGCTATAGAACCCAAACTGGAACAAGAACAACCGTCACATAATCAACTCGCACCGCCGCCTCAGGCCATCAGAGTCAACGCACCCTCGTCCAGAGCTCCTCCTATCAACCACGCACCGCCACCAATTGTCCTGGTCCAGTCCAATGCAACGTCGGCGTTGCAATTGGTCAATTTCCGACCAATACCAAACTGTAAGCTCAAACCCTAAATCATCGAAATTTAGCCACCACAATGATCGGAAATTTTTCCGAGCATTTTTCTCAAACTCCCCGACCTCCCAACGAGCTTCAGCCATGTTCGCGAGACCTCTTCGATCATCAATCACCAGAATTTGCCCTTAAACCCAATATCGTTCATCCCCGAATTTCTCAATGAATATTTTCTTAAAAATTTCAATTCCAACTTTAAAAATCATTATTTTCAATAACGTTTAAGAAGATATAGTTGAAATCAGAAATCATGATGGTTGAAATTTCAACATTTGTTGGGTTTGCCTGTAATTTCAATTTTCCAAAGAACGCTTTGATTTGATTTACTTAAATCTATTTTTAGAACTTAAATCATGTTTAAACAAACAACTTTTGCTTGAATTCTAAAGTTTAACAATGATCAGGGAAAGAGAAATCAAATTTTGAACAGGTTTTTGAATTCCTGTAACCTGGAACAGAGGGTACTTATGCCTGTAACTGACATGCACAAACAATATATACACATATACACATCTCTGTATACATGCAAACACATTTTCAATCTTACTTAAGCATGAGTTCAAACAACAGATCACATTCCAGAGTCTCAAAAAGTTTACTCACCTGGACAGGCAAAGCAGAGAAAGCCTGGAATCTGACAGTTGATTGAAACTTGATCTTCAATTTTAACTTGATTTTCTTTAAACTCTGAATTTGTTTAAGTTGATGTTGAATTTTTGATCTTGCCACTTGATTTGAATCCGAGCTTAAATCTGATGTTGTAGAATCTTGAATTGAATTAGCTTAGCTTCAGGTTTCAAATTGTAAAGATGATTGATAGTTGGTTGCTTCCCTTGATTTGTTTACTAGTTCTAGTGTTATAGGTTTTGTTTTGATTTGGTGATTTGTTTTACAGGGTTTGAGTTTTGATCTAGTTGAGGAATGTTTAACAGATTTGAGTTTTCTTTGTATTGAAATGAAGAATAGGAAAAGAATTGAAGAAAAAGGGAAAGATGTATATATAGACTAAATTAGGATTTATGAAAAATATAAAAGAAAATAAAATAATAAGTGACTTTTGTAAAAAAAATTAACATTTGTCATTTAGGCTTGTTAATCTAATTACACATGTTATTTAGGGAGGTTTAAATCTTAACACATGTAACTTGCATGCATAAATAATTTTTTAAATGTTTTAAAAAGCTTTTTATAATTAATTTCCTAGTTAATAAATACATATATAAATAATTTCCTTTAAAACGAAAATAATATAAAACAATCTATATTCTAAATATAATATATCTCAAATCCAAAATATATTTAAGATATATCTCTATCTTTTGAATTTCAATATTCTAATCCAAATTCAAATTCAATTTAAAAATCCAATTTAAAATCAACCCAATTATATACATTTAAACAAACATAACTTCAATTTGTTTAAAAATAATAATTTTTCCAATTAAATGATTATACCAATAGATTATCAAATAAATATTTATCCAGATATAAATATTTATTCCCTGATTTATTAGTATTTCTATTAATTAACTCAGTTAATTATCAATTAACAGATATTCCAAAATCCGGGTTATCACACTATGTAAGAAGTAGTAAATGGTCAGGATTATGGGTTAGGCACGTAGAGGATATCTTGGGAAAGGGCCTGCTTATATAGGAAGTATTAAGTGGCTGAAGAGATTCCATGCAATGTTAGCTAGATAGTTACTAGTGAGGAATCCACCTTGGGATTATAGGTAGTAAATGACGTGGACCTACCTTAAATAAGGTATTAAATGGTCGGAGTCTACTTAATTCTCATTAAAAGGTATTAAGTGACTTAAGTACTATCTCTTACATTGATAGGACATTATGTACGATAGATATAAGTTATTAGGATGATAGCAAGTTAGCCATGGGCTTAAATTTGGAAAGCCTATTTATTTATGTTTGAGAAAAGTCTTTGGTCTTATATTTGAAAAGACTTATGATGTAGGTAGAATACGTAAGACATATTCCTATTTTAATTATACTGCCCAAGTACTAATATAGTAAGGTTTGAGAATTTTATTCACCAGACATATGTTATTCTGATACCCTCAACATTACAACACAGATTAGGAAAGATGCTGATTGTAACGACCCCACCGCTATACTCATATTATTAAAGAACATTATAAGTAAAGTCGTCTAATAACATGGAGAATACGGCTGTTTAAGGGAGATCAAATGTGAATATATCTTTGGACTAACACTGGCATGTCTTTATTACCTTTTCAAGGATTTGAACTAAAAATTTGACGTGTACAGTATTAATACAAAGTAATAAACACACCGATTTAAAATATTCAAAACAGTATAAAATATAAATAAATTAGAATTAGAGTCACAAATCGTAGTGGAATAATATACATCATATATATAATAAAATATGAGTTTACAAAATATCAGTACTGGATCCACATAATCTATACATCGCTTCCAAAATACTGTATCAGGTATAAGGTGACTACTAAATAATATACATGACATATCATCCTAAATGTCCATATATATAATAATAAAGTAAATTGAAACGGTCAAAATAGTTTACTCCAATGCTAGCACAGAATCCAAAAGTCAACGAGTCGCAGTACCTGTAGAGACTCGACCTGACCTGAGTATTATAAAATAAATGGGTCAGACAATATCTAATAAAAATGTGAAAGACTAATATCGTAAATATATAACTTAACAATAAAATAAGCCATAATAAAATGTGCCTAAAACCGATTAATCATAATAAGGCATATAAAATCAAATCACCATTTCATAATTCCATATCAAGTTTCAAATGGACTATTAGCCAAATTATGGTGATAACCAATTCAAAATTCTCCAGAGCTAAAAGATACCAAAAGATCTAATCACAAATCTCTAAAAAATAATCATCGTTAATTAAAAATAATCATGGTAATCCATATCAGTTTTAATACAACGATGTGAAATCTACCAAAAGAGACCCACTACATAGGAAAGAAGCCCGTGAAAGAGACTGCAAATTAGGAACACCGCTCAAAGAAAAAGCGGTCGTGTACATATTATGTCCTATGCAAATATATCTACGGAAAGAGGTAAACATTGCCAAACTGTATACTAAAAATAAACTGATGTGTTGTAAACGTCCGGTATATAGACTACGATGCATGTAAACATCTGCCTACGGAAAGAGACAACCATATTTACAACATAACAAATCTACCGAAATAAACCTACCCAAATCCAAGAATGTATCGACTCTCAGATCGATGATAAAACAAGTCATCTTCTCTTGATAATCTATCGGCTTGAAATCCGAGCATCCTAAGATAATATAACTCTAAAGTGTTAATTACTGTCACTTTAATAATCACAAGAATTTAACTATTGTCCCATACTAGATAGTGAAATCCAAGTATTTATTAAAAGCTAGTAATTTCCACTCAAGCTCTATTTAAAAAATTATAATAATAAGCGAAAGAATTGTACAAAAAGTCTCATACCAATCCGACAATTTAATCGTTTATTTAAATTCCTTGTTACATAGAAAAGCATGAAATCTCAATAAGATCTCAAATCCATAATAAATAAAATAAAAGAGTTTTAAATTAATTTTTTATGCATAGAGATATAATTTTCCAAAATCACTTTTTAAATCCTTAAATTCATTTTAAGGAAAAGTTGTTCATGTAAAAAGGCTTTCAAACACTTTCAAAATCATTTAAACCTCTTTTATAGCTAAAATCACTTGAAACTGAAATTATTACTTTCATAACAGCTTTTATAAAATAATACTATAATTTATTGTTTGCCTCTAAAACATTTCCAAAATTTCAATATACTTATAATAGTAAATTTTAAAAGGTTTTAAGAATAAATAGTACTTACCTTTAAAAATCCTTAAAAACATTTAAACAACAAATCCATCGAAAATACAATTTCTAGAGCCAACATCACTCTATAAAATATAATTCCATAATATGGAATTATTTAATGACCCAAGTTGATTTCCAATAACTCACGTCGCACAAACATTACACAAGCATCATATAATCTAACTATAAAATCAAATGTATTTTAATGGTTTTCAACATACATGACATTTCATAATCAACCGTCAATCCAAATTTATATAATCAATAAAATTGCGATTACTTACAATTTTTGTTTAGTATAAGGGTTCAGCCAAATTTTAGACATAGTGACAATTTAAAGACGTGTCTTGTGAGGATTTACTCACCATATAATTAATCAAACATAATCATGCAAGCATATCTCATACAATTCAACCGTTAACAACCAAAGATTATCATACAATTAGAAATAGAATTTGTGAGTTTTAACAACTCACCTTAACCATTAGCCTGCTGAAATTTCCCCTATTTTTCTTCAACAAGCACAAAAATCCTAATTCAACTATTGGCCAAAACCTTAGCTGCTATCTACGTGAACCGCAACTCCAAACAACGCTCAATCATGTGTCGTGCACTATCTCGCCCATACCCAAGCTCCTCCTAATGCCTCTGTATCAACATTGCAACCTTTATCATCATTGCCAGGCACCATGTGAGTGCGCATGCTTCCCTCCTTCGCTTTAGGCATTCGTGCCATTGTCGGGCCTTCGACTTTAATGTCGACCATACTTGCGAGGCCATGCGTCTTTCCATCTTCTTTTTTTCGTCGATTTCATTTTGTAAATGGCTAGGGGAAAATGTATAGGAACATATTTTTTAGGATGGGAAGAATGAGAGGGCTACGGCTTAATTGGGAAAGAAGAGGAGATTTTGAATGGGCTTGAGTAGAATGGGATTTGGCTCTAATAATTTTGTTTTTTATTTTATCCTCCATGTGCATTTTTTTCCAGTCCATTTTTAATTTGAAAACTATATATAAATAATATTGAAACTATTTTGTACTTTATTTCATGAAATATAATTTGATAACACAACATAATTCAACTCAATATTGTTTTGTTGTATTTAATTATTCAATCGTACAAAATTTATTTACTATATAAAACATGTCGTCTTTATTAAAACATTTTATTCAATTAGTTAAATATTTTTTCAGATAACTAATTATCACATCAAATTCGAATACTTTTATTTTAATTAAATTTGTAGAATATTACATCTTCGAAAATAGGATCGTTATAGACCTCCCCCTTATGAAAATTTCATCCTCACAATTTCTGATAGGATGACATCGCATACGCTCAAACATTAATTGAATTAGAAATCTACAATCAAATTGAAGCTCGTTTAACTCTCTAAGCAATTAACATTAAAATCAACTTATCATATGTCATACATTTAAGTAGATTCAATCATTAACTTCTATTTTTAGTATACAAAAAATTTAGTAAAAATTTTCTAAGTGTTAGGATTTACGGAAAAATTCGACAATCTCCTTTGTACGGAGAGCCATTTGTAATTTCACGAATATAAAATATATAATATACATCGACCACACAGTCGGAACATAATATATATTAATATTTTTAACACTTTTGTATTTTAATCCAAAAGCATACCTTTATTTTAGCGTTTTAAGCAAATTCTCTTATTATTAAGCGAGCAAAATTTGGTCAACGTCGCCAATAAGTTCCAATAGCCTCTTGAACACCTATTCTCAAATCAAGTAAAGACATTAGTCGCATATAGTAAAATATGACAAGTCTACATATAACTCTAATGTACATGCAACATGCATTCTACTTAAGCACCCTCTCGACAAGAATTCAAAGAGCATGAATCAACAAGGTACGAATTTAAAAATATGGTTATGGCATATTGCTTTCGTATTCACAAACAAATCTTGGATCGTTAAAACATTGAGTACACAAAGTTATGCGATAATTCAGAAAAATGCAAAATTTGAAATTACTAGGTGTAGGTCCACTTATAAAAACTGCATTTTTAGCTATGAAGATATCAAAATTTCACGGTACACTTCAAACAAAGTTATTGCTTATAGTTTAAGCTTTTCGAAATGGGTAAAATCGTCGAATCAGATAAATCGTTTAAAAGTTATGGCCAAATTACTAACTCCTAAAAACTAAAATTAAAATTGGGCTAGAATTCAAGTCAATGCAACATCATAGTGCACATAGATTAGTCAAGAAAGCACGTGCATGGGTACAGGAATGCAACTCAAACATGAATAAGGAAGCAAAACAAAGGCCAGTGCACGTATCATAAAACAAGTACAAGGCACGTGTACAAACTAAGTTCACAAAGGTGCACATAGGTTCAGAGCAGTCAGGTGCACACATGAACAAGTGCATGAACACATAAATCCACAGCCAAGTATAATAGATTCAGCCAGGAAGCACCAATGAGCACCAAAGCAAAAAAATTCAGTATATAAATAGGCATATAAACTCACTTCTAATACAGACAAGTATACATCAACAATTAAGTGGTCAGAATCAAAGTATTTAGACAAGGGGACAAGTTTAAGTTCAAGGATCAACAGCACATAATGTGACAACCAGAATCAGTACAAGCATGGATATGTCTCATGGCCTTACGAAGAAACATGCAAGTTTGTTTCTAAGGAATATATTCGGTGGCAAGTCAGGACCAAGAAATAACAACTACTCCTCCATCAAAATGCAACTTGAAAGGAAACACACACAACATCAGACGTCGAATGCAAAGTCAACATAATAACATACCATCTTCAATTCAGGCACGACTGAATAAACTATTTCAAAAAAGGCAACAAGGTAGTGAATAGTCATGCATATAGATCAACCATATTCCATCATTCACAATAGCAAGCAACCATTCAAATTTTATTATATCTTATTTTATTTGTCAAGTATATTTTCCAATCCCAAATTTAGTTAGATATATATTATTTATTATGCTATATTTTATAACTATTAATTGCTTAGACATTTTTATTATTCCTCAACGATTCTATTTTGGAGAAACAGCTGGCTTTTATTAATAATTGGGTTCATCCAAATTCAACTGGGTTTATAAATTCTTTGATTCCACATTTTAAACTAAGCATAAACGAAAACAAACATTAATGCAAACAACATACATTTCAATTAAATAAACAAACAATCGCCTTCAGCGAAAAGCTATATTCCAGCTTTCGCTGCGCACTTTGATCACTAATAGATCAGAACACCGCAATTCAAATCCAAGACATCTAAGGTCTCATTTATAATATCCATTAAATCTCACTCTTTAATAAAAGTGAGTTCTAAATTTTATTAACACTTCTATATTAATAATATGTATAATTTTAAAAAAATTCAAATATATCCCGATGATTATTCCCAATAATCATTTATATTCCTATCCCTAAATAGATAAAAATTAAAACTATCTACCACACACCCAAGGGACAGGATACTAAGTCATCTAGGTTCAGATCTCGACTCCGTGTTAATCATATTCTATAATGTTCTGAACATAACTTTGATAGCAAGCTGTAAAGACCCCACCGCTATACGCATATTATTAAAGAACATTACAAGTAATGTCGTCTAATAACATGGAGAATACAACTATATAAGGGCAATAGAACGTGAATATATCTTTGGACTAACACTGACTCGTCTTTCTTACTTTTTCGAGGATCTAAATTGAAAATTTGATGTGTACAGTATTAATACAAAGTAATAAACACACGGATTTAAAATATTCAGAATGGTATATAATATAAATAAATTAGAATCAGAGTCATAGATTACAGCGGAATAATATACATTATATACATAATAAAATGTGAGTCTACAAAATATCAGCATGAGACCCAAATAATCTATACATCACATCCAAAATCCTGTATTATACAAGATGACTACTAAATAATACACATAACATACCATCCTAAATGTTAATATATACAATAATATAGTCAATTGAAACAGTCAAAAGGTACTGGATTCTCTTTCGGATAGGCCCTGAAAAGAGAAGGAAAGCTGGAATGCCAACATGCGTCTGTCTATTCTCTAATTCACCCGACCCGATAGTACCCATTTGGGAACGTCCAGTGCCAAAGTCACTGAATGGGTAAGTCGCCAATCCCTAAAATGTACTATGTAATGTACTTTATCCGCTGGGTTACAGTTATTGGTGGGTATTTTACTAGAGGCACATAATCCAAAAGTCAATGAGTCCCAATAACTGTAGAGACTCGGCCTGACTCGAATATTATAAATAAACGGGTCAGACTATATCTAATAAAAAGGCTAGATACTAATATCGTATATATATGACTTAACAATAAAATAAGCCATAATAAAATTGCTTAAAACCAATTAATCATAATAAGACCTATCAAACCAAATCACCATTTTATAATTCCACATCAAGTCTCAAATTGACTATTATCTAAATTATGGTGATAACTAGATTCAAAATTCTCCAGAGCTAAAAGAAACTGAAAGACCTAATCACAAATTTTTGAAGAAACAATCATCACTAATGAAACAATAATGGTAATCCACATCATTTTAATACTGATGTGAATTCTACCAAAAGAGACCCGCTACATAGGAAGAAAGCATACCAAATGGGACTACAAATTAGGAACATCGCTTAAAGAAAAGAGAAGCTATGTACATAATATGTCCTATGCAAATTTACCAACCGAAAGAGGTAAACATCGTCTAACTGTATACTAAAAATAAACTGATGGGTTGTAGTCATCCGATATATAAACTCAATGCATGCAAACATTTTCTTACCGAAAGAGATAGTCGTATTTACACCATAACAGATCTATTGAAAGAGACCTAACTACCCAAATCTAAGAATGTATTGACTCTCGGATCGATGATAAAATAAGTCATCTTCTCTCAGGAATCTATCGGCTTGAAATCTGAACACCCTAAGACAATACAAGTATACAACTCTAAAGTGTTAATTACTATCGCTTTAATAATCATAAGAATTTAACTACCATCCCAAACCAGATAGTGAAATTCAAATATTTATTAAAATCTAGTAATTTCCACTCAAATTCTATTTAACAAATTAGTATAATAAGTTGTACGAAAAGTCTCACACCAATCCGACAATTCAATCGTTTATTAAAATTCTTTGTTTCATAGAAAAACATGAAATCTCAATAAAATCTCAAATCGATAATAAATAAAATAAAAGAAATTTAAATTAATTTTATATGCACAAAGATATAATTTCCAAAAATCACTTTTTAAATCCTTAAATTCATTTTAAGTAAAATTTGTTTATTTAAAAAGGCTTTTGAACTCTTTCAAATCATTTAAACCTCTTTTATAACTAAAATCACCAGAAACCAAAATTATTACTTTCATAACAGCTTTTATAAAATAATACTATAATTTATCTTTTGTCTCTAAAACATTTCCAAAATTTTACTAAACTTATAATAGTAAATTTTGAAAGGTTATATGAATAAATAGTACTCATGTTTAAAAATCCTTTAAAAACATTTAAACAATAAATCAATCGAAATGCAACTTCTAGATCCGACATCGCTCTATAAAATATAATTCCATAATATGGAATTTTTTAATGGCCCGAGTTGATTTCCAACTACTCTGGTCATATAAACACTACACAATCATCATATAACCTAACACAAAATCAAATGTATTTTAATGGTTTTCAACATACATGCCATTTCATAATCAACCATCAATCCAAACTTTTTATAATTAATAAAATTGTGATTACTTACAATTTTTGTTTAGTATAAAGGTTCTGCCAAATTTTAGACATAGCAACAATTTAATGATGTGTCTTTTGAGGATTTACTCGCCATATAATTAATCAAACATAAGCATGCAAGCATATCTCATCCAATTCAACCATTAATAAACAAAGTTTATCATACAATTAGAAATAGAATTCGTGAGATTTAACAACTCATCTTAACCATTAACTTTTTGAAATTCCTCATATTTTGCTTCTACAAGCACTAAAATCCCAATTCAACTATTGACCAAAACCTTAGCTGCGATCGACGTGAACAACAACTGCAAATGACTCTCAATCATGTGTCGTGCACTATCTCGCTCACACCCAAGCTCCTCCCAATTCCACATTATCAATGCTGCAACCTTCGTCATTGTTGCTAGGCACCATATGAGTGTGCACGCTTCCCTCCTTCGCTTTCGACATTCATGTCGTTACCCGGCCTTCGACTTCAACGTCGACCATACTCGCGAGGCCGTTCGTCTTTCCTTCTTCTTTTTCATCGATTCCATTTTGTAAATGGTTAGGGAAAAATGGATTGGAATGGGTTTTTGAGGATGGGAAGAATGAGAGGACTATGGCTTAATTGGAAAAGAAGAGGAGATTTTGAATGGGCTTGAGTAGAATGGGCTTTGGCTTTAATAATTTTATTCTCTATGTACGTTAATTTTTTCCTTTCTATTTCTATTTAAAAACTCTTAGAATTTAAAACTAGGGGAATTTTACCATAAGGGCCTCTTTCCATCAAACAATAAGTTTCTAGGACACAAGTTTAAAATAATTATTTCTAGGACCAAAGTTAATACACGTTACGTCTGTTACTTTATCCCTCCATTCCGTTACTTTTTCTCTCGTTCCTTTTCCTTTTTTAGAACCCAGTAAAACAAAATCAAAATCTAAAATCGAAAAGTAGAGTTTTCTAAACGACTAGACAATTTGTGATCGAAGATTTCTGCCATTATTCAGTTAAACATCAATTTTTCTTCATCGATTCCTCTACAAGTATGTACTATTTTTTTTATGTAAACGATTTAGGTACATGTTTTGGAGCTGGTTTATTGTTAAATGATATTAATTAACGAGTTCTTCGTAAAATAGTAAGCGTCAGATCTTACTTTATTCAACTATTTAAAAAGATAGAAGCATTTATCTTCTGATGTAAAGGATTTACGTACATTTTTGAGTTATATGTTCATAATCATTGATACAAATGGCACATTATCTAATGCATGCAAGGTATTTGATGTTTTTCTCATGATATTAGTTACTACATATAATATACAGATATGTTAAACCCTAGGTAAAAAAGATAAAAGCATTTATGTTTTTATGTAAATGGTTTAAGTTGTTTGTTGTTTTGGAGCTGGTTTATTGTTAAATGATATTAATTAACGAGTTCTTCGTAAAATAGTAAGCGTCAGATCTTACTTTATTCAACTATTTAAAAAGATAGAAGCATTTATCTTCTGATGTAAAGGATTTACGTACATTATTGAGTTATATTTTCATAATCACTGATACAAATGGTACATTATCTAATGCATGCAAGGTATTTGATGTTTTTCTCATGATATTAGTTACTACATATAATATACAGATATGTTAAACCCTAGGTAAAAAAGATAAAAGCATTTATCTTTTTATGTAAATGGTTTAAGTTGTTTGTTGTTTTAGAGCTGGTTTATTGTTAAATGATATTAATTAATAGTTCTTCAGTCTGTCTAACATTTCATTATATATGACATTTTTTATGCAGCGTAAAAATGCATACAAGGTCTTCTAAGTCGAAGATATTCATTCGAAAAACAACTTGCATATTCATAAACGAAGGTGGAACCCAATGCATAAATATAAGATGTAATATCCCGGAAATTTTGACAATATCAATTTAATAATCTGTTGAATAATTAAATTGATATGGATAATCTTTGATAATAAGATTTGAATTTAATTTAATAATCTGATTAAATTAGTATTAATTGATGATTTTATCTTTTAAAAGTTAATAAGATATTTCTATTTGAATATATATATTTATTTATATATATTATAAATAGAAGCTTTGATAAATTGGGAATTTATATTTAATTTAATCTGGACTTTTCAAAGATATTTAAATAAGTAATTTTATAGTTTTAAAATACTTTAGATAAATCTTTTAATTGGTTTAAGATATATTTTACTTAAGTTTAAATAATTAAGATTTACAAAAATGGTTTGTTTTATTTCTTTTTAAATATTTCTTAATAAAGAGATAATTTCTTTTATAAATTATTTAAAATTGATAAATGTGTTATTTTCAAACAATATTAATAATGTATTGTTTTATATATAAAAATAAATAGATTTTAAAGGAAATAGAATTTGTTATTTTCAAAAATTTAATGTGTAGTTATATATGTATATATATAAGTTGATTGATTTTCTTTGATTTAAATTTGAATAAGTATGTAGTTATTAGGAATTTGTTAATTAAAGCTTTATCCATTTATAAATTCATTTTTGCATGTAAAATTATATGTGTAACTTAGTAAAACCATCTAAGCACATGTGTTAACATGTTAATATAGGAAGATGACAAATGTCATTTTGTATTTTATTTTTCTTTGATTTTTGATAATTCATAAATTAAGTTGTATAAACACACATCTTCATATTTCTTTTTCTTTCTCTCATTTAAATTCTAAACAAAGAAATTCAGCTGAAAACTTATTTCTCAAAATCAAATCTGAAATCAATACTTCTCAAACAAAAACCAAATTCAATAGCCTATAAACTCATTTTCCAAAATCAAACCAAAAGCCTGCATATTTTCTTCAAATCTGGAATCTGTTTGAAGCAAGCCAAACCTAGAATCTAAAGCAATATATCAGCAAGATAATAGCATGCATACAAGATCCAGTAACATCAAGCAACATGCAAGTTTTAAATCGAAGAAGCATTTCCAGTTTAAAGATTCAAAGAGGCATTCCAGTCTTAAGTCAAAACTGTTTCAAGCTTTTCAAAATAAGGCTCTGCCTCTGTTTCATCTTTAATCTGTGAGTAACTTTTAAACTTAAAATAAAATAGGATTGCATGTTGAATCTCTGTGACATATATAAGTATTGATGTATGAATAAGTGCATTCTCCTGTTTGTATATATGGATGTGGTGTATGGATGTATATGAATTCTGTTTGTTCTGTTGCCAGACCCAAAATGTCTTTTTTTATCTTTTACCACTTGATTTAGTTTTATTAGGACTTAACTTATAAGTAAGTATTGTTTAATTATCATATACTAAGGTTTAAAAAGACTAGTTAAGTCAAATTCACACCTGAGTGTCTCTGTAAACAAAAACAACAGAGAAATATTATATAAAGGTAAAAATTTAAACTTGTGAATTTATAACTTCAGGTTTATAAATTTAATAGGTAGGTTATAATATGATTTTTAGCAATAATATCATAATTTTTAGTTTCGAATTGAAAGAGCAGTTCTGGTTTAAGTCAGAAATGAAATTTTGGTGATTTTGATTATCTCAATGGAACTGGGATGTTGAATTCTTCAATGATGGTAGTGGAATGATCATGGATGATAGGAAAATTGTCAGGAGAATTTCTAAGGTAGTAAGACAGAAATGATTTAGGTTTGAAAATTTTAAACCTAGTTTTAAGTTAGGCTACGATTTCGTTTCGTTCGTTTTCATGGATGGATCGAGCTTTATGATACTTTAGGGAATTGAAGCTTTGAGGTAGTTGAAGCGATGACCGGAGTTGGAGGAGTTCTGGTGGATGGGTTTGCGAAGGCGAGGCGATGACAGGTGGGTGGTTGGTCGCGAGCCAGTGTTTCCAGTTTTTGATTTAGTCGAGTTCGAGTTCGAGAGGGATCGGAGGGGAACTGATGGATGGGATCGAAGCTGGAGGTGATATTCGACTTGTTCGTCGATGCGGTGATGGCCGGAGGCGTTGATCTTGGCCGTGCACGTGCACACGATTTGATGTCTGGTGAATCTGGATACAGAGGGGTACGACTCGAGTTCTTCTCGTGATTATTCCGGGTGATGTTCGAAGAAATGGGAGAGGCGACTCGAAGTAGTGTAGCTGGAAGGTTGGACTCAAGTGGCAGGAAGGACTCGAGACTTTTGAGTGTTTTTGCGAGGGAGACTCGGGGAAACTAGGGTGGGGACTCGAAGCAGATGAGGTTGGACTCGAGTACTTTTGTGTCGACAGTTTTTTTTTAAAACTGTCTGTTTCTAAACTTTAAACTGGTTTTAAATTTGTAAATTTTAAACTAGAATTCAAATCAAAGTTTAACTACATAGATTCAAGTTGGTTTTGAATCTTAAAGATTTGAAATAAATAAGTTTTATAAATTTAAATGTTTTAAATAGGTTTAAATGTTAGTTATATTTAAATGTTTTTAAATTGGTTCTAAACTTTGTTAAAGACAAAATTTATATTCATTTTAAATCTAGAATTTAAAATGAAATTTAAAAAGTAAATTTGGAAATGGATGTTTTCAAATGTATTTGAGAATGATAATTTAACCATGGGTAAGAAAATGTTTTATCTTAAAGTTAAAATCATTAAAACTTTAGGGTAATTAAAATGGTTTAAATAATCTAATTAATTAATGATTTGGATTAATTAATTAAGTACTTAAGGATTTAATTTAAATTAATTAAGGTTTAGATTAATTAAATAGAATAATTAATTTGTAATTAAGGATTATAAATTAGAGTATTAATTAATGGTTAGGAATTAATTAATAAGTAATTAAATATTAATTAAGTTATGGATTAATACTTAATTAATTTAGTAATTAGAGATTAATAAAATGGTTATTAAGATTTATTAATTTAGAATTAATAATAATTAGTATAAGTTAATTACTTAAGAAAAGTAATTAAATAGTAGTTAATGAAGTCATTAACTATGGATTATTAAATAATAGATTAATAAGATTAATTTAATAGTTAATTAGATTAATTAATTTAAAGATAATCAATTATAGAATTTGTTTAAATGTAATTACTTATTGGAAGTAATTAAGAATTAATTACTTATTGTAATTAAATGAAGTTAATTTGATTAGTTAAGTTAATTAATTAAGTTTAATTAATTTAGAATAATCAAGAGTTGATTTGATAAATAATTACTTAATGTAATCATTAAGGTAAGATTATTTAGGGGAGTAAATAATAAGATAATTACTGGAAGTAATTAGTTGAATAAATGATTTTATTAATAGAAGTAATTTGAGTTAATTACTTTGAATAATTAATCAAGGGATTAATTAAGAAATTAATTAAGGAGTAATTAATTTAGTTAGTGAAAGTAATTAAGGGTAGTTAATTACTGATTGAAGATTAATCAAAAGTGATTAATAAATGTTGTTTAATTAAAGGTTAATTACTTAATGTAATTAATTTAATTAAGTAATTAATAATTAAGTTGTAATTAAGGATCATTAATTAATATAATTAATGATGTAATTAAGATTGGTTAATTAAGTAATAATTAATAAATGAAGTAATTAATCAATGTAATTAATTAAGGATTAATGTAATTAATTATAGTTGATTAAGTTAATTAATTTTAGTAAATTAATTAATGAAGTAATTAAAGGTTAATTACTATAAGTGGTTAAGGATAATTAATTTAAATAATTAATTAAAGATAAATTACTTGGATGTAATTAAAAGATAATTAATCAAAAGATGATTAATTGAAATGAAATATTAGAAGATAATTAATTAATTAAATTGTAATTAATTAATGGTTAAGTAAGCAGGATTTATAAAATGAAGTAATTAATTTAATTCACTTTAAATTAATTAGAGATGATATAAATCATTACTTATGATGAGTGATGGTATTGAATACTTGGCATTGATTGATATCTCTGATGAGATATATGCTGTATGATATGGATGTTAGTTGAATTGTATGGATTATCTGATAATATTGATTATCTGTTGGGAATTATCTTTCTTTGTGTATAAAGATAATGAATTAAATTGTTTTAACCTTTAAAACAACTTGGCCTTAAAAGATACGCTTTGGATTTCGATGAGACCGGGATCGGGTTTCCGTATACCGGATTTCCAGGTCTGGAGACCCGAATACCACATCGATCCAAATTAACGATAGGTCGTGAATCAAGTGAAGATGAAGATTCAGAGTGCAAGGGTTATTGTCGTTAACTCTGAGGGTGATTCCAAAACGAGTGTAACGAGATAATGCCTTCGGTTTCGTTCGAACCCGGAACGAACTTGTATGGATTGAATGCTTTCAGAACATCGTCAGGTGGACGATGAGCATTCTAAGTGATGTGTTCTTTTCTAAGGTAATCGTGACCTCAAGCCTCACAAACCGGGAATGGCTAAAACAGGGGAGGTGCAGCAAGGTTAGTGGGTAGCACCCAAGTAGGACAAGGTTACCTCTGTCTAGATGTCCCTTTCTATTTTCGACTTAGTGGTGCGGTTGCTGATCCCAACCGTGAGGTATCTTGTGCGGGAATTATCCAGTAAGGGATGTTCCGACCTTGTGTTGCAGGGGATTGGGAGTGATCCTCGGTACGGTGATCTAGGCCACGTACTGTGACGGGCGGTACCCCAGTAGCCCTGCCATTGTATGGAATCCAATTTCCAATAAGTGATAACGGACTTGATTGTATAACCCACTTTGTGGCTAGTATGCTGGAATTTAATAATGTAACAATTTCAGCTATTTCATATTTATTTGAAAACCCTAGACCCTATTATAATACAATCGAATTTCCTATCAAATGTTTTGGTTAGCGTAAGGTAAAAACTTACCCATGTTTATTTGTGGGAAGTCTTACGTGATACCTTTTCTTTCAAAAGGTTTTGAAGTTAAACAAGTTTAACCTGTTACTCACACCAGACCCATGTCTGACCCAAGTTGTTTATTTCTGTTTTATAAACTCTTGGGTACTCAAATTTTTACGAGTAGCCAAGGGATTCAGGTTTAGCTTTGACGAATATTCTGGAGGAGCAATGGAGCAGGAGGCTTCGGCGTTCGTAGATATAGTATTCCGCTGTGTTGATATATGTGATAGTGTCTTGTCTTGTATTTGAGTTGTAATGTCTAGACAGATGTTTATAACTGTCTAGTAAGTGATGTATATGCCGTGTAACTCTGTAAATTGTTGTATACTATGTAATAGTTTATGTTATTAATATAATTTATTCGTTCTGCTGTGAGATCGTTGTTGTTGTTTCTTTCTTTCTTCTCTCCTTTTCTATTTTCTTCCCCTTTCTTTCTTCATAATGATCCGACTTTCTGTGGAGAAAAAGTCGGGTTATTACATAAGACCTATTTCCAGTCCATTTGGTGATGAACACAACCAAAGACCATCACCATTTACAACTCCATTGGTAATTATTTTCATACTTATGTTTCCCATAATATTTAATTCTAATCTTCATTTTGTATATACGTAATAAATTGGAATCTAGATTCCATATTTTAAATAAAAAAATACCTAAATTTTTTGAGCTTACATTGTTTACCTTGGTTAGTCTGCTATTCTGTCACTACATTTACGTATACATGTGTGTGTGTGTGTGTGTGTTTCTGCATTCACTTCATATATTTTGTATTGGGTTGATGTGCATTGACTTGACTTGTTGCTTTATTTGCAGTCAGTTATCATCTAGCTTGTCTGCACTTGCAGTCTCATCTTGTTGACATGTCTGCATTGGACTCTGGTTTCAATGTGTATGATGTTGCAAATTCACTTGATGTTTCATACATGTATATATGTAATGTTCGAACACTTCAGTCAGGTTTGGTTACTTCATTTTCATTGATGTTGAGTTGTTTTTATGGTGCATTTGTTTGTGTATGTTGTGCACTTGTTTGCACTGTCACTTTTGAATCTGAATATTCATTAATGTTGTAGCTTTCATGTTGCATTCATACATGTTGTACATGTAATTACTTCAAGGCTATTGTGATGATGAAATTCTAATAACTGATCACTAATTTGTAATGGATAATTTTTTGCTAATGCTTTGTTAAAAAAGATAAAAGAATTTATCTTTTTTATAAATAATATTTTGATGGCTATTTTGTGTTTCATTCTCTTTAAGTTTTCAGATTTCTAAATGACCATTACTTAAACAACTAAAAAAGATAAAACAGATTATCTTTCTATACTTTGGAAGAAAAAATAGCCATCAGTACTACATAGTTACTCAACAAAAGGGTTTATTATACTTTATGTGCATTATGATTCTTGAGCAAAATGATATTATCTTCATGAATATGCAGAAATAAATTTAGGATCCTAATTAATGATATTATTTTCATGAATGTAGGATGAAGCTACACCAACACAGCAAATCTCACAAATGACTGAAAAAGAACATCTAACAAACTCAGATGACGAAGGAACAATTTCAGAAAAACTAAATGAAGCAAGTTATGATTCTGAAGAAATAAATATTGAAACAGATGAGTCAGATGATGTTGGCAAATATGAAATTCAAAACAGGCTGAAAAGACAGAAAAAACATCTGTACAGTGGAACATACAGATGTAATTTAGATGCTGTGTACAAAGTTATGATGACGGTAAAGGAAAAAAACATTCTATCTTCAGAAGCAAAAAGTTATATCAACAAAACGCCATTCAAAAACTTTTTTAATATGTTTCTGACCAATGGCATAGAACGGCAAAACATACGGAAAAGTGCTTCAAATTTAGACCAACTAATTACTTCTTTCAGTATTAAAGAAAAAGCTTTCAAAATTGGAAACAAACTGCTGAAAATCACACCTGAAGAAGTTAGCCTTATATTTGGAGTGAATTTATCTGGAGAGGATTTGTTTCCAATACCAACTTCAAATAAGGCCACAGCAATGGAAAGTTTTTCAGAGTTTTTGACTACAAATTTCGACGAAAATGACATAATTAGCCAGAAGACAGTCACAAGAAGGTTGAAAAAAATGATAGAGGAAGAAAATGGGAATGAAGATTTAGTCAAATTGTTGTTGCTCTTGTTGATTATTACTTTTTTCTTTCCTAACAATCAGAACTACATGCAGTGGGGCTTCTTATCAAAGCTGTTAAACTTAAAAAAATTTAACTCAATCTCTTGGCCGAGAGCAATATGTGAAAATGTCATGAAAAATGTTCAAAAATACTATGCTAATCCAAGAAGCACACCTGGATGTACTATGGTCTTACTGGTATGATTTAAATATAAATAAATTTATACCAATGCTTTTTACAAAAATGTTAAATGTTAATGCTTATTTGCATGGTCTTATTGGCAGTATTGGTTTTGTGAAAGGACGCAAATCATCGATGAAAAAGAAAATTTGGAAAGCAAAATCCCAAGGATGAGAAAATGGGACTTGTCAAAATTAAAAGATTTGGACCTTGATGAAATAGACAATGATAAGGTATGCTACTTTTAAATACATAAGTACATAATGATTTAAGTACAATTCAGTTTCTGTCCAACTCCAAAGTTCTTCATTAATTTTACCATGCTTAAAAGCTATAAAAGATAAAAACATTTATCTGTTAATGTAAATGATTTTATAACAACTTAGGCATTACTTATATTTGATATATAGTTATACATATTAAACTTTTTTCTTGATTTATTCATATTTAAATTTATTACAGAAAACCAAATGAGTATAGAAAGTGTATGTGCAAGCTTAACTTGTCTAGTACTTCAATGACAATATGTGTGAAAGCTTAACTTTAAATTTATTCATTGCAGATTTTAAAAAAATTTGCAGATCTAACAAAAGAAGAGAAAGAACTTCTTTCCAAAAAAATAAAAGATGAGTACCAGGAAGACACAAGCTTGAGAAAATCTGAAAAGGAATCTGCTGATAACATAATGGAGCTACAATCAAAAGTCAATTTTTTGTGCTCTGAGATGAAAAAGGTTGAAGAACAATTAAAGGAGGAAAGATGTTTAAGAGAAGCAGCTGAAAATAGAATCCAAATTCTTGAAATGAAGCTTCAGAAATTGGAAAATTTAGAAAAGCATGAAGTGGAGGAAAAAGATAATTTGAACAAAAAAACTGAAGCTCAAAAAGGTAAAAAAAAATTATTGGTATGATTCACATAAACAGTTCTGCTAATTTTCCAACTTTTGATATTATGCAAACTCAAGATTTCATACTAGAAAAGCAGACACAAGATAGTTTAAAATCTGACAGTCTGAAAGAGCCTGCTCAAGAAATTGCTTCTGAAAATCCAATTGTTGTTGAAGATATTGTCCTAAAAGAACCAAAAAAGAAGAAGAAGCCAAAGAATGTTGACAAATGTCCACTGCTCGAATATCTTACCGAAGAAAAAAAAGAAATTGTCAAAAAAAATTTCAAAATTCTTGGACGAAACAAGTAAGTAACTAAACTAATTTTGACTCAATTGAATTATGTTATTGTAGAAGTTCCACTCACGGCGATCTGGTTGAATTGGGGGAAGATGTAGGTATTATTGCGGGGCAATCAATTGGGGAACCTGGGACTCAAGTTGAAACTAATTATTTTTAAGGACAAAACTGGGCCATTAGCATTTCTCTTTTCTTTTAAATGTACTGTCAGCTGTTTTATGTACAATTCATAAAATTCCTGTAGAGTATGACAATATATTTTTCTTAAACCTGTTATTAATATTTGGTTAACTTATGGTAAATCTGTACCATCCTTTAGTTAATATTGAAGGTGACAATTAAAAAAAGATAAAACTGATTATCTTTTGTATGTACTGTCATATGTTTAATGTACAAGTCACAAATTTGTCAACCATTTTAACCATGTCATAATATGCAAACATTTTAACATTGTCATGTTTGGTAGTGCCATTCAATAAACATCCGATAATGTGTAAACTTTTTAAGTTATGGTTTAATCAGAGTTAATAAACAATTTGTCACTTGTGCCATTCAATAAACAACCTTGTATTGTTGGTGTACTACACAACGACTTGATGGATTGACTCAGTTTAACTTAAAAATTGCCAAATTGAGTCATTCTATCAAGTAGTTGGGTTGTATTATCGACAATCCAAGGCTGTTGAAATTTATTAAAATCTAAAGAAAAAAAAGAAATTTTTGGTGATGAATAGTTTGCTGGTTGATGTTCATGAAGATAAAAAAAAGTTATTTAAGCACCTATTATTGTAAGCACCAAGTATTTTTATTTGCAACCTTACTTTTTTTAATGCACTGTACTTTAGTTAATAATCCAAGTGACAACTAAAAAAAGATAAAACAAAATATCTTTTTAATGCACTGTCAGCTGTTTTATGTACAATTCATAAAATTCCTGTAGAGTATGACAATATATTTTTCTTAAACCTGTTATTAATATTTGGTTAACTTATGGTAGATCTGTACCATCCTTTAGTTAATATTGAAGGTGACAATTAAAAAAAGATAAAACTGATTATCTTTTGTATGTACTGTCATATGTTTAATGTACAAGTCACAAATTTGTCAACCATTTTAACCATGTCATAATATGCAAACATTTTAACATTGTCATGTTTGGTAGTGCCATTCAATAAACATCCAATAATGTGTAAACTTTTTAAGTTATGGTTTAATCAGAGTTAATAAACAATTTGTCACTTGTGCCATTCAATAAACAACCTTGTATTGTTGGTATACTACACAGCGACTTGATGGATTGACTCAGTTTAACTTAAAAATTGCCAAATTGAGTCATTCTATCAAGTAGTTGGGTTGTATCATCGACAATCCAAGGCTGTTGAAATTTATTAAAATCTAAAGAAAAAAAAGAAATTTTTGGTGATGAATAGTTTGTTGGTTGATGTTCATGAAGATAAAAAAAGTTATTTAAGCACCTATTATTGTCAGCACCAAGTATTTTTATTTGCAACCTTACTTTTTTTAATGCACTGTATTTTAGTTAATAATCCAAGTGACAACTAAAAAAAGATAAAACAAAATATCTTTTTAATGTACTGTCAGCTGTTTTATGTACAATTCATAAAATTCCTGTACAGTATGACAGTATGACAATTCATAAAATTCCTGTACAGTATGTACTATTGTTATTTTCTTTTGTTAAAAAATATTTCATTACATACTAATCTTACTTTTTCAGTATACCAATCTTAATTAATTTTCTTTTATACTGTAAGTGCATTACAACACAGAACATACTAATCTTAATTTTTTAGTGATGAAGCATTTACTTGTGACGATGAAAACTTCATCACCATCACAAAAAGTATGATAGAAGAACTTCTCTATGGAGAATATATTTCTGGTCAAGTAAGTACAAAAAACCAAGGTTTTAAATCTCGGATTTCGGTCAGGTTTCGTCTCGAAGAATTTAGAGAGCTTATCTCGTATCGGGTGAGATCTCGGATGAGATGAGTGCATCTCGGTCGTTCATCTCGGATTTACATCTCGGTTTCTGAAATTCATTTCGGAGTTATCTCGGAGTATATGTCATGTCGAAAATTAATTTTCATACACTTAAATTTATAATACTAGTCACTACCTTAAGGAAAACACTATGCACTTACCTTGAATATATCACACGCTTGTCATTAGTAATTTAGTATGGAAAAATATCACTTGTATCATGTAAAATAAATAAATAACTAGATTTCATGAATAATTTTCAATAGAATATCATATGAGATAAAGTGGACAAGAAAAAAACCATAACATATGCAACTTTACTTTGTTTGATCATTCACTTAACTTTCCTACACAATATAATGTCTCATTTACTCCTTTTATGATTTATAGTGCTGCAAGAGAAATCTTAATTTTATAAATTCAAATACAAAAGTCTACAGGTAGAATTAAGATATTCTATGTCTGATTATAGTATTTAATTATTAGCAAACAAAATCTCATTAAGTAACTAATAACATAGATATTTTAATTAAACGTAGAAAATAGCATACATAGTATAAACAATTTTCAAACATTTAGTAATATTATAAAAAAAGCAAAAAAATGATGTACGAATGAACATGTAATCATCAAATGAAATTAATAGATGAAAGAGAATTCTTTTATTACTTAAAAATAAGCCTTGAGGAAAAAAATTATAACAACAAAGACTAAATGAAATCAAATAGGGAATCCATTTGGAACATGAAGTTAAATAAGCGAAGCCCAAAATTTATAGCCGCAAAAAATAGGGTTAGGAAAAAACTCAAGAAAGTGTCGAAAAAAGAAAAATGAAATTAGATGTAAATTAATTTGGATCAGAAACCAAAATGAAAATCATAAAGTGAGATACTTACCGTAATCGATGTAGATTTTATCATCTTCTTATACTCGTCACTGCCGCAGAATAAGAGATGAAGATTAAATGAGATTTATATAAAAAATAAGGGTTAAAAAAAGTACAATTAAGAAGGCTTAAATTAAGGTAAAGGATGAGCTAGCCCAATACGGAAAAAGAGTTGATTTTTTCCAAAATTCAACAATTCGGCCGATATCTCGCTGTTAAATCTCGTCCGAGATACCGAGCGAGATACCGAAATATCATCCGAGATTTGGTTCAGACGAGATACAAACGAAATTTCCTGTTTCGAATCGCCCAGGCATGAAAACGAGATCTCGGCCGAGATCTCGGCCGAGATGAGCGAGATTTAAAACCTTGCAAAAAACTATACTTTGCGTCATTATAAATTCTTTTCTTTGCTTCATTATAAAATCTATTCTTAATCCATATTTTTTTTTGGAAATGTAGGTTATTGATTGGTTTTGGTTCAGAAAAACAAAATTTTTAGAACAAAGTTCTAGCATTATATATGTGAACACAACAATGACAGTAAGTGTACTATAATGTAAAATTTAATTTGTTTCTAAGATAAATTTTTTGAAATTATTTTTTAACAGAAAAGCGCAACAGATGGAAACCTGGAAAAGATCAAAAAAAATATGTTTAATCCTTTTATTAAACAAGCACTTCTAAATCCATTATGTTGTAATATATTATTTCCTATACATGGCAACGGACATTGGAGCTTGCTAGAGCTAGTAGTGGAATCATGTTCATGGAACCATTATGATTCTCTACACTTGACCACAAGATCTAAGACATTAAGAAGTGGACATTCAAGGTTTGCTATTAATGTGGTAAGTAAAATACACTGAAAGTAAAAAAGATAAATAGATTTATCATTATTATTAAAAATATATATATATATATTTGGTAGAAAGCAGCGGTAAACAAAATCAATAAAGACTTACAGGACGCAGGCGAGAAAACAATTCTGGGAAAGTCTTCATTGATTAAAAATATTAACTGTGCTCAACAAAGCAACGGGTAATTTTCATAATCACTGATTAAAAATGTTTTCCTAGGATTTAAGTACATTTTCAGTTATATTTTCATAATCACTGATACAAATGGTACATTATCTAATGCTTTCAAGGTATTTGATGTTTTTCTCATGATATTAGTTATTACATAGAAAAGATAAAAGCATTTATGTTTTTATGTAAATGATATAAGTTGTTTGTTGTTTTGGAGCTGGTTTATTGTTAAATGAAATTAATTAAAGAGTTCTTCATAAAATATTAAGTGTCAGATCTTACTTTATTCAACTATTAAAAAAGATAGAAGCATTTATCTTTTGATGTAATGGATATAAGTACATGTTTAGTTATATTTTCATAATCACTGATACTGGAGATTTTTATACAACGATGAATGTTACACAATAACTAAAATTTTAAAAAATGCAGGTTCGACTGTGGAATTTTCGTAATGATGTTTATCCAAAAGTTAGCACAAGGAATGGACACAACATCAAAAATCAGTCTAGAACAAGTAAACGCATTTAGAGCACAAATAACTGCACAAATTCTCTCTGATGAACCATACTGCTGGACAATTGAAAAATTCTGCAATTTAGCTTCAGCAACAAAAGATGTGAACTGACAATGATAGCAACAAATTCTTTGATGTCTAACAGTCCTTTTATCATACATTTGTTAAAATTTTATTTGACTGATGAATTTGTAATGGTTGACTTAGGCCATATTATTTGAATTGTAAAACCTACTTACAGATGTTGTAGACTTGAGTTTGTTTATGTGTATGCTGTGCACTTGTTTGCACTGTCACCTTTTAATCTGACTATACATTCATGTTGTGTCCTAGAAAAAAATTGGGCCGTATAATACAGAGTGTGTTGTGTAATGTGAAGGTTACTGTGATGTTAAGTAATTTGCTAGGATGAGGAAGATAGTGTGGATGGAAGTGCTATGTAGTTAGTGTTGATGGCTGCTGTGAATTTCAGGTTATAAAGGTCGTTTCTGTTGGTGTTGAGGATGTTTTATGTCAAATGACAGAAGTTTGAAGATAGTGATTGGAGTTGCAGTGCAGTGAGAGGTGATGGAAGTCCTGTGAGCTATTTTAGGTTGTGGCAAGTGCAAGGTTGGTCAGTTGTAGGCATAAGGGTAGATGTTAGTGGAAATGAATGATGAAAGTGATGATGCGTGAGAATGGGAAGAAGGAATGCTGGTTGAATACTGCTCTCTTGAAAAAAGAAGTTATTACAAAAAGATAAATAACTATTGGAGATGGATAGGTATTCCACCGTTACGAAAAATCAACAAATATTTCTGCACAAACAAAATTGAACAAATATTTCTGCACAAACAAAATTGAACAAATATTTCTGCACAAAGAAAATTTAAATCAATGACCGCAAATATACTTGGTCCTAAGCTTGTTTGAGGCCAATGATATATCAATTTATCTTTTTAAACAGAACAATTGTAAACAATAGTTCTTCCATACTTTCCATTTCCTGTTAGAAGAGTAACTACCACCTTCATCATTCACAACTTCAAGTGCCTCTGACTACTACTTACTTCACTGCCAACCTCCACTGCCTCACTTCTTAACTACAACACCTCCTCCTTTACAAAAGTCCAAATACCACTCTGTCATACTTCACTTACTAACCATACTTCCATCCCAAACCATTCACAACCTATAAACTTCACAGTTCTCTGACCATACAAGCAAATACTACTACACCACTGTTTCATTCAATACAAACTGCAGCAACATTCCACACTCAACACTGTCAGAGAAGCCACAACCCACAATTCTTCTTCACTAACCATCATCTTACCAATTCCACACTGACTACCTACCGACAACCATCACAGTGCCTACCAGAAAAGCAGAAACTCATAAACAATTGCATACAACCAAAAGTAATCAAAATCAGATTATATCCAATTCAACATATGCAATAATCCAAATATTCAAGTCAAAGTATTCATAGAACAACCAATCAATCAAATACACTGCACTAATACAATCAACTCAATTATTCAAGTCAAAGTATTCATAGAACAACCAATCAATCAAATACACTGGACTAATACAATCAACTCAATTATTCAAGTCAGAGTATTTATAGAACAACCAATCAAATACATTGGACTAAAACAATCAACTCAAATATTCAAAGAACATCCTCTTCTATTATGTCCTTGTTTTTTACACTTTCCACATCTGTTTTGCTTAGCATGAAAGTCAGCCCCTTCAATCCTATTCATCCTAGGCCTACCAGCTCCACGAACAGGCTTAGGAGGAAGAACAATAGATGATTCTTCAGCTTCAATTGCTTCCTTATCAAAAGTTGGAATAGGATTGATCAAATGTGAATATGAAGCTCGATAATACTCAGCAGTAAAGTAATTCTCAATATATTCATAAACAGAATTTCTGGTTAAAGAAATACACTTCAAAGCATGCGCACAAGGAAAACCTGTCACTTTCCATTGATTGCAACTGCAAATGCGATTTTTAAGATCAACCTTTTGAGATGTTGGAGAATGAACTTCAAAAATATACCTACAAAATGTAAAATTAAAAACAGTTAAAATATGTACACAGATTGCATTTCCAAAAAATGATTATTAGCACTATATATATTCTCTCTAATCTATCTAATAAATAAGACCCAATTCATGTGCATAGAACTAATAGTGAAAAATAAGACTCATAAACCAAAACAAATAACAACAGGCATACTGTTCATATTCTTTAGAGAAAGTATATCTTATGTAAATTTTGATTTTGACTTTCTTTTTAAAAAAAATGATAACCAATCTAGAAAAAAGAAAGCATAAAGGTTATAGTAAGAATTAAAACCAGTAAACCTTGACAGTGATTTCAATGGGTAAGGCATCCACTGATTAAGTGGAATTGACTAAAAACATTCCCTTGATGCACCAGATTTGACTTTTCCAAAAATATCAACAGGATTGTCCAAGTCAAGAACTAATATACCATAAGTAAAATGTACAGACTCATCCAGACAAAAATAATGAAAGAGCTAAGAATTACATACAGTGTTAATTACAATGCCGCGACTGTCAAGATTCAAAAGATCCAGAGGGGTTTAAAATTTATAAATACCAACAAAATGAAATCATAACACATGCTACATAGCAAGTTGAAAAAAAGATAAATGCATTTATCATTTTTTTCAGAAACTATGAACATCATGTAAAAATATAGAAATAAATACCTAGATGATTTAGAAACACTCCACCCAAATCCTTCTTCCTTCAATTTCAACAAACGAGCTTCCATTTTTGGACATAGTACACTAGTCCACTTTGATGCCTCTTCTCTACGATTAGACATTTGCATCATCAGTTTTACCCTCATTCCATCAAGACAAGCAGTAACAGGCAAACTTCTTTCATCCAAAATCCAAGAATTAAAACTCTCAGCTACATTGGACTTTTCACAAGATCACTATTAATGGTTGGACTACTAAGGGAACGAAATCCACCACCACAAGTATGAATCAAGTTAATGTTTTTAACAAATAGTTGGTCCAATTGCTTCAGTTTGCAAGAAGCATGAATCCTAAAAGGACAGCTAGCTACAGCACATCGAACTGTCAATCGTTCTTTACAATTCTTAATATACTGTACTTTAAATCCATTCTTCAAACAATAAGCACTAACTGTTCTACGGAATCCAATAGCAGAATCAAACTGTTGACCAACGCCAGTAAAAAATTCCATGTTTGAATTCTTCTTCAACAACTCATGTAAATCCTTTTGTTGAGTAAAACCAGAATCTAAATCATCATCATAACCTAACATATTATTACTTGACTCAACACCAACAACTGAACCAGACTTGCTACTTTCACCAACAAAATTATCCATTGAATCATTCTTCAGCCGTAGAAAAAAAACCAAAAATTCTTCCTTTTTAAACCAAGACAAACACAATATAGCTTGAAGATCACTATCCGTTTCAATAAAGGTAGTCTTTGATTCTCGAATATAAAAAATATCAAAGCATAATGGAGTAAAATTATTCCACTGCTCCCAAATCCTATTCCTAACATAAGAAATAGAAGCTTCCAATCCAAAACGAGCACTAAAACAATTGTTATTGAAATCAAACACAACTATAACAGATGAATCACACCTGCAAAAAAAATGTAAAAAAAATAAAAAAAATATAACTATGTGAAACTGATCTTAAATAAAAACTAATAGCATAAGACTATTTAAATCATTTTTTATACCACTTTTTGAAAAAGATAAAACAATTTATCTTTTAGAGATCACTATCACTCTTTGGGATAACCTGATTACAACAGTGGAAAATATAACTATGTAAAACTGATCTTAAATAAAAACTAATAGCATAAAACCATTTAAATCATTTTATATACCACTTTTTGAAAAAAGATAAAACAATTTATCTTTTACAGATCACTATCACTCTTTGGGATAACCTGATTACAACAGTGGAACACGTGGAAGAAAAACATTCGTTGTGATTGTACCTATTCAAGTTTACATTGTTGAAAAATCATAGGTAAAAAAGATGATCTGCAAAAATATACTTAATGGTGAAAAAGAAGAGCTAAAAAATTATCATAACAAACACACACTAAGATCAATATGGTCTTTAAAACACATAATCACATTCAATGGCTGCCAAATTATTACTAGAGCCAGAATGGAATTTTGATACACCATTCTTAAACATCTAAACAATCAGAGTTTAATTGCAAACTAAAGAACAAACGAAGCTAAATACACAGTGATTGTGTTATAAGAATAAAACAATACCATTCAGAAGCCATTATTCCAACTACATCAAATAAAACCTTCCTCCAATAGATGAAAACAGCCTCCTGTGAAAAGAAACATACAGTAACATCATAAAAAATAGAATTGAGAATGAAAAACAGCAAATAAAAAAGAGACTCACCAAATGAAGAAAATCGCCTCACGATTTCCCACAATTAAAGTCGATTTTGATTTGAGAAGAAACTAACGCCTCACGACCGCTTCAATTGCACAAGAAACGACCGCTTTGATCGAACAAGATACGTCTAATTTTCACGACCGCCTAATTTGCAAGATCGGTAGATTTTAGAAGGTACGTAGTTCTTTGAGAAGATGAAGACGCACGCGCCTAATTTTCACGATCGGTAGATTTCAGAAGATACGTACTTGTTTGAGAAGATGAAGACGCACGCGCCTAATTTCCAAGATCGGCATATTTTAGAATATACGTAGTTGTTTGAGAAGATGAAGACGAACGCGCCTAATTTCCACGATCGATTTCAGAAGATATTTAGATGTTTGAGAATATGAAGATGCACGCCGCACATAATTGTCCTCGAAAATAATAGTTTCAAACCCATGTCCTGGAAAAAAAATGGGCCATATAATTAGGCCCTTCGTACCAATTTCCACTTAAAACTATATATAAATAAATTGAAACTGTTTTGTACTTCATTTCATGAAATATAATTTGATAACACAACATAATTCAACTCAATTTTGTTTTGTTGTATTTAATTATTTCAATCGTACAAAATTTATTTACTGTATAAAATGTCATCTTTATTAAAACATTTTATTCAATTAATTAAATTATTTTATGATAACTAATTATCAAATCGAATTTGAATAATTTTATTTTAATTAAATTTGTAGAATATTACAACTTCGAAAACAGGGTTGATATAATGATGTTGAAGGCGAAGGCGTGGAGTAAACTTGTGGTAGTCTATCTATTCATGTTATTTTCAGATGTACCCATTGGAAACTATTGTATTTTAAAAATGATGTACCTTGGATATGTAACAGCTACGATTGGTTTTTATGACATTTGAATTTTTAATGAAATTGGCATTGTTTTTATTATTATATTTTTTTCCTTTCGCTGTGAGTTATGAATCTGTAGATAAATAGCTCTATATTATTCTTACTAACCAATAGCCAGCTTTGAGATGGTTCTATGTTTCGATGGGCCTTTTCTGGGTCGGGATTGAGGCCCATTTCAGAGAGGGTAATTAAAACAACCCTAAGTAGTCTTGGTTCCTTAGGATTTATAGTGTCAAGTACAACCCTAAGCAATCTTGGTTCTTTAGGTTTTATACTGTAAAGTATAACCCTAAATAGTCTCGGTTCTTTAGGGTTTATACTATAAAGTACAACCCTAAGTGGATCTTTAAGTTTTATACTACAAATTACAACTCTAAGCAATCTCTTTATCTTTTTCTTAAGCTTGAACCCCATAAGAGAGTTACATCCACTATCATGAAAGCGTACAACCTTGGGTTTCAACCCGGGGAAGTCTTATTTATGCACTCTAGTTTGAAACATCTTTGGAAATCTTTCTCCCATATCGCCTTCACCTAAAACCTTCTTCGACATCACTTCTGTCTATGCTCTTACTTAATTTATTTACTTGGAAATTTTTCTTTATTATTTGTTAGTTCATTTTAGGTTTCGGGTGTTATACCCCCAACATAACACCTTCTACTAGTCTCTCACTATGGTGCACGTAATAAACCTTGCATAACTAACTACCCAAGTCTACTGAACACGTCTGCACATTTCTTTACATGTGTTGCATCCTTATTCATTCCTCATCCGCTTTAATTAGTGGAAGTGTCCTTTATTTTATTTTTATAGCACTTTTATAGGATCTTGTCCCCTTATTACAGAGTCATTAAATTGTCATGCATATTTGAGTCTTGGTTGTACTAATATTTGGTTTCAGCATTTAAATACTACTTTCGAACTTGGTTATCTATGATTTGAAAAATACTTATAAGATTCCATAAATTTGTAAATAAGTTCATATGCACATTTTACTAACATTTCCACTCTTTATTCATTTTTCCTTATTTATTTAATACATGGATTTTTCAAAAATTTATATGTAAGTAATTTAACATAAGAAAATCTTCAAACTTAAAATCAATCTCTAAAAATAAGTTTTATTAATCATATTAAATTTTCACAGTATTCGAAATCATTAAAGTATGGAATCATAGCTTAACACCCTCTATTAGGGTTATTTAAACCCAAAACATTCATTAAATCAAGATTTATCATTTATAAACACATATTATGTGAACTTTATCATAAAACATCAAAGCTGTAATTAACATAGATTGAAAACCCTAAAGAGAAACGATATTACTTACCCATGTTTTAGGATTTCACTTGTTCCTTAATCTCCTTAGGTTATCTTATCCCTTTTTTCTTTTTTTCTCCCTGTTTTCTTCTTTTATTATTAGCAACAGTGGCCAGCAAGGTTCTTGTCTTTCTTTTTAATTTAAAGGGAGAATGAAGATATATGGAGAATGACATGTTTAGTGGCACATATAGTAGGGTTCTGATTTGGAAAATCCTTCTTTTCCTCATTATATTACATTGTTTTCCTTTATACCAAAGCCTCATCATTCAAATATTTAAATTGACTCCCAATATACATGCCCAAATTTAATTATATCTCATTTAATTAAATTATCATTCAAAAATTTCCTATTATTAATTTAAACCCATATGCACAATAAGTAAATAAATGTCCCCTAAATATTTACCATGTTTGATTCATTCGTTTTCTCATTTAATTCCTTAATTAAATCTTTTAGCGATTTATTCTTATAATTAATTCCTTAATTAGTTAATTGTTAATTTATAGGTCATCACAAACTTCCAGTGACGACCATCGGATTCGAACCCCTACCGCCCCGGAAAGCAACACCGTGCCCTAACCATTATGCTAAAAGATATTTGTGTTAATTTTCTGAAAGGAATGTTATAACTTACCCTCTTAAAGAGTCCAACTTCCTCATTGGCTCATCATCACACACCACCTAGACGTTGTGTTTGTAACTTGCATCGGTACTACATAGACCGATATCTGCAGCATTACTACACACAATTTCGGTTGGATATAGGCTATGATACCAAATGTGATGATCATCGGATTCAAACACCTACTGCCTCGAAAAGCAACACCATGCATTAACCACTGCGATAAAGATTTTTTTCTTAACTTTCTGAAAGGGATGTTACACTTCCTTCCTGTAGGAATTTTGCCTATGAAATTCAAATAAGGTACGGTAGCGATTCCCAATCTACATCATGCTTACTCTAGCATAAATCAAATAAGTTCCCACCCATGCGTTAGACATAAAATGTACTAGTGCATCTACTAATACATATCAAAATCTGCCTTAATAACATCATATATACATATGGTCTATTACATACATGGTAAGCATTCATGCTAAGCTTAAACAAATAACTCACGGTAAGTCTTCCTGACTTTATCTTATATTTTCCAAGTACAATTCTATCAGTCATTACTCTATTGGACTTATATAAGCTTCACTTCCTTATTTTTAAGTATCTTTACATCTTGGTTTATTATCTGAATAGGTTTTCTAACATAAGTCATGTGCATTCAATAACCAAGTCATCTGTAACTCTCGGATTCACTATGGGCTCAAGGTCTCGGATACACTTCCTTATGTGCGATAAATGAAACACATTATGAACCCCGAAAAAAAATACACGGCAACTCAACCCTATAGACCACCTTTTCTATTCATTCTAGTATCAGAAATGGACCAACATACCTAGACACTAATTTTCCACCTTTTCGAACCTCATAGTGACCCTCATCGGCAAGACATTAACAAACACGTGATCCTTAGATCAAACTTTAAGTCTTTCCGCCTTCTATTAGCGTAGCTCTTCTGTCTTGATTAAGATTTCTTCATCCTTTTTCGAATCTTCTCAACGCCTTTCGAAGCATCCTTTATAAGATCAAGTCCCAATACGAGCCTATCTCCTATCCTACATAACCATACATGTGACTTACTTAATCTTCCTTACAATGCTTAAAAAGGTTCGATCCCTATACTAGACCATTAAGTGTAGATCTTTCCAAGATCCATCAAAGTGTAATACACTAGCTCTCAATATGTCCTCCAACACCCGGTTGACTCTCTCGGTCTATCCATCTATCTATTGATGGCATTTTGTACTCATAAGTAATTCTGAACCCAAAGAACTCTATAAGCTTCACTAAATTCATTGGAAACAAGAGATCTTGGTCACTAATAATAGTACTTGAAACTCCATATAGTCTCACTATAGTCCTCATATAAATCTCAGTAAACCTTCTAAGCCTCACTTAGATAAAATGGGCACTCTTACTTAAATTATCAACTATTACCTATATGCTTTCATTCCCAACCCTAGATCTCGGCAAGCCATCTAAAAAATCGTAGAAACCGAGTCTCTTTTCCATATCGAAACTTCTAAAGCTTTTGAAAGGCAAAGTCCACTTGGCTTCCAATACTCTGCCTTAACCTATTGGCATGCAAAACATTACTTGACACAGTCCCCAATATCACTTTTCAATCCTTTCCAAAAGAAGTTTCTCTTTATATCTCAATACATCTGGTAGTAGGGTGATCGTCGCTACAAAAGAAGTAGTGTACAGGGTCATGGAATTTCATGGCACAGTGATCGCTGCATCCACAACATGGGCACACGTTGTAACTTGCGGTGCTAGATCCATAGAATTTGTGGAGGATTTGTTGTTTTAGACTTTTCTAGTTGAATAATGCAGGTTCCGCTTACAAGCGCTTTAGTGTAGGATTTATACGAGGTGGGGATAAAGAGTATAGGGTAAAGTCATATAGGATTGCTTCTGTCAATGAGAACATTAACGCATGAAATTAGTGCGACTATTATGAAAGTATGGGTTAGAGAAGGAGAACATGTTCTCCATTTTAATCGTTCCATAGAGCTATATTTATATGATGCACGGTTATATATATAGAAACGTCCCGACAACCTAGAGTTCCACGTAACATCCTGACATTGTATAACGTGACACTCGGCTTGGATGTGCAGTTACATCGCATTTAGATTGCTCATATTGTTACTATTAGTGCCACGAGTCGCACATTTCAGTATTTTGATCGTTTAAAGAATGGGGATCCATATAACGGAGTTTACATTGTGTCATATGATTTATCTGTAAGGGAATGATTTGTTTTCCAATCCCTGTATGTTATTAATACAATAATAGTGGATGTAAGACTCTTTACCATCTAGATCGTATACTTGATGTGTTATAGTAGTATAGTTGTATATATGGTTTACAGTTGAGACTGTATACTCAATGTGCGATAGTAATATAATTATATAACCAATTTATGTAGAATATAATAGTTTATGAGTTTTTTATAATAGTAAACATATATTAATATATTTTAAATGTGTTTGTCATAGTACTATTACAATATCACAAAAAGAAATAAACAAATAATATTGTATTTAAAAATTTAATAGTACACACAATTACAACAAGAGCTTCCATAATATTTTCATAGAACAATTTATATACAATAGTTGACATCTCTCATATACAACTTTTTATACTCTCTTCATTCACAACACTTTCAAAATAATAGTCACTCTACATTTATCTTTACTCACTCAAATATAAGGGCCCGTTTGGTTTCGTTTTGATTTTTGTGTTTTGTGTTTTCAACATACACTACAAAATACAAGAAAACACGGAAATTTTTTTGCAATTCTTAGCCATTACAACGATGGACGGGAAATGGAAGAGAGGAATTGTTTTCCGTTCTTTTGTTATGTCTCAAAACACGAAAAATCAAATAAACTTGTTTTCTATTTTCTATGTTAATTTCATTTTTCGAAATTGTGTGTTTTCCAACAATGCATAAGAAATGCGCATTTTTGTTTAGACGAAAACAAAAAACAAAAAACAAAAAACAGCAAACCAAACGGGCCCTAAGTTTTTATCTCCGTGCTCTAGCTCTTGTCCAGATAGAAATCCATTCTACCTGACAAACATCGAAGCAGTAAAAAGTAAAAAGGAACAAATTGAAACTACTAAATAAAAATATATTTAAACTCGATATCGCCTTAATTTATTGCTTTCGGTCTCATATTTTTTAAGGTAGCACTAAAATTAATGAACAGGGACCATTGCATAAATCAACATGCCACAACACTCAAGCTAGGGAAAGCTCAAATGCTACCAGGCAAAGATTCAAGCACATAAGGCATGCACAACTAAACCAGAACAATAGGCACACAGAACACACGCATGACACAACTTAAACTCACAAGGCATGCACTAACATATCGGTTTTATAGTGCAACTGACTAGGCATGCACAGTCAGTGCACATAGAGGCAAGTACACATGGGTATTCAAACATATAGGCACACAACAACATGCAAAGGCAAGCTTGAAGTTAAGCATGAAAATGACAGTAACACACTCACGCTGGCAGCAACACACAAGCTCGACAGAGACATACTCAATGAGGCACGCAAGCCAAGAGCAAGCACTCAAGCAAGGACATAACGTAATAGGGTATACATATATTATAACACCACACACCTTAGTGGACCCTAATTTCGACACAATCGAAATCCAAGTCTATTAGGGTATGGACCATTGGTTTTGGTAACATGTAATAAACATAAATATATCAGAGATCGATCCATAAAACTCGGAGCAGAAGGAAAGGATAACAGGATCAAATACCAACCGAGGCTACTGCTTCAGAATCAACTACATCCCATGGACATCCATTAGCCTCAAAATCAAGCAAGAAAAGGAATAACTCTCCATTGTGCCAACTTCAGTGACATGCTCCTCTAAATCTATCATGTGGGTTGTAATGAGGAGGAGGTCAGAACAACATTCTAATGACTAGAAAAGTTACATACAGTACTCAAAACATAGACTTATGCCTATTAGCTTCTATTTACCGTTATATTTATTATATAATTAATATATATGCACGTGTGATATGTTTATTCTTACCTAAAGCACAGCTACCTATACGCATCTACCTATAACTTTTGTATATATTTCTAAGCGTTTCACAACCTATAAATTCCAGACCACTTAATACTTCTTAAATAGGGGGGTAGACCCAACGGCCTTTAATTAGACGATCCTGAAGCGGGTTAGCTCTGATACCAAATGTAGCGTTAAGTCAATTGGTCTTAGCTAGCGAGACCGCCTAACTCCTACACACGGCTTACTAACATATAATTTAACTACCGTGCTTCTACCATTTTTTCATTTATATCATTAGTTTCCACTGTAAGCTCAAAGGCTATTCTAGTCCAAACTACGGAATTCTAAAGCACTAATGTTTACGATGTGATAGAGTACTTAAACCACTTAATACCTCTTCTACTAGGAATTAGGATACTTTGACCATTTAAGACTTATAAAATAGCCAGGCCCCCATCATTTAAGACCTAACCCTAAGGCAGGTCCCTACACAGTTCTCCTTAACCGACATCGTAAGAAATATCATTAGGTGGCTTAACACTTCTCCTAAGAAAGTGGCGGACCCTACCAAAGTCATTTAATACCTCTAACCCGAAGCGGACCCCTTTTAGAGATCTCACCTAGCATACCAATAGCATAACTTATGATCCATAACCCAACAGTGACTCTCAGATTAATCCGACTATTCATAGGCATTGGTAGCCAGATTGACTGGGTAGTTTTACCATATAGAATTGGGACTAACCTCGCATCCACTAGGGCTATTTATTATAGGTGATGTCTCACAGTAGTCTACAAAGCCACACCATTGGTAGCAAGCTTTAACTGGGCAGACTTCCATGTAACTTTGGACTAATCGTGCATCCCTATAACTTAGTCGTACCCTGTATGTATACCAATTATATAAATATATCATCCTACACAATTAATGGTTGAGGCTATATAAGGCAACCCCTTATTACGCCTCTAATTATTAATTATCTCTTTATTCAATTATTTTCCCTAAGATATTTACACTATTCACTTACAAATCTCTTGTTATTCTACGTATCTTACACTATTTCTTTCCTTATGCCCTCATAATTACTTTAATAAATTTCATTACTTAGTCCCACTTATTTGCTGTGACTGTTTAAATTCTCATAACTCCTATTTCTTTTATTGCACATTCAATGCTTATTTATTTCTAGAGTTACAAACTTTCTACTTTTAATTCCAATTACTACTTTTCACTACATTTACTTTTTTTCTTAAATTTCTAATTTCTCTTAATGAAGATGTTGATATGCATTTTTGTTGCATTAATAATGATTTCACATTAGGGGTTTGCATGGTTATATATGTTTATGCATTTACTTTCTTTTATTTTTCTTTTATCTTCTGGTTACATTCGTCCTTAACTAGGATATTTCTTTGTATTCTAATCTGTGAGAAGCTTCTCTTTTCAAAAATGTTCCTATTATATTTTCCATAAATTTACTTAAATAGGTGGTTTGCGTTGTTCGAAATTACAAGGGATTATTAAATTGCCTTTTTATTTTGAAATAGACAATGCAAGCTACGGAGTGAAATTCCATACCTTACACATCTCTTTCGTTTTCTTTCTAATTATAGCCCTTGTAAAAATCAAACACTGCACTTTTCATCAATATAAGTAAAAGATTAGACAAATCTATGGAAATTTGAACAAATTACATACCCAGTAGATTAGAATACAGAAATTTCATATTTCATTGAAATTAGAACAGACTTAATTCATATTAACACCCTTTAATACAAATATAGATCTGAAATAAATTCTACAATAAACTAATTGGTGGATCTGAAATAATTCCACATTCAGTTCATATTCGACCACCAACAACATATGACTAATATACAGATCTGGGTATAATTAACATTTCTATTCCATCTTTTCTACTTTAGAGAATACGTAAGCGGTGTTTTAAACCTTGAATTCAAGCCTACAACCCTAGATCTTTCAATTATGCATAATAATCAAACAAAATCCAACAAAATAAATTATAATGGTATAAACAATGTATGTAAATTCCCACTCATAGTTTTAAGCTTCCCAAACTTCCAGATCTGAATCTGATTCTTTTGATTCAACCGCTTTCCCTTTTCAATTCAAGGTGTATGTATAAAAAGGAACGTACATAATATTAGAATCATAGATCTGAGAAGAGAATTGGGATTCTAAGGGAGAATATAGATTTATTAATTTGAGATTTACCTTATTATTGCAAAATGCTAATTGGTACATTCTTCCCTTCTCCTTATTTTCTGATTTTCTCAAATCTGTATCATTTACGATCTGTTTTATTTTTAAGGAAGGAAGTAGAGGAGAGAAAATGCCAGAGCTTTGCTACCTACATCAGAAAATATGAGAAGAGGAGGAGGGTTTGGACATGTATTTATAGATGCTAGAACGAATCATACGCGTTAGATTAAAATTTATAAAATCTGGGTCGTTGGCGAGGTTCAATCTTAGCCTTTTCGGCTCCAATCGGTCAACCGCTACGTGTTAACCGCCCCTATTTAGGGGTCGACCGGTGGGACCCAACTGATTTCTATTATTTATTTCTAATTATTTTTGTTTCAATTTCTTTAAATGTCCGTAACTTCTTCATTTGAACTCCATTCGTGATGCTCCAAATATGAAAGTTGCTCAGAAAATGCTACGAACACAATGGCACAAGTTTAATGGCCAAATTCCACTATTTGCATAAATTCCAGTTTTTGTGCCTAACTAATTAACTAATGTAAATTTATGGTGCGTTACATGTATACTGATATATGTATACAAACACGTGTATATATATAAATAGATAACATAAACATTCCCAAAAAATATGGAGTGTACAGAAGAATTCCTCCAGTTTAACAAGCCCATAAATTCAGGCCAAAGCAAGTATGAACAAGCCAACATCGTCAGGCCGAAGTCATCACAAACCAGAGGTATGAACAATTCAACAATATCAGGTCGAAGAACTCACAATAGATCAAGGAAAATCAAACTTCCAGGTTGGCAAATCAAAAGCCAGAATCAAAACAAAAATCAAAGTTGAAATATTAAAACAATAAATCATGAATTATATGAAAATCCAAGGAAGATTTTTCCCAATCCTTCTATGACAACCCCCAACCCTCGACACACCGATCCAAAGTCTAAGCTGACTTTCAAAATCGCGTCGGCACTGAGAAGTACGAGCTAGCATGTTTTTATAACATTACAAAGATTAAAAATAAACAGATAGATCTAAGATATGCTACACTTTCAGATCACAACGAAAAGCGACAAAATATAAATATAGAAAATGCTCATCTCGTAAAATACTTAAAAATCATAGTCCTAGAAAAATTATACGTAGTCAAATATAAAGTACATAGAAATACCACTCATAGTTTGATAAAAGAAATACTAAGTATTGATAAGATAGACAGTTACATGGAGAGTAAATAAAGGATAAGCAACTCTTGTGATGAGGTCGCCTGTAAACACCCTACCTCTATACCCATATTATCTAAGAGTATTATCGATTAATACCTTCAGATAATACGGAGAATGAGGCTATATGAGGTACACACATGAATGTTCCCTCGGTCTAACACTGGTACATATTTAAACGTCGAATAAATAACTCATCTATACGTACACAGTATCGGCACAATGCGATAAACATGTGTGCCTCTGAGATAGAACAATACACAATATATAGTAAATAATAGAGATCATAGAGTCAATTGCAATGATAATATATAATACAAAAATATACTACATATGTCCAATATACATCACCATAATACACTCAAGAGACAACGCAAAACATTATGATCGATATGGTGTGCTCCACTCTTCAATATATTGATGTTCCTAAAGTTTCACGTGTAGTTGACTTGTAGGTTTTGAGATATCGATCGTTTTTCATTGAGTTGAACTGTAATATCGATAGGTATGTACCGTAACCGGTGAATATGGATCGTACCCGATCCATTTTCAGTAAATGGTATATTTTCATATTTTTATCATTCTATTGATTCCATCTTCCACTTTCACCCCACCACTGCTTCATATTATCATCCATGCCTAATCTCTAGGCTTCATTATTGTTGATCTGACTTGTTGATCTTGATGACAATCGAGTTTAACTTGTCCGATCAGTTCGAATATAGCCGGGCCAAAAGGATGGATGACATTTGGCCCCCAAAGTATGTCTTGTTTGAACATGACATGCTTTGAATCGAAGCAAGTTAGAGTCCTCGGAAAGGAATCCATTCAGCCTTCTGAAAAAGTTGATATCCCTTTGATGAATTGCTTTCGTTGAAGAGACGTATCTCTCTTTGTTTGATATGATGAATAAATGATTTCCAATAGTATATATTCTGAACTGTAATTTGCCAATTAACATCTATGCCCAATTTCATTAAGTTACTAGGCCTTGGTTATTTTATCCCGTTCTCTCTCTGATAACTCCAGGTGAGAATTCAATTTCTGTCGATTTCAAGAAATCAAATTTTTGGGATGCCCATGCGCACGTTCATGTATGCATTATTATCGCTACCTCCCAGATGCGTTCGTATACTCATGGATCGTTGCCAATTTAGTGGAATGAAATCCAATCATTTGCATTATTATTATTTTTTCTTCTTTTAAGGGGATGAATCGGCATGAATCCATCAGGTAAATGGATCGTACTTGATCCACTTTAATTTGGACCGAGCCAAAATCGTTTGAGATTGGTCATGTCTGATCGTTCTCCCTTCACTCTTTTCTTTTTTCTTCTATTATTAAAAAAGAGGATCGGCATACATCCATCACAGAGCGATCGCACCCCAATCGTTTCTTTATTTGGCCATTCGAATGAATTGTGGGTTTAGGAGAATAGATTGGTAAAAGGCTATCATAAAACGATCGTACCAAATTCATTTATCGGTTGGGCTTCCATTGAACTACAAACTTCGATTGTTCGTACGCGTCCTTTGTTTATATAATCGTGTACTTAGATTTTTTCCTCCATCTCGTTTCATTTTTCACTGTTGTTACCCGAACCAAAAAAAAGAGAAAGAAAAGACCTATCTTCATCTTATCCTTCACCATTGATCCACCAAGCCTTCCAATCCAACCCCATACCTATCTCGCGACCATCTCCATAGATCGGTCAGACTCCTTGCTACACCAACCATCACCGTCGCCTTCCCCAACAGATCTTGCCTTCTACTCGAATTCACAATGCCTCCGCTCCTCAACTTTCTGACATAGGTAGGTCTAACTTCTTTTGTTTGCGATTAATGACGAAATGATGGTTCTTGTTTTAGTTAGCATGATTTGGATCATGGCGATTCAATCGGTTGGAGCAATGGCAAGAGATGCTAACGATTGGGTCGAGTCATTCATATTGGTGCTGAGATTGGATGAAGTGCGCTTATTTGAGGTCGAAGATGGGAGATTGTTTTCAACCAATTGTTCTTGGAGTTCTTGGCCGATCATTTCCAACGAGGTGGATATTGTGAAGTTGTTAGCAAAAGGGAATGAAATGGAGTTCGACCGATTGTTATGATGGATTGATATTTGAAAATATGAAGAGAATTTGGGCTGGTCGTTTTCTATTAGGATTTTTGGCTGATCGTTTTTTGGATCGATGCTTTAAGTTTTGAATTGGAGTAAAGTGCAAAAACGGAGTCAAAGGTTATAGAACGATCGGTTGAAGAACGATCGGATGTAGAATGATCATGTAGAAACGATAAGTCATGTGCATCGGGATCGATCGGTTGTAACATTATCTTGGATCGGTTGTTGGTATTAACTTGGATAAACATACTTAAATTCCTTAAATTTTAATTTAAACTTTGTGATTAGCTTCACCCTTGAATGCTTGAATGGTCATACATAACTTGCATATGAAATAGACTACATATTATATGTATATGACAATTGAACCATGGAATGAACTTGACTAATTCCTTGTGTATTTAGGTTTGTTACCAATACCTTGGAAAAATTCTTGAAGCTCATCCACTTTTAAACGCACAATTTGAACTTCGACAAGGGAACAACTGATGCTGATAACTGGATTGAACCCATTGCCACTGACGTAGAGAATCGGTTGAGATGGTCGGCAATGATGGTCACTCCGATTGAATCTCGAAGTCTCATCACAATCATGGCCTTTAATTTTGAATTGTTTTTATTGCATTGCATGACACTGAACCACTCTGCACTAGTACACACTTTGGATAGGAGGAAAAGGTTATTTTTTCTAATGATGATTATCTAAAGACTTTAGTAATCATGGGTTCCAGATGCTTTAGGCTTTTAGCCGCCATGTCTTCTGAACAGATTTCACAGCATAATAGTACGAGCGACGAATCGAGCTCTATAACTGCTTTCGATAAATTCTTCCTCGGATAGCATGCAGAACAACCAAAAAGTTCATGTCCATCATTCGACCTTTTCTCTGTCGTTCCTATTCTTCCGGTATAAATGATAGAGCCTGCTCCTGACACTCTAAAAGACGCTATATTTTTGGAACATCCGAAAGGTTCTGTGGCTTCAAAAATTAATGAAGCCTCTCTCCATAGAATTTAAGCCCGATACGGGATCCTGTTTGATGACGTGCGACTCCCGACTTGGGATAATAGAGCTCATATTCCCCCTGAAGGGTTCACTGCATGCAACAAGTTCGTGTGTTAGGCAGGATGCGTCCCACCCTTCAATTCATTTATTCGAGAAATACTACATCATATGAGGTTAGCAATGGCACAACTGCATCAAAATGGCTACGCCTTGCTCAACTGTACCTACTTGCATTCATGGAGTTTTTTTCCACCCTCCAACTCCTGAAGGCATTTGATTCCTTTTCACCTTCAAGTGAGAAAAGGGAAGCCTTCATTCACATTTCTCGAGTCAGCTAAGAAGTGCCAGATCCTATCGGGTACTTGGAATAAGCTGAGCGCTTTCAAAAGCGAGTGGTCCTATATCCGCTACCCGTCGGGGTTTGCCAGACGGTGGTTAGAAGGACATAAGTGTTTCTCCTTGCTTAATTTCTTGAGTGCTTGTATCCAGGTCATATCTTGAACTAAGTAATTTTTTTGGTTTGTGCAGACTCTTATCCACAACCTGACGGAAAACAATATACTGACGCAGTCTTGGCGGTAAAAAGGGTTCCATTAGAAAATAGGGACATCGAGAATCTCCTTACTAATGAACATCTTACTACCTATGGCCTAATGTAAGAGGTTTGTAGTAAAGGGCTACCGATCACTACTTGAGTTATAGTAGCCGAGCAGCAGGATGTAGATGGTAATGAAGGCCATCAAGCCGATATTGTCGTCCCTCCAGTAGAGGGAGCTCAGGAAGTTACCGATAAAGACGCAGTGGAAGATAAGGGTGATGACTTTGGTGGAAATGACACAGGTTATAGTTTCGAGGCTACGACTAGATCTTCGCAAACTTTATAGCCTCCTGCTCTCGAAAAAAGATAAAGGAAGAAGCTCGTTTGTAGGTTCCCCAAGAGCCACCTCTTTAAACAGCCCAAGCTATCCATCAACCCTCATGTTATTTCGGATCAATCCGCTTCTCAACCTTTAGAACACTTGGATGAAACATTTGAGGCATTATATGATCTTTCGATACCGGATGACGTTGATGCCTTTCATTTTACTAAGATGAGTATCGACGAATCAGAATCTTCCTCCAGAGCTGGGGCTGGAATCCCTCCTACCACTAGTAGAGAGGTTCTGCTAGTATGGCTTCAATAACTGGTTCATTGGGGGGACACAAGGACACTCATGTTCGCATGCACTTCACAGTATTGCATTGCACTTATTCTGAGTCCTTCAATGCTCAGAACTAATTCGTTCTTTGTCTTTCTTTGCAAAAATAATGATGAGGAAGAAGCACATGTTTCAGTCTCTATAGAAAATATCACGCCATAATTGTAGTTCTCGTTAAGGCTCGTATCGCCAAGGCAGTGGTCATGAATATGACCCTAGCTATTGCTCTAGCTGGGGTCGTGATTATCAAAATAAAGGCGATAGAGACAGGTTCTCCCGTGACAAATATCGGTCCAGATCTAGATCTCCTCCCCCTATAGATTATGAAAGGCGACAAGATCACCGCGATGACGTTCCTCCTATTGACACCTCTCATGGTCCCCCTTCTACATCAATCTCTTCACAGTCTGTTGTCCCATCTCATCCTCAGCGAGCCAGTGATCATTGGCATCATGATGTTCACCAACAAAGGTCGGGCAAAGAAAGTGCTGACACCCAAATTGTCGCCGAAGCTCAACAAGCCAATGTCGTCGCTCGCATGGCCCAACTTAAGTTAGACTTTCCAAATGTATGTCTTGATGGATTTCTCTTTGTTCCTATTCTTAAGAAAGTTCCTGAAAACATCCAACAAATGACTATGGATTGTGTAAATGATATCCATAAGCAGTATAATGAGAGGATGAGAGCGACAGAGAGGATTTCTAAGGTATCTTGGGAGAGGGCAGCGGAGATTGAGAAGTTGAAAAGCCAAGTGGCCCAGGGCAAGTGGATCATCGAAACTCTAACCAATGAGTTAGAATCTTTAAGGAGTTCACAGGTAGAAGCTGATAGAAAAGTAGAAAAAACCATCAAGGCACTCGAAGATGAGAAAGCCAGGCATTTGACCGAAGTTGAAGTGCTTCATCATTGAAATCATAAACAGGTGCTAGAATAGGATGCGACCCAAAGAAGCGCCGCTGAGTACAAAACTATGTTTGAGCATGAGTCCAAAGATAATGAGAAGGCGTAGAAAATCGATTAGGATGCCTATGAGGAGTTGGTTACCGTCAAGCTTGAAACGGACACGGCCGTCGAAAAGGCCAAATACATTAATGCCCTCATTAAACGAGAAGTGGAGGCCGCAAAAGAAAAGGTCGGGAAGGAGGTTATGGAGACTACTCATGATTTACAATGCCAACGTTCTGAAGTACAGAAACTTGAGTGGCTCCGGGGTGACTACCTTTACCATCTCGTATGCGCTTGGGAGCATCTTGTTCAGGAGGAGAAGGAGGCTCTCGGCACTAAACATATCGACTTGATGAGGCTGGAAGGAGAAATTCTATTGGGTGATGAACCTAAAGTTCTTCATAAAACCCAGCTTTTACTCCAAAAAGAGCACACCATAACTTCTCAATGTGAAGCTAGTGAAGATTCTGGATCCATGTCACACGATGTCAAAGATGACCAGAATCTAGTGACCCAAGCTATTCCCAACACCACTGTGGAATCTTCTATCAATCCCGGTTACAACCCAGAGAAGTCGCATATTGCTACATTTTGTGGGCTCTCCCCAATTATGGAAGGAGGTTCCGGTGGCACTCCGGCTCATGTAGGGAATCATTTTAGAGAAGGTATTTCATGAAACTCATCTATTGTTTAGAAAGCTGGAGTGTCCTCGGTCGATATATCTAATCTTTTTAGTTATGTTTCCTCAACTTTAGATCTGATGGCTGCGGTTCCACCTCAAGAGTCTCAATCGGGACCCCAAGTGCCAACGACGGAGTTTGTTACTGTCACAGCTTCAGCAACAAATCAAAATGTCCCATTGATGATGATGTTGTGATTATTGAAACTTCCCAATCCTTGTCAGGCCTCTTTATGGAAGAAATGGAACAGAAACTTGAAGCAAAGATCGCCCTTGAGGCGAAAGTCAAGCAGGAACAGATGGAGACCGTTCCCTCTCCCAACTCCATCATTTTGCCTTGGGAAATCGTGGATGCCTCCGCTCCTCAACCAGAGCCTGCTCAAGATGCACCTATTGGATCTACCCAGTTTACTCCGATGAAAGACCAGGGAAGCAGGAGGAGAGGGGAGAAGAGGAGTGGAGATAGTTCATGTGAAATATCTCCCAATTCCAAGAAGAAGAAAAGGAAGCCGAGGAGGAAGTGATTCCATGTGCACTCATGCTCCCAAGTCTTTTGGGTTTTTGTTGGCCGAATTTGTACAGGATCGGCCCCCGTTTTTGATTCTTTTACTATGAATGCTTGTAAATAACTTCCCAAGCTTATGTAAATAAAGTTCTTTTACTTTTGTCAAACTTTTGTATGAATTTACTTAAGTAGATGTGCTATTACAAAAGCCATTAAATTCAGCGGTGTAAGTGATTATACTCATCCACCCCAGTCTCGAGTTAATGGAGTTAGATAGCGAATGGTTGAACTCTATCCTTAGTGGGTTTATACTCCTTCTGTTCGTTTCAGGTTGGAGTTTATGGTGTAGTAAGTGGTCGAACCGCACTTCTCTATTTGTTTATACTTATATCCGCACTTTGAGAATAAGATTTAGTTGGTAGGTGATTGGATTGAACCTAATTCGTGTTTATACTCCACTCCACACTTTGGGGACCTAGAGATATTTTGGAAAATAGTCGGACTGTATTTTCCTTAATTGATTGATTTACGCCCTAATCCAAGGTTTAACTTAGCAAGTGATCAGTCGTATCATGATCTCTTTTGAGTCATGTCCGTCTCATCGCTCAGTAGGATTGATCGGGTTATCGGATGGTCGAGTCGCATCCATTCTGTAACAACCCAAGATTTTTGCAAATATTTTTAAATTAGATTTTATTTCAAAATTTTATTTTTTAAAACATTTTTAAAAGTGTAGTTGTAATTTTCCAATATTAGTTGTATTTTGTTTACAATTTTTAATTCTAGTTTCAATTAAATAAAGTATTTTCTTTATTTATTTTTCTATTTTCCTAAGACTATTTATTTATTTTCATTTCTACTTTATTTTGTTTTATCTTTTATTTTATTTACTTGATTTTTATTTGTTTATATTGAATTAAAAGAAAGTGGAAATTCAAAGAGACAAAAGCTTTTAAAACTTGTGACTTTTCAATTGCTAGTCTTTTCATGTGCTTGGCCTTTCATTTTCTCTATTGTAGCCGTGCATTTCCTTTTTTTTATCACGTGAGAAACTTCTCATTACTTTCATTTCTCACGACATTCTCATTTCTGGAAAAAAAAGTAAGTTAATGGCTTCCTTTTCCTACTTTTTCTCTTTATATTCTTTGATTTTGCCTTGCTCTTCTCTAGCTTTGCTCGGCCATTACCACCATCATCTCCACCGACCACCACCATCACCTTCTCCTCATCATCCACGGCAGCAACCACCTCCTCTTCCTCTGTCCAGACCAGGCCGTGACCACCTAAGTGAAGCTATCACCACAAACTTTGCAAAAATCCTTGAAATATGCATAGCCGAGCCTTTATTCCACCACCACTTCATGTTGTAGCTTCGGCCATCACCCTTAGCCACCAACACCAGCACGTGCATCACCTTTGGCCATCACCTCACATCTGACCTGACTTGTACATGACCCTGGCCGAACCCCTATTGACCATAGGCCAAGCCTAGATGCAACCCAAAACTCCACTTTTATGCCTTGACCTTTGAAATTCCATGCTTGTAACTCTATTCTCTTCACATTCCCTATGCTAGCCGTGCCAAATTGACCCATACCCGAGCCTTGTTCCTCAAATTAGAACCATGGATGAACCTATAACATCATGGCTGAGCAAACCATGGAGTAGTGGTCAAGCAATCTTGTGTTAAAAGCTTGGTGATGTCATTTGTTAACTCCAATTTCCATTTTTTGTTCAATTTAAATTTTTGTGTTGAATATATATTTATATTGCTTTGTTTATTTGTTGTATACAAGATTAATATCTTGGCTCTCTCTCCACTTGAATCCAAAGTCGTGTTGTATCGTGCTTTCTGGAATTTATTTGTGTGTTTTGATTTACGAACTCCAGCTTAGAAAGGTGAGTTATTCACGCTTGACATTCATACTTATAGAATTGTGAAACGATAACAAGTGAATGTGTAGAATTGTTATACCATGTTATACCCGCCTGTGATATCAATTATATGATCTTAAACTTTGTTATAAACTTGTCACATCATCTGATATGTTATATTTTGTTATATTGTTTATTTTATTCTGTTTATCACACTACAAGTTCTTTGTAGAATAGAATCACCATGGGTTGAAATGATACATACCCGAACGGACTTTAGAATAGGGAAAAATCGTTATGGACTGAAATGATAGGCCTGAGCGATTTTTATTTATTTTTATTAACTTGGGATTGCGGGTTTGAAATGATAGAACCCGGAATTTCTTTGTAAATTACGGATTGAAATGATATATTATCCGTATCACTTGACTTAGGCTAGAAAATATTATATAACCCCTTGGTTATTTTATATATATTTTTTGGAAATTTTTAAGTATTTTGATTTAAATTTGGATTTAAAATGATTTAATAAAGTGATAATGATTTTTCTATGTATTTAAAAATGTTAAATAAATGAATGGAAAAATTGTGATTTGAAACATAACTTAATTTGGAAATTTGTGATTTGATTTTTAAATGGAAGTTTAAGTTAATTAAATAAAAATGGAAATTAAGTTTTATTTATGAAATGGAAATTTAAATTTAAGTGTTAAGGTAAATTGTTAAAAATGAAAAGAATGGGAAATGGTACACTTGAATTTAATAAGTGAAATTATTGGAAAATTTGATTTTATTGTAAAATTTTACTTTATAAAATCATAAGTTAAAGGGTATTTAAATGAACATTTTTGAGTAGAAAAATATGATTTTTATAAGTTAAATGGTTAAAATCGAAGTTTATTTGTTTCTGAAATTTTATTTTAAATCTGGAAACTGAATTAGTAGCACTTCAGAAATGCTATCATTTCTGAAATTAACGTAAAATCTGAAGTAAAAAATACTGCAGCACTTTGTAAGTGCTGTGGTTGATGAAAATGAACTAAAGGCTAATTAACTAAAGCCTACTGCAGCACTTGGTAAGTGCTTGGTTGCAGAAAGAAAATCTAAAATCTGAAACTAATAAAGGGCTACAGTAGCACTTGATAAGTGGTGCAGTTTGCTGAAATGAGATTTTCAAATGTAACTGAACTACTGCAGCAGTTTTGTAAATGCTGTCTTTTCTGAATTGAACTAGTTTTCAAATGTAATTGAACTACTGCAGCAGTTTATAAATATTGTCTTTGCTGAAATGAACTGTTTTCAAATATAACTTACCGCAGCATTTTCTAAGTGATGCGAATGCTAAAATTTCAATGTTTTGAATTATTTAACTAAATAAACAAGCTTCTAAAGTGCTAAATTTCTAGGAATTGAATATTTGATTTGAAAGAATAATGACTTCACTTTTAAATGGTTTAAATGAAGTATATTGATATGAAATATAAACCATTTTTGAAATTTATAACCAAGGGTTATAATAACGATTGGTTGTTAAAGAGACCAGGATCGGATATGGACATACTCTTTATCGATACCGAAAACCACTTTAACAACTGTGTACGCGGTGGAGATTCTAGAATGAAGTAGGATGGTGGTGACGATCCTATTGTGGTATGAACGTGGACCCGACTCCCATGAGTTGGCATAAGGTGGCTAAAACAGGAGCGATTGACGGGCCAATGAGGTAGCACCTCTGATCGGACATACTTCTTCGATACCACTCTTTTACTTTTATGATTGATTGGGTGCACCCCTTGATTTTGGGAGTGTGGCTCGAGGTGGGCGGTAGTGGCTGCTATGCGTTTCCACCAGCCTGGATATGTAATTGGTATATCTACCCTGGCATTGCCTAGTTGTGCCGTGTCACCTACCCTAGCGCGCCTTGTACGAGATTCTATTTGTGTCGTACCTATGGAGTATCTTCTCGTAGCCTCTAGAGGTATGCGGGCACTGTATAGACTATTGGCACTATTATGTGTTAAGGGGAATATTGGGTCACTCCTTAACGCTATTTAAAAGTAAGTTTATTTTACTATAGACATTATTATATTAGCGAAATATTACTACATAGTAAATAGTTTAACGGATCCTTATGGATAAGTAAGTAATATTGTTTGGGACTTGTTTGGTTTTAAATTTAAATTTGAATTGTTAAGTAAGTAATATTGTTTGGGACTTATGGATAAGTTTGGAAAGTTAGTAAGAGGGATAGTGTGTCTTTAATAAAAAGATTGTTTTCAGAATTGTTTGAAATTGTTTGGTTTTGGGAAGTTAGTGAACGGGTTATGGACCATTCTTCTTAACTAGAAATTTCGGGGACGAAATTCTTTTAAGGGAGGAAGAATGTGACGACCCGGAATTTTGGATATTTGGAATGGGAATATTTAATTGATTTTAAATCTTCAAAAGGGTAATTTCGACTTGAATTTCAAATATCACCATTTATTGGTTGATTTAATTATTGAATTTAAATAATTGGAAATTGGGAAGAATTGTTGAATCTTGGGTTTAAGCTTGTTAAAAATATTTCAAAGGCTTATAAAATTTATATTAACAATACTGAAGATAATAAAAGCTGTAAAAGTGAATTTAAAAGTGTTTTGTTCAGTTTTAAAAATATATCGTTTAAATCGATATTTAAAAATAGCCTTCCGAGGCACGATCTCGGAATTCGACGAAACCGGTTCCATTGGATCCGTAATAATGTATTATTATCGGATTTCAAGTTTCGTAGTGATTAGAGTGGTCGTGTGATCATACGGTGTATAAATGCGCTGAAATCTATATTGAAATTTTAAGTTGCGTAAATCGAGACAATTTGTATTTAAATTAATATATATATTTATATATATCCTAAGTCAACACAGCAGATATTCTTATCCCAGCCCGCTTTCTTTCTCTATCAAAACTTTTTGCCTTCACTGTAGGCAACCTTCTCGTGCACGCCATCCTCTCCTATCTTTTACCTTCCTCTTCACAACCGCGTGTCCCTTCCTTTTGAAATAAATTAGCAAGCAACGAGAAACCCCAAAAATTCGTTCAATCAGAAAAAAATGGCGAACAAACGAAAGGATCTCGTCCAATTTAAATCATCGAAATCATTCACCAAACGAAATCGATTTCCATTCGAAATCAGAGAAGCATCGCCAAATGGCATCACGGCACGATTCGAGCTTGCATAGGCGTGAGTCGTCTCGATTTAGGCTGGGCTCGCCGTTCTCGAGTTGAGGCAGCGAGAGGTGATGGGGGGAGCGAGCGATCAGAACCGCGATGGATGTGATTTCGAGGGACGGCGATGGGTACTCGCGAGCGGCCTTGGACAACTGAGGAAGTGGGCGTCACGGCTCGGCTGAGCTCGAGGGGTTGTTCGGTTTGGGGATTTGCGATTTGGTGTTCGAAGTCAAGAATGATGGTAGTGAGGGTGTACGCATTCGATGGCTGTGGTTGTTCGATCTTGGCTGTGAAGGTAGTTCTTTCTATTTTAATTAAATTATACATAGGTATAGGTAGGTATGTGTGTATATATATATGGGTTTGGAGAAAATATATATTACAGGAAGAGGTGAAATTGTAAAAAGTTAACTGAATGCTAGGGTTTTTGTTTTAAAACAGAATGAATTTTTTTACAGTGAAGTTTAAGTTAAAGATCTATTTTGAAAAGATTTACAGTAAGATTTAAAAAGCAGAATTCTGTTTTAAATATATATATGTAGATATATTAGGAAACGATTTCATAAGTATGGTGTTTAGTAGGTTTATTTGAGTAATCATGAAACACATATACCCGGCTTTGAAATTAATGATTTGGTCAGGAAATATATATATATATATAATTTTATATATATATAGAAATCAGTCAACTTTTAAGTAATCGGTATATTTATTTGAGGAATTAGTATATATATAACCTGTCTTTGAATTTATAAATTGGGCAGAAAAGAAAATGTAAACTAAGTTAGGTTAATGATCATTTGAAATTTCGTAAATTAAATTAATAAATGATAAATTGATTTATTCAAGTTATTTAAGTGATAATTGATCATTCGATTTGTTCGAATATTAACAAATCATATAAATGTTTATACAAGGTCTAAATTTGTGAAGAAACAAGTTGGATTGGGTCGGACTGCAAAACAAAATTTAAGGTGAGTTAATCTCACTCTTCTGGATTGCTATTTAAATTTAAATAATTGGTTGAATGATTGAATTGATTGGATGTGGTATATTATATGGTAGTATATAGTATATATTGGAGTGATTGATTTCCCGCATTATATAGCGGATGAGACCCTATGCGACGCATAATAGCGGATGATATTTTATAAACCCATATACCGCGATATTCCACCTCGAAGTGGAATTGGTATTGTGCTAACATCTGTGGATGCAGGGAAACAGGTTGGAGGGATCCAACGGGATTCCTCAAAATATTTAAATTGTTTAATATTCTGTGATATGATTTATTTGATAATCTGTGATAAATTCCATTGGTAATTGGAAATGTTGGATGCTATGTTTGATTGAATATATTTGGGTATTCTGAGTTATTAAAATATATAGAATTGGATTTTGATGAGAAAATAAAAGAGAGAATTTTTAAGAAAAATAATTATAAAGAATTTGAATAAGTTAAAAGAATGGATTTGAAAAGAATAAAAGTGATTTTTAATTTCTGTTAAATAAATTCCGAGTATGGGAAAGGAGATTTTGAATAAAAGGGGAAATATTAAATTTTTAAACCTAAGTGATATTATTTAAGGGAATAAAAGAATTTATTTTCATAATTCAAGGTTTGAATTTATTTAAAGGGATAAAGAAGGATTTTGGAAAACCTGAAATTGATATTTTCGGTTTAAAAGATTTTAAATCATAATAAAGAAAGAAAAGCCGAAGTTAATGGATTTTGAGATAAATGGAGTAAGTAAAGAAATTTATTTCAAAGTGAAGGAAATTGGAAATCAATTTGAAAATTGATTTAAGCGTTTGGAAATTGGAATTTTAAAGGAAGATGAGACTATGGAATTTATAAACTGGGTTTATAAAGGTGAAGTAATATATCAATGGATATTTGGAAAAATAAATTCACAATGGGAATTTATTAAGGGAATGGGTAAATTTGGTTAAAAATAAATAGTGATTTATTTTTAAAAGATGTGAAAGAGGGGTGTATTTCCCTGGATAGCCAAGTATGTTTTCAAAACAAATTTTTAAGTAGAAGTGAAAGGTGTTAAAAGTGGTTGTAAAAAATATGTTTTAGAAATTTTTTTTTTTTAAATGTTTAAGTTTAAAGTAAGTATTATTTTCAAATTTTTTTGGTAGTAATTATTTGAAGGTGACTTGGTATTATGTTTTGAAAAGATGAAAATTTAGTTTTATAAAGTAGCTTTATTTAAATATTCTTAAAGTATAAATTTTTGAATAAAGTATTAAAGTAGTTTTAAATTTAAAGTATATTTATAATAAAGTGTTTCTAAATTATTTTTAAAATCTAAAGTGTTTGTACTTGGTGATTTCAGTGGAGGTAGAAAATATTTGGGAAATTTACTCCGTGAGAGAAAGGTGGTTTTTGAAACCGTTTCAAAAGGGTTGAAAATGGGAATATATCTTGCGAAGATATTTTGAGATAAATAAATAATTTGGAAAATTATTTATGTGTCTGATGGTTGTTGTGAATGTTATTTGATAGTTAAACAACCGACTATCAATAATGGCCAATGCGCTGATTGTTTCGAAGAGACCTGGATCGGGATTCATTTCTCGAAAACCACTTTGATTCGGTTTGTACGTTTTCGTGGGAAACGAGTTTGGAATCGAAGATGGAGCAGTAAAGTGCAAGGACTAGTCGCTACTAATCCTGAGGGATTCCAAAATGGATGTAGTAGGAGTAGTGCCTTCGGTTTCGTTCGAACCCGGGACGAACTTGTATGGATGAATGCTTTCGGAACATCGTCAGGAGGACGGTGAGCATTCTAAGAGATGTATTCTAAAAGGTAACGCTTAGCCTCGAGCCTCATCAACCGGGAATGACTGAAAATCAGGGGTTATGCAGCAAGGCTAAGTGGGTAGCACCCATTAGGGTGAGGTCATCCCTGTCTAGATGCTTTTTTATTTCGGCTTAGTGGGCGGTTGCTTATCCAAACCGCGGGGTGATCTTACTCGGGATTATTCAGTAAGGGGTAGTCCCAGCCTTGTGTTGCAGGGGATCGGGCGTGGTCCTCGGTACGCTGATCTAGACCAGGTACTATGACAAGTGGTACCCCAGAGCCTAGTCATTAGTTGGAAATCCATTCTCTCTACGTGCCTTTACGGTTTTGATTGTGCCCAACTATTGCTGAAATGTGAGATGCAAGCATTTCAGCTAGATTCTATTTTTACTTTCTATAGACACTACTATAATATCAGAGGATTTTGATAAAAATTGTTTTGGCTATCGTAAGGTAAAAACCCGACATGTTTATTTGTGGCGTGGTCTTACGAGATGCTTTTGATTTCAAAGGGTTTTGAAACTTTAATAATCCAATTGAGTGTGTTTTCTCACGCTGGTTTTCCAGACTGACTCGGGTGTTATTTTATTATAATGCTCGGGTCAGACCGAGTATTACAGATACAGGATAGCATGCTGTGGAGCTCAGGAGACGAGCTGGATGGCGAGACGTATCACTCGTACTTGATGTATATTCCGCTGTGTTGTGTGTACTGTGTATTCTGTTTGTGGGACAAGTTAATATAACTGTCCAGTATTTGAGTTTGATTTTGTTGTACTCTGATAATGTAATTATAAAACAGATATAGTTTCTTTTGTGTAAAGGATCAGTTATTAACTATTATATATTATTCCGCTGCGATGTAAGATTCTGATGTGTTGTTTCCTTTTCTTCTACCTCCTTCTTCTTTAACCCTAATGGTTCGTATTTCCGTTCACTTTGAGTCGAAATGTTTGGAGAATAGTGTCGATTCAAGGGGTACGGGTTTGCGGGCTGTTACACCAGTTGTCCTTATTTATCCCTATTCTGTGCAGGATTGGGAAACTCCTAGGACTCCAACTGATATTCGTAGTTTTTTGGGCCTTGCCGGTTATTATTAGAGATTCATTGAGAATTTTACTCGGATTGCTGCACCTCTCACCGCTTTGACTCGTAAAAATGCTAAATTTATTTGGAGTGATGAGTGTAAAGCTGCATTCAATGAGTTAAAGCACAAGCTTCCTTCCGCACCAGTTCTTACCGTTCCAAATGGAAATGAGGGATTAACGGTATACACTGATGCTTGTCATGAAGATTTGGGAGTTGTTTTGATGCAGGATGGGAAGGTCATTGCTTATGCTAGTCGTTAGTTGAAGACCCATGAAGCCAATTACGATGCTCATGATTTGGAATTGCTTGCTGTGGTTTTTGCTTTGAAGCTTTGGAGGCATCATCTTTTGGGTACTAAGTTTGAGCTCTTCACTGATCATCAGTCTTTGAGGTATATTTTCACTTAGACGGATTTGAATCAGAGGCAAGTTAGGTGGTTGGAGTTCCTTGCTTCTTATGACCTCGACATCAACTATACCCCTGGGAAAGCTAATGTTGTGGCAGATGCTTTGAGTCGGAAGAAGGCTATGTTGTGTCAGCTGGTTGTTTCTTCTCGTCTTTTGGATCGTATCATGGCTAAGTAGGATGAGGATGAGATTCTTAGATTGATGAAGGAGAATGTTTGTAGTAGAGTTGGTAGTTGTAGTCTGGATGGCAGTGGTGCTCAGATCGATGATAGAGGTATTTTGAGGATTAATAATAGGATTTGTGTCTCGAATGTTGATGGATTGAGACAGGAGTTACTTCGGGAGAATCATCGGTCCAGACTTTCTATTCATCCGGGAGTGACCAAGATGTATCAGGATATGAAGAAGTTGTATTGGTCGAGAGGTATGAGGCGAGATATCTCCATCTTTGTTAGTAGGTGTGCGACTTTTCAGCAAGTCAAGGCCGATCATCAGAAGACCCCTGGTTTGTTGCAGCCCCTTGAGGTTCCCAATTGGAAATGGGAACAAGTTTCTATGGATTTTATTGATGGATTACCGAGGACTAGGAGGGGTAATGAGAGTATCTAGGTTACTGTGGATAGATTGACCAAGTCAGCTCATTTCATTCCGGTCAAGTCTACCCGTTCTGCTTCTAGCTTGTCTGAGATCTACATGAGGGAGATTGTTCATCTCCATGGTGTCCCTTTCAGTATTGTTTGTGATCGTGATCCTATCTTTACTAGTCAGTTTTGGAAAGCTTTTCAGGAATCTTTGGGTACTCACTTGAATCTGAGCACTGCTTACCATCCACAAACCGACGGTCAAACGGAAAGAGTGAATCAGATTCTAGAGGATCTTCTTCGTGCTTGTGTGCTTGATTATGGAGGATCTTGGGAAGATCATCTCCATCTTATCGAATTTACCTATAACAATAGTTATCAGGTATAATCTAAATCTTTTTTATTTTGAATCTTGTCTTAATCTTTTATCTATCTCATTTCTATCTTTGAATTCAGGCTAGCATTAAGATGTCTCTGTTTGCTGCTCTTTACGGAAGACCTTGTAGATCTCCATCTTGCTGGATTGAACCCGGTAATCGTTTGGTTCTTGGTCCTGAGATGATTTTGGAAACTTCGGAGAAAGTTGACGAGATTAAGAGGAAGTTGAGGGTTGCTCAGGATAGGAAGAAGAAGTATGCTGATAAGCGTAGGCGGAGTTTAGAGTTTGCTGTTGGTGATCAGGTTTTCCTTAAGGTCTCTCCCTTAAGGAATGTCATTCACTTTCGTCGTAGGGGGAAGCTTTCTCCTAGGTTCATTGGTCCTTTCCGCATCTTGGAGAGGATTGGTTCTTTAGCTTATCGCCTGGATTTGCCTGAGAAGTTCTCTGGAGTACATAATGTATTCCACGTTTCGCATCTTCGTCGCTATCTGCATGACCCATCTCTTATAGTCCAGCCTTCTGCTCTCGATAGTTTGGATATAGAGCCTAATCTGACTGTCGAAAGGAAGCCACTTCGTATTGTCGACAGAGGTACGAAGCAGCTAAGAAGGAAATCTATTAGTCTGGTCAAAGTACAGTGGAGTACCGACGATCGAGACTGTACCTGGGAGACGGAGGAGAGCATTCGTGCTTCGAATCCGGAATTGTTCGTTTCAGGTACTATTTGTTTTTCTATCTTGCTTTTCCTTATTTTTCCATGTTTCGTTCTTTTCGAGGACGAAAAGATTTGAGTGGGGGAGAGTGTAACAACCCAAGATTTTTGCAAATATTTTTAAATTAGATTTTATTTCAAAATTTTATTTTTTAAAACATTTTTAAAAGTGTAGTTGTAATTTTCCAATATTAGTTGTATTTTGTTTACAATTTTTAATTCTAGTTTCAATTAAATAAAGTATTTTCTTTATTTATTTTTCTATTTTCCAAAGACTATTTATTTATTTTCATTTCTACTTTATTTTGTTTTATCTTTTATTTTATTTACTTGATTTTTATTTGTTTATATTGAATTAAAAGAAAGTGGAAATTCAAAGAGACAAAAGCTTTTAAAATTTGTGACTTTTCAATTGCTAGTCTTTTCATTTGCTTGGCCTTTCATTTTCTCTATTGTAGCCGTGCATTTCCTTTTGTTTATCACGTGAAAAACTTCTCATTACTTTCATTTCTCACGGCATTCTCATTTCTGAAAAAAAAATGTAAGTTAATGGCTTCCTTTTCCTACTTTTTCTCTTCATTTTCTTTGATTTTTCCGTGCTCTTCTCTAGCTTTGCTCGGCCATTACCACCATCATCTCCATCGACCACCACCATCACCTTCTCCTCATCATCCACGGCAGCAACGACCTCCTCTTCCTCTGTCCAAACCAGGCCGTGATCACCTAAATGAAGCCATCACCACAAACTTTGCTGCAAAAATCCTTGAAATATGAATAGCCGAGCCTTTATTCCACCACCACTTTATGTTGTAGCTTCGGACATCACCCTTAGCAACCACCAACAGCACGTGCATCACCTCTGGCCATCACCTCACATCTGACCTGACCTGTACATGACCCTGGCCGAACCCATATTGACCATAGGCCAAGCCTAGATGCAACCCAAAACTCCTCTTTTATGCCTTGACCTTTGACATTCCATGCTTGTAACTCTATTCTCTTCACATTCCCTATGCTAGCCGTGCCAAATTGACCCATACTCGAGCCTTGTTCCTCAAATTAGAACCATGGCCGAACCTATAACATCATGGCCGAGCAAACCATGGAGTAGTGGTCAAGCAATCTTGTGTTAAAAGCTTGGTGATGTCATTTGTTAACTCTAATTATTTTTGGTTCAATTTAAATTTTTGTGTTGAATATATATTTATATTGCTTTGTTTATTTGTTGTATACAAGATTAATATCTTGGCTCTCACTCCACTTGAATCCAAAGTCATGTTGTATCGTGCTTTTTGGAATTTATTTGTGTGTTTTGATTTGCGAACTCCAGCTTAAAAAGGTGAGTTATTCACGCTTGACATTCATACTTATAGAATTGTGAAACGATAACAAGTGAATGTGTAGAATTGTTATACCATGTTATACCTGCCTGTGATATAATTATATGATGTTAAACTTTGTTATAAACTTGTCACATCATCTCATATGTTATAATGTTTATTTTATTCTGGTATTCACACTACAAGTTCCATGTAGAATAGAATCACTATGGGTTGAAATGATACATACCCGAATGGACTTTAGAATAGGGAAAAATCGTTATGGGCTGAAATGATAGGCCTGAGCGATTTTTATTTATTTTTATTAACTTGGGATTGCGGGTTTGAAATGATAGAACCCGGAATTTCTTTGTAAATTATGGATTGAAATGATATATTATCCGTATCACTTGACTTAGGCTAGAAAATATTATACAGACCCGTGGTTATTTTATTTTATTTTTTCTGGAAAATTTTAAGTATTTTTAAATGTAAAATTTGATATTTTGATTTAAATTTGGATTTAAAATGATTTAATAAAGTGATAATGATTTTTCTATGTATTTAAAAATGTTAAATAAATGAATGGAAAATTTGTGATTTGAAACATAACTTAATTTGGAAATTTGTGATTTGATTTTTAAATGGAAGTTTAAGTTAATTAAATAAAAATGGAAATTAAGTTTTATTTATGAAATGGAAATTTAAATTTAAGTGTTAAGGTAAATTGTTAAAAATAAAAAGAATGGGAAATGGTACACTTGAATTTAATAAGTGAAATTATTGAAAATTTGATTTTATTGTAAAATTTTACTTTATAAAATCATAAGTTAAAGGGTATTTAAATGAACATTTTTGAGTAGAAAAATATGATTTTTATAAGTTAAATGGTTAAAATCGAAGTTTATTTGTTTCTGAAATTTTATTTTAAATCTGGAAACTGAATTAGTAGCACTTCATAAATGCTATCATTTCTGAAATTAACTTAAAATCTGAAGTAAAAAATACTGCAGCACTTTGTAAGTGCTGTGGTTGATGAAAATGAACTAAAGGCTAATTAACTAAAGCCTACTGCAGCACTTGGTAAGTGCTGTGGTTGTAGAAAGAAAATCTAAAATCTGAAACTAATAAAGGGCTATAGTAGCACTTGATAAGTGGTGCAGTTTGCTGAAATGAGATTTTCAAATGTAACTGAACTACTACAGCAGTTTTGTAAATGTTGTCTTTTCTGAATTGAACTAGTTTTCAATCTAATTGAACTACTGCAGTAGTTTATAAATGTTGTCTTTGCTGAAATGAACTGTTTTCAGATATAACTTACCGCAGCATTTTGTAAGTGCTACGAATGCTGAAATTTTAATGTTTTGAAGTATTTAACTAAATAAACAAGCTTCTAAAGTGCTAAATTTCTGGGAATTGAATATTTGATTTGAAAGAATAATGACTTCACCTTTAAATGGTTTAAATGAAGTATTTTGATTTGAAATATAAACTATTTTTGAAATTTATAACCACGGGTTATAATAACGATTGGTTGTTAAAGAGACTGGGATCGGATATGGACATATTCTCTGTCGATACCGAAAACCACTTTAACAACTGTGTACGCGGTGGAGATTCCAGAATGAAGTAGGATGGTGGTGACGATCCTATTGTGGTATGAACGTGGATCCGACTCCCGTGAGTTGGCATAAGGTGGCTAAAACAGGAGCGATTGACGGACCAATGAGGTAGCACCTCTGATCGGACACACTTCTTCGATACCATTCTATTACTTTTGTGATTGATTGGGTGCACCCCTTGATTTTGGGAGTGTGGCTCGAGGTGGGCGGTAGTGGCTGCTATGCGTTTCCACCAGCCTGGATGCGTAATTGGTATATCTACCCTGGCATTGCCTAGTTGTGTCGTGTCACCTACCCTAGCGCGCCTTGTACGAGTTTCTATTTGTGTCGTACCTATGGAGTATCTTCTTGTAGCCTCTCGAGGTATGCAGGTACTGTATAGACTATTGGCACTATTATGTGTTAAGGGGAATATTGGGTCACTCCTTCCTATAATCTTCTTGATATGATGATTTGAATGTGCAAAGATAGGAAGTAGAGAGTTGAAAATTACTTATTGGTCAATTAGAAGTCCTAATGGGAGACCATTGAGGCTGACGATCCCACGAATTTGGAGAAACATGAGGACGTTGAGGTGAATGAATATGTGCATTTGTGTTGATCGGAGATGAACCACATATTTTTGCAGCACAACGTTCAAGAAAACTGAGTCGTCTACCATGACTCTTTTGCTCAAAATACATTTCACACTGAAGATTAAGTGTTTCCCTCTAATAGTGATGTAAGTCATCTATCTTTTCCTTAGTAGTTGGAGATGGAAATAAATTTCTTCGCGTGCGTTTATTTTCTGGCGTATATCCCGTATGATGACTTTGTGGTGGACATATCGGAATATAAGTTGGAGTTGGAGTTGAAAGTTCGGAAGACCCAGAACTAGGTGTTTCAAAGTCAATTGACGAATATCCAAATGAATAGGAAGGCTCATCTGAAGATGAACCGTCCATGGTATATAGGAATAATGCAAAATTAAAAAGCATAATTTAGTTTCTGCTTTCACCTTTCTATTTGAAATAAGCTGAATGAAATTTTTCTTCTGAATGAAAGAATTTATATATAAAACTGAAGGCTAAATAATGAATGGTTAAGATTAAAGAAGAATAATTTAATTTTAACCAGAAGAAAAATGTGGACAAAAACCAAGTTTATAATAACCTTTAAATAAAAACAGAAATGAGTTGAAGTAAACTTCATAAATTTTTGAATGAGATGATTCCAAGTTCTCGTCTCAATTTTACAAAAGTGTTTTCATTTAATGGTTTGGTAAAAATATCTGCTAATTGATTTTCCGAAGATACGAATTCTAGATTGATTATATCTTTTTCAATATTATCACGAAGAAAATGATGACGAATATCAATATGTTTTGTCCGTAAATGATTTACTGGATTTTTAGATAAATTAATAGCACTAGAATTATCACAGAAGATTGTAGATTTAGATAATTTAAAACCAAAATCTTGAAGAGTTTGTTGCATATAAATTACTTGAGCACATGCCAAAGCTGCAGATATATATTCTGCTTCACAAGTAGAAAGTGATACACAATTTTGTTTCTTACTGAACCAAGATACTAGAGACCGTCCAATGAAGTGACAAGTCCCACTTGTACTTTTTCTATCCGTCCGACTTCCTCCAAAATCAGCATCACTATATGACACTAATTCAAAAGGACATTCTTTTGGATAAAATAGTCCAAAATCTTTGGTTTTGTTGAGATAACGTAAAATACGTTTTACTGCTCTAATGTGTGATTCTTTAGGATCGGCTTGAAATCGTGCACACAAACAAACGCTCATCATTATATCGGGTCTACTAGCGGTTAAATATAATAATGATCCAATCATACTTCGATATAATTTTTGGTCTACACTCTTGCCATTTTCATCTTTTTCAAGATGTACAGTTGTACTCATAGGAGTTGGTTTGGCAGAAGTATTTTTCATACCAAAGCGTTTGATTAAATTATTACAATATTTTTCTTGATTTATAAAAATTCCATTATTAACTTGTTTAATTTGAAGTCCAAGAAAATATGTTAATTCTCCCATGTGAAACATCTCAAATTCATTTGTCATTATTTTAGAAAATTCTTGACATAATTTATCATTAGTTGATCCAAAAATAATATCATCTACATAAATTTGAACAATTAAAATATCATGTTTCTTTTTCTTAATAAAAAGAGTTTGATCAACCTTTCCAATTTCAAAACCAGAGTCGATTAAATAACTTTTTAAACGATCATACCAAGCACGAGGTGCTTGCTTTAAACCGTATAAAGCCTTTTTAAGTTTATAAACATGGTCTGGAAATTGTTCGTGTATAAACAAGGGAGGTTGTTCAACATAAACATTTTCTTTAATAAACCCATTTAAAAAAGCACTTTTAACATCCATTTGATATAATTTGAAATCATGAAAGCAAGCATAGGCTAATAGGATTCGTATTGCTTCTAATCTTGCGACAGGAGCAAACGTTTCTTCATAGTCTATTCCTTCTTCCTGATTATATCCTTATGCAACTAATCTAGCTTTATTTCTAGTGATATTACCATTTTCATCAGCTTTATTTTTAAAGACTCATTTAGTGCCAATAACTGATTGATCATTCGGTCGTGGAACTAAATCCCAAACGCTATTTCTTTCGAATTGGTTTAGTTCTTCTTGCATCGCAATAATCCAATAATCATCAGTTGAGGCTTCCTTAATATTTTTAGGTTCTATATTAGAAAGAAAAGCTATATGACCCATTTGATTTAGTTGATTCCTTGTTTTAACTCTTTCATCAATTTCTCCTATTATATTTTGAATTGGATGATCTTTTAAAATTCTTGGTGGGGATTTTAATTCAGTTTCAATTTGATGTAAAGAAGAAGTATTGTCAGGTGTATTGTTGACACAATTGGAATTTGAATTTATTATAATGTCTTCATCATCATTTGTTTTAATTTTGAAATTTTCATCAAATGATACATGAAGTGTTTCTTCAATAGATTTAGTTCTTTTATTAAAGATTCTATATGCTTTGCTTCGTTCTGAATATCCGATGAATTTACATTCATCCGATTTTGGATCAAATTTTCCTAATTGATCTTTCGTATTCAAGGCAAACCATTTCGAACCAAAAACTTTAAAGTAAGATATATTAGGTTTTCTACCGTTGAAGAGTTCATATGGAGTATGTTTAGTTAAAGGTCGAATAGAGACACGATTTAGGACATAACAAGCAGTAGCAACGGCTTCTGCCCAAAATTGTTTTGGAAGAGTGGTTCCATTCAATAAAGTCCTAGCACATTCTTGAAGTGTTCTATTTTTACGTTCAACAACTCCATTTTGTTGAGGCGTTCTTGGAAATGAAAAATTATGAAATATTCCTTTCTTATTACAAAATTTCTCAAACATTTCATTTTCAAATTCACCTCCATGATCACTTCTAATGTTTTTAATTTTTAGATTTTTAATATTTTGAATACGTTTAGCAAAGATTTTGAAATTTTCAAATGTATCACTTTTGTTTTTCATAAAAAAGGTCCATGTATATCTAGAGAAGTCATCAACTATTACAAAAACATATCTATTGTGATTAATAGATTGAGTCTGAGTTGGTCCAAATAAGTCTAGATGTAACAACTCAAGAGGTTGTAATGTTGAGATGATCTTCTTAGATTTAAAAGAAGATTTAGTTAGCTTTCCTAGTTGACAAGCATCACAAATGCTATTTACCTTAAAATTCATTTTAGGTAAACCTTTTACTAAATTGTTTTTGGATAATTTATTAATAGCTTTGAAATTTATATGACAAAATCTTTTATGCCATAGCCAAGGATCATTTTCTTTGACTAATAAGCACATATTTGTATTATGATTTATTTTCATATTCAGAATATAAATATTACGATCTCTAACTCCTTCGAAAATAAGATTTTTGTTATGATAAAAAATATTGCATTTATTTTCAGAAAATACTATGTTAAAACCTTTATCACATAATTGACTAATACTTAGTAAGTTATGTTTTAAATTTTTAACTAATAAAACATTTGTAATAAGAGGTAAATTAGATGTACCGTCATTGCTCACATCGCCTTTGCCAATGATGTAACCTTTGGAATTATCTCCAAAAGTGACAGATCCTCCATCTGAGTAGATAATGTTAGTTAACATATTTTTGTCACCTGTCATGTGTTTTGAGCAACCACTGTCTAGAATCCATTTTCCTCTTTTCTTAATCGGTACCTGCAAAAAATATTGAAATTCTATTGGTACCCACTTCCTCTGTTAGGGTCCTAAGGGTTAAATCTTAGGAAGCCAAACCCAGTTGGGTTTAGAGTTCCCTTTAAAAATAAAATTTTCATTCTTATGTACAGACTTAATGAAAGATTTAATGTAGTTATTCCTAATCAAATTATTATTAGTTTTTGGAACCCAAATCATAATTGTTTTTGGATGAATAACTTTTGAAGAAGATTTTTGAGCAGATATAGATTCCTTTTTCTTAAAATTAGTATATAAAGAACCATTATTTTTAGAAAGCTTTTGTATTGGTTTTTTATATCCTAACCCCTTTTTATTTGAACAAGTTTGAGAATTCTCAATTATTTTAGAGAGACTCTCTCTTCCACTGTTAAATTTAGAAACGTTTTTAGAAATATTTTCCAGTTTTGTTTTAAGATTTGATACTTCTATATCAAGTGTTTTAATATTAGAGTTTAAATCATAATTCTCTTTTGCTAATTAAACATTCTCATATTTCTGTCTTTCTATTTCACTGCTTAAATCAGTGAATTGAGATGTTATATTAACATAAGATTCTTGAGATTTTACTAACTCTTCCTCTAATATTTTCTTTTCATCTTTTAACATGTCAGTTTCTATTTCAGTTCTATTTAATTTTCCTAAAGCATCTTTATATTTACTCTTTAGGATTCTAAGTTTATCTAACAATTTAGAGTTTATTTCTATTAAATCGTCAAAAGTTAGATCATTTACATCATCATTTGTTGCCATAAAACAAACGTTGGCTTGTTCTGAATCACTGTCATTATCACTATCTGACGAAGAAGATTCCGTATCATCCCATGTAACTGAGAAGGCTTGTTTCTTTTTATATTTGTCCTTTTTGAGATTATTTTCTTTCTTCCGATCAGGACAATCTTTCTTTATGTGGCCCTTCTTGTGACATTCATAGCATTTAAGAGATGAGCTTGATGGCTTATTGAAACCCTTGTTATTTCCAAATTTATTACCCTTTTTGAATTTTAAAAACTTTTTGAAATTCTTAGCTATAAATGCCATATCGTCTTTTGATTCAGAGTCTTCTTTTTCTGCTTGAAAAGCGATAGTTTTCTTGTCCTGTGCTTGTGCTCGTCTTGTCTGTAAATTTACTTCATAGGACATTAGATTTCCTATTAACTCTTCTGTTTTTATGGTTGAAATATCATTAGCTTCCTCGATAGCTAAGACTTTTCGTTCCCATTCATCAGTTAAAGAGTTAAGGATTTTTGATACAACATCAGATTCAGTAAAAGTAACTTCTAAAGCTAATAGTGAGTGATAAATATCCTGGAATCTAGAGTACATTTCACTAATACTTTCTCCTTGTTTCATCCTAAAATTTTGAAATTGGTTTTTAAGCATAGAAATCTTGCTTTGTTTTACTTTATTTGTTCCTTCGTGTGTAACCTTAAGAGTATTCCAAATTTCATATCCAGTTTTACAAATACTGACTCGATTGAATTCATTTTTGTCTAAAGCGCAAAATAACATGTTCATTGCTTTTGCGTTTGCAGTAGCATCTAGTTTTTGGGTATTAGACCATGCAGCATACTCTGTAGTAGGAATATTATATTCAGTTTGAATGATATTCCAGGTTTCAAATCCACTTGCTTGCATAAAAATTCTCATTCTAGTTGACCAATAACTATACTTTAATCCATTAAACAATGGTGGTCGTGTAGTGGCTTGTCCCTCAGTAAAACTGTTGTTAGTGTTATTGTCCATATTATTAAAAAAAATTAGATAACTGTGTTATAGTTATGTGATAACCTTACTCTGATACCAAATGAAAGTTTATATGGATCGATAATATATAGTAGGACTAGTCTAGCAAGTGCGGAATTATAAATAATAGTAAATAGAAGTAATAAAAATGACACCAGGGATTTTTATACTGGTTCGAACTTCCCGTTCTACGTCCAGTCCCAGACTCCTTCTGGAATTCTTCGAATAACCCTCACTTAACCCGGAGGAACAGGTATTACACCGCCTGAGCAACTGAATAGGACTTTTCCGCCTAAGCAACCGAATAGGACTTCTAATACAATTTGGTAAAATGTTTCTTGTCTTGTGTGTTCTTTGAATAACACGAATATAGTCAATGTAGTACACCCTTCCTATAATCTTCTTGATATGATGATTTGAATGTGCAAAGATAGGAAGTAGAGAGTTGAAAATTACTTTGATATTATAACAATATAATATCAGAATAGATAGAAAGAATTGGTGATTGAAATAGTGGATTTTCATCTCTATTTATAGTATTGAATAGTTTTAATTTAATAGTTGCAACTTTTAGAAGAAGTGCAACTGTTGATGAAGAAGACAACTCTTCAGAATTTGATATTTCATGAAGAGATGCTTCAGTTCGTCAAGTTCAGATGTCTGAGAAAAAAGTGACAGATGTCTGAATAAAGTTTAAAATTCAAAAAATAGAAGAAACAAAAACTAGTCATTTTAGACGTCTGCAATTTAATTCAGACGTCTGTCTATGATGACAGACGTTTGTTATATAATTTACAGACGTCTATTTCATATGGAAATAGAAGCACTTTATACTGAGGGTTCAGACGTCTGTTATTTTATCTTTAGACGTCTGACATTGATGTCAGACGTCTGAATTAAGATACAGACGTCTAAACCTGTACTGTTTTGTTCCTTCCTTTGTTTTAGCACTTTTGAACTTGAGATATTATATAATTTTGAAAATACCTTTTTATATCTTTAAATAATTAAAGATATTTATTATTTTAAAACATGATAAAAGTATATTTGTGTGTGTGTGTTTTATCATCATATCAGAGATTGTACAAGAATATTTAACTTAGAAATAATAAAATTTGAGAACTTGATCTTTGTTGATGATATGATAATAGCTTCTCTTGTAGATTCTTGCAAGAATATTTGACATTATAGTATATAGGTTGAGATATATAGTTGTCGCATTAAAATCAAAGAAGGCAGGTTCCAACATTAAATTCTAATATTACTCAATCAAAATTTCCCAAGATTTTGAAATTGTGTTAAATTAAAAAATTGTAGAAAACTAACTAGATCAAAGGTGAATAAAACTATGATATTAAGGAGTAATTAGAGGCAAATTCACTTCCAATCATTCATATAAATCAACACTATATTCGTCTATAATTCTCTTTAATATTTTAGTAGAATTGATTGATGTGTTTATCAAATGTATAGTTTATTTATGCTATTAACTAGCACAACTTAAACCATCAAACTCTAACACACCATTCAAACCCACTTATCAACTCTCATGAAAATGACATGAAATTGAAAATAAAATCTACTTTAAGCATGATCTATTTACTATGAACTAGTAACATAGATCATCAAATTTTGATTCTAGCTTGACTTTCATCATCAAAATCACTTAGGCAAATGATTAAATGGTTTATGTTTATATTTGATTAAGCATAGCCTATTTGGTATGTCAACATAGACTATCAAATTCACTAAAAAAAAGAAACATAATCCACCATTATTCAAAATTTCCATTAAGCATAAAATAGAGATCATAAATCATTATCTCAATTAAATACGTTTCATGAGAGCTTCATTACCCCAAAATTGAAGGGGTTTAGCTTCTTATATTTGAATACATTGTAACGTAAAATGATTTCAACATTAAAAAAACAATAAAAATGAGAGCTAATTAAAAGAAAAGAGAGCTAACTACTTGCATGAAATAAAACTAAACTAATTACAAGAATTAAATCCATGCTACTAACATGAAATAAGAGGAGCATAAAGTAAATAAGAGAGCATAAGATAAAATAGCAATAAAAGAAAGCATGAAATAGAAATGCATGAAAGTAAAGAGCAAGGCTAAGAAGCCATTAAAGAGATATTTTATTTATCATTGATTTGTGGCTACAATGTTGCATAAAAAAGGAAGAAGATGGTTACATGAAACATAAGGGGTATTTATACATGCTAAAAACACTAATTCATTTTTAGGGGACTACCAAAAATTCCCTTGAGATAGTGTAACCTCCAAGTAATCATTAGGAAATTAATTAAGGGGGAATTAATTTAAAAGACAAAAATTTGTATATTTTTAGCCTCAAGGACACAACCTCAATATTTTAAGCACAAGGACAAACATTCTCCTAAAAATTATTCATAAGGACAAACATTTTTTCAAAATTATTCATAAGGACAAACATTTTTTCAAAACTGCTACCGAACTAAAAACTGATACCTAAAAACTGCTACCAATAACTACAAACTGATACCTAAAAACTTAAAAACTGATACCTAAATAAAGTTGTCCTTCAGGCTAAAATACTGAAGGTATGTCCTTGAGGCAAAAATGCTGAGAAATTTTGTCCTTGACAATAATTTCCTGATTAATTAATCCCCACTAATATGCCTTTAAGTCTCATTAACATGTGGATGTGCTTCTAATTATGGTACATTAGTTAGTGGGCATGTGGGCTCCTCCATGTTGCAAGAATTCTTTTATTTTCTACATTCTCTTGGCCTTGAACAATTTTGCTTGCATATATCCATGGAACTCCATCCAATTTGCACTCAGTTTCTTGCAAATAAAACCATACACAACATTACCATTTTGCCCTCGAAAGAAGATGAATGAATGAAGATTTGAAAACAATTTAGATTTTGGTTTAAACATATAAAATACCCTAATATGCTCATTTATTAAATAAAACAAGATTAAATATGGGAGTCAAAATATACACTTTTACGTGCACATCAATAGCTTCAACTTATCCATTTGCTTGAGGGTGAGCAATTCCCGCAAATCTCTTTTTAATATGATGCCTATGGCAGAAGTCTTTGAATTTAGCGCTGTCGAATTGGGTTCCATTATCAGTTACAATTGTACGTGGAAGGCCAAAACGACAGGTGATGCTCCAGGTAATGAAGATGATTACTTTCTTTGTCATGATCATGGCTAAAGGTTTTGCTTCAGCTCATTTGGTAAAGTAATCAACTGCAACGATGGCGTACATCGCACCATCTTTAGAGATCGGTAAGGAACCGATAATATCGATGCCCCATATGGCAAACGACCATGGACTGACCATTTGTGTAATTTTCGTCGGTGGAGCTTTTAAACTTTTGCATACAACTGGCACTAGTCACATCGCTTACCATAATCAGCAGCATCTCGGTTGACAGTCGGCCAATAATACCCATAACGGATTATTTTCTTTTCTAGGGTTTAACACTAGTGTGATAGCCACATTACCCTTCGTGAACTTCCTTTAGGACTCCTTTTATTTCATCATGAGAAATACATCAGAGTAGAGGAACGGAAAAACCCTTTCTATACATGACTCCCTCCTGAATGAGATACGGTGAAGCTTTGTAAAGGACTTGTCACCTTTCATTCCTCTGTTCAGAAAGGACTCCTTGTAGCAAATAGTCTTTTTCAGAGTCATCCATGACTCCTTTTCAGGCTTCGTCTTTAGTACCTAGTCGATTTCCATCTGTTTTATACTCGGAGCGTCTAATACTTCGACTGGAACCAAGCCCATTTGTTGTGCATCCCTAGTGCTAGCAAAATTTGCTAATGAGTCAGCCTCTTTGTTTTGGTCCTGGGGAATGTGTGATGTCATAATACTCAACGCCAGCCAATAGCCCTTGGACTTGGATAAGGTATGGAGTGAGTCGTAGTCCTATAGCTTGGTAATCTCCCCTGACTTGGTATACCACCAATGGGGAATCGCAAAAGATTTCAAGAGATTTTATCCCTAGTTCTCTGGCAAGTTTAAATTCAGCAACTAGAGCTTCATACTTAGCTTCGTTGTTCATTATAGGGAAGTCAAGCTTCAAAGCGTAGAAGATTAACTGATCTTCTGGAGTTACTAGCATGATTCAAGCTCCTGAACAACGATCCTTAGATGCTCCATCCGTATACATTTTCCACCGAATGGTAGGGGCTCCACTGCTCTCTAAGAGATCATCTTGTGCGGTGAATTTTGCTACAAAGTCTGCCAATTCATGTCCCTGGATTGCTCCAAAGGAAATAAGTGATGTCAAACTGACTTAATTCGACGTTCCACTAGAGTAACCTTTCAGACATCTCAGATCATTGTTGGACCTGTCGTAACTGCTGATCAGTGTAAACATTAATGGGACTAGCCTGAAAATAGGGGCGGAGCTTTCGTGAAGAAATCAACTAGCAGTACGCCAAATTTTTTATCTTTGGGTGGTTCCTTTCAGCTCTTGTTAGTCGCTTGCTAACATAATAGACCAGTCTCTGGATCTGATTCTCCTCGTGAAGCAGAGCGGCACTTACAGCATGTACCGACACGGCCAAGTAAATATACAAGTCTTCGTGATCCATCGGCTTTGACAAGATGGGAGGCCTTTCTAGGTGGTTTTACAAAGCTCGAATGCGTCTTCACAATCCTATGTCCATTCAAAGTTCCTTTTCCCTCTTCTAATCAAATTGAAAAAAGGAATGCATTTATTGGTGGATTTGGAAATAAACCAACTTAAGGCAGCAACCTTTCCATTTAGGCTCTATACTTGTTTGATGGTCTTTGGCGCCTGAATGTTGCGAATTGTTCGAACCTTCTCAGGATTAGCTTCGATTCCACGAGCATTGACGATGAAACCCAAGAACATTCCTTATGCCATGCTAAAATAACATTTCAGAGGATTGGTCTTTGTTTTGTAATATTGGAGGATATCGAATATTTTTGTTAAGTCTCTAATGTGGTCGCTTGATCGTCATGACTTCATGAGCATATCATCCATGTATACCTCCATTGTCTTTCCAATCTGATCTTTAAACATTCTGTTGACTAGATGTTGATAGGTTGCTCTAGCATTCTTCAATACAAATGGCATTACCATGTAGCAATATAATCTGATGTTCGTAATGAAACTGGTGTGCTCCTGGTCGGGGATGTGCATCGGGATTTGGTTATATCCAAAGTGTGCATCCATGAAAGATAGCAACTCGTGTCCTGCGGTTGAATTACCAGTTGGTCGATCCTTAGAAGGGGAAAACTGACTTTTGGACACGCCTTGTTTAAGTCCAAGTAATCAATGCAGGTCCGCCACTTTCCATTCGCCTTTCTCGCAAGTACAGGATTAGATACTCATTTAGGGTAGAGGGCGTCGTGAATAAACCCAGTGCTTTTGAGTCTATCCATCTCCTCTTTAAGGCTAGCAGATCTCTCCGGATCCATGCCACCTCTTTTTTGTTTCACCGGGATATGACTCGGGTTGATATTTAATGCATGGGTCGCAATGGCAGGCGAGATCCCACACATGTCAGAGTGAGTCCAAGCGAACACATCAAGATTAGCTCGGAGAAAACCAACAAGTTCTTTCATCATTGGGAGCCTGAGCTGTGATCCGATCTTTAGGACTCGTGATGGGTCATCGTGGCTGACGGTGATGTTAATTGTCAGGTCAGCCAGTGCAACCTTGGTCTACTTAGGCTCCTCCTTATCATCCTTCAGATCTATGTCTTTATAGAACCGACTATAGCATTCGAGCCAAGGTCGAAGTGCTAGTTGTCAATCTTCGATAGTTTGGTTTCGGAGAGACTTGTCCATACCCTTACCTTTCTCCTTCCACCGAGCGTCTCTCAATTCAGCTACAAAGCATAAACGTCCAGTCACCTGATCACCATGCACAACTCCAACACCATTATCAATTGGGAACTTCAAAGTAAAACACTATGAGGCAAGAGCTGCTTGGAATTCAGCTAGGTTAGTCGGCCTAGGAAAGCATTGTATGGAGAGTCAACATCCAAGACAACAAATGGCAATATCCTTACTCTCCTTCGGTCACCTTCTCCCAACTCCATGTGCAATTTGACATAACCAACAGCTTCGGTCGCAACATCGTTAAAGCCATGAATGCGGGCTTTAGATGGTTTCAAAGTCTTGGCTTCCATCCTCATCTGATAGTAAGCCTTTTTGAAAATAATATTTATGGAACTTCCACAATCAACCAAGATCCTTCTCACTAAGGCGGGGCCGATCATGGCCAAAATGACCATTGGGTCGATCGTCGATGCCTCCACCTTGTCTGCATCTCTATTTCTGAATACAATGTTGTCTGCCATTGTATGTTGTTGCTTTGTCGGAGCCCATCTACTGTACTCGAACAACACTCAAAATTCATATGCTTGATTGCACTAGCATAGCGCTCCATCTCATGACAGCTCTTATCAGCTAATTTCTATCCTCTGACTATTGTATTAATCGCTAATCTTCCACCTGTCCGCGTAGGCTCCTCGGCCCTGTTCGGCGCTTATCCTCGGTTGGGGTCGGATGTCCCCTGCCCACCATCCTATAGGGCTTTAACAAGCTGCTGTAGTTTTCTTTCCCAAATCAATTTCTCAATAACATCTTGGAGATGCCTACATTCATTCGTGTTATAACCATTGCATTCATGGAACTAGCAATATTTTCCAATTTGTCTTTGCTTCTCCATCGATTCTTTCGAAAGTGGCTTCCTATACAGCATGGTATTGCATGTAGACAAGTAGACATTCTCTAGAGATGTATTTAGTGGTGTGTAGGTATCATACATTGGAATTCTATGCTTTCCTCTTCTGGAATCCCTCTTTCGTTCATGGTTCTGATCACGACCTCTCTTCTGTTGATTCAGTTTATTTTGAACTTTTCTGGAACTCTCCCTAGACCATTTCACTGCAATGTTGCTCTGCACTCCCTCTCCAGTTGATCCCATAACATTCTTCTTCCTAGAGCATCTAGTTTCCTCATTTCTCAAATATTAAGCTACTTTTGCAGAGAACATTCTAATGTTGTGGGCAGTTTGCCAACTAACCAATCACCAAAGTTAGATTCTGGATCAATCCCTCTTGTTACCGCCATCAATATTGAATGGTCATTCGGATTACTGACTTCTGTGATGGCCATATGAAATCTCTCCAAATAATCTTTCAGCGATTGTTCTGGAGCCTGAATCACACTGGATAGGGATATTTCACTCTTGGGGCGAGTTGCGTGCATACGGAACTACTCCACAAACTTCGTTGCTAAATTGTCAAATCTAGAGATTGACCATGGGGGAAATCTTGTAAACCACATCGTTGCTATTCCAAAGAGACTAAAAGAAAAACATCTGCACTTTGTTGCATCATCAGCTCGTGCGAATTCCATCAGCCATTCATATCGCATAATATGCTGCCTAGGGTCGATTTTTCCTTCATATGCAAGTATTGACGGCATGTTGAACCTCCTAGGATGCTCCGCATGTAGGATATTGTCAGTGAACGGGGTATGGCTTCTCGAGATTCCCCAATCATCATTGGTCAAACCTTGGCTTTCCCTTACTAGTTGTCTAACCATACCTGACAAGTTCGACGTTTGGATAGTTGGAACCAAACGGTAGTCATGCTCCACCTCATGGGAATGGTTCAGTCGATGTCTACGGGCCATTCCATGCCTTCTTGGCTCAACATCCTCTCGATGTATATCACGTGCGTTCACTTCATCGTTGTTGCGAGGAGGTTATTTGCATTAACTTGAACTCCAGCATCCAGATCAACTGTGGCGTCACCCGTGTGCATTCTTCTTGTCATCCGTTGTAATCCACCTCTAAAAGTTGGATCGGCACTAATCGTTCCATATGGAATGGTACCTATCGTTATTGGTATGTCTGGATCGGTCGGATGATGGCGGGTCAATGTTTCAGCGTGGTATCCATCGGTTCTGTAACGTCTTCATTTGTAATAGTCATCTGATGAAGTTGAGCTCTCCGATGCAATATAGGGAGTTGGCTCCCTCCTATCTTTCCCACTGTTGATCTGTGAGTTTATTCAACTGTCGTCGACTATCCACGAGCTCTTTCATCAGATTCTAAATATCAGCCCTTATGATGGAATCAACTGGATTAGGAGCATTCACATCTACTGGTAGATTACTTGAGCCTCCTTGCTGGATGTTAGAATTCTCGTTTCCCTCTGCGTTTTGAGTAGTAGATCTGGTGTTTCTAATCATTGTTGATAGTTTCCCTAAGACATTTGCAAATCTGAATAGAACGGATAAACTACTTGAAGATAGTTCTAGATCTCTTCCAAGGATTTTTGCAGTCCATTAGCGATAAGGGGATCCAAACAGAGCCGAGAATCTTCATTCTCGGTGAAAGCACCAAAATTTGGAACAAACACCTAATATAAATTTTATAGAGAAATAAACGAGGAATATAAAATGGAAGTAGAGGAATCAAACAATTAAATAATAAAATGTAAGAAATAACAAGAAGACAATGATTTATAGTGGTTCGGCATTGAAAGCCTACATCCACTTTTCAAAAATAACTTTATTTAATGCTTGAATTGCTAAGTACAGAAGGATGGATCGGAGTAAAACCCATAGTTATAAAGAAGTGCAAGGTAACAAGCAACGTAAAGATCCTTAAGAATGAACAATCAAGTCTATATTTATAGGGGAAGATGGTGAAATATCTCCTTGAAATTTGATAATGGAGTCTCCAAATCCAGAAGAGGTCATGATATCGATTGTCGGACCCCATCCTTCAAAATAACGTTCGGTGTCGATCGTTCTATGGGTTTGATTTGGCATGCGATCAATATGTTGTGCTCCACTCTTCAATTGATGTTCCCAAAGCTTCACGTGTACTTGACTTGTCTATTAAGTTAAGCTGTAATATTAATACGGTACGACCCATAATTGGTGAATATGGATCATACCCGATCCATTTTCTGTAAATGGTATATTTTCATATTTTTATTTTTTTACTGATTCCCTCTATTGCTTTCACCCCGCCAATGCTTCATATTATCATCTATGTCTGATCACTGGGCTTCGTTATTGTCGATCTGACTTGTTGAGCCTGATGACAGTCAAGTTTAACTTATCCGATCAATTCGAATATGGCCAGCCAAAAGGCTAGATAACAATTATATATACTAATTATATATCAAAAATATTTTCTAAAGTAATACATTACAAATAAATAAACTGTGATGGCATTTCATATACTCTTTAAACTAATTCAAAGCAATGATTCAAGCAACAACCAATATTTCATTCAATTTCAAACAGAATTAAACTCGATATAAAATGGAAAGAATGGCTTATGATGTACATGAAAATCATATCAATCAACAGACAATCAGTAATTAAAGAACACGTAGTTCAAATCATAATTTAGATATAGGATTTGAGTGTAATTACTCACCGAATCGATGCTCGAGTTGGCAAATCATTGTCAAGCACATCGCTTGACCTAGCCACCACCAATGTTTGTGCATCAGTTACCCTCGCCTGCCTAAGCAAGAAATCGTGGACCACGACATCATGTCTCTTCCCCAACTTCAGCCGCCACAACCACCCAATCTGCCAGCGTGATGTCGCCTCCTCCTTCGCCTAGGGATTATGCCAGGCCTCGAGCATCGTGTTCATGCATAATTTATGTATTACTATTTTTAAATTTGTTACGATTGGATTTCTAGAATTTTCAGAAGAGTGGATCTAGGGCTTTCGAATGAAATAATGTGAAGGGCATGAGCTGGTTAAGTGTAATATAAGAGGAAGTTTTAAAATGGGTTTTTAATTGGGCTAGTTTTTTAATTCATATTTTACCCATTTGTTTTGTTTCTATTTTCTTTGTAAACTACTTTCACATTAATTTGTACTCAAATTTAATTTTTATTTGAATTGATTTACAGTTCATTCTATAAATCATATTTCGATAACTACACGAATTCACCCAATTCATTACTAGTTTATTTGTATTTGATTATCCATTGCATTATTACCAAATAGATTCATTTTCTAATTATTTCAATTATATAAGAATTATTTATATTTTAAAATATGTATAATTAATTAAATATTTTATTCAATTCCAAGTTGCAAATAATTTATTAATTTAATTTAGTTTATTAAAAAAAATTATTAAATAGAATTTAATTAAGTAAAAATTCATTTTCCATTAATAAAAATTATTAAAAATAAAAATTTGAACGTTTGATTTTAATTAAATTTATTTATTTATATGCCATAGAAAGCAGGATTTTTACGTCGCCTCTCCATAAATTGAAATCGGACCAAATCACCTATTGCCCTGTCCTCTTATGGTGGGGAAAAGAAAGGAAAAATGGTGAGTCAGACATAAGTCTGGTAAATGAGTATATGTTTAATATATGATGGTTATGTGCAATTGACTTTAGTTCTACCTTTTGTGAGCTAAGATGTCCTACAAGTGTTCGTGTATTCCTAAGGTCCTTTACATAAGGGTCTTTATTTAACACACGCCTACACTAAAACTTATGAAGGCTCCTACAAAGATCGAATTATAGATCGAACCTTAACAACTAATGATTAGCCACCACTTCCAGAGCTACTCAATATGGAAACACCGCTACTAGAACTACTCAATAAAGGAACACTGCTATTAGAGCTACTCAACATAGGAACATCTTACAACTCTCTCATATGGGACTACATTTCACATTACGCCTACGCATAACTATCTCATATAGGTTTCCCTAAAATTACAATATGGGAACACATTTCCTACAACTACGACTACATGTAACCCAAACACGCATCGAGGGGGAGCCCACAATGTTGATTTGCCGCTGTGTCTCATCGTCTGCATTACTGTCCACCTCTCGATCATAGTATACACCTCTTATTACATGCGATAGGGTCTATCAATAACACAGTATCATGCCACATCAAAATCGTGAATACCAAGGAGTCCAATTGCACCAGACCCACACACTTTAGCAGGCATCAGTCAGTGATGCGTGTCCACCTTAGAACCTCCTATGAGTGCCATTTGATATAGAATCGCCCCCAGTTGAATAATCAACTCCTATTAGATAAAGTACATTTACCCGAACCAGCAACGTCTTAGCATCATCTCATAGGGAACCAGCTTCCCTATTATCTCTAACATCTACATATATGTATACAATACGGTTATATATACAATTAATAATTTTATTTCCAACCTGGGCCTTATGCCGAGGTTCAGATTACGCATTTCAGTCATCAACCGATCGAAGACCGCTCAGGGTGAACGGTCAATCGGTCATAATGTAAATTTTAAGGTTTTCGATTTTGAATTATTCAATAATCTGATAGATTCTATATTTATATAATCAACCCTAGGCATCGATTTACACTAACTAGTCCTTGCAATTTTACGCTACTTTTTATTGATATCAAATTCATAAATTTATACCAGTTTAATTATACCTATTTAATTCAAGGTTAACCAATTTTTTAAAGGTTATATTCAATAACATAAAGGGGTTTAACATGGGTAAAAATGATACTAGTCAATTTATACCAATTTCTAATTCAAATTTTAGATTTAAACAGCTAGGGTATACAGCTTGATTACTAACATCCTAGATCAGATAGAATATGTTAAAATTAACTATAAATAATCAACTTATTAAACTTCTTTCCACTAACCTCGAATCCAAGCACTAGCTCTATGCTCCATCGAAGAAAAGCCACACACTAGCTTGCCTCTCCTTGATCTAATTTACTAGTGCTATCTTACTTAGTTTTTAAAGAAATTTTTGTAAGTGCAGAGAAGAAATTTTGGTAGAGTTTCGGTATGTAGTAAGTTTTCTAATAAAATTAAGGTTACTGTAGGTGTTTATATATAGGGGTTACAGATTGATATAGGGCATTACATTGACCCTAGAGAAGCTTTGCTCTCATCACAGATGCACATCGGAAAATTGACTAGGAAGAAAAATATTTGGTCCAATCATCTCTGTCCGATCGTCGCTCCTGATCATCAAAAGTATACATCAATGATCGACCGTTAGGGTAGACTGGTCGACTGCTTCATGTCGATCGACACAGTCTGTGGTGTCGACTAGTGACAATATTTTATTAGGAAACTTTTGTTTTTAATTTATTTCATTTTTAAACTTTCAAACGTGTTTTTGAACCTTCAAACGTCTGTAACTTCTTCGTACTAACCCTGATTTCAAAGTGTTATATGCGAAAAATGTCCAGAAAATTACTGCGAAAGCAATGTTGTAAGTTTCGTAGCCAAATTTGAACATTTGTGAAAATTTCATTTTAGCCCTTATTATATTTAAATTTAAATTTTTTGAATAAATTTTCCACTAAATTTTTAGGGTGTTACATTCTGCTCCTTAAAAGGATTTCGTCTCTGAAATCTCAATGGAGAAAAAAATGTAACTCATATACAAAACAAACAGTAGCTACAACCATCTACTCATCCATCATCCATGGGCAATTATTACCCTTAATAAATTTCTAATGTGGTATATGTAGACGCAAGCGTGAAATGCATGTGAACCTATACTAATGCAAAGAGTAGGCGGTCTCCTAATCTAGTCGACCACATGTTATGCAAGTGTTCATGCCATGAATCCAAAATTTATGCAACGTCCTTAATAAGTATATTTGCAATTCAACATGTATGCACAACCATTCAATCCATATGTAACATCCATATGCATAATGCTCAACAAGACAAACAAATAAACAAGAGATGACATGAATGTGTGTGTACTATCTAGAGGATATATTGTCCTAAATCTGTAACAGAAACAATCCAACTAAAACATCCACTAGCATTCACCATCCATAACATGTCCTAATGACACGTTTACAACCACCCCCACCATACAATGGTCTCTGCCTAAAGGGTATACCAAGCTAAGTCCTAGTACATAAGTGATCTCTATTTATTAAATTTGAATCGGAAATGTACCAAAAAAGAGTTGTTGGTGGGCAGCTCGGATCTTCTCCATAGGCTCCCATATACTCTTCGTTGGATTGTCTCCCCATTGGACCTTAACAAATTTGATTTCCTTGTTGCGCAGTCTCTTTGTACCATGCTTAAGAATATAAGTGGGTGCACCACGAACAAGTGACCCCCTCTCTACTTCCATTTCCTCTAGCTGACTCAGGTCAACTATGGTAGTTGAACCATGCAAGCACTTTCGCGAGTGCAACGCATGGAAAACATCATGTACTCCTACCAACTTCTCAGGAAGCTCTATTCTATATGCCAACTTCACTATCCTCTCCGTAATAGGTAAAGGTCCTACGGACCTCACTGTCAGCTTCCCCGAACTACCAAACCTCATGACTTGCCTAAGCGGTGAGACCTTCAGAAACATCATGTCACCCACTGCGAACTCTAACTCTGTCTGTATTCTATCAACATAAGATTTATGTCTATCTTGCACGGTTTTCATTCTTTTACGGATCAAGCCTACTTTCTTCGATATCTCCCTCACCATGTGCGACCCAAGAATAATCCTATTTATTATGTCCCTCCAACATGAAGTGATCTACAAGGTCTGTCATATAGAGCCTCAAATGGTGTCATCCTAATGCTTTCTTGATAGCTGTTATTATAGGTAAACTCCACCAACGGTAAATGATCCTCCCAAGAGCCTCCAATATCCAAGATACACATTAGAAGAAAGTCCTCCAAAACCCAATCCACCCTATGTCAGCGGATGATAAGCGGTACTCAAGCTCAACTCAATGCTCAAAGCCTTTGTAAATTCCTCCAAAACTCGTTGGTAAAATACAGATCTCAGTCACTAACTATGCTAGTAGGAACTCTATGTAACCTAACGACCTCCCTCACGTATAGAGTTGCTAAAGATGTAGTCGTCCTCGTACTCCTAACCATTATAAAATGAGTGCATTTGGTTAACCGATCGAGTATGACCCAAATACTCACATTCCCACTCCTACACCTTGGTAAACGATCGAAAAAATACATAGAAATCCTCTCCCACATCCGTTGAGGAATATCTAACGACTACAACTGACCTCCCGACTGATTCTGCTCAACCTTTACCCTTTAACAAGTGATATATTGAGCTACATACTCCACTACATGCTTCTTTATACTAGACTAATAAAAGACTCTCTTCATGTCCCGGTATAATTTATTTCCATCGAGATGAATGCTCATCCTCGAACAATGAGACTTGTCAAATATTAGATCAACCAACTCCATATTAAAAGGAACACATAGCCTAACATCTCTATAACTATCCCTTCGAGTCAACGGCATAATGCCTCAAATGACTCGACTGCTCTCCTTTATCACACTTGTCAAAAATATCTACTATCTCCTTATCTTGCTTTTGACTAGATGCAAAACATTCCATAAGTGTAGCTTGCACATCTAAAGTAGCTAGCAATCCTAGGGTGATATGTGATGATGGTCGAAAATCAAATGTATAAATAAACTCCAAATGCCTCCACACCAAGAACAAAGGACTTAGTATTGTGTTTGCAACCAAATTGGTCACAAACACCCGGAGACTAGATTTGAGTAGTGAATTAAATGAAGAAATTAAATGAAAAATGAGGAGTAACACTAAATATTCAAGAAAAGATAGCAAAAAGTAAAACACAACAAGATTTATAGTGGTTCGGCGTTGATTGCTTACGTCCACTCTGAATCTTTCTTTATTGCTTTATCACTCAATTGATTACAATTGTAATTCACAAGAAACAACTTGAGTACGAGTTAGAACAAAGGAAACTAATTACAAAAATGGAAGAGTTTTCCCTCAGTAGCCAAAAGAGATCCCCAGAAATGGCCCCATGCCCCTGTATTTATAGATGAAGGCAGCCTGATGTCTCAAAGCCTGGACTCCCCCCGCTCACTTGAGCCAATCATAAGGAAAGCTTGGCCTGACATACTATGCCAAACCAAACTATCATGTCGATCCAATGTCATTTTTGCTGACCCGATACCATGTGTGCCAACCTGATACCATGTGTGCCTACCCGATACCATGTGTGCCGACCCGATATCTTGTGTGCCGACCCAATGCTATGCCAAACACTTTGTTTCCAAGCCCTATACCGACCCAATATCTGGGAACACCTCAATATGTTGGCTCAGTGCTATTTCATGAACTACGCCGAGCCGATTCAATCCATAAACTATATCGACCCCGGTCATTTTATATACTTTGCCAACCCGAGCTTCACCATATCCTTTGCCGCTCGAACGATGCTATACTCTATGCCGACCCGAGCTATTTCATGTGCTCTGCTGATCCATCCACCATTATACCAACCCCTCTAGGTTTCACTGAAATTTCCTAATCATCCACTCTGGTTTCCACCAAACTAAATTTCAGGACTTCGACATCCAGTGCTATCCATTCATCGATTTTATTTAACCTAGGTTGGATATGGCTGTTCAAACATTACCCTCTGGTCATATAGATGTCGTCTCATGGCCATTTTTACCATCAATAGTCAATTCCGACCTCTGTAATTAGCTTTGTGAAGCCGGGCCAGGGTACTGGATAACACTTGCCCCTAAAAGTACGTCTTGTGAATAACATTACGTTCTTTGAATCGAAGAAAAATCCAGGTTCCCGAGGCAAGCTTATTCAAGTCTTTGGTCAATCGTTGTTCTTTATCAATCTTCGATGAAGTCTTGTCATATTCGAATGCACAAATCTAATCATATGAAGTCTCTAGGTTTTCTCAGTCTAACCTCTTGAAGGTTGAATTCACAAAGTCCTCTCCATCTCATGAATACCCGTTGTTCAAGCATATTTTCCTTTCCCCTTCATTATTTGCAATATATATCATTATTTTATCATTATTTTATTTTTTTTCTTTTCTCTCTTTCTCTTTTTTAAGAGGGGTTGGCATTTGGCATGTTGATCCCTCGATGGATCCACATGGGTTAGGGTCAGCATACACAATGGCCGACCCCTTCTTACATTGTGACCGGGTCTCTCGGAAGAGACCGGTTCACATTCCTCCCTCCCCTCTCATATAAAACCCATATCCACTTTTTTCTTATTCTTTTACTTCCATTCATCTAAGTTTTACTTTCTCATTAAACCATCAGGCCTCTCCTTCCAACAAACTCGGCTCCTTCAACTTTCAATTTTAAAAACTGAACACAAACTCGAGGTTCCTCCTCACAATCGCTTCATATCAATCCCTAATCTTGAAAACCAAACGTTCGCCCTACTCAATCCAAAACAATCATAGAGGTATGAATCTTTACTTTACTTGAATTGATGGGTCTTGTCCTTCGCATTCGAGCAAGTTTGAGAGTCGCATAGGTATATAGGGTTTTCATTGAGAAGCATAAGAGGGGAGGAGAAGATGAGGGAGAAAGGGAGAGGAAGAGAAGGTGGAAAATGATGGTTTGGCATGAGGTGGCGTTGGTTGGAAAGAGCTTGGCATGGGCTTAAGTTTTGTGGTTGGGTGAGGGTTCGGCGTAGGAAACATAGATGATGGGGTCGGCGTAGGTTTAGGGATCGGTGTAAGTTAAATAAAAGAGAGGGGTCGACACATCTTGTTTAAAACACGGGGTCGGCATTTTTCTTTTAGGCACGGGAATTGGATAGAAAAGGGGTCAGTATATAGGTTGGAGGAAGGGATCAGTATTATACGTAGAGAGGAGGGATTGGCCATGGGATAAGATGTAGGGATCGGCATAGATGGCTGGGATTAGTGTCGACAAATTAAAACTGCTTTAACTCGAGTTATTCAAACATATGACTGCATGCTTTCTTGCCCAAGCATAAAGTGACTAACAATAACACGACTAGCATATACGGGTCGATGGACTTAAACTTGAACGAACAAATTCCCAATCCACTCAACACTAGTTAAGTATAAAACTAGCCCAACATACTCGAATAACGGACTTCATAATTCTGAACGTCAACATCCGATCCTAAATCTTTTGTCGTCGATCACCTTTCACGTTGTCCGAGACGGTTAGCAATGACGGTCTCTTCGGACGAAATCTCTGAGCTTTGACATTTTACTTTCATTTTTCTGATCTTAAACTGTTTACATTCATTTCACATTCCATTGCACTAGTTCACACACACCATGGGGTGACAGGTTATTATTTCTAATGTTGATTGTCTATTGAGTATAGTTGACACATATATCGATTTATACAAAGCGTTCTCCCGCGATGTCTTCTAGATTGGATAGGAAATCAAGCTCCGCTACTTTTTCTGACAAGCCCGTACCAAGCCAGCAAAGAGATGTAGTAGAGACATCTGATCCACAGGCAGAACCTTTTTTCGATATCCTGACTCTTTTTGCAAAGGTTATAGACCCAGCTCCCGATGTTGTGGATGATGCCGTCGTTTTGAATAATCCGGCTGATTCACACGCTTCAACAATCGACGAAGCTGCTCTTCGTCGATTGTGCTCTATCAACGGGATTCCTTTTGAATATGTCCTGATTTTGTCAAGGCAAGACATGCCTCATTTGTCCCCAGTTGGATATACCGCATGCAATAAGTTCATGTGATGGGCCGGGTGTGTGCCACCTTTCAACTCTTTTATTCGTGAAGTGCTAAAGCATATGGGGATTGCTCCCACTTAACTGCACCCTAACAGCTACGCCTTTATCCATGGCACTTTCATTCTTTTCTTGAATGTCCTATTCCATCTGCCAACTCGTGAGGCCATCCGGTATATTTATAACTTCAAAAGATGAACCGACGGTCCTTTATACGTCTTCCTCGAGCCCATGCTCAAATGTCAAGTCTTTATGGGTGCATGGAATAAGCTCTCCATGTTCAAGCAAGAATGGTTCTACATGCGATGTCCTTCCAGCTTCGCGAGAAGGTGTTTGGAAGGACGTAAGTTCTATCCCCATCTCCGCCCTTAATTCAAGAACTTAAATCACATCCTCGTTCTTAATCGTACGAATTCTTTCAACTCTTTCAGGTGCTCGCTTTTGGCCCGAAGGCGTTAGATATTCCAAGGCAGTTGCAGCTATTCGTGCTACTTCGGTAGAGGATAGAGAGATCAAACTCCTCATTACTATCAACTGCTATGGCTATTCAGGTTATTAGAAGATGGCCACAGAATCGGTCTCCCAGGGAGTAGAGCGATCCTGAAGGTTATTGTCAAGAAAATGGGAGAACTGAACGACCCTGTGGTGCCCTTGCTGAGGGAATTCAAGAAGGCACCGAAGAAGGGGAGATCAAGGAGACAAAAGACGCGGGGCCAAAAAACGAGGACACTGGCCTTGGACAAGCGCCAGCAACCGATGCGCCGCACACAAGCTAATTGCAACCTCCCCTGAGAAAGGGAAAAAGTATGGCGTATAGGATTAAGAAAAAGAAAACAGGGGAGACCCCGAAATTTGTCGTAACTCCTGTCGAAAAGGGTTCGTCTTCCCAACAAATGCAGAGCGCGTTGAAGGGACTTTTGGACATCTCTATTCCGGATGAGTTATTGAATTATGACTTTACCACCCTTGGCGTTGAAGGGATTAACTCTCCAGCAAGAAGCAGCGAAGGCAGGCAGCCTTCCAACCAAGGAGAAGGAACTCCTATGAGTAAAGCAAACGTTACTAGTCCGTCGAGGGGATAACTAGGACACACACAAGCACTTGCACCCCACCATTCACTTGCACTTAACTCTTGACATAGCAACTACCTATATGTTCTTGCTTGGTTCTTTTATAGGTGCGATGTCTTATTCGCACGCTTTCGATTGCCTTTGTGGCTCTTCCATTTTCCACCATTCGAGTTAGGATTTCAAGTCCGGAAGATGCCGAGACAGAGACGAAGGATGGGAAAAAGATTATCATTCTCGAGAATCATCTTCATCGTCCGAAAGGAAGCCCCAAGTACGCGCTTCACGCTAGAGCCACCCAACTAACCCTCCTGCACGTAGTGGAGATAAGTCCGCACATCGAGGCTTTCAATATGACGCCCCTCGTGACCAACATTTCAGATCATCAAGCACCAGGCAGTCTCGTGAGCATCGTAAACAAATGCTGGTCACATCTGAACAAATTCCCCGCTTCCTACCCACGATCCGATTAAGGCAGAGAAATTAGCTGAGCTTAAAGCTACCTTTCAAAAGATTTGTTTTGATGGGCTCAAGTTCCTCCCTTCTGTACATACTATCCCTGGATCTGCTAAAGAGATCTCACTGGCGTGCGTGAATGATGTATATGTACAACATGAAGCGTTCATTCATTTAGTCGAAAAAGTCTCTGAGGTTTCTATTGAACGTCAACATGAGATTGGTCGCCTTAAGCTAGAGGCCATCCATGACAAGGACATCATCAGGCACCAAGATACTGAGCTGCTCGCATTCAAAGCTGAACTTGGCGAGGCAAAGAAGAATGCAAAGGAGATGGCTGAGGCGGTCTATCGCCTGGAGGCTTCTCATGAAAAAAATTTGGATAATGCACTCCGCCGCAGCGACACCTTGGCTTTGGAAAAGGACTTCTTACAAAAGGATAAAGACATTTTAGCCCGCCGCGTATAGGAGCTAGAAAAACTATTGTCCAAGGAGAGGGAGGAGAAAGTCGAGGCGCAAGAGAAGTCACAAAGGTATTGTGAGGAGATCGTTGAAACAAGAAACCTGAAAACGAAGCTTGACGAGCAACTCTCCCAAATTGATGCGTTGAAAGAAGTCGCTCATAAAGAAGGCAAAAGAGCGGTGCTTGTGGAAGCTAACTCCCGCATTGAGGCAGCGACTGAGTCCGGTATGGAGGAAATCAAGTGCTTATTGATCCACTCATCGCGATCCACTCATCGTCGAGTTCAATGCAAAAGTCCTCCTTCACCATGACTTGACTCTTCTAGGCGAGGGCTATCTTGAATCGCTTGCCGAAGCTTGGGAGATCCTCACAAGGATCAAGAAAGAGGAGTTGAGAGTGGCAGAGCTTGATGAGGGGGCACTTGTGTAGGAAGTGCTCCGAGGAAATGAGCCATCTGACTTAGCTGCCGCTAAATTCCAATTTGGCAAAACCCCTGCACCGGTCCAAGAGAAAGAAGATGTTGCAGGGTCTCATGGAACTGAACCCAAGGGTCCTCCTCCTCGTACACAGATGGCTGGAACGTCATATTCTCATCCCGCGAAGGAGCATGTCGGTTATGATCCAGATAAACCGAGACTTGGCTCACATATGTTGTCTCCTATCATCGAAGGGAGTACTCCGATGACTATCGAGAGTCTACCAGATGTTGGTACCTCATCGAGCCCCTCTTAATCTAAAAAGCTGCTATTATCGATAAATAACAGCTGTAGTCTAACATTTGCTTTTTAGGAAACTCTATTGGTCATCCTGGTCCTGAGTCAACTCCTAGGAGCGATGTCGCCATGGAGTAGGAAGGACAAGTTGCCGAGGCTCCGGCTACCGCGGATATCCCAGGCCCCGATGCTCAGGTGATTGGGGCGCTTGATGAGGACAAACTCGGAAACCCATCACCTACGGAGGAGAATGATGATGTTATAGTTGTGGATGCTTCTAAGCACACTGTTGAGTTCAGCCTGAAGGTGCGGATTGAAAAAGAGGAGAAATCAAAGCTTGAAGTTAAGGGTAAGCGTGATTTGGTGGCGATTGATGATCCTCTCCATAGGCCTTTACAATTCATCCCTCCCGACGAGTCCACTCCTATTGTGGTTCCTCCTCCTTCCTCAAGTATTCATACTCAAGGCGGCCAAGGGTCTCGAAAAAGATGCTCAACCGATTCGACCCCTGAAAAGCCAAAGAAGGAGAGGAAGTCAAAGAAATAGTCGGGGTCTTGTACTATTATGCTTAGTCCAAATAAGATAGACTTGCATTGTTTTCTTCTCTTTTTCTTTTTAGTAGCACATGTACGGGCGTGGATCCCAATCTCTCGAATGGTTTGTAAAAAATTTCTGGGATTTGTAAATAAATTTTTGTTCCTTAGTCAATTGTCGAGTGAATTATTATTTCATAGAGTATCTTCTCCCGTTCCAAGTGCTTGTGATAATTTTTCCATGTTTCGTTGATAATTCATTATCTTAATCTCAGAGCTCCTCTACAGGCTTTATCTTAAGTCACAAACGACACCAAGCCAGAATTGTAACCAACGGTGGTACTTCGTCATTAAAAGTTTGAGCAAGTTCCGTCGATCTCAGATCAGAGCATGTGGGACAGCGAACGGTTAATAGCTCTCCTGTTTATCCGTCGGTTTGGATACTTAGAACTTTTTAGTCCGCTTCATGGACTTAGAAGTTTTTTTCTCTTTAGGTCGTTTATACTCTAGAGTCTAGTCCACGCTCCGGGGACTCAGAGTACTCTAATCCGCACTCCGGGGACTTTTTCAAGCTGTTTATACTCCAGTCCGCGCTCCGGGGACTCAAAGTACTCAAATCCACACTTCGGGGACTTAGAGATTTTTTCAAGTCGTTTATATTCTAGTCCACGCTCTGGGGAGTCAGAGTACTCTAATTCGAATTCCGGGGGCTTAGAGATTTTTTCAAGTCGTTTATACTCTAGTCCGTGCTCCGGAGACTCAGAGTACTCTAATTCGCACTTCGGGGACTTAGAGATTTTTTCAAGCCATTTATACTCTAGTCCATGCTCCGGGGATTCAGAGTGCTCTAATCCGCACTTCGGGGACTTAGAGATTTTTTTTTCAAGCTGTTTACACTCTAGTCTGTGCTCTGGGGACTCAGAGTACTCTAATCCGCACTCCGAGGACTTAGAGATTTTTTCATTACACATATGTTCATACATTGCATACGTCGATATCAATCAGTTTCAATACATATTTAACATAACATGTAGTAACAATAATTTACGCAAAGGGAGCTTCAAGCTTTTATTGACCACAAAAATAAGGACACAATAACTTGCCTTATTACACATCAAAAAATAAAATACCAAAGCAAATATTGAAAACAAATTCTACTAAAATATGAAAGAAATAGTCTAGGTGAAATAGTGTCGTAAATGCTCGCTATTCCACGCTCTTAGAAGCGTTACGCCATCGACAGTCGCTAGCTTGAAAGTTCCTTCTCCAAGCCTTTGTTCAATGACGTATAGCCCTTCCCATGTCGGGTTCATATGCGATGGGACTGGAAAGATTCATTTCAGGATAAGGTCACCCACTTCGAAAGTTCTTAGTCGGACTTTAGTATTATAGTACCGGGCAACCCGATGTCGATGTGCATCCGCTCTCAAATCGGCTTCCTTATGCTTCTCATCAATATAGTCCAATGACTCCAAAAGGAGATTTTTGTTTATTCTGGGATCGTAGTATGTTACCCGATGAGAAGGGACTTCGAGTTCTATAGGAATAACTGCTTTGGTTCCATAAGCCAGGACAAATGGAGTGTGGCCAATCGCAGACTTATGAGTGGTATGTAGGCCCAGAACGTCGTAGGAGGTTCATCCACCCACTTGCCTTTAGCCTTTTCCAAATGCTTTTTTGAGATGGACTTTATAACCTTGTTTACAGCTTCAACTTGTCCATTCACCTGAGGGTGAACGACTGTTGCAAACCTTTTCTCAATACGATACCTCCGATAAAACTCCCTGAACTCAGCACTATCAAATTGAGTTCCGTTATCAGTAACGATAGTTTATGGAAGAATGAATCGGCATACAATGTTTCTAACAACAAAGTTAATGACCTTCTTGGTTGTGATCATAGCTAATGGCTTTGCTTTGGCCCATTTGGTAAAATAGTCAACCACGACAATTGCATATCTCACACCACCTTTAGAAATTGGTAAAGAGCCGATCGATGACCCCAAACTGCAAACGACCACGGACTAACCATTTGCGTGATTTCTATCGGCGCCGCTCTTGGGACCTTTGCATATATCTGGCATTTGTCACATCGTCTCACATGATCTACGGCATCCCGGTTCACTGCCGGCCAGTAGTACCCATAACAGAGTACCTTTTTAGCTAACATCTGCCCCCTAGTATGGTCGCCACACTCTCCTTCATGGACCTCTTTCAAGACCTATTTTACCTCATCATGGGTGATACACCTGAGCAAGGAAACAGAGAATCCCTTTCGATACATAATCCCGTCTTGTATAATATACCGTGAGGCTTTACGAAGGACTTGGCGCTTTTCGTTCCTTTTCTCAGGCAAGACTCCACGCAACAAGGACTCTTTATATGGGGACATCCATGACTCCTTTTCGAGCTCCGTTTTCGGTACACGCTCAACTTCCATTGCATTTATACTTGGGGTATGTAGGGTCTCGATCGGAACCAAGCCAATCTGTTGTACATCTCCAGTGCTTGTGAACTTTGCCAATGAATCAACTTCCACATTCTGCTCATGCGGGATATGCGAAATGTCATAGTATTCCATATCCGCCAATAACTCCTGAACTCGGGTAAGATATGGGGCAAGGCATTGTCCATTTTCCTGGTAGTCCCCTCTAACTTAGTACACCACTAGCTGCGAGTCGCAAAAGATTTCAATAGATTTCACCCTGAGCTCTCTAGCAAGCTTAAGTCCAGCAATTAATGCCTCATACTCGGCTTTGTTGTTCGTAGCAGGGAAATCAAGCTTCAGGGCATAGCAAATTGACCGGTTCTCGGGGGTTATAAATATGACACCTGAGCCGGAACAATGATCATTGGATGCTCCATCGGTATATAGCTTCCATCGTATAGTAGGGATTGCATTGCTCTTTAGGGGCTCATCCTACATGGTAAACTCCGCTATGAAGTCGGCCAGTGCTTGTCCCTGGATAGGCCTTCGAAAAAGATAAGTGATGTCGAACTGACTGAGCTCGATATTGCACTTAAGCAGCCTCTCGGACGTCTCGGGTCGTTGTAAGACCTGTCGTAAAGGCTGATCGGTGTAGACGCTGATTGGATGTGCCTGGTAATACGGGCGAAGTTTGCACGATAAGATAACCAAGCAGTACGCCAATTTCTCTATCTTCGGGTAGTTTCTCTCTGCCCCCGTCAACCGTTTACTGACATAGTACACCGGTCTTTGCATTCGGTTATCCTTACGAATCAGTGCGGCACTTATGGCATGTGGCGATACTACTAAGTAAAGGTACAAGTCCTCATGATCTACCAGCTTTGACAAAACAGGGGGTCTCTCCAAATGACTCACCAAAGCTTGGAACACGCCTTCACAGTCATGCTTCCACTCGAAATTCCTCTTCCCCTTCCTTATCGAATCGAAGAAAGGAATGCATTTATCGGTCGCCCTGGAAATGAAACGAATAAGAGTAGTAACCTTCCCGTTCAGGCTCTACACTTGCTTAATAGTTCTGGGTGCTTGTATATCCTGAATGGCTTGAATCTTCTCTGGATTCACTTCGAATCCTCACACATTGACAATAAAGCCCAGGAACTTCCCTAAGGCAACACCGAATGAGCACTTCAAAGGGTTGATTTTCATGTTATAAAAATGGAGGATATTGAACATCTCTGATAAGTATCGAATGTAGTCGTTTGATTGCCTTGACTTCATGAGCATATCATCCACATAGACTTCCATTGTCCTCCTAAACTGATCTTTGAACATGCGATTAACCAAACGCTGATAGGTGGCTCCTGCGTTCTTTAATCCGAACGACATTACTACATAATAGTTTAGTTCAACATTCATGACAAAACTGGTATGCTCCTGATCTAGGATGTGCATCGAGATCTGGTTGTACCCCGAGTATGCATCCATAAATGACAACAATTCATGCCCTGCGGTTGAATCAACTAGCTGATCAATTCTAGACAGGGGAAAACTATCCTTAGGATATGCCTTATTCAGGTCCGAATAGCCAATACATGTTCTCCACTTCCCATTTGCCTTCTTCACCAACACCGGGTTAGATATCCATTTGGGATAGGGCGTTGCAAATAAACCCGTTGGCTTTAAGTTTATCCACCTCCTCTTTAAGAACCATAGACCTCTCTGGATCCATACCTCGTCTCTTCTGCTTCACAAGGACATACTTCGGATCAATATTCAATGCGTGGCTCGCGATAGCAGGCGAGATCCCACATATATTCGAATAAGTCCAAGTGAATACATCCACCACTCGGAGGAAATCGGTAAGTTCTCTCTTCATTGAAGGGCTAAGTTGTGATCCAATCTTCAACACCCGTGATGGGTCGTCGTGGCTAACTGAGATATCAATCGTCAGTTCAGCCGGCACTGCCTTGGCCTCATTGGGTTCCTCCTCATCATCCCTCAGATCTATATCTTTGTAGAACTGACTATGGTTCCCAAGCCAAGGCTTAGGCACTATTTGTCAACCTTTTGTGACTTGGATGCGGACAAACTTGTCCACACCCTTTCCTTTCTCTTTTCGCTGAGCCTCTCTTAACTCAGCCACATAACAAGCATTGCTAGTTTCCTGATCACCATGCACAACACCCACTCCATTATCGGTCAAAAATTTCAACATTAGACACCACGGGGCAAGGGCTGCCCGAAATTCGGCCAGGGCCAGACGACCCAGAAAGACATTATAGGGTGAATCTACATCCATGTTATCCTGCCTTTTGGCAAGGCCGAGATATCAAGGAATTGACTGAAAACCTAGGATCGTTCATCCCGAATGTCGAGTATGTGCAAGTTTGCTATGGATGTCGATGAATTTTGTTCGAGTCTGGATCAAGCTACAATTGATATGGCACGACAAACAAAGCCATGAAAGCCAGCATCCCAAATTTCAAGTCAATCCGAGTTCGTATGCTCAAGTTATGATCGATGCAAGTTGAAGGAAATAGCCTCAACTTTGTATCCATCAGTAAGCCATAGTTCGAATCGATCGGGACACGCCACTTCGTATCCATCAGATGACCTCAGTTCGTATCCATCGGGTGGCCTCAGTTCGTATCCGGTAGATAGACTTAGTTTGTATCCAGCTGATAGCCCTTGTTCGTATCGATCAAGTCCAATTGCTTCGTATCCATCGAGAAGTCCATGTTCGTATCGATTAATATCATGGTTATTCGTATCGATCGGGCTACCAATGTTCGAGTCCATCTGGCCACTTCAACTTCTTATCGATCGATTGGAGTCATTTCCAATCGATACGAACAAGGCCACGCAGTCAACGTATTCCATGTGTTTTCCATCGATACGAACAGAGCTCGTTGCATCGATGCGAACAGAGTCATCTTCCATCGATGCGAACTAAACAACGGCTATCGATACGAACAAGGGGAAAGACTTGGGACGACTCGATTAACTCGACATAAAAGGTGGATCGATCCGAAGAGTGTGCGCCACATCATCACCAGGGCACGTGCAACCATCGATTCGAAGAGATCGATTCGAAACAATCAATTCGAACAAAGCAGCCTGCCGAAGAACGTCAATTCGTATCGATCATATCTCGCGATCTACCAATCCAAATGCTATGAAATTTTCACAGGAGCTTACGCACAAGCTAAAGAATGTTCACACCAAGTTTCGACTCCATTGGACGAAATCTTGATCGATATGAAATTCGTTCGTATCGATCACGGATCGAGCCGAAACTTCATAGGCTTGGTCGCGTGGGCCCACTCACGTGCCAGAAGAAGTCTCCCGAAATATGAGCGAAATATCAGCCTCCTACGCCAATAAATAGAGCCCCAGGGCCTACAGAGAAAGGATCTTTTTGACGCTACAACGCTGAAACTCTGCCGGACTCAATTCCAAACTCCATTACTGCTGTTGTACTCGACTTTCACAGCTTTAATTCGTTGTAATCCACCGCAATTAATTGTAATCATCAAAGAAACATCAATAAAGTGATCAAATTCATAGTGGACGTAGGCAACACGTCGAACCACTCTAAATTCTCGTGTTTCTGTGCATTTTTACCATTTACATATCTGTTTTTGAAGTGTTTGTTAGATAATCCTCTTTTTCCATTTAATTTCTTCATTTTTATCTCTTCAAACTCTTCCGAAGAGTGTTGTGCCCAATTTTGGTACAAACACTTTGGTGCTTTCACTGAGAAAAAACCCAATTTTTCTCCTGCTCTTTGGATCTGCTGTCAATACCGGATTGCAAAAATCCAAGAAGAAGATCCAGATCTTAAGCCTTGAAGCCCTTCCATACTATTCAGATTTGCATCAAATCTAGGAAAGGACTCCGTCAATTCACTATGGTGAGCACACGAACTGCTTCTACAGCTGCTGATCAGGAAGGAAGGGAAAGACAGAATCCCGTACAATTGCCTTCATCCAACCAAGATGCCGCCGGACCTTCAGATCCATCAGGCCTGGTCACTAGACAAGAGTTCCAGATGCTGCTACAAGAGTTGACTCAGAGTCGGCAACAGCTTACTCAGCAACTATGCGCCAATGCAAAGTTGACCAACCAGCTGAATCGCCACAGGTGCAGAAGATCCAAAAGGGATCAAGCTTCTTATTCTTCCATGGAAAGTTCAGCCTCATCTGATGACCATCACCGATTTACACGCCCACGGCTGGATGTAAGCTACACCTAGGCCACAGGACACCAACCTGCCCTAAATCTTGGACAACCCAGGACTGGACCATCCACCAGTCATAGAACCGGACCCTCATCTCGAGGGGGTGCCGCTCCTTACCATGTCACAGGCAACCTCGCTACCACCACCAATACCGATAAAGAAGTTGATGCTGGAAATCAAGCTAATCCACATCGCCGCCAACGAGGGCACACTCCAGAACCTTATGTCCCTAAAAATCTTAAACCAAGGAGGCGAGACACAGACCGTCAACCGCGTCCGGTCCAGACTCGCACTTTGGAACCCGACCATACCTTGGCACAGCATGCTCTAAATATCCAAATGTCGGATATACCGACGATGATTCGTCAGATGATCCGTGAAAGTCAAGGTCTCACTAATGACGACTGGGGGATTTCCCAGAGTCATACCCCTTTCACTGATGACATATTATATGCTGAACCACCTCGGCGCTTTAGGATGCCAACTTTTCCAGTCTATGAAGGAAATTCTGATCCCAATCAACACATCCTGAAATATGAATGGCTAATGAATGTTGCGAGAGCCGATGATGTAGTTAAGTGCCGTAGTTTCCCCATTTCTTTAGGGGGCATTGCTACTATGTGGTTTACTCATTTGCCGTTGTGATCCATTTCTAATTTCGACCAGATGGCCACCAAGTTTGTTGAACAGTTCCGTATGCACGTAGCGAGACCTAAAGATGTTAATACCCTGTCAAGTGTCACTCAAGCTCCCGGAGAGACGCTCAGACGTTACTTGGAGCGATTTCATGCTGCATGTGCATAAATAAGCAATCCCAATGATAACTCTATCCCGATGGCATTAACTAAGGGAATTGATCCTGATTCCGAGTTCGGAAATTGGTTAGCTGGGAAACCACCTGCGTCATTGGATCGTTTCTATTCCAAGGCAGCCCAATTCTTGAGGAGAGAGGATGCGAAATGGTCTAGGAAGCAGGATGACGCAGGGCCCAGCATGGAAGGAATTCAAAGTAACATTGCGGTTAAGCAATCCAGGGAGAGTTCCGGAAAATTTCAGTTGAATATACAGAACAAACAGAACCAACAGAGGGACAGTGGAAATCAAGGCAAAAAACGAGATTAGAATCGTGGTCCACGACGTAGAGCTCCCATGTTCGACAATTATACTCCATTGAATACGTCGTTGGAAAATGTGTATTTACAGACTTGTAATACCATGCAATACAAGAAACCTGCCCTGAAGCCGTCAACAGAAAGGCAAGTCCAAACAGGGAAGTTTTGCAGATTCCATGAAAGTTATGGCCATAATACAAATGAGTGTCATCATTTACAAGATCTCATTGAAAAGCTGATACGTGAACGAAAGTTGGATCAGTATGTGCGGGCGCCATAGTCAGGAGGTGCGGGCCCATCCAATCAAGATCGTGCACTAAACCAGGAAAGGCAGGAGGAACCCGCTCGTACCGGCGGGAGGTTAGTGATAAACACTGTTTGTGGTGGTCCTCATCCTGTAGACCGAAGCTGGAAGGAAATGGAGTCGTATGACAGCTCTATTAGGCATGCAGACTTCGAGTGTTGTAGTAATTCTGATGAAGGGGCTCCGGCCAAACAACAGAAGACGATGACTGATGACATCGTATTCAGAAACCGAGATGCTGATAGAGTCGAAGCCCCCACTATCGATCCACTGGTCATATCAGCCCAAGTAGGTCCTGCTTGGATGAAGAGGATCTTAGTTGACAGTGGAAGCTCAGTAAATATTCTGTTTAAACGAGCCTATGATCAGATGAGGATGGAGGCTAAAGATTTAAAGCCTTGCCAATCTCGAATCCATGGTTTCAATGGGAGCGCTACTATACCCACTGGAGTAGTGGAGCTACCAGTGGAGTTGGGAGTTGGAGAACGCCGGAGAGTCCGGATACTACAACTTGTCGTGTTGGACATAGACTCCCATTATAATGCTTTCTTGGGTCGACCGGCCCTCGCTGAATTCAGGGCAGCTATCGCCCCTTGGTGTTTGACTCTGAAGTTTCCCACTGATCGTGGAGTGGGAGTCATTCAAGGAGATCAGGCTGTTGGAAGAGCCTGTTACGTTGCCGAGCTGCGGGAGGCGCAGCGAAAGGAGAAAGGAAAGGGCATAGAGGAATCTCTCTACGTCCGCTTTGCCGATAATTGACAATTAATGCCTGGGCCTAGGCCTGGGCACCCCAGCCAATTCCAAAGGGATCTTGACCCAAGGGAAACCGAAGATGAAGGAGAATCTAAGGAAAGTCAGGCTTCCCTGGCCGAACTGACGATCGATATCCCAATTGACGATGATGATGAGTCAAAGATGACAAAGATTGGATCTCAGCTAAGCCAGCAGACTCAAGAGGAATTGGTTGAGTTTCTACGGGCGAATCTTGACGTATTCGCCTGGACGCATTCTGATATGTGTGGGATCTCGCAGGACATCGCGAGCCACACTTTGAATATTGACCCGCGACATGTCGCGGTCAAACAAAAAAGCCGTGGTATGGATTCAGAGAGATCTGCCGCCCTTAAAGAAGAGATAGAGAAGCATAAAATGAATGGGTTTATTCGAGATGCGATATATCCCGAATGGGTGTCGAATCCCGTGCTTGTCCGAAAATCAAACGGAAAATGGAGAACATGTGTCGATTACTCCGATCTGAATAAAGCATGTCTTAAAGACAGTTTCCCGCTTCCCAGAATTGATCAGCCCGTAGACTCAACAGCTGGACATGAACTCTTATCCTTCATGGATGCGTATTCTGGCTACAATCAGATACCAATGCATTTACCTGATCAAGAACATACCAGCTTCGTAACCAATCTGGGACTTTATTGTTACAAAGTTATGCCATTCGAACTCAAGAATGCCGGGGCTACTTATCAATGATTGGTCAATCGGATGTTCGCCAATCAGATTGGAAAGACCATGGAAGTATGTTCGAGAATACAGAATGAAGCTCAACCCACTAAAATGTCACTTTGGAGTTGCATTTGGAAAATTCCTTGAGTTTATCGTCAATGCTCGAGGGATCGAAGCTAATCCTGAAAAGATCTGGGCGATCAGAAATCTTGAAACTCCGAAAACTATAAAGCAAGTCCAGAGTCTCAATGGGAAAGTAGCAGCACTGAGCAGATTCATCTCAAAGTCCACTGACAAATGCATGCCCTTCTTCGATCTGATCCGAAAAGGAAAACGAAACTTTGAATGGACCAAGGAGTGTGAGGGCGCTTTCCAAGCACTAATTCAGCATTTATCCACACCACCTATCCTGTCGAAACCTATTGATCATGAGAGGTTATTCGTTTACTTGGCGATATCAGAAAACGCTATAAGCACTGGCCTAATTCGAGAAGAAGACAGGATACAGAAGCCAGTATATTACATCAGCAAACGACTGACCGGAGCCGAAAGGAATTATCCGAAACTAGAGAAGCTAGCTTATTGCCTTGTTATTGCATCAAGAAAGCTCCATCCATATTTCCAGGCCCATCCTATTATTGTTTACACCGAACAACCGTTACGACAGGTCCTTACGCGGCCTGAGACGTCTGGTAGGTTACTCAAGTGGAACATCGAATTGAGCCAGTTCGATATTACTTATACTCCAAGGCAAGCGATTCAAGGACAAGTCCTAGCCGATTTCATAGCTGAATTTACCATTTCAGAGGACTTGCCGAAACCAGTGAATCTCTTGAATACGTCTAGAAGCTGTACACCGATGGTGCATCAAACGATCGGTGCTCGTGCGCTGGGTTTGTACTTGAAACCCCGAAGGCTGATCTATATGTTATGCTCTAAAGTTCGATTTTCATGCAACCAATAATGAAGCAGAATATGAAGCCCTCTTAGCTAGATTAAAACTTGCTAGAGATTTGAGAATCATCGCTGTGGAAATTTATTGTGATTCACAATTAGTTGTATGTCAAGTTCGGGGAGAATATCAAGCAAGAGACCGAAGACTGGCTGCTTACTTAGCTCGGGTCCAGGAAACACTGAATTAGTTTGATTATTATTCCATTTATTGTATACCCAGAGAACGCAATCAGAAAGCCGATTCGTTGGCAAAGTTAGCTAGCACGGGTGAAGCACAGCAAATGGAACTCGTTCCCGTAGAGACATTATCTTTCCCAAGTAATGACCGGGCAGAAACAGATTGGGTATGTGAAACCGTTCCCGATAAGGAGTCGTGGATGACTCCATTCAGAAAATACCTTGAGCATGGAATCCTGCCGGAGCGAAGAAGTGAAAAAAGACAAGTTCTTCGGAAGGCCTCCCGATTCACCATCCAGAATGGAGTCATGTACAGAAGAGGGTACTCTGTTCCTTTACTCCGGTGTATCGCTCACGATGAAATCAAACGAGTATTACATGATGTACACGAAAGAGAATGTGGCGATCTGATGAACGTATTTTTCTGCATTTTAAACCGTTTGTTTCATATATTTTTATTTTAATAAAGCGGTATTATACTAGTATTTTATTGTGGTTTTGCAGATTATAGATTCTGAAGTGCAACGTTGAAATTAATCGGTTATGCCATCCATTGGTTCAAATGACACGCGGAAAAGAGTGCAACAATTTTGAGCACCAAATAAATCAAAGCAATGTCACACTTCAATTTATGCGTAATGAGTCTGTTCACGTTTTCACTTCAGCATATGGGTGCAAGCAACGTGGGAGACAAATCATATATATCTCAAATTATTCCCATTTCCAATTCAGTAAAGCAAGTCACGTATTCAACTCAAAGCATGGACCAAATATAATTAATTCAAGCAAATGTGGACCAACCAATGTTCAACATATATTTTCTTCAATCAATGACGTGGCAAGGCATGCACATGCTTTGATTTAGTAAATATTGGCTGCATTTTCTCATCTTTGAACCATTCAAACAAGGCTACGTGTTCAAGTATTGCAATGGACCAGTTCTTCCAGAAGGTCCCCTATGAAAGTGGCAAGTATAATTCATTCAGGAGCCTATATATACCGAAGGGATACAGCACTTTAGGAATCATCTCTTACCCCATCACTCTTCTTCTAGTTCAGTTTTAAATTTCAACAGTGTTTTTATTTATTTTCCGGACAGAATACGTAGGATTGTTAATTAGATTTAGCAATTTATTTATTCTTGTTCTTAGTTATTTTCAGCACTCTTTCCATTTAGTTAATAAATTCAGTTCATTTTATTTCAGTTGTTTGCTCTATTATTTGCTAGCACTTTTTAGTTTCTACTTTGATTTCTACAATTTTATATTTTGATTGCAATTTTGATTAGATTCGAAATCAATTCGGAATATATTATTGTTTTTATTTTTCTGTTCGAGAACCACCATCGAATTTGTTTAACACACCTAAGATTTAAATATGGATTTCAAATATTTTAAAACACAATTCCCTGTGTTCGACCTGCATACTACACGCCTGTACGCTTGCAGAATTTATTAAAATTTGTGCTTTTCTAACCAATAGAAAAGTCGCAACACGATCACACCGGGGGACAAGCACTTACCAAGAAAATATTTCGGTACGGATATTTTTGGCCGACTGTAAATCGCGATGCATCAGATTATGCCAAGAAATGTGATAAGTGTCAAAAGCATGCTCGAATTCCTAGAGCCCCACCTACCGAGATAACTCAAATGGTCAGCCCACGGTCGTTTGCAGTATGGGGCATCGACATCATTGGTACTCTACCTCTGGCAAAAGGCGGTGTGAAGTACGCCATCGTCGCAGTTGATTACTTTACAAAGTGGGCTGAAGCTGAACCTCTTGCTACCATAACGACGAAAAAAGTAATCAACTTTGTAGTCCGCAACATTATCTGTCGATTCGGTCTTCCACATACCATTATCACTGATAACGGAACCCAATTCGATAGTGTTGAATTTAAAGATTTCTGCAAACGGTTTTGCATTCAAAAGAAGTTTTCTACAGTTGCACACCCTCAAGCGAACGGACAGGTCGAAGCGGTCAATAAAGTTATAAAGTCCATTCTGAAAAAACGACTGGAAAAGGTCGGGGGCAAGTGGGTCGATGAACTTCTTATGGTTTTATGGGCTTACCGAACAACCCACAAGTCCACGACCGGTCACACTCCCTTCTCTCTCTTATGGTTCAGAAGCTATTATTCCAGTCGAGCTAGAAGTTCCTTCTCATCGTGTGACATACTATGATCCAAAGACAAATGTTATATTACTTGTTGAATCTCTCGATTTACTGGATGAGAAGCGTGAAGAGGCTGATTTGAGGGCAGCCGCGTATCGAAGTCGAGTCGCCCGATTATACAACGCCAAGGTCCGTCCGCGAACCTTTGAACTCGGCGATCTCATCCTGAAAAGAATCTATCTGGTTCCTTCACATATGAAGCCAACATGGGAAGGGTCGTATGTTATTGAACGAAAGCTCGGAGATGACACATTTAAATTATCAACCGTTGACGGTCTCACTCTACCGAGAGCCTGGAACAGCGAGAGTCTTCGTCGCTACTACACAGAACAGGCTATGTTTATTCATTTAGTTTATTTTCCATTTGCAATTTTTTTCTGCATTTCCGAATTATAATTTGTAATAAGGCAACTGACTTTGCCATATTTTCTTATTTCAGCAATAAAATGCAATCTCTTCGAGCCAGAGCTATGATTTACTTGAAATACTTCATATGATCATCACCCTGCACGGAGGGCTGAGTTCCACCATACGGTGGGATTTATTCAAATAGGGAGTGACTGTGATGCAACCGGTCACTCGCTAAGTGAAACACGAGCTTGGGGACAAGCCATCACACCACAGTTAAAGAAGGATTGATACACGACAATCCTTCACCTAACTATAGATTTCCAGAGTGCGAACTGGAGTATAAACTTACAAATACATCTACGAAGAGGGTGGATCCGTCCACCTAACGACTTTGCCTGTATCCGAACCTAGTTTGAGGAGGGTGGATCTGTCCATCTAACGACCTCACTTGTTAACTCAGGGTGGATGTGATCCGTCCATCCATGATCCTGATACACCTTTCGCTCCCAGAGTGCGAGCGAAATCCAACAACATGCAACAGATGTGACTGACCATCTGTTTATCAACTTCGAATTCCCAAAGCGTGAATCGGAGTATAAACATCAACTCTGAATTCCCAGAGCGTGAATCGGAGTATAAACATCAACTCCGAATTCCCAGAGCATGAATCGGAGTATAAACATCAACTCCGAATTCCCAGAGCGTGAATCAGAGTATAAACATCAACTCCAAATTCCCAAAGTGCGAATTGGAGTATAAACATCAACTCCAAATTCCCAAAGTGCGAATTGGAGTATAAACATTAACTCCAAATTCCCAGAGTGCGAATTGGAGTATAAACGCCAAATTCCTAAAGTGTGGGTCGGAGTATAAATGTCGACCCCCAGTCCCCAGAGCGCGGACAAATAATTAAAACTTATAACGGCGTGACCAACTGCTAGTAAACAAATGAAAATCCTCGGAGTGCGGATGTGATCATCGATAGTCAAACAAGTGTGGATAAACCACTCAATCTCTGCTTGTCTCAGACATCCATCCAGTGGCACTAGACTTAACATGTTATAAGTGAGATGCAATCGCTGACCGATGTTCTACAACTTACCCCCAAGACTGGGGGGCAGAACTTAAGTGTCGACCATAGACTGAGGCAGTGCGACTTCAAAGTTCAGCTCAATCCCCAGTCATGAACCGTGTCCACGATCTCCGGACCTGACGAATAAAGAAAAACTTGACTCGGAAGTTGAAACTTCACAAGTGCACTTCAAGTATTGAAACACTTAAGCAAATACACAATAACTGAGACAAAGCCAAAAAAGGAGAGTTTCATTTCTAATATTTATGAAAGAAATTCATGTACAAGTTTGTTCCAGAAAATTCCTACTAGTAGGGGCCGAACCCGCATCTATACACGGCCTACAAAATGAAAACCAAAAATGAATCCCTATCTATCTACTAAGAATGAACTGAGGTAGCATGCATATTCCTTTTTCTTCTTCGGCTTCCTCTTCGGTGTAGACCCGCTAGAGCCGCCACTAACTTTCCTCTTTGAGCCTTTACTTTTTGGCGGTCGGTCTCCAGGCGGGGGGATTATCTCAACGTCTTCCTCCGAACTCGAATGAATAGGGATACTTCCAGCGGGCGGAGTCGGAGGAACATAATCAATTGGGGGAGGCGGAATGAACACACTAGTGTCAATGACTGTACCACCAGGTGATATCATTCTAAGCGGAGCTGGACCAGGTGCCACCATCCCACCTCCAAAACTTCCACCACGAGCCGCTGCTTCAATCTCAGCGTCAATTTCGGCCAATATTTCCTCTTCATGAATTTCTTGGGCCTCGCTGGGAGCATCAGTGGTTGGCATAGAAGAGCCTGTAGCAGGGGCGCTTCCGCCCATAACAAATGGCAGGTCCGCAAAAGGATCGCTTTGACGACCAAGGAGTTCCTCCATCATTTCCTCATAAAAAACAAGCATACTTCCCTGCATTTCGTCAAGCGGCGCAGTTGTAGTTACAGTGATTACTTCGGTGATGATAGCCTCCGGCATGTGATGTGATTCTTGAGTAACAGGAGGCGCGACCGGTGCAGCATCAATCATTGGACAGAAAATAAGAGAACTGTTAGTACTTAATTCGAGTGATGATTCAGACTTAAAACGGACGTGAAGAGTGTTCAGAGTACCTTCCTCAGTTTGGCTTGCAGATGGCTGAACGGCTTCAGCAACTTGCTCTATAGTCGGGGACATCTTTGGCTGATCCGGATTATAGGCAGGAACAGCTTGGGGATCAACTGCATGTAAAGACTCTGGCTGGGTTGACATAGGAACTTCAAGACTTGCATCGTGATGTTCAACCCCTGAGCCTTCTCCTACTTCCAAGTGCTGGGTGTCGAGCCTTTCCTTTTCATGCAGAATCATTGACTCGTGAAGAATCTTCTTTTCATCTTCATTTAGAATGCGATTCTCGAGTTCAAACTCATCGATTGACTCACCCAGATGCACCGCCTTCTCATCCTCAACCAATCGGGCCCAGGCGTTGTGTAAGTGTGACGGGTAATCATCGAGCCAGGCTAGACCTCTGTGCCTCAACACGTTAGCGTTGTAAACGACAAGAAGATCTTCAATATCGGCCTCTAGCCTGGACTCAGCCGATTTCACCTCTTCCTCAACCTTAGTCTCCACCTCGCGGACCTTCGCCGCGGCCGCATCCCGTTCACCCCGAAGCAAGACAGCCTGTTCGCATGCCTCCTGGGCTGCGTTGTTCGCATCATCCCTTTCCTTGGCAATGTCAGAGAATTTAGCTTTTAGCTCGTTGAGTTCCTTCATCGCCGCATCCCGTTCAGTCGTGACAATAGTATTTCGGTGGCCCATCTCTTCCACCAAGGCAACATGAGTGTGCCTCAACCTCTCCATCGCCACATTCGCTTCATTAGCTTTTTTGGTGGCTTTAATTTCAGATTTCCGAGA